>CP115648.1:6082944-7365889 GCA_029678045.1 Magnusiomyces sp. LA-1 | reverse complement strand
TTACCCCCTTTTACCCCCCTTTTACCCCCTTTTACCCCCTTTTACCCCCTTTTACCCCCCTTTTACCCCCTTTTACCCCCTTTTACCCCTTTTACCCCCTTTTACCCCCCTTTTACCCCCTTTTACCCCCTTTTACCCCCCTTTTACCCCCTTTTACCCCCCTTTTACCCCCTTTTACCCCCTTTTACCCCCTTTTACCCCCCTTTTACCCCCTTTTACCCCCTTTTACCCCCCTTTTACCCCCTTTTACCCCCTTTTACCCCCTTTTACCCCCCTTTTACCCCCTTTTACCCCCTTTTACCCCCTTTTACCCCCCTTTTACCCCCTTTTACCCCCTTTTACCCCCCTTTTACCCCCTTTTACCCCCTTTTACCCCCTTTTACCCCCTTTTACCCCCCACCTTTCGCTATTTAGAGACTGAATCTCACATTTGCATCCGCTTATAACAATTTCCATATCGGTCATGAAATTATATCAATTTTTAGAAAGTTCTCCATTAGCAACAATAGCATTTTTCAAAGTCATCCTGTATTTCATAGCATCACTTCATTTTTTCCATATTTGCATATATAAGGGATTGGTCTCATCAAATATATAATTGGAGGCTCCGTTCTTTTGCACAGAAAATTGTAGAATATTTTCTAAAATGAGAATCTTACTATGGGATTAATATAGAAAATTTTTCATTTGAGAAAATATTCTTCAATTTTCTGTGCAAGAGAACGCAGCCGGAAATTTATCAAGTTTTTGATATGAGTTCTCAGAGCTTGTCAAAATAAACCTTTTTTGAGAAAATGGATCCAGAGCAAGCATTAAATTTTTAAATCTTTAGTTTAAGAAACTTTAAAAAAGTATCAAGATTCTATTTTATATATAGATATATTGGTTAAATTGGTTATGATTATTGACAGTTTTGTCAAACCATTCCTTTAGTTTCAACTACTCAAATGCAGTCGAAACTTAGATAACGTCTGTCAAAATAATATTGATAACTGACTGGCCATTTTTAAGTAATAAAATCAAGAGTATTTTTTATATGAAGTTTGCTAATTCAATCCCAGCAATCTACCTTCATTAGCAATATAAGGTTATGATTCTATGAGCATAATGGATGAAAAAGTGATACATTGTGGCTGACTAATCATTATTTAAAACACACTCATCCAGAAACTTCACACAATCATAAAAAAACTGATTAGTCCAAACTTAAATGCTACCTGAAAAGATTCAATATTAAAGATGTAGATTGCAAATACCCTGTACAAAAAGATAATAAAACTTGAAATCAAATCTAATATATCTTGCAAGAGCCAGCGTCTTTTTAATTATTAGCTATATTACAAAAAGTGCATATAGGTAAAGCTTCTAATATTGAAAAGTAGGGTAAACTTAGCGTATCAAAAAGAAGTTTACTACATAGCTCCAGGGTGAAAGCATTTTGCACAAAATTTGCATAGTTAAACATATTGGTTTCAATTTGATAACTACACACTTGAAACTAGTGAATGAAAACAGCATATATAATACGATCTAAATGATTAAAAATAACAGAAGAGCTGGCAAATTCATTTCTCTCAGTCGTGAAATATTACAAAAACTTGTGCTTACTATGATTACTATGGAAATATGCAACAAAATTCCAATATCATGAAGTTTGTAACATATGTTTGTGCAAGTAATAACAGCTTGTTAATTGCGGGGGTACATAACAAACACACTATTTTTTGATAAATGTTACCCTACATACCCTATGTCCGTAACAACTGGTGGGTTATCACAGTACAACCATCTACTAACTTTTATATCAGCAATTAATCTTGAGTAAAGGCAAAGAATCACAAATAACTACAGTATGTCATCGGTATTATATTCAGTTTATAGAACTAGCTTTAAGTCTTCCTTCTCAAGATTGCGTTTTGCTTCTACAAAAGCCTCTGCAATTGCCTTTTCTCAAACCGGGGCTCCTCAGGATGTGGTCAAGTAAGTTTGAATTGTTTTAGCCTAAACTTTTTTGAATACTAACATTGATATCTCCCTAGAATTATATCCTATGACCTGGATGCTCCATCAAATGATCAAATTTTGGTGAAAACATTGGCATCCCCTATAAATCCTGCTGATATCAACCAATTAGAGGGAGTATATCCATCAATGCCTGCTTTCACCAAAGAATTTACCCCAGACGAGCCTCATGCAATTGGCGGTAACGAAGGGTTGTTTGAAATAGTTGAAGTGGGATCTGGCATCTCAGGATACAAGCCGGGCGACTGGGCCATTCCAAAATTGCCAAACTTTGGTACATGGAGATCTCATGCAATTGTAAAGCCATCAGATTTAATTCCTATTGTAAAATCTAAAGGAACAGGGTCAGATATTACTAAAGTTCAAGCTGCTACCATATCAGTAAATCCATGCACTGCTCATCAGATGCTAACAAAATTCACTTCTCTCAAGAAGGGAGACTGGTTTATTCAGAATGGCGGAAATTCCGCTGTTGGCCGCGCAGCAATCCAACTTGGGCGTATTTGGGGCTTTAATTCTATTTCAGTCGTAAGACCAAGAGAAAATCTGGATGATCTTGTGTCTGAATTGAAAAGTCTTGGTGCTACCGAAGTGATTACAGAAGACCAACTACTTTCCAAAAGTTTTCGTCAAACAATTAAAGATTGGACAAGGGGCTCAGAGCTGAAATTGGCGTTGAACTGTGTAGGGGGAAAATCATGTACAGGAGTTGCACGTCAACTGAGCAATGGTGGGCATTTAGTTACATATGGAGGAATGTCAAAGCAGCCAGTCACTTTGCCTACGTCCCTTTTTATTTTTAAAAATATTACGGCACATGGATACTGGCTTACAGCTTGGACAAAGCAGGATCCTGAAGGAAAGCAAAAAGCCGTCGAGGAAATTGTTGAATATATTCGACAAGGTGAGTTCAAAGATGTTCCTGTGAATCAAAACAAATTTGATTGCCATAGTACAGATGAAGAGAAACTACATGTTTTCAAAAAGGCATTAGAGAGTGCAACAAAGGGATTTTCTGGAAAGAAACAGATTTTGGTTTTTGAGCATTAATTAGTCGACAATTGCGAGTATCAGCTTGTATCAATGTTGTAACATCATATGTAATTGCATTTTGATATTTTTGTAATGCAAAATTTAATATTTTTTGAGAACATCTAAAAATTTTTTATATTCAACTTAACTGAATAATAGCTGGAAAAAAAAAAACCTCTTCAATAGCCTCAGCTTTTTTTAAAATATTTATCGATAATTCGCAACAATGCATTTGATGTACACACTTGGAGAAGATGGCAAGCGTATCTATACTTTGAAAAAGGTTACAGAAACTGGTGAAATCACTAAATCGGCGCACCCAGCAAGGTTTTCTCCAGACGACAAATATTCACGTCAAAGAGTAACATTGAAAAAACGCTTTGGACTTCTTCCAACACAAACAAGTAAGTGAAATGTTTGTATTTGTTATACCTTATATATATTTGCATAAGCTAACTCTATTAAAAGAATAATCATCTGTTACAAGAGCTTGAAGTACTATGAATATAGCGTTGGATTCACTTTTAAAGATCTCATTTAAACAAAGATTTTGCATATAAATTTTACTTAATACCAGCTCTAGCATAAGTTCATCTAATCAAGAAAACTATGATGCTAAATGGTATTATATATATGGGTATATGGGGATAAAATATTGAATAAAATCAACTACGTAATGGACATATAATAGCCATAGTTAAAATATGACAAAATATTCTTTTTTTTAGTATGGAAGACAATTTTTTTTTTTTTCATTTAGTAGTATTGCCGTGTAAAGGCGGTCTCAAATCCCTCCCTGTTTCATGCCATATTAAAGGGGTCCGCTAATCATATTTATTTATTTTCATTGTTTATTTTTCGCTAAGAAAACTCTATACTATCCCATTTATTTTTCTATTCTATATATGATTAAGGCCTGCCTGGTTTTATTCAACAACTCGGTATCACAATAAAATAAAACAAAATAAAATGGCTACATTACATGGGGGCTATCCTCAACGTATGTTTTGATACTAGAGGTGTATTTGAATTTAAAAACATTTTCAACTAACATCATCGAGACAAAGGTCCAGACACAAACTTTGAGCGTGATTACAATCACTCAGACGATAAAGAGTATAGAAGATTACGGCAGCTAGCAGAGAATGAATTCAAAAAAAGAGCTGAGCTGAGCGAACAGTCTCAGGAGGCATACAGGAATGGAGACGGTGCTGAGGCAAAGCGACTTTCTGAAAAAGCAAAAGAGCACGCGCGACGCGGTGATCAATATAATGGAGAGGCTGCAGCCTATGTTTTTACTGCCAACAATGCCGATAGTAGTGCAGATGAAATTGACTTGCATGGACTATATGTCAAAGAGGCTATTGAGTATTTAGACATACGTCTCAAAGAGGCGTTACGCCGAGGAGATTCTCATTTAAATGTTATTGTGGGAAAGGGAATTCATTCAGATCATGGTAAAGCAAAAATAAAGCCTGCTGTAATTGAGATGTGCCAAAATAACGGACTAAATTATAGCATTGATGATGAAAATGAGGGAGTGATAGTAATCAGTTTGAACGGCCAACAAAACTATCAAGGTTATCCACAGTCTCAAAATGCGCCGGGAAACTACCATGGGCAACAACAACAGCAACAACAAGAGCAAGAGCAAAATCTTTTCGAGCTTTTTACTTCTTGTTTCAAATGTTTTGTCAAATGTATCTCTTAATGTATTGGCTTGCTTATATTTCATATGGATTTATATTTGAATAGTTGTAGTATTATCTTACATTATTTTAATTCATGCTAATCGTCTCTATCAAAATACTTATTTAGATACTCAATGAACATTACCGGAATCCTTCCTGTTTCAACATTTTTCATTTTATTTAGTGCCAAATATGACCTTCTAATATGTTGTAGCTGTGCAATTGTCATATGCTTATATGGCAGTTGTACATTGACAGGATAATCCTTAATCTTTACTGATCCCCCTTGGTTAAGCTTCTGAAGCTCAAAGATACTGCTTACTATCTCTTGTGTTATACGATCAAGCTCAAACAGATAATTTGTTGGAGTTGCAGCCTTTAACAATGTAGCTTGATTTGGTGGTTTTGGACGTCTCAAAACAAGGGTGTTCCAGATAGAGTCTATATGTAGCAATTCCTCATTTTCTTGATCTTTTACTTCAATCGATTTTGTTTCGTCATTGAATGGCAGCTCATGGGATGCAATAAAAAACAAAGGACTATCCCATCGGCTCATACCATTTGGTTCCTCATATCTAAAAACCAGTGCATCGAATAAATCATCTTTCCAGGCAGAATCAGGTCCATATTTTGACTTTCTTTCTTGGTTCCATGTTTTGCATTTTTCAACAGGCGCCCCTACATGAAGAACACAAGAATTTGTGGTTACAGCTCTAGCTTCACAGAAAAGTTGATATCTAAATCCTTTAATATAAGTCAAATTGTCTAATATCACTATTGTATCACGGTTTAATAGTTTCTTCACTGCTGACATCTGTGCCCCCCTAGTTGCCTTTTCTGTCCGTGCTTCACGATATGTTTCTTTTGCTAGATTAAGAGATTCATCATTAATTAATTCAACCTTTAGATTTGGAATCTTGGAATCTGATATTTTTTCTTCTAACAACTGTTTAATTTTTACTGCAACTGTTGTTTTCCCAGAAGAAGGATATCCGGTTATCATTAATAAAGGCATTGTAAATCAATTTGTTGAATTTTTCTATTTCGTATTGGTTGAAGAATAAAAAACTATAAAATCATAAGTGCAACAAAAATAAAAAAAAATTTTTTCGACCCTATTCCAACCACATATCACACCAAATATTAAAATGAAGTCAACAAATACTCTTCTCCAGTCCACCTTTGTGCCACGCTCCATCTTTCCCAATTATAAGGTACCTCTTGTAAACTTCTTAGGGCATCATAGAGTAGCTCTTCAGCGTATGAGAGCACTTGCATCGGAAGTCGATCTACTTGTTGAGGTTCGTGATGCTAGAGCACCTCTTAGCACTCGTAATGGGCTATTTTCTAGAGTTTTCTCGGAGTCAACGCCTAGAATTATATTATACTCCAAGAAAGATCTCAGTCCACTGAATCAGGAGATAGTCAACAAATGGCATCCAAAAGGCGATGCCATACTTACTGATTGTAATAGCATGTCGGATGTAAGAAAGGTGCTAAAGGTTGCAAAAGTACTCGCAAATAGAATTAGTCCTCAACCTCCTCTTGGATCTCGGATACTAGTTGCTGGAATGCCTAATGTAGGAAAAAGCACATTTTTAAACAATCTACGAACAGCAGGTACAGCAATAAGTAAGTATACTCTCTGTGTGTTTGCCATATTCTGAAATTATATACAATAGCTGACACAAATTTATGAATTTATGATAGAAGAGAAAGCTGCCAAAACCGGGGGGCTAGCTGGAGTTACTAGAGGCATATCGACCGAAATTAGAATCAGTAGAAATCCAAGTATATTTATTTTTGATACCCCTGGCGTTTTTGTGCCACACGTGAAAGACGAAACTACAATGATTGCCTTAGCTATTACTGGAGCAATGCGTACATCTATTATCGATCCGATTATTCAAGCTGATTATCTACTTTATCGTTTGAATATTCAATCTCCTGACGGAAAACTTTATCAAAAGTATTTACCTGAACCCACCAACAATATACGCAAATTACTCAAGGCTATATGGGCTAAAGAACTGAAGCCAAAACAAAGAAAAAGCGCACTTAGTAGTAGTATCGGGGGAGGTGTGAATGAAGCAGGTGCTGCTGCCCTCTGGGTTGATCGTTGGCGTCAAGGACATGAAGGCAAGGTAATGCTCGATGATATTGGAGTTGATGATTATCTGAAGGTCAAAGATATACAAGAAAAAATGCTTGACAGGTTTGATATGGATTTTGATTTAGAAGCAAAAAAATGGAAAAAGCCCACATCATTTTAAGACAATGAATTTGTTTGAATATTTTACCAAAACAGGTCAAAACTATCTAAATATCATTATTAGTAGTGAATATTATGCATCATTAAATTCTTCATATATTTCTTCTCCTTCTTCATCTTTTTTTTCCTTAGAGGACTCTTCAAAGTATCTGTGGCTGGCGATAAACCTGGGGGCAAAGGTACAATTAGTGATAATCCTTTTATTTGTAGATCTGTTATACTTACAATGAGGCATGTATTATTCCAAGTTTTCGAATAAAATCAGCTTGAACTGCAGTTACCTGAAGTAGATTATCTAAATCACCCATATTTGCTTGAAGTTTGGCTATTTCGCTATTTAAGTAAGACAGTTGCCTTGATTTGAAGGTAGAAGGGGCAATGATTGACTTTCTAGGATTCAGGCCGGAATTTGATGGTATTATTGTAGTTCTTCTAGGTGGCTTTAAGATACCATCTTTTTTAGTGTTATTTATTAGGGACATGTCTTTGGTAATGGAATTAAAAACTTTCTATCAATAATAAACTTGTTGGAAGAGGCTTAATGAATGAATATGGAGGCTTTCTTAGATATTGATAGAAATGTCGAGTAAATAAAGTCATGTGACACATAAAATTTTTTTACATAATTTTTTTTTTTTTTTTCAAATTTATTCATCAATTTTCATTAAGTCAAAACTTTTTTACTTTTTTTTTCTTTTTATAAAAAAATTTTATAGTTACAACGGACTTTCTCTACTTATTTTCATCCCACAATATCTAAATTTTATAGCACAATAACAAATCATTCTGATTTAATATGGGCTCCAAAATTAACATTAAAGCTCCTGGTAAAGGGAAATCATATAGAGCAAAGGATTTCAAGAAACCAGGGATTAGCAAGACTAAAGTTATTAAAAAATCTGGCAAAACTAAGCACTTGAAGATTATACCACCTCCATCTGAGGCTTTAGAAAGCTCTAAAATTTTAAGCACCATTTCAGATCAATATGATAATTTGACAGAGTCTACAAACGATGGGAAAAATAATAATGCTTCTGTCAAATCTGTTTCCGAAGGTGTTGATCAAATAAGAGATTTGTTGAATGGATCAAATACTGCAGCTTCTTCATTTGACAACCAAGAAAGTCTTGTACTTATGAAAAACGGAAGCAAAATTGCTGCAAAATATTCCAGCGCTAGTGAATCACTCTCTGACCAAAAAGATTCTAGCAGAAACGAAAAGGATTATGATGAAAGCGAAGATGAAAGTGAAGATGAAGATGAAAATGAAAATGAAGATGAAGATGAAGATGAAGATGAAGATGAAGATGAAGATGAAGATAACGACGAAAGCAAAATCGAAATCGAAGAAGAAGATAAAGAGGAAGGAAGTGGTAGGAACGAAAAGAAATCTTACACTAATTCACAGAAGAATGATTTGGAATCATTAGACGGATCTTTTGATTCCACCAAAGATAAAGAATCCACCACAGGTGAAAAAGATCCAGTATACTTTCGTGATCTTAACATTTCTGCACCAACTCTCCAAGCTCTCGAATCTTTTGGTTTTGAAAAAATGACAAAGGTTCAAGCAAATACCATTCCCCCTTTACTTGCAGGTAGAGATGTATTGGGTGCTGCAAAGACTGGATCTGGTAAGACTCTTGCCTTTTTGATACCCTCAGTAGAGCTTTTGTATTCACTGAAATTCAAGCCACGTAACGGAACTGGCGTCATTATTGTTTCTCCTACTAGAGAACTTGCAATCCAGATCTTTAAGGTCGCCAGAGATTTAATGGCAAATCATTCACAAACAGTGGGTTTAGTAATTGGTGGTGAGAAAATTCATACAGAACAAGAAAGTTTACGAAAAGGTATTAATTTGCTTGTGGCAACTCCAGGAAGACTTTTGGATCATCTTCTTAATGCTAAGGGATTTATTTTCAAAAATCTCAAGGCCCTGATTGTAGATGAGGCTGACAGGGTTTTAAATATTGGATTTGAAGAGACAATGAAGCAGATCGTCAGAATTTTACCTAAGGAGGGAAGACAAACAATGTTATTTTCAGCTACTCAAACGACTAAGGTCGAAGATTTGGCCCGTATCTCATTAAAAAAAGGGCCTCTTTATATTAATGTTGATGAAGAAAAGGAAACATCAACTGCGGATGGATTGGAGCAAGGATATGTTGTTTGCGATAGTGACAAGAGGTTTCTTCTTTTGTTTTCTTTTTTGAAAAGAAATTTAAAAAAGAAAGTGATTGTTTTTTTGTCTTCCTGTAATAGTGTGAAGTATTATGGTGAACTTCTCAACTATATTGATCTTCCAGTATTGGATTTGCATGGTAAACAAAAGCAACAAAAGAGAACAAATACCTTTTTCGAGTTCTGTAACGCAAAAACTGGAATTCTTATTTGCACTGATGTTGCAGCTCGTGGTCTTGACATTCCACAGGTTGATTGGATCATCCAATTTGATCCTCCAGATGATCCTAAGGATTACATTCATAGAGTTGGAAGAACAGCCCGAGGCACAAACGGCAAAGGAAGAAGTTTAATGTTTTTGACTCCATCCGAATTAGGTTTCTTACGCTACTTGAAAGCAAATAAAGTACCGCTTAATGAATATGAATTTCCAGCTAATAAAATTGCAAACATTCAATCGCAGCTGGAAAAACTGGTTTCAAGTAACTATTTGTTGAATCAATCAGCAAGAGAAGGATATAAATCTTATTTACAAGCATATGCCAGTCATTCAACAAAGTCGGTCTATCAAATTGACAAGTTGGATCTCACTAAAGTTGCGAAATCTTATGGGTTTTCTGTTCCTCCAAAGGTCAACATTACTCTTGGTGTTAGCGGTAAAGGAAAAAGACAAGCTACACAAGATGACACATCTAAGCTGGCAAACAAAAAGAAGAAAACAAATAAGGATTCTTCTAAATGGACTCGATAAGTATTTGTGAAAGAAACATATTAGCATTCTATATAGTTATAATATAATAAAATAGTTGGCAGGATGTAGGAATCAATAAGTATAGACTGTGATAATACTTATCTAATAGTAAAATTTTGGGGTAACCCTTGAAGTCCTGGGTATGCAACGAACCCCTCTTCCCCGTTTTTTGCACGGTTAATCATTAATTTAATTAGTTTGGGGTTGTAAATGTCTGTATTTTGTTTCCGAATTTTTTCTTGTTGATTCATTTCGATAGTTTCTGGTGTTGTATCAACTTTATTTCTGGGGTTGTAAAGCAATCGTTGCGTTGATGAGTTGTTGCTTATAACTCTTTTCACAATAAAATGCAGCAGGTTGTGATTTGGAACAGGGAGAATCCAAAGAAATGGATTTGACCCCAATGTTTCGGCCCAATTCCTCCACTTAGAGTTTTTATCATATGGCCTAGGATCGCCATGTCTGATTTTAGAGAATATTCTAATTCTTTGATTTAATGGTAATGTATATGAGTTTTTTTGAGCTATTAGCTGAGAAGCATCAAGAGGCAACTCTATATTAAATACTGGATATTTCTGCCGGTTAATGTTTGAACGAAAATATTTGATTTCTTCTAGTGTTGTTGTATTCTGAAAAATATATCTAATATGAGTGATAAAAAACGGAATTAAAAGAACCCCCCATAAAACTGAAATAACAAGTAAAAGGGTCAGATGTATATGACTATTTGAGGTCTCGTTCTTCCTTTCATATATTTTTCTTAAATAAACTGGTATAGAAGCAGTCATAAGTATTATAAGTGCTAAAAAATATATTTGGATCTGAATGAAAAATCTATGATTCTGTTGCCCAATAACAGTGCCTAACCAATTACACATATGATCCATTCGCTCAACGCAATAGCCCATCTCAGCTGAATGGTGAACTCGATCTAGCTTGACCGATTGGCAAACTGAACACCATAAAGGGTAGCCATTATCATCACACATAAACACCTCTGGAGGTCTGTTTGCAATAAACTTTGTATCCGGTATATTAACTGAAGTTTTACCAAGGGATTGATTTGACTTAGTGTTTTCTTCAAGGGGAATTGGAATTCCATTAGGAATAGAAGTGTTTTTACTTGAAACTGTTTCTAAACAGAAAGGTAGTATTTTTCCAGCTCTACCTGGACCAACTATTAAAATCATAAACCAGGATAATAAAACGCATAACTCAAAAATGGAAAATAGCACAAGCAGTGCTATCCCAGAATTGGAGTTATACTGTAAATAGATTTCTTGGTAGCAATACATATATGCAAATACATATGTTCCATAACCAATTATTCCACATAGTATTAGGGGTGGTGTTTTGTTAATAATGATCGTTAACAGTTTCTGCAGCATAAGACATGAAATCGATCTCTTGCTGTGTGTATTGAAGAATTATAGTTTATGATAAGGATAAAACCACTCACTGATAAACAAAAAACCTTTTCTTGAATGTATGAGTAAACTAGATGTATTATTAAGAATGAAGGTTTACCTTTGAAAGAAAAGAGAATTGTATTAATCATGTGACATCAACTCTACAAATACAACACAGTGCTTCACTATAATAGAACATTAATATTGAATATCATATTACAAAGTTACGAATTTTCGGTAGCAAATCGGGTTCAAAACTAAAGCACGATTTGAGTATGGAGCTTTATTTTGTTGCCAGGTCTAATTAATGCATCGGCATAGATATTAGATTAGATTTCTATCAACTATTTGAAATTTGGATTAAGGTCATTTCGCTTAGTAAAATATTTTTCATCTTGGTCAGAAGTCCAGCTGTCAGTGTTAGTATCTAAAATACTAGAACGTCTGAATGATATCGGAACTCTATTTGAAATTTCCTGGGATATGTTATCATCAGTGGGTGAAACTGAACCGTTTGATGATAACCCTTTTTCGGCCAAATCAAAATTTTCTGAATGTGATGCTTGCTTGTGAATATAAGCATTATGGCTAGGATCATCTATGTTGTACATGGCATTCGTTCCGTGTAGCTCACTCATTGGTATGTTAACATGAGATTCATTAGCATTAATAATACTATTTGTTTCATGGAGATTTTCGGTATTTGACCGAGAAAGGGAATTTCTGGAACCATGCATTTCAGTATCTGGTAATGAAAAATGATCTTGATTAGACGAGAGATCTCGATTAAATTCGACGTAATCGTAAGCAAACTCGTCATGTTCAGATAAATCCAGTCCGTTAATTTCATCTTCCTTTGAAACTCTTAATTGAAGATAAGGAATTTTATCTATCATCAGTAAAATTATTAGTGTAACAAAAAATGCATAAAAGCTACTGGCTAATGTTCCAGCTATCTGAAACCAAAGTTGTTTGTAGTGTTTATCAAGCCATCCGCCATCAATTATCGTCATTGAGTCTAGATTTGCTACATTTTTAGAAGCAAATAGCGCGGTCAATATGTTTCCGATGACACCGCACACACCATGGACAGCAAATATATCTAATGAGTCATCAATTCCAATCAAAAACTTGATTTTTGTAGCTAGATTGGAGAAAGCACCTCCACAAAGTCCAAAAATAATAGCAGCCCAAGCAGGGACAAAACCAGCTCCTGGAGTTATAGATACCAGACCGCAAACAACTCCGGAACAAAATCCAATAACGGACCATTTTTGAAAGTTTCGGTAATCCAATACTGCCCAAGCAATGCCTCCGAATGATGCAGATATATTGGTGTTTAAAACTGTCTGGACAGTTCGTAGTGTAGGCACAATACTGGCACCCCCATTGAATCCTATCCATCCAGCCCACATTAATCCTGACCCTAATACTACTAGCAATGTACTTTGAGGTCTAGAGTTATAAGCAACGTGAAATTCAGGTGTAGGTAACTGGTCGGGGTCACTGAAGCTTTTACCATGATTCTTTTTGGATTTACCCCATAGTGTTTGTATTTTGCATATGGACCTTGAAAATGCCGAGTTGAACGTCTGCCCCATCCCTCCACGACTTCCCAAGGCTAATGAATAAGCCAGTGCGCTATATCCTGCTACTATATGTACAGGTGTGCCGCCAGCCCAATCTAAATATCCCAATTTGACTGCCCATCCATTAGGATTCCATGACCAACAAGCTATAGGGGCATATACAATTGTTGCCCAGACAAAAACAAAAATGCAAGTAGGGATTAATCTGCCTCTTTCAGCTATCGCACCTGTCATCAAGACTGCTGTAACTGCCGCATACATTGAGTTATAAACAGCTGATAGCTTTCCAATTAGAGATTCCGCAGTACTGCCTTGGACCATGAGGTTATTCATTGTCGTTCCATTTGTAATGGAAGGGTTGTATGCAAACTGGACAGTTGGCTTATCAAATATGCCTTTGAATGCCGCGTTATCCAACGTCCCAATAAATGAAGATGCCTTCTCGCTATAAACCAACGAATATCCCTAAAAAGAGCAATATAAAAAGCATTAGTTACAGTTTATAAATCGCAAATATTTCTAAACTTCATACCCATATATACCATTGTATCTCGATAATGGCTAGAGTTACTAAAGATAAAACAACTTGTCTGAGAGCGGACTTTCTAGGAGAAAGGCCAGAATAGAACAGGCCAACCTATAAACAGAAAATTTTAAATTAGACATAATCATATTGTGACAAAGTATATAAGTATAAACTTACACCTAATATCAAAAGAAGAATAGCAAATGTCGCCCATAATAGAAATACAATTGCTGTTAACTCAAAAGGTTGGGGGATCAAAACATCTGATGATGCTTAAGAACAATATTTAGGTTAGATTTATAAATTAACGGTGCTTTGGGGTTGAAAAATGCATAAGACTGAATAAGTAATATATTATGGTAAAAAATAATTTTTTTATTGTCACTTACCCATTCGGTGATTAGTATGGTTTTAACTGGCTTGATCCACTTTTTGGTGTGAGTGCTGTTTTAATAAGAGTATATTTGTTTAAAAGTAGTTTGAAAGTATAAATCATATGGAATACATTGAAAGGAAAAAAATTTTAAGCTGTTTATTTGGAGGTTTAGTAAGTTAATCTTCGGGAAGTTTGCCAAATCAAGTCAATGCTCAAATTGAATTTTTACAGGTTGTAGATAAAGGCCAAAAGGAGAATATGATAGAGTATCATCTGTTAAATTCTTCTGTCACTTAAATAGCAACTGTATGTAAACCACTTTTATTGTGACCTTAAAAATATAGGTTTATAGCTAGCCTTACTTGAAATATTTAGTTTTTTTTATGATAAATTCGAGAATTATCGACTTGAAGCTCGGTTGGGGAAAAATAGAATTAAATAGCATTTATGATATATATATTATACAAAACATCAAGCAGAAAGATTATTTTTGCTGACAGATAAGTCCTGCGTTATCACAAGGTCAGAAAAATCATCTGTGCTTCTTAAAATAAGCCCCTTTTCATTTGCTAAATGTAAAAGAGATATAAAGCAAAAACTAGTAGATATTTCCTCCATATCTTTTGGACTATAAATATATTGAAGTTTCTCAATAACATCAGTAAAATGCCGCTCTTTTTCACTGCCATCAACTGAATTCATTTTAATACTGTTTTGATCAGTCAAAGCTAAATCTGCATCTTCATGAATGGCATTGTCTGAAGGCTCTGAAATATCTAGGACCTTCCAGACGTTTTCTTTTAAAAGTTTTACATTTACCCGTTTTGCAGATTTAGCATATGTAACATATTCTGAACGCATTGAGCGGACATTAGGGTCTGAAGGTCCATTTTCAATTAAATGGGTGTTTAACCCAGTAACTGGGTTTTCTGGAACATCATCAAAGTCTGTACCACCAAAATCCAATCCTCCAAAATAATCATCATTATCATCATCATTGCTATCAGCATTATTGGAGTTATGGTTCATCGATTGGTGCGCATATTCTCCAAAGTCAGGCCGAATATCTGTATGGCCTTCTTTATTCATATTTTTCACAAAAAAGCTTTCATTAATTTCATCTTCATTTATCAAATCATTATTGCTTATGCCGCCCAGCTCATTATGGAACCCAAACTCTGTCTTGCTACTAGTAATCAAATTAGCCTTAGGCTTGAGAAATAGCTTAACAAGGTCTTTTGATGAGAAGTGTTGATCTGGTGGAAGCATGTTTAAATCCTTTGATACTCGTTGACTTTTTGTTAAGTTTATTGCTTGGCCACCAGTGGCAAATAGTTCTGTTTCATCATTAGCAAAATTTTCTTTGAAGTTGATCAAGAACGGATCTTTTGATTTTTTCACAGGTTTTTTCGAAATATCTTCTGAAATTTCAGTTGTATTAGTTGATTCTTCATTATTGCTGGCTAGCCCTATTAGCCCTTTGACCCTCTTTACTTTCCAATGCTCTGGCCCTGCCCAATTTGATTTGAGAGATTGATCAAAATAAGCCATAATGTCTGTAGCCCTCATCGGGCCACTCAACATTGTTATGCTGTAGGATGAATCTATATTATTAGAGGATAAATGCCCATTTAGACTTGAAACATTATTAGGGGAGGCGCTTTCCAAATTTACTTCTTCATTAATGATATTAGAAACTGTTTGGTTAGGATCAATATCACCATCATTTTCTATATCATCGTAGTCACCCCCAGTACCAAGAATGTCGTAGTATCCACCATCAGAGTCCATGTCTATCATACCAGGATCCTGTGGAATACCCATAAATTCTTCACCTAGGCGAAGAGCTTCCATATCTCGTGCCACCTTTTCAGATGTAGGATCACTTATCATCCCTTCTAGTAAAGGTAAAGCAGGGCAAATAGATAACGAATCTATTTGCAAAGTATTAGGAAGAAATTGGTTAGAAAGGGACTCCAAAAAGACTTTGGTCGAATTTAAACCGGAGTATCCATCTTTATAAAGAAATTTGTTCAATAAAGAGCTTGTTTCATGTTCTAAACTCTCGAGTTCTTGAAAGTCGTCTTGGCCATCAAAAACAACCTTTCCAGTCCCATTTAGCTGAAGACTATTGAGTAATAAACTGCTGGCACCACCTTCGTTAAAATCAGTACATATTTTTCGAAAAAGAGAATCAACAGCCAGTTCTAAATCTAGAGATTTCACTTTTATTTGTTCAAAGGATTTTGCGAGCGTTGTATCAGACGAATATTTGCGCCGTCTTTTTTTCTGTTTCTCTTCGCTCTCTTCATTATCGTTATCGTCTCCAACTATATTTTCTTCGTTATTTTTCTCTTGGGAATTATTAGTCAAACCGCTAAGAAGTTTACCTGTTTCTGAGGCCACAGAATCAACTCGTGAGGTGTATATTTTAACACAACCATCTAGTGTATAAGAAGCTTTCTGAAAGTTTATCCCATCTCCTTCTTTTAGCACACTCATATCATGAAAGTAGTCAATCAAGGCAAAATTCCAAGAATTATTAGCGTTTATTTTGTTGTCTTTTACAAGTCTCATCCATTCTTCAAAATTTGCCATGATAGGAACTGTAGTTGGCGTTCCCATTCGGTTGTCTGACGAAGAAGGTCTTGATGAGGATAAGACTAAGTCATCGACGACTAGTGACTTTCGGGTTGATGAGCTGTTTATTGAGCTCTTCCTGCGTCGTTGTTTTTCTGCAATATCATCATTGAGAGATTGTGAATACTCTTCATGTTTTTTTGACCTATTTCGTGAATGCTTGTACATGTTTGGCGATGGCTTATGGCAAAAGTTGTGATAAGTAAAAAATGTAATGGTTGAAAAGTAAATTTGTGTTTGTTTACTTATTGATGGTTTTACATATTTGTTGTCATGGCAACCACAAAAGAAACACTTGAGATCATGTGGCTGAAATCTATACTCAATATTCAAATTAATTAATATTTTATCTGTATAGTGTTTTACAGAGGATTTTAATGCTAAAAAATAAATCAGCTCAAGTTTCATCATTGATACAACTGACAAGCCTACAAAACTCGAAAAGTTCGATGAATATTTAACACCTTTCTATTAGACCAGTGGGATCCAAAAAATTATAAATTCCTACACCTTTTCATCTTATTTGTTTTGATCTCGATTTACAATAGTTAAGTTAACAACCTACCTTAGAATGGAAATTGAAAAATATATCGCCGAAAGTACATCATTGAGAAGTGTTATAACTTCTCAGTTTCAAAATAGAGATGACAAAAAATATACTCCTATTTGCTTCAACACTGAGCAAGAGTGTCCTGATAAGCAAAAGGGAAGTTGCAATAAGATTCATTTCAACGCTATAATAGCAAACAATACTGATTCATCCCTTGGAGATTGTTCTTACTTGAATACTTGTTTTAAAGGAAAAAACTGTCGGTATGTTCATTATCATATTAGTCTTCCTGAGAGTTTAAACCATGGGATAACAAGCAGCCCCAAAAATTCTCTCTCTGATTCTTTTTCCATTCCTTGGACATCTTTGACTTTCAAGCCTGTAAGTTTTCAGCTGAATGAATTTTATCAAACATATATTAGTTACTTATATTTCTTAGACCTCTCAAATTTCCCAGTTTATCAATTTCGATATTAGACAATTAGACTTTTCAACATTAGGAAAATTTGCCGTTGTAATTGCAGACCGTAAGCTTTTTTTTTTTTTTTTTTTTTTTTTTTTTTTTTCTTTTTTTCAAAGCTAATAAATTGGATTTTTTTATAGCTCCCTGGGATATTCATACAAATGCAATAGTAAGTTCATTAAGTTATTATTAAACTCATTTAATGCATCGTTTTAACCATAACATATTAAAATATAGACACAGTCTTCAACACAATCTTCGGCTGAAGCAACATCAGATGAGTGAGTTGTATAACATTTAGAAAGCAATCAATGATTCCAAATTATTAACCTTTTGTTTCTAGAGCAATGATGGAGTTTGATATGAGTAGTCTTCAAGACGAAGGTATATTTTTTCTATGGGTCACAGGCAGAGCTATTGATATTGGCAGACAATGCTTGAAAAAGTGGGGGTATAATCATATTGAAGAACTTATCTGGTGCAAGACAAATCAACTTGGAAGAACGATTTGTACAGGGAGAACAGGCCATTGGTTAAACCACTCCAAAGAGCATGTTTTGATGGGGTATGCTTATGAGTTCATGCTTTTCTTTCATAAACTTAAACCTAAACCGTTCAATTTTTTATTCTAACTTTTGTTTCATATAGAGTAAAGGGTGCGCCAGCATGGGGTTGCAAAAAAGTGGATATTGATCTAATTGTTTCTGCTACTCGTGAAAAAAGCCATAAGCCTGATGAGCTGTATGAAATTGCGGAAAGAATGGCGGGAAGGCATAGCCGTAAGCTAGAGCTATTTGGTGGACGAAGAAATCTCAGACCAGGCTGGCTTACCATTGGAAATCAGTTAGGAGCCACCGAGGTTGCAGAAAAAGATCTTATAAACAGCATTTCTAGTATCAGCCTTTAAAGTTGAATGGCATTCAATGCAAGAATGGTAGGTAGTGTTTATGTACGACCACAAATCTGAATCACATGATTAAACCATAGCATATTCCTATTTTGTTTTTCTCCATCTAATCCTTGATTCTTTTTTATTCTTTTATATAATTCATAGCTATTTAAATATTACCGAACTCTACCATCACACTATCTTTCCTAATTCATTCCCTATTATTATAGGATAGTAATACTGAGCTATATATTTGCTTTATTTTGGTGAAAAAGGGCTAAAAGACCTTTTTTTTTAATTATAGTTAAGCGCTGAAAGTTGGATGCTATTTTTTTTCCCTCTCTCTCATAATTATAACACTTACTATTCAACATTTATAGATCTTGACAATTATAGATTCTTATTTTTCCCAAATTGTTCTTGAGACGTATTTTCGATGATGCATAGAAGGGCTCGTATTCGTGCTCCACGTAAAGTAAGTATAACCTAATTTTTCTTATTCTTGGACTGAAAACTTTTTTAACTAAAACTTCTTAGAACTTGACCATGGATGGCGACTTTGACACATCGTGGGAAATACTTTTACGTGCGATTGTAGAAATTCATCAAAAAGATGCCTCAAAGTTATCTTTTGAAGAGCTATATAGGACCGCCTATACATTAGTGATTCGAAAACACGGTAGGCGGCTCTATGAATCAGTGAAATCCGAAATCCGAAAACACTTAGGTCAAGTTCTTATTACTCAGTTAATACCTAAATCTAAGATGAAAGCCAAATCAAAAATAAAACTACCCCAGAACACCACTGGACCGTCGGAGCAGCCTCCAACTTCCTTGTTACCAAAAGAATCAGTTGAACCTAATATTGAATTACTTACCACTATGCTAAGCGTCTGGAATGATCATTGCCTATGCATGAGAATGATCAGCGACATCTTGATGTACTTAGACAGGGTGTATTCGAGAGAAGCAAAAGTCCCCCTAATTTACGATGCAGGACTTTCTATTTTTCGCGATGTTATTTTTAACTCCAGTATTGAAGGCGAGATATATATCACATTGCTGAACATTCTAAGAAAAGATAGAGACGGTATACCAGCAGATAGACTTCTTGTCAAGGCAATAGTAAAGATGCTTGAGTTTCTCCCTGATGCTTCCTTGCTTGGCCCATCGATCTATTGTAATAGATTTGAACCGCATTTATTTACAGACACCGAAAAATACTATGATGAAGCTGCAGAAAACTTATTAGCAGGAAACCATAATGCTTCGATTTATATTAGCATTACGAAATCATGGCTTGAAAATGAAATTGAACGTGCTACCATGTATCTTTTACCTTCGAGTTTGGAACGATTGAAATCTGGCATAGAAAGAGTACTAATCACCAATAGATTTGAAAAGGTTTTAAAATTTCCTGAAAATGGGTTTAAGCATTGGGTAGAAACTGATCAGTATTCGGACATTCACTTGGCATATCAGCTTTACAGTTTAGTCACAAGCCAATATGAAGTTTTTAGAGATATTTTGAAATCCCTAGTTATTGAAAAGGGATCGGAAATAAATGCGCATTCAAAAGCTGCACTACAAGCCGCCAAACAAGCCAGATCACAAGGTAGTACAAAAAGCAAAAAACAAATTTCAGGAAACTCATCTTTAAATGTCAACAATGATTCACTTAGTCCTACCGCAATAGCTATACAATGGGTTGAAATGGTACTAAAGCTACGAGACAAATTTGATAAGATCATTATTCAAAGCTTTGACTCTCATCCTGTAATCAGTGCAGATGTTGATGACAGTTTTTCTGCATTTATAAACAAAAACGCCAAAGTATCTGAGTACTTATCTTTATTTATTGATGACAATTTGAAAAAATCTTTAAAAGGAAAATCTGATTCAGAAATCGAGGATGTTTTGGGGAAAGGCGTAGTTTTGTTTCGATTTATTGCTGATAAAGATATTTTTGAAAGCTACTACAAAGCACATTTAGCAAAGCGATTGCTAAATAGCAAGTCTTTGTCAGATGATATTGAACGTTCGATGATTGCAAAGTTGAAGATGGAAATAGGTACTTCATTCACGTCCAAGTTAGAAGGAATGTTCCGTGATATGAAAATTTCAAAAGAAATGATGGCAGATTACAAGGAGTATCGTGCAAGCAATGACCCTATGATAAAAGGGCAAACTGTTGATGCATCTGTAAACGTTTTAACTTCAACCTTTTGGCCTGTTAGCGTTGTTTCTTCTCACATCAAGTGTAACTATCCTCCTGAGATTCAGTCGGCAAAAGAAGAATTTGAACGATTTTATTTAGCTAGACACACCGGCCGAAAACTAGCATGGAATCCAAACTTGGGTACAGCTGACGTCAAAGTGAGATTTCAGAAACGTGTCCACGAGATTAACATGCCTACTTTAGCTATGATCATACTTTTACAATTTACTGAATTGAGCGATAACAATGGCTTGACTTTTGAGCAACTATTGGAACAAACAAATATATCAGCTCAGGATTTGACTCGCCATCTACAGTCTCTTGCAGTGGCTCCTCGTACGAGAATACTAAAGAAAGTTCCGATGTCCAAAGATGTCAAGTCAACCGACAAATTTTTTTTCAACAATAAATTTGAGTCTAGTATGACAAGATTTAAAGTGCTTGCTATATCTTCAAACAACAAGGTTGAAACGGACACTGAGAAAAAAGAAACTTTGGCTAAAGTTGACCAAGCACGAAAATACCAAACTGATGCAGCGATAGTTCGGGTTATGAAGGCTAGGAAAACACTAGAGCATGCAATTTTAGTTGATGAGGTTACAAAACAATTAAACTCAAGATTCAAGCCGGATCCTGCTTTGATTAAAAATCGCATTGACCATTTATTAGAACAAGAGTACCTGGAAAGGGATCTTGAAAAAAGGTCAGTATATAATTATTTAGCCTAGTTGCTTATTATACTATAAATAAAATATTGATTACATGTTTGACTTGTAAACAGTTTAAGACATTAAAAGCTATTTCTTTTCTTTTCAAGCCGTTCCAGAAGCCTTCTCCGTCTAATGGCCTGCAGAAAAACGTTTCTTTCCATTGTCCAGGTACTTAAGTCACCATTCCGAGCATATTCTCTTCTTAAAATCCGATGCCATGTTGGTTGACATTCCCAGTTCTTACCCATGCGATCTGTCAATAAGTTTCGAGATTTAAAAGACGGCAAAGGTCGTTTAGCATTTGACCAGCGAGTTTTCATCATTGAGATATCTGGGGAAGAGCGATTTTGCTCACATAAAATAAATAAATCTTTCAGGTTTGAGTATTGAATTTCGACACCCTTTGGATTTAGAGGGGCTTTGTATTGTGCTTTATCTGTAGATATATGCTGTTTTTGGAATGATGGCGAATCGTGAGCGGAGTATTTGCGAGAAATCTTAGGATTCTCAACTTTATCAATAGAGAAATGCTTTACCAAAGTTTTATCAACTTCATGTCCATGGCTAGTTGATACCGCTGAAAAACTCCACCTTCTTGAAAGTCTTCGTTTGGTTTCAAAATACTGATATGCCTTTTGCGGAGACTTTTGTAACAAGTCTTCAACTGGAATTATACTATTGTCTTTTGAATTAGGCATAGAAATATTTTGCAAACTTTCCGTAATTGTAGGATTAGAGGAGTTAAAGGATACAAAAGATGACCTTCGAAGAGAAATTCCAGATTGATTTCTGAGCAATTCATCTGTTTGAGTTACAGCTTCATTTTCAACATCATCATCTTCAAATGGACTTTCATCTGACGATACGTATCCCGAAGTAGTGATAAGAACATTTTTGAAGTCTTGAACTCTCTTTTGAAGTTGGCTTTCACGCCTGATCTTTCTTAAGATATTTGCTTTTAAGATTTTTTAAATAATGGGTTTCAGTACTTGACTTGAATTGCTATAAAACAACGAAACATACCATTTGTTTGCTCAGCAAAGTGATTTTCTTGGTGTTTTGAAGCTCGGATAGTAGAACTGATGGAAGTGGGAACTGAAGGCAATAGATGAGGGTTTTTTACAAGTCTTTCAGTAAAGGAGGTTGTGCTTTTCATTATGATTTGATCGTTACGAGTCACTGAGAATTTGAAGTAGAAAATGTTGTTTTTGAAGGCTTATCAGATTTCAGGGCTCTATTACAAATGAAGTATACCATGTGATAAGATGCTCTTGAAAGCTTGACCATTTGTGACGCATCATCCAATGGTCATAGTACGGCTGTGGATCTGTATGTGCACTCAGTTCAGCCGCGTGCTTTACTAGAGCCAGCCTTCATTTTTTTACTAGTCAAGAAATTTCTACCAGTTTCCAATTTTTTCCTCCAAAAAAATTCTCTCCCTCTTGACTAAAGCAAATTTCTAAACAACACTTGAATAAATATATAGATTCAAAGATTTCTAACGTTTAGAAGTTTTGCCTACTGTTAATTCAACTCTAATTGCAGATATAGAACACAAAATTCACAATGGGGTTGTTTCTTCCTAAGAGTGCCCTTCCCGGCCTGAAAAAATACAAGTATGATTTACTCAAATATCATTATGGCAATTATTTTTTCAGTGCTAACTTTTATTTTTCCTATAGATATTCGTCCGTCGATAATTCTCTTGTATCTAAATACATTCTTCGACCTTTTTGGAATCAATTTGTAAAGATTTTCCCTCATTGGCTGGCGTATGATATATATTTTTTCTTTTTATGAATCATATTGATAACACTTATTAACAATTGCGTTTTCATATACAATAAGACCAAATCTTGTAAGTTTTTTTATAGATGCAGTTGAAAACTTTTTTTCTTACAAACGCTCTTGTATTGATTGCATTTATATATGATATCTAAAACTATAAGAGTAGTCTTCCTAATCAGTCCTAACAACTAACGTTTCTATTATAGGTTACATTAATTGGCTTTTTTTTCATCGTTATCAACTTCTGTACGGCACTTTATTATAATCCAACTCTTAATCAAGTTTCTCCTTCCTGGGTATATGCTTCATATGGAATTGGGCTATTTTTGTATCAGACCTTTGACGCCTGCGATGGCCTTCAAGCGTAAGTTGCTTACTCAATTACAGTTTTATGTTTATAAAAAACTAACAAATTCGATTAAACAGTCGTCGAACTGGACAAAGCAGCCCACTGGGCCAACTTTTTGACCACTGTATGCCAATCGTTGATTTTTTATAAATAAGGATAAATACTAACTCTTGTATTTTCAGGTGTCGATGCTGTTAATACAACTTTAGGGGTATTGATTTTTGCTGCTGCCTCTAACATGGGGTACGGTTGGCCAGTTTTTATCGCTCAATTTGCCAGTAAGTAATCTGAGTTGATGTTTTAAAAATTTTCAATAAGTTTCTAAACATTGTTTTTTTATCTAGCGTTGACAAACTTTTATCTTAGTACCTGGGAAGAATATCATACTGGTACTTTATTCTTATCTATGTTTTCTGGCCCTGTCGAAGGAATTTTGATTGTTATAGGGCTCGACTTCATTATCTCAGCTAAGGGTCCAGGAATTTTTCAATATAAGATTTTAGAACTTTTGAATATTCAGATGGATGATAAAATAATTGAGGGGTTAAATGGTGTATCAAAAGTATTTATCAATCCAATTTTCCCTGAATTTAACGTTTCTCAATACTTGAATGATTTTTCAATCATGGATCTCTATATGCAATTGGCAGGTTTAGGCCTACTCTTTAACATTGTTTCTTCGACGAAAAATGTTATTGCATCTTGCCAAAAAAAGAATGTTTCTTACGTACCAGCAATCTTGGTAACAATTCCTTATCTAACTTATTTTGCTACATTAACTGTTTGGATTAATTTAAGTCCTCAGATTATCAAAACTTGGCTTATTTTTCCGTTCTCTCTTGGAGTTGGCGCTTCTGTTGCATT
Source organism: Magnusiomyces sp. LA-1 (assembly GCA_029678045.1). NCBI lineage: Eukaryota > Fungi > Ascomycota > Dipodascomycetes > Dipodascales > Dipodascaceae > Magnusiomyces > Magnusiomyces sp. LA-1. The sequence continues at coordinate 7,341,566 of CP115648.1, read as the reverse complement.
AAGTGTTGGAAAGATTATTACTGCCCATGTCACTGATCAGCCTTATCCAGCAAGCACACCCTTGTTGTATTTACCTGCAATTGCAATTTCACTTAATGGTTTGGCTAAACAATTTTATAGCACATCACCAGCTGTAGGAGTATCATTGGAAATTTTTAAGCAACTAGAACAACAAAAGTTAAACCATATCAACGAAATTTTTGTTTGGATCATTTTCGCTACTAGTATATCAGTATATGGTTGTTTTGTAGGTGATTTAATTACTGAAATCACTACATATCTAGACATCAATTGTTTGACCATCAAACACCCCAAAGTGACATCAGACAAGAAAGAAAAATAGATTTTTTTATAAACCTAACAGCTTTAATAAAATTGAAAAGAAAGCGTTTATATGTACAAATCTAGACTATACTATATTTTTAGTCTTTATTAAATATTTTGTAGTTATTTATAATATTTTTTTAAAACCATTAAGCAGGCTTTGATCAACTTAGACATTAGAGCTCACATAATACTAGTCAAACAATATTTGTGCTATGCTTAAACTGCCACAGCCGGTGCTTGTTGGAATCCACTTTCAGCACCTGGAGCAAGAACTTCGTTTGTTGATTGAGTAAGTTTCATTTCCTTTTCCATTTCCATAAGTTGCTGTTCGCTTATAACAGATAGTGTTAAAGGAACACCAAGTAATAAACTGCTAGTTGTAATAACCCACAATGCGCTAGAAGAGAATGAGAAAACAGACTTGACTACTGAGGCTACAGAAGATCCAACTTCTTGAGCTTGGTATCTGTACTTTGGAGGAACAATGGCCTTCAAGGCAATTATTCTATCTCCAATAGTTTCGTTTAGAATATCTTCCTCGTCATCGTACTCGTCTTCATCATCATCACTGCTATCGTCCTCTTCCTCATCATCATCAGCATCACTTCCAACGTTCTTAGTAGATATTTTCTTTTCTTCAGATTCTTCATCTGAAGAGTTGACATCACTATAGTCTTCATCTTTTTCTTCTGTAGTAGCAGGATCTACTGGCTTTGGAACAACTACTTCTGGTTCATTGTCCAAAATTTCCTTTTCTTCTATTTCGCTGACAACTGAAACTTCGACCATGTTGATAAACTTGATATGAATGACTTAGATAAAAATTGTTGGCTTGTTGTTTTCTATTAGTAGTAAATGGATTCAAAATAAAATGGTGGTGAAAAAAATTTCAGAGACAACTGAATCATATATTATATAATACAGTTACATTTTAATGTCATATATTTTTGACAACTTTAAAATTGTAACATATACATAGGTTTGATTCTCAACAAGATAGCTGTGATACAAAAATTAACATTATAACTTATCAGTCGCTCATATTTTTATTTCTATATCTTTCTCTCTCTCTCTCTTTCTTTTTTTTTTTCTTGACTCATGATTCTGCTATATAAATTTTGGACCAAAATTGAACTTGAAGTTACTTTTGGATAAATACCCTTTCATATATCATTTATCAGCCGATAGCTACTTTTGATATTGCATTTTTATTAAGATGGCCTCGATTTTAAGATATGCTGTCGCCTCGCCTAAAAAACAGTATTTTACAGGGACATGCACACTTGATTTAGCCTACATCACACCCAACCTTATTGTATGTTCCATGCCTACTAGCAGTTGTATTAAGGGGTGGTATCGTATGTGGCTAGACGATTTAACTAATTTTTTGACGGAAAAACATGGCGACCATTGGCGATTTTTCAATTTTCAAGCCGAGCGTTCTGGCTATGGAGATGAAGAAGTATATGGGAAAGTTTCACACTTTCCATTCCCTGATCACAACCCCCCTCCCTTTGAAATGATACCTCATTTCCTACTAGAACTTAAAAAATTCTTATGTCAAAACTCTTTAAACGTCGCTGTTTTTCATTGCAAAGCAGGAAAAGGTCGGTCTGGAACTATGGCGTGTGCTTATCTAATGTCGAATTTCAAGTACAGTTTTGATAAAGCTACCAATATATTTACTGAATGCAGAATGCGAGCAGCTTTTGGAGAAGGAATTTCTATATCTAGTCAGCGGAGATACTTAAGATATGTTGAGGATTGGGTTCATGTATTAAAACAACAGTATTACCACCCTATCAAAGTCAAAATCAAGTCTATACGTATTTGGAACCCATATTATCCTGAAATTGACATAAGTATTAATACTTATTCTGAAGGAGGCAAACACATAAAACAAATTTATACATTCACCGAACATGATACTACAAAGCGACTGCCAGAATATGTAGTTTTAACCCCTAATATTGATTCATGTCTGCAAGAAGAATCATTTGATTCCAAAATAATAACGGATAAAAATTTTGACAATAATTTATTGATTGTTCCTGCAGATATTCAACTAGTTTTTCAGCACAAATATATGGTTGGAGGAACTTTCCCTGTTCTTCATTCAACGGCTTACACCTGGTTCAATGCTTTCTTTGAAACATACGGAAATTCTGAAGGATTTGATTTTAGTCGCAAAGATGGTTCGATTAGCTTGTTATGGGCCGACCTGGATGGGTTTAAAGGCACTAAAAAGCGTGGATCGCCGCTATTTGAAAGAGTTGATATATTTTGGAAGGTTTTTGAAGATATTTGTTTGTAAAAATATGTTGATTTAATTAAAATGATATATGAAAGGTAAACGAAAATTAATGCATACTCTTTAATTGTAATCGACTAACTTTTAGAATTTGTAAAATGTAAAAAATCATGTAAATTTCACACACTTTGAATAACTTTTCAACGAATCAAAATTGTCAGCAAGGTTACTAACTTACATATCATTGAAGTTTCTTTTTGTACAATAAATATAATTTAAGCTATTTATTAGCAGGGGCATTTAATGCTGTTGATTTTTAGCTGCTATTTGGATTTTATATCTACTTGCAGTTAAGAAAATAAATATATAAAAAAAATGCATTCTTTACAATTTTTCTAGAATTTTAACGTTTGGCCTGATGGCACAATGAAATGAGAAGGCCTCTATATATCTCAATAGATATATAATCAAAAAGTAAAAACAGTTAAATATCAAAATTTCTATGTATTGTAGTTAAGTTATGCGCTTTTTTTTTTTTTTTTTTTTTTTTCGAAAAATAATTAATATTTAAGTACAAAAAGTAGTAGTAATATCAGATTTTTGCCATAATTTCGAAATGAGGTTTCATGTTAATTTAAATAGTTTCTCTGCTTTCTCTCTTCACTCCTCCTTAAAAAAACAGAGTGATTTGGTTGTGATATCATTGAATCAATGTCTGAAGATCTCCTTCTCGATGTACTGCCATTAACTCCTCCCATGCCAACATTGCCTAACCTCATTGCAGAGCTTGCAGCAGCTGCCATAGCAGCTGCTGCTGCGGTTTGATGAGTTTTAGCTGCTGCTAATTGTTCTTGGTTTTCAACAAATTCTTTTGCTTTATTGATGGCCTTCATCCAATCTGAGGAGCCGCTTGGATCTTCAAATGTAAAAACACGTCCATGAGCTTCTACAGCAAAAGTTCCTACAAAAGTCTTCTTGTTTCTAGCAAATTCACGTACCACAACCTGAGGTGAAACCACTCGAATATCTAATTGGACCTTCTTATCTTCAATTCCGTTTACTACAACAAGTCTGCCAAATGTTGTAACAAACAAAACTCTCTTTTTCTTCCTAGATCCGGCAAATAACCTTGATATCCGACTCGGTTCCTTTTCATTGAAATCAGGCATTTCCTTATCATTTGTATCAGAATCATTCAAGCTACCATTTGTAGATGACGTTGTTGACATAGTTATTTGTCCGATCTTTAATATCCGCTCATCTTTATGGGTTAAAAGGCTACTGAAATCTTTATCAGCTTTAGTTAATGGAGGTATCTCCATTGGCTTTATGGTTGTTGAATTTTGAGAAGCTGAAGTATTGCTTGCTGAATTTGTTGCTATTGTTGCAGAGGTTAAAGCTGCCTTAAAATTTTTCTTTTGATCCACAGAAGAGTTGCCTTCAGAACTAGAAATTTGTGTTCCTTGCTTTTGCTTATTACTGTCAGTATATCCATCAGAAACTGCGGCTAGGTTTGAAGCTACGAGTGCTGTGTTTGAAGGTTTAGAACGAGCAGTTGCATTTGCATTATTGCCAGATTGAGGTAGTGTAGTTGAATTTGAGGTTGATGTATTTACATGTGCTCTAGTGGCAGCTTTAGAAACAGGTTGAGCTTTTATTTGCTGATTGTTATTTGTACCCGATGAATAAGAGTGAGGTTGAGTTGGAGTGTAATATGGACTTATGGATGAAGGTGGCTTTGCCAAAGCTGCAGCTGCTCCAGCAGCAGCCGATACTACTGACTTATTAGATAGACCATTTCCTGATGCTTGTTTTGGAAGAGGGGGATGTGCGCTATTAGTTTGGTTGGTATTAACCAGATTGGGAGAAGAGCGAGAATTTGCTGAGGTCTTATTACGAGCAAGGTTGGATATGTATGGATTGTGACTAATATTTCCATTCCCATTAACGCCTGGATTATAGGCCCGGGATCCAAAAGGCGGAATGTTTGTCGGGATTTTTGTAGAGTATGTATAAGGCTGTAATCGAGGATGGGGAGTTTTCCAAATTGCATTTCTTGTCCATTCAACACCTTGAAAGAATGGATGACGTTTCACCTGGCTAGTAGTATATCTTCGTTCTGGCGCTAACACCAACAAATGCTTTATAAGATCGCGTAACACAGTTGGAAACCTAGGAGGGAATGAATATTGAAGCTTTACAACTTTTCGAAAAATTTGATATTCATTACTAGCAGTAAACGGGGGTCTACCAGCTACCATTTGATACAATATACACCCATAAGCCCACATGTCACACGACTTTGTAGCATATTTATCAGCAAGAAGCTCAGGTGAAACATATTCTGCTGTTCCAACGAAGGAAGATGCTCTTACATTTTGAGGATATGAATCAAGCTCATTTCCATCCTTGTCTATTTCGCGATCAAGAAGTTTGGCTGTTCCAAAGTCGGTGACCTTTAATCTCATTTTGTCATCTAGCAGTAGATTTTCAGGCTTTAAATCTCTGTGAATGACCCCGCGACTGTGCATGAACTCAATGGCGTCCAAGAGTTGAGCACCATAATATTTAGCACAATCTTCGTCAAGAGAACCAAGCTATAAACAACAAGAAAAAAAAATATTTATATATATGTTAGCAGACAAAAATGATAATAATTAGAAAAAAAGATGTTATACGTACTTTTGTAATCAGGGACAGAAGCTCGCCATTGGATGCGTAGTCAAGAACAAAGTAAAGAGAATTCTCATCTTGGAAAGTATAGTATAAAGGAATTATACCTGGATGATCTCCTAATCTGTTTAAAGTGCGTTTTTCAATCTCGACATATTTGACCTTTTTCTCTCTAATGATATGGCGTTTGTCTAAGATTTTGATAGCATATTGTCGCAGTGATTGCTTATCGCGGCCGCAAACTACAGTGGAATAAGAGCCTATTCCTAGAGTTTTACCAAATTCAAAATCTTTGACACCCTTTTTGATGACATAGGTTCTGACTTGTCCTTTCTCATCGCTCTCCTTACGAATCAAACTGGCAGCACCCTTCTCACGCCATTCCTCAGCTGAGCGGGGAAGAGGCTCATGAGAAGCCATATCTGCAACCAAGTCTGGTTGTTTTGAATTGGTGGGTTCAGAATTGACGGTAATGTTCTGCGGTAATTGAGGTTGGTTTTCCATCGAAATAATGAAATTTTTGTTATCACTGGCTAAGTTTAGGGGTTGAGTAGAAGTGGTATCATCTGATGGAGATGAGAGTGCAATTTGCGAATTAATGCCAATTTCAGTAGTAGAAACAGTGATTAACCCAGGGTTTGAAATTTTTTCTGAGCAGAGCGGTTCAGAATTTATTGGAGAGATTGTTGGTGATAGTTTAGCTGAATTAAAAGCAGATAAATGAGAAGAACTGGAAAGTGAAGATGGAGTTGGTGAAAGTGAAAGAGCCTGTTTGGATGCCATGGTGGCAGGTGGTGGTAGTAGTTGTAGAGGTTGGGTTACGTAATAATCTCTATTTATAGAGCTGCTCTATGTAGTAGTGTGGCTTTAACAACAAAATAAATCAACCGTAGAAATAGAGAATGCTAGTAGTAAGCAGTTTAAATTTCTTTAAGTTATTGCTTTTATTTGCTCTTTTGGTATTATATATATAAGATCAATCAAAAGAACAAAGACAAATAATCACAACAATAAGAATGAAAAGAAAGGGAAAAAAAAAAAAAAAAAAAATGAGGAATAGGGCCATTTTTTATAGAACCTTGTTTTATTATTGGAAAGGTTTTATGTCTCAATCTCCCCCTTTCCCAGTTTAAAGTTTAGAGACCCTCTGAATTGCCCAATATTTTTGTCATATCATTTATCACCATCATAAAACTAGCTATATGACAGTAGTGTTTTGATCTAAATACTGATAATTTTCATTTTTATTCTCAAGATGTTCATTTTACAAACTTTTGACACAAGAATTAATATATATTACTATCATAACGCGTTTCGTTTTAAAACTATCAAAACGACTTTTTTTTTCATTTCATTCAATTTGTAAACGAGTGGGTATAGTCATTTCATTTCATTATATTTACTATACTTTGATATTAAACGGGAGTTTAGTTTGTACAATAAAGAAACTTTATTTATAGAAAAAAAAAAACCTTTTAGCATTTAGTTGTTAGATCATCGCCTAAATCAGTATCATTTCATCTCTCTTGTAATATAGCTATATATATTAAAATATCATATCTTAAGATTCCCTTTTCAATACTGTTTTTTTTTTTCCTATATCAGTTTCATTTTTTAATAAGTATACAAACCTGTCTATACTCAAAAAAAAACTCGCATTTTGCTCTATTTATTTTCTTTGACTTTACTCATGTTGTAATATTTCAAAATGCCATACTTAAGCTCAACTCCAACACAAATAAAAATTTCTCAATTAGAAGCAAATATATCTTTCGAAAACTACCAGAATATTACAAAGATTTGTTCTCAATGCCCCACTTCCGATAAATTGATTAAAGGAAACACTCAAATCAATGCTACTACTTGCAATCAGTTAAATAGTAATTTATACACATGTAACAGCATTCATGATGGCACTTACTTAAGATTCTATCAAGATACACACAAGGCTGCAAGTCAAAAAAATAAAAAAAGTAATATTTCAAATAAACATCTACTCAATTATTATACAGAAGATCTATCATCAACCTTGAATACAGAATTTAGCAAAAGTCTGAAGATTACTGACACAGCTTGCTCTCACATCCAAAAAGATTACCACCAAACTACAAACAAATATCAATGCCAATTCAATAATTATATACCCTATTTTCCACAATATCTAAATTTTTTACCCTATATTAATTCTGGAGAAGAGTTATCTGTATATCAGGAATCTAAAATAAGCAACGTTGAGTCATCGATTGCCCTAGACCATGATACTACCGTTCATCCTAACTTCCAGTCTTATTTTTGCCCCTTTTCAAGTACTTCACCATCTACAGAATATGATTTACACACTGGCTTATATATAGACTCTGGAAGCTCAATTACCTCTTCAGAAACAGTTCACCATCATAAAAGGCATATACCCAATATTCAAAATATGTATTTTGATTATAGAATAAGCAGGGGTGACTCACCTCTATCTGATAGTGCATGCAAATCAGTTTTTGATAAAATAAATCAGCCCAGAAAGGAAGCTGGAATAATTGTAAAATACTCTGATGAAACTAATGCAGATAAAATATCCAAATCCACAATTCATGATTTTTCTTCATTACCAAAAATAAAAGAAAGGAGCAGTGAATGGATGAATCAATCATCAACTTTGGAATTGTTTTCAGGTTTTGTTAGTCCTATTAAGAAAAACAATTTAGATGATAAACTTTTTCAAAAATCGTCTAGTCTTTATCTACACTACGGCAGTAGTGAGCATAGTAGCATTATTAATGAAATAACTAAATGTGAAATAAATGATTCAAAAATGAATTTTTCCTTTATATCCCAAGATTCTTCTGATATTAAATATAAGAAACCTATTAACAACCAGCAAAATTTTCAGTCTCAAAATTATTTACAGTTAATTACTGAAGAAAAAAAAAGCAACTTTTTTCAAAACGGTTCCTACAGCTTTGAAGATAAAATTATAAATATAAAAAGTGCAAGAAAGCCTAACACTCTAAAGTTTTTTGGCGATGAGATAGTTAATACTTCAGTATTTCCTCACCAATTAGAGCATATGGAATGTATTGGTAAAGCAATCGATTTGCCAACAAAAAGTCATTTTAACACCACTTCCAGTAATAGTCCATTAGATATTCTCCAGCAAGCACAAAAAACTATGATAAAAAAACAAAATAAAAAATGTTTTCAGCTAATTAAATTGCTGAAATGTAATAATTTCGAGGGCGAATACACCTATGGCGAAGGCTTTCTTAATCATGAAGATAAGGCTTTTACCAGATCTGCGTTATTGTTAAAAAAATGATGAATGTCGTATCCATATTCAAGTACTTGGGATTGATATATATGATGATATCAAAATGCCTTGAAATCAATTTCAAAAATCAATCACATAACAAGTGAATAGCCGAATGAACGGAACACTGAAAAAATATATATATATAATTACAGTATTTACATAAACAAAAAATAATTTCTAAACTATTATTTTGTACATTTAATATGATAAGGTCTAAGCTGAGTTTCTGTTACTTTGCTAGGGCTTCCGATCATCAAATCACTTCCTGTTATGCTTTTAGGGAATGCAATGACATTTCTAATGGAGTCTGTGTTATTTAGCATCGCAACCATGCGATCAAATCCTATAGCTAAGCCAGCATGAGGGGGACAACCAGTATCAAATGCTTTTAACAAGTGTCCAAATAATATCTGATAATTTTTAATCTTTAAGATCTTTTCAAAGATAAACTTTTGAAGTTCTGTATCGTGAATACGAGTACTTCCACCCCCTAGTTCAACACCATTCATTACTAAATCGTAGTGTTGACCCCGAACAGATAGTGGAGATTGATCAAGCAGTTCATAATCAGAAACATTACACATTGTAAAGGGGTGATGTGTGGAAACATACTTGTTATAGTCAAACTTTGGATAAAGAGCCTTGGCATCTTGCTCTATTTTAGAGTCCCGAACAAGTTCTTGTTCAACTTCAACAGGATTAAACAATGGAAAATCAACAACCCACATCACGGCAAAATCAGATTCGACTGAATTGCTAATCTGGGTATTTGCAGAACATGTGTGACTAATCTTACGAGAGTAAAGCCCGTGTGGTAAAGTAGATTCTATAGCTAAAGATCTTAGCTTTCCAAGTGGCGTTGGATTTTCGTAGTTGATTGCTGCCCTTGTTGACCCTGCAATAATATCCCCAATTTTCAGATTCAAAATCTTGTTTAGCTCCTTTGTACCTACAGTAAACTGAGCCATACCGCTAAATTCATCTGTCCATGTATCCAAAGTCTTTTGATCTCTTATCACAACGACATTGGGAATTCGAGATTTATAGTTGTTTTTGTCAGTGATTTTTTGTATCAACTCATTTGTTACATCTTTCTGTACGTTTTTAACTGAATTGTTCAACGATAAAGCATTGGGGATTACCATTACTTCAAAAACGGTAAAGGCCTCATTTTCGGTAGCTTTTGCAACACCGCATTTTTGAAGGTCAATTATTTCAAATGATGAACGCACGTCTGGCTTATCGATCCCAAATCTTGAAATAGCTTCATTATATGTTATAGAAGTAAAATGTAGATCCTTTCCCATATTATCTGGAGTAATTGGAATAAGTGATTCAAAATTATCTTCAGGATTCAAAGTATAAAGAACAGGAGATCTAGTTTCAACATCAGAAACCTTTATCGGCTGGCAGTTGTCTTTCCATACAGCTTTTATAACTTTCTCAATGACGTTTCGAACATCTTCGCCATTAGAAAAGCTCATTTCCATATCTAATTGAGTAAATTCAGGCTGTCTATCTTGCCTCAAGTCTTCATCTCTGAAACATTTAGCAATTTGATAATATTTGTGAATGCCAGATGCCATCAAAAGTTGTTTGTATTGTTGTGGGGACTGAGGTAAAGCATACATAAGGCCATTTTTTCTAGTTGGTATCAAAAATTCTCGTGCTCCCTCGGGTGTTGATTTGAACAAAAGCGGTGTATCAACTTCAGTGAACTCGAGATCATCTAAAACTTTGCGGCAAGTCTTCATAATATGTGAGCGAGATTTTATTATTTTCTGAAAATAAGGAGATCTCAATTGAAGATAACGGTACTGTTGGGGCCACTCCTTAGTGTTACCTGTAAAAAGTTGAGAACCTACATCGTTAGCTTCATTTAAAGTGACAGCTTTTTCAACTGTAAGATCCCAGCTTTTATTTTTTCCATCTACCGAGTGACGCTCTTTAAGTTTACCTGTTATGGAAACAGCGCTTTCTTGTTTAAGGGAGCGTATAAGAGAGGGTACATTGGAATCAACCAATTGAATTGTATCTCCATTTATATCCCTTAAAGAGCCAAAAACAAGTGCTTTTCCCAACTTTTTAGGCTTTCGATCTATCCATCCATTGCATGTAATCAGAGAGTCAAAATCTCTTTTCTGCTCCTCTAGATGCTTTATAGATGATGTCGATCGAGGAAACTCGAATTTAGATAACGTTGACGTTATATCTGGCAATGTGGAATTCCATCGAACCCGAGCAAGAGGAGTTCTGTTAATTTGTTTTAATAATGAAGTTTTCACAAAGAACATAGTGAAACCCTATCTTCAATTATCTTTCACAAATAATAGTCTGAGTGAAAAATTAAAAAAAAATGGTACAGATTGGTAAAAGTATAAAAACAGTAAAATATAGATTTTGTTTTTGCATAAATCACCAGAATGTTTTTGTAATTATGCAGTAGTTATCCAAAATTAAACCTCTTCTCCCATTACCTACCTGGTTTTTTTTTTCCACCTTCAAACTAAAAACTAAAAAGTTGCCACACGTTTATCCCCAAATTACATTTTTTCATACACCCAATTAAGGCCAAAGCTAATATACACAATAGAAATGAACGCTTTTAGATCTGGAATGCTGCCAGGAATGGCAGGAATGGATTCATTGTTGGTATGTTTTGTTTTCTTAAATAATTGGCATTTATATTCAGTGATATTAACATGTTCGTTTATAGGATGTTGCTGCTGTTGACAACTCCGAGACAGTATACATATCTTCTCTTGCACTTTTGAAAATGTTAAAGCATGGAAGAGCTGGTGTTCCCATGGAAGTTGTAAGTACAAGTGATAATTCCCACTTTTATAAGTCTTTTAACCTTATTATAATTTTTTTTTAGATGGGACTGATGTTAGGTACATTTGTTGATGAATTCACTATTCATGTTGTTGATGTATTTGCAATGCCTCAAAGTGGTACCGGAGTTAGTGTTGAAGCTGTGGATGAAGTCTTTCAAACTAGAATGATGGATATGCTTAAACAGACTGGACGCGATCAAATCGTCGTAGGATGGTATCACTCTCATCCTGGATTTGGCTGTTGGCTTTCTTCTGTTGATATTGGTACACAACAATCATTTGAAAGACTAAACAAGCGTTCGGTTGCTGTTGTTATTGATCCAATTCAATCTGTCAGGGGGAAAGTAGTAATTGACGCTTTCAGATTAACTGTTCCCAATCAAATTGCTTTAGGTAACGAACCACGTCAAACGACATCTAATGTTGGCCACTTGAACAAGCCAGCGATTCAAGCCCTTATACATGGATTGAACAGACACTACTATTCAATCAATATTAATTATAAAAAGACGCCACTGGAAGAGCAAATGCTTTTGAATCTACACAAAAATCCTTGGGCATCAGGATTAGAGATTCCAGACTATCAAAAGCATGCAGAAGAAAACCACAAATCAGTCGAGCAAATGGTAAAACTTGCAGAGCAATACACTACAAGAGTCAAAGAAGAGAAGGAACTGACTGAAGAGCAATTGAAAACTAGATATGTTGGAAAACAAGATCCCAAAAAGCATTTAGAAGACACTGTTACAAATCGTATGGAGGAAAACATTGTTTCATTGTTGACTACAAATGTTGATAAACTATCATTTAAATAAACATGGATAAGTTATTCCAATATCTATTTATTTTACACAATGTGCAGCTAGATATATAATTTAACAAGGCTTTTTTTACAATTTACTCACAGTTACGTGTTACCTTTTATTTCTTTACATGATAAAATTTCAGCTATTTATTAAACTCATGTTGGTGCTGTTTAAGCACGTGACTTGATATTAATATCTTCTGTTTTCCCTAGCATTTTTTTGTTTTGACACTCTAAATTGCCACCATTTCATCAATTCTGATTTTTCTCTGATTGAATCATCACAACAAGCATCCATTTAAAGCTTTAAAATCTATATTTATTATGGTACGATTGCATTATGAGTCAATATACGTAAACTAAAATTTTCTAACGTTTTTATTGATATTAATTGGATCTAGTCCATGAGAATTATTCCCGAATCTTCTGCTCCTTCTAAGGTTTCCTCAACCACATTTGGAGCAGGTGCTCCAAGTATTCCTGCCTTACGCGATAATCTTAGGAATAACGGTCCAGTTTCGATGGCCTCACAATTAAATAATAAGCATCCCTTACAAAGCAGATTAGAAAAATGGGAAGAAACGCAATTTAGTCTTAAAATGGAAAACTACCGACGAACTATGGGACCGGGCGAGCCAATTCGGAGAGCTATGGAGTTAGAAATAGTAAAGCAATCAGATCAATTAAATAACTTTTCATTGAATACCATTTCAAATCTTGGAGCTTCTTATTCTAAGCCCACTGATTCAGTTCACTATGATATCTTAATGAACAAAGATACTAACATTGATTGGGAGGACATCTACACTGATAGTGCTAGTAATGACCTTAGTGTTTTGAAAATGGATTTCCACGCTGAGTTAGCAAAAAAAATGAATATCTGATTGATCTACGTAATCAAAATTTTATGTATTATAGAGGTCTTATCACTCTCGGTTTGATTTGATAACAATATAAATAAATTATATATAAAAAATGATTTTGCCTTTATAACTTTTCCCATACCTGTATATAGCTCTCACTGAGAAAAAGTAACTGGCTCATTATAGGAGTTACAACAAGATCTTGAATTTGAATCCACGTATCTGTAGATTTATTAAGCAATTGTATTTTCCAAGTATGCTTTTTGCTACCACCTGTCGATAAGTTGGATTCATAGATAATATTGGCAATTAGTCTATATAGCATGGGAGAGTCTTGTCCATGAACATATGGTTGCATATCCAAACTTTGGTGATTGAAACTTACAACAGTTGGGTTTCTCTCTTGTTTTCCAAAGTCTTCAACCTTACTATTAATATTTGATTTATTACCTGGTGTAGGAGTTTTTGGAAATCGTTTAATATGAAATATTAAATATGGAGGCAGAGTTTTCAGCTCATATTTTACAGATTTTCCATTAATCTCTTTTTCTGTATTGCCATCATACTTTGATAAAAGTGATGTTAGCGACACTTGAGGAATGGTATATTGTTCATCCTCAGATTTAAAAAGTGGTGTAGGAGGAAGATCTAAAGAAAGAAACATAAATGGTAATGATGTTACTGAAGCTTTATCTGTGTTTTCAGAGTCTTTGTTAGATGTATCAGAATCACACAAATCTCGTGTTTTTACTACCATTGAGCCTTGAAAGATTTTTTGAATAATACTGGTTCCCGGCTTACTTTTTGATCCACCAAGTCCTATATGCAATTTGTTCATATACCAGTTCAAAAAATCAAATGGATCAGACTGGGTATCAGATGTGAATTTTCTTTTTGAAATTATAGATAGATATTGTAGCAGGTCATGAGGAGAAACGTGGGCTTTAAAAGCTTTTGGGTTCCATATTTTTCTGAATAGCACTGAAGTTCGTTTAATGATTTCAGGTGAAGTAGCTGGAAACGATTTAAGTAAAAAAAAGTTTCGTAGTGGTTTTACATGAGTTAGTAGTTGAATTACCACATTGGCATAGTCATTCAACTGCTTGATATTGTTGATGCCGATATACCCTGGAGTATATTGTTGATGGTCTAAATCGAAAGATGGGCTGCAAGTAGGAGAATCTAGTAAAGACACTTCATTTTTTGAGTATGTAGGGTTAGCAACATATTTGATATCATCAAGCGCCTTAGAAAACACTTCATAGCCTTCTGGTAGTATGTAGATTTTGAGATTATTCAAGTTGATAAAAACGTGATGATTCTCGTCTAGTGAATGAAAATATGCATATGAAGACTCCCCTCTTCCTTGAAAGTATTTTCCACATGTTAAACAAGCGTAAACGTTCTTATTGGAAAGGGACACAGAGCAGATTTTCTCAAAGTCAAAATCAAGTCTAGAGCGATTTACCGTTTCCAGATATAAAGATTGATCTGTTGTTTGGCCATGCTCTTGTCGTGAAACCATATATTCTGAGTCGCTAGAATCCTCACTTAAATCAGCTTCTACAATAGTCTTAGCATTTTCATCGTATTTCTGCTTTTTGTTCACTTGTTCAGATAGTGGCGTGTCATACTCGCTCCGCAGCGTTCGTTTAGTAGTCATTTCCAAGTTGATATAATTCAATCTTGAGGTAATTGCAAAAACTTTGTTTTATCGTCGTCACCCTTCATAATTCAAAAGACTGAAAAATTCCATAAAAAGTAGGCAGTATTATAGCGCTGGTTGCGGGTGTTACCCTACGTACTACATAAAATTTTATTTTTTCAATTTTCTTATGTCCAGAATACAAATTTTTTTTTTCTCTCTTCTTTCTTCACGCTTCGAAAAGAAACGAGAATACTATAACTAACAAACGAAAGGATCATTTAATCCAAATAATAGTAATTACATTTATCTATACATTTCTGCATCTTTTTTCAATCTAAAAGCTTCTTAAAATACTCACATTTAAGACCTTTATTCACTTTTTCAATTACATCTACATAAACATCAAATCAACACAGATAATGTCTAAATCAACTTCTTTGTCTTTTGGCCCTGAATGGTAAGAATTTAGTTTTTCTATTTCATATTTTTTTTATTTTTTTTATAGCCTTTTTATTTCAATTCTTATTCAAGAAGTTACTAGATCATCACCAACTCTAACCTTGCTTTTGTAATGTTGTAGGATGCGTCCAAAACCAAAACCACCAGTTGATGAAAAATCGTCAAATTCTCAATCACATTTAGCTAATGATTCAACCAACTCTTCTTCAAGAAACATGACTAATACTGAGAGTAAATCGCCTTATGCTTCTCTTATGGCCAATCGCCCAAAATCTTCAAAAATTCCATGGTCGGGTATAGCTGCAGGAAATGCCAACTCTTCAGTGCCATCTAACTCAACGACTCCAATGTCGTTTGCAAACGCTGCAGCACAAAGCATTCTTCGTTCAACTACTCCTGTTGGTTCGGGAAGATCACATAATCCTCCATCTATACTCACCAGGAGCTCTTCCAATACGAATAGTAACGCGTCTAACCTAGTCCCCAATTCTGTGGCAAATCAATCATCAAGATCTTCAAGAACGCTTTCTGGAAATTCATTTGGTTCGGTCTCCACCACTGGGGGTACATTGCACTCTAATTTGAAAAATGAGTCCAGTGATGGGGATAATGTCAGTATAAGCAATGATTCAATTAATGAGACTAATATTGAGCCCAATGCTTGTAATGATCAGGTATCCTCTACCGAAATTCCACCTTTAACCGATTCTGAAGTAGAAAAACGAACTATTGATATGTTGCGCTCTAACTCTTCTGGTAAAACTTACTCAGCTGAGGAAATGGTTGAAATTTGGAGCTCAATGAAAAAAAATAACTTAATTCGTTCTATAAATTCGCCAGAATCTCGATCAGAGTTGCACTTTTCAGCTACTCCAAATGATCCTGCTCTCATTGAACAACAAAAACAACCGTTACCTCCGAGTCATGCTTTTTTTAATCAACTGCAGTACCAATCGCCTTTAATGTCGGCTGTCAGCAATTCGCAACAACAACTTAGCCAACTCGATTTACACAGGACAAATAGTTCACTGCTTTTGAGTCTTACTGGAAACGACGTAGGCAATGAACATTTTTCCAGTGTAAATAATAGTACAGTTAATAGTGTTGCAAATAGTCCTAGACTATCATCTAATCAGTTAAGCTCCAACAATTTACAAAACTCTGTATACTTTGGAAGCAACTTACTTACGTCCTCAAAAGCATCTCTTGAAATTGGAGATAGTTTTTCCAATAATGGATCTGCTATTTCAACTAGATCAGAATTGAGTGTAGAAGGAATGGTGAAATCTCCATCTGCAAACTCAGTTTCCAACAGTTCATTATTACCAGGTTCACCTGCAATGCTAAATACATCCATTGATTCTCACACAAATCAGAATAGTAGTGGAAACACATGGAATTCATTCAACTCATATCCGAACAATGTGCCAGAATTAAGCAATTCAAGCAGTCATGGGCGTTCCTCGCAACAATCAGTTGGTTCTTCCATATTGGGCACCGATCACTCAGGATCTATTCCACAGCCTATCAGACCGTCTCAATTGGGTGGGGCATTGAATTCAGGCATTATTTCATCTAACACTCCAGCACCACCTGGAATTGCACCTCCTCAGCCATATTTGATTCCACCGGAGCAGACTGAATGGTACTACAAAGACCGTAAAAACAATATACAAGGACCTTTTAATGGTCTTTTCATGCAACAATGGTTCAATGAAAAATGGTTTAGTGACGACCTGCTAATCAAGCGCTCTGATGAGTCTGAATTCTACATGTTAAGAGAATTTATCAAAAAATTGAATTATTCAACAGAACCATTTCTTGTTTCTTTACCTGATACAACTAAACAACCTTCTGGTGTTTCTGTTTCTAACTTTTACAATTCAAATTCTTTAAATCCTGCCTTCCAAGAAGTTCCCACTGCTGGACATTCTCTGACATCTCAAATTGGAATGCACTCAAGAATAGCACCTCTTCAGCAAATCCAACAGCAGCAAAATACAAGTAACAATAGTTGGGCATCAATGTCACCATCTCAGCCCCCAATCTCTCCATGGGCTCAAAATCATACAAGATTGCATCATGTGTCCTCTAGCAGCAGTATTCCAAATAGCATATCAGCTGCCCAAGATACCAGCTCAAATATTCCTGTAACATCATCTTTAGGATTTCATAGTGTCCACGGATCTCAAGTGAATTTGAGTTCGCATATAAGTTCAACAGGCGGGCCTACCGATATATGGAATCAATCTCGTAACAATAACTCTATTCCCCAAACTCCACATAGAGTCCCTAGTATTTCAAATCTGAATGGCCAGTCTGTCAATTTGTCTAAGGTTTCTTCTGGCCTAAGTTTAGATGACGGAGATTTAGTAAGTGTAAACGCAGAGCCATCTACGGATAAAGAGGAGCATTTTGAAAAAATTTTGGACGATAGCTCTCCAAAAGAGGACAAAAATGAATTTCCTGTCGATGCGACCGCTTCCCCTACTACCGAAGTTCAACCTATTAAGCCTCCAACTGATAATAGTCTAGATATTGGAAATAAGCTTGAGCATTTGAAAATAGCTGATACAACTAAAAGTGAGGTCGAAAACTTTTTAAACCCTGAAGCATCTCTAGATGCAAGTTTGAGAGATAAAGATTCTGATTTACTTGAGCCGTATAACAATGATTTGACTCAAAATCAGAATGCATCTGATGCCTTTGATAAAAAGGAGACGTTGGTTGCATCTCCTACGTCAAATAACGCGCCATCTAGAACTCAGACTAGTGGACTTCCGCCACCTGAATCAGCAATTGAAGCTAGACACAGTCCAACGGTTATTAAACCCGTCATGGCTCCCTGGGCTAAAAAGGAATCCACTAAACCTAAGGTGTTATCTCTGAAAGAAATTCAAGAAATGGAAGCAGCTGAGCAAAGGAGTCGTAAAGCTCAACAGGCTGCTACTGCATCTCTTTTGGCTTCAAGAGTCGCCTCTACTGTAATTTCGAGCTCCGCTTCTAATGCTTCATTGCCTAGTAGTGCTACATGGGCAAGTGTTGGAGTAAGTAGCAGTGGATCCAAGAAAACATTAGCCCAAATCCAGAAAGAAGAAGAAGAAGCTGCTCTTCAAAACCGTAAAAGTGGCTCTGCTTCAGCTTCTGGCAGTACTTTTGCTTCAGCAATTTCTGCAACACCTGCAAATCTAACTACAGTCTCACAAACTAAAAAATTCAACGAACTATTATCAACTGCATCATCTGCGCCAGCTAATGCGGGTGGTGCATGGACCACAGTTGGTCCTGGTGGAAAGAAGGTAGGCTCACAAACAGCATCTTCAGTTCAAGCCTCTGTTGGATTGAATGCTACCCCTAATACTCCAGTCAAAAAACAAGTAACTATATTATCACGAAATGCACCCGCTGGAAATTCTCCAGCATCTTCAGTTGGTGTCAAACCTCAACAAGCTTCATCTGCTCTGTCATCTGCTTCTGAAGAATTTTTGAATTGGTGTAAGGCCTCTTTAGTAGATTTAAATTCTGGAGTGAATAAAACTGAACTTCTTTCCATGCTTCTATCTTTACCTTCTAGTTCAGAGTCGAAAGAGATTATTGCCGACTCGATTTATTCAAATTCAACTACTATGGATGGAAGACGCTTTGCCGACGAGTTTCTAAAGCGTAGAAACCAAGCTGAATCTGGAAATAATAGCACTCAAAGCGAAACTTACTGGAGTGATATTTTGAGCAAAGGAGTGGCCTCGAAAGCTTCCACGAATGATGGATGGAACGTTCCGTTCAAAGTAGTTGGAAAAAAGAAAAATCGAGTAAACTAAAGTATGCATAATGGCTGAATTAGCTAAACGAAATGGCTAGTCATGTTAGGAATTTTTTTTACTCTTCAAAGAACAGGCTTTTATATAATAATAATACATAAAGCTCAAATTATGTTTATATTTATATCTAATTAATTATTTATGTGGATTTTATAAAATATAACATTAAAATAATAATAAAAAAAGCAAATAATTTTTTTCAAAACAGGTAAATAAATAAAAAGAATTTGCTTGGCATTTTGCTCTTCCGTTCAAATTAGAAGTTGAACTCTAGGTGCCTTATTGTGAGAATGATGTAGCTTTCGGTATACTCTATATAGACGAAGCAGGATATGTTTCGGCATCACTGATAGAATGATGATCCAATTCAATTTCATTTTTCAATATATGGGATATCTCATTGTCATCAAAAACATTAGAGGAATCTGATACATCTTTTTTTTTATTTTGTTGTGATAAGTCAGTTGAAGTTTTTTTTTTTTTTTTTTCTAAAGTACCAAACACTGGTGTAATACTTCCTGTTTTGGTTACTCTTTTTTGCTTTGATACTGTTTTCAAATTGTCTTTAGTTGACTTTCTTACAGTTTTACTTTTACCATTGATAAAAAGAGTTTTCTTTTCATCTGTAAAAAAAGATGACCAGTCTGATTCACAGTGGTCAGTTATATATTCTACTGCTCGAAGTTCTTTTGTGGATGTGGAAATCTGAGCAGCAATGGATGGTACAAGGGATCCCTTTTTAGAGTCTAACTCGAGAATGACTGGAGTTATGGGTTGGTACTCTACTTTATCAAAATCAAATTGGAAACCCAAATCATTATCTTGTGTAAATTTGCTGGAATTAGGTTTATCTAGAGTCGAGCAAACCTTTAAAGTATTGAAAATATCAATAGAGCTTCCAGGTTTAATAGGATTGGGGTGTGATAAAGTAACGCAATCTAGATCAACCTCTTTTCTTAATACATGATCAATATCAACAGAAGAAAAAAATGCGCAAGATAAGGGCAAATCATTTATTCCAACTTGATGGCAAAACATGGCCCTAGTCCAAATATTCGATATTTGTAAAGCCAGCGCCACTCGATAAGCATCTTCTTCCTTCACCATGTATCTGATTTCGTCATGAACAGTTACAAAGAGTCTTGCAGAAATTCCGTACTTTTTTATAAGATAATGCATAGAAGTAATTAGCAGATGCAAATAATCAACGCCAGAAGATTGAATTGTCCAGTTGATTCTTGAAGTCAAAAAAGATGATTTCTTTAAATTCTTACGTTGCAATGCCTCAGTAATTGTTGCTCCTAAAACTGGAGTCCTAGGAGTTTCTTGGTCTGCCATTTCTTCAAGTCTATTGAAGATTAAGCTTTCAGAACCACTTCTCCAGAATTTCGAAAGTTTCAAAGATTCAGAATGAGACTTAACACCCTTGGTTAAGGAGTAAAGCTTTTTTGCTGTTTCCTTAGCTTCTTTTTCTGTCAGCCTAGGATTGAATTGTTTCAAAAGTTGAGCCGCAAATGTAACACCAGCTCCATAAATTCTGCCATAATTGAAAACTTTGGCTTCATTTCGCGAAATTCCAAGAATTGAAGCAGTTTTAGAATGAAGATCTGTTCCTTCAGATTTTGTACCTTCAAGCGTCATCCAGCCCAAAGCAGTTCCACCATGTATTTTAAACATTGAGTCACCAAGCAAACTAGCAATCCATAATTCTTCCGAATCAACATCGGCTCCAACAAATTTGTAGCCAGGAGGTGCTTGTATCATAGACTTTTGTTCTGAACCTATTCTATTTTTTTTTGCATTGCTTGCTGTGAGCCAGGTTTTTTCTACTGCCCTTCTAGTAACAGTTCCCATGGTTATAAGTGATGGAAGAATCATTCCAAAGTCTTTGGGAGATTGTACTTTTATTCCCATGTTTGTATCGTCAGACCAAATAGCTAGCTGGCTTTTAGCTCGTTCTCTATTATGAGCCCAATAAGAGCAAGACATGTTAACTTTTAAGGCTTCAGCAGCAAGATCATATTCTGACGAAAGAATCTTTTTATCAAAATAATCATAATATGATGCTGTCATTGGTGAAGTGCATTTTGCTTTGGGACCATCTTTATGGGGAATTTTGAAGTAAACGGAATTGACATCGTCTTTGAATGATAGATCAGGATCATTGTTCATATCTGCTAGGGAGTAGTTCTTATCCAGAAACATTTGCTTATTTGCCTTTGGAACTTTAAACACAAATCCATGGCTTTGGGACCAAATTAACGGATTTCCGTCCCACTGAAGCCTCAGTAAAAATACTGCAGTTCGACACCTCACCGAGATGTTCATTGGGGAATTTGCTGTTGGAAAAAGATCCTTGTACCATTTCGGATATCCTGGGAGTTTTTGGCGTTTTGCAGGACGTGGAAGTTCTCCTTTTTTCTTCGGTTTTACCATTTTTATTGGAGTAATTGTCCAGTCAAGTTGTCGTAGCCAAGGATCTGATCTCCATTTCTCAGGTGTGTCTCTTAGTTCAACGGCTGTGTTTGCTAGTTTTACAAGGCTATCATAAAGTTTACCTTGATGCTCTTCATAACACCTTTCTGAATCAGCCAAGTACTTTTCCCATGAGTGGTTTATAGGTAAGAATAACGATCCCATATGTCTTATGCCAGCAAAGCTAACAGGATGTGGAATTACAGTCAAAAACTTGGGGAGTAAATGTTTATATACCTCAAAAGTTGTAGCAACATCTCTAGCACAGTAGTCTACAAGCTTGTTAAATTGATCTCGTGCTTCCTGTCTAGTCATTTTCCCAAATGAATCGCGAACACCTTTGTCATGCTGAATTCCACAATGAAGATATGCTACATCTGCCAAATTATTCAAACTGCTTACTTGAATCCATGGATTTTCTCCTATTTCCTCATCTAGAAGTGAAAATGCAGTTGCATCTCTTTCAACATCTTCAGATGATTTCTTTGCGCGCTTAACGCGTATCATGTCTGGTCTTTGTCGTGAACACATTCCACTGACCGCTATATGTAATGACATAGTATCTAAGAACATCGAATTGGAAAGATGAATGGAATATTCTTCTTTTATACGTTGACGGTCATATGAAACGTTATGGCCAATTACAAGTTTTTCTTCTTCAGATCCAAGTGGAATCAAGTGTCTTGGGGACTCTGATTCTCCAAGAAACCAAGGGCTTACCCAACAATACCATGCGGAATTTGATACTGCGACAGCAAAGATAGGAAAATCGCTTATTTTATAAAGAACTTCAACATCTAGTACAAGAGCATCTTTTTCATCAGGATAGTCAACTTTGATAGGAGTGTTTCCATTTGCATGATATTTGGTCCATCCAGATTGCTGAACCCATCTATCTGGAGTTGGAATATCAGGAATACTCTGTGATGCAAATTGTTTAGCTTTGGAAAGATAGGGCTCTGACGCGTATACACCCAACTTATAAAAGTGTTCATCTAGAGAATCTCCAACCAGTTTAGGAAGTTTTAAGTCAACAGGTGGAAGAATACTGGTTTTTTTTCCGTAGAGATCATTGTTTTTAAGATGTTTGATAGCTAATTGAACAAGATTTTTATCTTCGATCTCTTGCAACTTTTTAAGAGAAGATGACGATAATTTTGAAGTTGATCTGTTAGGTATTATTGTACTTTTAGACTTGAAAAGTTGGTTTTGTAAGTTTGAAGGAAGATATTGAATTCCAACTGGGTTGATTCGTAAATCATTCTCTAGAAAAAAAAATGGAAAATGTTAGCTAGCTTAAGATAAATAAATTGATAGATTAATACATATGACATACCTTTACCTGTTTCTATCCCTTTTTCAGAAAGGTTTGTTAATCTTCTTAAAAATATAGCAGACGGCCTTCGAAACCGAATGCCAATTGTCGTACAAGGCGAACGAAGTGATATGATGTTCATGATTGAAATTTACATGAGATAGTTGCAGTTAATCACAAAACTGGAAAGAAGAAGAAGAAAAAAAAGAAAAGGAGTGATTTTCCTCATAAGCTGAACTGATGTTTATTTATTTAGTTTTCATATAGATATTTTGAAAATAATAAGTGAAACAAACATGAGATATTAAATAACAAAAGATGGTTCTGATGAAGGATGAAAAAGGAAAAAAATTTTAGTATATCTACTATGACCTAAGGTAAAAAATCTTCAGCCGTTGTTAATATTAGGTTCGAGTCATGGGGAATAAACTAGTTTTGACATGTTGCTTATGTCATACTATGCGAATAATTACTAATAAACATATTGAATAGGAGGAAAAAAATAATGATTAAATCAGATTGAAAAAAAAAAACTAATTCTTAATGGAATTGGAAGCATTAAATAGCTATATATTATATATTAATTTTTTAAAAATACAAATAAAAATATTGTCAAATACCTTCAAAGTGATCTTTCTCTGATAACAAAATTGAATCATCAGTACAGTTTTGTCAAATAAATTTACATGTCTAGTTAGACAAGCGTGCAACATGATGATCAAAAAGTGCCTTAGCACGAGTCCAAACAGGAGCAGTGTCTCTAGTTGGAAGCTCCAAAAGAGAAGGAAGAAGTGCTTCTGAATAAGCTTCAGAAGCTTCTCTAGGAAGAAGTGATGGCAGGTGATCGATAGAAACAACATCAAGAGCAGGGCCTTTGGAGGTTTCTACCTTAACAGTGGGTTCACTGAAAGTAGTGGCAATAGTGTATACTGGAATAGGATTGTGAGGATTGGTTGTGTCGGCAGAAACATCAACAATTACTTGAAGATTTCTTTTCTCATCGTTGAGGGTCTCAAATGTTACAAATGGAGGAATTGGTTTAGAAAGATAGATGCAGTTAATAAAAATATCAGCATCAATAATCTCTTGGAATGGTCCACCCTTGGATGTTTCTTCCATATCCCACTTGATGATGTTTTGATCTGGAATACCAACCTTTTGGCAGAAGTCAACAGCACCTCTGCCGCTTCTACCAAGAGCACCAATAACAAGAACCTTTGGGAGGTTTTTATTGGTCTTGGCAACAGCTTCATCAACTTCCTTCTTGACCTCCTCTACAAGCAAGTGTTCGTAAGGGAACGGATCAATTGAGCCTAGGCTCTCGGAGTCACTGTGTGTTTGACGGAAAGCCCAGTCTTTAAGACCAATTGCAGCACCTGCAAAACCCGCATGGAATCCGAAGGCAGCAACTCTTCTTCCATTGTCATCTTCGAGAAATTCCAAAT
This sequence comes from Magnusiomyces sp. LA-1, assembly GCA_029678045.1. Lineage (NCBI taxonomy): Eukaryota > Fungi > Ascomycota > Dipodascomycetes > Dipodascales > Dipodascaceae > Magnusiomyces > Magnusiomyces sp. LA-1. The sequence goes on along the minus strand of CP115648.1, from coordinate 7,317,346 downwards.
CGTAAAGAACACCATTGCCCTCGGGAAATCTTTTCAAGACATCCTTCCAGCCAGCTTGGTCTTTGTAACAGTGAGCAAATTGAATATGTTCGTTGGTTAATGGGAATGTATCTTCTGGAAGTTCCTTGAGACCAATAATAATGTGGTCCTTAGGGGCATTGACCCATGAGCCTTCTTCGGCAATAGTGGCACCAACTGCTTCATATTCCTTAATATCAAAGGTACTTTGGGAGGATTTTTCAACGATGACATTGAATCCGGCATCCAAGAGCTTCTTGGTAGTAGTGGGAGTTAAAGCAGCTCTATGTTCAAGAGGCTTGGTTTCGGCACGAAGATGGAGAGTAACAGGGGAAGGCATTGTTTCTATTGATAGTATGAAAATTTCTGTTAAGTGTGGAGAAAAAGAAAAAATTCAATTCAAAATTTTTTTTGTACTTTTTAGAAGCAACAACTGAAAGATTAAAGAGTCATCATTAAACAAAAACAAAACAGGTGTTCCACTCAACAGTTATGATAATTCATTATCACGTGACTTTAACATTACCCTGACTTTATGCAAAATGTTCTTCAGGAGCGAGTTTCTTAAGATAATAATCACTTTTATGAATTTATAGAGTTGAATACTTAACTTTTAGCAAAGAGGAAAAACAGTTAGCATACCATATTAATAATTAGTTTATAGAAATGGTTTCATATCGAAGATCTTTATATCGACAATCTGGATCTCGTGGAGTTCATAATCACAAAAACGAAATAGAAGAGCATGTCAATTATTGGAGACGCGTCTGGATTACTCCAACTTTGTCAACAACGAGCACTGGGTCAAAGCAAAATGTCATCAGCACAACTAGCTCTTCGTCAGTTACTAGCTTGCAATCCAGCACGGGAGCTGTTAACCCAAATAATAGTGGTAGTGTAATAACGGCTGATATTAATGAGCGCGACGCCTCTTCAGGCTCTATGATTAAGACATGGGCCATGTATGTCAATTCATCAGATTACATGCCTGTAGAAGATGGTGATGCTGATGACATGTTGGATCTGGCAGCTGCAGCTGCTGAAAATAACAATAATATAACTGCAAGGAACAAAGAGAAAAAGGCAGCTGATAATCAATCTAAGTCTGGAGGGTTGACTGAGGCGGATATCAGAGGTGCTGTCGGTGGAGATGGAACTGATATTGCCGGATATTCAGTTGGTGGAAACACAGGTAAAGAAAAATCAAACACTTCTAATACAACTTCAGCAAACGATGAACCACAAGCTGCTCAAAATTCTAATAAGCTCGAGCAGAGCACGGAAAAAGAAGTAAAAGGTTCAAAAGAAGAGGATGTTACAATGACAGATATAACAGAAGCATCCTCTTTGACATCAAATCATCAAGTTTCTGAAGAGAAAAATGATGAGCTGAAAAGCAAGGAATCCAGCGAAACTTCTAATAGCATCGAAACTAAAACTGAAAATCAATTAAACCCCTGAGGAAGTATTTACATCATTTTATTTATAGATCTATTCAAATGTAAAAAAGGTTTTGTACATTTAGAATTTTTAGCTGTCTTCTCTTGACTAATTTGAAATATAACGTATGGCTTACAGGTAGAATATTGCTAATCTAGAACCTCTATGAATGGAATTATATCAGTTCCTGGCCAAACTCTATTTGAGAAATCTCTAACAAGTCGTCTCGGCTCATCTTCGTTTTGGAATCTCAATAAAAAGCTTGATTCCGAATGACTTCTTCCATCACCACTTAATTTTACCACTGATTTGGACTCATTTTCGAGTAAGTCATAATCCCATAAGTTCTTTGTTATGCTAATATGTGAATAGTGCGGAGGTAGACCAGAAATCAAAGCACACATCGACCTAGTAACATTAGGAGTTTCACGAAGAATAGGAGGGTCGATATTTTCTGAGAAATGTGTTCTTGGATCTTGTGTTAATGGAAGATCAGAACTTGAGTTCATAAAGTTGTTGTTATTTTTTGTGAATGTTTGATTTTGGTCAGATAAATTTTGTTCCTGCTCTCCTTGTTTCTGATGGCTGCCAATATTTTTAGCAGGTAAAGTATATCCATGATCACTGATAAATTTGAAAGAGACTTTTATACCATTTAATTCTGCATTTTGTGTTCCCTTGTAGTAAAATAGTGCAGCTTCTCTGGTTTTAAATTTAAGAAAATATCCTGTCCTGCGTTGAAGAGTTTCAGGATTACGGTTTCTGATAAGTTCGAAATCTAAAAAATTGTTTTCAATTATATCTTGTTTAGAGTTGTAGTTAAAATCATCTTTTGTCAATACAGAATTACCATTCAAATAGCTTGAAATGTCCTCAATGTCTTCATGAGAGATTTGTGACAGTGCTGGCGGTAAAAGCTTTTTGAAATCTGATTTTAAAAATGACAATGTGCCACAGGCCCAAAACAAAGTAGCTGATAATTTTTTGGGATCATCAAGTAATGGTAGAAAATAAAAGTCATTTTTGAGAGTGCTTGTACTATTTTCTTGATAATTTGATTGTATATTAGCTGTTGAATTTTCTGTTGGCTTCAGGCTGGAATATAAACTATAATTTTTCATATCAGGATTTTGCTGAGGATCATTTGTAATTAAATCATAAAGCTCAAGTTTAGGTCTTAGTACTGAATCATCTTTTTCAGTTCTCAAGTGAGCATTTCCCTCAGCCTGAGTTTTGACAATTTTTAAATCATATAATTTTCGAGCTTTTTCGTGATATCGCGTTAGTATATCAACAGTACTAGAAGTTGGAACAAATATTTCAGAAAGTAAATCCCACATGTCTTTCATAGTTGGCTGAGAAAGTCTTTTTGGTATTTTGTTTTTCACGGGTTTTATCTCATTTTTGTTCTCAGAGTTGTTGATATCTTTGTTCTTGTACTTGAATAAATCAACTGGAGAAGGCTTTCCATTCGATTTTGCGTTATAAAAGCTATAATTCCTATATGAGCTAAGAAACAGATGACGACGGTCGATTGATAATGAGTTGAATATTTTCAAATGTCGAGTAACCATTGTAACGTACAATTCACAACGTGATATTCCATTAGTTAAAATGAAATTTGAATAAAAAATTGAAAAGGATCTGATGTTTATTATTGATTCTAAGAAAACCATTTTATTCGATAGTTATAGTTACCCTACATGTAACTAGGCTATTACATTACATTGTTTAAACAATGAAACTGTATAGTATAGTATTTAGAATTGCTTCTGAATTAGCATCGTTCACTTTTTAAATGTATCCTCGCTTATTGATGAATGATAGCTACTAAGCATCATGATCTTTGAAGGAATTTTCATGTTTATAAATTTTAGCTAATTCTGTTCATTACTAAAGTTATAGTTGGAGATTGAAATATTCTAAATATATTTGAAAAAGAGACCGAAAAGCGCAATAGTTTATTTGTTATAGATGGATATTGTGTTATATCGATCATATATACTTGATATTGTTCTATTCTTTCTTTGTCATCTGACAGTGATCATTTTTTTAGAGAAGCAATTAGATGAGGCATGGTTGCATTTATTATGTCTTTCTATTTTTCATTTTTTTTTTTTTTGAGGGTTACATAAGCGCACCCCTTTTATTTTCACTACTAAAAAATTCATCAAGAACTTAGGTTGCAAATAAATAAAATAACCAGTAATGAAGAAAACAAACGAAGATCATAAAATTGCTCTCATTACCGGTGGCCAGGGGTATGTTTAAATTCAAAGAATTATTTACAAAATTTTATCAAATAATAACAGTTGTATGCAGAAATCTTGGATTAGCTATAGGCAAAAGACTTATTGCGTCTGTTCCGCCTACCACAAGGTTAACTATTGTTGTCACAAGTAGAACATTTCCAAATGTGAAATATGCCATTGAAGAGTTAAAGAAATACGTATTTCAAAATAATCTTCATGAGAATCGTCCAGCTTTAATTGAATTTGACTACTTGACGTTTGATTTAGCTGATATTACATCTGTGCAAGCTGCACTTAGAGAAATGGAAATTAGATACCCTCGAATTGATTACCTATTTTTCAACGCTTGCCTAGCTCTTTATAACGGAATTGACTGGAATCAAGCACTAGTCGATACTATTAAATCTCCATATAAAGCATTTACGTATGGTGCATTCAAAAAGCAAAAAAAATGTGCTATCTCAAATGATGGTATGGGAAATGTTTTTCAGGCAAACGTATTCACTCCATGGTTTATGATTAGAAAGATGGTTACTAGCCCACGCAATGTTTCTATGAATAAATTGGACAACCCAAGCTATAAATCACAGCCATTACTCAGTAAAAAATCTAAAGTTTTCTGGGTTAGTTCTGTAACTGCAGATCTAGTTGGAACAAATGAAATAAAAGCCGACTTGATAGACGATATTGAGTTATTAAATTCTAAAGAAAGCTATGAGGCCTCAAAAAGAGAAATCGATTTACTTCACCATGCCACTGCAAAGTTGTTAAAAGAAGAATATGGAGTTTTATCATACTTAGTTCAGCCAGGTATTTTTAAATCGACTACATTTTCGCCGACATTGAACGTTTTCACATATTTTGGAATGTTGTTGGCATTTTATTTTTGCAGATTAATTGGTAGTAAATATCATACTATTGATCCTTGGATTGCTGCTTATGCTTTTGTGAAGCTCGCTACAGATCCTGAAGATGATCAATTGAATTTATATCAAAAATATGGATCTGCAACTAATTGGAAAGGAGATGAATATCTTTTGAAAGAAGATGTGATAGGATATTCAACCTCAGCTTCTTATCATGATGATGGCGATAACGATGGTGTAGCAAATCAGCAAGCTGATAAAATTTATCGATATGTTGAGACGTTATATCAACAATGGGATAAAAAATTAGAAAATCAAGTCAAGGAAAGATACCTTTATTAATATGATTGAGTAATGTTACTGGGCTCACATTGAAATAGCAATTTGCTTCAATACAACAAACTGATTTATTAAATTAAATAGAAATGTCGTTATATCAATTTTCGTAAAAGTAAAAACTGTATGATTGATTTGACTGGCAGTTTATTACGCAGATAGTTTTAGTTTCTATTCCATTGAATCATTTTAGCTGTTAAAATATATGGGGATGTCCAAAGTTTATTATGTAATGATTACTGGCTAATGAGTCAATCTTACTAGATAGATAATAATAGCCACAAGCTATATCATGTGATAGATTGAGGTCTTATCATATCAAAAACAACAGAAAAGTGAGTGTGATGAGTTATCGCCACCCCACTAAAAACAAATATAAATATTTTTTGCACGTTTCTACCTTTCCTCCAACCTATATACGCTTTTATTCCTTCATTTTATATTATTTAAAACTTTCAAATCCAACACTTTAGTACCTTAAATCATTTCTTATTAATCGTCGTCTTTTTTTTTTTCTTTTAGTCGAACTATTTAAAATATCAAAATTTTAAATACAATCTACCTTATCTTCAATTTTAAGCAAGCAATATTACAAACTATCTGTGTGTTGATTAGATAAACACCCGTTTACAAGTCTTCAATTCTACTCCTCTTTCATTTTCATTGTATTTTGCATTACATTTCTTCATTCAGAACTTATTTTGCTGATTCTATCTAAAAGCATTTCTTATCATGAGATCTCAATTCAAAGAAGAGCATTCATTTGAAACCAGAAAAGCAGAGGCTGAACGCATTCGTCACAAATATAACGATAGAATTCCTGTATGTATATTTCTCTTCTTTTTTTTAGAAACAAATATTAGTAGTATATCTATGGTTTTATAAGTATATCACAAGTAAATATCTAACTTATTTAACTATCTGTCTAGGTAATTTGCGAAAAGGTCGAAAAATCTGACATACCTCCTATTGACAAGCGAAAGTATCTCGTTCCTTCAGATCTTACAGTCGGCCAATTTCTTTACGTTATTCGTAAACGCATTAGTCTTTCAGCAGAAAAGGCTGTTTTCATTTTTGTTAATGATGTGTTGCCACCGACTGCTGCCCTCATGAGTACCATCTATCAAGAGCATAAGGATCCCGATGGATTCTTGTATATTACGTACTCTGGTGAAAATACGTTTGGTAAGATTATTTTTGATAATTTATTTGATGATGATATGTAAGAAGAAAAGGAAAGAAAGAAAATAATATCTCCAAATGGCTATTTTTTTTTTTTTTTTGGACTTTTTCGTCGTCCGTTCTTTATTGTTTCCTCAGATTATATATTCATAAACTACTCAACACAGTTATAAGCAAATTTCGTTTCGTCTTGCCTTTTTTTTTTTTTTATTTATTATTACCATCATCAGTTTCTATATACTTGAATAGTTATTATAATAGTGTTATCAATCAATATATACATTATTTTTAATTAGTACCAGTGTAACAACAGCCTATATTATTTTTAGGCATATTTTGATAATATGTGGGGATGTTTCTAAGAACAGAATGCCAGCTTTTGTTTATATTACCAAAGACTAAGGCAACACTATCGTAACAAATCTTAAGTATATATAATATTTGTTCATGTTAAATCATAAAAAAAGTTTTAAATTTATTTTCATAATCATCATTAAATACATAAAGAAATGATTTTAGTTTTAAAATACTACGTAAGACTATTTTTAAACGTTAATCAAATTTACAACTTAGAACCGACAAGTTGAGCATACTTTTCAGTAGAGAAAGACTTAGGTCTTTCAATTGGAGCACCAACAGCTCTGTCAATAATAAGTTGAGGAAGAACACCAAAGGCACGAGCGACACCGAAGAGAACAGTGTAGTAAGATTGTTCAGTAAGTCCGTAGTATTGGAGAAGGACACCAGAGTGGGAGTCTACATTTGGCCATGGGTTCTTGGTCTTACCGTGCTTGGTAAGGACCTTTGGAGCAACTTCGTAGATGGTAGAAACAAGGTGGAAGAGATCGTAGTCAGGCATGTGCTTTTGAGCAAATTCTCTTTGAGCAGTGTATCTAGGGTCAGTCTTTCTAAGAACAGCATGTCCGTAACCTGGAACAACACGACCAGCGTTAAGAGTATCCCAGAGATACTTTTCAACATCAGCAGCACTTGGGTTTGAACCAACCTTAGACTTCATTTCCAAAATCCATTCAAGGACTTCTTGGTTGGCACGTCCGTGAAGAGGACCAGCGAGACCATTAAGGCCAGCAGCAAGTGAAAGGAAAGGAGAGGAAAGAGCGGAACCGACCAAGTGAGTGGTGTGTGCAGAAACGTTACCACCTTCGTGATCAGAGTGGATAGTAAGGTAAAGTCTAATAAGTTCGACAAATTCCTTGTTGTCTCCAAAACCAAGTAAGGAAGAGAAGTTCTTGGAGTAATCGACAGTTGGGTCGATTGGACCAAGCTTACCATCCTTAAAGGTGTTTCTGTAAATGCGGGCAGCAATAGCTGGGAGCTTGGCAATAAGATCAATAGAGTCTTCATATGTATATTGCCAGTATTCCTTCTTATTAACACCTCTTTCATAAGCCTTAGCAAATGATGATTCAGACTCAAGAGCAGTTACAGCAATTGAAAATTGAGCCATTGGGTGAAGGGTGGCTGGGGATCTGTCAATGAGATCCTTGACGTGGGCTGGGAGTTCAGCACGAGCAGCGAATTCAGCAGAAAGAGCCTTAACTTGGGCATCTGATGGAACTTCGCCAGTCAAGAGAAGCCAGAAGAGACCTTCTGGGAGTGGTTCCTCACCGCCTTCGGCCTTAGGAAGAACTTGTTGGATTTCTGGAATAGTCTTTCCGCGGAATCTGATACCTTCTTCAGCATCAAGGACGGAGCCTTCCCAGACTAAGGCCTTGATACCACGCATACCACCATAGACTTGGTCAAGAAGAACTTCACCAATAACAGTGTTACCATGTTCCTTTCTCAATTTCTTGATTTGTTCAATCTTTTCAGGAAGGAGTTCGGCGAAACGTTCTTTCAAGGTCTGTATAAATAATGTTAGTAATTTAATTTTAAATCAATAATTGGTTTCTCACCAATTTTCCGATTTTTGTGGGGGAGGTAAAGCTAATGATCAACGTTCATTGGTCAATTGGTCAATTTGCAACGAAATTTGAAATAATTTGCGCAACAAAAAAAACGAAGCAATACAAAAAAATCGGAAATGTGGTATATTGAAAAAGAACTGAAAACGATGCTGATATAAAATATACATACAGGTTCCTTGGTAGAGTAAGATCTGAAAGCGACAGCAGAAGCAGTGCGACCAGCAGCCATTTTTAAGGTTGATGGGCGAATAAAAGTATTTCTAATGAGTGATGCCATTTTGAATATTGTGCAAATTGGAAGGTATTTATAGGATAGATTTATCGGGTGGAAGCACTAAAAGTAGTTCTTGTTGAGCTGTTGGGATTACAAAAAGATTTATAAAACACGGAGGATAAAAAGGAGAAAGAGATTTATTTCGGCGCAACGGAAAAACCTAGAGCAAGAAAATTAATCACGGGTGAGAGCGATGAAGAAAAGAAACGAGGGGGGTAATAAAAGAGTATCAGAAAAAAAAAAGAGGAAGAAAAAATGGAAAAACTTAAGGGAAATGGGCGCATTTATATAAAATTTGATAATCGAAGAGAAATTAGTAAAAACATGTAAATTACGTAATTAAAAGGACAACCGGAAAGAAACAACAGACCCCAGTTTGAGGAATTTTTCATTGTTGCTGTCCCGCTGTTGCTTATTGGCTCCCTCGGATCATCTTTTTATGTTTATACATGTTAATTTGTATTTACAATACCTTTAGATTGTAAATATTCCAAATAGTTATTAATTGGTCTTTTGTTTCATTTCATTTCGTAAATTTCAATAAACATATTTTTGTCTTGATATGAAATATTTGTTTTTGTTGTACTTTGTGTTTTGTTCAATCCAGTAATAATTATATTATTCAGAAAGCAAAAGAATCATTTTTTTTTCCAATTGACTGTATTGATTGGTGGATTCATAACCCCACCAAAATTACGGATCATTTTTTTTTTCATCAAAGCAGCCGGGTATTACAACAGCAATACATTTTTGCATATTCAAGTATTACAAGCTACCAAATCGGCTACGGTTTCTAGTTGGTTTAAGTCTTTATGTATATGTTTATATAAATAAATAAGGAAAAAAAATGAAAACGACTCTTTTTTATGGATTTGATCAAATGAATCTCAGATTGTAAAAAACGCAGTACTTAAGTATTATTGGTCAGTCTTCAGATAGGGTTTGATTATATAATCATGGCACTTTTTCATCACTAGATTGTTGCAAAGTTCTGTATTCATCCATGATGAGAAGAAAGAAAAGGTATTTAGTTGTTGTTAATCAATAGTCCCTCCAAAATGTTGTGGTGTATTGGTTGATGTATTGGCATGTTTGTTTTAAAATCCCCACTAGATTGGCCATTTCATAATATCATAATAATCATCCACAATATCCCTCGTTTTTAGTACTGATCTGTAATCCCCTTTACCCCAGATTTGTCCAATCTGAGGTAATTTTATGTACGAGAAAACCATTCTTGTTTTACCGATTCAGCGTGCTTTTCTATATAACTGTTATACTAAATATAACTTCTTGTTCTTATTGGCTATGATTCAAAGTTTTGAGGCCTTGTTTAATTTATGAGGTTGACCCCACCTTTCGCTCACCCGGGTTCGGGTCTTCTCACAAGTGGGTGACGTTTTTGTTTTTGTTTTCTCATCCCCGCCCCTTAATTAAGTTGGTTGTTTAATTGAGTAGCCTCCATTTAATGAGGTCATATGTTAAAATTTTCGGATTTTTTTTAAAAAAAAAATACAGCAAAAGTGCCTTTTGTCCCACGGTTTATTGTTAAAAATTGTCTAGGCCCCCTCCACTGGTGTAATCAAACGGATTTTCTTGTAAAAGTGTAAATTGGCATTTCGGTTTTCGCTCCTGCGGTACTGAAAAATAATTTCTTACTAGTCTAAACTAGCAAATGAAATGATTTTCCGAGATGTACAAGCTGTTTATTTTTTTTCCTGGATAAAAAATAAGCACCAAGCAAAACACTTTAATTTTTCGGTCTAAAGGGATTTATAAAAATTATTTTAACTACCAATTTTTTATATCAAGTATTTCAAATTCCTCATTACATTATGTTACCTGGTCATGCCAATGAAGCATTCAGAGCTATAAAGCACATTGGCATTTGTTTATATGTTTATTGATCATTCTTTTACTGTTAATAATGATTTACTTGATCTATTCATTTTTTATTCAATCTCATTTCTATAGCTCTTGCTCGCTGTTCTCTTTCATACTTGCGACGATCTTCAGTACTTAGTTGTGATAGCAAGGCTTCTGTCGATGAGAGTGAAGATACCCCTATTGTTCCAAGATGGCCACCATTAGATCTTTTTTCTTTGGTAGACTTTTTCTGTTTCTCCATTTCTTGACGTTGCACCTCTAACAATGTATTTCGATTGTGCTCTGATTCTAATCTTTTTTCCTCTAGCTCTCTCAACTTTGCTTCTTCTTTGCTAAGTGGGGGACCTACATGTGCATCATTATCCCAATCCCAACCAACTGTTTCCCCCATGGTAAACCGACAAATTTGAAATGCTTCTTGGATCGACTTGTCGCTTGAAATCTGATAAGGGGTTTTTCCCTGAGAATTCTTCACCGTTGGATCTGCTTTAAGAGTTTTTAAAAGTGTTGTAATCATAGTTGGAGTTCCTTTTAGTGAAGCATAGTGTAGTAGTGTGGGTGTATGTATAAATTCCAAAGAGTCTGAAGGTACTAGTCTGAAATCAGAAGCTGAGAGTTTGTGTTTACGTAGATATGCTATCAAGCTTGGAACTTTGGACTTTTTTATCAAAGTTGATAGTTCTAATGAGTGCTTCTCCATTGGATTTTCAGGAAAATCATTTTTTTTTGCATTTGGATTGCTAGAAATTGAAATCTTCTTTAATTCGACTTGCTTTTTGTCTTCTATAATAGCTTTGGGCTTATCAATAAGCTTTCCATGAGTCAGTTCCCACCATGATCTCTTTAGCTCATTTGCAGTAGCACGCTTTGTTGTAAATGGAAGTGATTTGATTCTGGGATCATTTGAAGTGATAGGGGAGTTGGCATAATTCATTAATATTTGTCTGCTAGAACGGCCATTTGCTCTTATGTATATCGCTGAGACATTCTTTAAATAGGAGTTACCCCATTCCTGTAATAGTTCCCTGATCTCCTTTTCAAGAGCAGCTTCATTGTATCTACGAAGAGTTGATCCTGCAGAATTTGCTTTTCCCTTAGAGTTGTCGTTAGCGCTTTGAGAACCACCCTGTTTTCTTCTTGTAGTGTATCTATGGAATGACTTTTGAGCAAGTATCTGTATATCAGCATATGGTGAGCTGGGTGTGGGTTTTTGATTTGATCTTTTATGGCTAATAATTGCACCTGCAAAATGCCCGCCTCCAATCATAAATATTGCAGATGTACCATTATTGTCTAAACTGTCAAGAGCTTTAATCATTCTTGCCTCATCCGATAAAGATTCAATATCATCGCTAGAAGGTGACACAATTTTTTTGTCAAACAAACTCTTGTAAAACGCAACAACTTTACCTTCAGGAAACTGAGGTGATTGGTATAAAAAAAAGGGTATGTTTTCGTTATTATTCTTTTTGTTGGTACCCTTATTAACAGCCTCTTCATCTTCAACAATGGTATTCAAAAGACCTGTTTTACGAATCAGTACATTTACTTTATCAATATCCTCATTGTCTGATGATTCTAAGGACTCCTTTTCAGAGTCTGATCCAGAGATGCTCTCATCAAGCTCTCCAATCAATGTCTCGAACTCATCTTCTGTCAACGGGTTTTGATAATGTAATTTTCTTCGTATGTTATATCTATGATAATCACGTTTGTAATGATGTCTAACATAGTCAGGGTCCGTATTATCTGTTGGAATTATTCCACAATACTGACACGTTGGTTTTGCAAAATTATTTTCATCCGTTTGAACTTTGGATGAGTCCTTATTTGACTCTTCGTGTGCAGTTTCTAATTGCAAATTTAGGGCAAATGGTCGTAATGAAAATCTTGAGCTTATATCGAATGCATATAAATCATTTGTGTTGATTTTTATTTTTTTTTCTTCGCTAAACATCTTTTCCTTGAACAAAAGTATATAAGCTAAAAGTAAAAGTCTATCTAGAATTTTTTTTGGCTGTTATATAAGAGCTAAAGTTTAGAGGTGAAAAAAAGTAAAAGTTATCTGTTTGAAAATATTAGTCATCATATCAATACATGTGAGTCACTAGAAGTCATGATTTTAATTTTTTTTTATTTTATTCTATTTACCTACAAGGCAACTATTTAGATCACATAATGTCAAACATACTCAAGTAAGAATTCTGAATCGCATCTGCCAAACCCGCTCATAAAATCTTATATATGAAAAAGACTAAAAGTACAAAATTTCACATATCTATACCACCTACACTATCATCCTATTACTAATCAATTGTTACTTTACATGTAATATATCTGTCACATAGACAACTGGTCAATTTAAAATCCAAATTATAGCTTTTTACAATCCCCCTTTTATTAATAATTCTCAATTCTCTTTTCAACCCCTCTAGTTTACCGGTTTTTTTTTTTTTTTTTTTTTTTTTTTTTTTTTTTTTTTTTTTTTCTATCTTAACAAACTTACAGTTTCTAAATGGATGCATATTTGCCTCCTCCAGAACCACTATCACCTCTTAGAAGCTCTTTTGCTTTTAGTGGTGATCTTCCATCCCCTACTTCGGAGACACTAGAACCATCTTCCACACCCTCTACAAGTAACACGACTTTTACATTGTCCACAAGTGCAGGGAATGTCAGCCCAGGTTATTCTGTATTGTCTTCAGCAACCTCTGATTATACTTCACCAGCTTCTGCCTCTTCATTTCCTTTAAGTCCAGTCAGTTCTTGGACAAATCAGCAATTGAGAGACTGGCTAGAATGCTTGCATTGTGGGGCCTATTATCGCACTTTTGAGGATAATCATATTACGGGAGATATACTTCTTGAGTGTGATGACAGCTCTTTAAGAGATATGGGAATTAGAAAAGTCGGTGATAGGATAAGAATTCAGCAAAGTCTTAACAAGCTTCGTAAACAGGCAGCCAAAACCCATTTCATAGAAATACAACATAATAACTTAGAAGTACCTGGAAATAACAATAATAATAAAGGCTCAGCATCATCCAAACACAGTAGCTTTACTAGTACACTAACTCCGTCCAATCAGCATCTATTTGTATCTAACAATACTTTAAATGGACAACAACATATATCAGGATATTCTAACTCTCCAAATAGCAAAGGCAATTCACCTATTGATGGGTTTTTCACACCCACTGGGCCACCTCCAGTTTCATCATCCAATTTGCAAAATCCAAATCGCCTCCCTGAAATTCTCCCAGGCCTTCCATCCAAACCTAGATCTGGGAATTCGACTGCACAAACACAAACTAACTCTTCTAGAAATCATTATCATTCTGCTCCTTCAAGTGCTACGATTGATCCTAGGTCCCAATCTAGCAATCATCAAACCGACCAGGTCAAAAAAATATTGTCTATGGACGATGTTAAACAGTCCACGGTTCGATTTATTAACACAAAGGGCCAATGTAAAACTTCCAATATATCGGGATATTTTAGTGGCCCTTCCATCAAGCGTAAGGCTTTGAAAAAGTTTAGTATAAAGGAAAATCCTGATAACTGGGTGGTCTTTATTGCTGACAATGAATTGGGTACTACAACAAGACGAGTCAATGACTTGGAAATTGTAACTATATGCCATAGCCAAGATAGACTAGAAAGATATCGTTTAATGCTTTGTCCAGTTGGAACAACACCTACTATAGAACAACTCTCAAAATCTCAACAAATTCTTCGTGATTCAATTACCAAGGCAGCAGTGGCAGCAGCAGCAGCTCTTCCGGATCTTTCGAACCCTTCATATCAACCTCAACCACATAGTGCAAATAGCGTTCAGTCATTTGATGAGAAGGAGCTTAGTAGCTCACATAACAATAACAGTAAACACAATATTCAATACAATTCACACGATTATACAAATTATAACATGAACACTAGCAATTCTGAGAAATACACCAATTTGACACCCACAAGTGATATAACGTCTCAAAACACAAAGGGAACTGCACCGTTAATATTATCATCTGCCAAACGAATGCGAAAGTTTTATGGCCAAAGACCACCCAGCGAACTTATTTCTTCAAATCTACAAGAATACTTCCCTGAAGCTGGCCCCAAGGTGCTGGAAGAGACCATCCGTAATTCTATAATGTTCAAGAGAATGTCCCGCATGTCGCGACTAAGTCAACGCTCCTCAATAGCATCCGGATGGGGAATTCCAGACTCTGAAGCAGATGCACCCCCAATACCCTCCTTGGATGAAATCTGGGATGAAGCGCAGGGGGATAAACCTACGCTTTCTCTTAAACCATCAGGCCTTCCCACTTCTTCATCATCGTCTTTAGCTACTGGAAGCACTTCTTCACTGCCTTCTTCCCCTATTAATATGACTCCGTCACTTCCCAACCCATCTACAAGAAACAAGAAGCCTTTGTACCTACAACAGAACTCTTCATTTGGTAGTATTTCAAACAATAAAAGCGGAAGTGCTGGTTCTAAAGGTTCTGAATCTGCTAGTACTTCAAATCTGCCTTCTTTTGATGAAAAGACACTACCACCCGTACCTCAACAATTCTCTTCAGACCGAAGATCAAGTAGCTTTTCCACGCCCCATACTGATAATACTGATAACAATAATAATAATGGCACGCTGACCCCCAAGCAGTTACAAGATGGCTCCCAATCTAATACCGGCGACAACATAGAGGAAGAATATATGGAGTTACTTCAACAAGAACAATCAGGCCCTTCTAAATGGATTAAAGGTACACTTATTGGCTCAGGAAGTTTTGGAACTGTTTATCTAGGTATGAACTCAATAACAGGTGAACTGATGGCTGTAAAACAAGTTGAGCTGCTATCAGATAAGAGTGATGAACATGAACAGCGCAAAAAGAGCATGATTGATGCCTTGCAAAGAGAAATGAAACTTTTACAAGATCTTCAGCATCCCAACATTGTCCAATATCTGGGATCTAACTGTGAGAATAATTATTTAAATATTTATCTCGAGTATGTTCCGGGTGGATCTGTTGCAACTATGCTATCAAATTATGGTGCATTTGAGGAATCTTTGATTCGAAATTTTGTCAAGCAAATCCTTCATGGTCTCAAATATCTTCATGATCGAAGTATTATACATAGAGATATTAAGGGTGCAAATGTTCTTGTAGATAACAAGGGAACCATTAAGATCTCTGATTTTGGCATTAGTAAAAAATTAGAAGATAAAAATGCTCGAACATCGCTACAAGGATCTGTATATTGGATGGCACCTGAAGTGGTAAAACAAAAACCATATACATTTAAAGCTGATATCTGGTCTCTTGGATGTCTCATTGTTGAAATGTTTACTGGATCCAGACCTTTTCCAGAGTTTCAACATCTACAAGCATTATTCAATATTGGAAAAGAAACCCCTGTTCCGCCTACAATTCCTGAACAAGCCACACCAGAAGCACAGAACTTTTTAAAACAAGCTTTTGAAATTGATTATAACAAGAGACCGACAGCTCAAGAAATGCTACAGCACCAGTTTTTGAAAACATTAATTTGATTTGAAGATCGAATTGTTTTTTTACTTATTTATTTATCAGATTACCTATCTTATAGTTTTTTTTAGTTATATTATAAAACTTTTATAAGTCAAAGCTCTTTTATCTAAATTATTATTATATACAAAAAAAATGGAGAGGTATAATTATAAAAAATGCTACATGATCCCAAGAAAAAAAGGCTTGATTTTTAGAAATCAAGGTCACAAAAAGATTAAGGGAAAACAGAGATAGATTTGTGGAACTCACAGCCAACTCCAACCGAGTATTTATAATGAAACCCTTTTAAACACTTCCCCCTCTCTTATCCTTTCCTCTAGGCCTGTCTCTAACCAACATGTGGTTGATGTTCTTACCACGTCTGGTCTTGAAGCCAGATTTAGCCTTAACACCCCACTTGGACATGGAGATCTTTTTACTCTTAGATTTACCTCTACCACCACCATGAGGATGCTCAGTTTTGTTCATCGCTACACCACGAACAGTTGGTCTTATACCCATGTTACGAGACCTACCAGCCTTACCAAGAGAAGCATGCTGGTGAGAAGGATTTGAGACCATACCAATAGTAGCACATGCATTGAGAGCAACATAACGATATTCACCTGATTTCAAACGAACAACAGCTTTTCCAGTTTCAGGATGCTTTTCAAAAATACGACCATAGGTTCCAGCAGCACGACAGAATTTTCCAGGGCCATTGGCGGTGATACCTATATTATGAATAACAGTTCCTAGAGGAATCATACTGAGAGGTAAACAATTTCCACGCTGTGCGGTTCGTGCAGCCAACATGGCAGGATCGGGATTACCACCCATAGAATCAATAATGTCTTGTGGAATTCCGCTTCTAAATGATTGAACAACATCGCCAGCTCTTAAACCTTCACAGGCTAAAATGTAAGAAAGACCTTTTGTTGCAGGATTTTCCAATAATGCAATATGACCAGTTCTACCTGGATCATACTCGATTCTCACAACAACATGGGGACCGCTTTCCATACGGAAAAAGTCGACTAATCTGATACGACGCTTATGACCACCACCTCTATGACGAACAGTGATTTTACCAGAATTGTTTCTACCTGAATGCTTCTTTTTGGGAATAGTTAACGCCCGAATAGGTTTTCCCTTGTGAAGATAGGGATAGATTGGAGCACGATACCATCTTAAAGAAGGAGAATATGGCTTAATTCTTTTCATTTGTACTGCAGCCTTAGAAAGCTTGAGACGTCGTTTCAAATCTTCATCATGCTTTTCAAGTTCGTTCTGGTTGATTTGCTTGCCAAGAGGGACGATTTCAAGTGATTTGAATTCCTCAAATATGGCGTTTGCATCAATGCTTTCTTTGGGACGCTTTGCAGTTGGTCTAGACTTTTTGCGTCCCTCACTGGCATGTAGTGTTTCTGAAATTAATTTCGAAGTTTCTTGCTGATCTGCCGGATTGGTAAAACTTTCAGAGGCCATTAGTGTCTTCCCGGTTGAGAGAGATCGGATGGTCAATTTGGATGACAAAACTGATTGTCTACTAGCCCATCGAACCGAGCTGGTGAAGGTAGTTAATAACCCAGACATTTTTGCTCGTAGTGGACTCAATGATTTCCTGGATGCCGGGTTACAGTTGAATAATAATGTTTGAGATGAAAGCGAGCAGCTGGATTATATGTATGGAAAGTTGACTTTTTGGTGGTCTGAAAAATTTTAGGTAGTTGAATCATTTTGGGAAATTACAACTTTGTGCCACATCATGTAATATATTTTTTCTTCTTGCCACTGCTATATTACTTAGAAGGTTGCGGCGTGTTTTTATTGGGCCGTTTTACTTCTTGGAGAGGGTAAACTGAAATTCGTTTCTGATTGGACCATGACTGGCCATACAGAAATTTAAATTCTTTCTGCGAAGTTTCATAGTAATTTTTTGAGTTGTTTTACAATTGTTATAGGCATTTTTTTCTTTTTTTTTTTTTTTCATACTAGAAACCTCCATACTTTGTTTATCCTATCCATCACCACTTGAGGCCTTCTTTTTCATCTGCCACACTGTCAACTATGTATTCTCTTCGTCTTGCCCGTCAAACCATCCGTCCCATGGTTCGCACCATGGCTACTGCTGCCAAGGATAACACCTCTCCACCAGTACAACTTTTTGGCCTTGATGGTTCATATGCTTCTGCACTCGTATGTTTACAGTTGAATTGAATTGAATTAAATTATTATACTTTCATTGCCTAACTTCTTAATTTTAAATGTTTTCTAGTACACTGCTGCCGCTAAGTCTAACACTCTTAGCTCTACAGAATCAGCTCTTTCTTCTATCAAGAATCTTCTCTCCCAAGATTCCAAGATTGAACAAATTCTTTCTAACCCAGCTCTTTCTGCCAAAGACAAGGAATCTGTTGTCAATGTCATCACTTCGGCCGTAAAGGGTGATGCCACTGTCAAGAACTTCCTTAACGTCTTGGCTGAAAACAACAGATTGTCAATTCTTGCTTCTGTCGCTGACAAGTTCGAAACTCTTACCAACGCTGCTAAGGGAATTGTTGAAGCCACTATCACATCTGCTACTCCTCTCGACAACAAAACAATCAAAGCTCTTACTGCATCAATTAACAAGTCTTCTTTTGCCAAGAATGCTTCTAACCTCAAGGTCAATAACAAGGTCAACCCTGATATTCTCGGTGGTCTCATCGTCGAAGTTGGCGACCGTACTGTCGATCTTTCAGTCTCCTCCAAGATTGCTAAGCTCAACAAACTTCTCACTGACGATATCTAAGCTTATCAATTTATTTAATATAAACTAAAGCTTACTTTATTATCACAAAAATCACTATATATCATATTAATGAAATTTGAGTGAACCATTCACTGATATTTGTATTTACTGTATCTTATAATAATACCTATTCTTTAAAATTCAGTATTAAACGACACTCGTATTATAAGAGTAACAAGTATCTGCTTTAATATTCTCATAAACACATAACAAGAAAAAAAAGAAACATTGCGATCTTTTTTTTTTTTTTTTTTTTTTGCTCATTCGTAGAATTTGACAATTAAGCTTTTGCGTGGTTTGCTTTCAAAATAGAAATTTATATGTCCCAAAAAATGAATGTTTTAGTATGGTATGAACTCCATAATTTATTGTCAGTAAATACTATAAATATTGCTGCACTATTTTTATCCAAATGAAAATTTCATGAATTTTCTAAAATAGAAAACTAGAATATAAGTTGCTTTTTTTTTTTTTTTTTTTTTTTTTTTTTTAATTTTTTCTATGTAGGATCTATGAGTTCTTATTGCTTCTAAAATAGAAGTTTCTTCTAAAATCTAATTGAGTTTCATAAAAGGTTCTCTTTATTTGTTTACTTACTCATTTTTGTTGTTACTAATGCTATGTTAAAAATCTAACAAAGCATCACTACACCATAACAAGCACTCCAGTCATTCTAATCCAAAGGAACTTTTAACTTCCTAATGTCATGTAACTGATGCTAATATCTATATATTTAGTTTTCAAAAAGTAATAAGGGCCTTTTACATTTATCATATAGGACTCTCGAAGCCACTCCCCTTTTCTGTTTGTATGCGCTACTCATAACATGACAACAAAAAACCCTAAAGCCAAGCCTAAGCTTACACTCGAAATGCAAAGCGATGCTCCTGATCCTATTTCTGAATTCAAATTTAAACTAAAGACACCTATACTACCAATACCTGGCCAGATACTACCTAAGCCATCTCCAGTCCATCCAAAGATTCAGTTAGATAGACAAATGCCCAGCGACAGTTCTTTATTATTCAAAACCTCCAAACTGAAACATGGCTGCCTTAAAACACCACGCCATGCACCTTCAAAACTTCAACAGCTTATTATGAAGGCAGAAGAAAACACAGAGACTATTTCAAATTCAAATGAACTATCAAATGCAAGTAATAATGGCCCGCCAGTTTTGAGAAAGTCTTCATATACAGCTCTTAGACTGTTGCACTCTATGCCAGCTCAAATGGATTTAGAAAGTCAAGTTTTAACCATAGGTCCTATTCCAGTAGAATGGATTCTTGCTGAGCGTCCAAATTGGAAGCGACGTTATACAAGAATGAGAAAAGCTCTTTCAAAAGCGTGGACTTGGCGAAACTCCTACTCAAGGAAAAAAACGTCTATTGAAATTTTGAATGATAATGTTTTGATGGAGATTGATGGAAACATCCCGGAATTTGACTATTTTGATTCTGAGACGGATGAAGAATACAACACAAACAATAACAGTTCAGTCAAGTTTACTATGAACCCAGCTCAGAATCCAAATACTGGTGAACTCTCAATGGGGCATTTAGGGATTCAAAATGAGAACAGTCAAGATCCTCATGTAGAGAATGGCCTTGAACTGCCAAACGGTTTTTTCGATTTTGAGCAAGATAATGACACAAAAATACCAGCTAAGGCAATATCTAATCAATTAAAACTTCTTGCGACTGACAATCTCCATTTTGTTGAACCATTAGACGAATCAAAAAAGAATGATGCAAGTTCTTTACATCGAAACTCGGATGAACAACATCACTCCGAGCTTAGCTCAACACAACAATTTGACATGACTGATGATAACACTGATATTTTACCTGATAATAGATATGAAAACTTCACAGATTCTGATACTTCTTTTCCAAGCGAAGATGGTTTATTAGATTCATCAACAACTGATGAAGATGGTGAATATGACACACCTCAAGAACTTTCTTTAAAGACTCATGACCAGCCGAGACCTGTACTTATCGGTGTGCGTCCAGGCCAAGCGTCCCACACATTGCGAAACATTATGAAAGGGGAGAATAAGATAAGACCCACGGCAAAAAACTATTTGGATACTATTCAAAGTAAATATGATCTGAAGACTCCCAAAGCTACGACAAATCTAAATGCGGATGAACAAGTCGCTAGCTCTTCTGATGTATTTCTGCCACAGCCAATATGTTCCAACAGCATTATATCATCTTCAGATTTGTCTACATCTTCCTTAGCCCCATCATTTGTAACAGCTCAGGAATCTATGTATGACAGTGATAACAATGACCCACCAATGATCTCATCTTTCAATGACAATAATTCTTCATCTAACTCATACGAGTCATTTGCAACGGCCCCTGCAGCAAATCAATCGGATTCATTAACAAGAAGCAATGACATTTTTTGTGGCAAAAAAGCAATTCCCAGGAAAGATGACAATTATGACCCCAATAGTTCTTTAGTTTCTACTATTCATCCAAAAAGAAAATCATCCAATGATATAATTGCCCATTCTTTATCTACTGTTGGTCCCGACAGAACCTTCAGAAACGGTAAGGGCAATATTCATGAGTCCGAATTCCCTGGAAGTTCGTCTACTTATAGAGGGCAGACAAGACAACAATGGTTTCCACCACATGTTAATGAGATGGAATATAGTGACATTGAAGAAGAGCAAAGTTCCACATCTATAATTGAGGATAATATTTTTACTCAACGAGACACTGGTAGTCCAAATAAATTTCCAAAAAAGAATAGTATAGACCATCACGACAATGGGGAAACATTAAAACAATCTGACAATAGTAATGCCAAATATCATATACACAGCCAAGGAGACATGGGAAACACACATGGTTTTGATCATATTGATCGTATGACTCAAAACTACAATAAAATTGAGCGTCATGCCAAAAGTCTATACAAGATTACTAAAAGTGATGTTCGCGACAATATAAATAAATTTCTTGATACAAAACAGACTGGTGAAGCAATTAGAATCGAAAGTCTTCTTACATTAGTCAAATGGTCAGACCAAGAGCACATCCCTTCAACATTTAGCGAAGTAGAGAGTTGTGACACAAAGATTTTAGAACCATGGAAGGAGTATGTTATGGTTGTTAGGAAAACAGGTGAATTTAAAGACCCTCTGATTTTGCAGTTCTACAGCTCGAGACTTATAAAAAAAATAGACAAGATTAACCTTAAGAAACCAGTTTCAAAAATTGATTCTAAGATAAATTTTAATACCCATGCAAAATTTTATTCAACATTGGACAAAACGGTTGTACTATGGACGCCCAACAAAAATGGGACCAAAATATACATATTTAGGTCTAAAACCCAGTATGAGTCGGTTCGTTTACTTGCCTTTTTTCAAAAATGTATAGGTGTTGTTCAGCCAAACGATATTACAGTTAACATACCAGATTTCTCTCTATCTTTGGAAATAAGGATGCCTTGGAAAACTATTTTATCGCTTAATCAAAAGTACGCATTATCAAACGAATTGGATGGTATGCTTTCATATAAGGATCTCAAGTCTATTTTGGTTCGTGGAAATCCAATTGTTGCTTTTGTTATTGCCTCAATTGTTAAAAGTATATCTAAAATAGCTTCAAAACGAGAGGATATTGACTTTTTAAAGTACTCTCAGAAATTAGGACTTGCATGGCGAAGATATGATCGTCTAGAATGGGTCAGAGAAATTGCACACGAGTCAATTCATTCAGATTGGGTATTGAATAGTTCTCATGATTTAGAGTTGAGACCAAAACAGCCATACCCCACAAAGGTAACGTTTCAAGATGGCATAGTAATGGAACAACCAATTCCAGTGGAAGGATTTTTATTGCGTTTGTCTTCATGGAGCGGTGGCCAGTATTCCAAAAGAACTTTAACAAAAGATAAGAAGCTGGAAAAACTTTTTTACAAAAAACTATATTTTCATTCACATGATAACCTGCTGTTTTTCTCCAAGCCTTCAAAATCGGTTCCTCCAGCTCCGCAGAGCATTATCGCAACTCTTTCGAACAATGACACAACAAACGAAAACAGCACTTTTGTGCAAAATGAATCTACTACCCCAGAAGTCCCACTTGTATACAAAACAAGACCCTACAGAACTGATGAAGAGGGCGAAATTGAGTGGCTAAATGGAATGAATGTTGATCCAAATGTCGCTGAAGCTCGGGATCGTGCTGCTGCGTACGAAATGCAAAGAAGAGTCTCTATGATAGTGGGCGCAGATGGCGTTTTGGATCTTTGTGAAGTTGATACAATTAGAAAAGTTGTAAGGGATTACGAAAATATTGACAGCAACATAGGAGTCACAAATGTTTCTCACTTTTCTTCATTGTTTCAGAAAAGATTATCTGCACATGAGGCTGATGATGATGAAAATGGCGAAATAGATGGCTTCAGTGATTCAACCGTCTTTGAGATTGTCATGAACAATGGTGTAATAATTCGCCTTCAGAGTTATAACCAGTTTACCAGAGACACATGGATATCTAAACTTAGCGAACTTTCTCGCTATTGGAAACGTAGAGTTTATGAAGATATTGCATTACTCAACACCGTTAGACAAACAAATCTTGAGCGTCTACATATTGACGAAGATTACGAAGCCTTTGTTGGAGAAGCTACACCAAAATGGGAGACATCTAGTGGAATTGCTCATCCATCACTTTATCACATTTCTCGTCTTGCATGGGGACGCTCGATCTCAATTCGTGGTAGACTTTACCAAAAACCCAACAAGCATGCTACTTTTAGAAGATATTTTGCTGTTCTGACGCATGGACATCTTATGCTTTATAATATCTATCATCGCTCGGGATTAGGAAATGCAGAGATGCGAGCTGATTATCGCAAGTTTAAAGCCATATCTCTAGAGAACTGTTATGTATATTCGGGCCCAGTCACACAAACAGAGTTGTTACAGAGAGACAGATGGTTTGATCGAAACCATCCGGGCCACCATTCACTTCCACGAGTCTATCCTGATGGATGGAAGTCAGCCGAGGAAGAAATTTATCGATGCTTTGTGCTATGGTTTGGCCAGAAACGCCCTATAGCAACCCACAACTCTAACGACAACCTGACTAGCAATAATTATGGCTTGTCAGCAAAGGATTTCGGAGACCAGCCCAATAATAACATTTTCAAAAATAATAATAATAGTTCCATTAAAATGACAACTCGATTGGGTGTTACTGGAATGCCAATTGTATTCATGGCAAGGTCTCGACAGGAACGTGATATGTGGGTAGTTGCACTTAACACTGAAATTGAAAGATTGGTTCAAACAAGCAATGTCTCGATGATATAACCACACCTTGGTCATCATAATAAATACTCATTCTATTTATTTATCTTTTTTTTTTTTTTTTTTTTACAATTTAATGCTTAATAAAATATTTTTTTACTTATGCCTATATTACATACAACGTAAATTATTAAGCTAGATATTCGTAAGTTTTATCATCCAGTCTTTGAATAAACTCCTTCTCAATAAGCTCTTCAATGCATCTTTTAATTTGACGAACGTCTGGGTTGAATCTTTTTTGGGCCTGTTCCACAGTTTCTTGCATAAGGCCAACATGAGAAAGCTTACGACGGGCTTTCATAATACGAACAATACATGCGTTCAAGAACATGCTACGATCATCATTGATGCTCTTTTGAGTGTCATCTGCTTCTTTTTTCTGTTCTGATTTAAGAGGTAAATTCAAGTTGATGCGAACCTTTTTCGACTTAAAGTCTGGATTCAATCTAAAAGTATGATTCTTGAAATTATCATCATTATCGTCATCATCACCGGCACCAGATTTTCGTGCTTTATCAACGCCAGAACTAGTACTGACTGTAGCAGATGTAGAAGAATCGTCAACATCCATTTCATTCCCGTCTTCTGCTGTTTTGGGTTTAGCTTTTGCAGTCTTGCTAGTAGGTCTGCTAGAAGAGGAATTGATCAATACACGGGCTTTTAACAAAATACTAAGCGATCCTTTGAGTAAGTCGTCATCTAGCATGGTGATTTCTTGAAGTTGTTCATATGTATATTCTAACTGATTGTTATAGGGTAGTAAAATTGCCATCTGAATAATTGAAACCTGGAACGTGAATCCAATCTTAGAATGCTTGGAAAAGTTTCCTTTAAGTTCACCCTTGCTTAAATTCCATAACCATTGAAGTTTTCGGCCAGTATGCTTTTGATTATAGTAAGAGGCAAACTTATCCCGAATAGGTAAAAGCTCATTTGGAAGCTTGAAGTTGGAGGTAAAATGGGGCAAGGGCCAATAAGCATCTGCGAGAACATACGGAGTAAATTCCCCAACAGGTTTAACACCAGTAGTTTCCAGATGCTCTTTGAATTGACTTTGCATTTCTTCAGAGACAGCCATATCTTGGAACATTCTTTGGAGTTTGTTGGTATACTCAGAACCACAGATATCCTTGATCTTAGTTACCATATTTGTTTCAGCATCCATAGAGAGCGAGTTTCCATGAACAAGACGACGGGCCAACATTCTAGAGTAAACACGTTCAAAAACATCTTTTTCATCCACATACTGGAAGATTGTCATGACCCCATTAAGAGCAGAGTCGATATCAGATACTTCAGAATTTTTGCTTGATTTCTTTAACAAACTGTCACTGTATCGAGCAAGCAATTCTGGTGTTTTAAGGGTTCTACCTTTGACAGATGTTTGTGTTACAGCATTGTGGTTGATGTATTTACGGCATGCGTTATCCAAAGCTTTTCCCATCTCAGTGTGGCCTTTAAATGCTACCTGAACCAAACGTGTATACTTGTTGTGGACTTTTAAGAGAGTGCTAACAAACGCACTGTTATCGACATTTCCATTTGATTCCGCGTAAAGCTGAGATACTGCGGAAGTACCCTGGTCATGAACGTAATTTTCCAATTTTAGTTGCAAAGGCTCCAATCCTCCTTCAACCTTTTCTAAAAGACTAAACATCAAATTCAAATCAGATTCACGATCTTCTCTCAAAAGGGATAAGAATTCATCTTGTATAACAGGTGCATGCTTTTTAACTAATACTTCGACACAAACCTTTCGCAAGGGTTCAGCAGATTCTGTGCGTAAAAACGTTTGAATACGAGTGCTTTCCTCATTGAGTCGAATAGTGGCCTTTTTAAGATATTCCACAACACCTTTAGAACTTAAAAATTCTTGAGACTCCTTGGCGTAGTATCTAGCTGTATTGGAGATGAATGGCTCTTCGAAGTATTTACGATAAACATGAAAACTTGTTCTCTTAGAGTTGTTTTCATCCAAGCCTAAAGTAACACATGATTGTACAATCTTTTTAATATTTTGAGTATTAATAGTTTCTCCATCACGCTCCTTATTTATAAGAACCAATACGGCTTCAATCAAACGGGAGTGTATGTCATCAAACAAATCTTGCTTCCAACGAACTAAGCATAATGTGCTAATGTCATAGATGTCGCGATGCCCTTCTTCACGCTCTCTTTTGACCCAATGGCGGTTGATGTAAGCAAAAATATTATTTAAAAACTTCGAGCCAACGGTGTATCTTTCCCAGTTTTGAATATAAAATACAACCAAATTTTCATCAGAGTATGAGCGAGAATTAGAAAGAATTCCTTTCAAATGCTGAGTGAGGTACTGAGATAACCGGTTGTAAATGTCAGATCCAAGAAGTTGAGCTCCTCTGGTACTTGCGTTAGTTTGATGGTTTTGTAACTGACCGTTTGAAACGCAGAAATTATGAATTACACTTTTTAAGTAGATGTTAGAACCAGGAAAAACAATAAAATTAATCATAACAAGTAACAGGAACTTACGTGTAAACATTCATGTACTGAATAAAAGTTAGTGATAAGTTAACAGATGAACGATTAGAAGTTGTTGATAGTATTAATATAGAAGTCAAAAAATACATACTAAAGATGGCTCGATACCCTCTGAGAGATCTTTGACTAAGATTTTATCGACACCATATTCAATGTAGTCCCATCTGTTTGAAAGAAGTCATCAATCGGTTAATTTATAAGATCAAATAGAGACAAATTTTGAAACATAAAAAGAGTCAAAACTTACGTTGCATTTAGATCGTCAGCTCTTGGTAAAGTTTGAGATGGCGACATTATTTACAGACAAGTTAATACTGGAGTATGATAATGTGATGTATGTGTGCGTGCGTGTTTATGGAAAGCTACAATGATGAATGTAGATGTTGAGGAAATTTAGAGATAAATAAAAGTAAGGACAGTATTTTAATGTTGAAAGGGTTGTGGGAGGTTTGAGTAATAACAAGAAGGGAAAAGGAGTCACTCGGGTCAAGTTGTTGAGAAAAAATGCTGATACAAAACTGTAGTTGAAGCTTGGTGGTGCTGAATTTTAAATTGTTTTTGGTACATCAATCAATTGATATACCAGTAAACAAGGTGGCGATAAGACCTTCAACACCCCACTAAAATAACAAAACAAAAGTACCCATCGAAGGGACCAGCGTCACATTTTTGAACACCAACATCAGAAAGACATGCAACACAATTCACTAAAATAAGCATACCAACACAATCATCTTACACTTATATACATTGACTTTCATAAGTGATTTGTGCTACTTTTAGATGCTAACCAATTCACGCGTTTAAGCCGTTTACTGCAATGCAGTTACAACAAATGTAACATAATATGTAACGAACCCGTAAGGTGAAAAATTTACAGCCATTTGGAGCACTTAGAATAGAAAAGATCAAGAGCCACTCATTTGCTTTAACAAATAACTACAGTTTATAGATTCAAACTACCCATAAGCAATAAGAGCTAGAACCCTATATGTGAAATATATCTTTTTAAATAAATATACACAAACAAGCCTTTTATTTGAGTTCAACTTTCAATCATATATAAAAGCATATCCATGTATAGAATCACAACAAAGCAGGTGGTATCTCAAGCACTACCATTCTCTGTGTTGAGATCATCAACCCGTCCAGATATATATGCCTATCGTTATATATCGCCCTTTCTGGGTCGATTAAGTTTACCAATAACGAATGACAATTTGATACCATCACAAAGTATAAGATTGATGTCGAATAAATCTCGCTTTTCTCCAAGCCAAATATACCAGTCTTTAATTAAAAAGTCAATGTCGATGCCCTCTGGCGAATGGGATTTTCATCAATATGAATCTTCTAGTGAAATTTCCCAATATCAATTTACGGCTCGTAAACTAAAGGAATCTTTAGTGCCTTCTCAAGGTTCCGACACTCTAGATTATGCCAAACTTAAGTCACTTCTTGTACAACTACTGACCGAACTCCCAACGCCTCCTCGGTTTTTAATAGACAAAACAACTTTGCCAGTCTATCAACATAGAAAGGTTATACTCAATTCTTTTTCTATACTATTTCGATCTGACGAATTAGACAACAATCCCGATAATTCTAAAAAATTTCATCTTCCAACTAACATGTCACTCGAAGACATACAATTGCTTTACAAGCTCATGATTGAAAAAACAAGTGTTGCTTTTTCGGGAATGGGAAGAAATACAATTGTTCCAAACCTTTTTTCTCTTTTACAAGCAGCAAATACGCAAAAACTTATTTCTAATGAGGATCTACTCTCTTTTTCCCTGTTATATTTTAAACATTTAGATGCACTGAATCATAGGAAGGAGGCACTTTCTTTGTTGAAATGGCTATCATCGGTATACAAACCCCAAACCAATAAAGCAGTATTTACAAAGTTCTTGACTGCAATATCTCTTCCATCCCTTGAAACAGAATGTATTCCAGCTCTTTTTTTCCCAGGAAATGATTCCGCTGACAGCAAATTTATTCCTTCGGCCGAATCTTTTCATATGGCGTTAATTTCCTTAAGCTCTAACCCTTCAAAGTTTTTATCATTCATAGAAAAAGCATTGAAACAATTTGGCAGAGAAATTTTTGATATTGACTGTATAATTGCCATCTTGAAACCGCTAAATAACCATTTGCATCAAAAGTCAGAAATTAAGGAGTTTTTCAATAATTTTTTTCAACCATACATGAAGGGTAATGATTTTGATTTCTTATCATTTGAAAAAATTTTTAATTTCACTTCGGAGGAACAAAAGCTTCAATTTTACAAGCTATTCACTCTTACACTAGTGAAACTTGGAGAAGGAGGAAATATTAGTCTTTCCTCTCAGCAAGACAAGTTTCTAGAGTATATTTGCTCACCTGCTAATTTCCCAAATAGTGATGTTACTGATTTCCGATTCTACAAAAAACTTAAAGAAGTTAAGAACGTTTCCAACGCTCAGGATATCATAGACATTTTTGAATCAGCTAAATCTAATGGGGTTGAACTTACCGACGATTTTATTCAAAACTCACTAGATATCATTTCGTGTGAAAATTTCAACAATATTGTCAAATATTTCAATGAAATTCACGACTATTTTCTTGAGAATTCAAAGTATCAATCAGATATCAAAACTTTCAATAATTTAATAATATGCGCTTTGAACAATAACTCTGATGTTGACTCTGCAATCTTTTTTTTTGAAGAATCTCTCAATCACGGAATCTCATGGGATCAAAGAAGTCAGACACACGATACAAGTGACCAAAGCATGACAGAATACATGGAAACCTTGGATAATTTGATTGTTTGTATGTGTGAAAAAATTCCAGATGATGTCAAAAGAGTTTTCAGCATTTACCAAAAAATCCGAATGTTTACCAAAGCTGTGGGATATAATGCTCAAGTTGCATTGGCAAAATTGTTTTTATCCTACAACTTTGTTGGCGATGTTGAAAGATTTCTAGAGGACGAACTGGGACCTGATGAAAGAAACGTTTATTGGAAAACCCAACGTGAACTTTATGAAGTTTTATTCAACTATGCCTGCGAAAGCCAAAACTATAGAGACGCATGGCTGATATATGGACTATGCGAAAAATACTTTGCTAGCCCGCATTTTGCATACAAGATCATAATGAAACATTTTTGTGATCTTGGTCGACCAGATGCATCTCTATTGATTTTCAAAAACATGAGAAATAGATTCAAAGATACTGGTGTGAATCCTCCCACTGAAGATATATACTCATTATTGTTTCATGAGTTTGGAAAAGTTGGATATGATGTTGGTGTCAATGATCTTTTCATTTGCTTGAAAATGGATATTACTGTTGAGCCTTCCATTGCATTAGTTAACGAGGCCATGAATGCATACACGGAGCTAGACGATGTTAGCAAAGCGGTCCAACTTTGGAGAGAAATATGTTCATTTCCAGGAGGTCCAAACCATGATTCATATACAACAGTTTTGAAATTGTGTACTAAAGTGTCTATTCAAGATGTTGAAAAGATGTGGAATCAACTAAAGGAGGATGCTCCCAAACTTGGTGGAATTTCAGATGAAAATTATCGACAATATATCATTGCAAACTGTTATCATGGGTTTTATGCCAGAGCTTTGGATATTGCCAAAAACATGGCTGTAATAGAGGCCCCAAAATCGAAAAGTAATGAACTTGTTGTCAAAACTAATGCTACTACCCCTTCTCGCGAAACAATAATAAGTTTATACAATTGGACTATGACTGAAGCAAGGAAAAAAGACGTCGAAGAATGGGCCAAAGAAACCTATCCACATATTTGGAACAGTATTAAACCTGAAGAGCTAAAGCATTATGTTTTGGATGAAGCAAACCCTAACAATGATAGCGAGGCAAATTTGAGATTCGAAGCCATTGGCCAAATGACTCAGGATAATAAGAAAGCTACACAACAACTACTACATGACAGTGACTATGAAACCCTGCCTTTGCCTGGATCAGATAGATAGATAGATAGATTAAAGGATAATTTTTTTTACCCAATAAAATTTGTATATAAAAATGTCTATTAAAATAAATGCATAATTAAAAAGAATTCTTTTCACAAAATGAGAAAAAGTGTATCAAATGGAATAAAGGAATCTATAAGGATTATTGTACCACAATAAATATTAGAAAAAGAGAATTAAATATAAATTAAGAATACAAATCAAATCTAAATTTTGGGAGATTTTCTTTCATTGGAAGCTGCAATGGCAGCAGCCGCGGCTGCAGCGGCAACTGGTGAAGTGAATGATAATGATGTTGGAGTGCTAGAAGTAGGCTGTGAATTGATTTTTGAATGATTTTGAGAAGAATCTGTAGGAAGTGACTTGTACACTGGCAATATAGTGACATAATTATTGCTAACAGATCGACTTGAATTATAAGTAGATTTGTTACTTAAGTACACACTGCCTGGCAAGTGTGTTCGACCGTCAATTGAGCTATGGTATCCACTACTACGACTTCTGTTATGTTGACGATTTATTCTGTTATGACCAAGGCTTTTGGTAGAGCTATGAGTAGGATGATGATTAAAATATTGGGGAATTTTAAATGAGGAGTAAGAAGTTACAGTTGGAGTAGAAGGTCTACTTGGAATCTTATTAGATGATTTTGAGTCCTCTAAGTTGCCAGATCTTGGCTGAGACTTGGATCTTATTCTGGAATCTTTAGTTTTAACTGAGGAAGAAGATGGAGAAGTCATCGAGGCGTTCGAAAGTGAAGTGTATGCTCTAGATTGGGATTTCGATTGATTTTCGTTTAGTGAAGATGATAATATGATTGGAGGGACTAGATGTATAGGGTTGGTTTTGGAGGCAGTACAGGCTGCTGCGACGGCAGAATACGATGTAGTTGTTGGAGAAAATGTAAAAGATCGAGGCCTGTTTTTTGATTTGGACTTATTTACTGGAGTTGGGCTTGCCAATTGTGAGTGTTTTTGATTGCTTGTAAATGTCTGAGTAGATAATGGCCGTTTTATCAGGTCTATATTGGGTGAAAGTGAAAAGCTTTTTTGAGAATCAGAAGAAGAGATTCCCTCCTTCAAATGTGTGTAATCTGGTGACGATACATCGAATTCGTGAGATTCAGAATAGTAATAGTCCAACGCATCGTCGTGGTCGAGGCTATCATCAACATCCGTTTTATTTAGTTCTACTTCCTTCAAGTTGGGAGAGGAAGAAGGTTTGGTGGTGCTAAATAAAGTAATGCTTTCACTTTCTACTCTAGAGACTGACTCAAGGTCTGTAGAGAAATCATTTTTGGAGAGTATCATGCGCCCAAGAAATAATTGCCGTTTGCTTGGAGAAGAAAGCAATTGTATATGCCGAGAGTACTCCTCACAATTTTCAGGATTAAAGGCTTCTTGTTGAACTTCTAATTTTGCTCTGATACTTCTTACCACATCATCGACATAGTTACAGAGCTTGCTGAAATCAATAATTAAATCTTCTAAAGGTTGATTCTCTAAAGTAGGAATGACTTCTTTTTCAAATTTGTCCAAATCTTCAAAAATCAACTTCTTCCCAGGTTTACAAGTCTGATTTCGTTGAATAGTTAACTTATGGAGTTGCTCAGCGGTACAATATGACGTTTTCCATAGCTCAATTAAGCGTGAAAATGTTGCAGTGCGATCAATAACATAAGGATTGTTTAAATACTCGGCAAGCTGATGTGGGCTGTAATCAAAGTATATTGGATGCTTATTTATCATAGAAGAAGAGATATTGTCAATATTGATAACTTTTCCAAAGTATTCAATTAGCTCATCTTCATGTACATCGAAAAATGAATTCATGGGTATCATCCATGGCTCCTTTATACCAAATCGAGTCCGATTGGCAAGGCATTGTATCATCTTAGTAATCAAAGTTAAAGACCTTTGTGAGGTGTTGATGCGTTGAGATTTAATTAGCCCAAACAACTTTGGATTAAGAATTCCAGGACAAAAAAATCTTAAAAATAAAAATCCTGCAATACTGTTGTATATAGAAGACTGTGGCTGATTTAAAACTGTGCGAAGCTCTTCAGCTAAGTGATGAAATATTTCTTTGAACCCATAAGGAATACTTTCAGCTGTGTCTCTAATAAGATGCCACATTTTTGAGGCATACTCATAAAGCTGTTGCTGATGCTCTTTCACGATCTCATCAATGGAAGCATTTATAGCATTTTTTGGAAGTTGAAGCTTGATTCTAGATGGATCCATTTCCAAGTCGGGTTTAGCTTCCAAGACCATGATAACAAACTTGCCTACGGTATCTTGTAAAAGATCTAAACCCACTATTCTCATATATCTCTCTAAAGACTTTGTCAAGATACTGTTACCTCTAAAGAGGGTGTTATCAATATTTCTTTTCAAGTCAGAAAATGAAGTATTAGAATTTTCAAACAAATTTGGATCGCCCGATTTTTCCACCATTAGTTTATGAGTTTTTGAGATTTCTTCCGTAATCAAAGATTTTAGCCAATTTATGGCTGCCGTTCCAGTTGGTTCAGACAAACTTATTTTCAAACATGTTTCACTAATATTGGTAACATCCCTTCTTTCATCAGTTTGAACTAGTCTGGCCCAATTGTTATTTGCAAGAGCATTTAAAGTACGCCCAATGATTTTGTAGCAATCAGATGGTCCTACGGTAAGTTCTTCATATGCAATTTTCAAGCATAAGCTAGCCCTAATTTTTGATTGAGTCCAATCAAACTGCAAATCATCAATAAAATTGTTTTTGCATCCAGGTTGGAAAACTGGCATAATTTCATACCATTTTTCAACATTTCCATTTTTTTTGATGTCTTCAGGAGATAGTGCGACAATACCAAGAACAGGATCGATTTGATTGCAATTAACGGCCATTTGAGGGGTAAGATCCCCTTTGACAGCCTTTTTTCTTAAAACTAGATAAAATATAGGAAATGATACACCAGGAAGATCTTTAAATGTGAAATCTTCTCTCCAAAATGGCACACGAGATGAAAATGCAACGGTTGACCTCCCACAGATTTGATTTCCAATAAAAATTTCCACATATGTATCAGGATATTGAAGTTTTTTTTGTTGATCTAAAGTCAATAAAGAAAAATCTGATACGTCTAACTTGGCTTCAAAAATTCGAATATTTATAGTTCGTGAAATGCGGAATGATTGGGATAAATCACCAGTAGAGGGAGAAAAAACTTCCAGTCTTGCCAGCGATTTGAGAGCAGCAAACCATCTATTACAGTCAGAAGAGCTAACAAAATGAATATAAAAAGAATCGCTATCTTCGCGATGGGGATTTAAAATGAAGCAATTTTCGTCAAGCGTTATTATAGGCTTGGCTTCAATCTCAGTAATATGAGGCGATGATTGCTTGAATGATTGTAACGACTTACGCTTATTGACAATTTGGGAGTTTGACTTTGTTGGCGTAGATACTCGAAAATCTGGAGAACTAAAGGAAGAATTCGAGTGAAAGTATGTAGAAGAAGACTGGGGCATATTGCCAACATGAGTGGAACGATTCAACTTCGAAAACACTTTAGAGGTAAAAGAGTCGTCGTTTTGAAGAGATTTACCTAGGTAGATGACGTTTGGAGTATCAAAAATAGATCTGTCTAAACATCTTATTCCTGAAGAGCTTAAAGAACCAACTTGAACAGTAGAAATAGTTGGGGAAGAAGGGCTAGAAGAAATTTCCAAAGTTCCATCTTCGTATAAAGTCGCAAATCCCTCCACCCAAAATTTTGTAAATATTTTAGGAGTGTCATTCCTGGAGGAATCGAAATCATCCTGAGTAGCCTTCAAAAATTTTAAAGAACCAGAAATGACAACTTTTCTCGAACCTGGCTTAACCATATACGGAGAGAAAAACTTACTTTCTAAACCTGGAGGTTTAAGATTTGCATGCAACATCAAAGCCGCAACCCACTCTTCCAAGTCATTATTATCTTGAGCAGTGGAAACTTTTAAAGTAATCGAATCACAATTGCTATCAAAAAAATCGGTTTTCTTTAGGCCGCTAAGAAATATGACAAAACTTTCTAGATCAACACGAACCTCAAATGAACGAATACTTTGACTAAGGAGCTGAGAATTGTCTGAGGTTGAAATAAGGGTTAGCCTAGAATCTAAGTTAATTGATCCAGATGTACTATAACAACATTTAAGTTCAAAGAGTTAGTAAAATATAAAAAAAACGGATAAAAAAATAAAAAAAATGACAAAATTGGAAGGAAGAGCTTACATTTCCCAAGTGTTTGTGGCTGGATTTAAGAAATAAATAGGTTTATTTTCTATAATACCTTTGTTGTTTTTCATGAATTGTAGTATCCTATGTTCATATGTCTTACATTGCAGACTTCTTTCTTCATAGTCGGAAATTTTCTCAGATTCAGAATCGGAGCCTTTGTCTTCAATCTCACTGTCATTACCATATAATGGTATAATATCTTTCGAAGATAATGAATAGGACAGCCCTGATGGCAGCGAATAATCTGTTGATTTTTGAGGAAATGATGACGAGAGGTTAGATTTTTCTACGAACATGGATGAATCAGGGTCTGAAGCTACTGTTCCGAAATGAGAAGGAGTGTCGTTATCATGCTTTTTTATTTTATGTTTAGCGTGAAGAGAGAGAAATCTTCTTTTGGATCTTGTTTTTTTAGGCGGCGTATCTGAAGAAATAGAGGCAGCTTGAGCTTTAACGTTTTCGTGAGAGTTGCTGGTTTGGTTGTTTTTTGATTGCATTTGGGTGAGATTATTATTGTTATAGCTGAGATCTTGATTGTCCATATATATCTGATTAGGAGACAAGATTTTCTGAGAGTCTCTGCTCGCAATCATTTCTTTATTATAACTGGTATTGTTTATAATAGATTGACGACTAGCTTTTCTATGAATTTGCTTTATGAAGGAAGAGTCAAAGGTTGATGACTTTTGAGTTTCTGAGTTTAAAAAGGTATTTGAAGAGGGAAAAGAAGGATTAAGATTATTATTTAAAGATGAAGTAGATTGGGAGGAGCTGTCAACAAGCGTTTGCTCTTGTATGTTGGAGATAGAATGAACTGTGTTTGATGTTGATGAGTTGAGATTAAAATTAATCTCTTGAAAACTGTCAGAAGTTCTAAATTGGTCACTGGTGAAATTAGAATTGTTTAAAATGCCTGGAGTACATGGCGCATTAATCTCGCTGATACTGGATGATTTTGCTTTGCTACCATTGCGTTTTTCACTACTAGTCAACAACTGTTTCGGAAGTTGAAGAATTTTAATTTTAGAGGAGGAAGAAGATGACAGAAGGGGAGAAGATGCAATCGGTGATTTAGGAATTGGTGCATATCTTGTATATCTAGTTGACCATTCAGAAGATGGATAAGAGAGTTTATGGGGCTCATTTGCAGAAGTTTTGACGGCTGATTTAGCTTTTAATTGATCCTTATTTACAGCATTGTCCCTATTCTCATCGGAAGGTTTATGCACAAGCTCAAAAAATAATGAGTTTTCCGAATTTTGTGGAGATGACGAGTTAGAGGTTTGTAAATCATTGTGATGAGTGGTTGCTGATATTGGTTCTGACGATAATACTATGTCTGAGCGAGATAAATGTGGATGGTTGTATAAATGATGCGATTCCATAAAGTTTCCATCACCATGACCATCATCAAAAGTAGATATTTTTATATTGATAAAAGGATGTTCAGCAGAATCAACTGCTGAGCAGTCATCAAGAGAAGAAATGGAAGATTCGATGGGTATTGGACTTGAAATGGTGCTTTTGTTTAAGCTTTGAATGTTTGATGTGCTTGAAGACTTTTTAAAAGGAGATCTAAATGAATAGTTTGAAAAAGAGTTTCGGAGAGAGCGTCTGTGGCTGGTTTTTGAAGACGAATTTTCAGGAACTTTTAAAAGCCTACTTAATTTGTCATTTGTGACACCAGATCTTGTGTTTGATTCTGGCATTTTTATGTAGTTGTTGATGAGGTCTCTTGAAAAAAGAAAAAAAAAAGGGAGTTAAAGAAAATTCTAAAGAGGAAAATAAAAAAAAAAAAAAAGATAGAGGTTTGTGTGTGTAATGCAATACTACTATATATAGTACTATACTGAACAAAAAACTTTAAAAGTCATATACCAAATGAACCCACAACAATACAGACATCTCTGTATTTTAATTATTATGGTTATTTTAATTGATTGGTTGAATGATATTTAAAAAGACTATCCAGAATAAAAAGATGATTGTTATTGAATCAATATCATAGAATCGTGAGTGTGCTTGAATACTCAAGAGGCTGTCTAAATTTATATATGTACAAATTACTAAGCTATACTTAGTATTATTGTCTATGATAACCAATTTGGTTTATTATTATGATGATACTACAATATGGTAAATAAGACTATTGCCCAAAATTTTTTTTTTTTTTGGAAATTCAACCTTGAAAGTTCAGTTTCACATGTCTGATTTTTCCTATTTTTCATAATGAAAAAAACCTCCTTTTTTGATTATGATCAAATTAAAAAGTGAAAAAAAAACAATTCTCAAATTAGTTAGAAATCGTACAAAAACCCACCAGAAAACTATTTAATACTTTGGAATTGGAAACTTCTCCTGATCCCGGTAGTCCAAAAAAAAAAAAAATCCATGTAAGTTATACAGATAGTGTTCTACTTTACATATATATCCAAAAAATTCAAAAATAATTAACTCTTCCTCAATTCAATTGTCTTGTATAGAGAAATATACAATACAGTTTGTTATTACTGATCTATTAGGAAGTTTCAATTTCTGAGTGATGATGGTTCTTTTAAACTATTTACAGAGACAACAGTGGAGACTTACATAAGAATGCCATAGAATCCATACATCTTTATAACAAGCATCATCAATATGGAAAAAAAAAAAAAAAAAAAAAAAAAAAAAAAAAAAAAAAAAAAAAAAAAAACTCATGTTGATCACAAGCAGTTTTAAACTTTTTTTTTTATTATAACTGTTATTACTATTATCATCATTATGGTTATTAATAGTTTTAATGATAACCAAGTGGGAATTTACCTCCGCTAGGCACGAACTTCTTTTTCTACAAGTATATAGAACTACTAGTCACATGATAAAAAGCATAGCTGGAGTGTTTTATACATGAAACCTATACAGCTAGAGGGCTTGTTGATCTGATTTTTATCATACATACAACTACACCTTATTTCCAACATTTTCACCTATATCTGCCTTTTTTGTTTTGTTTTGAACTTGCTTGTATAAAAGTCTTGTAAAGTGATTATGCTGAATTGAATGTTGATGCCTTTCGTCATCATTACTGTTCCTATATGTATTTTAGTTGGAATATTTTTCATTCACTGTGTAGCTTGTATTCACCTAACTTTTAAGATATGCAATTTTCAAGCAAAAAAAAATTTCCCCATTGAGCTTCTCTTCTCTCTTCTTCTCGTTTACACAGAATTCAAGCTTCTCTCCCCAGCTTTATATCTCGCAAAGAGCTGCAGTAGCAGTTTGAGGCAAGTCATTAACAAATATCCGAGTACTTTTCATCGAAATGAAGCTCCGGGAAAACCTTCAGTAATATATTGCTTCTATTCACGTGATGAACCGGTTCCCTGATTAAATCGGTTAGTATTGAAAAATTGAAAATTCCGACGTTTTCCCGCTAAATTTCAGCAGAATCATTGTGTGCTCTGCCATTTCACCCCCACATCGTTATCGCTGACCGACTTCCCCTCAGCTCTCCGTTTGGAGTATAAAACGATAGCCCGTTCATCAGGACCGAACTAAATACCATCAACATCATTGTTTTTGGAGTCAACTTATACAAATCAAGATAATGAAGAATATTTGCATGGGTCCTGTAAAATTTGCACTAAGATCTTTTTCTACTACCAGATCTATCTACAATAGCCAATCTGTGGCCCACACCCAAATCTCAAAAGAGATAGAATCTCGAGGGCCATGGCTTCTTTCTCAAGATTTGTCTGAAACACATATTCGTCAAGTTAATGCCTCTTTAATCTCTCATATCCCTCTTCCAGTAACCCAGACCCCAGGAAAGCTAGGAAATACATCAAGAGGAGCTTCAATTGCTCCAGGCTCTCATCTTTATTTTTTCAATGACATCAGCCCTGAAAAAGAACTTTCTTCAGATGGTTATCACAAGAACCAGGCTCCAGATGAATCTATTTTTCCAGCTCGTATGTGGCTTGGAGGGTCCATCGAATTCAACAACAAAAAGTTTGCGACTCCTCTTATCATTGGATCAGAAGGATCTGCCACTGAGGAGATTAGCAAGGTCAATTACATTTCAAAGAATACACCAAGTGGTTTAGCCGAAAGAATAGACGTATCATTGGTTCGAAAGCTTTATGGATCAAATTTACAAAATAAATTTGACAATTCAAAATTTTCTACAATTAAAGAATTTTTAAATGATGGAAACATAAGCAAAGATTTGGATAAGGAGTGGGCTATAAAGGAAAATAGATCATTGGCATACTTCACACCCATTTCTGGTTCAAATCGAAAAGACATATTTTCTCGTGTTATTAAGCGTAAGTATATATTGAGGAAAAAAAAAAAAAAAGAAAATGCATGTACTAACAATCTAGTCTAATAGCTCATCACACCGCAAAATTTACACATGAATTAACCCCTACAAATGTTACTTTGTTTAGATATTCTGCATTGACTTTTAATAGTCATAGAATTCACTATGACCCACTATACTGTCAAGAGGTTGAAGGATTACCTGATTGTATAGTACATGGTCCTCTTACTGTGACAATGCTTTTGACCTGGGCTTACAACAGCGTAGTCCCTTCATTTAATACAGCTTCGGGAAAAACTCTTAAACTCAAGAAATATAGCTATAGAAACCTGCTCCCACTTTTGGTCAATAGAAAGATTACATTGGCTGCTTCTGATTTACATCCCGAAAAGAATTCTTTTGACGTTTGGATTCAAAATGAAAAGGGATCTGTTTGTGTAAATGGAACCATGGAGCTTGAAAGCGTTTGATTTTGTTTTTATTATTACGAGAATCTAAATAATAAAATAAACATATTATAGTATGAATATTCTTTTTTTCATTAAATATTTTTGGAGGAAAAATAATTACATGAAGGCAATTTGGGCTCTGAATACCATTTTTCACCTAAAAGTGTAGTCTCAATTCCTCTCCAGTAATCTAACTTTGCGTCACTAGGATGTTTTATATCCACATCAGTAATGGTTGTTGTTACTTTGAACTTTTTGGCGTCGATTTGGATTAAGGACTGATTTTTTTTTGTTTTCAAGTCGTTTTCGTCATCCAATTTTTCAACTGATATGAAAAGAGTACAGTCTCTTGCAGCTGTGGCTATCAAAAAGTCCTCGTTTGGCTGCTCTCCATGCTTGTACCCCAAAATACCCTTTTTATCCAGGGCTTGTAACTTTTGTAAGTCTTTAAGTACGGGATTTTGGTATAACAGATCAATAAGAACTTTAGTTAAGGGGATGTCATTTTCTGAGTTCTCTGTTTGAAGTAATTTCGTAATTTTGTCTTCACCTTTACCAAATGCATCTATAATTGTTTTTTTAAATTGCGACACATTGTCAAATGAAACCAAGTCAAGTGGACAAAAGGACAATTTCTTTTTACGCTGATACCCAAGAGCGCATGTCCTACAACGACAGCAATCAATATCATCAGCAGAGTTTGGTGAAGGAAGCAGCCACTTTGGTTTGAACTCAACTACAACTTCTTTGTACTTATTATCAAGAGAATGTGAGCCGCTGTTGTCGGGATTTAGCTGTTCTTGGCATGACTCCTCAATAGGCAAATACCCCAGAAAATATGAAATTCCATCAGACTTGAAATGATGAGGATAATTTTTATGCAAATCTAGTGTTGAATCCATCAAAAATCCATACTCCTCCTTATCGTTAAAGGGCGCATCCAGTCGCTGATTTCCATCAGGTCTCAATTGTTGAAGTCCAGCTTTGAACTCATCAGTGAGCTTTACAAGCTCCATGTTAACATAATAGTCACCAAGAACTGGAACTATCTTGTCCTCAAGAAACTTATGTACTTCCAAAGTTGTAGGGTTTCCTTCAATCTTTTTCCTAAGTCTTAATAATTTGCCGTGGAATTTTTCTGTATAATTTCCATGTTCATTATATTTGTAAATGATATTTGCTGCACCTTCTGCAAAAAACTCCCAATTGGAAGAATCTTCTAAAACAAGAATCGATTCTGACATTATAATATCGTTTTTGCTGAAAAAAAAAATAAATAATAAGAATTAATGATATTAAATGCTTTGTACAGTCATGTCTTTGATCTTTTCATGAGATGTAACCGCCTGTAATAAATATGTAACTATTTACCCGGCAACTAAACTTGTCACAAAATGTGTAACAATACTTATTAGTTGCCACCACAATCAACCACCAAAACAGTTGTAGAAAGTTATTTTATTTTTTTTTCAACAACAATAATCTTTTTATATTTATTCCAACAAACTTTCATCAATATTTACAATTAGTATTTAGACATAATCTTATTTAGAAACCACTTGAAATGTCATCACAAATGGATATTGACCACGACGTTCCTACCATTCTTGCCACTCTTCGAATGGAAGCAGATGAAGACTTGGTTCCTTTATTCTTGACTATGGAAGACTTATGGGAACGCAAGCTATGGTACCAACTGACCCAAACTTTAGATGAATTTTACTCAGATCCTAGAAGTGAACCTCTGAGACTTCGCATGTTTAATAGATTTATCTCTTCATTTCAAAAAAAGATCAACCAATTGTCTCTTGTCAGATACGGATTACTTGCTTCTCAACAATGCAAGGACCCTGAAGAATCATTGACATTCCTCGAACGATTAGCAGAAAAGGTTGACTCTCCAGAATTTTGGGATGCTCATCTATACGCCTCAATTGAAATTTCTCGTGTCAAATTGGCATTGAACGATGTCGAAGGTGCTGAAAAGTTACTCAGCGAGGCAAAGAAGACTCTCGACAGATTAGATTCTCTTGATCCCATCATTACTGCTTCCTACTACGATGTATGGGCTGAGTACAACAAAAACAAGAACGACTTTACCGCATACTACCGCAATGCTTTGTTATATCTTGCATGCATCAACTTAAATGATTTATCAACAGTCGCTAGACAACAAAGAGCATACGACTTGAGCATTGCTGCAATTCTGGGCGACAAAATCTACAACTTTGGCGAGTTGTTACTTCACCCAATTTTGGACAGTTTAAAAAATAGTGAATACCAATGGCTGTTAGATATCCTCTTTGCCTTGAACGATGGAAATGTCACTTCTTTTGAGTCTTTAACTAGCCACCTGGGAAAACAACCAATTTTGCAAAATTCTCTTCCATTTTTACGTCAAAAGATTTGTTTGACTGCTCTTATCGAAGCTGTTTTTAAAAGACCTACCTCCAATAGAACTTTAACTTTTGATACCATTGCACACGAAACTAGATTGACTGCTGATGAAGTTGAACATTTGGTTATGAAGGCTTTGTCTCTCGGTCTTTTGAAAGGAACCATTGATCAAGTAGGCCAAACCGT
The DNA here is from genome assembly GCA_029678045.1 of Magnusiomyces sp. LA-1. Lineage (NCBI taxonomy): Eukaryota > Fungi > Ascomycota > Dipodascomycetes > Dipodascales > Dipodascaceae > Magnusiomyces > Magnusiomyces sp. LA-1. The sequence continues at coordinate 7,275,369 of CP115648.1, read as the reverse complement.
TACAGTTACTTGGTTACAGCCAAAGGTCTTGAACAAAGATAACATAGAAAGTATGAGACAACGCTTGGTTAAATGGGATAACGATGTTAAGAGTCTTAGCGTCTGGATGGAGAAAGAAGGAAAAGAAGTTTGGACCTATGCTTAATTTTTTTTTGTTTGTAATTTAATTTGCTTTTGCTTTAATACAAAGAACTGCTTAGCATCCGGAATAAATTATATAAAAAGATTAATCATATTTTTTTATAATTATTTATAAAATTGAAAGAAAAACTTTATTATTGTTTTATCTATAAAATTGCTAAAAAATTTTATTATCATCATGTTTGTGTCTCAGCTAGCTAACTAACATAACTATTAATCAATTGTTGCGACGAGCACAATAATCCAGTTTCTCCTAATCCCAAAGTTTTGCAAACAAGAAAAAAACAATCCTGAGTATCAGTATTAATGAGGGTCATGCGAACTATGTCATTGATTTTTGATAACAACTAGCTTGTTGTTATTGTTTGAAAAGATCACAGCTTGGTGTTTATTAATTCCAAAGTTGAGATCTTTGGCATTATTGTAGTATAGGGAAGAATAGGCCAAAATTTCATATTTCATCAATTCATACACTAAAGGCTTCTTAGTTTCCAAGGATGAAAGATACAGCGTATGCCAATTGAAATGATTGGACTCATTGTTTTGCTGTTCTTGTCCAGATTCAGATTCATTCTGCAAAGCGATGCTTTTGATACCGCTTGGAGTGGTGGGAAAGAAAAATTCTAGGCAGACAGTAAGAAAAAAATTGCTGTTGCTTTTGAAAAATGGTACAAATGTTTTTGTTTCAGCACAAATTGCGTCAGTTATATGTTTGTCTTTTTTGTTGGTACCTGGCTTGAAAGAGTGAGTTTTGAATAAGTCTAAATCATAAATATAATCTTTTCGACTAATTAATTTCCCTTTGACTTTTACTTCTTCTTGAAGTCGAGTGAAGGGACAATCCTGATGGTTTACTGAACTAATTGTATCACTATCTGTTGTATATTCCAATTTGTTATTGATGAAACCAATTGCTGAATCAAACAATTGATTTTTATTGTTATCGTCGACTTCCCCTGAGAATAAAGAAAGAAACTTTCCAACCAAAGATGCACTCATTTTTGAAAGATATCAAGAGGCGGCCAAAAAAGATAGAAAAAAACAAACAAGTAAACATTGCTAAACATGGTAAAAATAAATAATCAATTCTTTCTTTATATATATATATATATATATATATTCAGCACATTCATGCTGTTTTATTGTGTAAAATAATATTTCATACACAAAGGTATTTCTTAATAATACATTTCATCATAGATTCTATTACTTAAAGATCTATTTTATTCTTGAAAATATATAGTTTTAGTGTTCAATTATTTCGATTCAGCCTTTTTTTCTTCTTCTTCTTTCACTTCATTTTTAATTTCTTGATACATTTTTTCTAATTCCTTTTGAACGGGAACTGGGGGATCTAAGGCTGTGGCATTGGCATTTCCTCCACTTGCCAACAGAATTGTTTTTGGTCCAGTGACTTTCAGTAATAAGTCGTCGCCTTGATAGAGCATTGCATGTGTGAATTTCTTGATGGTATTCCAGTACGAAACTATAAAGTCAGGTATTTTGATAGATTTAAAGTATTTGGCTTGGGTGACTGATGAAAGACTAACTGATTTGTCTGAATGTGGAACAATGACTAAATCGTCCTGTGTTTTTTTAGCCCCTGATGGAATTGTGTAAGCTACAACTGTGTTTGGATGAAGAAATATAGTTTCATTTTCTTGAAGAGAAACTTCCAATATAGGTGCTCCAGCCGTTCTGGCGCTCAATGCAATTTGTGGGTTGATTGGTGAAGTTGGATCTGGTGAAGAGCCAGTAGCACGAATTGATCCATATTTTTCAGAAGAAAAGAATGATGAAGGTGAAGAGCTAAGCGAAGGTACTGTCCAAGCCAGTATAGAATCTCTATTTGGGATTATCCAGTCTGACTCTGAAGTTGGTGAAATAATGACAGACTGGCTCGATGCTGCAGCTGAAGCGTTCACAGTTGCGGATGAAGTTAAAAGAATGGTTGCAGGCTCGGTGCTTACTATTTTGCTTGATATGAAAGGGAATGTAGATGAAATAAGAGAGAGATGGATTGATGTATTAGTTGAGTTTTGCAATAAAGAGGATTCTGTTGAATCTGCTGATGAATTGTTTATGGCGACAATTGCTCCTCGGCGTGTATATAATGATGCTGAAGATGGTAATGTAGCTGATACCAATGCTCCCAAACTTTTTAATGAAGGGTCTATATATTAAAAATTTCAATGTTAGATATGCAACTTTAAGAAGAAAAAGAATCAAATATATTATTCATACATAATGGAAATGGACCATCACCTGAAATTTTAGGAAGGCTACGAATAGGTCCTGATATATTAGAGATAAATCGTTTAGATATGAGACTCATCTTTATAGGTATGTGTGCGTATGGGCTGAAAACTGGATGATAATATGAGTTTGCTCTTAGTAAAGACACAGCTAAATAGTAGTAGAAGGTTTTAAAAAAGAGAAGGGGAGGGAGAAAAAAAAAAAAAAAAAGTAGGTGGTATAGGTACAACAAAAAAATCAAGGTTTTTAATTGGTTTAAGTATGTCGGGCATAGCTACATAGAAAAAAAGTACAAAATATGAATACAGATTCAAAAATAAAAAGTGAACTAAAAATGATTTAAATAAACAGCCTTTGTAGAATTGATGATCGATCTGGGTGGCATTTTATACCTTTTTTGATCTGGTTTTGGCATTAATTGCCTCTTCTGTTCCTGTTGCTTTAGCAGAGTCTGTGTTGTTGGTTTCAACAGTAGAATCTGAAGCCTTTGATTCTTCTAATTTGAGTTTCTTCTGTTTTTCAGCCTCTTCCATCTTGTTTATTTCGTCAACAAACCAAGTGATGGCAGCCCAGAGCCCAGTTGCAAGTGCAATGAGAATGATGAAATGGAACGAGCCAGTGGACACTAGCAAGAAAATCAACACTGCCAGCAGAGAGCCAAAACTGAGGTGAGTGGCTTGTATTAGCACTGGCGTGACGCCTGGAGTGAAGACACTTTCCCACAGGTCAGAGAAGAATTTGATAACTGAAGCCATGACTATTGGAGATGATAACAATGGAGCACACTGAAAGAGAGATTGATGATGAACAAATGTTCGTGAAAGGGGAGAAAAGAAAAGAAAAAAGACGGCAAGAAAAACGGGGAGGGGTATTTTGGCTGGCTGGAGGAGGGGATTATGAGAGATCTGAGTACAGCCAGCAAGCAAGCCAGCCGTATGCTTTTGAAATCAATCTATAGTAAAAGTCGGTGACAGAAATTTACAATTTTAGTCACGGACTTTTTCTTTCCTTCACTTTTTTCTCCATCATCGTCGTTAAATAATACACAAAAATGAGATTTGCACCTAAAGAGCCCGTCAAACTTGACCCACCTCAAGACCACAAGTTCACCAAAGCCGAATTAGCTAAATATGATGGTAATTGTCTCTTGGATTGTTGCTCGTACCATTTAGTTTGTTTATCAACTAACATTTACTTTTTTTTTTTATACCAGGTATACAAAACCCGAAAATGTATGTCGCAGTCAAAGGTACAGTCTTTGATGTGACGAGAAATAAAGAAAAATACGGACCTGGTGAAAGCTACTCAGTGTTTTTGGCAAAAGATGCATCTGTAGGACTGGCAAAGACCTCACTAGACCCAGAAGTATACTCTGAGGATTTGACCATTGACGACCTTACTGAGAAGGAGAAGAAGGTCTTAGACGATTGGTATTTATATTATGTCCAACGATACAACATCATGGGAACCCTAATTGATTAGCTTCTATAGTAATATTTTTCTACCTATTCTAGTTTATTTATTAGCCTAATTGATTCAAAAATTTGGTTATAATTTCAACAGTTTTGGGGCTTTTATAAGTATCTTCATGTTGCCCTTCGGTTATCCCACTGGTCACATTTTGCTGTCCAAGAATTGAAGGGAAAGTCTCTAAAGCATATTTAGGTTGATATTTGTAGTTCAAAAGTTCGTCTTCTTTTGAGTAAACTATCAACAACTTGACATCCTTGTGTAAAGGACTAGAGGCTAACTTTTCAGCTAGTAAGGGCCATGCTGAATGATTCATACCAAAAGCTTCCTCAATAAATCCATTATATGATTTGTCTTCATCAAGAAGTAATGGCAGACTATATATTCCTGCAATCCCAATTACACTTTTACATTTGGATAAGACGTTGCTATAAGCTTTCAATAAATTATTTTCTGGGGTTAAACAAGCTAGGGCATTGAATGCTCCAGCAGAATGCCCAACAAGAATAAACTCATCGATAGGATAATTTTTGTCTAGGAAATCTAGACTGAGAATTAAATCCTCTACAAAATCAGGATAAATAGCACTAACAGGTTTATTAGATGTCAAGCGATATTTGATGCTTGCTGCTGACAAAACATTAGGAAATGAGTTGAGTAAGCTAGATATGAGGAAATTTCCGTCTTCATATGTATTGTTTGGATCTCTCCATGCTCCGCCATGAATAAAAATAAGCCAACGTTTAGGTAGATTGGACAAAGTGTTGGAATTGTGTTTGTAGACAGCTACTTTTTGTAAATCTTGATTTCCGTAAGAATGAATTTCAACGTCTAATGCATCCATCTTGACAGTCGTAGTAATGTTTGAATTGATTTCTTGTAAAGTTGATAAAGTTGATTATATGGTAAGATTACAAAGTTGAATAGTTGTCTGTACAAGTTACCCTGATTTATTAAATAAGTCACTACTGATTGCGTTTTTTTTATTATTTTTATTTTTGTTTCAACACCCAAACTACAATTACAATATTTCAACTACCAAGCTTTAAACAAAATGTCAGAAGAGCCTACTAGTCCCAAGCGAGGAAATCTTGATCAAAGTACCATATCAGAGGTTAGTATTTTACTTGTTATTAAAATACTGATGTCGTTAGACTAACAACTTTATCATTTTTTACTTGTTAGATTTCACAATGGATCACCAATATTCTTGGTCCTAACTCACTTACTAACAGTGATATAATGGAGTCTTTGAGAGATGGCGTAATTCTTTGCGAGTATGTTAAGCTTTTCCTCATTCGTCTTTCTTACTCTAACTGTATTTTATTCCCACCATTATAGAATTGCCAACAAGGTAGAGCCTAACTCTGTAAAGTATAAGAAATCATCAATGCCCTTTGTTCAGATGGAAAATATTGCTTCATTTTTAAAGGCAGCTTCTAGAATTGGCGTTCCTGATGATGAGTTATTTGAAACTGTCGATCTTTTTGACAAGACTGATCCAATCCAAGTTTGGACCACGATTCGCTCATATTCAAGATACGCGAATAAAAAAAATCCTTCAATTCCAGTTTTAGGACCTAGGCTCACAGAAAAGCAGTCATCTCCAAGAAATTTTAAGCCAACAGCAATTCCTGCTTGGAATACTCACCAATATGGCTTCATGGGTGGAGCTAACCAATCGACAGAAGGTGTTGTAGTTGGAAAGAGACGCGAAATCACCACTGCTCCTAAACCAAATACTGCACCCAAGACACCAAATCTTTTTGTTCCAACAAGACCCCCAAAACCGATCAAATTGAGTGCTAAAAAAGTAAATCCAGCAGCTAAACCTGCCAATGTTTTTGGTGTTACTGAAGATGATGATAATGATAACGACAACGACTCCAACCAAGGCTCAGGTAAGCATTCTACTAGTGTGAAAAATAATAAGAGTATTTCTGTGAACAAACAACTGATGGCTTATAGTATACAGAGCCAATCTCAGGTAAAAAAATATGAGAAGGCAGCAGAAGAAGATCCCTTGATATTTGCTTATGATGAAGTTTATGATTCTATGAAATCAGTAGAACGTGAGAAAAAGCAGCAATTGAAAGAACAAGAAAGTAAAGGAGTAAGTTATTTTTTATTTTTGTTATCTAGTATTTTTGATTTGACAAACTATTTACTGACAATTTTTTTATTAAAAAAGCCAAAATATATGGATAAAATTTTAGAATCAAAAAAAGTTAGAGAACGGGATAGAATACATGCTAATGATATAAAAATAAAAAGAGAACGAGAAAAAGAAGATAATGATGAACAATTTAAAGATAAAGAAGTTTTTGTAACATCAGCATATAAAAAACAACAAGAAGAAATAGAAAAGGCTTTGAAAGAAGAAGAAGAGAAAAATAAAAAAGGTATGTGTTTTTTATGGCTTTTATTGAAAAAAAAATGTCAATATCTATTTACTAATATCCAATATTATACATAGAAGAAAAACAAAAGGGGAAAAGATCAACAGGTACGACGGCCTTTTATAAAACGTTTTTGGATCAGCGCGAAGAAATGAATCAAAAGGCAGTAGAAGCGTCTCTTAAGGCTCAACTGGGTACTGATAATAATCATATGGATTTAGATGCTTCAGATGAAGAAAATAAATCTTCAGAAATCTTACAGTTATCTTCTGGATTGAATAAAATATCATCTAGTAAAAAGAAAAATCCTTCTAGTAGTTCTTCTTCATCATATCATGAATCTTCACGACGAGATCAATCTTCAATTTCTCGAAAAAGGGAATATAAAGAAGATGATGAAAATGATTACAAAACTAGCTCACAATCAAGAGGAAGAAGCTCAACAACATCCGGCAGAGATCATTATTACAAAGAGAGTAAGAGAGACCGCAAAACTGAAACTGCTGATTTTGAAGAACAGTTGAGAAAACGAACTGAAAGGCTTGAACAAGAAGCCAAGGCCAAAGAAGAAAGTCTTCGTGCTGCTTATACCTCTAAGAAATCATCTACTGATATACAAGCTGCTAGAGAACGGTTACTTGCTAGAAAAAAAGCAGCAGCATTACAAAATAAAAAGTGATATAAAAAAAATTTGTTAATATTACATTATATATAGTCTAAATGAATAATTTATTACTATAAAAACTTGTGTTTTTATTATTAAACGAAAGAAACTTTGCTCTAAAAATACTTGCTTTCTTAAACAATCTATGTAAATATATAAAAAAAAGAGACAAAAAAAAACAAATGCATCACATAACAAAGATATAAAAAGAAAACTCATTCAAAAAAAGAAACTAAAAAAAAGATATAGTAATCAAGAAAAAAAAAAAAAGCATTTGTATATAGAAGTTCAATTTCCCTTTTTTTTTGTTTTTTTGTTTTTTTTTTCTATTGTTTCCAAAGCTGTGTTTTTTTTGTTGTTGTTGTTTTTATGTTTTACAAAGACATTGTTAGCCATTCCCATTTAGAATTTCCATTATCTTGTTGCGAATTTCTACTTCCGCCAGAATTGCTACTTTTCCCTTGATTATTGTTAGCAAGATTCATTCGTTGTTGTTGAAGTTGATTTTTTTTATTCTCTATCGTTATTGAAAGCTGAGATCGGTTAGTGTTGCCTTTAATTTGGTCTACAACGGACGGTGACGTTGCTGAACCAAATTTTTGTTGGCTGTTGTTATTATTATTATTGCCATTTTGGCTAAACATCGAACCATTAAGTTGTTGCTGCTTTTTTATGCCTCCTTCTGGATCATCCTTGATATATACGTCATTATTTGTTCCAAATTCAACTGTGGATGCTGGAGAGCCTTGCATTCCTTTTCCTGGAGATTTTGCAGTGCTATTAGAAGTATCATTTTTAAGAGACTGAACTCTGCCTTCAGAAACTGATGGCAATGACCTGTTTACTGTAGATCCACGCCTTGAGCGGGATTTAGGTCCAGTAGTATTATTATTCATTTGGCCATTGATTTCGGTTGATGATAAATTAGAGTTTGAAAAATTGTTGTTGTTGTTTGCGCTGCCATTCACGATACCTGAAGTCGATGGCACGGCTGACCCGCGGCGAGAATGCGATTTCTTGACACCCCCGTTGACTGCCGAAGATGAGGAATTTGTTAAGCTTGACGAATCAGAAGATGGCGATATTCCAGACGTAATAGGACCAGAACGCTTGCGCTTTTTGATAATATCAGTTTTGAGGGATAACGGTCGAACTACACCATGAAGTTTAAGGAACAAACCACAGGCATTGCAAAGAGGCTGGCCTTCAGGGTTGCGTCGCCACAATGGAGTAGTTTGGGTACCACAGTTGGTACAGGAAGTAGGCCCTGATGGTGCTGTTATTGGGTTGGTATTACTAGAAGAAGAAGTGGTAGGTGCTGCCGTCGAATTAGCGCGAGCTTTTGAGTTTGAAATATTGTTGCTTGCTTCGTCCTTTTTAGAAGAAGAGTTGTTGGTATCACTATCGGAAGAAGGAGATGACGAAGATTCCATCTTAAAATAAACGCTACCATTTGCACCACCACTTCCACTTGATTTCCCACTTATGCTACCTCTACCAGCCTTTGACTTTGACTTTTTGGTAGCGGCTCCACCTTTCCCATTTGCCAAACTGTTTTGTTCCAACATTTTCAGAGAAGGAGATGATTGTGTATGTGGTAAGCTCAAGGCATTTGTAGTAGATGCAGTTCTAGGAAGCTTTTGTCTGTGGTTGCTTGGTAGGGGCGATTTGGTGCTTTCATTATTTTGAAGTGAATCAAAAAATGGTGAGCCAAGTGTTGAATTAGGAGGGAGTGAAGATGATGTGACAACAGAAGACATTGGATCAAGTACAAGCGAGGTATCATCCAAATTAAATGAATCTCGCATAGAAAATACCTCAGAGAATTTTGAAACCATGTCAGAATCTCCAAACTGTGGAGTGTTTAAATTAACTTCATCGTCGTCTCTTCCGTTAAATACCTGTGAAGGGGTTACATGATGCTGATTGGAGTTGAGATCACCAATACCACCATTATTACCAAGGTGATTATTGTTTGATTTACTAGGTATTTTGATAGAATCAGTTCTAGGGGATGCTCCTATCGAAGAAGAATGGCCATGGTTTGATGATCCTGACTGAGGAGCTGGAAAGAATTGGAATGACTGTGAGTTAGAATTACCATTTTGCATCGAACCTTGCTGATTCTTTGATGGATGATTAATCATGTTTTGAAAAGCCGAGAATGATACTGAAGAATCCATAGACTCATGGAATGAGCTAGTAGAAGCATGCCTATTACCGGATCTAGAAGCAGAACCTGATTGAGGGGTCCACTGAGAACGCGAGTTTTGCTGCTGAGATTGTTGCTGTTGCTGTTGTTGTTGCTGTCTTCTGTGCATGCCATCATTTGCCTGCTTAAATTTTTCTGAAATGTTTACTGCCGAAACAGATTGGGCTCTCGACATTAATCGTGATGTTGCATGTCCAGTAGGTATGTCCAAATAGCTAGCTTCTCGTCCAGATGAGGAAAATACTGGGGTGGACCCGCCACTGGTTGCTGAAAAGGACATGTTGTTTGGAGAATAGAGCTCATTTACTGAGCTATATGATGATGATAATGATAGTGACTCTGCTTCAGCAGAATGATTGTTGTTGTTGTTAGTATTAATAGTAATTGGATAAGGATGATTACCTCCATTGACTAATTTTCTCAATGAACTGGTATCAAAAGACTCCAAATTACTAGATTTAGGCGATAATATGCTTTTGAGATTGAACTCTTGTGGTGAATCAAGATGCTGAGATGTATCACTTAATGAAGTAGTATCTAAACCTTCAACAGCTAAAGGATCAAAAGAGAATTTAAATGAGTTGGAAGTTGTTCCGGGTGTGTGTACAGTAGTAGCAGGAGAAGGAGTATTTGCAGCATCTTGATTTTGTGAAAAGTAAGACGTCGTAGGAACAGATTTCGATGTATTGTTGTTTGTATGATTATTGTTGGAGATAAAAGAGTTGAAGTTATTATTATTATTATTGTTGTTGTTGTTGTTATTATTATTATTATTATTGTTGCTATTGCTAGTTTGATTATTATGATTATTTGAGTTTTGAGAATTTGGCATCCAACCCACATCCATTTGATTCAAATCCGATTGATTGATGGAAAGTAAGAGTTCGTTATTATCATCGTTATTGTGGTTGATATTATTTGGAGAATGCTTAAAATTGGTTCCCTTTGAATCATAATCGACGGATGATTTTGAGAATCTGTTGATTGATTTTCCAGGAAAGTTGGTTTGCACCATATTAGAGTTATCCACTCTAGCGTTTCCAGATCCGAAACTATCCGTTATGCTTTTAATATGTGTTGCATAATTGAAGTCTGAGCTGGAGTTCAATGATAAGGAAGACTGCCTTGATCGGGAGTTATTGTTGTTGTTATTATTATTATTATTGCGATTATAATTCATAATGTTTATTTGTTTTATAAGCTGGTCTCTAGGAAATTCATTTGTATTGTGGCTAGTAGAGACAGGTGAAGGCATAAATGAGACTGGAGAGTTGATGTTAGAGGACATTGGAGTATTTAGTTGTGTATCATCGTTATTAGAGATGCTGGAAAAACCAAACTGAAGAGACTGGTGATCTACATCTACAGTGGGAGAGTTGATAAAACTAGCATCTGGAGGGTTTGCTGAGGATTGGGGCTGCCAAAAGGAGGAATCAGTAGTATCAAAGATCTGCAAGTTAGATAGTTCTATTGTTGAAGAGGGATGTGACATGTCAGAGATGAAGGGTCTTTTAGATGATGTGACTCCCGTTGCAGTTGCTGCGGTTGTGCCGCTTGGTATTGAAGACATATGACTCCTGTTGAGCGTTGGGCTCAGTTGAAGAGACATTAATCTCCATGCGAGATTTTCCATTCTCTGTTTATCGGGGAGCTGTGTACGTGCTTTGGAATACATTTTCCAAATCTGAGTTGGAAAGGGTTCCTCCCATGAGGTTGTAGGTGTCACAGTAGAGACTTTGTGGTTCGGGGGATTCAGGACCGGTAGTGTAGAGTTTTCAATGATGGGTTGGATTGTGTTCAGGTCCGAAAAAATGAACGATTTTGGAGAGAAGTCATCACCAGAGCCCCAAGAAGGAGATGGGTTGTTTGTGCTCATTTGGTTGTTATTTTGTTAACTTGTCTGTTGATTGGTATATTCTAATTTATTGATGGTTTTTTAGTATAAATAAAAGATTGATTAGTTTGTTATGATTTTAAGCTGAACTGAAAAAAGCTTTAAGGAGAAACCAAAGTCAAGATTTTGAAGCGGATAATCTTTTTTTGTTTAAAAAAAAAGGGCGTTTTTATAATAAAGGTTTATTTAAGAATATTCAAGTTGAAAAAGAAAAAACTGATATGATTTTTAAGTATATTCAAATGTTTAAAAAAAAAAAAAAGAAAGAAAAAAAAAAAAATTAGAAGAATATAATTAATTCAATAAAAGTTTTAGAAACCAAAAAAAAAAAAAAAAAAAAAAAAATAAGCCAACCACCATTTGAAATCGTCGGTTTATTTTAATTGAAAAAAAAAGACCCAATATGAAGGAAACAAACTAAAGTTTTTGCGTAAAAGATTCTTAACCGAGTACGGGCAATAGCAGGGAAGAAGAGATCCTGTCGTTTTTTTGGTGGACTACTTTAAGATTTGATAAGCAGAATCCTTTATCGAACCAATCACTGAAAGGTATTGGTATCTCTTGTCAAAAGTTACATTATTGAAAAAGTACCTAATTGATACCAACAACTTAGGTAAGAAATCAGTCATATTGACATTACACAAAAAGTCATATTGTGTAACAATATCAAAGTGTCATCAAAGTGTCAATAAAGATGACGAATCAGTGACTCATCATTACATATGAAAAATATAAAGATTGCTATTACATTTGTTTACATTTGTAATAAGTCAAGTACATTTGTTTACATTTGTAATAAACCAAGTTTTTGAATAAAGTCTTTATTCAGAGACTTTTTTTTTACAATATTCATGTTGGTAGAAAAAAAAAAAAAAAAATGATTATACCAGAATTAAAAATGTATTAAATTAGAAAATGAAACCCTCATATACTTTACAAAATAAAAAAAACTTTTATAGAAGTATTAAATTATTAAATTAAATTAAGAAAATTGTTTAAAGGAAGAGGAGACCGGCAGCGGCAACACCAGCAACCATGGCAGCTTGGACCTTGTTTTGATCAGCAGCACCAGTGACTTGAGCGGCAGTGCTGGTGGCAGTAGCAGTGACAGTAGCACTGCTGGAGACTCTGGTGACAGTGGTAGAAACAGCGGCATCATCAGAGGAGGCAGCGGAGGTAGCAGCAGAGGTAGCAGCAGAGGAAGCGGCAGAAGCGGCAGAGGAGGCTTCAGAGGCAAGAGAAGAAGCATCAGAAGCAAGGGAAGAAGCATCGGATGAAGCTGGGCTATCGGTAGAAGCTGGGCCAGCAGTGACATCAGTGTACTTCTTGATAATAGCGGCACCAGTGGAAAGGAAACCGTTAACAGCTGAGGCAACGTTTTCATCACCAGCAGAGAGAGAAGAGACTTGTGGGACAACCAAGTTCAAGACTGGGGCAAGGTTGTTTTGGACATTGTCCAAAGCCTTTGGAGCATCAAGGTCAGTGATGTGCTTAGAGACCAAAGAGTCAAAGCTCTTTCCGTCCTCACCTTGTTGGAAAGCAGCAATTGAGGCTTCAGCAAGAGAGATAAAGCTGATGACACCATCAGAGTTGATACCACCCAAAACCATACCGGCGGCTTCAGTGAAGACGTTTTGGAGTTCAGAGTTGGTGTGGACAATGGCCATGATTTCACCTACTTCAGAGGCGACTTGAGATTCTGGGACATCAGACTTTCTACCAGCGACGAGACCGTTAGAGATTTGAGCGGCAAGGGAGCTGATGATACCATCAACCATTTGGGCATTAGCGCCAGCAGCGGCGACAACAGTAGCAGCGACAATGTTCTTGGAAACCATTTTTGATTATATGTGTAAGTTAATGTTTTTGTAGTGGTGTATATGAGTGAGTGTTTTTGTTTTAATACTGTAAAAAGAATAGCAAGACTTTTTTTTTGAATTAAAAGCGAATGAATATTATGCTGATATTGTATAAATATAAAGATAGTGATATAGAGAGAGAAGAAAAAGAAGAAGGGAAGAAAGAGAAGAAAAAAAAAGAGAAATAATCTGGGAATTGGATTCTATTTATAATTTTTCAGATTCAATTGGATTTGTAATTTTAAAATTTATATCGCCGTTTAATGGATATATAAAATTATAGTAATATAGTCTAAAATGAATTTTTTTTTTTTTCTTTCTTTTTCATTCATCATCTTTATGGGGGTTGGATATTGGGTATCAATACCATAACGAATTAGGCTTTAGAAACGGCGTTTGGGTTTATTATTAACTACTACTACTGAGGCCTACTTATTACTATGCAGCATACTGACTCAGTGAGTAAAAAGAGGAGGGGTATTTATTATTATAGGCCATTTATATGACCAAAAACCTTCTTTCGTAGCACTCTGGAAGCAAAATTTGGTTTAAACTTTGTTTTTTTTTTTTTTTTTTTTTTTTTTTCCTTGACTATTTGACACTGTCACTATTGCTTGACTGAGATTAGAGAAAACTTTATCTTCTTTTTTTTTCTATTATTATTATTATTTTTATCATAATCTTCAAAGACTTTAAAGAGGGGGGGATTTATTTGATATTGCATATTATTTTTCAATGGATTAAAGTTTTATATTCAATGATGATGAAATACAAGAGGCAACAAAATAGCCCTAAAAGTCATGAGGAAATTTGATCGAATAGGAATTGTGGGGTAATGCGAGACTTAATTATTTTTTTTTTTTTTTTTTAACCTTGAAAGTTTCCTACTACTTCAACAAAGGATATACAGAGAGAGAGAGAGAGAGAGGAGAAGGAATTGTAACAACATCCAACTAGCAAAAGAATGACCTGTCGTAGCCATTACTCAATTATTATTCAATCATTAAAGCATTATACGGGTCTGTGTTGTATAACTATATATGTCTATATTGATTGATCAATTGAGGCAATAATGCACAATCTCGTTTGAGCTCTCCTAATGACCTTGACAGCATAGTTAGACATGAACTCTAGATAGAAATTGTATTTGCCACTGACAATAAAAAAAAAAGAACCCAATGCAATGGTTGATGATTGTTTATAGCTATTATAGAATTCAAAAGTCCCATTTTTCACCTAGTTTTTTTTTTTTTTTTTTTTTTTTTTGCATTAATCCCATATTTGTTAATGTCCTATTATTTGAATATATATGGAGGACTTTTAATTGAGTACCAAAAAATCTAGCATACTTTTTATTTTCTTCTTCTTTTTCTTCTTCAAGAGTCAGCATGATGTTTATTTCCCTTTAGTTACTTTTCTATCATCTTCTTTTGCTTACAAATATAAAATATCAAAAAAAAAAAGACTCTTTTTTATTATTGTACAGTGTAATGTCAATTTTACGTATTTCAGTAGAGAGTAAACTGAGTATCTAAAATGTTTTTTCATATGGTGTATATTATCCATATATAAATACTTGTATAATGTTTCAAACTCGTTCTAACAATTCCTCGGTCTCTACTTCTCAAAGTACAAAAGTCGTTTGGTATTATTTTTTTCATTGCTCTATAATCACTCCTAATAGTATTATATTTATAACAATAATAATAATAATAATAATAATAAAAACATGAGATTATTCTACAAATATACAATAGCAATAACAATAATATGAATATATTCAATAGTAAAGTGGAAGATGGGTGGGGCTTGAAATGCTCATTTTATTGTTTACCCTCCGCCTATTGTCACTAGGTCACTCGACCAACAAAAGCAAAACAAAATTCTTATGCGGTATGCGTAATCCGTCACTTAATCAATCCAAGTAGAAGAAAAAAGGAATCCTTTTCATTAGCAAGTTTTGCCGTTTTTTTCTTTTTTTAGCATATGAAAAATAAGAATATTGGATTGATTTTTTAGTTTCTGATCTACTAAAATCATCAAATGCAACAAAATGAATAAGACATGTCAAATAACGCCATTTTTCCATTCAAAAAAATAAAATAAAAAAAAACAACCTTTATTGACGATTCTAGAATTAGAATTTTTTTTTTTTTTTTTGGATTATGTAAAGATGGATAAAATCGGGAGTTATTTTTTAAAGTTTTAACAAAATTCATATGATATTCCTCTTTTTGTAAGGACTTTTCAAGGCCTTTTTTGATTTTAATTTTTTTTTATTAGGAAACTTTGTTATGGATATTAAAAAAAAGCATTTCATAGCGATTTTAACCCATATTTTTTTTTTAACAAGGCCTATTTATTAGAGAAGAAAAAGCCATTTCTGAATAATTATTACCAAAATTTTGTTGGTAAAAATATTCTTTTGATTCCAAGAAAAAAGCTAAGTCTTTTTTAAAAAAAAAAAAAAAAAAAAACTTGTATCATTGTATTATTATCATTGTAGTACTAAATATAAATACATATCTCCATGGAAAAAGCGGGGAAGAGACATAATTAATAATAACCAACCAACATCCAAGATTCCTTTGCCTTTTAAATAATCATTAATACTTACTATATAAAAACAAATAAAACATTTAATAAAAAGCTTTGATTGGTTGAAATCGTTTTCATATTCATATTTCTTTTTTAATTCAATGATGGTACGTCCAAAGCTACCATCAAAAGGTGGTGGTAAATTTATATTGGAGATTCTCATACGGAAATTTATAACCCACGATTTTACTTCCCCTCTTTGTCGTGTTTAATCAAGTTATTTAAACCCATTTTAATATATTATAAACGCCTCTCTTTCTCTCTCGTTAATTTATGATATCAAAAGTTAACATTTTCTTATATACAATTGTTATACAACTTGGATAAAGTTTGACATATCTTTTAGTAATAATAAAAAGAAGAATTGTTCTTCTTATAAAGTAGATCATTTTGGTTTTTGACAGATATTAAAAATATATATATCGATATGCCAACATTTCACAAAAGTAAAGGCTCGCTTATAGAAGGTTTGTAAAGATATTTGGAAAGCAAAACATTAAAAGAATTATTTTATGCACTGTTTTTTTTAGCCATTATAAGATTGACAATATCTGAGTTTTTACACTTTTTAAACTACTACTACTATTACTATGTCTACAAATGATTATGGTGTTTGATTCTGTTTTAAACAACAAAATATCCATGTTTCTGTAAATAAATTTTACTTTTATTATCCACTATCAATAATCAATAAAACCTTTGTCAAAGTTGTTGTTGTTGAATTGTATATACTATACATTGTGGATTTTCATTAGACAGTCACTCATTTTGAAATCAATTTAGTTTATCAACCTTCTTAAACTTAATAAATTTTAGTAAACAGTAAAAACAAAAGTCCTGTTTTTTTTTTTTTTTGTTTATTTATTTAATCAACAACAATGTAAATCAAAAAAATATGTCTTGTTTTCGTTTTGTTTATATAGTGAATTGATTGTTTTATAATAAGATTTTTTTTTCCCTCAATACCTATATGATTCAACAAAATTTCAGGGTTTCAGCCTAGTATTATTTTATATATAATTATACCGTTTTTAATTATCTTACACAAAGTATAACAATGTTATATTGCAGATCAATGATACTCTAGATATGGATTATTATATTTCATTATAACTTTGTTTGGGAAGTTTTAGAGAACTTAAATGCTTGGATTCAGGGTAAGGGTAATAAACACATTCACACAAAAAATTCAGCCTTTTGAAAACTTTGGTGCCTTTTTTATACTGCCTAAACATCTTCTTCAGTTTATTTATTGTTGTTTCCAATACAAAGTTCAAAAGCAGCCAGTATTATTTTTTTTTTCATTTTTGTAGTGATAAGTAATATATATTCAATTTCATTATCATTATTATTTTTAAAAAATAATGTTTGATATATTTTGATATGGCTATCGATCCATCTGAACAACCTCCTCCTCCTCTTAACACTAGCGATGGCTTAACTCAACCTCTTAATGATACACCTCAACGCAAAAAAGTAAGAGTACATCCAAGGAAAACAAGAGTTCCTTCACCTATAAAGGCTTCATCTATAACAAAAAAGGATAAAGATGCACCACCTGCAGAGTATACAAAATCTCAACCACCAGCATGGTACAGAGATCGCAAGCTTTTGATTCTTTACTACAGGTCTTCAGGGTTTACCATAAATGCAATTGCACAGCGAATGGAACTTAAAAAAGAAGATGTCCGTCGATATTTAGATGAAATACTAGCCGATAATTCGGTTTAAAAAGTAATGTTTTTTTACTTAAATTTTAGGTGTTTTTCATGTGTTGAAATTTATATACAGTTATAATTTATCGTCTATAAACAAATATATCAAAAAAGATGGCATGAAAGATAACATCAATTATAGAATTACATATGTCTAATCTAACTTTTTATTACTAATAATACATTTCATTTTATTTGTTTCTTTTGCATGTTAATGGAGGCCTTAAGGCTTGGGATCAAACATAATATAAGACTTATTACTTACTACTATAAACGACAACTCTTAAGTCTCAAGTTTAAATTGATAATATCCTTGATACCTTTTGATATAAACTATACAAAATTACAACTGAGTTTAAATAAATTATATAAGCCATACTATCATTTGAAAGCCTTTTGTTTTGGTGTAACAGTTGGTTTCTAATATCACACCAGAGATTGCATTTGTTGCCATTCTCCCATAAGTTTTCTTGCATTGAATTGATGTCTGAAATATCTAAAATAAAATAATCATGATTGCTCATACTATAAAGCTTTTCTACATCACTATGACTTAAAATGAAGATATACAACCTAATGCTTTGATTTTTTTTTGTTTGTACGTTTCCTCTCATGAAACAACCCTATGCTGCTTTTGAAGTGACATATTTCACTTGCTTAGATATCTGATTGTGTACAAAGCTTTTATAAAATTATTATTATCTCAAACTCCAGTATGAACAGGCACCATTCATTCTTCTTAAACGATCTTGTAGTTCAACCTTAAGATATTTCAGAATATGCTAGAAAACCTCTTTGAATAGAATTTGATTCGCACAAGTTATGATAAATGAATACTACTGGAATCGATTGTTACATATTTCTAGAAACAATTTTTCAAAAAGCGCATTTGTTCTTTTCAATGCTATTTGATAGACTTTTATTATTCATGTTAGTAATGCTTTAGTATACAAAGATTATCAACTTTTTGTCTGGAAATGGCCTATTCCCATTGAACTTTGTAATAACATATATATGCTGACTCTGAGGTACTGTTAAGCTAAGTACTCCAACATCTAACCATACAAAAATCCAAGCATTTATTTTTATAAAAAGCTTATTACTTTGAATAATCCATGTTCTAAATTCCATATTCAAGAACTTCAATGTTGATGAATTTAAAAAAGTATTAAATCTAACTGGTTTAAATAAATATAAAAATTTCAATACTATTAGAGGAGAACATGTAAAACTATCAACTAACCTTTGAAAAAAAAAAAAAAAGAAATCAATGATAAGTAAACAATCCAATCACAGATATTACAAAAAGTTAGAGCCTGCAATCGGGATCGAACCGATAACCTTAGGATCTGCAATCCCACGCGCTACCATTGCGCCATACAGGCAAGAACTTGTCATTTTACAGACGAATATCCATTCGGTCAAGTATGTACAATCCTTAAAATAAAGACCAGAAAATCAAAAATCATAAACTATTAGCTTATTTCTCTTATATATAGCATACCATGATTATACCATTGATATTTCTGTATATATTACTTTTATAAAATACAATAATATGATGCCTTTGTCAAAAAGAAATAGAATAAAAATTACATATTCAAACTACAATTTTATAATAATACATCTTTTTTTTTATTTTTATCAATGCAAAGAAGACATTATTTTATTTAAACGGTGAGAAATTATACTAGAGTCTATATATTATTGAACTTAAGAAATGAAGAATATAATATTTCTTTTTGAATATCACAATTTGTAAAAAAGTATAAAAGCAACAATCAGTCAATGATTTTGCAAAAAACTTTTTTTTTTTTGTTTCGGAAAAGAAAAAAAAAAGAAGCCAACACATCAACAGAATCTAACAACAAAAATATCAAAGAAAATTGAATAAATTAAATTGACTTTTGTGAAAATCTATATACAAAAATACATAGCTTTTTCATAAGAACAAAAAGTTAAAGCCTGCAATCGGGATCGAACCGATAACCTTAGGATCTGCAATCCCACGCGCTACCATTGCGCCATACAGGCGAAAACTGACCTTTACCGATTTCATAAACTGTTCAGCACAAAATACAAAATAACAGTTAATCAACACATAAATTGCTACAAAACCTTCTATATTCAACAAAATAGAAATAATATATAATCAATCTGTTTTTACAAATAATAAAATTATTAAATTAGCATTTATTAAAACTATATCACATTACTATAAGTAAAAAAAAAAATTATTAAAAAAAAAACTAAAAAATTGAGAATCTTTATCTAAGTTTTAAAGCTTCAAATACTTCTTGTTCTTTTTCTTTAGCAGATTCAGAACCCAATTGACTTTCGATATAGCTCCATGACTTTGATTTAAGCATCACAATGGAATCCTGAATATCTGGTAAAAACCTTGTCATGTATACATAAACAGTAAGGGACTCCAATACAGGTAGAGGAATATCTGAAGCATTCTTTTTGCCCAAAACTTTTTCTTTTAACGAATTGTAAAAGTCTTGAGAATTGCGAGGTTTACTGTCATCAAAAATAATACTGCTCAGCTGTTGGTTCAGAGAAAACGACCCATTAAAGTTTGAACATTTTGTTATGATTGCCAGAATGTCATAGTCAGATCGAGAGAAGGTATCTTTCTTTTCAGCAGTTATTGATGATGACTCGAAAACAGACAGAGGTGCAGACATAGGTGCAGACATAGGTGCAGCAGACCTTTTAGACATAACAGGCATAGGGGCAGGACTCGCAGGAGCAATTGATCTAGTCCTAGCAAACGATCCGCCTGATGTAAGACCTGTAGGCACCATTTTAGATAAAAATGATAATTTTCCCGTTATACTTTTAGTACTTTGGGAGCAATCCAGAGCAGGAGAGGGAGCCATCGGAGGTGGGGGCGGCATAAAATATCCAGAAGCTCCTGCTCCCCTCATTGTACTGAAGGCATTTATTCTTCCATCAGGTTGCTCTGACTCTTCAAATTTTTGGGTTTTGACTTCTGCTCCATCTTTTTCAATTGCAACAAAAGAGCTCCATTGTGACATAATTCCAAACTTGACACCAATGTTTTCTCCAAAATACGCCTTGTCGAATTCACTAACTAGATTTGACTTTGATAAATCTGATAATATGGCTTTTGCAGCAGCACAAAATAAGTAGCTTGGACTAGATCTTTCAGTGGAGGGTTCCTTTTCTTGTTTGGTATTTAATGACTGATCAAATATGGGTACTTCAATAACATCAGTTAACCCATCAGATAATGTCAATTCTAGTTTTACAGAAGGTGCCACTTCATTAGAATCTTCAAAAAAGATATAAAGTTTGGAATCATTATATGGGAAAGCGGGGAGTATTCCATATTCAGGGGTAACAAGATACGATGAAGATCTATTCAACGTGGAAATAGGGACTTTACCAATCTCAAAGTTTAATGGGGGCTTGTATTTGAATATCATCTCAAAGTCGTGCTGGTTTGCTTCAACAGTAGATGAATGCTGAGCTATTTCAGACTCATCTTGAATAGGGGAGTCATCCTTCTGCCAATATAGCTTGGCACTGGATATATGAGAAGCCAAAGCGGACTGTAACATTCGAGAGACCTTCAACTCCATTCTTTCATTGATTAAAACTGTTTGTTTATACCCGTTTCCAGACTTCCAAATAACATCGAGCAATGCGTGAGATACATAATCTCCAATACCAAACGCATAGAAACGAGTGCTCTTGTTGGATTTTTGAACAGCACGCTTAACAGCATCTTTCACTTCGTCAATGTTCCAAACTTCACCATCAGTCAAGACAATTATCTCATGCTCAATTAAAGAATGCTTTTCATCAGATTTGGAATTGGGAATCTTATCTAGAAGTGATTCTGTTGCAGCGATTATAGGTTGGAGAATATTGGTACCTCCCATATTAGCCCATATAGAATCAATAAAAGAACTGGCTTCTTTAAAGGTTTCTTCATCAAACAATCTCGACTGTTTCCAAAGCGACTTGTAGCTACTTCCAAAAGAAATAAAGTTGATATATACCTTTCCGTTAGCTGGAAGAGAACTCAAATACAACCTCATTGCGTTTTTCAAGGTATCAATTGAATTACTCATTGAACCACTTCGGTCGATGATAAAAATAATTTCTTTAATGTTTTTACTTTGTTTTGTATAGAGGGTAGATCTTGGGTTCAAGTTGAATGCTATTACGTTCGACAATAGCTTATCGAGCTTTGGATCCGCTGAGTCTAAACATTCTGTCGCTCCACTTAGTGCACTTTCATATCTAGCTGACAATATAGTATTTTCTTTGCTGATCTTTGAGATTACAACAAAATCAATGGTTTGCTCTTCCTTTTCACCACTATTATACGTTACCACGTTGTCGTTAATTTTTGCTTTTTCAGGGTGAGAAATACATTTTAATTCCAAAGGGGATTCTGATTTTTCTAAACTGGGAGATGTATACTCAACTTTGATGTTTGTACCAAATTTTGGAGACGGCCCTGATATTGTGGAATGGTACTTTATATTGAACGGCTGGCTGTCTTCTGACATGGAGGGAGGAGAGCCATATCTTGGGAAAATAGAGCTAGGAATTGATAATCGGTGCCCATCATATTGAGAGTCATATTCCATGGGAGTAAAATATGATATTTGAACCTCAATTGTGGATTCCTTATTAGGAGGAATGTTTCCCAGAGCCACTTTGAATATATCATCAGTGTAAACAGTAGCAAGTCCAGCAAACTTTTTGCCTTCTTTAAGAGCCTCAGAATATTCTTCCTTTGCTGTTTTTGTAGGTTTGCACTCGCCAATGATTTTTCTGGTATTATTTATAGTAGCGACAAAACTGGTTATAGCTCCTGAGGGTGGTACCGGGAAGGTATACTGAAAAGCTAAAGATTCATCAGTAAGACGCCTTTCTGGGCCATCTTTAACCTCAAGATTGAAAGCAAATTGTTGGGTTATATTGATAACTGTACCGAAAGGGGGAGACGCTAAAGCTGAGATTGAAGTGTTGCTGCATTCAATTTGCGACAAATTAGATTGATAA
Organism: Magnusiomyces sp. LA-1; assembly: GCA_029678045.1. Classification (NCBI taxonomy): domain Eukaryota; kingdom Fungi; phylum Ascomycota; class Dipodascomycetes; order Dipodascales; family Dipodascaceae; genus Magnusiomyces; species Magnusiomyces sp. LA-1. The sequence continues at coordinate 7,253,112 of CP115648.1, read as the reverse complement.
GAGCCGTAAGAGTCATCCGAATGAATGGAATAAAAAAATAGGCCGATTGGTTGTATCATATTGAGATATTGATTATAGATTTATTAGAATTGTTGATAAAAAAGTTATGTGTTTATGGGGTGCTGAAAAGAAAACCAGAAAAATTCAAGGGATTTAGGCTCTTTTTTATGGTTTTTTTTTAAGATAGTGTTGAAAATTTCAAAGCGTTGGTTTGTGGGGCAAAAAGTATGACGCGAGATCTGAGCCACTTCAGCTGTAAGACTACATGTATAATCAACAATTGTCATAATGACTTTCAAATTATCTGATGAAATACTGAGGAAGAAAAAAAAAACATTATACTGAGCTTAATACGTTAGTGGTTAACTCAGGTTTTTTTGTTCAGGTTATATCTGAGAGTTTTTCAAAGTTACAAGGTTTCTAGTATATATTGTGTAGATAACGATATGCAATTGTTGATTAGAGATCTATATAAAGAAGACTAAGAAGAAGAGGAAGAAAAATAAACTTATATTTAATTTTTTTTTTTTAAAAAAAAGAAATCTATATTTTTAAAAAAATATGTTTACAGCAAGTGAGTGATCTTATCATCAGCGTATTTCTCAACATTGTCAAGATCATTCCACCATTTGAAAAGGTAGTTGTCGCATATTAGCTTGAACCATGGGGTAAAAACCAAAGCTATAATAATGATAGTAAAGTTAGAATATAATTGGCTACAATTAATAGTGAAAAACTAAAGATATACTTACAGTCATCGTTAAACATTTCTTTCAACTCGGCTTGTGAAACGTATTTAACGTCACGAACTTCGTTAGGATTGACGTCCAACTTGACGTTGGCCTTGATAATCAAAATGTAGTCAACTTCATGCTCACCCCAATGTCCACTGCTTGGGGAAGCATAATGAATTCTGGTGAGGAATTTGAACTTATCAAGAGGAATTTCAGAAGCCTCAATACCAAGTTCATGGAAAAGCTTTCTTTGAGCTGCATTTTTGGCACCTTTGATGGAAGATTCGAGGTCATGTCCTAATTCTGTAGGGACAGAGAGAGGGTGGGAGCAGCAGGTGTTTGTCCACATATTTGCAAATGTGATTTTTTCGTCAGCACGCTGCTGTAACAACAATTTGTTGTTTTCATCAAACAAAAAAACGGAAAATGCCCGATGAAGAAGTCCCTTATTGATGTTTGACATCAAATGGCCTACAAAATGAAACAAAAACATTAGATGATGAAAAAAAAAAAAAAAAAAAAAAAAAAAAAAAAAAAAAAAATATTTTAAAGGTTTGGTATTATTACTTACAAGTTTTCTTGCTACCAGCTGCAACTGGGGTATCGTTCCAGTCTACAACAATGCAGACTTCTTCCATCAACTTAATTTGTTCAGCGTCTTGACCTTGAAAAAGTTGTTGATCATTTTCGGAGCTAGAAGAAGTATTAGGTCTCGACTCGGCCTGGGTAGTTTCAATGAGATCAGGGAATCCCTTCAAAATGTCTTCAGGATTAAGAGATTGGACTAAGTCGGAGAATGATGATTGAGTCATGGTATGATTAGATTTGATATCAAAAATATGGTTGAGGGGAAGTTCGATTAGAGTAATAAAGTGTTTTTATATTTATTTCAGTAAATAATATAAATTGAAGGTTTTGATATATTTTAGTTGAAATGGTTTGGTTGGAAATGAATAGTGAGAATTAAGTTGACAAAAGTGATTGCTATCAGCTTAAAGATTAAAGTGAAAATTAAACGATACAAGTGCTAGTAAATAAAGTAGATGGATCAAGAGAGCAAAAAGAAAAACAGATTACAAAATATTTCGAATATAAACAAAAATAACCAATAAAAAGACGGCAAAGAGTCTATTTAAATGATTTTGATATGATTCGAGAAAACAATCTTTTTTTAAAAAAAAATTAGTATGGAATTTCCAAAAAATCTGTATTTGTGGTGAATTTGAAAGCAAAAACAGAGTAAAAAAAATAAAAGTAGAAAAAAAGGGATTTGAAGATCAAGAGAAAAAAAAAAAAAAAATCCGGTATGAATGTACAAAAGTGATAAATCATGTGATATCTGCAACTGCACTTGCTGTAACAGAATGCCTTTTGTTTTGCCAGTTGGCATAGTAACATTACATAATCAAACAGCAGTGAGTAATTTGGCACATTGTCTGGTGCTTGGGCGGGTTTTTGCAGGCAGTTGAGTTTTGTTGGACAAGTTTTACCAAATTTCAAAATGATTTTTCTTTTCTTTTCCTTTCTTTTTTTTTTTTTTTTCAAACCATCTATCAATTAGAATCCATAAACAATATCATAGGATTTTACTTTCAAAGAAACAGTTTCTACTATTCTGCTTAGTTTCTTAGTGACGCTTCAATATTTATCGTCATTTTCTGTTTGCATTCTACTGTCTAAACTTCTGGTAAGTTTTTTATTTTTATCTGTACCTGATTCCGCTTTTTGTTTTTAATTGTACACGTCTTGCTTTTCTGACTGATCTGTCAACAACGATCCATTGGGCTACTAGTGGGCCCTTTTTTTTTCAACTTTTTTATCTTCACTTTTCACTCTTTCTTTCTCATATTTTTATCTGTTTATCATTATTTAATTTGATATTTAAAGAAGTATACACATATATATATGCTATATTCGAACAATATTTTTATGTCTCTAATTCTAACTCGTTTTTTTTTAACATTTAATAAGAATTTCACTATCCAGTACCGGTAACTACAATGGCTACTACATCCCACACTCCTCCTCCAGCTGCTACTAATGGCGCATCTAAGAAGTCTGCTTCTAAGAGAATTCCAAAGCCTGACAAGCATGCTTTTGATGTCAAGTTGACTGCTCTTGAAAAGGAACTTAAGGAAAAAAATGCTTCCCTTGTAAGTCAACTATGAAACTTGTCCAAAAGAAAAAGAAAATCATTGATTCCAAAACAGGCAATGATATTTAATAAAACAATAAATCTAACATACTTTTTTTTTCCTTTATTTATTTTTATTATTTAGCTCGCTGCTAGACAAGCCATCTCAGGAAATGGTAATGGTAAGTCTTCTCAAAACTCTGAACGTGATCAACTCAGAAAGGAACTTGATGAACTCAAAGCCAAACAAGCCACAATCAAGGGATCCCGTGCTAAGGTTTATGATGAAATTGCCATTATTGACTCTAGAATCAAGAAGAAAGTCGCTGATCTTCAAGCTTCCAAAGGTAAGCTTAACTTTAAGAACGCCGACGAAGTCGAAAAGCACATTCAACAATTGGAAAAGAGTGTTGAATCTGGAAACCTCCGTTTGGCTGAAGAAAAAAAGGTTGTTAAGGAAATCTCCACCTTGAAGAAACTTAAAAAGAACTTTGACTCTTTCGCTACCGCTCAAGCTTCTATCGATGCTGACAAGGCCAAAATTGCTGAACTTAAAGCCACTTTGGATGATAAGGAATCCAAGGCCATCAGTGCTCGCTTTAACGAAGTTAGAGACAAGCTTGATGCCATTCGTGCTGCCTCTCAGGAAGCTCACAAGAACTTGAATTCCCTTTATGATACAAGAAATGCTGCCCAAAAGGAGGTTGATGCTGTCAATCAAAAAATCAAAGCTCTTAAGGATGAATACTACACTCAACTTAGACAACACAAAGAACAAATCAGAGCTGAAATTGCTGCTCGCCACGAACGTGAACGTGCCGAAAGAGAAGCCATTGCTCGTGAAAAGAAGCTTGCTGCTGCTAAAGCCAAGTTGGAAGCCGCTAGTGAACCAGCTTATGCAACTGAAATTGCCAACTGTAGACTTGTTCTTTCTGCTCTTGACCCCAATTTTAAGATTGAATCCTCTTCAACCATAAACACTTTTGGCCCAGCTTCTCTTGGATCTACTCTTGAGAAACCCCAAGTTGATCTTGAGGAAAACGTCCGTATCATCAAGAAGGAAGAAGAAAGCTACTATGTTGGCAAGGGTAAGAAGAAATCAAAGGGCAAGAAGAAGAAAGAAGAAGTTTCCAACGATAATAAGCTTACTCTAGACTACAGTTTAGTAGAACAACTCTACTCATTGGACATTACAGTACCTGCTTCCAAGGATGATGTACCAAATACCATTGAAGCAGTCAAGAAGAAACTCGACTACTACCTTGAAAATGAGGAACGTGTCACTAAGGAAAGAATTGAGAAGGCCAAGGCTCAAATTGCTAAGATGGAAGCTGAAGAAGAAGAATCTTCCAAGGATACTACTGAATCTACTACCGAAAAGATTGAACCCGCTTCTGAAGAAAAATCAGAATCTGCTGAAGTTTCAGAAGATCTATCTGCAAACTAAAAGAAGAATTGTCAATTATACCCTGATAAAAACGGTTTATATGCCAATAAACGATATTACTTGGAAATGGAATAGTCAAAAAGATAAAACAACGATCTGTATCATATACTAATACAAAAACAAAGCTTTTAAAAAAATTTAATTGTAACCATTATTTATTTTGAGTACTAATAAAAATTTATATATTTGTATTTAACAACTGATGAATCGACAACAATGAAGTTCTTAGTCATGATTACATAATATTTGTTTATTTTATTTAATTTTTTTGTCAAACTTCAGTTCAGATATTTCTAAATTTTTTTAACTTCCTTTTTTTTTTTTTTTTTTAATAGATACTAACTCCTGTTAAATAGAATTACTTACATTTAACTCGAATATATTTATTTCATCTTCACTTTCTTTAGGTAGTATTATTAAATGTCTCAATTTAAAAACCTTACAGTAAAGGTTTCTCTCAATGACGGAAATACCATCCAAGGGATAGTAAAAGATGTTGAACAAGGTCAACTGTTGTTATCACAAGGTAAGTTTAAAATCATTTGATTTTCCCATTACAATAACAAACTAATTCTAAACCCCCTTCTTTTAAACAAAAAAATATATATAGTTACATTTTTGGATACTGGAACTAAAATTGGTGTTTTCAGCGTCAGAGGTGATCAAGTTCGTGATTTAGTTGTTCAAAATGCAAAATCTGATAAAGAATCAAAAGACTCTGAAAATGTAAATACTCCACCAACTGCCAGTATTTCCAACTCCCAATTCCCTTCAACGGAACAATTAAGTTATCACAACAATATTCCTGTAAACAATTCGGAAACACCTGTGATTCAGCATCCTGTTCCTACTTATATACATCCCAGTAACTTGTTTCTACCAACTCCAACACCACCTCAAAATTATTTCCCTGATTCTTCATCTATATCACCTCAACCACAGATTCAACAGCAACAACCTTCATCACAACCAACAGAAATATTTCATGACCCAGCTATTTTATCTGCGATTCCCCTAAATCAAACTTCTCAGACGGCTTCACAAAATGGACCCAAATTAGCCAACTATCCTCCAATATTGCCACCCCAGCCTCAACAATATGTAGAGCAACCAGGATTGAGCCAACCTCAGCTTGAAGATGATTCAAACGACTCAGATGATTCAATTGATCCTAATCCATATACTGCTGACGTCAATCTTGAAGAAGAAGAAAAGGCACAACATCAACATAAGTTTTATCTCAATAACAGAAATTATCCTAGCAATGATAGCTCTTTCAACCCATACAATGGAACTTACTACAACGATGTAAGTGATTCCAATTTTGAAACTGATTCAATGGCTCCTCACTCATCTCGTACTCTTCACAAAAAGCCTACAAACTCTATGTATCGCAACAATTATTATCATAGTGCCGATAGCTCCATCAAAGGAAAGGCAAAAGAAAGATCTTCTTCGAAATCAAAGAGGAAATCCAAAAAGAAAGCATTACCTGGAAGCTTGAAAAATGATGGCCATTATGCGGATTTACATCACCCAGTTTCGGGAAGACATTCATCTAAATCAACAAAGGGAAATGGAAAGCATTACCACTCCAGAGTTGATAGTCATAACGGATTTGAAAGTGATGGTTGGGCTACAGAAGATGTCGCATACTTTAAGGATACCGAATTTGATTTCCAAGCTAATTTGGATAGATTCAACAAAGAATCTGTTTTTGATGAACTTCGACAAAAGGATCAAGTCTCACCAGGTGATCGATTAGTGGCGCACAATAAGATCAAGCCACCTGCAATTGCAAAGTATGGAAACAGAGAAATGGTAATTCAACATGATGAAAAGTCCCGTTGGCAGGATTTCAGCCAAGAAGAAGAGGAAGAAGAACAAAGCAGAAACGAAGAAGAAGATGAAGAAGAAGAAGAAGAAGATGACGACGATGATGATGATGAAGATGATGAAGACGATGATTATGATGAAGATGACTCTAGTATCATTTCATCATTCTCTGCCCTTTTCACTTCTTCTCCTCCATCACCTCCATCAGTTAGACGACCAGCCAGAACCCAAATTCAATTTGTTGATACAAACTCTGGTAAAGTTGTACCATGCGCTTCTCCTGTTCAAATGGTTGAATTGGAAAGACTCACATCAGAAACTTTTGGAATATCCGAATCCATATTGACCGAAAACGCTGGCAGAGGTGTAGCAAGGCTAAGTTTGCAATCATTAGGAGGTATTTCTCGATTTTGTTATGGAAATCATAACTCGAGACCTCTTGTAGTTGTTTTTGCTGGAAACACTAGAGCAGGTGCTAGAGCACTTGCAGCAGCTCGTCATTTGGCCAATCGCCAAGTGAGAATTGTTGCTTTAGTTATTGGATGTGAAGATGATCAAACGCAACAGCGTCCTGTAGCTGATCAAATTAACCCTCAAGTTAAAGCTCAAATTAAGGCATTAAAATCTTGTCGTGGTAAAGTAGTTAAACGATATGAACAAATGATTTCAGATATAAATCTTATCGATTCGCCCCCGGAGCTGATTATCGATGGTTTACAGGGGTATCAGACAACTCTGGATGATCTTTGGGAAGATGACATCACCACTGTTATTTCTAGTATTGAGTGGGCTAACCGACAAAAGGCTGGAATTGTTTCTTTAGATATTCCATCCGGAATTGATAGTGCAACAGGTATGCCAAATGCCCACAATACTAAATGGCCCCACATGAAATCTCGCTGGGTATTATCTTGCGGTCTTCCTTTGACGGGAATTCAAAATGCATATCTTACCGGAACAGTTAGTAAAGGTGATTGGAGCCATTATGTTGTAGATGTTGGCTTCCCTCGGTCAGCTTTACAGAAAGGTCCTCTTAGAAGATTTGGACAAATTTGGTTTGGTGCTGAATGGCTTCAACAATTAGAAGTTGTTCAAAAATAATGATATTATTCTCTCTTATATATACATAAATGTTTTATGAGTTTTTATATTTTAAATGATTTAATGCCAAATTGATAAGCATAAAATAACATTAGAAATTTAACAATTATAGATTAGCAAGGCATTCTTATCATTACTACTAATGACGACGACATATCCGACAGGGCGCTTGTTTATCAGGAATTTGATAAGACGATAATTGACTTTTTGCCATAGTTTTTTATGTGACCATATCTATAAAATTATTTACAAAGATAGAAAGTGAAAGAGATGAGTTTAGTTGAATTTTGGTACCGATTGCCTTTATGCTTAAGATTACCCTACCTGTTTAACGTTGAGAATGGGCAATTACAGTTTTTTATTTCTTTTAAAACAAATAACTAGTTATTACAAGGCTATATTATTAAAAATCTCATCCATCGAATTCCCGTCATCCTTCATATGACAGAATCTATATATATCTCTTCCAATAGTTAGAGATGCTTTTAGCAAATTTAACGGAATTGAGTGTTTTTTATATATTACTAATTTTTTTCAAAAACAAAAACTAATAAAAGCATATTTTTAAACTTGAAAGATTTCATTCTTTTATGGGTTCAAAAAAGACCGGAAATGCCACGAGATTACACACTGGAAGATATTCCTTTTGAAGTAATCTTAATACTAAGTTCATACCTTACACAAGATGATGCCGCTTGTTTAAGTAGAACAACTCAAACTCTTAGAGCTAAGTTATTACCCGTTGTATATCAAAAAGCAAGCATTCATGTTACAACACCTGAATCGTTATCACAAAAAAAAGTAAAGCCAATAGAAGAGTATTCAATACCTTTAGTCAACTCAGGGTCAATTCCAGATGCAGTATTTTTCAATCGTCGCAAAAAGTTTTCATGGCTGAATAAAAACTTTGTTAGAGAGCTTACGTTCCAGTTCCCAAGAGATCTTAAATCTCATCTTTTCACTAAACCCCAAACACAAGCAACAGAGTCTTCATTATCTTCGGAAAACAGCCGTGTTACATTGCTTGATTTGGAGCCTAACTTACTTAAAGCTACATTTCCTCATCTTAAAACTATAAAGACTGAATTTTTAATATCCAGTCGCAATTCGATAGAGGAGGATACTTCAGTGGAGCCCTACATCAAAGTATTTGAATACTTCAAGCGACTAGGATTAAAGGTTTCTCCATCATTTTCAATTGAGTTTGAAGCCAATAACAAAAACATTTTGGCAGATCTGTCCGAGTTTTATTGGAATGCCATAAATATGAAATACAAAGAAGAGGTAATTAGGCCAGTTTCGCTAATGAGATCCAACTTTGTTAGAATGGTGACCAGGTTAATAATCAACTTCAAAACAATAGGAGTAAATGGCGCCAACTTGAACCAAAATGACATGCTTTCAAGGTCTTCAGGACAGTTTTACATTGACAGGGAACGAACTACATATTATGACCGATACTTTTTAATTTCGTTTTTGAAACAATTACCGGACTTGACGTCACTTTCACTACTTGGATTCCCAGAAGATGCATTACTAGATATATACCAAATACTCTATGACAACTACTACAACTTGGAGAAAAACGTTTTTTCTTTAGATTATTGTAGATTGTTGGTAGGCCCTCCTACTATCAAAACATTTTTTCTGAGCAATTTTAGGCCCGGTTCAACGATCGGAAAAAAAAGCACGGCCTATCCACAACTCAAAAACGTTCTTGATTTTATTGATTGTTTCGAAATTAGCACATACAAAAACCCCATTATCTTAGAAGCCATTCGGAAAATGCACTCTTATCGATTACAAGAAACGGAACATTCCAAACAATTTGGGCTTTTGGTTAATCATGTATTTTCTGTCCCTGCCGACGAAGCTAATGGCTGTGAAAGAAAACCCGGCAAAAATTTAAAGCAACTCAGTTTGAAGTATTATCACACTACACAACCTATTTATACTACATCATCACAAAGATCAAAAGCGCTGCCATATGACCAAGATTTTTACTATATTTCTTTTGTTAAGGCAAAGAACCTTAAAGTATTTTCATGGGAGCCCACGCTGTTTAGCAGCGATACAAACGGTTCAACTTTTGATCCATCGATACCTGTTGTTGACGACAGACAGATCGCAATACGATTTGAAACTATACAAGTACTATGCGAATTATTAAATAAAGAAAACCCAGAACTTTCAACAAAAATTGCAAGGTTTGGATTGAAGAATTATTCGAGCAAAGTGCGAATGTGGACTTTGGCAGGAGTACTTGACGACATAGAGGGAATTGCGCTATTCTATGACCTGTATATAAATTGGGTTCCTAAAGCCAGAGATGTGTTGTCAAAACACAGATACTCGTCACTTGAAGATCCTGGGTTTCTAATGATGGTTTCGTTTACATTGATATTTGGGGTCACCTATTTTGAGACGGTAGCTTGGAACAAGAACAGCGTTGAAAAGGATATTAAAATGATGTTGGTAAAAGGTCAAAAGTTGACTGGAAAAAAAAGAGATGATGAACCGCATTTGTTGTCTTTAGAATCAATTGCTACTAGATATTGTCTCCAATTGCTTTCGTCTTTTCAAGAGATTTCGAGGTTTTTATGCAATACCCCAAGTCTCAAGTATGTGTATCTAGAGAACCTTAATGGATTACAGTACAACCCTGCATTTGTTCATTACAGAAAAGTATTGTTTGACAATTCGAATTCATATGGGCTACACATTTTAGTATTTCGATCATCTAGACTAAGTATCAATCGAGTCGGTTTTGATACAAGCTCTGAAAACAAGCAACTAGAAGAAAATAAATCAGATTCTTCATCAAAGGCAATCGATGAACATAATCACAGCAATATAAACGCCACAAATGTAAATATAAAGACGGAGGCTCATAATCAAACTAAGTATATCAACAAATCTAATGAGCTTCAAACAGAAGAAGCTTTTGTTAATTATACGTTCTTACACAACGACATTGTATTAAAGGACGAATGCCAGCAATATAGAGTTTTTGGAGGAGTCAGTTTAGTAGAATTATATCGACAAAAGGTTGATCCAGAAAGATATCGACAGGACTATAGCTCATATTCCAAAGCTGGTGAAATCATCAAATTTATCAATGAAGTAACCAGTGGTTTGCATCAATTATAATGAGATACATATATATTTTCATAAAAATAGACCATTTTCTTTAAAGAGTAATATGAGAAAAATAATCTCTTTTTTTATAAACGTTTTATTTTCGAAGATAATATTTTTATTTTGGCGTTAGAAAACGGGATATATGAATGCTTTATTATTAGAATTATTCACAAACTACTCAGCCCAAAAAAATGAAAATTTAATAGCTTTAAAATTGGATCTAGAAGAAGGCTTTACGAATTTCTATTTGATTCATTAGCAACTAGTTTTTTCTTCAGGTTGTTTTATTTTACGATACTATACACAAAAAAAAAAAAAGAATAAAAAAAAAAGAATAAAAAAAAAAGAATGACAAAATTGAATTTAATTTGATACTACAAACTCTTATGAATTGCTTATATATATCATGGATAATGTCCACGAGGAGGGCCTACAATTTGGCCGTCCGGAATTACCTTTAATGCACCACCTTCAGCATCAGCTCCGGCATACGATACATTATTACCCCACCACACCAAGTCCTTTGCATGATATTGAACAGCAAAGAAAATTATTATAGCTGAAAGTGCTACGCCAGCAGTAATCGATGATGACAAAACATAAGTGTACTTTTCCCACCAGCCCGCGTACTTCTTTTTAATGTAGTACATGAATGCAATTGAAAGATAAAGCGAGCCTGTCATATATGTCAAGTTATATGGTGCATAGTTGAGCATGCCTCCAATAATCAATGTAGGATAAAAATATTTTGTCTGCTTGGGGAAGTACCGCTTGATAAGGAAAACGGGAATTGGAATTAAAGCCCCCATCAAGAAACACCACTGTAAAATGGGATAGAGTCCTGAAAACACCTTTTTTGGTCCAATGACACCCCAAAGAACGGAAGCTGCGTAAAAGGTATTTGTACCAGGACAGGTGAATTTTTCCGGCTGGTTCTTGGTACAGAGTCCTTCAACGTTGCCCATCTGCCAGTTCACAACTCCTATTGAAACCAAAACTTGAAATAAAGTTGATATCATCTGACCCTTGAACACGGCGCGTGGAGGAAGCTTGGCATAGTGGGCCATCTTTTGGTCTGTAATATAATTCTGTGCTTGCCCATCGATATTATATCCATATGCCTTCAAAATATTCAAAGCGGTACCATTTCCTGGCAGAGCATAACCGATAATAAGCTCTACAAGTACATTCAAGCCAAAAGAAAACCCAGTTACTGACGCAATAAGCACAATGGGGATAAGAAACACAAAATTGATTCCAATTGTAAAGAAAATACCCCAAACTGGTGTGTTTGTTGGATAAGCTTCAACACAGGCAATACCCAGGGCAATAGATATAATCATAATAACAAGAAACCACCAGTCTGGTACTTCTTTGTATTTAGCCATCATTTTACTATGGGCATCATCGTGCTTTTCGTAGACAGACCGTTTTGGATGCTTGATTGTTTCCCACAAGTCAGCCGTACTATATTTGATGGAGGCCCAATCTGTAACAATAGTATAGATCATTGCAAATGGATACAATGCAAAGAAAGCTCCATATACTACTAGGTTGGCTGCAGTATAAAATGGAGGAGAATAATCTTGATACTTTTTGTCATCCAAAAGTCCATTAACCAAAACTTTGCGGACGTCATACGGTTCACCTGTATTAGTATACAACGAGTTTGAGTTAATGGGGAAATATGCAGTCCACTTGTAGTTTGTCCAATATACCGCTGGAATAATTACAAATCCTGCCAATATGGTCCCAATATATTGATTAACCTGGGAATAGAATGGGATTTGCAATGGTGAGTTGTAGTTCAAAACAGTCCAGTCAAAAGATGGGATCGGGTTCAGTCCAAGCCCGCTGATACTTCCAGTGATGGCAGCCAAGTTAAAGTTTTCAGGTGCTATCCAAGTTATCCAGTTGAAATAGGACAAGGCTCCAAACAAATAGTTGGGAATCCAGTAGTACACAAAAGCAATGGAAAAGGTAATTAGGAAAAATCCATAGCGACTAATACGCCAGCCGTTTACCGTTTTATTTGGTTCATTTGCTGCTAGCGCTCTGTTAAGTGCAAGTGTCGGTAACAGAGTTGGCCACATTGAACGAACAGGGTACACACTCAAACGTCTCATAATCCCAGCAAATCCAAACCCGACAAACTGAGTTGACAGAACCAAAAGAAATTGATAGCCCACGGTTGCCCATTTGTCGTCATAGTAAAGGCTCAGCTTTTGTGTCATAATGTTGTATAGCGCAGCATATGCTCCACCAATAGACACGTTAAATACAATTGATGCAAACATCTGTTCCTTGTAGGTCCATGGTCCTGGGTTTAAATGATATTTGCGTCCCCGAATAGTTACAGACCATTTGGGCAGAACAAGAGCAAGGAATTTTCCACAGGGATACATGAGGATTTGTAGAATGCCACTGCTCAAACTAATACCTGGCATACGTGGAGTGAAAAACTGGTTGACTCCGGTACCGATAATTGTCCAGAAAAGGCCCAGGAAGTATGCTCTAAAAGTGTCGCAGGGGATTTCAGGGTCATCAATAGCATCTGTCACAGCTCGAACTTCTGGGTAAGGTGAGTGATAGTGGATCAAGACGGCCTCAATTTTGGCTTCTTGCTCATATGTCGTATAGTCTCCGCCATAGGATTCGGGACCCTCCACAAGAACCTTAATTTTCTCCATAACGTCTTCAGGGAAGTTTAGGTCGTCATCGTGGTATTTGATTGTTTCTTGTAGGATAGAGATACTTTCCGAGACAGAAATCTCCTTGTACTTTTCGTACAAAAAGTTTGCGTTGTAATCCTCTTCTTCAGATGTAGGATCTTTGCCAAAGCGAGCTAGGATTTGCTGATCATCAATTGAGGAAAAAGTTTCTTGTTTTTCATTAACAATATTCTTGCTACCTATATCGTAGCTATCAATATTGTCTGAAGACATTTCTTTCCTGTCTCTGCGATTTAGTTGTTGTGTTTAGGGTGTATTTTTTTTATAAAGATAGAAGATAATAAAGATTGAGACTGTGTTCGTTGACGAAAAAAAAAAAAGTAGAGTTTATCAAAACTGGGGTAAAGATTGAGAAAATAATAAAAGAGAATTATAGATTGAGTCGTTGGGATAATTGTTTTTTAGTTTTTTTTAAAATGTTAAAATATATAGATAAAACTAAGTGAATTTGCTTTGATATAAAATTTAAAACCTTCTTCCAAGATGCCAAGGAAATGTTTCTTGTTTTATATTCTTGTGTATTCTTGTGAGAAAAAAGTGATTAGTTATTCCCCATGACTGAATGAAATGAAGTTGATTCTTTTAAGCCTATCAAAAGCTGTTATCGATAGTCCATAGTCCAAACGGGTACATGGTTAGAGTACATAGTGCCGTCTCGGCAGGGCAATTCTCCACAAAAACGGAAAGCCACATCGTCTTATCTATCTAATCAGAAATTTCAATTTTATTGCATATATTTCGTGATAAGAAATTTAAAATACTATATCAAATAATAAAGGAGCGATTGTGGTGGCGATTGTGGTCGTCAGACATGTTTCAAGATTGAGCAGATTACCCCAGCTTATGTTATGTGTGTTTATTAGTAGTATTCCTCCGAACGTGCCGGCCGACCAGCCTGCTTGAGTTGATCCTCCATTTATTATGGTGATTATAATCCTTCATGAGGAAAAAACTTCTCAATGATTTAATTTAGATTTTAACTGAACTTATAGTGGTTTGATGGTGTAGCAACGATATGAACGCTCACTCTAGATCTTGAGATTTTCAAGAAATAATTAAGCCGAAAATGTGCTAATCTAGTAACTTATACAAATAGATAACAATTATACTCTTCAATTTATATGGATAGAACGGCGTAAGTTTGTTGATGCCCTGCCATATTGAAATTTTTGTCAAGATTTCCCTATAAACGATAAATTGGAGTCTATAAATATTGTTTATACATGATTTAATTATAATAAATATGAATTATTTTTAAATCAATCTCTTAAAATCTTCATTGAGGAGTGGTTTAGCGCTTAAAATAAAATGAGTAAGCCATTTGAAGTCTCAATTATACTTTTTAATTGATATGCATGGAACGGCGTAAACTTTTTGATGCCCTGCCATATTGACAAAATTTATCAAGGTATCTCTGCAGATGATAAATTGGAACCTATAAATATTGTTTATACATGCTTTAATTATAATAAATATGAATCATCCTTAAATGAGTCTCCTAAAATCTTTCTTGAAGAATGATTCAGGGCTTATAGTAAAATAGGGAGTAAGCCACTTGAAGCATCTATGAGGAGTTATTTAAGACTTATAAGATGATTTTAATATACAAGATTATAGAAGTCTCAGGTAGTTGAGTTATTCATGGTCTTGAGTATAAAGATAAAGTAATTAATCAAGGTTTAAACAATCTCAGGTAATTGTTTGATTCTGGATCTTGAATGATAGGAAACAGTCTATAGAAAAGAGTCATTCACAGATTAAATTGGCTATGAGATTCGTAAGATCATATGATCATCTCTAAAAATATCAAAATTTCAATAAACTTGATCTTGTAAAAATTAATCAAAATACAAAAAATATAAAGGCCTAAAATTCTTGAGAAAACAAAGAATCAATTTTAGAACTGAAATTTAACTGAAAAATAATATCATCAATAGCTTCAATACTACATATAAACCAGCTATATAATTAATACATTATCTTTATTACCTCCCTGATATTTAACAGATTTTCTTTAAAATGAGAATTTTCCCAGAAAATAATTTCCAATTTTTTTTTTTGGTTTCTGTTACACAAAAAAGAGGAGATAACATGAAGAAAATATCACCTGTGCTCTTGGTAAAAAATAAAATAATATTTCTGAATTAAAGGCAATTTCACCATGTAGGAGTTTGGTCTCATGAAGGCTTTTACAGTGGTTAATGCATGATAGTTTTCTTACTTGGTAGACACGGTCCTTGACTTCTCAGTGTGTTTTTTATTATTCCAACTGATGAGTTGTCACAATCCGTATTTACTTCATCGTTTAGTGGATTCCTTGTGTCTAGATGTAGTCTCAGCCTGATGACCTTTATCATAAGAGAGTATTCTTGGTTCAGCTCGACGGATGGAATCTAAACCTTCTGTTGGCGATAGTGCGTATAAAGGCAAAGCTTTGCATTTTCTGGATCTGCGAGACAAGGCTCGACGGGCATATATCTCTCCGTGTTTCTATCCCATACCCCAAAACTGATTTGACACAGGCCAAGTAAAACTTTCATATAGCACTTCCTTTCAAGCCCTTTATTATGCCTCCAAATCTTCATATCATCTGTATTTTTTTGTAGCTTTTATCTATTTGATAAAGTATAAATTTCTTTGGTGGATGGATTGATTATCAATGATGTAACTACTAATTAATACAACTGAATACAAACAAAAAAAACTAAAATATCTTTGAACTTTTTATAAATATATAGTTTTTATTTTTTTTTTTTACTTATTGATTGTCAAAACGAATAATAATACTATTTTTGAATAAAAATCCTTGAATATATATACAAACAAACAATACAAAAATTAAATATCTACTCAAGGACAGTTCAGTAATCACTGAGAGAAAAGTGAAACTTGAGGTCATTGCTTTTCAATACTTTCTCTAGATGTTCAAGAAAAACAAAACTGTTAAAAGTGCTTACTACGCGGATTTAGTGTTAATGTAACGCCTTATTTTGTTTTTCGGAAGAATTGAATTTCACCCAATCAGCAATGGGTCTTGTTACTATTCTAAATAAATCAATATAATAATAATAATAATTTATTCATAGGTTACCCTACTTGGCTATATACCTACTATATACTTGAACAACATTACATAGCAATTAATGTAGAATAGACATAAACCTACGGCATCAATATTTTTCTTTCTCATCTGCTATATTTTGCTTTTCCTCTTTTTCTATTCGTAGAAAGTTGTGTGATTTGTTTTACCAACGGTGCAATAACACCCGAGTAAGATCTTTGATCCCAGCTTAAATTGTAGAGCCCGGAAGCCTACCGCGAAAAAACCATTTCAGGAAAAACTTTGCATCATTAGTAGAAACGGCTCCAAGAAATACCCTCATGCTATTGATTTAGTGTAGACTCTACCTAGACCTTAAAAAGACCATCATGGCTTGAAAGCCTTCTTTAGTACCTAATAGCTTCTGTATCTTCAATTCTGGATCCGCGTTAATTAGATTAATTCTCTCATTTTCTCTTTTCTCTTTTCTTGCAATCTTTGATAATATGACTTATTGTTTCAAGGTGTTGACCATTGTCGCAGCCACAATTTTATTCGACGTCTTTTATATTAATTTTTTTGAAATAACTTCCAAATTTTTCATGACCTGTTCTCATTTGTGTGATTGTGCTCAATTCTTCTCGTTTAATTTCTTTCATGATCTGCTCTGTCACCAGTCTTTCAACTTTTGTGGTACATTTTTCAATGTCTCCGTTTATGATCAAACGGCACCAAGAGGCTTTGTTCCTCTTATCTTATCTTTTTTGCCGTTTTTTTGATGTAACCAGTCTTGTATATTTTTTTTTGCAATAATCAATACTTTTTTTTATCTCCAATTTCTTTATCAGTCATCTCCTCAGGAGCCCATGGTTTTTTCCATCTATGATGAGACTTGGATACGGCTTCTTCCGAAATATTTTGTAGAGCAATCTCCAAAGTATTTACTGGCTATTTGCCGTTTTCCGAATTGAAATCGTTGTTGAAAGGGTTATTTCTGTCGAGTTTATATTTGAGCCTAATCACTTTCATCAATTGAATTTTTTGGCGTCCAATATCGGCAGATAAGAGTGCGGTTTTTTTCAATGATTTCAATTGCTGCAGATCTGTATGCCCCTAAGATTCTTCTTGTTGCTGAGTTTTATAAGACTTTGATGAGTCTCTTCTGTTCGAAATTTAGATTACTTCCCCAGATTTCTATGTCGTCATACTCCATTGTAGGTTTTATGCATGACATGTAAAAAAATTCTCTTGTCGCCGTTCAATGATGCCTCTAGTTGTGCCTATCAGTCTGGGGAAAATGTTTAGTCTGTTTCTTGCTTTCAAAATGTTGTCTTTGATATGGTCCTTGAAATTAAGTCTTTTGTCTAGAGTTATTCCCAGAAGTTTGACTTTTTTTTTTTGAGGTTATCTGAAGCTTAAATTTGGAAGTATCAAGTGACAATTAGGTTTTTGTTTTTTGTAGTTCTGCTTGAAGTGAATAAAATTCAACTTTGAGCCCAGGTCGATTGATTTCTGTACTGAGTTTGCCCAATTGCAGCATCTCTAAAGGAGTTCATTCAAATCTTTTCTATTGCTCAACGCTGTTCCTGTTTTGCAAATTGTGATGTCTTCTATGAATTCAATTGGGCATCCCTCCATTTCATGATTTCTCTAAAGAGCTCTGTCGTATAGACCATGAAGAGTATAGGCGAAATTGGTGAGCCTTGTGGTATTTCTGTCTTGTCATCTTTTTTTGGTCCTTCTGCCTCATCAAATGATCATTTAGCCTTCCTTCCTGTTATAAAGTGGTAGGTTTAACTTTTTTAGGTAAGTTCATTTTTTCCAAAGTTTCAATTAGTAATTGGCAGTTGACATGATCAAAGAAGCCTTGGATGTCGATCATAATGACTGATATTTATCCATTTCCAAACTTTCCATGCGTCAATCTCTTGGAGGGCCCAATAAAATCGTTCCAGATTTTGTCTCTTGCTTTATACGCATTGTCTTGAAACTGTTTCTGGGCCTTCCTTGCTTGCTCTATGTCAGGCTGTTCCTGTGAAAGTCTGGCCTTCCTTTTGAGTAAGACAAGTTTGAAGCATTCATTTTCAAGGTCTTTCGTCCAATATCTCTTTGATTAAGGGGTTATTCTCAATAACGGAGTTGACTTTTTCTAAGGCTTCTTCGAGTCGAATTGCTATTCAGTCGATTTTTTTGTGGTTTCTCGGATAATTTTGCAAAATATTAATTTCCTTTATAGACTCTTTTAGAGCACCGTGGATTAAATCCCAGCTAGTCTTCTTAACATCGAGTTGTTTAAGTTCCGAGATTCCTTCCAACGTGTCAATTACCTTGCCCCCTATGGTCCACCACAATGGGAAATGATTGCTTGAAAATTCGTCTGGGTTCTCCATTTTTCCGTGTGTGATGTGGCTTGCGGCTTGTTCAGTTGCTAAATACATCAATATTTTTTTTTATATATAAATATAAATAGATTCCAACAGCTATTTTTAATCATTTTTTTCAACACATAATAGCATCATTTTACTTAATAAATGAAAATATATGTTTTTATACTATCCAAAAATATATATTTAGAAAAAAAACTTTTTTATTGCCAGTAATGAGTGCCGTTATTTAAGGGGTTTCTGAAGGCTTCCAAAGCGGGTTGTCATCAATTTGAAAAATTAAATAACGAGTAATATTCCTCACACCAGAGTCTTTGATCCAGAATTTACTTATCTTCATATACATTTTTGTCTTATTGATTTGATTTTGAGGTCTGGTTATATATACTTACAGCTGGAAGGAACAAGAATAAAAAATTGCAAGCCTTCAGTTCAAGCTTTTTGATCCATCGGCTTTCCCTGCAATTTTTTCATGTGCTTTAGCAATATCTTCCAATATCTTGTTTCACTGAAAAATATATTAATTTTAAAATTATTTTAAAACTACTGGAGTTAACTAAGCATTCTTGTAATTTACTTGAGAGTCGTGTTGAAATAATTGACTGTTGATCTTATCTTCAAACACTTCTCTATAAATTCTCTCTTTTGTGGACAGATTGAGTTTTGGAAATTCCAACTGATTTTTTCGTCTAATAATAGCTTCTTGAAAGCAGCATCAAGCAGCTTGAAATGCTATTAAATTTTTTTTTCTCATGTTATAGCTTGAATTTTACCCAATTTTGAAGCCCGTTTCGTCAATATTGAAGATACAATTATTCCCAACACCGACCGCTGCGACGAAGAAGAAAAAACCAATCAAAAAAAGTTCCGTTTGAGTCCATAAATCATTTTTAACTCTGATAACGCTTACAAAGCATTTTAAACATTTCTTAATTGGGAGACAGACATGACTAATGCTTACATCTAGTTGTCAGAAAGAGTACATTTGCTTGTCCTCTATCCTGCAGTAGTTCTAAATTACAGTTGATTCGTTGATTCGAGAACATGTTTAGGTTGACAGAAATATTTTATGGGAATTAAATGTTAGCTCTACATACGTACTTGCCTAAGACAAAACGCTTATTTGTGTTTCCTGGTGGATTGTAATATTCCCAATATATTAACCTGAAATAATTTTATAAAAGTTGTATATTTGCCGTTTTCTATAATTATAGACTTATATATCATGCTTTGCAGACCTCTATTGTATATTTTTATGAATTTTTTAAAAAACATGTTTGTTAAAAAAATCAAAAATCTATGGTAAAAAGCATAAGATCACATGAAAAATTTGGCAATAGGGGATCTGCTAGTAAAGGCGAGATGGGTGTGCCTTGCGGCCGCTCCATCCACAACCATGTTGCTCTTACGATTTGTCATAGAAGAGTTGACTCAGCTAATTGTTTGATTCAGGAGTTTCACCTTCGCAAGCGTCTCAATGAGCGTTTGTTTCTTATCGTAATCTAAAGCACACTATATATCTATCATCAGTGCAGACACAGTTTGACTCTCACTCTTGACCTTATTGACCAAGGTAAGGCCTGCATCAACCGCGGATTATCCTTTTATGCCCCGAAATTATTCTCTGAGAAGTGTTTCCCTTGCTAGAATATCTCTGCTGCCTGTCCATTCTATGAACTCTCTTACCTCTCTGAAGTTTATTCTTGTGTTTGAGTCCCAGCTTGTATGGTGAAGGTTGAAGTCTCTAGCCATAATGACTTTTTTTAGGGTCTCTCCATTTAGCTTTTCCATGAAGTATTGTATTATCGGCTGTTTATCTTTATCCAGGTTGTCCTTTTGGTTGTAAACATTTACTATAGTCAAGTCGTTGTATTTAATAGTTACCGTGCCCCTGGTCGTTAGGTTGTTCAAGAACATGACTTTGCCCTTGAATTTATCCCTCCTGCTGACATATGTAATTACTCTAGTATGCTTTCCACTTGTGAGGTAACAAAAGCGTTTAAAAGACCCCCTCTTTTTTTTTTTTTTTTTTTTTTTTTTTTTTTTTTTTTTTTTTTTTTGCTAGTAGTGATATTGTTGACTCTGTTTCTTAACTATTTCTCTTTTATTCACTACACATGTGGCTTCTGTACCATGATATTGTATGGTTCGTAGAACTCCAATATTCTTCTGTTTAATATCTTTTTTTTTTGTGTATTTGTTCGTAATACTTTAATCGTCATCTTCTAGACCTCCCAGCAACTCGTACCTGTTTGTAGAAGTGACCACTTCTGGCGACGGCCTTCGCCTTCGTTCTAAGTTAATTGGCTTTAATCTAATTCCACATGACTTTCTTTGGGGGGTTTATATGCTGTAACGTCTTCTTGTGAAACCTTGAGCTACCTCCGTTACATGTCTCATTTTTTCTTCTATAAAGAGAGTATGTTGTCCTCTCTTTTTGCCTCTCCGTATTTCTAAGCGAGCTCTTAGCAATCTTGTCTCTCCTTACTGAGATAGAAATGTAATCAGACACTATCATCGATCTTGGAATCTTCCAAAAGTGTCCAACTGATTCCAAAACAAGCTTGAATTCGAATATTTTTTCCAATCAATGATGCAAGATTTGTTTCTAACCAGCTTCTCCGTCGCAGAATTTAGCTTGATGCCTAATCCTTCTATCCTTTTTGTACTGTTAGTGGAGTGACAGGTTCTGCTTCAAAACCACTTTGCTATCCAGAACATTCTCCCTCTAGGGGTCAATTCCAATTTCGCCTGCTCCTAGTTTAGAGCCGAAAAGGACTGCCTTAAACCAGGGATCCGTAGATATAGGTGAGTAGTCTTCATGGATTTCCCTGCTTCACTTCCCTACGCTCTCAGGAAGAACGTCGTCATTCAACTTTATAATAGGGTTGTTATTTCTACGTGAGAGTGCAACTTGAACCACAGTGCCCTTTCCATACCTCTAATCAGTTTTAACAGCCAATGTTTGTGTGTGCTTCAACGTTTTTTTTTTTTTAAATCCTTTGCGCAGTACAACTTTACGTAATTTCTGGTCCTCAGCTCTAGCTCTACTAATTGCCTTCTGTTACAGTATCTTGTATTTTCTGATCTGTTCTACGCTTAACTACAGACATCTCATTTTCAACTTTTTTCAATTTATCTATTTCATCCATTCTCCTGATATTTTGACTATACTTTTTGTGCATGTTTTCATACGCATTGCGCATTTTACCATCAGTTTTAGTAAGGGTTTTTTTCATTCTTAATTGTTGCTTCAAGCTGCTTGCACACCTTATCAGTGTCAAAGTCTTTTTGAAGCATATAGAGATTGTTTCTATCGATACGAATTCCCTGCTCGATGCTTTCCATCCTGCTGATTGCCGAATTTGAATTGGATAATGCTTCAACAGCTTTAATCTTGAAATCCCTGGCCTCTTTATTGTTCGTGCATGTATAAGGTATTCTTTACCGCCCTGTAGCTCCTCATCTTGATTGGCTTTTTGTTCTCCCACTTCTTCAAGAAGAAGAGTAAGATATTAGCCATTTTCAGGCCTCAGTTCTTGTGAGGTTGTAACATCTATGTGTAAAGACATTTCAAATATTCAATAACACATGATTTGAGTAAATAGCTAAAGTTGTGTGTTTTAATGGTTGCTTTGTAGATTAGCTATTGTATGTTCATCAAGGACAAGTTTGAGAGTGGTGGTGAAAAAATCACAACAAGAAGATGATAAACAAGCTAAGTCAAACTTCATTTTTTTTTTTCAACCTTTGAAGATCGATTTATTTTTTTCAATGATGTAATAGACTCGAGATAGACTATTAGGTTAATGTGAAGATAGTTAGTTGCCACTGAAATGGTATAGTAGGAAAACAAGAATTACAATACCCAATTGTATGTAGATACTAAAGAACTTTACCGTCTATCAAAGGATCATATAATAAACCTATAGACCTATATTCTGATAAACTGATTCAGAATTGGGCTATGACAAATAGAAGGCTGACCTAAGAAAGAGTGGCTGAAGTTTAAAAATAGCTTCAAAATGCTGTGTGTGTGTTGTGTGTGCTTGTGTGTCATAACAATAAAAAAAAAAAATGCCTAATTAAAAAAAAACCCCACCACCACCATTTCCTTATCACCATTTTTATTTTTTCCTTCCTTTCCATTCTCTTTTTCTTGCCATCACCTATATTTATTATCACCATTTTTTTTTTTACACTTTGAAATATCATATTTCTCAACATACATACAAACACACATCAATAATATAATCATCATTCACCATGGCTTCAAGTGTTCCTTACGATCCTTATATTCCCTCTCAACAAACTGGTACAAGCAAGACCCAGGACATTCAAAATGTAAGTTTTAATCTCAGCTATTCTTTTAGCTTTGTTTACTATGTTTTCATACAGTATTCAATAATGAGTCGAATCCTTGCAATGCTTTTTCTTCTTAACAATCTTGTCAACATAAAGCTCTTTTTTTTTATTCTCTGAAATCTTTAAGCTTCTGTCACCGTTTCATACTGTTACTACTATTCAGTATAGTTATCAGCTAAAACCTCCTTCGTTCTCTTTCAAAATCAAAAGATTTAGAATTAATTCACAATGCAACTCAGTTCAATTCAGTAGTTTGATTCACTAGACGAGTTAATTCTTAGAATATTAAGTATTGTTAGTCTGCACCTAGTTTTTCAAAAGAGTCCAACGTTGTTGACTAATGTTTAGACGAAATCCAACTTAGAGCTTTTATAATACCATTTTCAAAAAAAAAAAAAAAAAAGCCCCTTATAATACTTATATCTTGATAAAAAATCTACCCCCTTATTTAATATCAAATTTTCACTATATTCTGAGTGTTTGCTTTGTTTTATTATACACTCTATTTCGGATTGGTGCTATTACTGACTGTCGTCAATACCCCTCGAAAGAAAAAAAAATAAATAAATAAATGTCGTATTGTTGCGTATACTCATCATTTTTTGCCTGGTTATGATTATTATTTTTTCATTCCAATATCAAAACA
This sequence comes from Magnusiomyces sp. LA-1, assembly GCA_029678045.1. Lineage (NCBI taxonomy): Eukaryota > Fungi > Ascomycota > Dipodascomycetes > Dipodascales > Dipodascaceae > Magnusiomyces > Magnusiomyces sp. LA-1. The sequence goes on along the minus strand of CP115648.1, from coordinate 7,229,552 downwards.
AAAACCAAAAAAAAGTAAAAAAAGCATTCAATATCTAATTATTTCATATTTCAAATATATTTTGAACTATTTTACTATGGGCTTCAATATCATATACCTTTGAAATGTTTTTTTTTGTGAAAATTCATTTAGCGCTATTTAAGTTTTTTTTATGTTGCATCATTCTTTCACAACGCCATGCGGCTGTGCTAGATGGTATACTGACCTGAAGGTCACATGTGGACAACTATTTCAGGAACACTAGAAAACAGAAAAAACTCAATATCTAAAAGAAAAAGTGAATTTCAACAAGAGAAAAGGATACTTATTTTTCAGAATGAAAGGATTGTTGATGAAACTTGATATTTAGAGTTTTTGATTTCAAAATCAAAGATTTAGGCACTAACGAGAAAAAGCAGCATTCCACTAAAGTCATTATTGATATTACTACTACTACTAATTTTTATATGAAAAAGAAAAAAAAAGAGATAATCAATGCTAACATAATACTTTTTTTTTATCTAGCAAGTTGATGGAACTGTTGATATCATGCGTCAAAACTTGAACTTGATGGCCGAAAGAGGTGGTCAATTGGACGCATTACAAGACAAAACCGATAACTTGGCTGTAGCAGCTAAAGATTTCCAAAGAGGAGCTAGCCGAGTAAGAAAACAAATGTGGTGGAAGGACATGAAAATGAGATTGTGTCTTTTGGCTGGTGTCATCATTTTGATTATCGTCATTGTTGTACCAATTGCCGTTCACTTTAGTTAAAAAGAATAAATATGCATTTTGTTTTTGTTTTGAAGAAGATTATTTGAAAGGTTATAAAAAAAAGCAGGTTTGTCAAATAATGATAATTATTAATTATAATATATAAAAAAAATATGAAAAAATTATATTATTAATGTTTTGATTTATATATACTATATATATTTGTACAAAAAATTTGTTTTCTATTATTTGAGAATATAAAAACTCTTAGTTGATGATAGTGCTTTTGTTTATTTAAAAGGAGAGTACTAAATTACATATTTTGTGACATTACTTGTATTAGTATACAAGTAGTAGTTCTTATCACATCATTATAAATAACATTAGTAAAATCTTTTTTTTTATTCATCTACAATTTATATAAACATTTCAACATAAATACATTAAATTTTCAGATATTGGAAATCTATTTAGCAATTTCAATAATCTTTTCAAGAGACAAACTCTTAGGACGTTCAATTGGAACACCCAAGATTCTGTCCCAGATCAATTGTGGGAGAGGACCAAGAGCTCTGGAAACACCGAAAGTAACAGTGTAGAACAAAGTCTCGGTAATGCCGTAGTGGTGAAGTAAAGCACCAGAGGCAGAGTCGACATTTGGATGAGGATTCTTGGTCTTTCCGTGTTCCAAAAGAACCTTTGGAGCAACTTCAGAGTTCTTCAAGACCAAGCTGATAGTTGGGTCGTTCAACAATTCTGGTCTTTCCTTGGCAAAGTCCATCAAGGCTTGGAATCTTGGATCTGGCTTTCTCAAGACGGCGTGACCGTAACCTGGGATAACTCTTCCAGAGTTCAAGACAGACCAGAGGTATTGTTCAATGTCCTTGTCAGAGTAGTTTTCTGGAATCTTTTCTTGCATATCCAAGATGAATCTCAAGACTTCTTGGGCAGCCAAACCGTGGAGAGGACCAGCGAGACCTTGAAGACCGGCAGAGTAAGAAAGGTAAGGATCGGAAAGAGCAGAACCGACAAGGTGGGTAGCGTGAGCAGAGACGTTACCACCTTCGTGGTCTCCGTGGAGAGCCAAGTAAAGACGGAGAAGGTCGACAAAGCCACCCTTGTCTTCCTTACCCAATTGGGCAGCAAAGTTGTAGGCCCAATCCTTAGACTTGTCAATCTTGCCTGGGAGAGCACCACCTCCGTTGTATGTGTTTTGATAAATCTTTGCAGCGATTTGTGGGAGCTTGGCAATAAGGCTGAGAGAGTCGTCAAAGACATAGTCCCAGTATTCCTTCTTGGAGATACCACGTTCGTAGGCCTTGGCGAACTTGGAGTCGTGGTTCAAGGCAGAGACGGCAATGGCGAATTGGGTCATTGGGTGGAGAGTCTTGGCTGGCAAGCCGTCCAAGATCTTGACAGCATAGTCTGGGAGTTCACCATCTTCGGCCAATTGTTGAGATAATTGACGGACTTCGTCGACTGATGGAACTTTTCCGGTCAACAAGAGCCAGAGCATAGATTCTGGAAGCATTTCACCACCTTCTGGGGCCTTTGGAAGAATGTCTTGACATTCCTTGATGGTCTTGCCGTGAAATCTGATACCTTCTTCAGCATCCAAGACGGAACCTTCCCAGAGCATGGCCTTAAGACCTCTCATACCTCCGAGGAGGTTTTCAACCTTGACGTCGCCAAGGGACTTGTTAGCATATTCAGTCTTGACCTTCTTGAGGAGTTCTTGCTTGGCTGGGATGACTTCCTTAAGGGCTTCCTTAAGAGTAGAAACTGAGCGCTTTTGAATCATACCAAATGAGATGGTAGACTGTTTTGAAATGGTTTTAAAAAATGTTAATAATTTCTGTGTTTGTGTGGGGGTGCATGTGTATCATAAGTAATGAGGAGAAATGGGGGGAAACTTACTTGAAGGGATCTTGCAGATGTTCTGTACATATTGAATATGTTTGATGATGGATGAGAGAAGAGTTAAAGAGATGTAATAAAAAAAAAGATGATGAAAGAAAAAGAGGAAAAAAAGAATTTGAAAAATTAGAGCGAAAAGCGGAGTATTTATATCAATTGAAATTTTAACTCAAAAGGGGGACTAGAGAGAGAAGTTAATCTTAAGACACTTTTTAATTCCCATACTGTTTTTGTTTTTTCACCTGTTAAACACCGGCATAGATATTCCCTATACCGGAGGAAGAGACTTTTTATAGAGACAAAATTGACCAATTGAAACTGAATTTTCATAGTTATAAAAGAAAGTTATTGATTGATTAATTGCCCTTTTATTCTTTTCCTCTTATTATATTAGTTTTTAAGTTTACAAAGTTTCATTATTATAATTATCAATTGCCCTATCATTGAGAATTATGAGACCACTATTAAAATAGTTATGGCCAGAATCCCATAGTGATTTTATCATTAGTAGTAGTAATATTATTACTAGTATTGTATTGTATCGAATAGTACAATAATAAGGAAAATCACGGTAAAGCGGATGTGTGGGGTAAAACAGTAGTAAAGAGGAAAACCGATTTAGTATTAAGATTTGGGGGGAATGGTGATGATTTAGTACTACTGTGATTATTTATGGTAATACTCTATAGTATTATTATTACTATCATTACTATCACCTTCTTCATCATAATCATCCTAATCATCATCATTATAATGGCCAATTGTCTTATAGGTATAAAAAAAAGAGTTATTTCGGCTTATATCAATTTGTTTAAATATATTTTACTTACAGTGTCAAATAAAATACACTCTAAATGGCCAGTTTGGCTCGGAATTACTATGATGGTGTGTTCCCTCGGTCAGTATCATAAGTATCTCCGTACCTAATGCTAGTAGAAATAAAAGTGTGTGATGAGTAAAACACAACGGTTAATACATTTCTCTTAAAGACTGTATAACAAAAAATGTAATAATATATAAAAAAGAATGACAATAAACCAATTGCCAATCTAAGAAACCGCATGGCCCGTTATTCGGACAAATGAAAGTCTGTTGAATTCAAAAATAATCACAGGAATACATTGTTAAATGATGGTTAGTACTTAGATATATAAACAACGACTATGGGGGTTCTCGGTATATACCCCCCGATCGGACCAAACTTATGGGCTCTCCGATGTTGACATTTAGTTACATTACACATATAATATATTCATTGTCACATTCAGCCGCATGTGGGTTAGGGCACCCCACAATTATTATTAAAACTACAATCCCATTATACTGATGGGTAGGTAAGTAGGTAGCAGTAGTTTTGAAATATTTCAACATCTATTCATTTGAAAAATGAATCTATATTAAAGAATTCTTTTTATAACTAAACCTCTATTACCTTTATAATTTTGGATTATCAAAGAATAGACTATATTTCAAATATGATCGTTCAACTCAAAATTCAATTCACGTCTCTGCGCCCCCATTGCAATTTCTGTCATTCGTTCAACCCTTGCCCTAGATTTCAAAGCGTTATACTTGTTCGATAGTTTATCCCTACTTCTAACTAAATCTTACTATCACAATAATCAACCAAAGAGCAAAAATATTATTTACTTTTAACTCTACTCTTTCTTTTTCTTCTCTCCTTTTTTTATTATATATGATATCTATATTTTGGTAACATTTCTTCAAATCATACTACTCTTTTTTTAAAAAAAAAAATACACATACATTTGTTCTTTAAGCAAAAATGGCAGCACCGTTGTCTCCTTCAGATTCACTGGAACTTGAGTCGCTGGCATCTTCAGGATCCAGCCGTGCGGGTTCCACAAGAAATGATAACGATAATGACAGCTTAATATCTAGTGGAAATATGTCAAGGAGGTCATCCCTAAATGACGAAGACTTTTCCTATTACAATGAAGAAGCTGATGATGATGATGTTCGAAATCAATTATTATCGGTACCACAAGGAGCCAGAAGAGGAAGGCATGGCAGATCACAAAGTTCGGTTTCAAGTATAAGTGATCTAGTCTTTGCATTACCTGCCTCTCGAGATCTGCTTACTGAAATCGAAATTCCGTTAGAAAAACAAAAACAATTGACTTGGTTTGATGGCTTAAGTCTGGTCATAGGGATGCAAGTTGGGTATGTCTTTTTTTTTTTCTGTGTTTTTGCTTGTTTTGATTTCTTTACACTCATACACACACGTACAACCCCTTATTCTAACATTTAGTACTATCTTTTAAATCTTTTTTTAGATCAGGAATCTTTTCTTCTCCTACTCAAGTAGATATTAGAGCAGGATCAATAGGAGCTTCACTACTCATATGGCTAGTGGCTGGGCTGTTGGCTTGGACCGGCGCCTCCTCCTTTGCAGAACTCGGCAGTACCATTCCTCTCAACGGTTCATCCCAAGCATATTTGAATCACATTTTCGGTCCTTTACCATCATTTCTCTTTTCATGGACAGCAGTAGCTATTTTAAAGCCAGGTAGTTTGGCAATTGTCTCTATTATTTTTGGAGACTATATAGCCAAATGTTTCACTCCATCATCTCCCATTTCTACTTCAGAAGAATCAGCATCCTTCTTGGGAAGTATAGTCTATAAGATCATTGCGGTTTTGGGGCTTTTCTTCGTCACAGCCATTAATATCTACTCCACACGACTTGGCGCCAAAACAGGCAACTTTTTCTTTATTCTCAAACTCTTTTTACTATTGGCTTTAATCATCCTTGGTATTGTTGGATATTTTGTTGTTGCTCATAAAGTCAAAAAAGATGATACCATAGCGCCAGCTGCCCTCGCAACAACCGGGAAACACTGGTTCCGTGGATCGTCTACTGATCTAGGGGACTACGCTATTGCTCTCTACGCAAGTGTCTGGGCATACGACGGCTGGGACAATGTTAACTATGTTTCAGCAGAAATGAAATCCCCAGCAAAGGACGTCCCCAGAGTTATCCACACCGCCCTCCCAGTCGTCATTGTCTCGTATCTCTTAGCCAACCTTTCCTACTACGCTGTGCTTTCCAAACTTGAACTCGATGCTTCCAACACCGTAACCCTCACTATGGCAAACAAAGTCATTGAAATCCCATTAGGCTCCGTCATATTTGCATTGCTAATTGCCCTGAGTTGTCTCGGCACTATGAATGTTTCCACATTTACCTACGCTCGACTCATCTACACTTCGGCAAAAGACGGCTTTTTCCCATCCTACTTTGCTCGCACAAATGTCAGTAGAGGCACTCCTGTAAACAGTCTCTTACTCACTTTTTTCCTATCGCTATTGTTTATCATTGCTGGCGACTTTGAATCACTCCTCACCTTTTGTGGCTTTGCAAACTACTTTTTCTATTTTATAACGGTTCTTGGTGTCATTGTTTTGCGTGTTAAGCAGCCAGATCTCAATAGACCTTATAAAACATTTATTGCAACTCCTATCGTCTTTTGTTGTGTGGCACTGTTCCTCGTCTCTAGAACCGTTTTCGAAAAACCATGGCAATCGCTTTACGCAGTCGTGTTTATTTTACTAGGAGTACCTGTATATTGGTGGAGATTCGAGTCATTTGATCTTAAAGCTTTCAAAGAATTGAAAATCATAAAAGCAATTAAACAAAAGTTCTCAAGGTAAACCAGGCTATATTCAAAAGGAATCATGTATAATATAGTAATATATATTATACATTGTATAACATGAGAAAATTTTAAAAATAAAAAAGAAATGCAAAATATTAAACAAACTATACAAAAAAAAAATCCAGTAATGAAATAAAAAAATTTAAAAAACAAAAAAAAATCTATATGCACAAAATAAAATATTAAAAAGCTATTGAAAAAAGAAAGTTATGATGAAAAAAAAAATAATAATTTAAGATTTTCAACTGATTGTTTTTTACTTTGTTTTTTTTCTATTTAATCAATTGAAAATGTAGAAGTATTGGCTTCTATAAATTGTTCTTTATTTTTTAATGATGATAAAGAACTGCCAATGCTTTGTTCTTGTTGTTGCTGAGGCTCAATCAACGTTGATGTTGATGATGTAGAGGCTTTAGGACTTTTCCCTGGAGATGATTGTGCTTCCGCAGTAATTGTTGATGAAAAAATTGAATATGATGAAGATGATGTTCCTGCAGTACTATTGAAATTACTAAAAAGGCTGGAATTTTCATTACCATCATCTTCCTCTTCCTCTTTTTCGTCTTCTTCATTTAGTTGATTATTTAACTTTTTCTCACTGGTTTTTTTAGGGGTATCATCATTATTAGTTTTGTTGCTGTTATTGATGGTAGCAGATCTGGTAGTATTTGGAGTGATTGATCTAATAATTTCTTGTTGTTCATCTGCTCTAGAAGTTGAGTTAGGAGTAGACGCACGATTACTATTAGACTTACGAGTCGTAATATTAGTTTGCTGATTATTAAAGTTTTTTTCTTCTTCTTCTTCTTCCTCATCTTCTTCTGCAATAGTCGAAATGGGAGATGATCGACTAATAACATCCTTAAAATTAGGGTGGTCATATTGACCAATCTCATCTTTATTATCTTCCTCATGTTGTTCATCGGTATTAGCGCCATAGTTAAGCCCGTCTTTGTTTGATAAGTTTGTGTTATTATCATCATTTTTACTTTGATTTCTATCGGAATTAAATTCTTGAGAAGACATTGACCCTTGAAATGAATTTTCTTCTTCTTCAGCTTCCGGCTCTTCCTGATTTTCATCAAAAATCAGCTGGTCAATCTCACGTTCTATTTCCTCCATGACTTCTAAAGGCAAAAACTCGGCAAACTCATCTTGAATATCTCTTTCATTTGGATCGATTTCCTCATCTGAGGTCTGGCGCTCTGAACTATCAAATGTGTTGTCCTTTTCCAAGTCCTCTTCTTCTTCTTCAAAGTTTCTCAAATTGTCAACATCGGAAATAGTATCGATAAATGAGTTGTCTGCAACTTGTCCTCCAAACTTGATTTCGGATGGATCCACCTCGTAGTCAAGAGTTTGTGACGCTTGAGTAATTAATGCATCCGATATGAAAATACAGTTTCTTATCATTTTGTTCACTCGTTCCGAAGATTCTAAAAACTCAATATGCGACTGTATCTTCTTTTCAACAAGCTTTGTCTTTTCAGAAAGTTCTTTTTCTTCTCTGGTTTGATTTTCTGGACTAACACGTTCGTCATCGGTCATGCTGCTTTCTTCGTCATCATCATCGTCGTCTTCTTCTGCGTCAGATGCGCTACTACTGAATAGATCTAATGGCTCTTCGTTACTATTAAGCTCTCCCAGTCGTGGAAACATTAAAATCTTATCTCTCTTTTGTAGCAGCTTAGCTTGTTGTATATGCTTGGACTGTGATCGTAGTTTTTTTTCAAGATATTTATTAACCTTCAATAAAGAAGTGTTAGAGATTTCCAAATCCATGATTTTGCGGTCTGATCGTGCTTGTTTGACTTGTAATTTTTTCATATCTGTTTGTGTTTGTTGATCAATATTTGACTTTTGTAAAGTAGGGGATGCATTTGCCGATCGGCTATTTGCAGGAGAAACTTGGTCATATTCGTCATAGAACTCATCATCATCATCATCATAATAGGGGTCTTCTTCATTATTTTCGTAATCATAGTCATTGTTTTTGTATGCAATTTTAGGAGGGCTTGAGGGAGTGATGCGAGATACGTTGGGTGCAATTCTTAAAGGCTTGCTACTAAAAGGTATTCCTCCTTTAGAAGAATTAGTAGATCCAACGCTTACTCTAGGGGAGTTTGAGCGAGATTCTGAAGGGTATCCATTATTTGGGTTGTGTATAAACATTTGAGGGGATGCTGGGCGTGAGTAGCTTGCAGATGATTGAGGCACTGTAGGGGGCATCAGAGCCAATCTGGGTTTGTTATTGTTGGAAGATTGCGCTCTGACTTTCAACATTCTTGGCTGAGAGTCATTATTATTGCTATCAGGATCAGCTGAAAATTCTTTACGAACTTTAAGCCCTGAAGACACAAAAAACTTTGGTTGTTGAGGCTGTTGTTGTGTGTAATTTATGGTGGGCGCAATTTTGGGACCTCTATTTTGATACAAAACAGGGGTTCCAGACTTTGCCCTTACACTAAGAGCAGAGGCGTTGGCATAAGGGTCACGCTGCTGCATAGACATTGTTGGAACACGAGGTCGAGGATCAGGATCATTCGAGAAACCGCCCATCGTACTATTTGGAACCCGGAATCCTAATGTGTGAGGTTTCGTTGTAGGGAAGTTGTTATGCTGGTTTTGATCATAACTATTAGGTATGGAATTTGCTCTGTATGATTGGGTTTGGTTTGATGAATCTTGGGAATAGTCGATTGAAGCGACCGAGAAGTTTCTTCCAATCTTCGGAAATACTGGAGCGGCATTAGAGTTTGTAGTAGCAGAACTCACAACGTGAGAAAACAAAGATGGCTTTGCTTGACCGTTGGTGATGTTACTGGAATACTGAGGCGCAAAGCGGTTATTTTTATAATTTCCACTATCCATAATGAAATCATCAGAGCGTGAGCTTTGTATGACTTGAAGTATTCATACAAATTAAGGGTTGAAGTGGAGAGGTAAATAAAAAAATAAAAAGAAGGATGGTATTTAAAACAACAAAATTAAAGGTGATGAAATAAGAATATTAAGAAAAATGAATGTATGGCTGGTTAGTACCAAAATAAGTCACCCCATTTCCCATACAGTTAGAAAAAAAAAAATAGCTTCGATCCATTCAGATTTAGTGACATTACATCAGCGCACTGTCACCAAGGGCTAGGGCACTTGAAAATGGCACTTTGATATTCTCAAATCTGAAAAAATAAAAACCTTGAATTTGGTTCCTTTCAACCTTATATCAGCTTATAATCAAACGCAAGATTAAACTGTTTCTTATTCACATCACGGTTTTTTCTGTTTTTTGATTATCTAAGAATACCAATATCGTTTATGCTTAGTTAGCATATTTAAGTCTAAATGTTAAGGACTAAATACTAAAGGCAATTCTATGATATCATACCGTACCAACTATTACAAACGAGAAGATCGCAATGAGCCTTTAGGCGATAATGAGGGAAACTCCGTTTCATACAAACAAGTATATGCAAGGTTTCTAGACTCTTGCATCCAAATAGTTTTACAAAACGAGTCTCACTTATTTTCTCTTGAAGAGCAAGAATGTTTTGAAAGCTTTTCTTCGAAATTGTCGGATGATGCAAAATACATCTTTGTCAGACTTTTTTTCTTCTCTGCATCAAATTGGATTCGCAAGTATCGATACTATGACCGATTTAAGAACTATTGTAATATTGATGATGCTCTAGATCAGCTGTCAACTAATATTTTTATGGAAGACTCTAGTAAATATCTAAAGGCTTTCAAAGAGTCTGTAGAAAACGACAACTCTTTCAAAAGCAAAGTACCGTCGGGCCTGAATGCACCCACTTTCTTAATAAAGCTAAGCATTGATCATTTATCTCTGGCAGATAGTTTATCTCTGTTGACCAGAGTTGAACTAATAGATTTGGCCAAGGAACTTCACATTAGTCTCGGGAGTACTTCCAAATCAGCAGGAGTTTCTAAATCTACCTCTAGCAAATCGGGAGGAGGTTTGAGTAAACGAGATATTATCAAAAAGATTTCGCAGAACAACGATACACAGCCTTCTATTGTTGATTTTTTCAAGCCAAAAACATCAAAAAACTGTAGTAGTCCTAAAAATGTCAAGGTTCACAAATATCTAAAAGTCCATTTGAAAGCCGTTTATGTAAACCCCTTTGCAAGAATCTGCTTTAATCGTCTGTTTGTAGCATTTTTCAGAAGAAGCAAGCCTGATCCCATGATTGATTACGCACGACTAGCTCTACTGGCTGATACCAACGCCCTATACTTTCCACAATACCAAGTTCATCGAGATAGAAGCTATTTTTCGTGCAGAGAAGATTTTCTTGCTTACGAAGAAGCTTTAAAAATCAAAGACGATATAGACTTTTTTTTGGTGAATAACTTCAAAAAGCAAGTTATCACACCTAAAGCACTTAATATTTACAAAACTATACAACCTAGATTTATGCCTACTCTACAGGCCTCCATGTTTGCGGAAAACACTACTGTATTTAAATCTGTGTCATTTCCGTCTATCGAGCAGTATTGTGTTTATTCTACAGCAGAGTGGATCTACATTCAGGTAGCAAACAGGTTAGTTCAATATCTAGATCCTATTGATGAATGGATCTTTTTAAACACATTTCTTAGTCAAAGGTTATTTCATAATAGCGCAAGAGGAGATAACTATGGTCGGAAAGCTCACATTGAAACCAACTCGCTCTCAAAAAACTGGAAATTTGCTTTAGAAGTTTCCAAAAATCACTCGCCTTCTCTATCTCCAGAAGCTGCAAAACTTGCATTGGAAATTGAGCACTATGTTAATAATGCTACAAAATTTGGTCAAGAAAATGATTTGAAAGACAAAGCAACGAGATTTTGGTATACTATGGCTTTTGATACATGTGTACAAGGGATTAAAGACCCATTAGTCCATGAGGTTTATCACATACCATTGAGGAACAGAATAAAAAGTATGGAAAATAAATTAAAAATTAAAACTTCTGAAAGGCTTGATTTTGCTCATGTGGCTTTGACAAAACCTAAAGAGGTTTACATTGCTTGGGAAAAGCTTACTCCAGCTGACATATATGAGCCTGTCAAAAAAGAAGAATCTTTTGATGAGTCGCCAAACCTTGACGAATATTTTGATCAGACTAGCCAAGCCATAAATGGGTCTGCCTCTTCCCCTTTTGTGAATATGTCGCTTGATTTACCTACTATACAGAAACATCGCTTTGCAAGGCCTCAATGGGTAGACGAAACCAATCCACAAAACGGAATTTATGTAGAAGAGGCAGCCTTGCAGTACTATAGACGCACCTACGGATTTGAAGGACAACATTTTGAAAATTCCATTTTAACAACAATATTTGGTCTTTTATTTTGGGACATAATCTTTGAGCCTCCGTCATCAAAACTGTTTTTGGAATACTGTGCCTCATTGGATGAACAGCTTGGAATAAACAAAATAGATGAAACCAATCCAGGACTGTCTCTACCACGAAAAGTGCCTACCTTTGCGTTTCAGCACAAGTATCAAGCTGCTCCTGCAGACTTTTTTAGTTCTTCCTTTTACATCTGTCGCAAAGAGCAAATTGACGTCAGGCTTTTAACAATCAAGGGCAATTCAAGGTTATCAGAGTCTGAGGATTCAAAAAATGACCCATTAGCAATGGATTTTATTATAAATACGATCAAAACTGTGCATGAAAGAGAATTTGAAAAAAAGACTCATTGCGTTGGTATATCATGGTTTGAACTAGACCCCATTATGTGTATAGTTGAATACCTTGGCTCTTATGCTATTTATCGTATATGTGATTTACTGGCCAAAAATTATCGAGTACTAAAAAGCGGGATGCCAGACTTGTGTCTGTGGAACAATGAATTAAGGAAATGCAAGTTTGTAGAGGTCAAAAGCACAGATACAACTTCTTTCAAACAAGAATACTGGATTGATTATTTAACAAGGTCTGGAATAGAAGTTGAAGTTTGCAAGGTTAGCGATCCTAAAAGCTTTAATGAAAAGTATCGTTCACGAGAAAAGGTAGAAAATTCATAGATTTCCTTTTATCATTTAAAAATGCGAGATACTTATCTAAAAGACAGTATTTTAAAATGTATTAATTTTATAAACAAGAGAAAAAAAATTACAACAAAATAACAATTACGGGTTTCCTTGTTGTTTCTATATTATTTCTAATTATATAACAAGACTTGTATCATTTTATTAAAAGAGATTCGTTAAAAGGTAATATTAATATGGGAGGGGGGAGGGAGGGTTATTCATTAGATCATTGAAGCGATTGGTCAATCAATTGTTCGTCTTCGTATTCATATTCTTCATCATCGATAGTGGCATCTTGGTATTGTTGATATTCGCTAACTAAATCAGCCATATTTGATTCGGCTTCAGTGAATTCGCTTTCTTCCATACCTTCACTAGTGAACCAATGCAAGAAAGCCTTTCTTCTGAACATAGCAGAGAATTGGTCGCCGACTCTCTTGAATAATTCTTGAATAGAAGTGGAGTTAGCAACAAAGGTAGCAGACATGCTGACATCCTTAGGTGGTATGCTACAAATAGCGGTTTGGACATTGTTAGGAATCCATTCAACAAAGTAACCAGCATTCTTTTCTTGAACAATTCTCATTTGATCTTCAACTTCCTTGACTGAAACTTGACCTCTAAAGAAAGAGGCAACTGTGAGGTAGCGACCATGTCGTGGATCGGAAGCAGCCATCATATTCTTAGGGTCAAACATTTGTTGAGTAAGTTCAGGAACAGTAAGAGATCTGAAAGACTTTGAGCCTGAGGCTGAAAGTGGTGCATAACCAACCATGAAGAAATGAAGACGTGGGAATGGAACTAAGTTGACAGCCAACTTTCTCAAGTCACTGTTGAGTTGACCTGGGAAACGGAGACATGTAGTGATACCAGACATTACTGCGGAAACAAGTTGGTTGAGGTCAGTAAGTGTTGGTTGTGGGAGTTTAAGTGTCTTTTGGCAAATATCGTAAAGGGCTTCGTTATCAATGCAGAAAGTTTCATCGGCATTTTCAACCAATTGGTGAACGGAAAGAGTAGCATTATATGGTTCAACAACTGTATCAGAAACTTTAGGGGATGGGACAACGGAGAAAGTAGCCATCATTCTATCAGGATATTCTTCACGCATTCTGGAAATCAAAAGAGTACCCATACCGGAACCGGTACCACCACCAAGAGAGTGGGAAACTTGGAAACCTTGTAAAGAGTCGCAACCTTCAGCTTCACGTCTAACAACATCTAAGACATTGTCAACGAGTTCGGCGCCTTCAGTGTAGTGGCCTTTAGCCCAGTTATTACCGGCACTTGATTGACCAAAAACAAAGTTGTCTGGTCTGAAAAGGTTTCCAAAAGGACCGCCACGTACAGCGTCCATAGTACCAGGCTCAAGATCGACAAGAACAGCACGTGGAACATATTTTCCGTGAGTAGCTTCGTTATAGTACACGTTCAAACGTTCCAGTTGTAATGGATTATCTCCAACATAACTATAAAGATACGTATCAAGTTAATATATGATGCAGAATAAAGAGACTAAAAAATGTACATACTTTCCGGATGGATCGATTCCATGTTCGTCACTGATAGTTTGCCTGTATGTATTTTAAAGTAGTTGAGTTAGTCGGAATGTTTCATAAAATAAAGTAGATTTGATATCAATCAAATTCATACCAGAAAGAAGAACCCTAAAAAAATAAGGAAAGAATTGGTTAGCAACGACAGTTTGAGCATGTTGTTGAATTCAAATGGCATAATGAATACTTACAATTTGGTTACCACATTGACCAGCGGACAAATGAATCTGATTCACAATGAAAAAGTAGATGTTAGCAAAAGACTTGATATTGATGTAATAGATGACAAAGGCAAGAACAATCTTACAATTTCTCTCATGTTTAATTGGAGTTATGGTGAATTGGGTATTATTAAACTACTGTTTTGTTGAAATTGGCGAGCAACGAAAATTTCAGATCAATGACAGGGTGATTATGGGGTATATGAGTGACAATCAAACCAGGACAAACCGAGGGTATTTCGCAGGATAGATTGGTTATCAGGGGAGGCTTTGATGGTGATGATGATGCTAGAGAAAGAGATGAAAGAAGGGAAAAAGAGAGAAGGGGAGAAAAAAAAGGGGTGAGCAGAATTTGGACAATTCAACAACAAGAACGAAGGAGAAACAAAACAAAAAAAGTAAACAAAAAAATTTCAGCACCACCAAACTTGTTCCTGCTATTTCCCTGCAACATGTGTAAACAACCACACTAATCCTGATTTTATGTGTACAAATAAAGACCCTAACCCTGAAATATTTGTTGTCATGGCAACGGACCAGTTCAACTTTTTCAATCATCTAGAACAGAATCGATCAGTTCGATATAACCGTTGGCTGTATTTTTTTCCTAAAATAAAAAAAGACCTATTATAAATTGTAATCCAGATTCATATTAAATAAAAGAGTTTTATTATATTATTATTTATATTTCATTATATGTCAAAAAAACTCATTAAATACCCAAAAGCTTTGTTAAAGTCTAAGCCTTGCTGGAAAGGGCAGCAACACCTGGAAGGTCCTTTCCTTCAAGAAGTTCAAGAGAAGCACCACCACCAGTAGAGACATGGGAGAGCTTGTCTTCAGCACCAAACTTCTTGGCGACAGTAGCAGTGTCACCACCACCAATAATGGCAGTAGCACCACCTTCAACAGCCTTGACAACGGCGTCCAAAAGAGACTTGGTACCCTTAGAAAAGTTGTCGAATTCGAAAACACCTGGTGGGCCGTTCCACAAGATGGTCTTAGCGTTAGCAACAGCCTTGGAGAAAAGTTCAGAGGACTTTTCACCAACATCCAAACCTTGCCATCCATCTGGGATACCATCAGAGTCGGTAGCATATCCAACTTGGGCATCTTTAGAAAACTTGTCAGCAGTGACATAGTCAACTGGGAGAACAATTTCAACGTTGTTTTCCTTAGCCTTCTTGACGAGGTCACCAACAATCTTGGATCCATCTTCATCAAAGAGAGAGTTACCGATCTTGACGTTTTCTAAGGTCTTCTTAAAGGTGAAAGCCATACCACCTCCAATGATGATGGTGTTAACCTTTGGAATAAGGTTATCAATAAGTTGGATTTTGTCAGAGACCTTAGCACCACCAAGAATGGCAAGGAATGGGCGGTCTGGGTGTTCAAGAGCTTTGGCAAAGTAGGTAAGTTCCTTAGAAACAAGGAAACCGGCAGCTCTTTGTGGAAGCTCAACACCGACCATAGAAGAGTGGGCACGGTGGCAGGTACCGAAGGCATCGTTGACATAAACATCAGCAAGGCTAGTAAGAGACTTGCGGAATTCTTCAACCTTGGCTGGGTCAGCCTTTTCCTTCTTACCGTCAACCTTGCGGGAACCTTCTTCTTCGATGTGGAAACGGAGGTTTTCAAGGAGGATGACTTCACCATTAGAAGCCTTAGAAACATATTCTTCAGTTTCCTTACCAACGCAGTCGGGAAGGAAAGTGACTTTTGTGTCTAAAAGCTTTTCAAGTTCAGCAGCAACAGGCTTGAGGGAGTACTTGGGATTGACTTCACCATTTGGTCTACCAAGGTGTGAAGCAAGGATGATAGCCTTAGCACCTAATAAAAAGGAAAAAAGCAAGTTAGTATAATTGTTTTAAGCAATCAATTGGATCCTAATTGTGCCAATTGTCAATCAAACACAGATGAATTAATCGCGTAGCTGTTGTTACTTACCTTGTTCTTTAGCATACTTGATGGATGGAAGAGCAGCAACAATTCTTTGGTTGTTGGTGATGGTGGTTCCATCTAATGGGACATTGAAGTCTATATAAAAATGAATAATGGTGCCACAAAGAGGCAATAAGTCAATTTGTTAGTTGAATTGTAAAATAAAAAAGGGGTGAACAAAGGTTGAGGCTTTTTAAATAGTTTCAAAACACAGCTTGAAGCAAATAAAGCGTTTGCTCTAAACATAGGGAGCAATTGAGGGGCTACGTACCAACTCTGATGAAGACTTTTTTGTCCTTAAGGTCGAGATCCTTAATAGAAAGCTTGTTTTGAAGAGACATTTTAGGCAATTGAGGTGATAGGGGTTTAAAAGATGAAAAGATGGAGAGAAGAAAAGAAAGACGAGTTAATGGAGTCAGATTGGCAGATATTTATACTAGAGAAAAAAAAATACTAAAGTTGAGGAACTAGTTAAGAATAGTATAGAAGAAAGAGTTGCATCCACTATAAATATAAAAACTGGTGATTGAATGTTGCGGGTGATTGGCTGGCCAAAGTTGGCGAGAAATTATCGTCTGTTACATAGAAAACTAAATGGAACAGTTCTGTCATGTCACTTCCTGTTTCATTTGATGTAACAATTGTGTGACATGATTCAGCTGACATTCTTTGATACTCTTGAAAAAAAAATAACAATAGATAGTCCCACATCATCAACTTCTGACCATCTCTTACTCTCGTTTTCTATATTTCAATTTCAATCAAGATTTGAAAGTTTCAACTTTGATAAAATTACAAAGGAAATATCCATAATGAAATGGTTTTCCTGGATCCGAGGATCTGTATGTATCACTTCCATTTTGTCTGAAATACAATGCCATCTGCTAACTAATCGTTATCTAGCCAACACCCAAGACCTACGAGCGTGAACTTGCTCAATTAACACAAAAAATCACGAAAAGCCAGCAAGCTCTTCTTGGATACAATATTAGACAACGCAAAATTGCTGGACTTTTTACATTGTACTCTGTACTTTTATACGTGTGCTACACTGCTATTATAATTTACACGTACGCCTACAACAATGCGCCCAAAACATCAACTGCAATCTACCACTTCGCGGGCTTAGTATTAATGCCGGTCGTAATTTATTTGATCCGAAAAGCCATCATCTTTTGGTTTCAACGAGCAATTAGTTCAACCCAAGAATATCTAAAGGTTCTTCAAGCTGAACAAAAGGAAAAAATTGAAGAGTTGAAGCAATCAACCAACTTTTATTCAACAAAGGCACTTTTGGAACGATTTGACTCATCGTTTACATCTGAAAGTCAAGCAACTAATACTAATCAACTCAAGAATAGAAAGCAAGGGCAACAGTCCAGTAAGTCTGCTACAAAACCTAGCTTAAACTCAATTACAGCAGGAGCAAATTCACAGCAACAACAACCATCAGATGGTAAAAAAGGTCATGCGAAGCGCAACTCAATTGTTTCTGATGACTTTCAGTTTTCCCCCAATCTTCCATCTTTACAACAATCTCAAAACAAGTCAATTGTGGGGCCTGATGGTGCACCCCAGATGTCTCCTATGTCAAATACGTTTCATAATCTCAACCCTCAACCTATGGGGCCTAACATTAATGCTAATCCTGGTCAATTCCCAGTGCTGGAGCCTGTTCATAACACAAACTACCAGCCAAAATGGTACGATAGGATATTAGACGTTATTGTAGGCGAGGATGAGTACAGTCCCAAAGCAAGATATGCCTTGATCTGTGAAAACTGTCGTAATCACAATGGTTTGGCACAGCCTGGTGAACTTCCAGAATATGTAGTATATATATGCCCGCATTGTGGTTTCAGAAATGGGCATGAAAAGCATAAAAAACGGCACATAACAGAAAAGAGTGATAAACGAAAGACTCACACACGACATGGAAGTAGTACTGCTGAAAGTGTAGCAAGCAGTGGCTCGAGCACTCCAAACCCTCTTTTACGAGGTCACAGAAAACAAAAGGCTTCAATATCTGATTTACCATCAACAATTGAAGAATTGATTGATAATAATAGCGGAGACGAGAATGGAGCTAGTGATAATAATCATGATGGCACAAAATCCTCTAAGTCACTTAAGTTTGATACTACCGACTTTCAAAAAGCCACAAATGAAGATTCAGACTGCGATTCTGTTGATTCGTATGATAATGGATACGATGATTACCAAGATAGCGAAGATGAAGATGAAGATGAAGTTTCCGCTAAAACGAAAACATCTAGATCGTCTTCAGCTGCTAGTGGTAATATAGCATCACGTCTACGGACCTCACAACACAAGAAACGAGGTTCCCGTACTAATATAGCTGTCTCAAGTGAAGTGACGGAGGCCGGAAGCAAAACAAAAAGTCGTCAAAGAAAAAGTCAAAAGGTAAAATAATTCAAGAAAGAGACAGTTATCATTAGACAATAATTTATCAGATATTTGAAAAAAGAAATTTGAAAGGGATCATTGAATTAAAAAAAACTAGTCAATATACCAAATATATATTTGAATAGATTTTCTCAATTGAATGAAAAAAATAAAATACTATCTACAGCTTTGAAAGAAAATTTAAGTAAAACTAAAATGCATTCATTAAAAATGGTAACCATAAAACAAATAGATATATAAAAAAGCATGGGAGATGTTTGAAATGTATAAGAAAAAGAGTAGCGAAACAAGACGATTTTTTTTTTCTTTTTTGTTTTTTTATAGACCTTCATAATTGATATAAATGTGATCAAAATGTTAACCGATTAGAAGGGAGTTTTTCAACATATTGTTGATAAAAAAAATCTATCATATAAAGCATTTCAAAAATATTGAAGTTCTTTTTTTTTTGTCTTTCTCTCTCTCTCTTTTAATTTTTGATGTGTTTGTTCTTTTAAATAATAATAAATTATGGTACATGTTTATTTGGTAGGATCGTTACGTTGATAAGCAAGGAATCCCTTGACTCTGTGACTTGGAAGCATATCAAGATATAGTTCTAAAGAAAAAAAAAAAAAAAAAAAAAAGACAAACAGTCAGTATGAAAAAGTTCAATCTTTGAAGATAAAGAATTAAAATATTTTGAAGGTCTTCTTTAACAAGTAAATTTCCTCAAAAAAAAAATACATACCAGCAATTTCCTTGCAATTTTCGTATTGATTAGGACCTTGTGTTTGGAAGCACTTTTCCAATGCCTTGCGAACAGTTGTAACTTCAGCAACTTGAATCCATTGCTCTCTAATCATACTGTTTTGAGCAGCTTGTAAAGCCTTTGGATCAGAGTAGTCAATATCGTCGAAAGAAACCAATTCTGGTCTTTTGTGTTCAGTGCCTATTGAGAAAATAATTTTTTTATAACATGTTATTATTGTTGGTTCATGATATTTAGAAATATGTCATCCGAATGGGTGTATCTAATTGCTCTAATAAAATAAGAGAGGGTTTACTATGTTGTTACCCAAAAATATCCCCTTACTCATATAAAGGAAAAGTCGAAACTTGTGAAAACATACTTCTAGTCATTTTTATAATATTTTAGATAATGTAGGTATGCCGAAAAAAACTGAAATAGAGGTCGTCTAGGTATTAGTTTGCTTGACGATATATAGTATTTTGTTGGAGGTTTTGATGCGAGTAAAGAGGAAGGAAGAAAAAAAAATCTTGGTGGTCGTTGGTTAGAAAATGCTTCAACATTACTGGTTGAAGTTGTATCATGTGACTTTTCTTTTTTTCTGCAATTGACAGCCGTTTGTAATATCTTGCTGGTAACAAGCATGTAGATATTCGATAATATGCAAAAGAGTTTAATGCTGGTGAAACAAACTAATTAAGATCTAAATATTTCATAAACAATGATTATTTCATTACAATAAATAACTTCCTATATCAATATAACAATACATACTCTAATAAACTAGAGTTTCAAAAGTTTGTAGCATTCTAATAATCGAGAGGATTGGCATTCTTTGTTGTAGTCTTGGGTATGCCAAATTTCTTTACATTTTTAGCTGCAGGTTCTTCATTTTTCTCATTATTTACTGTCTTTTGAGGAGATGTTGGTTGAGTTTGTTGAGCTTCAGGTTCGTCTTCATCTTCCACTGGAATTCCCCATTTCTCAATTTCAAATTGACGTCTGCCGACTCTAAATGCATACTCGCTCTTTCGTATAAGCATTGCTCCTCTTTCACTCATCAGTGGAACCTTGTACAAGTGCACTAATCCTTGGTATGTTTTATTCTTGTCATTAGATGAATCTGTATTGCTGGAAGAGCTACCGCTAGTAGAATCAGTTTGAGATTTAGTATCGGTTTCTTGGGCAAGCTGTGAAAGAAGTCCATCAGGGAAAGGATCTAGATGAACTACACCGTCGAAAATAGTTTCAAACCATGTTGTCATATATGATTCTCTTGGGTATAGATCTAATGATAAAGAGCACATGATAGAGACATTGTGGGGATATTGCGATCTTGCGAGGTGTAGCAATGCATGAACAAATCGAAGAGCTTGGTGTGGAGCAGTAGTTTCTGGTGGGTATGTCAGTGGGTGAAAAAGAGATGGTATGATGATACGAATTATTGTATTGTTTTTTTTGTTACTAGTAATATTGCTTGGTGGAGCAGATGAACCTGGTCTAATATTTGGTCCAGTAGCTCGATTAGGTGTAATAGGATTTGATGTTGAAGGTTCAGCTGTTTCCTTTAATGTTTTCTCGATTTTACTTTTGATCTCATTGTACAAGTTCATGAGATAAGATTCTCCCGACTTATAATTTTTGGACATGAAATAAATTCCTGACCCAACGTATTCAATTTCTTTTCCAAGTGTAGCACCTGGAACAAGTCTAGATGTTAAATCAAATGTAGATAAATAATGTGGTTTTTTTGTCTCGTTTGTCTCTGTAGTGGACTTGGATGAACCATCACTTGATGAATTCACATTTTGATATCGCCATGCGATCTTCATATTAGAATTGGTCTTATCGGCTTCACTTTTGTCTTCTGTTTTTGATATTGATTTGTTTACCAGATTCCCTACACTTATTTTATTTTCCTCTTGCTGAATCTTGTCCTTTTTAGCCTGCTTCTTATCTTTGTATAGCCCTGGAAGTTGCGTTCCCCATGCTTCATCAGTTCCTACAAGAATGACTTTGGTTTTGTAGTCGTCACCTTTTACTGGACTATTTGAAGATGCCCTGGATTGAATTACACTTTGAGCTGCAAATGATCTCATTAAAACACTAGCAAAATCTGTATTTCCTGATTCTTCCAATAAAATCATTGATCCAAGAGGAATTCCAGCATGACCCATTAAGTCGTCTAAATCACGGGAACCTGTTGAAACTGCAGGCACATCTGGGAGATGTATAGAAGGTCTTACAGCTGGGTGCGCCCATAAAGTGGCTAAAGGCGATGAAGATGTTTGGGACTTTACTGGTGTTACTGGGTTTGAACGAAGATTGGCATTAGGAATGACACGAGATGAATTTGGAGTAATTTGGCCACGAGGGATTCCACGTGCAGTATTCTGATTACTTGATAAAGATACTGATCTTCTCTGAAATGACATTGTCGTATTAGCAATTTAGTACAATTGTATTTTGCTATTGATGTATAATTTGCTTTTAGTATGAATGTTGAATGGTAGTGATGTATTTTGTAGGTGTGAAATTCTATCACACAAAAAATTTTTTTAACTTTAGTTGATGTTTATTACAGCATCAAAATTATTACTACACATGAAAAATTTACCAAAACTTTTTCTTATTTTTTTTCATTACCAACCTTTTTTCAATATTTCAGCAACGATATCACCCTTCACACGATTGATTTTCTGTTATAATGACTGAAACTCAGTTATCAAATTCTGATATGAACGCTACTGTTAAAAATACATTTTCAAAAGCTGGAAATTCTTTAAATTTTGAAGTACTAAAAAAATGCTCGCGATCTAAAGCTAGGGCCGCCAATATGACACTTCCTCATGGAACTGTAAGATGATTGATTGTTCAGAAATATATATATCTTTCTAACTAACTATCTTGAATTACAGGTTCAAACTCCGATGTTCATGCCAGTAGCTACACAAGCCTCATTGAAAGGTATTACACCAGAACAATTAGACCAACTTGATTGCAAAATCTGTTTAAACAACACTTACCACTTGGGTTTGAAACCTGGACAGTCAGTTTTAGATTCAGTCGGAGGTGCTCATAAACTTCAATCATGGAACCGCAACATTCTCACCGACTCTGGCGGCTTCCAAATGGTTTCTTTACTCAAGCTCGCTACAATCACTGAAGAGGGTGTCAACTTTTTAAGTCCTCACGATGGCACACCAATGCTCTTGACTCCAGAACATTCAATATCTCTTCAAAATAGTATTGGATCAGATATTATGATGCAACTGGATGATGTTGTTGCCACTTTGACTACAGGTCCTCGTGTTGAAGAAGCAATGTTACGTAGTATTAGATGGCTGGATAGATGTATTGAGGCCAACAAAAATCCAGATACTCAAAATCTTTTTGCTATTATTCAGGGTGGATTAGATCTTAAACTTAGAGAAAAGTGCTGCGAGGAGATGATCAAGCGTGATACCCCAGGTATTGCCATTGGAGGCTTAAGTGGTGGTGAAGATAAAGAGTCTTACTGTAAGGTAGTTGATAGATGCACTGATTTATTGCCAGAAAACAAGCCTAGATATTGTATGGGTGTTGGATATGCCGAAGACTTGGTTGTTTCCGTAGCTTTGGGAGCCGACTTGTTTGACTGTGTATACCCCACTAGAACTGCAAGATTTGGAAATGCCATTACTAGATATGGCACAATAAACCTAAAAAACAGACAATATCAGGACGATTTCACTCCTATTGAAAAAGGATGCAAGTGCCCAGTTTGCCGTGCTAAGGACGAATTGGACAAGAATGGAAATCCAGGTATGGGAATGACAAGAGCTATGATTGCCCATTTAGTCTCTAAGGAAACAGTGGGAGCTCATTTACTTACTCTCCACAACGTACACTATCAATTGAATTTGATGAGAGAAGCTCGAGAAGCAATTTTAAGAGATGAGTATGACCAATATGTGATTAAGTTTTTCCATGATTTGTATGATGGAGACAAAAGTAAATATCCTCAATGGGCAATTGATGCTTTAAAGAAGGTCAATATTGACTTGATCAGCAATTGATTTTTGATCTATCAAAAAAACAAAAAGCATTTTATTATAGATAGTGTCGATAATTTATAGATATTACTTTGTTATTTTATAATTATTTATTTTTTATTGAAAGTTTATTTTTCATTTATTAATTTGTCTTTATTGTGAGGATCTATATGAAAAAACCCCTATTTTAATTTGTTTGAACAGAAATTGATCATTTTGTAGATATTTATTTGCATACCCAGAATAGAAGATCCAGTAGATCCGTAATAAACTTTTACAAGAATTAACGGAAAGTAATGGTGTAATTTATCGAGACCTATATCTACATAGTGATGGAATGCGCTTTAGAGAAAAAAAATCACATGTAGACTTAATGCTGCTTTTGTCTATGGGTACTTTTGATATTGTCAAAGAGGCAACGAAAATCAATGTTTAAGACGCACATTCTTGGACATGCGATGATATAATAGGAGGTTTGGCTGAACAATATGCACAAAAGACCACTGTGCATTGCACAAACCACAACTTTTAAAAATAGTTTGGTAAAGTTGGAAGGGAGCGATTTAGCAGGATGAGTGCTAAACTGGGCAAGAAGAAAACAGTCTTTAGTGCCCGATTTGGCAGATGACCTGCAAAACAATTGCCGTTTTTGGTCGATGAAAAACAGAATTTGGATTAGGCTACGTTCCACACCAAAAAGTTTTGTAGGGGGGACACCCTTGCGCGCTGTAAAAAAAACAAAAAAAAAAAAAACAATTATAAAATCCACTTAGACCGTTGACAGAGAGCTACAGCCGTGCACAGAGTTGTAAATACACCTCTTTCAATACAAACTAAAAACCTCGATTAGCAATAGTATTAAAAAAGTTATTAAATTTTTTGTTATCGAATAGATCAATTAGAGGAATAGATGAAACTCATTCTTTGAATTCATTAAGGAGATTAATTTTCATTTGGGTTTTTTTTTTTTTTTTTTTTTTTGGTAGTATATATCAAAGTAAATAAACAGGTTTGTTTGTCTCCTCTAAAATTTATTGTTGAATCGCTTGTATTCGTGCAGCTGCATAGATCAAAGTCTTCCCAGTATGGCAATCAACACTCCCCAGAAAATATAGCAAAAACACGGCTGGGAAGGTTTTTTAAACGTACTAAATTTTTTATAGGTGGTCTCTATTAATACCTTGCCTTGAATATATGTATATATATATATATATATATACTCCCTTTTCTCTAAAATTTTTATTTCTATTTATTTTTGCATCCTTCATTTATTTTCAAAGATATCACCATATACATTACAACATGCCCTATCGCCAAAATTCAAGGCCTCCTAGGCTCTCCAGTCCAGCTATACCAAGTTCTCCTTCAGCTGAATATTTTTTACATCCACAAGCTCTTAATCGATCTCGTTCAAATACTCCTGAGCCAAGTAGCGCTCTTCCTAGTCCAGCAAACCCACCTCAGCAATTCTTTTCACACGTCAATAACAGTTCATCTTCAATAGCCAGCTATCATTCTGCTTACTCAGTAAATTCTCAATATATAAACTCTAACAGCTATACATCTACAACTTCCAGTGCGTTGACAAGTCCTTCAATTTCAACCTTTACAGCATCTCCATCGTCCAGACCACCTTCACCTTACAATACATCTCACTGTATACCAGAAAATAGTCCTATAGAACCCCCCACTCGACCCAAACAATCATTACTCTCGTCTATATTTTATTTCGGTTCAAAATCAAACTCTATTTCTAAACCTATCAAAGACAAAAAAAGACAATCTTCTCTTCCTACTTCATCATCGTATCAGCCCCTTTCACCTTCGGCACCCGAATTTTCGTTAAAAAGTTTTGCGTCTACGTCTATAATTAATCGGTTGTCTGTGCGTGTTAAGCTATACCTGGTTGGGATATTTTTGTTTTTGTTTTACGTTTTGTTCACCACCCTACATACAGACTATAATATTAATGGTTCTTCACAATTAAATGATCAGCTCCAACATTCCACACAACCTCCTGAACATAATAAATCTCCTGGTTCCCAACTACTGCCTACTCCATGGTCTGTCTCGTACTCTCCAATCGATGCTTCTGGCAGTTGTAAATCTGTATCTAACCAGGTAGCTGAACTCAACCAGATTTCCATTTCTGGTATCAAAACGGTCCAGCTTTATTCTTCCGATTGCGGTGTGTTAGATGCACTCTCCGATGTTCCTTCTCTTAGTGTTGTTGTTGGCTTGTATCCTTACGAATATGAATTTGAACAAGAATCCAAAGAGGAAATTGAACTGACTCGTATGCAAAAACTGTTGGCTTCTCTTAATGCCCAAATTCAGGAGCTTGCAGATTGGAACAATTGGAATAGAGTTGAGATGCTTGTAGTAGGATCATCCGGTGTCTACGAAAACATTTATACAAAAGCTGAGCTTGCTACTATGTTGCAACACGTTCGCAGAATCATCAAGGGAAACTCTTCAGACCTAAACTTAGAATTAGGAAAAACGGGGCTTAAGCTTTCTTACAAAAGTTTAGGATTATCCCACATTTCCATTACTACTTCAGAACCAGTTCAATCCTTTATTTCTACACAACGATTCAAGGCCACTAATCAAAAGACCTATTTAAGCGAAAGACAAAAAATTTCCCAAGTGAGGGCAATTAGACGTGGCTCTAAACTTAATGCTATGTTGACAGCAGAAGCTAGAAACGTCAAGTTTTGGCAGGAAACAAGCCAAAATGATGAGAACGTGATAATTGTGGATTATCAAAAGATATTTGGTATGGGAGCAGGGGATCAAAGCCGATCCTTTCATTCTTCTTGGGAGTCAACTGTCCATAAGCATAATCAGCACTCTAGTACTCATCACCACTCCAAAACTCACACCCACTCTAATTCTCATGCCAGTTCCCAACATTTGGGGATTAGCAACTCTCCATTAAACGTTATTTTCTATGGAGACTTATATTTACAAACATCTGATATTCCAGATCCAATTGCCACATCTGCTGAACAAATTAAAACTGATGAAGCCGCTCTTTCTGAAGACGACTTGTGTGACGCTATTGATGTTGTTGGACTTGTAGTTCAACCATTTTTCAATAGTGCTCTGCCAGCTTCCTCTGCTGGATCATTAGTTGAACGTGATATCAAATTTGCTCGATATCTCTGTTCTAAGCAGTTCATTGCAGCAAACAATCATCCTTCTCAACTTCAAGAGTTTAACAAAAACCAAGAAAAAAACAAGAAGCAAAGTTTGGAAAACCTTCATGTGCGATTTGATGACCATACTCCAAAAGCCATAGTATTACAAGCTGGATGGCCTACATCTTCAGAACTCCATGACAACGAAGACGAAGGAGCAAACGGAGCCGCAGTAGCAAGTTTGGAAGCCCAAGAGGAAGCAATTGAATCCATCTTAGCTGCAGTCGATCCGTATTCCTGGGAACCTGCTCAAGTCTCGCTTTATGCTTGGGATAATGAAGAATGGAGAGATCCTGGTGAACTTGGAGTTGAAAGAAGATTTGGTGTTAAGAGACTATTTCTCAAATAATCATTGACGTTTTTTTTTCTCATTTTGTTGAATGCGCACAATCTGATTAAAGAAAACAGCAATTGAATCCCAAATACTTTATTTTTTTGGAACAAAAAAGACTTTTGTTGCTAATTGAATTCAATGATAATCGAAAATCTTTATTAATCAATCAAGTTAATCGATTACCCACTTTTTTTTTTATTTTTTTAACTTTTTTTATTCATGACTTTATTTTTTGTTTACCTCCTTATTCTTTTCACAAAACAGTCTCTTTTTGTTATTCTAATGTATAATTTTTTGTTAATGTTTTTTTCGTTTATGGTTTCTTTTTTGTCTTATTGTATACTAGATATTATTATTATTTTTCTGTCATAAAAAGTTATATAATTTATAATAATTATTAGTTTTTAAAAATTTCAAAATATCAATTGATTTTTATTTTGAATCGGTTGGTCGTTGCACTCGTTTTTAATTACAAATTAAGGAGGTTTTATATTCCCAATGATTTATACAACAGATATTAACGATATTGAATGAAATGTACACGTCTAAAATAGAGGAGACATTTAATATAGTCCAAGATTCCTAAAAGCGGAAGAGAAAAAGAAAAAAGAAATATTATTTTTTATTAAATAATTTAATTTAAAAAAACGTCTTTATTTTGTCTTCATCCTTAAAATAAATTCCTTCGTCTAGATAGGCAAATTGGTGTTCCAGAAACAATCGAGACCTAACCCTGGCGGTATACCATGACCTAAAATTTAAAGTCATCTCGAAATTAAACTTTAATTAATTACTGATTTCCTTTTTAGGGCAGACTCATCACCTCCTTTCTTTTTTTGGCTATTTCCATGAACTTTAGTAGTAATGATATATACTTCCTTTTTTTTTAGGATAAGGACATATTTTTGTATTTTGTAGAGATCACTCAATCAGCAAATAAATTGAGAGGTTCTATGAACTTTTTAACTTATTTAAAGGTTTTGGTTGGACACAAAGATATTCAACATTTCTATAGAAAATAACGTGTATTATTCCCAGTATAAGCCTAATATAGTTACTATACTCTATAAGTCTATAAGTAGTTACCAATTATTTACTTTGGCAGAGATATGAAAATAATAAAACGAATATTATGCAGCATTAGAAACTTGAATTTGCACTTGTATAGAGAAATCGGCACATAATGATCAAATAGAAAACTCTTTTCTTATAAACAGAATAAACAAGAATGAATCTAAAAATAACCCACAGTCATTTGAAAAATGATCTTATTGTAAAATTCTTTCTACAGACCACAGTATTAAAACAGAAATTTTTTGTTAAAAACTGTAGATTTTTCAATTAAAAAGTCTTTTGTATTTAAGTTTACATTAGAATCTTTTGATGATTCAATGTTTCAAATAGAAAAAAAAAGAAAAAAAATGGTAGTTATGTTGGCTACTGAAAAACTAACTCACGTTATTATTCTATGGTCTAAATTCCAGCCCCTGTATACCTTTTTCAGTATCTTTAAAGCTTTGACTATTTCTTATTTATTATTGACTATGCTATATAAGACGATTATTCGCCATAATTGCCAAAAAGCTTAAAAAGTATATTAGATCTGATATTTCATATACTCTCTTTATTAAGTAATTGTTGAGTTTGAAAAATCTGATAATGGGTGATTAGTGTATAGATTTTTATTTTCTTCAAGTTCACCAAACAATGATATCATCGATAACTGATGATAATCAGAGAGTGGGATAAGTACTGTACATATTATTGTATCTAACCCAACATAATGATTTAAGAATGCTGACTACTGTTTGGTATCTTAGGTTTACAAGAAGAAGCATAGAAGTCATGCTGAATTATATTTTGCTTTTGAGCATTGGATTGCGTTCTATTACTTACAACAATAACTTAAAAAAATATGTCAAGTGAAAGCATCGAGGTTGAAAAATGATTCTTAAATTTGCCAATGAACTGAAATTTTTCAGCATATCAATGGCTGATTTTGACATTTTCCTTTTCTCTTAAGATTTGAGCCTCGCTTTGGTTTTGTAGTTAGAGCGTGAAACATGTGACCTGATGGTTAAAAACATTCTGGAAATTTCTGATGAGCCCAAAACCAACGTGGTCAAACAATGCCAGCTTCATAGCATAAGAGGTTTTATCAACAATAAAACATATAAAAAAGCATCTAAAAGGTTCTATAAAATTCCAATTGAACTTAGATGTCCTGATAATATCAATTTCTAGAGGGTGCTAGCAATTGTAAATGGTCAAAAAGGCAAAAAAAGCCTAAAACGACCATTCTTCACTTTAGCACCATAGTAAGCCCAAACCCTGATTGAACTTTTTACAACATTTATTTATTTTCATTTCCCACCATCGAAACCTTTTTTTCTTTTTTCTTGTTTTCTTTTTTTCTTCTCTCCAACTATTTATCAATTAGAAAAATTTCAATTTTTAGTTTGAACTTTTCATACATATATATTTAAAAAATGTCTACTACAACTAAAGTACCTGAAGGTAAGTTCAATATTTTTGCTTTTTGTTATAGCCTCTCTTGAAGGGTTTTTTTTTTTGCCTTTGTGTGGTACAACAATATCTGACATCTTATTTTTTCTTTATTATAGTATTATGGGCTCAAAGATCCAGCGCTACTGAAGACGAAAAGAACATTCTTTATGTCACAATTGCTGCTGAAGATATCAATTCCCCAAAGTTGGAATTGACCCCAACTTCTATTCATTTCACTGGTACCTCAACGCCAGCTGATAATGATCCAGACGCCACTCCAGTTTCATATGACCTTAAAATTGAGTTGTACGATGAAATTGACCCCAAAGAATCCAAATACACTCACACAGATCGTCATACCGTTGCCGTCTTACGCAAGGCCAAGAAGCAAGAAGAGTACTGGCCACGATTGACCAAGGAAAAAAAGAAATACTACTACATCCGTACCGATTTCGACAAGTGGGTTGATGAGGATGAACAAGATGAAGCTGCTAATGATGATGATTTCGGATTACCAGGTGGAGGCAACGACTTTGACATGGGCGCTATGGGCGGTATGGAAGGCCTTGGTGGAATGGGCGGAATGGGTGGAATGCCCGGTATGGGAGGTATGAATATGGATGCTTTAAAGGCAATGGCTGGTGCCGGAGGTGCTGGCGGTATGGAAGGTCTTGGTGGCCTCGGAGGTCTTGGTGGTCTTGGAGATCAGTCAGAGCTTATGGAATCAATTAAGCAAGATGCCGCTGCCCAAGGTAAGAACATTGAAGATTTAGGAAAGACTGCCACTGTTAAGCCAGTTTCTGAATTAGATGAATTATCATTCAAGACTGGACATCTTGGTGAAGACGAAGAAGATGATGCTTCTGCTAAGAAGGATTAAACTATTACTCCATAGTAAATAGGCTCTTTTTATTTGAATAATAAGGAATTATAATGCTAAATTATTTATTGGATTATATTTTTTTGACTATTTGTACTACTAACCAAGTGACTAAGCTTGAAATATTGTAAAAAAAAAAAAAAATGAAAAAAAAATTCCCGGGTACCGTTTGGGTGTTTCTGAAAACAACAAAGATACAAAGATTTTTTTGATACTGGAAAATAGATTAAATGATTGCTATCTGAGGATGAAAACAATATAGCAATGTTAAAACACAGTTGCTATTGAGGGATATTGAGTCATTGAGCCTTTGACCATAGTAGTCAATCCGAGCGTTATCACACAAATTAGTCAGAGACGTGAAGAGTCTGCCAAAGTCACGTGTGATGTTAGGGTTAAAATTTTTATTTGCTTTTTTTTTTCTTGTGAATTTTCAACGCTTTTTAAATTTTTTTTTTCTTTTATCTATCAATATAAAAAAACCCAAACTTGCATCTAAAATTTTTTTTTTTTTTTTTGTTCTTCTATCATCAAAACTAACATACAAAAAAAAAAAAATTTCGACAAACCTTCTAAACCTTTGCCATTAGAAATCACAATAAATACATTTTCATTGTCTTGATTCATTGTTATTAAACTGCTATTTCGTATGCACTTTTATTCACATCTCGTCTCTCAGGTATGTGTGTTGACAACCGCTTTGTTTTTGGCTGCTTTTGGAATTAAAGTTCCCGATCAAGTTTTTCCAGTTTTCTGACTCTTTTAATTTTTTTTTTTTGTCTTCTCTTTTTCTTCTATTTTTCCCTTTCTTTCTTTTTTTCTTGATTTATTATTATTATTATTATTATTATTATTATAGGATTATCTTTCAGATCATATTTGGAAAGCCGACCAATCTTAACTCTTCTTCAATAAAATTTTCACTCATTCATTCAGTTCTTTTTATCCAATAATCATCATTATCGTCAAACTTTCTTTTTCTTGAAAAAATTTCACACGACCAAAACACAACCAAAAAAAAAAAAAAAAATCAACAAATTAAATCAAAATGTTTCGATTCAGTAAATCTTTTGCTTCTAGACTTCCAACAACGCGTCGTCTTTTCTCTTCTTCATCTTTCCTTTCAAAGGCTACTCCTATCGCATCTTCCATCGGCTCTTCCACTTTAGATCGTGCCACCCTTACTATCAGAGATGGTCCAGTTTTCCACGGAAAATCTTTTGGTGCAAACACAAACATCTCCGGAGAAGCTGTCTTCACCACTTCTCTTGTCGGATACCCAGAATCTATGACTGATCCATCCTACAGAGGCCAAATCATTGTTTTTACTCAACCCTTGATTGGTAACTATGGTGTTCCATCCTCCACCGCCAGAGATGAATACAACTTGTTGAAGTACTTTGAATCTCCTCACATTCAATGTATTGGTATCGTTGTTGCCGATATCGCCATGCAATACTCTCACTGGACTGCCGTCGAATCTTTGGCTGACTGGTGTCAAAGAGAAGGTGTTGCTGCCATCACTGGTGTCGACACTAGAGCCCTTGTAACTTTCTTGAGAGAACGCGGTTCTTCATTGGCCCGTATCACCATTGGTGAAGAATACGATGCCGACGAAGATGAAGCCTTTGTTGATCCAGGTGCCATCAACTTGGTCCACAAGGTCTCTACCAAGTCTCCATTCCACGTCACTGCTGGAGCTAGAGCCCATGCCCACATCGCCGTCATTGACTGTGGTGTCAAGGAAAACATTTTGAGATCCTTGGTTTCCCGAGGTGCTGACATCACTGTCTTCCCATACGACTATCCTATCCACAAGATTGCCCACCACTTTGATGGTATCTTTATCTCCAACGGTCCTGGTGATCCAACTCACTGCTCTTCTACAGTCTATAACTTGAAGAAGACCATGGAGACTTATGAAGGTCCAATCTTTGGTATCTGCTTGGGTCATCAATTGCTTGCTTTGGCTGCTGGTGCCAAAACAATCAAATTGAAATACGGTAACAGAGCACACAACATTCCAGCTTTGGACTTGTTGAGCGGCAGATGCCATATCACTTCACAAAACCACGGTTACGCTGTTGACACTTCCACATTACCAAGTGAATTCAAGCCATACTTTGTCAACCTCAACGATCAATCCAACGAAGGTATGATCCACGTTTCTCGTCCAATCTTTTCTACTCAATTCCACCCTGAAGCCAAGGGAGGTCCATTAGACTCTGCATTCCTTTTCGACAAGTACATTGAGGATGTTAAGGAATACAAGAACAAGCAAACCATTGCTTTGGGAGCTGAACATAACACCAGACCAAGTCCTCTTCTTGTTGATATGCTTTCAAAAGAAAGAGTTGGTGTTGAAGTTCATTAAGCAGAAAAAAAATAAAAACAAGTACAAATAGAATATTAAATATATATATGAAAAGTAGTATGATAATAAAAATTAAATAAAATAATTTTTTTGGGATTTATAAAAAATGTTTAAAAAATTTCAGATATTGAGTACTTTTATAGCGAATTAAAAATATTTTAAAAAAAATAAAAAGGCATTCTTTTACAATAATTCTAATAAAATGTATTTCAATGATTTTTTTTATTATTGTTATTCCTTTTGTATATAAATATATATACTCAATTGTTGTTATTGTTGATATTATTTATTATTCTTTAAATCAAAAATTTATCTATTATTTCTTTTCTATCTTTTGTTCCAATTCACTAACATGAGCTTCTAACCTACTAATAGCTTGGTTAAGAGCAACAACTTCTCCAACAATAACGTTATTAGCAGATTGGTATTGGTCCAAAAGGTATGTATAAGTAGCTGCTCCAGTAGCTACAGTTCCCAATAAAAATCCAACAAATCTATGATTATTATTTTGTTAGAAAAAAAAAACAAGGCACATAATAAAAAGATTGTACAAAAAAAAAACAACTTACCCTCCTCGGAATGCTCCAATCTTTCGCTTTTTTGGAATGGTGATTGTGGGAGAAGTAGCAATAACAGGTTTTGAAGCAACTGTAGTGCTAGCAAATCGTCGGCCTGCTACTACTTTAGTTGAGTTTACTAATGCTCTTGAAAAAAATGCCATTGTTGTATGTGATTATGTTTATTGTAAAGTTGAGTGAATGAATGAATGGTGATGAAATATATTTTCAATGGGTAGTATATAATATTTCAATGAGTATTGAAAGTTGAAAAAAAAAATTAAAAAGGGTAGTGGTGTTGAAAAAAATATGAGTGAGTAACTTACTATAGGTCTTCTTCTGTATGTAAAAAGACAGTAAAGTAAGTAGTGGGTGGGCACTCACTCTCTCTCATGTAGAAAAAACAAAAGTAAAAAGGTATTTTGATTGGCTGTATTTTGGTTGCAAATAAAGACTGAACATTACGCCAATGGTATTATACTTACAACGATGACCACCTAAAACTTTTTGACCATTGTATCACTAACAATATCATAAATATAGAGATACACACAAAAGAGAGACTCCCCACAAAAACTAAAATTTTCTTATCTTGATTTTTGATTTTTGATATTCTGAGTTAGTGTATCCGATTGATTTATTTACAGGGGAATTTTTTATCTTTTTTTTTTTTCATTTCATACAAAAAAAAGAAAACAAATAATATAAATATAAATTCATATCTCCTTTTATTTTCTTTTTTTTTTTCATTTATTTATTTTTCAGAAAAAAGTTTAATGCAAGAAAAAAAAAGCATTTTGAAAATTTCAAATAAACCGTTTTTTTTTTCCAACAGATACAAAAAAGAAATCAACTATAGTACAAAGCATTAAAAACACCGTTAGGGAAATCAACATAATCATGAAAAAGGTATGGAATTTTTATACATTTATTATTATGCTATATATATTCTGGGAATGATTGAATAAAAAACAAAATGTTTTATTTTATTTTTTATTTTTAACTAGCACTTGACTTTCTTCTCATAAAAGATCCTAAAAAGGATTTTTTTTTACTCTTTTTACTCTTGTCTTTGCCAGTACTGCTACTACTATCCCTATCATCAGAATTCACACTTAAACCACCATTACTAACAGTACTAGAAATAGCACTACTAAGAGTCTTAGTCACTGCCAATGGACTCAGGCTACCAGCACCCCCACTCATTGAAGGAGTCACTGGAGACAATGGTCCTCCCGGTGACCCGCTTGACAATGGATCAACGTCTTCATTATCAACCTTCTTATTTGAGCTTGCATTCAAATTAAACTCCTTAAAGGTGTCAATCGTTTTATTTTCGTTGGTGTCATTATCACTACCGCCTGTGATCTTTGGTGACAAAATGCTAGGTGAGTTACTATCAGTAACAGTCTTGTTTTTCTTTTCTTCTTCTTCTAATGCTTCAAAAAGTGACTTGTATTGAGGCTTATCTACCTCTTCAAACTCATCTTCAAACCTTTGACGATCTAAAAGATATCCAATATAGTTTTTTTGCTTGTTTCCAAACGCTCTATTTTCTTCTTTCTTCTCATCACAGTCCTTGGTAGTACCAACAACAATCGAGTCCAAAGCATCATCTAATGTGATTTCACCATCGTTTTCATCTTCATCTTGTATTTTTATTTCATCGACACTGTCATCAGATGTGACGGTGATGGAAGGTGTTGTGAGGACAACTGCTTCTTTATTACTATCATCACCACCCTTTTTGATCTTATTGCTCTTTTTGCCCGGATTATCTTTATTACTATCGTTTTCAGCGCACTTTGCCTTTTTGGCAGCTTCCAATTTAATCAAATCGCCTAGCGTGGAATACTCTTGAATGTTTAATGCCTCACGTTTATCTAACATTTCTTGCACTACTACAATGACTGGCACTGGTGAGTGGTTAATTAGATAATTTGAAAGTGTATTTTTTTTAGTCATGTACCGCATAACATTGTGGTACTGCTTAATAGAAGTGCCAACAATCACAAGAGCTGGCTGATACAACACCATGGACTGTCGTACAATATGCTTAACCCCTCCAACACACAACTCCACAATAATATTTATTTTGAGGTCAATGCCAGTGTCAGCCACAGCCTGTACTACTGAAGTCAGCAAATTTTCTGCCTTGTCTTGATAATAATTTACCGGCTTGGAGTCATCCTTTTCTACTTTTAAGCACAAAAGCTCATCGCCATCAGCTAATACATGGTTAATTAACCATACAACAGCTTTCATGGAGGTTGACACTGAAGATAGGGCACATAAAATTGTTCTTGAACCATACGAAGGTGCATAATCTTCATGTTTGGAGGAAACGGAAAAACTGTTGAATTCCGTGTCTTCCTTGTCGCCCGAAAAGGAATTCACAGAAAGTCCCGAAAAGGAAGGGCGAGAAAACAAACCAATGTGGTAAACAGGTGGATTGTGGTAATCAATGTTTATGGTGTCAAAAGAAACACGTTTTAAAAAAGGGGTATCTTCTAGCAAATCATCCTCATCTTCTGAAAATTTCCCAATGCCAGCATCGTCTTGCGCTTGAGCATAGGTATCATCGGAAGATCTTCTGCGTAAGGATGATTTTGGTTTGCCGTCTTGAGAACGAGATCGGTCTTTGCTAAGACTTCTGACCATGCTGCTGCTCCTGCTGTTAGCTGCTGAGATTCTTCGTCTTGAGTTGGAACGAGGTCGTCGGGGTTCTTCAGGAATATCATCATGCAACCGCTTAAAGGATAAACTATTTGAAGCCGTATTACTAAGAGTTGTCTCAAGGGTAGACCTCTTGACTGTTTTGATAGGTGTGTGGTGTTTTTGGTTATGAGCATTGCCTGATTTTGAAACAGAGCCGTCAATCAATGACCTTACAACCATTGCTGACTTTTTAGGAGCATCGTGGTCATTGTGATTGTCATCATCATGGACAGCAGAACTATCTATATGATTAGAGTTTGCATTTTTTAATAGCTGTTTTCGGAGATTTTCGATATCAGGTTCAACAAAAGAAACAGACATTACAGGTATGTGTGTGTATTTTTTTAATGCTTATTATTATTGTTATTAACAGTATTAATGAATATTTTGGTCTTAAATATATTAAAAAATTTATAGATAAAAAAAAAAAACTTGTGATAATTTAAAGGAGTAAAGAGAAAACAGAAAGAGAAAAAAAAGAAAAGAGCTGCTGCAAGAGATGCAGCAGCTTTATTTGTGGGGTTATGTGTCACTAATCCCGGGTAACCCCGTTCTGGAATACGACATTAGCATTGACAACTAAGACGACGATAACTATAATTTACTTCTTTTGTATATCAATACGGCTTTATTTAATGGTTTATAAAGTATCTAAGCCACATGGTTTTTCCTGGGACTATACAAAAAAAGGTCTCCGCAAATTAGAAGTCTCTTTTAAGCACACGAGTGAAGAACCAAAAAACAAATTATCTATATACTAACTTTATTAGCTAATAAACACTAGTATTTGCGTAAGTACATTTCAAAAATAAGTGTTTAATATGAACTCTAAATCACTTTGATCTTAGATTGCAAAGGTTTTTTCAAGAAAAAAAAAAAAGTTATATCCAAAGTTTTTGAGATCTTGGAGAAAAAAAAATTCTTTATATAGTTGTAACAACTTGTTGGGTGGGCTTGGGAATTCCTTTTTTTTTTTTTTTTTTTGCCTACCCATACTAAACTACCAATTAAGGAATAGTAGGGAATTGTTAAAATTTGAGTACACTTTGAAATTAGAAGGCCTCAGTCACATAAAAAAATCATGAAATCAGTAAATGTTGTACAGTATAAGTCTCTATATGCTGTTATCAAGCGGGGGTGCCAACCCTATAATGCTAAGTGAGGCCATGATGATTAGAGCCCTTTGTAACTACATCTTAGCCATCCTTTGGTATATTTTTTGATAACATTAATTCAAGAAATACAAATGTATATAAATTGGAGTAATCGCAATTTTTTTTTTATTATTGTATCTCTGTTTATTACTCAAAAAACATTTATAGTCAATCATATATAAGATCATATCGTTTTTTCACTATTATAAAATGTCTGATCCATCAAATAACTTAAAAACCATGTGTGAGTTTTTCCTCAATGAATATTGCAGACTGTCTAAAACTTTAAAGGAAAATGATGAAGACTTGAAAAAGATTCTTCTTACAAGTCTCGATGATATTATACAAAAGAATAAAGAAAGTGAAGAACTGGAAGGAGAATCATGTGTAAAAGATGTAAACAATTAAGCACTTTTTAACAACAGATTTCGCTTTTTTTAAAAACTTTTTTTTCTTGCGAGAAAGCTGCCTCCAAATTGAATCACTAGATATATTCTTATTAACCTTGAAGGAGTTGCCTAGAGGTTATTGATGTCTTGATGAATATGTTAATTGGCTTTTGGTTGCTCCTATACTACTATATATGATAAGAAAGAGCCTTATCAAAACATGTGAAAAAAGGGTTACCCACCATTGTTGTATTTTCTATATCTATATATGCTAAATAAACTAAGGAGTTTTTCCGGTCACCCATACTCATCCATCATCCTTCATTTTCTCCTCCTTATAACTATATACCTAACTAAATCTGTATAAGTAAGAATAAGATGATAATGACATTATGATAATTGTAACATATAAAGAAATATTAACTAAATTGCATTTGAATCTCCAAATGGATTATCTTCATCATCTTCATCATCACTATCATTATTTCTACGAGTACTAGGTCCAGCACCAGAAGAAGATCCTTCGTGTCGACCTCTATCAGCATCCACCTTCCAGTCATCTTGCTCATAATCACTATCAGAGTCTGAATCGTAATCTTGAGGCCTACTCATTTCATCATATCGTTTTAAGGCACTAATAAGATGGTCATTGGCATCAATAAGAGGCCCCAAAAACTCTTCTGATTCGACAGAGTGGATATATCTCAAAATGGACTTTCTCAACTTTCGACACTTGTTAAAACACTCTGTAGCGTTTTTGTTTTCTGTAGAAAGTTCCTTGCTCCAGTCAATGAATTGCAGAGCATTAGTAAGGTTCGTGGCAGCACTACTGGCTTCTGCCAAGGCATTCAAAATCAATGGCTTTTCTTTGGCCATGTCAAGTTTTCGAACAACTGGTTGTTGATTGGAGCGAGATGAATGTGATTTCGACTTCTTATGAGAGGTAGTAGTAGTAGGCATTCGGGGTTTAGATGAAGATGGTGGAATAGGAGGTGGTCCAGACCTAGAATGATCTTCGCTGGTACTAGCACTTCGAGAACGGGTTCCTCCACCGTAATGGTTATCATTATTATTGTCCGTGTCATTGTCATCATCTTCTTCAAGATCTCTAGGGTCATTAGAAAGGTACTTTGGCTGAGGTCTAGCTCTTTTTTTCTTCATTGGAACTTGCTTCTGTAAGACTACTAATCTTTCATATTCCCTTTGGCCTTTAAACTGTTCAGACCATCCAATAAACATGTTTCGTGTAAGGTTTTGAACCTTTTTAGGGGTTGTAGAGTCCGTAGCAAGTAATCTTAATCGTTCCAAAAGGTATTCATCACAATACAATGGAGATAAGTCTCTACCACCATTTTGAATCAATGCATCTAAGATCTTTAAACCGAGATAAATGGCTAATTAATAATTATTTCTTTTGTGAAATATCCATACTGATTATATAATAGAATACTTACTGTTAATGCACGTATTTGTTGGTCTTGACTACCATACTTTAACTTTTTTCTAATTGCTCGAGCTGCTTCGGTTGGACCCGTTGGTTGAATTTTGATAATATCTACAAGGTTTATAATACCACTATAGATATCATCTTCATATCCAGGAGAGCAAAGCTGCTCAATTGTCGAAGTCACTGCAGTATAAGGCTTATCAGATAAAAACCCCATTTTGTTTTTTTTTATTTATTTTATTTTTGTATATTAATGATATGCGTAATTAAACCTTTTTTTTTCAGTCTTTATAATAGAAAATTGAAGGACTAACTATTATGATATTGTATTCTTTAATTTC
This sequence comes from Magnusiomyces sp. LA-1, assembly GCA_029678045.1. Lineage (NCBI taxonomy): Eukaryota > Fungi > Ascomycota > Dipodascomycetes > Dipodascales > Dipodascaceae > Magnusiomyces > Magnusiomyces sp. LA-1. The sequence continues at coordinate 7,190,408 of CP115648.1, read as the reverse complement.
AATTGAATTATGAAATTTGAAAATAATTATATTAAGTTTTTTTTATTCTTTATTTAATACTGTTGAGATGATGAAAAGAGTGAGAGAATGGTGTTAACAAAACAAAAAACATCAGTAACTTTTAGGCATTGGGCAACTGCACCCCTAAAAAAAACGAAAAAACAAAAAAAAAGGGAACTTTTTGAGCAGGGTAATAATATCACGTGATACAATCAGTCATTCAATCAACAAAATGCCTTTTATTTTTTCTATCAAGGATCCCATGTAAAAAAAAAGTAGTGAAAAATAATAAAATTTTGACTCTTTTTAATTTAAAATCATCATTCTTTCTTCTTGAAACCTTCTTTTTGTATGAAAAGGACAGCTTTAATTTTTACAAACTTTTGCTATAAAAAACAATGGAAACCAAATCAATACTAACTATTCAATCTCATGTGGTTCATGGCTATGTTGGAAATAGAGCCTCGACATTTCCTTTACAAGTTCTTGGATGGGATGTTGATGTGCTAAACACTGTCCAACTTTCCAATCACACAGGTTATGGTAAAGTCTTTGGTCAAAAACTAACAGGTGAAGAAATATGGACTCAATATGAAGGTGTGAACGTTATCAAATAATAAATTTTGAGATTTTCTTTTTTTTTTATTCTTATCTTTAACTAATTTTCAATGATTATGACTAATATGAAAAAAAATATAGGATTAAAAAATATTGATATGGAATATGATGCTCTACTGACAGGATATATACCAACAGCAGAAGGTCTTGAGACTGTAGGAAAAATAGCAGCAGACTTGAAAAAAAGCAGCAAAGAAAAGGGTAAACAAGCAATTTGGCTTTTGGATCCAGTCATTGGCGACAATGGCAGGTTCTATGTCAGTCAAGATGTTATCCCAGTATACCAACGCCTTGTCAAATCTGGTAATGTTGACTTGATTACACCAAACCAGTTTGAAGCAGAAACTTTGACTGGGATCAAAATCAAATCGCTTTTAGACATTTTCCGTGTTTTGGAAAAACTTCAATACGAGTTTAAGATTCCTTCAGTAGTCATCAGTTCTATTAAACTAGAACAGTATGACTGTATGATCACTGTTGGTTCAGAAAAAATGACAAACGACTATCCACGAGTCTTTTTTTACAAGTATCCATTCCTTGATGGATATGTCACCGGGACTGGAGACTTGTTTGCAGCCATCCTCATTGACAGATACTTCAAGTACAAGTGTCATAACAAAGAAACTTTAGATGATGATATGGAGCCCAAAAATTTGCCATTAGCCTCTGCCGTGGGGGAAGTGCTGGGAGTGGTGCAGGATGTTATTTCCAGGACATTGAAACACAGCTCGCAGACTGCTGGAGGGGTAATGGGCAATCCAGACATGATGAAAAGGGCTGAATTACGACTTGTTCAATCAGTTGATTTGATACCCGGAACCAAAATTCCATTTGAAACTTTTAATTTGGGGGATGTAATCAATGAAATTGTTAAATCACCTTTTTGAGGACTATTATTAGACACAAATATCATTATTCAAATAGACAATAGAATTACAAAGAGAAAGTTTTTATTTTTCTCATTTTATTATAAATATAAAAATATCATTACAAAATTCGTCAAATTTATTTTATTTTATTTTATTTTTTTTTTTTTTTTTTTTTTTTTTTTTTTTTTTTTTTTTTTCAATTAGATCTTTTCAGACTTTTCAGAAGATTGATTGAAAAATTTGTCATAACCAACCATGGTATATCTGTAGTGAACGTCACCATCTTGAACCTTTTTCCAGGCATCTCCCAAGTTCTCTTCACTGATATCAATAGTTTGGACCCATGGCTTGATGTTGTGCTTAGCAGCAAATTCAAGCATGTATTCAGTTTCTTCAATGGTTCCAATAAGAGATCCTTGAATAGCATATCCATTTTTCAAAAGTTGGAAAAGATCGACATCCAACTTTTCCTTAACTGGTGGAGCAGTAATGTAAACAAACTTTCCTCTAGGCTTGAGCAAGTTTAAGATTTCAGTAACAGCACTCTTGGAAAAGGAGCTTCCAGTGTTTACTATAAGATCAAGAGTTCTTCTGTGGTTTTTCAAATCTTCAGGTTCGCCAGTAGCCACGTAGTGGTCGGCACCAAGTTTCTTGGCATCGTCATACTTTGAGCGAGATCGTGAGATTGCAGTAACTTCGGCACCAAGAGCCTTAGCAAACAAGATGGCCATATGGCCGATACCACCAATACCAACAATACCGACTTTAGATCCAGGTCCGACATTATTTTGGATAAGAGGGCTAAAGCCAGTGAGACCACCACAGAGAAGAGGAGCAGCATACTCGCTTTCCAAGTTATCTGGAATCTTGAATGCGTAATAAGAGTTGAGACGAACGTGGGAAGCGTTACCTCCCTTGGTGTGGAACCCGGTTTCTGGGTTGGTATCAAAATAGGTCTCGATACGGTGTTCGCAGTGGTTATCAGTCTTGTCCTTGCAAGCTTGGCAGGGATCTGGGTGGTTGCAGTCAGAGTCGCATTGAGCGCCAACACCAACTCTGTCGCCAATCTTGAGACCAGGCTTAGCGTTTGGGCCGATTTTGACAATGGTGCCTACAATTTCGTGGCCGACAGCAAGTGGGAGAACATCCTTTCTGGTCCAGTCAGAGCTGACTGTGTGGATGTCTGAGCCGCAGATTCCGCAGCATTCGATCTTGATGTCGATATCATAGTCTCTAAAAGCTTGAGGCTTGTATTCAAACTTCTTTGGATGGAGGTAGTCATCCCAATCGACGACACCTACAGCTTCAATTGTTTCTGGGTATACCATTTTGAATTTCTATTATATGTATTGATAAGAAGTTGGTTGCATAAAAAGTTTTTTTTTTTTTTTTTTTTTTTTTTTTTGAAGTAATAAACTGTTCAAAGAGGAATTGATAAGAGAGTAATGAAAGAGTGAAAAATGAAAAATGAAAAAAAGCAGAAATAATTGGAAATCAATTACTATTTATATACATTATTTTTTTTAAAAAAAAAAAATTAGCGCAGCAACTTAAATCCGAGATACATTAATAAGAATTTCTTTAATATTCCTTTTTGGAGAAAAGTTTGAAAAATTTTGAATGTTGATTATCAATCGAGTATCTTGTTACTATGAGGCTATAGGCGGCTTACCTTAAATCATCATCATGTTATCTACTACTAGTACTATATATATTTATCTTGCCGCCCATGTTACAACATTTGTCATATAGAATGTGACAAATCCATAGACATTGGTTGGCAGGCATTTACGAATGAATGATGAAGTTGATGATGCAATTAATGCTCAAAGATAATCGTGGCATACAAATAAAGATAAGGATCAAATATCGATTGGATTTTCCATTAACAGACAAATAGGGTCAAAATTTCGATTTATTATTGTTTAATGAACACTTGTTCACAATTGAATGGGATTTTGTTCAGAGTCTTTTGCTGAGAGTCCAAACTGATGATGCTTCTTCGTCTTAACATTTTGCTAAAGGCTACTTAATAATCTTTGTCTTAAACTTAATAGCATTTTTTCTATAGGAAACACACTAATAAGTAGATTGCTCTTCCCTTTTTTTTTATTCAGAAATAAAAATTTTATTTTCATTGCCGGTTTGAAAATAACGGTTTATTTTTTTTTTTTTTAAAGCTGAAATTTGGATTTCTAATAAAGTTTTTCCGTAAAAATAAATAAAAGCTCAAAAGACTTTTTGACAACTAGAGAGCAAACTTGTGAATATTTCAAGATTTATAATCATCAGAGTACGGCTCATACAAAACAACTTTTTACATCCAACATCTGCCTTGTAACATTTTCATACACTTGTTTTTAATTATATTCATCCATTTCAACACATTGTTATTCATCTATATATTCAATTAGATATACTATTCAATTCTATAAAAATCTAGATCTTTTTAAAAAATTGAAAAAAAATTTCCTAATGAACGTAACACCCAAACCTAAATGTCAAAGTTTAGAAAATAGCATTTATGAAGAACAAAGATTAAGCTTTTTGAGCTTTATTTCAGATCCCCCCTCTCCTATTAACTCAATTCGTTATTCTTCTACACCTATAAGCCTTTCTTATTCATCAGAAGATTCATTGTTATCATACAAAACAGAGTCTTTTATAGAAAAAAGAGGAGGAGACTATGACGTATTCTGTGATTATATAGCAGCCAAATCAAATAACAACAATCATCATATTAGATATAAAGTTAAAATTTTTATATTTTCATTTTTAATCTCATTGTTTATTGTCATTCTATTAGGCCTAGACTTTATTTATGATTTGGAATCAACTCAAATGTTTTCCAGAACAACAACAACAATGATGATGATGGGCAAGTGGCCCCAACTAGGCCTTTATTCAATGTTGTCATCCATTTTCATTACAAATAATAGCGGGTTTAGGGCTCACTTACAGAAACAACCGAGTTGTGCACCTATCAGTACAAGATACATAATTCCGGACTTAGCGAAATATTCAGTGCCATTATGGGCTTTAGGGATTACTAAACAACGAAATCAAGAAAAGAAAGATGGAATTAAAAAGAAGTGTGAGATATTTAATGGCAATGTAGAAACGGTTATTGTAACGGCAATTGATCCAACTCAATACGACTTTATGTACCTGACCAAACTTGTTGAAAACCGAAAGCAGTACAGCTTTGGTAGGAACAATAATAATGATCTCGGCATTTATATTTTTCCAACATTGTCAAATAATGTAAATAGTTATAATAGCAATGATAATAATAATAATAATAAAATTGATAGACTCAAAGTAGATGAAAAGAATTGGAATAAACTTGAAATTCTTAAATCTGCTATTGCTTCATTCCCAAAAGCTCGCAATTTTTGGTACCTGGATCAAGACTATTTTATTACAAATCCAAATATTGATATAATAACAACAACAACAACAAATACTCAGCCACATTTGGTTATATCGTATTCTACTTTTAGTATCAATTTGGATTCTTTTATAATAGCCAATTGCCACCTTGATCATAATCATTTGTTTGTAAAATCATTGTTGGATTTATGGACTGATCCGTTATTACGCAGAAAATATCAGTATGCTGAAGATGCTCTCAGCCACATCTTGAAATACCATGAGACATTTGTTAATAAGACCCGTATTGTGTCAAGGTCATTACTATCTAACTTTTATCATCAATCTAAATCATAGATATCTGTTAGTACTATATATAAACAGCAGCTATATATACCTTGATATTTATTAACTTATATTGGAAACTACAACTAAAATATTAGTTGAATTATCATGAAAGTCATCTTTTTCTTATATACATTTGTCAAATAGATCATAGTCTAGTAAAATAACCAATAGCTTTAAAAAATTTTCATTAATTATCATTTCATTTCGTTTCTCTCCTAATCTTATTTTTAATGTTCATTCATGTAAAATATTTTTATATTTTCATTTCCCTCTGTAATTCTATTAACTTGGATTTTCTTGTTTTAATCTTTCATCTAATACTTTCATAGCCAATGCTCTTCTTCTTTCAGCTTCTCTACTTGCCGCATTTGAATTGCCAGAATTACTAGAAGAACCAGTTCTCAAGTTTGCCCGTAAGTTTCCTTGCTCAATTTCGTCTTGTCCAAATGGCGTACAAATTTTAATTGTAACCAGTATTCTAAAGACTACTCTAGAGATTGCTTGAACTAAATCTCTAATAAAGGAAGGATAGAAAAAGTTGGCAAGACTAAAGATTTCACTAGCATCTCCTCTAATTCTGGTTTTCCCTGGGGCCGGTTTCATTGAAACTGAGGTTGCTGATTGCCCTGGCTGTTGTTGTGCAGCTGGAAGAATTGGATCGACATAAGTGTAACGATAGAATCTTAAGTAGATCCAAGCTACAAAAAACCCTGACCAGACTAAAGTGACGAATGGGAGATCCTTATAATAGATAGCGCCAATTGTTGTGTAGAAAATCAAGGCGGGCATGGCCAGATGCTTTACCTTTACAGTTAGCATCTTAAACAAGACAATGGAATGTTCAGGCACTAATTGTTTCAAAGCAACCAAAAAGGCGAGTTGAAGAGATACACCTCCGTTGATTACCTGGAAAAGGAAGGCATTTGGGCCTGATTTGGAAACGTCTGTTTGGTTGTTACTGTCTGAGGCCTTTGGCATTACTGCACTAGCAATCATGTACTGGATAAGTGCAGTTAGATACGCAAGTACATTAGTTGATACAGCGACAATCAACAAAAATCGAGTTAGTTCCTTTGATGACCAAACTCTTTCGCAGTATTTCCCACCGTAGACTAAAGTGGCACCAGTGACTGCAAATGCGATAAGAGAAGTTTCTGAAAATGTAGCTGTAACGAGGACCCAAGGATAGTAGTAGGATAGTGAAGGGACAATTGTTAAGTAAGGAACAACGATATCTCTGAATATTGGCATTGCAGGTTTAGCGACTGGACGGCTGTCATTTTCGGGTTGAACTTGAGGTGCTGTAGCTATTGCCACAAGCTTGTGATATGAAGAATATCGTAAAATGAAGACTAGTAAGGAACAGAAACAAAGAGCTAAGATAGCAGCTCTTGTAACTGGGGGAAGATTTAATCCTCTCATTATATATACTTTATATTATTATATATACAAATGAGATATTATTAAAATAATAATTATAATAATAATAAATGAAAAGATCTAATTTAACAATTAATTGATTATTATAATATTCGCAATTGTTGGCTGATACTTGTTGAACCTACGAGATAATTAATGTATTGTGTGGGATCAATGAGGTAGCAGCTGTAGAAGGTTTTGGTTGTAAAGAAAACGACGTGTTCAATAATGTCTATATGTGAGTGAGTGTGCACTGAACTGTGTGATAATATTCTTCTAGTGACATTACATTATATGTAGTTACAGTTTTATTCAAAGTGTGTGTGTGTGTGTGTACAGCTGAGACCTACTTGTGCATCCCTGGTACTACCCTAAACAACCCTTTCTTCCTGTCACTTGTTTCATCACCTGCAACACATCAGAGTCGAACGCAAAGACCCCAAAAAAAGATTCAGAGAGAAGAAGACACAGGGTCTTGGCAGTTATTGTATGACACAATGTATGACATAAGATATTACATGTTCCTTAAATTTCTTTTTTTTAATAATCCCCTTTTTCTCAATAAAAAAAAAAAAATAAAAGTAATAAATAATTTTTATTTCCCCTTGAATTTATTTTTTTTGAAACTCTCGAATCCACTCTTTTATTTTTTTTTTTTTTTTTTTATTTTTTCCTTTCCTTCCTTCTTATTTTTTTTTTTTTGGTATTATTAAAAACACCTTTAAAAAAAACTTCAACATCACCACCATCTAGATATATATATATATATATATATAGACATATATATATATATTCATTTGAATCCTTCTTTTCATTATATACATATATGTATATATAATCTCATTCATACCCCCCTTTTATATATATATATATACAATTTTGTCTCCTTGGTTTCATAGTTTTAAGAGGCTGCATAAGTGAATATCATCATAATTATTATCATTTTATAGTAACAACAAAAAAAAAAAAGCAAAAAAAAAAAAAGATACACTAAGAAACGACGCGTGTGCGCACAACTCAACTTCTACTCTTCTTCTTCTTTTTACCTTTAATGATACCTTCAATACCTTAAAGATCACAATGAATAATTCATCTGGGTCCGCTCAACAATCACCTCAGCCTAAAAAGCCAAAGGGGAAATGCCCCAAAGTCTTTCAGTGCACTGGCTACGGCAACTGCAAAATGACATTTAATAGAGCTGAACATTTGGCTAGACATATACGTAAACACACAGGTGAACGTCCCTTTCGCTGTCACTGCGGCAGATTCTTTTCTCGTTTAGATAATCTACGACAACATATTCAAACAGTCCATGCTAATGAACATCATATTCTTCATGCAACACCCCCGTCACCTCTCCCTCATTCAAATAGAGCAATATTACCAGTTCAGCAATCTTCCCAAATGCCTCCTCAGCAACAATCTTCTCAACCTCAACAATCTCAAACACCTATACAAAAATCGTCACATCAACCTTCTCAATCAATGTCATATAATGAAATGCCTTATGCTCCTTATTATGACCAACAAAACCGTTCACAACAACCTCCTCCTCCCCCTCCCCCTCCTCCCCCTTCTTCTTCCTCCTCTTCTTCATCTTCTTCTTCTTCACATCATACATCTCAACAAATATACCATCAAAATTCTAGTTACTTATACCAATCTCAACAACCTTTGCCCCCTCCTCCCCCTCCTCCTCCTCCCGCTGGTCCAGTAAATTATCAACAAATGGACTACCAAACACAACATAATCCACATCATCCTCATGCAAATTTACAAAATCAACCACCTCTCCCTCCTTTACCTCCTAATAATAATAATAATTCTTCAAATTTAATATTCACTAATCATCCCAATAATAACCACAATATAATTATTGAACATAACCCTACAAATGCTTTGGAAAACCCAACAGTACAATCAAATAATAATAGTATGTCTAATGGTACACCTCTAGATCCTAATAAAAATGGATTATACTCTCAATCTTCTTCTTCTTCTTCTCCTTCAAGGTTAAACTTTCAACCTACTTCATTCAAAGCTAATAAAAACAGACCAGCAGCTCTTCATTTGGAGAAGGCCATTAACAATTCTGGAAACTCACCTCAGATTTCTCCAATGAACTCAGTCACACCTTCCAACCAAACAATTATGGCAATATCTCCAATTACAACACCAGCTCATTTCCCAGATTCTGCAAGTAACAGTGATGTACATACAATCAACGGGTCAGTAATAAATCACTCTATTGATGGTCCAACTCCCTCATTTGGCAATTTTCAAGATAAAAATATATCTAGTAGAACTATTTCAACATCTCAAACCTTTAATTCTAATACACCAGGTTTCCCAATAAACAGCACTACGCCAACAGCAAACTCTCAACCTATTCCATTTGATTCTAATAACAGTTTTAATAATAATAATAATAATAATAGTATGAATACTATCAGCAATAATAATAATAATAATAACAATAATAGCAATTATACTTCATTAAGTTCTAGTAGTACACCTTTAGCATTCAATAATAGCAGTAATCGAAACACACCATCAATTGCATCTCTTGATAGTTTAATAAGTTCTCGATCTTCAATTGCTTCAATAAATAATTCTCAAGCTTATCCCCCATTACCACCTTTGCCTACTACCCCTACGACATCTACAGGAATGATGGGAGACCATCATGTACCTTCAACCCCAAACCATATATCTTCTCCTTTGCTTGATTTTGGTGGAATTGGAGGAGGTACAGGTAGTCACAGTAATGGTCATCGGTCATTTTCCACCTCATCTTCTCAAAACCAATCATCTAATGTCACAACTCCGCTAACGGGATCTTCAACAAGAAGCTCTTGGCTATCTGCCGTTTTATGCGATGTTCCCAACAGCAATGAGCGTCCAAGAACGTGGGGAGGCCCATCATCCAATAATGGGAACTCAACATCTACAAATGGGTTTAACAATAACAATAACCTTTTGTCGAATTTACCTAGAACTAGGTTTTCAGCTACAGACGAATCAATGGTACGTGGGAATGAAAGAAGTTCCATGCCATTGGTGCGCATATCTGAGGACGTACATATGTCTGATGACGATAATACCAGTAGCAGTCATAATGAGCAACATCATCATCATCATCAAAAGCCTATCTCCTCAAAGAAATTACCATCATTTTCATCATTATTAAATCCAGAAGATACTTCAGATGATTTATCATCTACTATTGGCGAAAAGAATAAGGATATGATACTTCCAAAATTAGAATCTAATTTAGAGCCACATACAGAACCATGTTCGTTGCCAGTTGCAGATAGAAGACCCTCAGCTATACCACCACCTATAAGTTCATTTACCAAGAATTCGACAAATAGTACAACAACCCATAACAATAATCATAAATCTAAAACAGGAAGAAAGCTATTATCTAAACCATTACCACCATTACCGTTTGAAACTAATAATAATAGTTTAAACAATGCACCACTTCCTCCTCCTCCATCTTTAATGTTGGGACATTCTACACAATTAGGTAATAATAATAATAATAATAGTATGAACCGGTCATTATTGTCTCATGAGTTACCAGCATTACCTATTTCATCTAATAATTCAAATCAAGGTTTGAACCATCAATACAATAATGGAGGAAATAACCAGCCACCAATACAACAAAATCAACAAAACCAAAATCAGAATAATAGTCAACAACAACAACAACAAAAGAGTGGAATAGATGTTTTACTTCAAGCAGCCGGTGTTTGATCATATTATATATATATATGTGTGTGTGTTTTTTTTATTTTTATTTTTTATTTTTGTTATTTATTTATCTATATATATATAAACATGTTATAAAGAAGAGATTAATGATATATATTCAATATAAAATTTTATACAAATAATTGAAAACAAGGTTTTCTTCTTCTTCTTTCTTATCAAATTTTGTATATATATATAAATAGTGGAGATGTATTTTTTGAATAAAGGAACATGATTATTTACAAGAATGGAATAATATTTTTTTTTTTCATGAACAGTATTTTGAAAAGATCAAAGCTTTGTTATTATTATTATTATTATTATTATTTTCAAAGTTTTTTTTTCTATTTCTTTAAAGAAATAAAATTTAATATAAATGTATTATATTATACACTATTTATACCATTTGATTTGTATTGTTTATTTTTTTTTTTTTTTTTTTTTTTTACAGTTACTGATTAGAAATTAATGTTTTTATACTCATTTATATTTTCAATACAATCTTTTTACAATAATAGTCTTGAGTTTGAAAAAAAAAAAATAAATAAATAAAGGCTGGAATTTACCAGTCTGGAAATATCATCAATAATAATGATCCAGCAGTTAAACATAATAATGAGAGTTTTTAAAAACTTTAAAAAAAGGGTAGATTTTCAGGACAACACCATCGATACTATATAAATTTTTTTTTTTTTTTTTTTTTTTTTTTTGAAATAAATTTGAAAAAAAAAAAAAAAAAATGCAAGATTTCGTTTTATCAAAATGGATAATAAATAAATAAAAGAAAAACCAACCAGCCCATTGAAATCATTGTTTACTAACTATTTTATAGTTTTTTGATCAATATTCTTTTTTTTTTCATAATGTGTCCTCTCCTATATATCATATTGATTTTGTATTGTAAGATTCTTTCAACTTTAAAAACAAAGTTCCAAACTTACATTTCAACACTCTTTACTGTTTTTTTTTTTTATTTATTTTATTTCATCTCTATAGAAATTCTTCTTTCGTTGCCTTTTTAGATTTTGATGACGTGACATCGAGGATAAAAAAATATTATTATTATTATTATTGTTATCTGCTAAAAACTATATATAAATCCCGATCAAATCAATATTTTTTACTAGACAAAGATTATTTATTTATTATCAATAGTATCTTTATTTTATCTTTTGTCTTTGATATATTCAATAAAATTTGGGTCCTTTCCAGATATATATCTTTGATGTTTTATTGACTTTTCAATGTTACAAAGATCAATACACAAAGAAGGAAAATAAAATAAAATTACTATTCGTAAATTTCATATAAATATAAAGATACAGCAAATGGAATAATGATCGACCGGGATGTTCCAATAAATTAATCAAAGATCTTCGTCTTTTTTTTTTTTTTTTTACTATTATAAGCCTCCTTGAGAATCATTTTCGTTGGATATACGACTCATATTGATTTCTAATCAAAATAATAATAATAATAAAAATCTAAAGTATTCTAAGAGATTCCAAATGGTTCAATTTTCAAATTATTTAAAAAAGTAAATCCCTTTTTTTTCATCCCTTTTTGTATGTTAGTTATAATTAGTATAGAGAGATCTGATGTAGGATATAAAACTATATACATATAACACTATTAGAAAACTACTCAAAAATTTCAGGGCTTTTTTTTTGTTTGTTTGTTTGCTGCTCAAGAACAAAAAAAAATTAAACACTGTAAAGTTGATAAAAAGGGTTATTATTGAATCTGATCTCTTTTTCTATATAAGTAAGTAAGTAAGTAAGTAAGTTACTAAAAACCAAACTGAATACGAATTTTTTTTTAGTTTTTTTCTTAGTCTCGTATATAGACTATATTCAAGATATTGGCAGATAATTATCTATAGAGACATATATATGTCCTAGGTATTAAACATGAGTCACGTTTTAAGTCTTATTAAAAAAACGGTTTATGTCAAAAGTGCTATTGCACAATTTAACATGTAACAAAATCATATACATCTTTCATAATATTCCATCCTTTTTCAATATCAAAATTTGATAAAAATAGTATATTATTGAATCATTTTTTTTTGGAAAATAATAATAAAAACAAAAGTCGATAATAAAGCTCGATTAGAGGAATTAGTTTCTAATTTTGTCTTTATGGAATCAGTTGGAATGTGTAAAGATATTCATTACATGCAATGTAATTAGAGCAATTGATAAAGCCGCAGGACTTCGGGTATTGATATCCAAGGTAATAAACTCCTTCTCTTTGCTGTCAAATGTATTTATTATATCCGTTTGCTGTTTTTGTAAAGCAACTCAGTAGCAAGTCAGTAAAGTACATAAAAAAACAACACAGCTTTATTTTACAGATAATCAGTATCATATATCATACAATGATATAGTAGTAAATAAATATAGAATAAGAATAAAAAAAATGGTTATATAGAATAGCATCCTATACTTACTATAAAGACACAAATATATTCTAATGATCATAATACCCTACTCTCCTTCCCCGACGGGGGAAAGGGACAACAAATGAACTTGGCTTAGAATTGCACTTTAAAAAAAACACCATTCCGGTAGGGTAACTTGTAATTGCCGCGTGTGCTTAACTTCACCTAAACGTATCAAAAAGTTTGAATTTTCAATTGACATGGTTTCCCTCTCACTCTCTTTTTAACCCCCACACTCACTGTGACTTTATCTCCTCCAAAAAGAGTATATGATTACAAAATAAATATATAAAAAAACAAAAAATTATTTCAATGGCTTCAACTCCCAATCCTCCTAAATTTGTACATCAAGGAAAGATTGTTGACATTCCATTATCAATTCGAATTAAACACTTTTTTCAAGATCTTTATCAATTCATCATCCTTTGGATTTGGACCCTCTTTTCAATTGACGCAAGACAAGCTGCAATTACTTACCAACAAACTAATAAACAACCACCAACCGGATACACTTTAAACGGCGGTAATAGTAAAAAATAAAACTGTGTTACAACTAATTATACAACTAATAAAAAAACAACAATAAACAACTATCATCATGTCTCAATTCACAATCAATGCAACTATCAACTCCTTTGGTGGAAAGATCTACAAGTTGACTCACAAAGCTGCTACTCTCAATGCAGAAATTGATCTCAATATCTTTCTTCCTCCTCAAGTCTTTCCATCTTCTTCTTCCTCTGCTCCTGCCACCAAAAAGGTTCCAGCTCTTATTTATCTTTCAGGTTTAACATGCACTCCTCAAAACTGTACTGAAAAGGGATTTGTCCACGCTTGGGCTTCTCAATATGGCCTTGCTGTCATCTATCCAGACACTTCTCCAAGAAAGGTTGACATCCCAGGCCAAGATGATTCTTGGGACTTTGGCTCTTCTGCCGCATTCTACATCAACGCCACCAAAGAACCCTGGAAGGCACACTACCAAATGGAAGCATATCTCACTAAGGAACTCCCCGAATTGATTTTCCAAAAGGATGAGTTCTTTAGTGGATTGATTGATGGTTCCAAGGTCTCCATCACTGGCCACTCCATGGGTGGCCATGGTGCCCTTACTTTATACTTGAAGAATCCTCAAGCATACAAGTCCGTTAGTGCTTTTGCTCCCATTTGCAACCCAATCAACTGCCCATGGGGTCAAAAAGCCTTTGGTGGTTACTTTGAGTCCGAGTCCGAATGGGCTGCTAATGACGCTACTGAGTTGATCAAGAAAGCTACTTCTGCTCCTTCTGATATCCTCATCGATGTTGGAACAGGCGACTCTTTTTACCAACAAAAGCAGCTCTTGCCTGAAAATTTGGTCGAAGCTTCTAAAGGTACTCCATACGATGGTAAAGTCAACGTCAGATACCAAGATGGATATGATCATTCATACTTTTTCATTTCTACTTTTGCCAAAGATCATGTTGAACATGCTGCCAAATACCTTGGATTATTGTAAGTCATTTATTATTGTATAAAAGAAATATAGCCTTTTTTTTTTAATATTACTATTTATAATTTATCATTTATCATTGTTGTCTGTGAAATAATGGCTCATATGTCTATTAAGAAAAAAAAAAAGACTCTATTGTACTCTAGTCGGTACAGTCTAGAACGGGTAATTTAGGTGTTGTTGGTTGTTTAAGATTGTTTTGGGTTTTCCGTTTTCTGTAATAAAAAAAAAAAAGTTGGTAAATTTTTCAACTCATTGTTTATTTCTTCTTTTTACTTATTTTTTTTTGTGTCGCGTAAAATCAAATATATCAACAACCATTTTTTATTTTATCTTCAAATATCAAAATTTTCTTCGATAACAGAAAGATTAATTTAAAACAAAAAAGTCTTTTGAGGACAGAATAAAATTTTGAGATCAATATTATGGCCAAAAGTAGAGCCTCTTCTTCAACTCCTCAACAGACTGAAGATGTGGATGTAAAAAAAGTGGAAGATGCTTCTTCTTCTTCACCAAGCACTCCTGTCAAACCTTCATCAAAATCATCAAATGGCACTTCTTCAAATAACACCACCACTCCTAAAAGAAAGCTTTTGTTTACAGTCAAACCTCCAGATTTCCGTCCAATACCCACACAATACCCTCTCGAGATCCTCTGGGCAAGACTAGCCGTTCGTGATTTCATGTTTAGATTCGACAAAGTAGATACTCTACCGAAAAGCCATTATTTCACTTTAAATGATGCTGGTGGCGTCTGGGATGACAGACTTTACAAGGTCATCATTCTCAGTTTATTCAAAATCCTTTACTACGACAAGACTTCTTCTAGCGATCAAAGCTCTAGTGGTTCAGGTGGATCAGTCAATAACGAGCTAGTACCATATGATATACAGAGAGAATATCGAAGATCAATTGAAAAGATTCGAGGAAACTCACCACTCATGTTTGCTTATCTCGACGCGTTTCTTTATAAATCAGGAACTTCACCTTGTATGGTCACTCCAGTAAGTGAACAGTTTGGTGTTGTTCCTGTTGCCCAAGCCGAAGAAAACAACAACAAACCTCAAGAACAAAAGACAAATGGCTCATCCTCCTCTTCCCAAAGAAGATTATCCAGAATGGAGAAAAGAAACAACTTTAAAAATCAAAAACATAGTAAACAAGAAGACTCAGATAGTGAAGAAGAAGAAGAAAATGATGATGATGAGGAGGAAGATGATGATGATGGAGTACCTCCTGTTTGCCCTCTCCCATATACATCTTTTGGCAACGAAGAATATGATCGTGAATATAGACACCTAAACATTCTTTTAACATTTATCTCCCTAGTCTCCCAAACTGAAACTATCAGATCCAACGTGTCTTCTTCTATAACAGAAACCACCCGCTCAGCAGCCAAAACTCTATCCAACGAAATTTCCAAGATCATTGCCTCATTTGACAAAAAATTACAAGATATCAGAACAGAACGTAAAACTATTCTATCAAAAGATTATGTAAATGACACAGGACTACCAAAAAAGAAACTATTATCAGAACTCACTAATCGAGAATTAGACTTGCGCCAGTGGAAAACTAGACGTATCACAGCAGCAAAATTCAACCAGTTTTTAACTCTTAGAAAATACAGCTCATCGAGAACTAGTCCGCTGGGTATGGACTTGTTTGGTAACACATATTGGCATTTTCAACAAAAAACAAAGGATTTGACTGATTGGGGTAGTTGGATTGTTGTTGAACGCAGCACTTCAGTTGTTTATTCTTTTGGGCTAGTTCAAGTTTCATCTAATAATAATAATACTAACAAAACAACAAATGACAATGAAACAACAACACCAATAAAAGAGACTAAAGAAGAAGAAGAGGATAAAGAAAAAGAGGAAGAAAAAGAAATAAAACCTAACGGAAATATCAAATTAAATGGAAACTCAAAGAAATTAAAAGCAAATGGGAAAACTAATGCTGATTCTGAAATTGAAGACTCTGATGTTGATATAAAGGACGAAGATCAAAAGGAAGAGTCTGAAGATATTGATATGAAGGATGCTCCTGAAAAAGAAGCTACCACTACTAATGGTTCATCATCATCATCATTACCATCTAAAGAAGATATCATTGAAGTAATAGATAGTGAAGATGATGATGAAAGTAATGACAAATCAACAAAAAAGGAAGAAAATGAAGATCAAGAAGAAAATGATGACGGCGATGATAATGATCAAACTCCAAAGAAGACTCCTCGTAAACGTAAAAATCCTCAAGAAGGTGTCTCCACCATCAAAGAAGAATACCAGATGCCTCTCAAGAAAACAAAACGTCCCTCAGCACAATCTCTCAACACAAATGTTCCATACTATCTCTATCCTCCTCCAACCTCCACAACCCACAAGTCATCACACAAACTCACTGCTGAGTTTGTTACCATGCCATATTTCGACTACGACCATCCTACCTCGCTCCCATCCAGCAATAGCAAAGTTGCAGCCAACGTCAAGTTTGATCCAACAGTTGCTTCTGCAAAGGGTAAACTTTATTACATGCGCATTTGCAAACCACAAATTGAGGCCCTTCGCAAATGGCTCACTTACCAAAGTGAAGTCTTTAAACATCCAAATACTAGAACTAAGAAATTGTTGGCTAAAAATTCAAGTTGGTCAAATACTCATGAAAATTTGATAAAATATTTTAATCAATTGATGACGTTTGCTCCAGATGAAGATATTGAAGCTGATAATGATAATGATGATGAATAATTATAATTTTTTTTATTTTTTCAATTTTTATTTCTTTTACTATTATTATTATTTGATCAAAGAGAAAGACAGATAAATTATTATTATTATCATTAATTGTTAGATGTGTATTATTATTTATATTATAAATGGAATAAAAAAGATATTTATAGAAAAAAGATAAAGCTATTTATTTAAGCAAATTCCAAAGGATCTTTATCCTTTTCACTAACAATTACTTGACATTCTTTTGGTAAATTATCATTACCTTCATCATCACCATTTTGTAATAATTCTTCTTTCAAAATCGAATCAATTTCTTCCTTCAATTGCTTTTGTAAAACATTTTTAAGAAACCCTCTTTCAGTATTACTATGACCACAAACAATGCAACTTGTACCACTTTCAACCAAGTGCAAAAGTTCATGGTGACTCAATTCGCCAGTGAAATGGATATCGGCTTTGGCACCCTTCAAAACGGAACCGCCGGAACCTGCACAAATAGCAATTGAAGAAACTTTGGCAAATGCGTCTCTATGAGCTTCTGTTAAAGCAATTTGTACTGTTTTTTGTTTGTTAAAAAAAAAAAAAAATCAAAAGAGTTAGTTAATTGTTTAATAAATCAATAATAAATAATAATAAAAAAATAAATAAAAACTTACAATGCTTGATTCCAAGATGCTTTTTAATTCTTTCAATAAGAACTGGCAACTCTACCGGTTCCTTAAGTTTCACCAATCTTCCCATTCCAGCTTCTTCATGACCTTTTACATTTTCAGTCCCAGGCGGCGTCAACACGTTCCTACTTTCCTCAAACTGTCTTCCCTTACTTACACCATCAGCCAACCAATCGTTGACACCCCCGACAGCTGCATCGATAGCAGTATGTGGACAATAGACAGAAATGCCAGCTTGCACAAGTCGTAACAAGGACTGTTGCTGGGAATCGGTTTGCGTAATGGACTTGAGGCCACGGAAAATAAATGGATGGTAAGCAACTATGAAGGATGCGTTTTTGGAAATTGCTTCAGAAACGACGGCTTTAGTCAAATCAATTGTTAAAAGAATTGACAATAATGCGTCAGAAGAAGAAGATTTGTTGGAAGAAGTTGGTGGTGGTGGTGGACATTCAAGTAATAAGCCAGTATTGTCCCATGAATTTTCTGCCAATTCTCTTGGATAGAGTCTGGTGACTATTTTTTTTTTTTTTTTACAAAGTTAGTTAGAATTACCATTATTTTATTTAAAAATTTATATAATTCAATTGTATAGTAAAAAAACATGAACTTACTAGCTTGTTTGATGATGTTAATTGATCGTTGAGATGCCATTGTCTATTCAAATGTATTCTTGTTGTTTGATTTTATTATTATTGTTAAATAAAGTACAAAATTAAAAAACTGATGATATGATAGTGATATTAATATCAAAAAAATCTTTTTTTTTTGGAAAACTCCAAATCTTCTATAAGTCACATGACCCAAACGTTTTTTCAACAATATCCAGATATCTGTCAATCCAAATCAAAAAAAAAGAAAATTAATGTTCAACCTTCAACAAAATGTAAAATGTAAATGTAAAATGTAAAAAAAAATGAAAAAAAAAATATTTTAATGAAAAATTTTCAAAAGATATATAGCAACAATTAAAAATAATAAAACAAAATAAACAGCAACATTTCTAAAAATCATCTAAAACCGAAAAAAAAATAAAAGACGAAAATAATAAATAATAATATATGTAACCGAAAAACAATTAAAAGAAATGAATAGAAACTAGACTATAAAGCCTTTGCTCTTAGTTTGTAATGTTTCTTTCTAAAGCCTTGATCTCGGAAGTACTCAAAATCTCGTGGGCTCTCTTGCCTTTGTAAAATGCCATGCTGTCACGATAAGCAACGTATTCACTGTCTGCGTATCCAAGTAATTTCTCAATCTCGCAACTTTGAATGCCTTTGATACGATCGATTTCAGTATCTGAGTAGTTGATAAGAGCTCTTCCAATAAGGATAGGCTCAACTTCAGGATCCATTTCCTCCGGGTTGCTGTCAAGACGCTTTGCGGCATAAATCTCAACACATTCGTTGGTATGGAAATGGCCCTCGCACTTGATAATGCCGACCGGCAATAAGCCTGCCTTGTTGGATCGAGTAATGGCTCGGTATGCTCCTCGATCAATATAAATTTTGCCATGAGCAGTTAATCCGTGCAAGATCCAAAACTCTCTGTCCTTGATTGGATGTCTCTTCGGAAGAAATCGTGTAAAAAGTGGTACATTTTCCGACATTAAGCTTTCAAAAATCTCCTTTTGCACGTTTTCATTATTCTCCAACTCCAACTTGGCAATGTCATCAATGACATCATTGACTGGGCCAAGCCTGGGCGAATCATGGCATTGGATATACTTGACAATGTCATGGATATTTCCCGGAACTGAAGATTTGCAGATAATGGTAGTAACGCCTGCAGAAGTAGCAAGTTCGGCAGCAATGAGCTTTGTCGTCATACCTCCGGTACCGACGTTGCTACCTGGAGTAGAAACATCAACTCGCAATTTGGTAATGTTGTCAACAACCAAAATAGGCTTAGCCTCTGGATCAACTCGAGGGTTGTCAGTGTACAAACAATCGACATCTGTCAACAAAAACAAGTAATCGGCGTTAATCATTCCTGCTGTGATGGCAGAAAGTGTGTCATTGTCGCCAAATCGAATTTCGTGGACAGATAAGGTGTCGTTTTCGTTAACGATAGGGACCACACCCATGTTGATCAACTCGTTCATGGTATTGGCAGCGTTAAGATATTGAGCTCGATCGGCAATATCGGTTCTCGTCAACAAGATCTGAGCAATTGGCTGTTGGAATTGTCTAAACATATCGTCCCATTGGCCAATCAGTCTTGCTTGTCCAATAGCGGCAATAGCCTGGACAGCAGACAAATGCTTTGGTCTTCGTGGAAGTTTCATTTGACGAAGACCGACAGCGATACCGCCCGAAGACACAATCATAACTCTGTGTCCATCTCGTCGTAATCTAACAACTGTTTCGACAATTAATGCCATATTTGCCACTCGAGGTTCATGAGTTTCTTCGTGGCATAATGAAGATGTTCCGAGCTTGATAACAATAGTGTATTGCTTAGTTTTGAGGTGGCTACCATGATTGCCATGATGGCCGTGGTTTCCATGATGACCATGATGGCCATTACCGTGATGTGAATGGGAACTATGATGGTGAACCATTTTTAATTATTGTTTTTAACAGATAGTGATATGGTTCATTAGGGGGTAGCAGAAAATAAAAAATATAAAAGAAGGGTTAATGAAATCAAGATCCACAAAAAAAAAAAAAAACGATTTAAATATCAAAAAAAAGAAAAAAAAAAAAAAATAAAGATCTTTTCCACAAAATTATTTGAAAAATTAAAAAAGATTAGTCATCATTGATAATCTTCAAGTGACTCAATCAATATTAGTTACAATCTTTGTTGCTGAATTTGTTACATTGTTATCAGTAAAGTTGAGCTCAACAAAAAACTATTCTCCTCAAACATATCTCGTTCAATTTTAAATTTTTTTTTTTTTTAAAAATACACTTTGGAATTTTCATAAAACCCAATTCAGTCATCTCCTGATATCCTTGCTTGAACTAGTGTCAATTGGTGTTTTGTGTCAATTCATAATATTCCGGTCTATAAATACTCTCTTTTTTGCTCCACAGGTTTATCAGTTTTATCAAATTCAACTTTTTATCTATTGATATAATTAAATATCATATCAATTACTCCACATAATTTCCAACTCTTTAAAAAAAAATACTCTATTAGTCTTTATAGCAGTTTCTAATTAAACTTCCCTAAACTTTATTGATTTTCTCTTTTATATAATGGTTCATCTTGTCACATTAGCTACTTGCGCGTTGAATCAATGGTCCCTTGACTTTGAAGGAAACAGAGATAGGATTATTGAATCCATTCGCCAGGCAAAAAAGCAAGGCGCAATCTTCCGTACCGGCCCTGAGCTTGAAGTGACTGGCTATGGCTGTCTGGATCATTTTCTTGAGCCTGATACTTATGAACACTCATGGGAAGTCTACAAGGAAATCATCACCCACGAAGACACAAGAGATATTGTCATTGATATTGGTATGCCAATCATCCACAACAACATCAGATACAACTGTCGTATTATCTCCTTCAATAAAGAGATTTTCCTCATCAGACCCAAACTTTGGATGGCCAACGATGGTAACTACAGAGAATTGAGATACTTTACTCCCTGGAGGGCACAAAACCAATCTGTAGATTTCTTTTTACCAAGAATTATTCGTGAAGCTACTAATCAAAAAGTCGTTCCTTTTGGTGACGTCTGCCTTCGCTCAAACTTCACACTGTTTGGCTTTGAAACTTGTGAAGAGCTTTTCACCCCAGATTCCCCTCACATTAAGATGGCTCTCGGAGGTGTTGAAATTTTCACTAATTCATCTGGTTCCCATCACCAACTCCGCAAGTTGAACACCCGCTTGGATCTCATCACCGAGGCCACCAAAAAGTGTGGTGGTGTCTATCTCTATGCTAACCAACGAGGATGCGATGGTGACCGTCTTTACTACGATGGTTCGGCTATGATTGTTCTCAATGGTGAAGTTGTTGCCCAAGGCGCTCAATTCGGCTTGAGAGATGTGGAAGTTGTCGTTGCTACTGTCGACTTGGACACAATCAGAGCACACAGAGCCTCTCCTTCCTTTGGTTTACAGTCATTGACCAAACCTTCTTTAAATCTGGTCGTAAAATACTCTTCTCTAGCAGATGGCTTGGATTTGGATTTTGACCCTACCATTACTCCTACACCTACACGCAAGATCAGCTACCATACTCCTCAAGAAGAGATTGCTCTTGGTCCAGCTTGCTGGCTCTGGGATTACCTTAGAAGATCAAAGACTGCCGGATACTTTATTCCTCTTTCTGGTGGCATTGACTCCTGTGCCACTGCAGTTATCGTTCACTCAATGTGCAGATTAGTCGTCAAAGAGGCTGGTGAAGGCAATAAAGAAGTTATTGCTGATGCAAGAAGACTTGCTAGAGTTGAAGAAGATTCGGACTATATTCCAACTGATCCTCAAGAGTTTGCAAACAGGATCTTTCACACTTGTTATATGGGTTCTGAAAACTCTTCTGCAGAAACAAGAAAGCGTGCCAAGGGTTTGGCTAAAGCAATTGGTTCTTATCACGTCGACTTGGATATAGATACTGTCACTAAGGCCATTCACGAGTTGTTTGTCACTGTCACTGGTAAGAACCCAAGGTTCAAAGTTTTTGGCGGTACTCCTACAGAAAATTTGGCCTTGCAAAACATTCAGGCTCGTATTAGAATGGTTCTGGGTTATCTCTTTGCTCAATTGCTTCCTTGGGTCCGTTATGGTGGCTCCGGAGGTTTACTTGTTTTGGGCAGTTCCAATGTCGATGAATGCTTGAGAGGTTATCTCACCAAGTATGATGCCAGCAGTGCTGATATCAATCCTATTGGTGGAATTTCCAAGACCGATTTGAAGGACTTTATTGCTTATGCTCGTGACTACTTTAATGTCCCACTTTTGGACGAGTTCTTAAATGCAACTCCAACTGCTGAATTGGAACCAATTACTAAGGATTATGTTCAAAGTGATGAACGCGATATGGGTATGACTTACGACGAATTGTCTGTCTTTGGTCGACTTAGAAAGATCAACAAATGTGGTCCTTATTCCATGTTCTTGAACTTGTTGCACGAATGGACTCCAAAGGGCCTTACCCCAGAAGAAATTGCTACAAAGGTCAAGAGATTCTTTTACTATTATGCCATTAACCGCCACAAGATGACTACTATAACCCCAGCATACCATGCTGAATCTTATTCTCCTGACGATAACAGATTCGACTTGAGACCATTCTTGATTATCCCAACTTTCCCCTGGGCATCCAAGAAGATTGATGAAACTGTCAAGAAGTATTCTGCTCCATTTACACCAAAAAACGAGAAGAGTGATTAATCTTGTTGAAATGCTTTTTTTCTATAATAATTTAATATGCTTGTCAATAGATATTAGATATATCTTTGTATAATTTAACTTTTAAACAAAAATGAAACTATTTTATGTCTATTAATCTTTTCTGAAACTGCCAAATACTGGTACAATAGTATTTGTCTTATTGTTGCGTTCCCAAAAGTCGTACAGCAAATGGGCCATTTTCTGAGGAACATCCTCTTGAACAAAATGCCCTGCATCTTGAAAAACTACCAGCTGATACTTGCCTTGCATTTGACCAATCATGAGCTCTTTATCCAAACGATCAGTACCTGCAAGAACAAGCAGTCTAGCTGCTGGAACTCGTAAAAACTTCTCAGATAACCCTACAAACCAATCGTTCCAAAATGGTTCTGTTTTCCTTAAATCAGTAACCCATTCGTAGCGACCATCATTACGTGAATCTGTAGTTGAATTGGAGCTGTCATGAAGTCTAACAATTGATGGAACAGACACTTTTGCACTTTCCAAATTGCGCAGAGCCTTAGTTCGGGTGTGCCATTCGATTGCCTTTTCAACAGACTCAAACGAAGATGGTCGGGAATCCAAAATCATGCTCATTGCATTAAGCGATTCAACGGCTGTTCCTTCTACAACATCTAATGCTGCAACGCCTGTTACCGAAGTAACGAGCGTTGGATTCAAAACTGATGGATTAGGCTTGCTTTCGTTTTCTTTGGAGATTAATGATGTCGACGTCACAACAGAACCGCCCAAAGAATGGCCTATCAGCACTAATGGTGGTTTGATTTTGCTATTATTTCCCCAACCCTTAAGCTCGTAAACTGCATTAATCACATTAATAAAATCTTTTGAAAGGGTCTTAATATACATGTCCATTTCTTCAGGAGATTCTTCTTTATACTCATTTTCGCCTACCTTGTTATAAACTTTTGTTTTGCCATGATATCTGATGTCAAATGCAAGCACCCCTGGGGTATCAAATTTTTTATTGGAAAGGGATTCAACTTTCTCCTTATTTGTATGTGAGTTCAAAGAATCTTCAATTTGTGACACCACGTTTGTAGTGCCTGGGTAAACTGTAGCTGGCATTCCTGATCCAGGTAAGGGAATTGTGCCAGGAATAGATTGTGGTGCTTGATTCACAGAAGTTGGCAGTTTTGGAGCAACCGCCGATAATGAACCAATACCAATACCAGCCATTGAACCTGCTGGAGATGTAGCTGCGCCGTCTGAAGCAAATACTTCTTTAATTGCTTTGGCTGAAACAGCAAATGAGAGCCCTGACGATCCTGCGCCATGATGGAATGCAAATACTGGCATTGTCTCAGGATTAGAAGGTGCAGTGAAATAGACATCGAAATCAATCTTCTTGGCTGGTTTAGTCGATCCTTCATCTTGTTGATCTGGTTCTAATTCTACTGTCACTGTGAAATTCTCTTCAAAGTATTCTTCCCAACTGGTAGGCTTGTATCTGCTGTTCGTTGTACTAGACCTTTTAAATGCATCAATTGGAGCACTGCGACTTTTAGAAGCACTGGGTAACAGTGATGCTATTGTTTGTTGATCAAGACGTCTAACCGGTTTGTTGGGAGGCGGCATCCCCAAATCCCCTAGAGAATCAGTTTCTTGTTCCTCATCTTCTTCAATATCATCTTGAAAGATTCCCATCTTTCGCAGAGCGTCTTCTCGCTCTTCCAACTTTTTTTTCAGTATATCTCGCTGCAAATTTGACATTTTTTCTTCGATGTGGTGATATAGTATTGTTATTCAACTTGGTAAGATGATTTTGATTTTGTCATGGTGTTATTATTACACTGTTTTAGGAAATTGTTGTTTTTAAGATGTTGTAAGAGTCTCACGTGTCTACAGTATAAAAACTAGGTATTGGTTATTTGGATCTGAATTATTTACATTCAAGAGTGTTGAAAACTATGTGCTAAATATATCCTAAAGTATACAAGTATAAGTTGCCATCTATACCTTTCGCGACTTTACATCTATGATTCTTGGTTGACTGTCGCTTTCGGCCTCGTTTGAGGGACCATCAAGCACAAACATATGTTTTCTTAGACCAAGTGTCTCAACTTCAATTCTAACATCTTGTTCTTTATTGGCTTCACGAAAGCCAACAGGCTGTTTAACTTTAACTACAATATTCACCTTGGCAATAGGAGTTGCATCTCTGTTTTTATCAACCAAAGTCATAGTATAAACAGTCATATTTTGGGCAATTCCCTGAGGGGAAACTCTCCAATCCTCTTCAATCCCTGTAATATCAGTTAGAGCTAAATGTGATCTTTTGTAAATAAGCTCTTCATCAGCTGCTGAGTCGTTTGAAGCAACAGGAAATCCTAAAGCTTCAGCAATTCCTTGCTCATTATCTTGTACAGCTTCAACTACTCTGCGGGTAGCCATTTTCTTCAATGCCTCTTGCTCGTTCATTGCTGCCGTATTAGTTTGATATAGCATGTGGTACGATGCCATATCATTCCATCTTTTCTCAAATGTTGCCTTTCTGATTGCATTCATCCTTCTCATATATAACATTCCCCCAAGAAACAATGGCGGTAAGATGAGCATTATAAATGGTGCAGCTACGAAAAACAAAAGACCAACAATACCGACTATAGGCAAAAACGATTGAAGTGGTACTGGCAAATAGCTAAACATGCTTCCCTTTCTTCTTCCACCTCGTGAAAAAACACCTCTCGACTGGCATAGCTGTGGTGGTATGATAGATGTTGTTGGAAATTGATTTCGATAAATAGAGTTTCTATTTAATATGAAGTTTTGAACCATTTGCGGTCGTAGACCTTGGTAAGATGTAGCTAATGTAGGTGTTCTAAGGCCGTAAAGATGTGAAATTCCTCTTGTCTTTAAGAAAATTGATGTTACTTTTGTATTTTTTAAGAGATAACTAGAATAGTGAGACCCAAATCGGGTAGTTGAAAAAGAAGTCAATGAATTCATGTTGTAGTTCTAGAATCCTTTGAGCTGATAACAAGATTAGATCTTTACTTTATAAATCATATAATTCACCAGAAGTATATTGCAAATTAAAGAATAGAATATATTACCGAATAGACTTCAAATAGATGTTTTTAGAAGAAAGAAAAAAAAAATAATGATGTTACAAAGATACTTATTGGATAGTTGGCTATCACGTGAATAGATTTTGAATGCTATATACATCTCGATATATCCCTAATAGACATCATACGAATCAAATTAAAACTGGCACTATCAGTCTATTTCAAACTTGTTTTTATTTTGAAGGTAGCATTTTACGTCATCAGTTTATTTACAGTTTTTATCTAGTGTGATTATTTAATTTGTAGCATTTTAACCATGTCAATGGCACCTTGAGGATTCTGCTTATTGTATACAAAAAGTCCTTGGAGTTGAGCCGTACTGATTGTTGTCCCAAGATCAATAACAGCCTTTACGAATTCGTCACATTTTTCTGTTTCACCTTCGTAAAATCTCAAAAACATTTCTCTGACTTGGCCTTCAGTTGCATTGTCTATAAGCACCTTATAATCGACTCTCCCTGGTCGGATCAAGGCAGGATCAAGTTTTTCAGGGTGGTTGGTAGTCATGAAAATGAGTCTTTCATCGGCAGAAGCAACACCATCTAAAGCGTTTAACAGGCCTGAAAAGGTTACACCTGAAAAGTATCCTTGCTCTTCACCAGCTTGCTTTCTTTCATTAAATGCGGCATCAATATCTTCAAGTAGCAAAATACTGCGTTCTGGTACATGGTTCATCAAGTGATTAAGTCTATCATCTGTTAAAGTTGCTTCTGAGAGATTTAAAATGCATATATTGTAATCCAATTCACCGCATAGGGCTTGAATAATACTTGATTTACCACTTCCTGGAGGTCCGTAGAGTAAATAGCCTCTACGATAAGGAATACCTCGGTCGTAATACCAAGAACTCGATCTCAAAAAGTCTTTTACATCGTCAACAAGATTTTCTTTCAGTTTGCCTGCTAAAATGACAGAGTCTAGCGTTCTTTTTCTTCGTGGTTGACCAAATGGTCTCCATTCAGGACCAAAAGATGTATAAATAACGGTTTTACCTTCTTGTTGTTTCATCGCCATATGCTGAGCTTCCTGTAAAAGCTCGGCAAGAAGCTTTTGATCCCTATACAAGGTCGTTATTGTAATTGTTTCAAAAGGTGAGCCTGAGGTCAAATCCATCAATCGTCCTGACCTCTCTCTGTTCACGAGCATAAATGCACCTTTGTATCTGATCAAATGCTTTCCAGGACCAGGCACAAGATTGAAATTGGTTGTAATACTACCATTGTGATGTTGTTTGTATGTTGTTTGAATGCTTAAATGGCGGCTAGAACGTCTGGGGTAATTTGACATCCATTCTAAGAACCATGTATATGATTTATCTTTAGATGCGATTTCCAAATCAACCAACATTTGGCGATAAATAAAATTACTTCCTTTTAATAAAGCCTGACGAAATATGGCCAAGCCTGCGCCCAACCCCATGAGGCCAAAACCAGCAGCAAAATAAGGGTTTGATTCCAAAATTTTAACTATAGTGCTATCTTCTCCTAGCGATTTGTGAAGAATTTCATTTATAGCATTATTTGGATTATTTTGTGGGGTGGTTGGGATAGCATTAGTTGAAGGAGCAGTGAAGGTTTCCTGCGTAACGTCGGTTGTCATGGGTACTGTAGCATCAACCTGTGAATCTACAGATGTATTCTCACCTTTAGAAGAGCTGAACCATCCCATTTGTAAATCAGGTTTAAAATTTTGACACGTTGTTTACTGGAAAATACTTTGTGATATCAAACAAAATAAACAGTTTTGGTCAACTAGAAAATTGAAAAAAAAAAAAAAAAAAAAAAAAAAAAAAAAAAAAAAAAAAATAGAATTGATTACATAACACATTTTCTACAAAATCATTCTGACACTTATTTTGTATTCAACACCACTGTTAAGAAGTTTTGTCCATCACCAAACTACTTTTTTAATACTTGAATAATTCTCCCCTAACTAAATTCAAGTAATTGTTCTTTAGAACACAAAACCAACATTATCTATTTTGCATTCTTTTCCTAAAAAAATTGGAGTGTAACAATGGCTAATTTCGCACCCCCTCCTATTCCGCCTCGTCCACCAAAATACGACTTGCAACCTTGTGGTCGATCCTCATCCAGTTTGGTTGAAGAAATCCTTAGATTTGAGTTTGGAGAGCACAGGCTAGCTAATGATCCTATTGCAACTTCTGTTGGCTTTCCATCAGGAAAACCCTGGAATCTTTCAATGTATGAGGAAGGGCTTCCGATTGTTAGAGAAACGGAGACTGATATTTATTTGTACGCTCTACTTCACCGCAATTTTGGTCAACCTTTTTTCCATCTTAACATCCACATAATAAAGGGTTCCCCTTTGCCACCTTCAGAACAGAACGACTTTCATTTGGATCAAAGTCAGCTACAACTTGATGATGTTAAAGAAGTATATGTCTTTCGATGCTCGATTACATCTACAATTGTTGAATTAACATTCAGAAAACCCTTGTTTAAATCTACTGATTGGAGTATATATGATATAAATGCAATAATGAGTAGATACCACGAATTCCAACATCTCAATCCTGAGGCTGTATGCCCCAAACAACCTGCATGTTACCAAACACTGATTAAGGTCATTTATAAGCCTCTTACTGAGTCTGAGATGTCAACCATCGATCCACAAAGCTTTACAGTTAATGTACGAGTAACTCCCAAATTTCTTATTGAGAAGCTTCATTTCACAGAGGATGATAGCCTGATTCCACCAGCTATATATGAACCTGAGACTGAAGAGCAATGGCAAATAAGAAACGAGTACATCCAGAAATTGCACGAAGTTATTATGCGATTTTATCATTTATTCCCTGGAACTAACAAAAACTTATATTACCTGAGTCCAATTGATTCAACAGTCCGCAACATTTTAAATGATCCAAAATCTCCAAGCAACTATACTTCCCCAGCTTACATGAATAATGTTTCTAACCCGCTTAGATCAGCTTACACGGTTTTAGGAGCTACACCTGAATTCACACCTGAAGAAATTCTTCAACGTTATAACCTTCAAGTTGTCAATGATCCTAAGCATAGGCCATATTATTTTGAAGCAATCAAAATCATTGGCCAAAACCAGAGATCTGAAGTGTTAGAAATGAAAGTTGCTGAGCTAATGTCTCTTGGTGAAGTTTCATATTCCGAATTAAGTCGGGCCTATAATCAGTTCAGTCTTGAATATGACAGTAATGTAGATTATACTTTACTTATCGACACTTTCAAACATATGGTCATGGAATACCCAGCAAAAGAATCCGAGCTTAGACAGGCATTACAGCTCATCGCACAATATACTGATAACGATACTCTTAAAGATTTCCTTAACGATAAGACAATGTCTCCTGAAGAAGCATATACTGCCTTAGGAATTTCTTCCAGTAGCAATGACGAATTTATACATCTTGCCTACGAAACTAAAATGCAAGAAGCAACCAACTCAGAGGCTGAACGTGCTCTAACAGCACTTAAAACAATTGCTATATCAAGACAAAGTAGTATCTTGTTGTCATTATATGAGAATGCTGTTAAAAATGATCCAACAAACGAAGTAAACATACCCATCAGCGTTGAAGAAGCACATGCATTTTTAGGAACATCCTCTGATACTCCATTTGATGTTTTAATTGCATCTTACAAAATTCGAATAGAAGACAATCCAAAAGAAATTTTGAAATTCAGAAAAGTATTACGAACTATTGGAAAATCTATGAAAAATCAAAAAATCGAAAGCTTTCTTTCAGGAGCACCTGATAGCGATATCGTCAAAAACAGTGAGCTTCCGGTGGGGCTGGAAAACATAGGAAATACATGTTATTTAAATTCTTTGCTACAGTTTTATTTTACAATCAATCCATTGAGAAATGCTGTCATTGATTTTTTAGAAAACTCCAAAAACCAAAAGCCTTCTGAAATTTACAAAGAAAAGCGAGTTGGAGGAAGAGTTGTCTCCAAGGAAGAAATTTTTCGCTCAAGAGATTTTATTTGCGCTTTGGCCGATCTGTTTAAACTCTTGATTACAACACCTTCTTCTTCAATTGCGCCTTCTGAAAAGTTGGCTTATCTTGCTCTTGTTCAGCCACAAATTGATCCTCGGATGGACGAATACAAGGAATTGGTGGAAGAGATTTTAACAGAACACTCTCAGGTCAACGATAAAGGAAAAATATCAACAAATGGCTCTTCAAACGATTCTAAGACAGTTCAAATTAGATCTGAAACTTCAACGGACAATGAAGGTGAAGTTGGAAATGATACTGTAATTATACATCATATTGATTCTTCAAGCGATGGTGAGCACAATGAAGGAGATTTTGACAAGGATGGTGATACCGAAATGATATCGTCTGCCGATGATAGTTCTAATGGCAATTCTAAGCGCTCAAGAAGTTCAATTCCAAGTGAAGCTGATTCAGTGATTTGCAAGAGAGACCGTAAAGATAATGAAAAAGGTAAGGAAGAATCGGTTGTAACTGTCAAGAATATTGATTCTCCAACCAATAGCGAGAAGAAAAAGAGAATGGATGATGCAATTGCTATAGGTGGTCAACAAGATGTAACAGAGTGTATTGAAAATGTTCTTTTTCAGACAGAATGTGCTTTCAATGCTACTGGTGTCGACGAAGATGGCGAGCAGTTAGATTTGATCAAAGAACTATTTTATGGAACAACAAAGCAAGTTATTGAAGACCCAACCTCTGGACAAATTGGAGAAAGCAAAACTGAAAGATTTTCAATGCTTATTGTTAACATGGAAGACAAGCCCCAAGATATTTATGATGTAATGGGTACATACTTTGATGACGAGCTGGTAGAGTTAGGCAAAAAGGAATGCATTCGACACTTGACTGTAACGAAGTTACCTCCAATCTTGCAAATTCAAATTCAGCGAGTTCAATTCAATAAAGTCACCAAACAAGTTTATAAGAGTAAAGCACCTGTTTACTTATTAGATACCATTTACTTGGATAGATATCTCGATACCACCGACCCAGTAGTGCTCCAAAAGAGAAAAGAAATTGCTGAATGGAAAATTCAGATTGCAAAGCTCAAAAAGAAATTAGAGTCTATGGACAAGAAATTGGTAAGCTACTTTTAAATTATTTTTTTTATTATTATTTTGATAAAGAGGCTAACATATTGTATTTTTTTTTATCATCATTTTAGACGGCAGGACTGAATACTGTAGACACGCTTAATTTAACTGCAGATTGGCTTGCCATGCAAAACGAAGCAGGTGAAGATATCAAAGTTTCTACAGAAACAATCTCATTCCTGAAAAGACACACAAATCAGCTGCAAACCAAGATCAAGAAAATTGAGTCAAAGATTAAATCTTTAGAAGAGAAGGTTGAGTACCAATTTTCTGGTATGAAAAGTGCTGGGTACAAGCTCCATTCAGTTTTCATACATCGAGGACAAGCTTCATTTGGCCATTACTGGATTTACATTCGTGACTTTAAGCGCGGAATTTACCGGGTATATAATGACAAAACTATATCTGAAGTTCCTGAATCTGAAGTCACAGGAAACGAAATTAAAGACCCAGAAGCGACACCATATTTTGTCACTTATATTAGAGAAGATCTTGTTGACTCATTAGTTGACACTGTTGTCCGCAAAATTGAAGTAAATGACGACGATAACGAGAGCAACGATAATCATATAGCTCAAATAAAGAATGAAGATGAGCACGGCAGCGAAGATCTAATTGAGTTATCCAATTCCAATTCGGCAGCACCACCTACTCCGGCATCTTTGAACGAAGAAACAACAGCTACAGTTTATAGCGTCAGCCCCCCTGTTGATGAAAAGAAAGATCCATCGCCAGCATTGATTTCATTAGATGATGATGAATATCCTCCTTTAACACGATAGATTTTTGCAATATTAAAGAAAAGGAAGAAAGCTCTCCGATATAAATACAATTAATACTAGAAAAATTAATATGAAATGTTTCGATAGATTATGCTCTACAAATAATAATACCAATAGATTTTGTAGATTTATCACATTTTGTGAGTAAATGAAATTTGTTTCTTTAGTTTAGAGAAGAAATTGATTTTCCTAGTAGTCCCACGACTTTATCTTTTTTTGTTTTTTATTATTATTTGGATGATTTATGTATTGTGCGTTTGCTTTAGATGCTAATCTCTCCCCAGTAATTCTTACAATAAAGAATCCAATTTAGCATACACACTCAGTCTAAATAAAATAAAATAAAAATCATCATATTCCCAATAATAGCAATTCTCTCATAGATGAAGGAGAGAAAAGTTACATGTCAAGGGAATGATGAGATAAAATGTTAGTAAATAAAACTTTTTTTTTTTTTAATGAAAAGCAAAGGTACTTACACAGCAGCGATAATTTCAATTTGTAATTCTTTATCAGCATTAGCTTTTAATTCATTAGCAATCTCCTCTGTGAGATTTGCACCTGCTCCTCCAACGTTTCCTCCTGTTCTGGCAACAAATGGCCATTCCGAATAGTCGCTGAGAATTTCGTCTGCTCTATTGAAGGCTTGATCTCTGGCGTCGTATGAAAGATTTGTTAAAACATTTTCCAATACATTGGCGGCATAAGCTCCTGCAACTAAAGCAATCGACCTCAAGAATCTGAAAGGAACATCTTCTGGGAAAAGTATTGTGTTAGGAAGAACAATTGTTCGGGCAGTTAAGCATGTGATAACTCTTCTTTTGATTTCGTCTTTTGTGGATGTATCAGCGACTGGATGAGTTGCCATGTCGAACAAAAAGAAGTTTCGTTTTTCGGTCCTTAGGATACCCTTATCGACGAGCCCTTTTGCCAGTCGTTCTCTAACTTGCTTCAACTGATAGGAGATTTTGGTGAGATTCCATGTTTCTCCAGATAAGTAATCAATCCATGTAGAGACACTAAGAGGCTCGCTAAACTTCATTATTTTGATAGTTTCGTCTAATAAAGCCTCACCAGTAATCTTGTCATCAATGACTTCAATGTATCTGTCTGATAATGGGAATCTACGCCTGCTTGGATCGTTAACCATTGCGATTTTACCTCTGAAGGCAAGTTCCATAATTATACAGCCACGGAGGGCATAGGATATATTGTCGTTCCAAAATGATAAGTATCCCTATACAGCGATGCTCTAGTTAGTATATGAAACTTCGGATCAAAATAAGTTGAAAATGTTATATTAAAAAGCAGGCACAAGATCACTAAGTGGAAAAAAAAGAAAAAAAAAAGAACTTGTGGCTTTGGCTAGGGAAATTTTTATGCATAGCAAAACATCAGCCAGTGTACAAATAATGTTTGTATCATTTCACAAAAATGACAAGGAACTGAAAAAAAAAGATTCACATTTGATGTACATACCTGCTTATCTTTTAAACCTAATAATAAGACCTCTTCCATTAATGTTAATTTGGGTTGCTTCAAATCGTCAATTGTGTTATTAATGTCATCTGGATCATAAGCAATTCTGCGTCCATCCTCGCTGTCGTATCCGCCTCGTGTAACGGGTACAGATGATCCTCCAGAACTTCCTTCATTGAAATCGTTGGAGTCTGTGTTGCCTGAGGATGACCCAGCTACTCGTCGTCGTTGTAACCCAGAAGACATGCTGATTCGGTGTGTAAAAAAAGCCCTAGAAAAGCTGAAATATGCTGTCTGGTGTTAAAATGATAATTGTGTACCTATCAATAGTGTGTAGGTTATTAAACGATTGAAATATAAAGGGGGTGTTGAAACGGTTCAAGCAAAAAGCATTTAGGAAAGGGAAATTTGCCAACCTTTGTTTCGCTGGCATTAAAGCATTTTTTACATTATCAGTGCACGTGACATCACGTGCATAAACCACTTCTTTAAAAATGTTCGCAGCCGTTCGACGGTCGCTTGTCCATGTGGACGCTAGCTTCATGCAGGGTTACCACTAGTGATTCGAACAACACAAAAACAAACGTGTTTGAAAAAAAGACAAAAAAAAATCACGTACAATATTGTAGTAAAAACTTCATGAAACTAATATCTATATCTATACATTTTTTTTGCTTTACACGGCAATTTTTAAAAATATATTCATAAATTCTATATAACAATTTGATGCTGTTGCTGTTGCTGGTAAATCCCATTATGAAAGTTTGTTTTATATTTCTAATTCTCTTTCGTTGCTCTTTTAATATAAGAGACTGTTTTTGCCTTTTATTTATCTTTTATATATATGATCTTATATATATATATTTAACTCATTATTCAATAAGAGGTTGTGGATGGATATTGTGATGATGCTCTAGGGACCATTGGGCCTTGGTCTTGGGGAGATGGTTGAGGTACTTCATTGCTTCCAGGAGTAGGATATGGAGATACCATGGGAGGAGAAATTTGGCCAGTAGCGATATTATTGATATGCATCTGTGGTAAGGTAACGGGTAATGGATTGATAGAACCATTGATTCCAGGTCCTTGTTGCTGAACCATCCCATATGAAGTTGGTGCAGGAAAATATGGATAAATGCTATTACCATTTGTTGTTGGTGGCTGTCGATTTGACTCATTTTGCTGCTGAATCGGGCTCAATTGTTGTTGTTGCGGCTGTTGTTGGGGTGGCGATTCTTGTTGATATTGAGGAGGTTGATGAATTGAAGGTAAAGGCATTGGAGGTGCTACAGCTCCATGATTCTGAGGATTTATATTTGAAGTGGGATTCGAGCCTTGATTATAATAGCTCATGTAACCGCTTTGTTGAGGAGGGGGTGGTGGTAGGGCAGGTTGAGGTAGTGGCATAAACTGTTTGATTGGGCCAGCCGCTGGACCTGTCAGCATATATGCTGGAGGAGGAACTTGTTGGGGGCGATAAGGATCTGATCCCATAACAGAAGTATTAGCAGGAGGATATGGATAATATTGAGAGCCAGCCATTGGGATATATCCCACTTGAGGAGTTTGTTGGCTTTGAAGTTGCATTTGTTGTTGTTCGCGTGCTTTGTCTTCTTCTTGTTTTTTCTTCATCATTTCTTCACGTTCCCTTTGCTTCTGTTGGTTTTCCTCTTTCTTCCTAACGGCAGCTGACATTATTAGTGCAGTTCTGGCATAATTATTTGGATGGTAAAGCAAAGCCTTTATATCGGCAACAAATAGTGGATATAATATATCGACAATTTTTTCTTTGCTAGCAAAGGTCACTGCTCGTTCATAAGGGATCCACACACCCTTGAAGTGCATAGCGCCTACTTTAACAACATGTCTGTTTTTCTCTGCTTTCAAAATGCCATCACGTCTACCTCTAGACATTCCAGCAACATTTAAAAGCTTAGTTCCATTGATCATATTATTATCCTCACGTCTAGCAACGCAAATCCCCTTTGCTTCAACTTGAAAACAAAGTGTACCCTCATCTTCCCAAAGGGTGGTTGTTATATGAGGTTTTATCCCAGGGGGAGGATTATCTAATGTCAATGCTGATGCCGGTATACTGGGATCTTGAGCAAGAACTGCAGATGTCTCGATTGTGTTTGAACTGGATGATGGTGGAATTGGAATCATAAGTTGGGATGCAGGAGTAGTGCTGGATGATGATAAATCTGGAAGAGAAGGATGAGGAATGGACGTGCGAGAATGTGAATTCGATGGACTAGTATTTGCTTTTTCTTTATCATTATGAGGATTTGTTTGTTCTTTTATCTGGTCTGTTCTTTGATCTAACGGTGGCTCCGTTTTCACTGTTGAAAAATCTTTTTCTTGAGTTGCATGTGGTGAAGTCGAAGGAGCTTGAGAATACTGAGATTCTTGTTGCTGAAGATGAGGAGATATTTGAGCATGTTGGGTCGGTTGGCTACTGTATTCATTCTGCATTGGTATTCGTGGAGGACCATTTGGTGCTCGTGAATAATATTCTTGTTTGACGCTGGATATATAAGATTGATCAGGCTGAGGGGAAGATTGTGAGTAACTCGGTGTATGTGTTCTTGCGGTAATATAAGTGTTGTTTTGAGTTTCTAGTGGAACCTGTGACATTTCAATTGATGATTTAGGAATATTTGACCGTGAGTTATTGTAGATCTGATCGTTGGAGTAGTTCTCATGCAATACTGGCTTATTAAAGCTTGCTGTATCCGATTCTTGTTTCGGATAAGACATATTTCGTAAGGCTCTAATATTTCTTACAGTTTTAACAGGTTGGGGAAAATTATATGCTGAAATACTGATGATAATATTTATTTTGGTGTTTTATTCTAAACTATTGGCATTATTATAGTTGAATAATTTTTTCAACTAGTAACTTAATTGCGTTCAAAGATATATTAATGGAGAAAGAGGTGACTATTTTTCAAATTGGCTTGATATTCGTTTAGTCCTGTGAAAAAATTGTTATTTTTGTAGAAAAAAATTTTCTTACTTTCTAGTGATATTAATAAAAGGGTAAATGTAATTATGGTAAAATCAAGTAATGTGGTCAAGGTTTATAGTTAATTTTCATGTTGGAATGGTTTCTCCCAAAACAACTTTTTATTAACTGAGATCCGTCTAATATGCAAATGATATTATCTATATTTAGATGAAGATTTTGATTGTGATAAGCAGACAACTGAGTTAAAAGTTTATCGAACTGAATAGCGGGTAAAATGTTGTATTCAAAAACAAATGAGCAAAAACTGAAATTAAAAGCGATTATGATAACAAATATAAAATCTTCTGACAAATGATCAAATAATCTTTTAGAAGCCGAAAATATATATTTATATTAGCAGCAGAAAAGTCAAAATATTTTAGAAACAATGTTGAATTTATACACAAAATATTAATAAAAAAAAAAAAGGTTGTGCAAGAAGATATATAGGTGTTTATATATGTAAAAAAAAAATAATAATAATAAAGAAAGAGAAAGTAAAATTAACAAATTTCAAAAATAACAATGAGAAATGAAGGAAGGGAAAAGATGAATAAAATGATAAAGAAAAAAAGGAAAAAATCAACCATATATAAACTTGAAAATGTTTCCTTTTGTTCTTACTTCACCTACTTATTTTTACTTTCTCTTTAGTTTAATTTTTTTTTTTTTCTTTTTTAGAGTTTGGTGTATATATTTTTTTATCGATTGCCTCCTTGTTATTCGCCGGAGTCAACCTAAGCGGGTAGGAAAATAAACTTTTCAAAGCAATGCAACTTCTATAAGCATATGAACTTAAAATACAAGGCGCCTTTTTTACAGGCAATTGACATGTGTACTGAGAGTGGTGTATGGGTGATTAATTTTGTGACTAAGTTACTGTTTTGATAACTTCATAACTCTGAATAATGAAGAAAGAAATAAAAATGGTTACTAAATATTTCAAAATTATTTAGTATGAAGCTTTGGTTTATTAAACTGTATACATTTTGTATATCCCCGTATAAAGCTATACCAACAAAACAAAATTTAAACATGTATAAATATCTTAGGACATCTCTATACCTAAATTTTTGTAATATGTTTTATGTCCATCTTAACATTAATTTCAATCTAAACAACTTGATATTTCAAACTGAGTCATTTATGTCTATTAGGAAGCTTTAAAGAGCATAGATTCTATAGCATGGCACATTTTAATTATATTTTCATGTGGCTGTATTATGAAAAAAATATTATATATAAAGCTGTATTGATTTTGACTTTTATGGGTATCATCATATTATTGAAATGTTGGAGTTTTTTTTCATATAAAAACCGTCCAGTCTAGATCTGAAAATATTTTTCAATAAAAATTTTAGAGACTAGGCATTATGATATACTTTGAGGCTATAAATCAAGTATATTCAACCAGTGGAAGTTCTTTCTATCCATCTATATTTTTTTTTCTTTTAAAGCTTATAATGGTTTTACTATATTTTTGATATCCTTGAGCAAAATGTAATATCAAGGATTCAGATAGGGATTGTATAGAATACTAATTTTCAAAATTAATATTTGCTAGAGCAGGGTGAAAGTAATAAATGCATGCTTTAATATTTTTGATGAAGTTCAAAAACAAGATTTTTATATCTATTGATGTTTTCTATAGGACCATGAATTCACGATTGGTACCGACGCTAGATGTCAAACTATAAATATAAATTATATACGATATAACTAGAAGGCTGCTCCTTTCGTGGTACAATCATTCTGGCGAAATCAACATTTGAAAAAGAGTGTTTTACCAGAGTTGAAAGATTTGTTGTTAAAAGGTAGAAACATATTCCTTGTTTGGTTGATATTAAAAATAAATCTATGATAGTTTTGGGTTTTTTTTTTTAAAGGATGAATTAATAATCTATAGCTCATATATATATGTAAAAACCTATTCTTGAATAGCATACACTTATTATTTCCGGTGGTCAAGAGTAATGCGGGTATAGTATCCAAATATTAAAAAAAGTTTTTGCTAAATTAATGATGAATAATAGGGTGGAACCATATTAGTCTAATATTTGACAAATATAGTAGTATTTACTTGAAAAAAAAGTTTGAGCTGGTGTCAAAAAAATTTTAACAAAAAGCATTAGTTCAAAGCAACTATACTAATCTGTTAAATCATTCCAATTGAATTTGCAGTAACGACCATAATCACAACTAAAAAGTAATCCTCCAGTCAGATATTGGCATATTTGTCTTTGCGTCTAGTCATCTGCAAACTGACAAATTAGTTAGAAACTTCGTTACATAGCTAATCTGCTTTCTCCAATGAGTACTCTTGACGTACTGTTTTTACATTGATATAGTTTGTTTTCAACTAGTTAATGACTAGTTCAACACTTATGTAGATTGTATTTAATAATAGTCAAGACAAGTTAATGTTTTGGAAGAAAACGATATGTATATCCTGGATGTAGTAATATTAGCTCTGAATCTTCATGATTAATACCATTGTAAATTTTCTCGAATCCCTTTTTCTAATATTCTGACTTTCGATTAGAAATAATAATGTGAGTATATGCGAAAATCCGTTAAGAGAGCAAATTTCATATATTATGATTCAATATTCACCATTGGCAAAATGAAATATGAATTATACATATCGTCTAAGGAAAGCTTTATAAGGAAATTTTCAAATGGTAATATCAAGATTTCCATCTGAGTGACTATCGCGATAATTGTGGCAGACTATATTTTAAAAATATAATAAATATTTCGTCTTTGACTTTTGTGAGACCTACATCACAAATGTTTCAAATCAAAAGACTTAATTACCCTATGCTAGAGATTTTATTTTTTCTAAGAAAAATAAACTTTTTATATTCAATAATAAATTCAGTATATATATCTATGACCTAATATGAGCGAATGCATCATAAATACAAAGAGCATATAAGTAAAATACTCAAAAATACAAATGAACTTGTAATATTCAAGTGAAGTGTTTTTTTTAAAAAGCTTTGATGGTAAAATGATGAGTACATACCACTGCAAAAATTTTACAAAAGAAACTGTGTTCAAAAAAATGTTAATAGATAAGAAATAACTGTAGTGATGAGAAAGGGTTTTTAAATTCTTTTTCTGATAAAGATTTTGATCGATCTCTGCAATTTTTATGAAAGTTAGACAATACAAAAAGAACTAGAAGCAAATCACACACAAGATCATTTGGTTCTTTTTGAGATCTATACATTAAAATGGGGAATATACTCAAAACAGGCTAGAGAATAAACCTTAAAGCATTTGTTTTTTAAATGACCTAAATTTGATGAATTAAATCAGATAGTCCTTTTCAAGTAATCAACCAAATCTTCATCCCCTTTTTTTCTTTTTTTTCTGCCTGTTTAGTCAGTCAGTTATCAGCTTTTGAGGACTTTATTTTAATGCAAGTTTTCCTTTTCTCTCTAAAACACAAGAAAGAGGGAGCTCAGGGAAATAAATTTCTAGTTTGAGGAGTTGAATATAACCATATGAAAAATCTCACAAAGACTTTTCGGTTAGTCTGTAAATAATGAAGTACAGCGCTTAATGTGACTTTTTGACAAATTGGCATATCAGTTACATACTGAAGATTCCGTAAATACGTTTATTTACATTTTATTGAATATCTATATAGCTTTTTAATCTCTTATAGCAAGATGGGATTACTTAGATAAATAAATCTTGAATTAACAGAATAAGCCTGAATCAAAATTAAATCGTCTACCCAAGGTGGAAAGTTTGCAAAACCCTAAATATGGTAATTTTTGATCTATATTATAACTTTCTAATCAGTGCTAGAGCTTGTAATGTAATTCTCGAGTCTCCATTTTATACTGTGATCAGTTGATTGTATATATTTTATTTTACTATAATTCCAAATTAGCGATTATTCTCTGTAGTTACAGTCCTTATTTATAGTCCTTTACTCCGTCATTGGTACTTTCAGTTTGGTTTATTGTATGCATGATATCTATTATTTTCTTTTTTTTTTTTTCTTTTTTTTTTTTGATGAGACATGAGAACGAGGAGGTTGGATACACTTTTGTTTACTCGGTTTTTAAGGATTCATTCAAATTTTGGTAATAATAAAAAGCCTCAAAAGTATTGATCAACAGATCTTTGAAGAGATTTCCAAAGATTTAGATCAGCTACAGAGTCCTAGTTTAGGAAAGTATATACTTTAAGCTTTTTTTTTTTCGATGGTTAACTTATAAAAACTTCCTCGCTAAATGTAATTAGAAATATGGTTGATCTTATATATAGTCTTGAGTGAAGTCAGTGTCCCAATAGCAAGAAGATAATGTCTCTGAAGTTTCAACAGTCTCAATCACGCATATGGAATATGACATAGACAAACTATACAATTAACTCTTTTATACAAGACTTATTGGCCATTCAGCGGATGCCGAAAAATCCTACTCCATTCAAGGTTGATTTTAAATTTTCATCCCAATTAAAAATATTTGCATGTATATAGAGTATATATTATACCTGAATGTTAGTCAACTTCAAAAAAAAAGCACTTTCCCTTGAATCCTTTAGATAATATACTGTAATAGAATTTGTTCTATAACATGTATTGGATACTGATAATCTCAGCAACCAGGCAATCTAAACCAGAATTTTTATAGTTTAACTTTTCATAAATAATTAGATGTAGTATTTGGTAAAATGTTACCATAATTATGGATTTAATAACCAAAACAAAACAAAAAGATCAAGTCTTTTAAACAATCAGTGGCAATATTAATTAAGAACTTGTCACCAAGTGTCGTAATTTATGAGTGATATGATTATATTAGCAAATTTTTTTTTTCTTTTTGTAGTTGTTTTTATTATTTTAATTTTTTTTATAAAACAAAATACAAATGTATTTTATGATTTTATCTCTTTGTGTGTTAAACTTTAAGTAACTTTTTTTTTTGTATTATTTGGTTGTATCATTTTTATATATGATCACAAATCTAGATTAATGCCATAACTCTTTGTTTAAAAATAATCTCAAGTAATGAATGGCTTTTATTTTTGAGCGATCAACGGATGAATTCAAAAGACAAGCAAATATTTATTTGAATTATTATAATAATCATAAAGACAGCTATTTCATCTTTTTATAATGCTTTATTCTCAACAATAACTCGATTTTTTTTTATTTATTTTCATTCTTCAAAAGGAGATCTTTCTAATATTATTTGTTATTTTTTTAAAAAATAAACCTGTTTGGACAAATTACAAGTCTTTATGTTTTGCAAACTTAGATGTGAGTTAAAAAAGTTACTCATAACTAAAACAAAGTAGTTAACATCTATTATTATCAAAAGAAGAAGAAGAAGAGAAAAATAATAAAATAAAGCATTTCACGCACTTGTTTGAGCTCTTCCAATAAGTTTGAAGCTTATTGTTGGTAAAGTTGAAGAAGAAAAAAGTTCAAAATGTTACTTTTTTTCCCTAACAAGATGAATCTAATACGAGATATCTATGAAATTATCAATAAAATATAACAATATAATTACCCAAGTTAAAAAAAATAATAAGCTAAACAAACTTGCCAATTTTGGATCTTTTAAGCGCATGTGCCTCTAGCATTTTTTCTCCTGACTAAAAAGATAGCGCAACGTTTTATCGTAGTGCCAATTTGTAAGTAACAATAGACTACTGCTAATTTCTATCAAGACACTAATGAGTTCGATGCATAGACTTCCTTTAAGGCATATTCAGAGAATTCAAAAAAAAAAAAAAAAAAAAAAAAAAAAAGGAAAAAAGCCCTGCCATCATATCTAATATATCTAAAATTCTTGAGGAAAGAAAAAAAAACTTGATTTTTCTGCAGTAAATTATGTTGTGTGTGCAATACCATTTAATGTGCACATTTTTCTTTCTAAATAAAGGATAAAAAGATTATTTTAATTTTTGTCAAATAAAGATACCCAGCTTGGTATTGAAAACATTTTTAAACTCTTTATTTTTTTAGTTGAAAATGTCAAAGCTATTGTTATTTATTTCTGGGCCGCTTTTGTCTTCTAGTAAAAGTATTATATAAATAGTATTTTATTTTTTGTTTCTTTGCCATGATAATTATTAAAGGAGCATTCTTTCCTAAAGCTAACTTAAGCAGCCAGCTTAGATAAAAAAAAAAAAATAAAGGTTTTAATAAAAAATGGCCAGTGTTTATCATATCCAGGCAGATGCTTAATTGATGCCCGAAATGGTATCAATGATGGGGAAAATAAAAGGGCACAAAGAACTTAAAAACTTCTTTGATTACACATGATTATATTGATGTGGTCAGCCATCTGAAGCATGCTTGAACAGTTTAAAAACTTATGGTTTATTATTTTATCAGCACAACAGAAAGCCATCCCTTGGTTTGCTAACTCAAGTCTTTTCAAAAAAGCAAAAATAAAAACCTTCTAGAAATATATATTATGATGAAATGAGGGTCAGAAGCGGGAACTAAAGCATCAACCCCCAGTTTAGAAGCAAAAAAAGGAAACAGATTATGATAATATTAATCAGGTAGTTGATGATATCGATATTATTATCTTAATTTAAAAAAAAATATCCTTTGACATTTTCAGGGTCAAAGAAGTTGTTTTTTATGAGCCTTCTAACATTATGCGATGTCATTAGGCCCTGTTTAGCAGCAAAAGCTTTTTTCTTATATTGATTTGTCCTGTATTAGATCTAATTCTCAAGTAGTCTTCAAGTCATCTTATTCAAACAGTTTGAATAAAAGACCCTTACTTGAAATAATATTATTGCTTTGTACTGTGGCCCAGCGACAAAGCCTCCTTCAAGGAACTTGCATCACTACTATAGCCATTTTTTCATGCCAATAGAATGGAAAGTAATATAACATTATCTGCAATCTATATCATAGAATATCAATCAAACGTATAATAAAATTTTACTGGAAGCTTGTTTATATGGTCTAGGTTCACGCACTTATGAAGTGGCAATTGTCAAAAAAGCCTATCAAGAAATATAGCTATATTTACCTGGATTTATAATTTACTAAACAATGTGAACTTTATTGTCTTCAACACTCATGAAACTTTTAATAAAAATTGTGAGATTTTCTCTTATTTTATTTAGATAGGGCATAAAAAACAGTTTATTGGTATAATAGTTCATTGATTTCAAAAGATTTCTTCATTTTTATTTTTAAACGGTTAATATCTATAGTGTAGTTTTACTATATTAGATCCACAAATCAGTAAATAAAAGTGGTTTTGTGGTTACCTTTTCTATCTTCAAGGTTTTGATTTCCTCCATAACAGTCAATAAATATTTTTGGATACATAGATATAAAAGCTTTTTTCCCAACACTAAATGATTGACTGCCTATAACAAATATAGTTGTTTCAATATTGATAATTATTAATTGCAAGAGATAAATATAAATTATAACGGGATCTTCTGGTTATACAGTAAATGAGGAAGCGTTAATG
This sequence comes from Magnusiomyces sp. LA-1, assembly GCA_029678045.1. Classification (NCBI taxonomy): domain Eukaryota; kingdom Fungi; phylum Ascomycota; class Dipodascomycetes; order Dipodascales; family Dipodascaceae; genus Magnusiomyces; species Magnusiomyces sp. LA-1. The sequence continues at coordinate 7,146,390 of CP115648.1, read as the reverse complement.
TTTGAGCGTGTAAATAAAAGCAAAATACCATAGCACTAGCAGTTATAATACTTAAATCATTATTATACGTATATCTCTGTTTAAGGAAATCTTATAGTATCTTACCATTTACGTACAATATTTTAATAATTATGAATAATTTTTGGAAAAAAAAAAGTCAGCCAGTCTTCTGTAATTGAAGGCTGTCTCAGCAACCATTAAAACTAAACACTAAATATAAAAACGGAAACAAATAACGTGTTGATTTACTTGTATATACATTCATATTGACTATTAAGAACTTGAAATATTTGTAATCATCATCTTGAAAGGAGGAGACCGTTTGTTTTTTCTTTCTTGTACTTTTTCTCTATCAAGATTCAATAGGCCTATAAAAATGATAGTGGGTAAATTTTATTTTATTTTATTTGTACAATTTATAGTTTTCTTGTAGCTTTTTTATTTTTTTTCTTCGCTCCTAAATAGATCAAATATTTAAGTCAAAATGGCGTTGTTGATTCAAAATAAAAAGTTCAAAGTTTTAAAGTGTATACAATTAATATGGCATGTAAAATGATTTCTTTTTTTGTGCAATCTTTTATTTTTTTTTTTTTTTTTGAATAATTATTTATAGCTATATTAAATTTTTTCAGATGTTAAACTGCTCTTATCAATTGAGAATGAGGGGACGGTTTACTTGCTTCAAGTTATGAGTGCTTTTTTGCTATAATAGTTTGTTTACCTTCTATAATATCGTTATTGTTAAAGTAACCAAAATAATCATCTCAAAATGACATTTCATTACAAAAAAACTTAAAACTTCATATAGAGTATCAAGATATTCTTGTTAATTGACTTTGTAAGATCCATGCCATGCTGTAAAGAATCAGAATATTTTTAGCTCCCACAGCTGTTATTTAAGATATCTCTACCTCTATGTATTATGGTATGATATGTTTCAAAACCACTTGCTATGAATTGTTTTCTTTTCATCTTTTTCCATGCATGTCCAAACTTATACAAAAATAAACAGCAAAACGTTAAGGTAATAATAAATACAAGAGAAATAAATATTATATCGATGAATGGCATTCGATGCTTTATTAATCGTCACTTTTTTCACCTTTTTAAACAAAAGTGTGTATGAAAAAATCAATTGACTTTTGGTATTGTTTTTTTTAAACTAGCAATATAACTCTTTTTTTTATATGATTAACTCTCAAGACTTTTTCTTGATTAATTGGGCATTTTATTAATTGTTTCAACGTTTTGTATAACAGTGATCTGTTTTACCATGATTTGGAAAAAAATTCCATCTTTCAGTAACAAATAAAAAAAATAGCAGATAGTAATTTGGTCTACTTCTTAGAAATTCGAAATAAAAATCTCAAAAAGTTTTTTACTCTAAGTTTTTGATCGGTTTTTTTTTTTTGACAACTGAGACTCAAACACCTCAAATGACACATGTGAAATGACTCAAACAATCACGATAAGAAACTGAAATATAAACGCTAAGTATCAAAACAATTAAAACTTACCAAATGTGTGTTACAATTCCAGTTTATGTTTTATCTTTTGAGGAAATAATAAAACTTATTTGTTAGGTGGCAAAGAGAGAATTCTTCGTATTCAACGCTTTTTATATACTCGAAGAACTAAAGAAATACTAGGTAATTTGTTTATTATAAATTTTTCAAAAAATAGCAAACGACAAACATATTTAAAACTTTGTTTCTCACTTCAATAAGAATCTTTCAAATTGAACGGAAACTCTACAAAGCCAACAGATTAAAGCCAACAATAAAAGAGTCTGGGAAAATGGCCTATTAGAGAAATTTCTCTTTTTTTTTGTTGTATTTTTTAGCCAAGTCATAAATATAAAATAAAATATTTATACAATGGAAAAGGAATCTTTATTATTATTATAATCATTTTTTGATAAAAATAGTTTATGTAAATGTATGAATAAATATAAATAAAGGGACCATTGAATGCAGATCGAAGTTTTTGTGTATTAAAAAAAAAATGATTAAGATAATGGAGAGAAGAACCACCCAAAAATGCTTTGAGTAATTTATTTATTATTAAGTATATTATAGTATAGGTTAAATAAGCAGGTCTCTTTATTGTATTATGTTGTTTGATAATAAAGCTTCAAAATTTTTGAAATAAAACAATAATTAAAAAGCCAAAATAATTACATGTCATTCCTTATTGATTTCTGTGAACCAAATAAGTGAACTGACCCAATCGACTGTAATATGATATATCATTTAAATTATTCAAATTATTTACTCTTCTTTTTTTTCTCTCTCTCTCTTTCTCTCTTTTTTTGGAATCTAGAGCGAGCCTAAAAATATTCAATACTGGTATAACAAAAGGGATCTAGGTAAAGCTCCCCTATACATTATATAAAATGGTATATATTGTATCAGAATAAAATAAAAAAAAAGACCTGGCTTGGTTATTTATCCAAACAGAAAGAAAAAAAATAATAACTTTCTAAGTTTTTATTTAAAAAAGTTTTTGCGCGTATCTCTTAATGCCTTATAAAATTGCAAATTTGAGTCAAAAAAATATACATAAAAGAAAAGGAAGAAAGAAGAATTCATTATAAAATAGCAAAAAAGGAGTACTATTCCATTATCAACTTACTGAAAATGCAATTTTGATACTCAAATACTTTGTTTAATTCAGTTAAATTATCAGCTATTAACTTCATCTAGTTTGGAATTTTTTGTCTCTTGGTATTTAGCCAATCTGGAAGAATATTAAAAGTGAGTTTATAAGTCTAATATTTGTAAGATAGTATTTTTTCAAAAAAAAAAAAAAAAAAAAAAAAAAAAAATATGGATACTCATTGCAACATTTAATTTTTTTTCCTTCAATAGCTGGGGTATAATATAGTAATATGATAACAATACTATACATAAAAATTGTTTGATAATTTTAAGTCTGGTTGATGATCAAACCAATGATATTATTACAGGCTTTCTTTTTTTCCTTTATCAAGAAACAAAAAGTATGTTACACCCTACCAATTTGTTTAAGCCTATAATAATAGGTTTGGTTCCAAACGTTTTCAAATTTCAATAGAAATAGTTTATTATCATTTTTTTTTTTTATATTGAAATTTAATCAGCGTTATTAATTAATTAAGTGTTTGTAAGCACCCTCATTCTTTACCTGTTTTTATTGTTATTATTATTATTATTGGCAAAGGTATTTAAATCTGATATTGTAGAAACCTTTTTATGTAGACTCTTTAGTTATTAAAGGAGAGAAAGGGAGCTGTTTTTACTCTTGAATGGCTTTCATCTGCTATTCATGATTGATAAAGAAAAAAGTAATTTTGAATAAAGAAAAATTATAATATTAGCAAATGAAAAGCATTGCTACATTCTGTCTAAAATTAAAATACTATACAATACAGTAGAGTTTGGTTTTTCACCTTAGTATCAAATCAAATAAAACATAGCTGTAATAATAAATATTATCGCTTGAATAGAGAGCGATAGTTGAAAATAAAATAAAAATTGAACTAAAACATATAAGCAAGAGAACTCATCGCAATTTATTCACCTTTTTTTCTTGATAATATCAAACGAGAATAGATATTTTAATTAGTCAGGGTCATATGTATAATTGAAATCCGAAATTATTAACAGTTTAGAAATGATGATGCAAAATAAAAATTTTATCAAACACAAGTTATCGTATCGTAAGAGTCGTCCCTCCATACAATATAACAGTAAATATTATTATTATTATTATTTTTTTTTTTTTTTTTTTTTTTTTTTTTTTTTTTTTTGGTAATTTCATAACTTTGAAAAACTAAAAAGTTTAATAGTTCCATTTTAATAAATGTTTTATATTGATATCTTACCTTCCGACTTTCCCAAACCCCCTAGGTTCACGGTCCATTCTTTCATTTTCATACTCACGCTCACGTTGACTTTCAAGCATTGAAATTGACGTCTGTAACTCCTCAAGCCTGTTATAAAAATTAAAATTGATTAGCAAAAATTGCGAAAAAGAAAAAAAAGATAGAAAGTGGAGTGAAGCTAATTTCTTCAATTGTTAAAAAGGGTATTCTAGGCGGAGTCTGAGGTAATATAGTAATCGCCTCCTTTATGGAGCGATCGTATAAAAAAAGGTATAAATGTTTCTCTTTAAACTTTTTTATTTTTGTTATTATTTTTGTTTGATTTGTTAACTCACAGTTTGGTAGTATCCTCAATATCTTGATTTAATTCATCCTGCTTCTTTCTCAGCTCATTTCTCCAAGATTCAAATCGATCTTCATGAAAAGCAACTACAACAGCAAATCTATCATTCATTTTGCGTTGTCTTTCGCGAAATATTGGGTCATTTTCAATCTGCCCATCTTCCAAAAAATCTTTTCCATATTTCGAAATATGAACCAATGTTTGAAGACCGCCTTCGGTATCTAATGTCTTCACAGCTTCCGGACCACCGCTCTCAGCAAGTATAGCACGTGCATGCTCGATTCTTCGAAGCATGCAACTTTTGCGGTATCTTTGATAGTGCTTATCAATAGTACTGTCTATGAGATCCAACATATACTTTTCCATTAAGACGCGACGAAGCTTTACAAAATCACAGTGCTTCTCATTCTCAACTTCAGCAATGCCCCATTTATAAGGACGAGCTCTAATAGGGTTGCCTTTAGCATCAACGCCCACAACGGTTTCTGAAGCAATAATTGCATAAGGTATATCTCTAATGTCTTCATCCATATCCGGATTGACATCTTGTGGGCAATAGATTTCAATTCCTGATGCTGTGATAGTATTTCTCACCTAAAGTTGAATAATAAAAAGTCAGTATAAAATCTTTGTTCAAATTGTTATAAACGCCTTTTTGTTTTGTTCATCTTTAAAGTGATTCTCAAATCAAAACAAAAACATTGGTAATATAGGTTCTTACAGCTTGTTTGAATAAGTCTCTGTCTTTCAAAGTAAAAGAATCAGATTTGGCTAAAACTGGTATCAAATTAACTCTAGTGCTTAATTCTTGCATCACTTTGACATCCAGTGGAAGGAGTCCTTTTCCAGAAGGTCTGATAAAGTACAAGCAAGCATGAACACGAGTATCGACTTTTTTTCTTCTATCAGGCTGCTCCTCTTGCAGCATATAAAGCTTATGTTGGTTATCAATGTAGTTGATAATTGGAACCCAGCAGTGAGTATTATTAGTAAAGTCGCCAAATCCAGGGGTATCAATAACAGTGAATTTCACTGGGAATCCATTTTCAACATAAAAGGCTTCACGAACTTCAATCCGCGTTGTCTTTTGTGTACCATCAAGAGGCTGGTGGCCATTATGAGATGAATCTTCAAATTTATCTCCAAACAAAGTATTAATGAGTGTTGTTTTTCCTAAAAACAATATTAGGGGCCAGATAAAGTTAGCTTAAAATTTTGAACTAAGGTATTCAATAATAAGGATATTTTTTTAATTTTTGATATCTTGTTATTTGCTTCTTGTTCATACCAAGGCCGGATTCCCCAGCTACCATCAATGTAAACACTTCACCACGTTTTGCAACTATATTTCGTCTATAATAAAAAAAATGGGTTATGAAAGTTGAAAGTTAATAGCAGCAAAAAATTAATCGAGTGAATGAATATATAAATACCTTTGTTCGGGGATTTTAGAAATCAAATCAATACCAATATCTGCATAATCAAGATGAGTAACAGGAGGCTTGGAGACTTCTTCAAGAGCTTGAGTTTTAGACAAGTCATTTTCCTGTGACAGTTTGGTTCCATGAGGAAAAATTCTTAAATCAGGAGGCAAGAATTGATTCATATTAAGCATAAGTTTGTCTCCATTGGTTGAATCGCTAGTCAGATTGAGTGATAATGGGGCTGTAGCCTTAGTATCAGAGTGTGGGATACTTTTTGAATCTATTTCAGGCTTGGGCAAGGAAGTGATGTTTGGATTACGGCTTGTATTATTTGCAAAACGGTGAGAAGACCGGTCTGTAAGGATGGGTCCATCGTTGTCTGGTGGCGAAGTATCACCGTCCTTTTCAACTTGGGAACTGCTTTCTTTACCGGAGGCATTGTCTTCATCAGAAATAGACTCCATCATAGATGCCTTTTTCTTCTCAGCTCCTTCAATAGGATGAAAAGAAGAATGCATATCCTTAGTAGCTCCCATTGCTCCTGGAATGCTTTCTGTAGCAAAGGACTGGCTGAGTGCCCTGGGGCGGGGATTAGGAGCCTTTTTGGAGGGCATATTTGCAACTAGTGGGGATGTTCCATCATCATTGATGTCATCAAAGTAAGATGAATTATATTTTAGAGATTTCTGATCCATAATGGAATAGATTGAAAATTTGATGTTTGTGTAGAGATGTTATCCAGAATAGCTATAGAGGTAAAGGGTGAAGGGGGGAAGAAAAGAATGGATATATGGTATGAAATAACAAGAGAATTTACTGATCAATAAATTTACAAGGTTTTATTTATTATTGTTCATTACATTTTGTGTGTTGGATTAAAAAAATCAATTAGTACAAAAGAGGAAAAATATCAGCCGTTAAGCATTAGTTACAAAAATAATAATAAAAATCAACAACGCCCATAGGCATTTTAATATTCATAAAGAAATTATATCTTTTCTAGTTTTAATTATTTACATGATGTTAAAATCGAGTTATAAATTTTTTATTTTTCTTCTGGTTGCTTAGCGAGAGGCTTTGGGGGGAGTCTGAAAATGTCACCCTTGGTCTTCATTGAGCTCATCATATCAGCTGGATTTTCCTTAAGAACGGGCATTGGAGCATCGAGGGGAGCTAAAAATAAAAAAAACATTAAGGTCAGTATTTACAATTAGAAGATATATCATAATAACATGATATAAGAAAGCTTTAGATGAAAAAAAGACAAACTTACATTCAAACAAAGTTCCGGCAAAATATACCTTTGCTGGAATTTTGGAAGCGTCAAAGGAGAAGGCAGCATAATCTACGACATCATGTTCGACAACTTGAGGTTCTTTGTCACCCGGTGTTATCTTAGCAAGTCTTTGACGAGATTCAATTCTGTAAATGATTTGAATTTCTCTAAGGGGCTTCCCTGGAAGAAGAATTGGTTGAAGAGAAACAATCTTTGGGGTAGAGTTAAACTTAACTAATTTCCAGCTAAGTTTGGTATTGGCTGGAACAGATTTCAATCTTGATTTCAAAGCTTCGTAGACCCAGATGGAGAGTCTATCTTGTACAAGTTCAATATTCTTTCTACATGTTTAAAGCATAAAATAGTCAGTTAGAATTTTTGTCTGATTGAAAATTGAATAGCAGTCTGTTGGTGATATAATTTTGATTTAAATACATACTCGGCAAATGCATGATTGGTATCGATATAAGTTTCCAAAGCTAAGTTTCTCCATTCAACGAATCGAGGTTTAATCTTTGATTTAATGCGGAATTGAGCAATACTAGATAGAGGTTTTTTTTTTGTTAGAAGCTTGTATAAAAATAAATCTCTCGGATCTTCCTCAAAACAACTTACAAAACAGTGTTCTTTATAAAGGTCAAAAATCTTCTATAAACTGATTTTATGGCTAATTTAGGATTTTTGTAGAAAGGTGGAACGTTTTTAGGTGATGGTTGGATGTACATGTCTGAATGAAAACCAATCAAAATGTTAGTTTTTACTGCTAATCCTATAGTTGAATTAAAGAATGATATTATCTCATAAATGAAACATACCCATTGGGACACCAATATGCTTGATAGTCAGTCGGTCCTGTTGTGAGTTTGAAGAAGCATGACGAACTGTAGAACTGTGTAACAGTTTTGGCACTGTGGAGGCCAACGGGCGAAATCCTGGTTGTATACGGGCTCCGTAAGACGCCAATAAGCCGACTCTCAATAACATTTTATATGATCCAATATATATTTGCAAATTTCAGTTGCAGATCTTGAATATTAAGAGTTTTGCGATTTGGATGGTGGTTGAAAATTTTGAGGTGTGCTACATTTTTATTTTTGCTGATATTTCATTGGTTACCCTACTTGGATCTAGAAAATGCTTATTTTATGGTGCCGAATTGGCTGCCCATGCAAGTTTAGATAGATCACTGAAAAAAAAGTGCGATCACATGACGTTTGTCCTGTTTATGCCTGTTTAAACCAGATGATGGAAAATTCATCTATAGAACTAAATCATAGGCATTAAAGGTCAGAAAGATAAAAAAAACCAAGTCAAAACCATTTTCTGATCAATCTTCAGTATGAATAAAAATTTAGATTTTTTGACATTTTCCCCAAGGATTTACATATAGTTATAAATTAATTTTTATTTATATTTTTTTTCCTTTTTTTGACTCTTATCTAAATTTTTGTTTTTTGATAACCATTCCCATTATCGGACATTTTATAGTTTTGATTTTTAATTTTTAATATTTATTAGCAAAAGGCTGTTTTATGATTTTTTTTTCCTTTTTCACTTAGCTTCCATTGGGATCAATGAGCTTAGATGTGGACACTAGCACCAGTGGTAGAAGCAATGTCTTCAGTGGCGAGATCAATCTTTTCCTTGAGACCAGCAGAAGTAGTTGATGGAACAGCTGGTTCAGTGGACTTAGGGGTTGGGACTGGAGCACCAGTGATTCCAAGAACCTTAACAGAGAAAGGTCTGATGAAGTTGACGTAAAGGTACTTGGAGCCACCGAATTGTGGAAGACCAATGTAAAGGAAAAAAACGGTCTTGAAAACCCAGTAGAAAGGAATGTAGTAGAGGATGGTTCTGCTCCAGAATTCAAGAACGGAGAAAACAGCATAGACAACCCAGTAGGTCAAGAATTGGGTATCATCAGCAGAGCTTGAGGTTTCAAGGGCTTGGAGTGAGTAGTAACCAGGGATAACCAAGGCAGCAAAGTTGGACAAAAGTTGGCCAATACTATTGATTTAAAGGCAAAGTTAGTGATCAGGTTTTTTGTTATAATATATATATATAAATTGATAGTAAAAAAGCACATACCCTCCAATGTTCAAGAAAATGAGCAAAAAGTAGACGGCAACGAAGCCGATAACACCATAGGACTTGGGGACACCTGAAGAAAGAAGAAAAAAAATATTTATTAGTAACTGAAAATGTAAGTGTGACAATACATAAATATTTTGAAGTGTTATGGCTGGAAACACTTTAAGGCGCGTGTCATGACGACCACTACTAAGCATATAGAAGAATCAAAAGCAATTATAAAAAGACTTACCGGTTTGAGATTCAAGCTTCTTCAAAGCTGGGTAGTTGTCCAATTCCTATTTAAAAGAGAGGATATCAAATTGTGGTTAGATTAATTGATTGATTATTGGATTAATTGTAGAATTGAGGCAAGATAACAGTGTCCACAACGGGGAGGAGGCTGTATCGTATCAATTGGAATGTAGTAGTAGCATTAGTGCTAGCAATAAAACGTACCTTATCAACAGTGTTGAGGTGGGCGTGAATCTTGTCTTGAAAGTCAGAAGAAAAGGTCATTGTGAATTAATAATACTGAACTAAAGGGTAGTTATAGATATTTGGTGTCAGACTGTTGAAGTTTTAGGCCTAGAAATTCAAACTGAAAGAGATAAGAAGGGGAGGGAAAAAAAAAAGAGAAGGAAGAAGAAAAATTTTGAGAGAAATTATTCCAATGGGGACTTTTGTTTTATATAAGCGCAACATCGTGTAATAAAATTGCGTAATGTAACAAAGTGGTACACGCCACCAATGCCTGTTTTTGGGCAAGTCTGCACTAAAGAAAAAAAAAAAACCTTAAAGCCCGCCCAATATAGTGGTCTCTCATATTATTGCTTGAAGAGTATGAAGTCTGTATATTTGTATACCTTGAAAGTTCATGATTATATGGCATTCATGTGTCAATTGGCCATCAATTGATCCCTTTTTTTTAATAATTTCCATTGATATTGTCGCTTTGAAGCAAACAAAAAAAAAAAGAAAAAATAGAAATTAAAGCTCCTATGTGAGCCGATGTTACTACTACATTTGTCAACCAATTTTCATGTGAAATTTTAATATAATCACTGTTTTACTGCTTGTTATCTTCTTTTTCTACCCCCTTATATACGGCTACAGTATCTTTGATTGAACAGATCCATTATTCCAATCTCACTGGTTCAATTCTATAAAAACACAATTCTGCAGCCAAACATCAACTTTAAAAAGATGTTCTAATAAGCTATATTTAGACTGTGAACTGTCGAGTTTCTAGCGAATGGTTAGTCTACGTGTCATCCTTCATTTATCTATATATGCATTGGACCTCAAATTACAATGGAGTATGTAATACAATACCGGTTGATTATGTAATTGGTAAAGTTATGTTTATAGATTAGTTCTTTCTCACCACCTAGAAAACAATAAACTATTGAAAAGTATATCCATCACTTAGTAATAAAACAAAACATATACACATATACCAACCAACAATGTCCCACATAAAAGCGTTCAGTGCAGGTCATGACGAACTCATTCATGATTTGAACTACGACTTTTATGGAAAGAGAATTGCTACTTGCTCATCAGATCAAACAATTAAAGTTTTTGAAAAAATTGAACCATCTATACAACAGCAGTCGCATCCAGCCCCCGATAGCATAGAAGCCCTACAAAACTCTCCAGAATGGGAATTAGTCGACTCTTGGAAGGCTCATCGCACAACAATTGTCAAAGTTGCTTGGGCTTCACCTGAATTTGGTCAAGTTATTGCTTCTTGTTCATATGACGGCACACTTAAAATATTCGAGGAAGATCCTCGTGAACTAAAAAAATCGGGACGACGGTGGATAAACAGAGCAACTATTACAGAATTTAATGGACCAGTATATGATATGGCTTTTGCTCCAAGCCATCTTGGATTAAAAATTGCAAGCATTGACTACGATGGCATTTTTCGCGTTCATGAAGCTATGGATCCCAATAATTTGCAGAATTGGACATTACAACCACCTGACGAGAAGCTAATGACAAGCCCAGCTTCCAAATCGCGACAGTCAGCATTTTCATTGTCATGGTGTCCTTCCATGTTTTTCAAAGAATTCATCGCCGTAGCAGCACAGAATCAGGCTTATATCTACTATAGAAATGGTTCTGGTCCATTTTACAGAATATCCACTTTCCCAGGACATCAAGTTCTTATAAGAAGCATTGCATGGGCGCCATCTATGGGTAGAGGATTCCAAACTATTGCCATTGGTTATAATGATGGAAAGATTGAGATTTATAAAGTTACCAAAAAACAAAAACCAGAATCTACAAGTTCTGCCACTGTTGAAAAATCTGGAGGTTCCGCTATAAAACAGCAATTACAGCAACAATCTGTTGCTCCAGCCTTTAGGCAATTAAGTGAACAAGATCAGTTTGAGCTATCTTTAGAAAAGGCATCCGATTTAGAAGGACACACAAAAGAGGTATGGAAACTCTCATGGAATGTTACAGGTACTATACTGGCTAGTGCAGGAAGCGATGGAACAATCAGATTTTGGAAGTCTGATTATAATAACAAATTTCAATGTATGGCTGAGGTTTCAGCTGAGCAAAGAGAAGGCCCAACTGAAGGAATGCATAATTCATAATAATTTGTTCTTTATTATTTTATAGATATAGTATGTATGTGTTATACTTCCAGAAAGTATAGATCGTTTGAGGACCGTTTTACGTATAAATTAATAACTTTTATTCAAAAACAATTGTAAGGCTATATAGTTGATATAGTCGATAGATGGTGCTTACAGATTCAAATGGTGTCAGCCGCACATTCTAAAATTTTTCAATTTTCAATTTTTGCACCGAACCTTCTTCAATTATCTTTTGTTTAACATACTATATAGATTTTTTAATTTCCAACAATACAGAATATTATAAAAAGTCAACAAAATGAGACTTCTAGTATCAGATCAAGACTCCGGAGCATTAAAAGGTATGTTAAATTCTTGCTTCTTATGTTGTAATTTTTTATTCTAACCCTTGTGTTTTTTTTTTTTTATATTTGTAATGTAGAGATTGTTTTTCCTCTCAACACAGATACTTCCGACAAAGAAGCCCCTCAACCATTCAGTTCAGTTGTCTATTCTAAAGAGGGTTTTAAGAGACATGTTCAAGCTATTACCAGAGTTGGTGATAGAGGGCAATGGGTAAGATAGCAATTCGTCTTCAAAATTTCAAGATTTAAAAAAAAAAAAAAAATGAAAAGCTAATATTGTTTTGTATGTTACTATTGTTTAGATAATTGCTGTTCGAAGAGATGGTTCTGTCGGTTTATATGAAATTTCAAAACCTTCAAAAGAATTTTCATCACGCGAAACTCCAAAGACAGAAGAAGAGAAAAAACCGAAAACAGAAACCTCCACAACAGACGAAAAAAAACCAGCATTACCTGTCAATAAGGTTCTAAATGGAAACGACGGCCGATTTCCTTTAATATTTGAATGGCCTGCAAACACTGCTACCATTCCACTACCAGAATCAGCACCTAAATCACAACGTCTCGATTCAGTTGTAGGACTTAAAGAAGAATACCCAGGTGGTCCAGTAATTACTCTTTCAAAGGGTGGAAGGCTTGTAGCTTACGATGTTCTAGCTGCTTATATGGCTTCACAAGAAAAGGATCAAGATGGAGAATCTAATAATAATCAAGATGAAAACTTTTTTGTTTCTAAAACCATTATAGGCTCCGTCGACTTGTTGGATACCATCATCACACAAAGCACTGATACCAAAAAGGAAAAAAAGAGAAAGGAAGACTTGGCTAACGGTATTACCAATAACGATTTAGGATTCACAAGTTTAGATACGCACCCTTCACAGCCAGGTGTTTTGGCCATTGGTGGTAATGAATACGAACTTCAGGTCTATGGAACAGACTGGACAGCTGAAAAGGATACAGACAAGTTGACGCTGTTATGGGAAGCTAAAAACGTCAAGAAGGACCAACTTGGTTTACGAATCCCAGTTTGGATCGAAAGCATATTTTTCCTCGAAGACCAATCTTTAAAATCTCCTGTTAATAGAGATGAATGGAGTTTACTTGATGATAGAGAATCATTCAAGTTGACCACTAAAATAGCAACTGTTACTCACCATGGCGAGGTCCGTATTTATGATCCTGTACAACGCCAGCGCCCAATAACCAGATTCCGGCTCACAAAGGCTGATGACGACTTTTTGAGCATTGCTTCCGTTGGCAAAGTTGACTTTAACATTCCTAAATCAGTCATTAAAAAGGTACAAGAAAAGATTGATGACTTGGAGGAAAACAAAAAGAGTGATGATGATGTTGAAGAAGATGAGGAGTTATATACCACTACACCTACAACGTTACTAGTCACTGATAGAAAGTCATCGACTTATGTCATCAACATTACTGACAATAACTCCAAGCTCTCAATGGCTGGAAAATTGCATGGTTCCATGGGCTCTGTAGATACTCTTGCACACTTTTACCAAAAGGAAGAAAACATGCACTTTTTCCCAAAGTATGCATATGAATCTATTGAATCCTCAAGTGATTACGAAAATGCTTCCAATAATGTTCCTCAATACGTTGTTGCCGGATGCTTAGACCGTTATGTTCGTGTTTATGATCCAACTACAAGGAAACAGTTGGCCAAAGTGTACACAGGAACTCGCCCAACGGGAATTGTTGTTTTGGATGGTTTCGAAAAGGATGGTGGTTACGATGGTGAAACAGAAGAACGTGTCAAGAGGCAAAGAGAAGAAGCTGAAGATGATTTACTATGGAGTAAACTTGGTAATGCTGAAGAAGAAGATAAAAAAAATCAGAAAAAAAAGCAACGAGTAAGGTAGATATTTGTAATATTTAATGTATAAGGATTCTATCACATGTAGATAATTGAAGTTTATCTGAAAAATAAAAAATCTAAAAAAATGACAACGTAAATTTTATAATGATTTTATATATCAAATTAAGGCATGCAAAGAAAAGAAGATCAAAAAAAAAAAAAAAAAAAAAAAAAAAAAAAAAACATAAATAAGTTAATACAATAACGGCAAAAAATAAAAATATTATAAAAAAAATGGAAAAGTTAATGTTTTTTTTAAAAAAAAGCAAAAAAATCGTTACTTCATTATTGGTTAAGAATAGGTAGAAAATTTCCCACAATCATCATAGGAATGCCAAAAACATCTCTCTTTAATGTCCATATAGAGGATGTTTTGATCTTTTGTCCTTGTGGTGTTAGCAATGTGCACTCTGTCATCGTCGCACCTATGGAATCTCCAAAGGCCATCTTGGAAAACATTTCAAAGTACTCAAGAACAGAGTTGTCATCCATGAGCTCAACTACAAATGTCTGCTCATTGAGAAGTCGTTCGCGTGGCCAGCCTGTTAGAATGCAAAACTCCTTTCCAACAGCTGCTACTTGGCCAGTACGTCGCCAGATAAGCGTGGGAGTTCCAGAATACGAAATAAATTTTTCGTACTCTAGCAATGTGCGCTGGAAACACTGTTCCATAAAAATAAGATCATCTTCTTTCAAAGTGTTTGTACACGCAATGAACGACGGTCTGTAGGACGCCATACACTTTGCTATTTTGAGTTGTTGCTCACGACTAAACCGTGTTCGTATGTATATAGTCAATTGGTGGTATGCCGGAGTGTATGAATATGGTTGTTTGACACTAGCATAGATATCTGCAGGTTCTGAATATTTACGGAAAAGCCATCCGTCATCAAACATTCTGTTCATATATGGTTGTTTAAAGTAAGAACTATATGAGGTATTAGAGTTTTCATTGTAGGAATCATCCAAGCTGTTTTCATTGCTAGGCGTATTTTGGGGATTAGTGGGAGTATTATGGGGTGTGACAGGCTTTACTGATATAGTCAATGATAGCGGGCGTTTTGGACCTGAAGGTGAATCTGGCCCCGCTATCCAAGAATTTTCTTGAGCTTGTTTAAGTTTATTGACTGTTTCAAGAACCTCAGGTAAATTTTGTACTATGCCATTGTTCGAGAGCCCTAATGCGTATTGATTTAAAGAATTCAAGTGAACCAAACTAGAATTCTGAACACTTGTCTGAGCAGTACTCTGTGGAGTGCCATATAGATCTGGGATATTTTGTTTTGCTAGAGAAGGCGAATCTCCACCAGTACTAGATAAAGACGGAGAGTATCCAGGCTGGCTACCGGAAGGTAACTCTATGCCATAAGGGGGTTGCATTGAAGTATTTAAAATATTGCTAAGAATAGAATATTCCATGTTGACGGCCATAGATTGAAAGTTATGACGAGACGGTCTAAAATCAAAATCCCAACCAGACAAGTCTTGTTGCTGTTGTTGTTGTTGTTGTTTTTCAGACGTTTTATCTTTGAACACAGATTGGCTCTGATTTTGAATTTTATGTGACAACTCTACATTTGATGTCGAATAGGATTGCGCTCCAGCAGGTCCAGCGGGCCCCAAATTTGGCAATAATGAGTTGTAAGGGGGTATTGAAGAAGAATTTCCAAGATTCAATTGGCCAGATTCACTCTGATTGTTGAAATTATTAAGTAGTAAAGATGGTGATTGAACAGCGGTAGCAGAATTTCCTGCAAGTAGGGTACTTGGATTTCTGACAGACTCGGGTATTACTAGGGGTTTAGAGATTGAAGTATCTTTTCCCATTAGTGAAGATGTCATGTCATTTTGAGCAGACTTTTTTGTGTTGTTCGCTGCTGTTGTGGCTGAGGCTGCTTTACCTCTATTTGCAGCTGTTTGAGTTTTCGCATTTTTCTTTTTATAACGAGGATCGAATTTTAGGGCCTCTTCTGACATTGCAACAGAATCAGGAACATCAGCTAGATATTTAGCCTTTTTCCGTACACCGTCGCGGCAGGTTTCAGAAAGGCCTCTCGTAACACATTGCTCGCAAGGTCGGTTGTTGTCACAGGTCAAATGTGTTCGTTGACAGTGAATGCAAGCTCTAGTTGCCTTTCTTCTTTTAGGCTTGCCAGTGCGCGGCTGGATTGATAAAGAATGAAATAAGATGGTTAGTTAAATGAATAAAAGGATATTTCGGAGCTTTTTTGTAACTGGCTTGACGAAACCCGGAGACATATCAAGCGGTTTTTATAAATAGTAGTTGGTACTTACGCTTATAATGACCTGAGGAGGGTTTGGTTCGGCATTTGCAATCGCCCTGTTGGCTACAACTTGCTTCCCACTGATTGGTGTGAAATTTTGCTGGGCTTTTGATGCCGGTGTCTTTGCTGAAGACGACGATGAGCTTGACGACATTAAAAAATAGGAAGTGAGAAGAACGCTATTTGCTAACGAAAACTGGCGAATCAAAAGCCCCTATTGGTAGAAAAGTAACACAAACGAAATGGCAGGAAAAAAAAGCTCCTGTTTAGATGAAGATTTTTTTTCTTTCGAATATGGGGAATATACAAGTAAAAGAAAAAAGATATAAAAACTTTAGCGGGGAAGACGAAAATTAACCGGCACTCAATATTTATGTGTAATGTCACAGTTGTTGTAATACAATATATTGACTTTTTCAGCCAATATCCAATTTAATTCAGTTAAATTTGATTTGAAGAGTAGTCGATCAACTATATAATTAAAGGTCTTTCAATACAAGAGACAAGTAGAATATAGTATTCTTTTCAAACTAGAATTGAAAAGAGCTATTTTTGAAATCTTTATATTAATTCTTCTTCAGTGTAGCTTCTATTGATTTATGAGAGTTAAAAGCATGAAGGTTTTTGCTTGAACTGAAAAAAAGTTCAATTATCAGACGAGAATCTTGTTTTTAAAAACTACTTTGATACTATAGGCAAATGAATTATTCAATGGTTTGAAAAATAAACTTCTTAATATAAAATCACTGTATGATGTGATGTTACCTCTAAGTTCTTATAATATCTCATATAGCAGTCTCATGGACTTAAAAAACTTAAAAATCAGTTGAGATTTAACAGTAGCTATTTTGAATGTGAATATTAAAAAAAATATGGTTGATTACAAGTTTGTTTCCCTCTCTTTTCATTCTTTTGTTTTTTTTTGTTTTTGATCTTTCCCCTATTAAAAAGCCCTCACTTGGAATTAGAAGAAAGTGGTTGAATCTATCCATTATATTATAGTTCAAATTGCTTTTCAACTCCTTCGTGAAGCACTCAATAACTTGATTCAACTATGTTTTCAAGAGCTTTTCAGAGACAATTGGTTTCTTGTTCTGGTCTGCTGAGAAGGCCTACTATTGCCCTTTCAACAGTATGTAATGTTTTTCTTGTTGAAAAGACTAAATTTCCTTATCTAATCATGACTCATTGATTACCACATATTGTAACAATGAAATCTTTTTCTTTCTTAGAATATTTCAAAACCTCTCGTTACCAAACTGAAACTCACCGAACAAGCCTATTTTCATCAATCAAATAAAATGTCATCATCAATTGCCTCTTTATCCACCTTGTTCAAAGGTCTTTCAATCACTGATTCATCTGTAAGTAACTTTTCTATCACTACTTGCTATTAATTTTATTATTCTTAGCATCCTCATCCTTTTATATAAGGAGTTAAATCAACACCCTGGAACACATAAAAAAATTTTACACACATTTACACACAGTTAAAACTAACAAAACACTTTTTATAATCATCTCAGAACAACGACGAAATTGTAAAGGAACTCTCCTCAAAGTTTCCTCAATTGTCAAAAGAACAAGAGGCCGAACAATCCCAATGGCTTACCTTGTCTAACCGTTTCCCAGAATCCATTGCTGACCTTAACGAAACACTCAAACAACGCACCTATCTTCTTAACACATCCGAACCATCACTTGCTGATGCTGTAGTATTCTCCAGAGTCGCCCCTATTGTTTCAAAATGGGGAAAAGACGAAATTGTTGCATCTCGACATGTAGTCAGATGGGCTGATCTCATCCAAAACTCCCTTAACGTATCAGAAGACGAAAAGATTAAGGTTGATCTTGATCTCGCTGCTCCAAGAGAAATCAAGCCAAAGCCTGAGAAGAAGAAGGCTGCCGCTCCTGAAGAAAACAACAAGAAGGCCGAATCTAAGAAGGGTAAGAAGCAAGAAGCTTCCCCCGTCGCTGCTGCACCCGAAGCTAAGAAGGATGGCGAAAAGAAGGAAAAGAAAGAAAAGAAGAAGAAGGAAAAGAAGCCTCAACCAGCCAAGGTTGAAGTTCCTGTGACTCCTGGTATGATTGACCTCAGAGTCGGTCACATTCAAAAGGCTGTCAAGCATCCCGACGCCGACTCTCTTTACGTTTCTACAATTGACATGGGTGATCCAGAAGGTCCAAGAACTGTCTGCTCAGGTCTTGTCAAGTACTTCCCTCTCGAAGCTATGCAAGATAGATACGTTGTTGTTGTTGCCAATCTCAAGCCTGTCAACATGAGAGGTATCAAGTCCTCTGCCATGGTTCTATGTGCTTCCAACGAAGACACTGTTGAATTTGTCAACCCACCTGAGGGATCTAAACCTGGTGACAAGATCTTCTTTGAAACATATGATCTTACTCCTGAGCCTGTTCTCAACCCCAAGAAGAAGATCTGGGAGCAAATTCAACCTGGCTTCACAACTACTGAAGATTTGAGCGTTGTCTACAGAAAAGAAGGTGATTCTGACAAGAAGTTGGTCAACAAGGAAGGAAAGCTTTGCAAGGTCAACTCTCTTGTTGCTGCCAACGTCCGATAAACAATTTATTTAAATTTTTATCTGCAGTATATATATATATATAATTTGTATATTTTTAATTTTTTTTTTTCTTGATTTAGATAAACTGTAACGGAATAATTGTTCATTTGTTAATGATGTAATCTTTATACCAATTAAATAGGATGGGCATATTTCTATGGGAAAAAAAAAAAAAAAAAAAGCTTAAAGAGGCCTTTGGCATTTAGTCATTTCTAAAGCTTTATACAATTATGCGCTCATATCCATCTATTTAACCTCAACCACTGAAAATTTTTTTATCAAGTTGGAGTTTGCTTGTCAAAAATTGCCGTTCGTTAACTTTTTTTAATTCAATTTATCAAAAATATTTCCGGTGCTTAGAAAATTTTAAAACTTTAAAAAGTACTAATAATCCTCCATAAAAAAAAAAAAAATTATTAAAAAAACTACCCACTTACCATCAACATAAAAAATCTTATCATAACCAACAAATACCTAAGTTGACGGCCAACAGACAATAATAATGAGAATTTTGAACTCCAGCATATCAGGAGACTCTAAAAAGGGCTCACTCACAGTAGTTCCTCAAGATATTGATGACACATGGGTACTATACAATCATATTAGAGTCGACGACATTGTCGAAGCTACAACCACCCGTAAAGTTGTCCGCAAGTCTGACAAAAGTACATTTCGAAAAACAATTTTTGTCAAGTTGAGAGTTACACGAACAGAATATGACACCAAGACTGGAGACATTCGTGTCTTGGGAATTATCGAAAATCAAATTGACGATGTACCACCTAGATCAGCCCACACACTTGAAATCGAAATGAATAGAAAAATAACGCTGTTTAAGAGTGAATGGACCAACCTCGAAATCCAAGATTTTGAAAACGCCACAAACATGGATAACAAGGCTGAGATTGGTGCAGTCATTATTGGAGATGGTATAGCAAACGTATGCATTGTTACAAGCAATATGACTATTGTTAAGCGCAAAATCGAAGTAGCAATTCCCAAGAAGACAGCATATGAAAACTCAATCAAGAAAATTAACAAGGCAAATGAAAAGTTTTATACCCAAGTATATAATGCTATTGTTCAGACCTTACCTTTGGACAATATGAAGGCCTTGCTTCTTGCATCGCCTGCGTTCTATGCTTCCAATTTCAAGCTATATCTGTTTGAAACTGCTGGTCTCAAGGGCGACAAGGCTTTGCTTAAATTCGCCGACCGTACAGTCATTGCACACTCATCTTCTTCATATGTAAATAGTTTACAAGAAGTCTTGAAGGACCCTGAAGTAGCAAAGCATTTGTCAACTGCCAAATATGGATACCAACTCCAGATTTTAGAAAACTTTTATACAACTATGAACTACGATGAGCGAAAAGCTTGGTATGGTCCTAAGCATGTCGCCAAGGCAATTGAAATGGGTGCTGTGGCAACTCTCATCATCTCAGACAGTTTGTTTAGAAGTTTAGATATTGAAGAAAGAAGGAAATATATTGGATTGGTGGAAGAAGTAAAGGAATCTGGAGGAGAAGTTGAAGTATTTTCTTCGCGTCACAGTGCTGGCCAACAGTTGGATGAAATTTCAGGCATTGCTGCTATTTTAAAGTTCCCAGTTGCCGAACTCGAAGAGGTTAGTGACGATGAAGACGAAGATTCCGATGAAGAATAGATTTTTTTTATATATTTTTATTAGTTATGTTTGTACAAAAGTTTATGGATTATCTATTGAATAGATCCTATTTTTTTATTTACAACTTTTTTTTTATTCTGCCTTTGCCTCTAATATGGTGTTATCTTTTGTATTTTTTCCAAAGTTTAGATACCAAACTTCATTGCCTCTAGCATATCGAAGACCGTCTTGGACTAGGCCTATACCCAGGCCAAATATTGCTGATGTTTTTATTAATGAAATTGTTTGAACTCTGCTTACTTGCTCTATATATCATAATGAAAGAGTGTTAGGGGTTGAGGAAAAAAGATAGATTTTTTAAAATAAAGTACTTACTGTAAAATGCATATGAAGAACCCAGTATAACAGCCGATCCTACTGTTGAAAGAAAGTCGATTTGTCCTCTGATATGGTCGAAGTAGGCTTCAAGGCCCATATATGCTGCACTGACAGTTCCGTATTTTGCCATTGTCTTGAAGCCGGTCATCAAGGCTTCTCTTAAAACGACATAGTTTTTACGTTTGTGATAAAAATACCAACCACCTTTCTTTTTCGGCAGTCGATGAGCATTTAATGCCAGGTATTTTAATGATCCAATTTTGAAGCCTTGATAGAATCCAGCCATTAAACCATATCCACCAGCTGTAACGGCAGTTAATCCAATTCGTGGATAAGCTGGCAATCCTAATCTTTGTGTATGTGTGTATTCTAAATACTCTTGTTGCTTTTTTTGAATTTCCTTTTCTTTTTCTGACTCCAAATCTGTGTTTACGGTTGAGTCATTCAAATCATGCTGTATATTAGATTCTTCATTTATTAGACTTGAAGAGTTATCTACAGACTCAAAGCTCTCAGTGTTGTTCTTTGCTGAAGCTTTATCATCAGATCGAGAGAACCAGCCCATGTTTGCTATTATTGTGTATGCGTGTATTGTGTTAAATCAATTAATGATTTAAATGTAAATTTGAAATATGTTGAGTTTGATTGGGGTTTAGATTTGGTTCAAGTTCACTAAGAAAGGTTGAAAAATCTAATGTATTAGTTACAGTTTGAATAAATGTAATGTCATTTTTGCACCATCCTCATTGACAGCTTTCTCCTTATCAATTATTTCTTTTATCAACACTTTGGTGTTACAACTACAGCGCTTTAAACAATTACACACAATATATAAATTCAACAAATATGTCAACTCTCAGTACGAAGGCTCAGTTTCGAATGTACCTGATGGTTGCAATCCAATGTTTAGGAGCATTGCAGTATGGTTACCACTTAGTAAGTTTAATATTTGAGGTTCTGTTTTAAATTTAAGCAGTTATAGATTATAGAAAACTTTATCTTTCGTTAACTAACAAATTCTTCATTTAAAAAGGCAGAGTTGAATGCACCAGAAGCCTACATTTCTTGTAGACTTCTTCCACCTGAAGAAAGAGAGGGTGTCGACTGTATTCCAATGTCAGCTCAGGAAATCGGTAGTGTAACTGGACTATTATCAATAGGCGGAGTTATCACTGCATTTTTTGCAGGAAACATTGCAGCATATTTGGGACGTCGAAAAACCTCACTACTAACGTGTATACCATTTATCTTAGGATCATTAATAACAGGTAGCGCACTAAAAGTATGGCAGTTACAGTTGGGGCGGTTTATATCGGGTCTCGGAGCAGGTGCAGCAATTGTCATTGTACCAATCTATCTTGCAGAAATTGGTCCTGCTACACATAGAGGAAAGCTGGGGTTCTTTAGTCAAATTGCTATAAACATCGGCATTCTACTCGCTCAAGTTCTCGGAATTATGTTTTCTAACTATACACAATGGCGATATATTATATTTGCGGGAGCTATCATTGGGCTAGTTTATGCAGTAACTTTGACCTTGTTTGCTGTGGAGTCACCGAAATGGTTTGTGTCTGTTGGATCAAACAAGTCTGCGATTGAGACTCTTAAATATCTCAGAGATACGGACAATGTCGATGAAGAGATTGTCTCATTAGGAGGTACAGCTTCGAAGGTAAATGCACATGATGAAATACAAGATACAACATCTTTGCTTTCTTCTCATGATCCCGAAAATGTCACCACCATAGTAGAAAGTGCAAAAAACGATGTCGTTTCTATATCATCTTTCCTGTTTGGGCGCCAATACAGGTCCAGCCTGATTGTTGTTGCCGGAATTATGATGGCACAACAATTTTGTGGAGTAAACTCAATAATCTTTTATGGAGTTTCAGTACTTGCAAAGCTTTTTCCTGAATGGACCAAGGCTATAAACTGTTTCATTTCTATTCTAAACACTATTGTTACACTGTATTCGTCGACTATTGTTGACCATTATGGCAGAAAACCACTGTTGATCTCATCGATATCAGGCATGGCAGTCTCCGCATTCTTACTGGGATTTGGAATCACTCACGAACTTTCAGTAATGTCAGCAGTTGCCGCTACTTTATTTGTCGTCGCATTTGCTGTTGGCTTGGGTCCTATTCCATTTATGATCATCTCAGAGTTGGTACCTCACAACGCAGTTGGAGCAGCACAGAGTGTAGGAACTACAGCCAACTGGCTTTCGACATTCTTGATTGGATATACATTCCCAATTCTTCAAGTGTCACTTGGAGGATACACCTATTATATATTTACCCTATTCTGCATCCTGTCCGTATTATTTGTTGTCATAATGGTTCCATCTGATGATAAGATGAAACAAGCCAGAGCTAATATTCCGGAAATTTTAGTAACTTCTTCAGAAGAATAATTTATTGTACTATCGGCATTTCATTATCTAACGATGTAACATTTTTGTCACAGAGTTGTAACATTTTATAGTAACCAAATCATAAAACCTAAACCTGAAGACTGTTTCCTTCCTATTTGGGTAATATGCTATAAATTTTGCTTGAATATTTCAAACCAAAGAATATTATGTACCGCCATTGTTAATTTTTTTTTTCGTAGTGAGCCAAGCTTGTCCTACCCAGTTTCTCACAGTACCAATTGCTGATGGACTGACAAACCTCTTTTTTTTTTCTTTTCGCTTTTCTCTCTTCTTTTAACTGCCTTTCCTTACTGTGACGTATATCCATCGACAACGCATACACAATGCCTACCAGATTTTCAAAGACTAGAAAGCATAGAGGACACGTTTCCGGTGTGTATTTTATCTGATTCGCTTTGTTTCGATTTGTATTTCAGCTGTTTTGTGGAAACGAGGAAGTTTTGAATTGAATGGAATTTTGTCAACATATTTCAAGTCGAGCTATGATATGATTTTTCAACTGATCACAACAACTATCTTTTTTTCGACAGTTTAATAATGAAGATTGTATTTGTAATAATTTATGAAATTTATGACGACAATTGAAAAGAAAAGTCCGACACCATTCTAAATTTCCTTCAGTTTTGTACAATCAGCCATGATCTATCGATATGAAAATTTTTTATTATGAATAATATACTAACTTGTTTCTTTATTGAATAGCCGGTTACGGTCGTATTGGCAAGCACCGCAAGAATCCCGGTGGTCGTGGTATGGCCGGTGGTCAACACCATCATCGTACCAATCTCGACAAATACCATCCAGGTTACTTCGGTAAGGTTGGTATGAGATACTTCCACAAGCAACAAAACCACTTCTGGAGACCAGTCATCAACGTTGAAAGACTCTGGTCTTTGATCCCAGAAGAAAAGAGAGAAAAGTACCTTAAGGAAGCCTCCCCAAGCTCTGCCCCAGTCATTGACACTCTTGCTGCTGGTTACGGAAAGGTTTTGGGTAAGGGTGCTATCCCAAATGTCCCAGTTATTGTTAAGGCCAGATTTGTCTCTGCTGAAGCCGAACAAAAGATTAAGGAAGCCGGTGGTGTTGTTGAACTTGTCGCATAAAAATTTTGATATATGATGTAATTTTACAAGACAAACACGATATCTCCCTCTACTTTTTATGACAAAAATTTAATTTACAAATTTGATGAGCTTTTCCTTTTTATATTTTCATTTTCTGTGTATATTGTAGATATTATTTTGGCCATTTCTTAAAAACTTCCAGTTGAAGTTGGTTCAATTGTGGTGTAAAAATTTTTCTAAAGACTAAATATTTTCGATCTATATGATCATATTCACGTGATAAACCGTCTACTTTTCACTTGTTGTATGTATATTGTGCAATCTACCTAGTGCTATGAAAGAGTATCAAAAACTTATCTAAATGAAAAAAGCACTAGGAGACTAAAAGGATAAAATATGAGAAACTAGAAAATATAATAAATAAAAAAAGTATCAATTATTGCAGAAAAAAAAAATTCTAGAATGGCAAGAAAGATACTACAGGGAAATCAAAGGCTTTTGATGCAAAGGGTTTACAAATGGGCCAGTTGATTATAGTGCAAATCATGAAAAAAGCTAGATGAGAAAAACTGACTATCATAAAATGAAAATTGGTCATGGAAAATTTGGCAACTATTCCAAGAGGTTCAACATAAAAGACTTTGGCCTGATCGTAAGTACGACAATGGTTAGCACTTTGAAACATTATTTACATTGATAATTGTGAAATAATATATCAGCGAGATTTAGTACATGTAAGTATGTAACCAAGTAGGGTAACCGGTGGATATCTATCTAGATACTTTACTTATTTATTTGTTTATTTCCATTTCTTTCTATTTTTTTTTTTCTCCTTTAAAATTAATATTATTATCGATTTTACTATTCTATAACTTTTATTATTTATTAGTTACTTTATTGATGTCCATAAGGTTTTTAAGAAAACCTTCATTTTTAGCTTCATATATAGTTCCAGTATTCTCAAACCGCCGGTTTTTTCATACTACAATGAGTGTATCGTCGTGGTCGCCAGAGGGTTCAATCCCACAATCACTAAAAGAACAGATTGATCGTATCAAGGAGTCTCCTTATCTTAATAAACTCAAGACTGATTCTTCATCTACTTCAGCTATTGCTAATGTCGGCAATCTTTTTATTTTTCTTAACATTGTGCAAGAGTTAAAAAAGACACCTCGAACTGGTTGGCTCAACTTTCAGATCAAGAACCCGGAATCCATCTCGGATCACATGTACCGTATGGGAATCATCGCCATGCTCTCCAACAACAAAGATATTGACTTAGCCAAATGTGTTCGAATTGCACTCGTTCATGATATTGCAGAGGCCATTGTTGGCGATATCACTCCGGAAGATCCAATGACTAAAGAAGAAAAGCATTCGCGCGAGCTCCGTACCATTGAGTACTTGAGTAACGATATCTTAAAACCATTCAACGAGTCAGCTGCAAAGGAACTCTACGACCTTTGGAACGAATACGAAAACGTATCGACTCCAGAAGCAAGATTTGTCAAAGATGTAGATAAATTTGAACTCATGGTTCAAACTTTTGAGTATGAACAGCAAAACGGTGGTGAGAAAAATTTGGAGATCTTTATGAATAGTAGAAGCCAGATTAAGACTGAAGAAGTTTCTCAATGGGCCGACGCTTACTTAGAACTTCGAAAAGAATACTGGAACTCCTTAGAAAAAAAATAGATTTCTTTTTGTTATTTACAGAACTAATATAGATGTATAAAAAGTTTGCCCACGGCTATAGAGATATGATAGAATACAAATGATAAATTATAAAATTTAAACCTCATGTATATACTACTTGTCATAACAGAACAAAGTAATGCCTATGACTTATATTAGATATGTGCAGTCTTTTATTGGCTTATATAAGCTCTGGTAATATTAATATTACATGGTATAACTCACTAATCACATCTTCTTGTTTCTATCTATTAATTATGCTCTCAAATATTGTCATAGCCAAAGACATATACTGCTGCAGTATGTCTTACTACAACGGCGGCTATGCCAAACCCTGCTTGGAAACAAAGTAAAGTCTTTGCCAACTGGTCCTCTCTCATTGGACCTAGTAAGACAAGTGCAAGATTTATAACAGTCATGTTGGAAATAGCCCTGATCTTTGATGGATCCTTTTCATCGTAGTATACGCCAAGCAACTTGACATATCCCAAAAATTTCAGCACGGCTGCAATGACTGGATGAGGTTGTTTCTTAAATTCTACAACTGAGGGCTCAAGCAACCCAGTTTCCTTGTTAAAGAAAGGCATTCTATGACGTGGACACTCTACAATATTAAAGAGCTGAGGAACGGAGTATGCAAAGTTGAAGATTTGGGGGAGGAATAGTAGTAAGACGGTTTTGGCAAAGTGTCCAAGTATACCGACAACAGCGAAAACCATACCGGCAAGATAACAGTAGGTGTCGCCGACAAAGACTTGTGCAGGCCACCAGTTGTAGTAAAGAAGTGCAGAGGTGACGCCGAGGAAGGGGAGCACAAGATAGACAGAGAGTAAATGGGATTCGCTGGCAAGGTGATGAGGATGTAAGAGATAGAGGAAATCGTTCATCAAGATGCAAATCCCTAAAACAAAACTCTGACCAACCTCGAGCCCGTTAATACCAGCATAGATGTTGATTGAGTTTGGACAAAAGATGGCGACAGCTGCCATGTACCCGTAGTAAAAGATACCGAGATCAATGGACTTTGATGCCGACGAGTCAATGCCAAACCAGCCCATCAGTCTATGAAAAAATTGAGGAATAATAACTCTAGTAACGCCAAAGTCGACATAGTAAACGATAAGCAAGGGGATCGCTGCAATTGCTGGCAGAAAGAACTTGTGCCTCCATCTGATATCAAACAAATCATCAGCAACACCGAGAATGAGCGTACTTTGTAATGACAGAATAGCACTTAGATAACCGGCCAGTTTGTTGTGTGGGAACTTTGATAGTGTACGACCAATAACCCCTGGATCGCCCAAATCGACTTTGATTTCAACACCTTCGTCTCTGTTACCGGCACCAGAAGTTTCTGTGACAAGGTACTGGTAAAACATAAATGGGATGAACAAAAACATGCAAAACATGTATATGAGTCCAACAACTGCACCCATTGTTTCTGGGAGTACTTTTTGTTCGATTTTGAGAAGATCTTTGCCTTTAAGACCAACGTTGATAAACATTGGTCCTAGTCGTGGTATTAAGTAGAAACTGGACACTGCTCCTAGAAATGCAAAGCCGAGACATGATAGTATAGGGTATTTGTAATTGTTGAAAATCAGGCCTAGTGATAGCCCTACTATACTTAACGAGATGATTGTCTTTGTATTACTACTCATTATGATTGTATGTGTGTGTATGTGATTTTTAATATTACAATGTTTTAGCAGCAATTAGTTATACTAACAAAATCATTAGAATTTATTTTTCAGTTGAAATTAAAAGATAAATTCAGGTTTTTATTGCAGACTTGAATAGTGATAATTTAGGAATGATAGGGAGATATTAATGAACGTGTTCAATAAAAAAGAAGAGGGAAAAACAAAACAAAAATATTCCATAGGGTAGGCCACTTTTGGCAGGAGAAACAAAGCTGAGGTGGTGGCAGCCGCATATACAAAAGGAATCTTACAATTTGAACATATAAAATACATTTGAATTAAAAAAAAAAAACTACATAAAGACCTAAAGAGTAATAAAAATTGAAAAAAAAAGATGACGATAAATAGAAAAAAAAAAGACATACTATATGAGAACCAAAATAAGAGATAAAGAGGGAGAATGTGAGTTTTGTAAAGAGATTGCTGCTAGGATTGGTAAAAAAAATAACAATGAGATGACAATTTAACAGGAACTTTTGACTAAGCTAATTTCATGAATGATGGTATAATAAGGGTTTAAAATTTTTGATGATAAAGATGAGAGATGGTTTAGAGTTCAAAGTTCCCGAATATTTTTTTTTTTTATATTATGTTTTTTAGTGCAATGATCATGAAATCAAGATACCTTTTGTTATTGTTTAGATTCCATTTAAAGAAACCTTGTTCTGTTGTCAAGATAAATCTGTCTATTGAGCCAAAATTGACTTGACAAATTCAACATAGTTGACATTGCCATCTCTTGTAACATTGACACCCTTGAGTAATTCGTCCATTTCAGAGTCAGTGAGCTTTTCGCCCAATGAGGTCAAGATGTACCTTAGTTCACCAACACCAATATATCCAGTTTGTTCTTTGTCAAATACTTGGAAGCCACGAATGTAGTCTTCTGGTTCACCAAGGGACTTGAATCCATCTGGTCTGTTAACAATCTTTAAAAAGGTTTCAAAGTCGACTAAAAATAAGATGTTAGTAACTGTTATTAAGTATGATTGTTTTCAAGTAAAATACTTACAGTCTCCTGACAAGGATCTTTCTAATTCATCAATTTCTCCCAAAGTTGGGTTTTGTCCAACAGCTCTCAAGAGATCACCAAGAGCTTCTGGTGGGATTCTACCATTGCCTCTCTTGTCAAACAAGGCAAAGGCGTCTTTGAAAGCTTTAGTATTTTGTGACATTGTTGATTGTTTTTTTTATTTATTTTTAAAAGATGATTATTAAAAGTCTTTAAAGAATGATAATAATAAATAAAGATATTGAAGGTTAGTAGAGAAAGTAAGCAAGGAAATAAAAAAAAAAAGGGAGATTAGAAAACAAACCAAGGGAAAATTTCGTTTTTAAACCCAAAACAAAACAATACAAAAAAATAAACAAAACCGCCAGCCCATTTGCTACCGTTGGCTAGTTGTTGGCCATTTTGCTGACAACAAAATCTTCTCCCTCTTCATCCCCCCCCTCCAAAAAGATTCAAAAAGTAAACAAACCGTCACGTGAATGATCCTTGTGCGCACAAAAGAAAAATTTCAGCCTAGTTTTCATTCAAAGGCCCTTTTTTTTTTTTTTTTATAAAACCATTAATTGATTACTCAACCTGTAATTTATCTATTTTTGTAAATGTCTTCTGAAAGTACTTCTGAACCATCACCATTTTCATCAGTACCTCAAGGAAAGGTTTTGCTGAGAGAATCAACAACACTTCCACCATGTTCAACCATTGTCCATCCTGAATGTAATTCACTTCTCATTTTGGGAACATATCAACTAGAAGAATCAACTCGATCTCGACACGGTTCGCTGGAGTTTTGGCTACTAGTCCCGGATTCTATCGATGAAAATACTTTGTATATCCCTAAAGATGATACTAAGAGTTTTGATAAAAGCTCAATGAGAAAAATTGGACAGTTAAATACCGAATCATCTATTTTAGATGTTAAGCTTCATCCTGCAGATCCAAACATTCTAATATCAGCTCAATCTACAGGTGAAATCATTATATGGAAGTTTCAGGATCTTGCTGGTTATGCCAAACATACTTTAGAATCTTTAGAAGCCATTGATAATATACCGTCTGTAAATGACAAAGAAACATCAACAAAAGAAATTGAAGATGCACCAAATTCAGAAGATTCAGTAGTTAAAAAGGAAACAGAAAAAGATCAAGAAGAAGAGGAAGAGGAAAATGAGTTTTATCAATATACAGATCCATCTTTAGTAATGACATTAAAATCAGGATTATCAAATAATTTCAAATACCCAGCTATACCTCTAGTATCATCCACTCACCATTCTGTAACAGATAACGATCCAGATATCTTAGTTTTATCATTGGCAATTTCTCCAGTTCATTCTCATTCAACTTTATCAGCAACTCTCACCACTGGTGACATTGCAATTTGCCATTTATCATATCCAGAGCTTGACTTTTCAGTTGTACGGACAATCCATGAAGCACATTCTCTAGAAGCTTGGATCTCTAATTTTCATCATTTAAATGATAATCTTCTCTTTTCCGGGGGTGACGATGCAGTCCTTGCAGCTCATGATCTAAGAATTAAGGAATCTGGGGGAAACTCATCAGATGACGATGAAGATGCATTCAACATTGCAATGGGAATCGGAGGTGGATCAAGCAATGGTGTAACTGTTTGGAAGGCCCGAAATATTCACTCTGCTGGCGTCACTTCAATCATGCCGCTTACAAGCACTAACCCAAACAGTAACCCATATATACTATGGACTGGTGGATATGATGACAATTTAAAAACTGTAGATATCCGAGCCATTGATGGGAAAATTCACTCATACATGAAGCCAAGAGCTGTTTCTGAAATGAATCTTGGAGGCGGTGTATGGAAACTTATTCCTAATCCTGCAAATGAAGATACTGTGTTGGCATGTTGTATGTATGGCGGGGCGCGACTTCTTAAACGTAATGCAGCATTTTCAACTGTTGAAGATCTCAGTAATGATGAGCCTGCAACTGTAGTCAAGAGCTTGACTGAAGGTCATAAAAGCATGGTTTACGGTGGATCATGGATTAATAGAGATACCGTATTGACCTGTAGTTTCTATGACAAATCTATACAAATTTGGACATGATTTCAATTGATGTAAAATACAGTTTCTGAGATAAAGAACGAGAAACAAAAATAAGTTTGACTTTTTGGTATTTTTAAATTTCATATACAATTATGATGTTTGTCTTTTTATTTTTTTTTTTCAACTATAAATATTTACACAAAGTAAGAGTTGTAAAAAACTCTTGAAGAATAAAGAAAAAGAAATTGAGAGACAAAAGGGGATATAAACAGTATGTTGATTACATTGATCAGCAATCTATTTGAATCTAATTGTAGATTCTAAAGGAATGGCGCCTTCACTTTGTAATTGTTTAAGTCTTTGATCGCGTTCCCATTCCTTGGCTCTCTTTTCCTTGAAATAAGTGACCTATAAGACAAACATTATAATTAGTATGAATTCAGGAATATAAAAGAGTTTAATGGAGAATTTGTTGATAAGAATGAACAAGTAAAGAATTTGAAACATTATCGTAGATGAGAGAAAACATTTCAATATGCATAACTTGTAAAATGATTCCGTTTTAATTTCGTTTTTTTCAGTTGTTTCTTTGATATCTTTTCTCTGAGATATAATATATTTACCAAGAAACATGAAAAAAGTTACTCCATTAAGCAAACAAGCAAACATCTGATTCACTTTTTTTTCATTCTTTTCATTAAACATTCAAGAATCGGAATAAATTAATTTGTACATACCCAACTAGAAATACAGTCTTTGTTGTATTCAGCATCTTCTGGTCCGCACTTGGCCTTAACTTCACTGTCATTCTTAATAGCGTCGATAATATTATTCTTGTCAAGACATGCAAAAAGCTTGTCTCGGGCGTCCCAGCATAATTTTCTTGCTGACTTTTTTATGACAGTTTCTTGGGGTGGATGTTGAGGTTCTGGTTGTGAAGAAGAAAATAATCCCATTGTGAATATATGCCTTTTTTTTATATATTATATTATATGAAATAATTTGTTTGAGTTGTTAACTAGAACAATATGTCGTAGAAATAATAATAATTGGAGATGAAAGTTGATAGTGGCGGAAGGGGTTTGGTTTTATTTTTGTTGGTGGTTATATAATTTTTTTTCCATATGTTTCTCGGTATTGAGTTTTTACTATGGAAGATTGCAGAGACCCTTCCCCCACTATCTAGTTATGCAGAGAAAAACTATAATAATTTCCGATTGTCAATTTTCAAATCTCTCTTCTTCTTTACACCAAAACTAAGTCATTTATTTCACTTTAGCTTATAACAACTACTATGAATTATACACATACAAGAAAAACAAATCAATTCACTGCATTTAGAGGCAAATCAAATGGGCCAAATAGAGGAGGTGGAAGATATAACCCTTATTTTCCTGCAAATCGCCATCAGAGAAAAGAATTCAATGCGAATAGTAAAACACAAAAAGAACCATCTGCTGGTAGCGATAACTACAAAAAGCCTTTGAATATGAAAAAGGGTTTAATAAAAGAGTCTATTAACTTGCAAGGTGTCTACACAGCCAATGGATTTCAACAGCAGGGCCTCCAACCTGTAGAAGAAGAACCTGAAAAGTTCTTTGGCTCATTAGTTGATTCGGTAGACCAGAAATAACGTAAAAATTAATGCCATCAAAAACCAAACTAACCATTTTGAATCTATTTCTAATTTTTGTTTTGTTTTGTTTTTGTTTCACCATGATAAAATTATCATTTATTTATTTTATAGAGAGCCAAGGATGAGGATGAAAATATATTCTTAGCTGCAATTGATTGTGAAATTGCCAGAAAAACTCTGTCAGATACAGAGACACCATCTGATGATAAGAACTGTGATAATCAACAACATGAATATTTAGTGTTTAATTCTAAATCTAAACGTCAAAAAGTTCTTGAATCTTTAAACTGGCAATTTTATGATGACTCTCTTTTTGATGAATCGGATTCTGATAAGGATGTACAAAAAAAGATGGATAAACAAAAGGAATTAATTATTATTGATAACGAGGAAGAAGAATTACATTCTCATGCAAAATCTAATTTTAAGGAGACAGTCTTGGAATCCAATAATAATTCAGAGCAATTGGTAGATTTTTCTTCAGATAATGTCAATTCTTTCAACTTGGAAAACTCATTCGATAAAGATATCATTGACAAAAACTGTAAATCAGGTAATTTTTTTTGAAAAGAAAGAGAAAACAAAACTTTAGATCTATGATCCTAATTATAAGTTGATTTTATGATTGATAGATGTTATTGAAACAATTCCTTCTATTATGAAACCATCTACAAAAAAACCTAGAAAGATAAATTTCAAGAATAACTTGGGTAAGTAGTCTTTAATTACACAAATTGGGTTAGAAAAAAAAAAAAAAAACTTGAATAGAAGAAGTTTAACAAATTGAAAAGAAAACAATAAAACTAAAAATAATATGAAGTGCTCTTAATACCTAAAACATATATCAATTTCTACTAGTTCTATCCAAGTTTACCTTTGGACTTGTTTATTTTTAAAATGAATAAAAAAAGACACAAATCAGTTTTTAATCGTCTAATCATGATTTATTATTATTATTGTTATAGTTTTAAAGTCTATTTCCGAGTTGGCAAAGTCTGTTACTTTAACCGATTCTAAGACTAGTAAAAGAATTGATGCCTCTACTAATAAATCTTTACTTGTGATGAAAGATTCTACCAACCAGTCTACTACTAAACGTAATAAAAAGTCAATTAGTTGGAAGGCTTCAGTTGATTTCCAGCAGCGACATTTTAGTCAAACTAAAACCAAACCAGCAACAGCAATTGAAGATGAGAAGAAAGAAATAAAAGATGATGGTGTTATTGAAAAAGGAATTTTGATAAAGAAGAGTGTTAATAGTACTACTATTACTACTACTACTACTAATAATAATACAAAAGATTGTTTTAACCAGCTTAAAGAAAACAAGTCTACAGTTCAAGATACAAATGATACATCAACAATGTTTGAGTTTAATAAGATGAAAAGAAACAACAACAGGAAAAGAGAAAAGAAATAATGATATTATCAAAAACAAAGTTGATGATAATGGTCTGACTATGATGTCTAAAATAATCAAAGGCTGATAATGATGATTAAAAAAAAAAAAAAAAGTATTTAGATATTTAAAATTAAAACAGATATAAATAGGATGTTTCAATAATAAAAAAGAATTTCGGAGTGATATTTTTCCAATGTGATTTTTTTTAAAAAGAAAAAGATGAAATCTTTGAATAATATTTGCATAAAGACTTTATAAGAATCAAGTAATAAGATATATATTTTGTATCTTTATATCATACAAAACAACAATAATAATAAGACTAAAAGAACCACCGACATCTTTAAACAAAGTTATTTTTAATAAATAAATGTGTGATCGTTAAAGATTTCTCTTTTCAGGAGAATCAGCAACACTTTCTATCCATTTTTTGAATCCTTCCCAATCAACCTCTTTAAAATCATCAGGAAGAGTATATTTATCGATAGGAATTCCACCTTTAAGAGCAACAATTGTAGGAATTTTATTTACCTAACGAATGAAAAATAATAAAATTTATTAGAATTATTATTGAATGAATAAATAAATATTGGGAATTAATCAAGTGAAGAATATATTAAAAGTATTATTGTTCTTTTCCTTCTTCTTCTTCTTCACATGGAAAAAAAAATTTTTTTTAAGGTTTTTTTATTGAGTGAAATATTTGTTTGAATCTTATCCGATTGATTTTTTTTTACACTGCCTTTTTGTAATAAATATTTTGCCACTTTTTAAATATGATTTGATAAAATGATGAATATATATTTTAAACAAAAGGACCAATCAAATAATTGGAAATAATTATCATAAAAACTTCAAAGAGGTTTAATAGTGAGAGGGGGTATTTAAAGGTACTTGAAGGTATACTATAACAATGGTATAACAACAAAGGTATAATGATTTGTATAAAACAATTGATTTCAAGGCCATGGGAAAAGAATTGACAATAAGCAAAAAAAAAAAGAAAAAAAAAAGCTTAAAAAAATTCAAAATAAAACTTACTGCATATCTTTCTAGTAATTCTCTAACGGTTGGTTCATCTACTTCAATATCAACAGCCGAGATTGAATAATCAGTTTCATAAGAAACAATTTTGATCATTGCTCCAGTTAAAGCATCTGATTTTGGGTCTCCTCTCAATGTGAAATTAGCCAAGAGAGGAGTTTTTGAAAGAGCTAAAGAATTGAATTCATAGTCATATCTAATAGGGAAATGAATGACATTTTCTTTTCTATTTGTTGAAGAACTAGCATGAAAGGTTCTAACGGAGGAAACAACAAAAATTAAAGAGATACCGGCTGCTGCTACAGTTTTGTATAAAAGAGGGTTATTAAAGTTTTTTGACTGTTGTTGTTGTTGGTTAGTTCTTGTTGAATAAAAATAGGAGGGGTTTACAATGCGGGTATTGAATACTTTATTACTACTTCGAGAGAAAGAGGAGGAGGAGAAGATTGAAGATGAAGAATAAGTTTTTTGAATAAATGAACGTTTCATGATTAAAATTATTATTACTTTTTTTTAAATAATAGTCTTGATTAATGCTTGAAATATATATTAACACTGAGGCTATACAATTATGATATTGGATGGTGATAATGATGGGTAGTAATAGTAGTAATAGTAGTAGTACTAAAGGGTTCAAGTATTAAGGTGGTGGTGATAATGTTAATTTTGAGTGCAATTTTATTTAGTAATAAAAACCATATGCTTTTTTTTTTATTTTTTTTCTTTTTTTTTTTGAAAATATAAAAAGAGATTCAAATCCTTTCAAAAAATATCTTTTTTTTTATTTTATTTTAAATTCTAATTCTCATTCAAATCATTCAAATTCTCATTCAAATCAAATCGAAGTCAAATCCAATTTTATTCATTTTTACTAAAGGATTATATCAAAAAAAATCACTCTCGCTTTGAAATCATTACAAATTCCATAACCAGTGTATTAGTCAGCCACACATTTCATTTTTTAAATATCTCCGAGTTCTCCCAGATTCCATACTCAAAATATTTATAAATAGTCTACCGCCCCTCCCTCTCCCTTCTCCAATACAAAAAAAAAAAATATAAAATTTCCTTTTTATTACTCAACAATGACTACTTTTTCTTCTTCTTCTTCTTCCCCTTCCTTTTCCTCAACCAACCTTTCTTCTAAATTTGATCAACACCACCACCATCCTTATTGTTCTCACTCTTTTACATCAACAAACTCATCATCATCATCATCTCCTTTGATAACTACTAAATCTAGTGACTCTGACGAATCTTCGGTAGTATCCGCTTCTTCCTCTTCAACTTCTTTAAACACTTACCAACAGTCCTCAACCCCAATGTCAATCATCTCCCCCGCCCCTTCTCCAAGACCCGACGAAACTGTCGACGCTCTTAAACGTACAAGAGGTATTCAAGCAGCAAATATTATCAACTCTCTCGTTGGCCCCACTCACACATCCAATAGCCAACTTACTCTAGAGTCTTTAAATGCCCTCAACTCATCAGGCCCAGTCTCACGCGCTTCTTCTCAAGATGATGCCGAATCAAATAAAATAAAGGTTGACGACGTTTTGCCAGAAGTTTATTGTGAATCCCGCGCTAGAATCCCAATCACATCTGGAGGTTACATCTTTCTTCACGTCTACAAAAATAACGTTGACAATAAGGAACACATTGCTTTTGTCTTTAACGAGAAAATCCACTCAAAATCATTATTTGCTCCACGACCGAACGAAACTGAACAAGACCGTATGATTCGTGGCGCCTACGATGGATTTTTGTATCCAGGAAGAGACAAGTCTACTTTGGATGATGAACAACAAAAACAAGAAAAGAATAATAATACCACAAACCAAGATCCTAATGAAGATGTCCTTGTTAGAATCCACTCTGAATGTTATACTGGTGAGACTGCTTGGTCTGCTAGATGTGACTGTGGAGAACAATTAGAAGAAGCTGCTAAAATTATGGGCGAAATAGGAAACGGTGTTATTGTCTATTTACGACAAGAAGGCCGAGGCATTGGTCTTGCTGAAAAACTCAAGGCCTATAATCTTCAAGATCTTGGTGCTGACACTGTCACTGCCAACCTCATGCTCAAACACCCTGCAGATGCTCGATCTTTTGGTCTTGCTACTGCCATTTTACTCGATCTAGGTTTACACAATATCAAGCTCATGACAAACAATCCAGACAAGATTAGAGCTGTTGAAGGTAAAAATAAGGAAATCCATGTCTCTCAAAGAGTTCCTATGGTTCCATTATCATGGCAAGATAAGGGTGGATTTACTTCTAAAGAAGTTGATCAATATCTCAAGACCAAGATAGAAAGAATGGGACATATGATTGAAATTGTCCATCCAAATTAGATTATTTTTTTTTTATCCATTCATTTTTATGATCATTTTGTTTTTTTATGTCTGTTATGTTTTTGTTCTTTTTTATTTACCCCCATCAATAATAATACCCAATGTTTGATTTCAAAGAGTATTATATCTCATTATATAAATATAAAATATTTTGCATGTACTTTTTTTTTTTTTATATTATAATTATATATTATTTATTTTGGATCCTTTTTTTTTATATTAACAATCAAATAAATAAAATGTCTCTCCCCTCATTAATATGGATGTTGAAAATTTAAGATTTTGTTGAAAAATAACGGTTTTTTTAATGTTGAAAAAAATCAATATAATGAAATTGTTGAAAAAAAAAAAAAGTGTCGTGAGCCGATCGGTTGACAAAATCAATATCCGTGGGGTAAAAATAATAATAATAATCTTTTGGTTGTATAGTGGACATAACTAAGCCGATCGGGGTAGTATAGTAGTTAAGTAAAGAATAAAAAATTTTCTTCTCCTCGTTTGCTATTCGGAATTGTGGGTGATTTTTTTTTTTTGAGTTTTTCAATCATGTGACAACTAAAGTCAAATGTATGACACATTTTGTCATATGATTAAAATGTGTCATAACATTAGTCATACTGTATTACATGAAATATTGTATTACATAAATATTGTGTTACATAAAATATTACAAAATACTAATTAGTAACCATTTTAAAAATATTTAACAATATTTAACAATATCTAAATGTTAAAAAAAAAAAAATTTAGCTTTCTTTGCTATTTGTTAAAAAATAAGACCATCTAAAACCTTCCAATAAGAAAAAAAAATTTAAATTTCTTTTACTAAATATCATACATATATACCCTTGCTAAATCCTATCTTGTATTACAAGAAGAAACAAAAAAAAAAAAAAAACCACTCGAAACATTTTTGTCTTAAACTACAGCAAGATATATAAAAAAAACTTATTTATTATGAATCAAAAATAAATTGATTGGAACTTTTCTTTTTTTTTGTTATTTTTAGTAATTTTTGAATCTCGTGTTTGGTATGATAAAAATAATAATAAGAAATGGGACCCTTTTTTTTTATGTATGTATAGATACAGAGATACAGAATTGCTTTACAGACAAAAAATATAATTACTACTATAACTACTAATATACACAACTATACACAACAACAACAACAACATCCAATATCTAAAATCTATTGATTTTTTCAATTTTATAATTGTAAAATAAAAACAAAACAAAAACAAAACAAAATGGAGTATTCAAAATGAGCATTTTTTTCTAATTTCTCTATAGTATTTTTATCGAAAAAAAAAGAAATAAAAAAGTATAAATGTCATGGTTTACAAAAGGGATCCAATTTTTTTTTCTTTCTTTCATTATCTTGTCCTTTTAAATTTTTTACTTTTTTTTTTATATATATTAGTTTAATCGTTATATTATTAGTAAGATTCTTAAACACTACAAAATTTTTTAGTCTATATCAATCATCCTCTTCTTCTTTTTCTCATTTTTAAATATACTATTCTAAGGCGTAATAAAAGATGACAAGAAAAAACAAAAGTTTATTATAGATTACTTTATTTAATTGTCTTTTTCTTTTTATATATATATGCTGTCGATCAAATGTTTATTATAGATATATTCAATTCTCTGTTATATTTCATTAGTTCTAAACACATTTATTCTGTTATATGCACTGCGTACTACCGGATCACATTGATGTTATATTAATAACAAGAACTTAATCTGACATATTTGACATGTATATAGTTTTTTTTTTCATTTCATATCCATTTAGTATGTATATATAATACAATAATACAATAACACAAAAATGATTAGAATGTTTATAATATAAAAAGCAAAAAAAACAAAAAAAAAAAAATGAACTAATGACCTTTGAAAGATTCATTTCTATTTTTATATCCTCGAGATAATTGTTAAACTGTAATATTTACCTAATCCATCATTTGCTTTATAACTACTTATCTCTTGATAAAAAGTCTTTTGGAATATATTGTATTTGATTGATGATTAACAGGTCCATTGTTTACTTTAAAAGGTTCGAACCAAGTGATCACGTTTGTTTCAACGTGCTAGCCCATTATGTCCTATTTATTAATTCATTTTTTATTTTACTCTTGGCAAGTAATATTCGTTTTTATCAAATCTTTTTAAATCTTTTCAAATATATTTGTAATTATTGTCCTTTTTTTTGAATTGATGGGTTAGTATCAGTTGATTGACTATTTTATTTTTATTTTTATTATTATCAAAAAGATAGATAGAGAAAGGGAGAGAAGAATAAAAAAATATAATTCACATTTTTACCATATTTCAACAAAAGATAGTTTCGATACGAAACTTTCATCAACTAAAGTTCTATAACATATTTCTGTTTTTGAAAAAAAAAACTTTTTTTTGAACTATTCAAAAGAAAAAAGTCAATCCACTGATCGTGATTTAGATGATAACAAAAAAAGACATTTTGTATTAATACATATAAATAGAATATGATACTTTTTCTTTGATATTACTATTATCTTTTTATACAACCAGCTAATAACAAAAATGTCATAATAAAATAGTCAAGATACAAATGTTTTGATATCATTATACAATCTTGCTTACACACAACTTGTTTCTGTCAAAATAAATTATGGTTGTACAAACAAATTTAATAGACACAATCGAAAGTTTCAACTTTTACCGATAGTGAATAGATATTTGGTAGATAACCACTATTATTTAGGACTCACTTTTCTCCAACTATGTAAATACTTGATTCGATCTAATATAAAAAAAAAAAAAGTATATTTGACATTTTTTGTCTTTTATACTTTTAATTGCAATTATTTGTTTAAGATTGAAATGGATTTCAATGGATACTTTTTTTTGTTTGAATATTATTTTTTATGATTCTATTTATATATATGTCTATTAAAATTAGACAACAGAATTTTTACAAAAAAGTGAAAGACATCAAAAGTTATTTCAAACATCTAAAAATGGATAACCAATAATAAAACAAAATTTTTCAAAACAAAAAACTACCTTTTGCAATGAAGACTATCTATTTTTTTTCAGCGCCCATAGTTTTTTTTTCAAATTCTTGTAAGATCTCTCTACTGTATTAATTCAAAAAAGTTTAAACCTATTCAAATGCAACTCCACCCCTCCCTCTCTCTCCATCACAAAAACTATATCATTGGACCAATAACAAAAGCACTTTTTTTCATTTTCTTTCTTTCTTTCTCTCAATAATAGTTTTATTTGTTATTGTTATTCCAAAACTTTATATTCTTTCAAAAAATTACCGACTTTTAAATAAACTATAAATTAAGCGATGTTTTTCTTTGAATCTATGAATTTTTTTTTTTTTTTTTCTATAGCTTTTTTTTTTTTTTTATCTATATCTCTCTCTCGTTTTATTGTACAAAAAACCATTCATATTATTACTTTTTTTTTCTCTTTAACTCGCCTCAATAACATAAAAAAAACATATTTTTATAAAAAGAAAATACTAATTAAACAATGATTATTAAAACTCTTGCTACCAGTTCTATTTTCCTTTTAGGACTGGTGGCTGCTAATAACCCAGCTATGGTAATTACTGATCCTCCAGCTAAAGTACATCCATCCCCTACTGGCTCTTCTCCTTCTTCTTCTTCTACTACTACTGATGGAGAGCATGCATGCCAACAGGTATGTGCACATGCCGTACATCACATTAAAAACACTTGTAGATGGGATATGGAAAAGTTGTTGTATCCTGACTGGCATGCTTGTGTTTGTCGACCGGACGGTGGTTTTATGCTCTCCATTGACAAATGTACTCGTGTTTGTGGAGAACAGTACGCAAGACATACGTTGGTTTTAGATCCATGGATTGCCAGCTGCTTCCCTACCTCGACAGATACCGAACCGCCATCTTCTAAGCCATCATCTTCTGAACCTCCATCTTCGGATCCAGACAACACCATCACTACTCCTCCTTCTTCAGACACTCATCCTCCAACAAGTTCTCCTTCATCTTCTACTACTACTGATGGAGAGCATGCATGCCAACAGGTATGTGCACATGCCGTACATCACATTAAAAACACTTGTAGATGGGATATGGAAAAGTTGCTGTATCCTGACTGGCATGCTTGTGTTTGCCGACCGGACGGTGGCTTTATGCTCTCAATTGATAAATGTACTCGTGTTTGTAAAGAACAGTACTCAAGACACACTTTAGTTTTGGATCCATGGATTACTAGCTGTTTCCCTACCTCAACAAAAACCAGCACTACTGTATCCACTACCGAACCACCATCTTCGAAGCCATCTACTGAACCTCCATCTTCTAAGCCATCCACTGAACCACCATCTACTGAGCCTCCATCTTCGAAGCCATCTACTGAGCCTCCATCTTCGAAGCCATCTACCGAACCTCCATCTTCGAAGCCATCGACTGAACCACCATCTACTGAACCACCATCTTCGAAGCCATCGACTGAACCTCCATCTTCGAAGCCATCTACTGAACCTCCATCTACTGAACCTCCATCTTCGAAGCCATCTACCGAACCTCCATCTTCGAAGCCATCTACCGAACCTCCATCTTCGAAGCCATCTACCGAACCTCCATCCACTAAGCCATCTACTGAACCACCATCTTCGAAGCCATCGACTGAACCTCCATCTACTGAGCCTCCATCTTCGAAGCCATCTACTGAGCCTCCATCTACCGAACGTCCATCTTCGAAGCCATCCACTGAACCACCATCTACTGAGCCATCTACTGAGCCTCCATCTACTGAACCACCATCTTCGAAGCCATCGACTGAACCTCCATCTACTGAACCTCCATCTTCGAAGCCATCGACTGAACCACCATCTACTGAACCACCATCTTCGAAGCCATCGACTGAACCACCATCTTCGAAGCCATCGACTCAACCTCCATCCACTAAGCCATCTACTGAACCACCAACAAGTTCTCCTTCTTCTTCTAGTACTGTTAAACCCACCACTGTCAAATCGTCCACAGAACCTCCTAGCTCTGGCTCAGCTTCTGATTTGAGTTCTACTACTAAGTCCTCTACTACCACCAAGTCTTCTACTACCAAGCCCTCTACCACTGTTGAACCCACTACTGTTAAATCATCCACAGTATTTTCAAGTTCCAGCCCAGCTTCAAATTCAACCTCTACTACTGGAAAATCAAGCTCTTTCGATTCCACGTCAAGTACTGTGACAACATACACCGGCAAAATGTCTTCATCTTCATCTTCATATGTTTTTAATTCTACAATTATTGATAAGTCTACTACTAAAAGCAGAAGTTCTACACTTTCATCATCAAGTACTGTTACAACATACACCGGCATTACGACTTCGTCTTCTTCCTCATATGTATTTAACTCTACAAGTATTTCTAAGTCTAAATCTACAAAGTATGGCACCTCTTCTGATTCTTTTACCACTTTACCCACTTCACCCATTGATTCATCTTTTACTACTTCTACTGGTGATGGTAAAGGAATACACTCTTCTTCTGACGCAGCTACAAAGACAGTTACAAAAGGCCCTATCACCAAGACTGTTACGATCTGCAAAAAAGAAACTTGCACTACTGTTACCCAGCCCCCAGTTACTATTACTGTCACAAAATGTGGTTATTCTGGAAGCTGTTCTACAATAACTGAAACTCTACCTTGCGAGCCAACAGGCATTCCACCAACGGAAACCGTTACTGTTTGTGAGACTGATAAATGCACTGTTGTTACACCAAAACCAACTGATGGTGAAGGCTCTTGGGTAACAAAAACAGTAACCATTTGTATATTGAACTCTTGTGAAGTGACAACTGAAGCTCCCAAAACCAAAACTGTTACTGTTTGTGAGAAAGATGTGTGCAAAACTGTCACTTCAACTGTTCCACATACTTCAGAGCCAGTTACTGTTACAAAAACTGTCACCGTCTGCCAGGATGGAAAGTGTTCGATTGTTACAAAAAAACCTATTCACATACAACCTAAACCTACTGACGCTGGTCCAGCTACCAAGACTATTACTGTCTGCGAGGATGGAAAATGCTCTGTTGTTACAAAAGAGCCTATTCACACACAACCTAAACCTACTGACGCTGGCCCATCTATCAAGACTATTACTGTCTGCGAGGATGGAAAATGCTCTGTTGTTACAAAAGAGCCTATTCACATACAACCTAAACCTACTGACGCTGGTCCAGCTACCAAGACTATTACTGTCTGCGAGGATGGAAAATGCTCTGTTGTTACAAAAGAGCCTATTCACATACAACCTAAACCTACTGACGCTGGTCCAGCTACCAAGACTATTACTATTTGCCACAATGAAAGATGTACTACAATTACAGAAGAACCTGCCACTGAGACAGTAACCATTTGTGAAAACGACGAATGCTCTACAGCAACCTCTATCGTTGAATATTCATCATCTGTCATTCTCACACAAAGTGCCACTGTTACAATCTGTGAAAATGGCGACTGCCACACAGTTGTTCCGTCTAAAAAGTCGTCTCCTACTGCCAGTCAGCTCAAACCTACCACACAAACCCAAGTGACCGTATGTGATGATGAAGAATGCAAGGTTGTCACCAAGCCTATTCAAGCAGTTACCACCTCTGGCGTTGTTCCAGCTCCTCCAGTAACTACCACCACTCTTGAACAGATCAACATGGCCAACATAAGTGGTGCTTCGGGGCTTTTGCTTGCTATTATGGGGTTGGCTATATTCTTGTAAACAAAAGCCAACTATGTAATTTTTCAATTTTTCTTATTTTTACTTTCTAATTTTTAATTCTAATTTTTGTGATTTTTGATTCTCTTTTATAATTTCTTGCTATACATATAATAAAGTATTTTT
This sequence comes from Magnusiomyces sp. LA-1, assembly GCA_029678045.1. Classification (NCBI taxonomy): domain Eukaryota; kingdom Fungi; phylum Ascomycota; class Dipodascomycetes; order Dipodascales; family Dipodascaceae; genus Magnusiomyces; species Magnusiomyces sp. LA-1. Next base: position 7,102,434 of record CP115648.1, on the reverse strand, counting down.
AGTATTTTAGTTACTAAAATTGATCAGCATAGACAATTTCAAGCATAGTAAACATTTATTTCATATATTTAAACTATTTGTTAGGACTACAATCATATTATTAAAACCCTGCATATATTTGTTTCCATGTCTTTCTGACTAGTGAAAACATAGACCCTAGCAGGACTTTCATTAATTTCTGCAACTCAATTGAAATTCATTTATTAGTGAATATGCCTCAATTTGAAAATAGCTAGATGTCTTAGAATAAATTTCATAGACTTTTTTTTTGCCTTTTTTCTACACTCCTAATAGTTTCCTGAACATGCTAGGCTATTTTTGGATCATCTTTATATTATACATACAATGTGTCGAGGTTTATATAATATTCTTTATATCAAGGAATTTATTGGATTTTTTATTTTTCAAATTGATTTAGCGATAGTAGGAAAACCCTGTTACAATATTGTATTTCTTTCAAAAATTAGTGTATATTTAAATAGGCGTCATACAAGATGCGCACTTCCTAGTTAAACTTTACCATTGAATTTTAAATATTATTGCAATTGATGTCAAACTCTTATCGGCTAAAAAAAACTAACAAAAACACACCCAGCTGCTAAATTTTAATGTCTTGAACTATTTTGTATCCTATAGTATCAAAATTATGTGAATGCTTTTTTTGCTATTAATAAAAGTCAGCCTAGAGTTACTCATTTCTAAATTGTATGATTATTCTTACTCAAATAGTACATACGAAGTAACAGCAAGCTTTTACAAAATTCATGTTGATTTCAAGTAACCTTCTCCTAAATGTTAATTTGATAAATGGTTTTTATTTTTTTTGATTTAATTTATCAGAAAAAAAATGAAAAAATGAAAAAAATTAATCAACTGATCATAATATTGATAAACATGTATTTATCATAACTAAATACTTCATTGATTTTCCTAAATAAATCTCAACTAGATACTATTTGACATTATAGCCAATTGTGATATATAGTGGATAACGTTTCTAATGGCTCCTTCAAGTGTATAATATAATTTAGATAAAATTTAAAAGAGCAGAAGTTTGGCTGATATTTGTGAATTCAGTAGTTAAATATTGAATAAATAATGGTAAGTAAATAAAATTATATGTTATTTAAATATTCTGTCTAAACTAAAAAAAATGCTTAAAAGTAAAAGACAGCGATTGTTTCCTCTAATTAAATATATAAAAATATTTCACTGCTAAATTTTCCATTTTGAAATCCAGCCCTGCTTGTTTTTTAAACATATTGAATATATCAATACACTTTTTTGAAAAAACCATAACATACAATTCAATATCTCAATACTTTGGAAAACAAGAAAAGAGCCTTCGTTTAGTTCAAAACATCACACAACTTGTAAAGATCATTATATTAAAAAACAATTGTAAAACTTAAAATGTTACTCTGTAAAGTGAAATTTGCTCGTTTTCAAATGTGAAATATACAAATATCCAAATACGCATCAATTGCATTTAGAAAAATGGATCTTTCACAATATCCACAAGTACAATATTTTCAATAGACTGAAAACTATTTTTTATATAAAATTGATAGCAATTTATTTATGGAAGTATAGTGTACAAAAGTACAATTGAATCAACATAAAAAACTATAAATTGAGAGAGTTTTTCCTTCATTGATTATTTTTCAATTATTTCTTAATATTTATTGCACAATCAATATCAATAGTTTTTATCTTCCAACCTTACTTTAATTTAATCTTTCTTCAGGCTAAAACTTACTAAATTAATTCAATAATGCTTGTCAAAAGCCTTACAACCATTCCACTGCTACTCTATGGACTGGCATTTGGTACTGACGGCTTACATGCGATAGCCATTCCTCCTTCTGTTACATCTCTTTCATCTGCTTCTGTTACCCCTACTACTGCAACTGATTTTGAATCGCCCTGCGAACAAGGATGTGAAGAAGCTGGCAAACACATCAAAAAATCTAGTAAGTCATCCAAAATAAGTCATCATTGGACCAGGCCCACGACCACAAAGTCATCAGAACCAAAACAATCGTGGACTAAACCTACTAAGTCATTTGAAACAAAACCTTGGTGGACGAAATCGTTCACCACAAAATGGCCTCCTACAAAGTCTTCCTCAACCAAAAGCTCTCGAACCCGACCTTCTTGGACGAAGTGGCCTCCTACCAAATCTTCCTCAACCAAGTCTTCCACGACCAAGAGCTCTCGAACTCGACCTTCTTGGACGAAATGGCCTCCTACTAAGTCTTCCTCAACCAAGTCTTCCACGACCAAGAGCTCTCGAACCCGACCTTCTTGGACGAAGTGGCCTCCTACTAAGTCTTCCTCAACAAAGACTACTAAAACTCGATCTTCATGGACTAAGCCAACATCAACCAAGTCTTCCTCAACCAAGAGCTCTCGAACCCGACCTTCTTGGACGAAGTGGCCTCCTACCAAATCTTCCTCAACCAAGTCTTCCACGACCAAGAGCTCTCGAACTCGACCTTCTTGGACGAAGTGGCCTCCTACTAAGTCTTCCTCAACAAAGTCTTCCACGACCAAGAGCTCTCGAACTCGACCTTCTTGGACGAAATGGCCTCCTACCAAGTCTTCCTCAACCAAAAGCTCTCGAACTCGACCTTCATGGACTAAGCCAACATCAACAAAATCTTCCTCAACCAAGTCTTCCACTACAAAGAGCTCTCGAACCCGACCTTCTTGGACGAAGTGGCCTCCTACCAAATCTTCCTCAACCAAGTCTTCCACGACCAAGAGCTCTCGAACCCGACCTTCTTGGACGAAGTGGCCTCCTACCAGGTCTTCCTCAACGAAAACTACTAGAACTCGATCTTCTTGGACCAAGCCAACATCAACCAAGTCTTCTTCAACCAAGAGTACTAGAACTCGATCCTCTTGGACCAAGCCAACATCGACTAAGCCAACATCAACCAAGTCTTCTTCAACCAAGAGTACTAGAACTCGATCCTCTTGGACTAAGCCAACATCTACCAAGTCTTCCTCAACCAAGAGTACCAGAACTAGATCTTCTTGGACTAAGCCAACATCTACCAAGTCTTCCTCAACCAAGAGTACCAGAACTAGATCTTCTTGGACTAAGCCAACATCAACCAAGCCAACATCAACCAAGACTTCCTCAACCAAGAGCACAAGAACTCGATCTTCTTGGACCAAGCCAACATCAACCAAGCCAACATCAACGAAATCTTCCTCAACCAAGAGCACAAGAACTCGATCCTCTTGGACTAAGCCAACATCGACCAAGCCAACTTCAACCAAGAGTACAAGAACTCGATCCTCTTGGACTAAGCCAACAGCAACCAAGCCAACATCAACCAAGACTTCCTCAACCAAGAGCACAAGAACTCGATCTTCATGGACTAAGCCAACTTCAACCAAGACTTCTTCAACCAAGAGTACAAGAACTCGATCTTCTTGGACCAAGCCAACATCAACCAAGTCTTCTTCAACCAAGAGTACCAGAACTAGATCTTCTTGGACTAAGCCAACATCAACCAAGCCAACATCAACCAAGACGTCTTCAACCAAGAGTACAAGAACTCGATCCTCTTGGACTAAGCCAACCTCAACCAAGCCAACTTCAACCAAGACTTCCTCAACCAAGAGCACAAGAACTCGATCTTCTTGGACTAAGCCAACATCGACTAAGCCAACTTCCACCAAGTCTTCTTCAACCAAGAGTACAAGAACTCGATCTTCATGGACCAAGCCAACATCAACCAAGTCTTCTTCAACCAAGAGTACCAGAACTCGATCTTCTTGGACCAAGCCAACATCAACCAAATCTACAACGATGACTACAAGAACTAGATCCTCTTGGACTAAGCCAACATCAACCAAGCCAACATCAACCAAGTCTTCCTCAACCAAGAGTACTAGAACTCGATCTTCTTGGACCAAGCCAACATCAACCAAGTCTTCTTCAACCAAGAGTACTAGAACTCGATCCTCTTGGACTAAGCCAACATCAACCAAGTCTTCTTCAACCAAGAGTACCAGAACTCGATCTTCATGGACCAAGCCAACATCGACTAAGCCAACTTCAACCAAGACGTCTTCAACTAAAAGTACAAGAACTCGATCCTCTTGGACTAAGCCAACATCAACCAAGACTTCTTCAACCAAGAGTACAAGAACTCGATCTTCTTGGACCAAGCCAACATCAACCAAGTCTTCTTCAACCAAGAGTACCAGAACTAGATCTTCTTGGACTAAGCCAACCTCAACCAAGCCAACATCAACCAAGTCTTCTTCAACCAAGGGCACAAGAACTCGATCTTCTTGGACTAAGCCAACATCGACTAAGCCAACTTCAACCAAGACGTCTTCAACCAAGAGTACAAGAACTCGATCTTCATGGACCAAGCCAACATCAACCAAGTCTTCTTCAACCAAGAGTACCAGAACTCGATCTTCATGGACCAAGCCAACATCAACCAAGTCTTCTTCAACCAAGAGTACCAGAACTCGATCTTCATGGACCAAGCCAACATCGACTAAGCCAACTTCAACCAAGACGTCTTCAACTAAAAGTACAAGAACTCGATCCTCTTGGACTAAGCCAACATCAACCAAGACTTCTTCAACCAAGAGTACAAGAACTCGATCCTCTTGGACCAAGCCAACATCAACCAAGTCTTCTTCAACCAAGAGTACCAGAACTAGATCTTCTTGGACTAAGCCAACATCGACTAAGCCAACTTCAACCAAGACGTCTTCAACTAAAAGTACAAGAACTCGATCCTCTTGGACTAAGCCAACATCAACCAAGACTTCTTCAACCAAGAGTACAAGAACTCGATCTTCTTGGACCAAGCCAACATCAACCAAATCTACAACGATGACTACAAGAACTAGATCCTCTTGGACTAAGCCAACATCAACCAAGCCAACATCAACCAAGCCAACATCAACCAAGTCTTCCTCAACCAAGAGTACTAGAACTCGATCCTCTTGGACCAAGCCAACATCGACTAAGCCAACTTCAACCAAGACGTCTTCAACCAAGAGTACAAGAACTCGATCCTCTTGGACTAAGCCAACTTCAACCAAGACTTCTTCAACCAAGAGTACAAGAACTCGATCCTCTTGGACCAAGCCAACATCGACTAAGCCAACTTCAACCAAGACGTCTTCAACCAAGAGTACTAGAACTCGATCCTCTTGGACCAAGCCAACATCAACCAAGTCTTCTTCAACCAAGAGTACCAGAACTAGATCTTCTTGGACTAAGCCAACATCAACCAAGCCAGCATCAACCAAGACTTCCTCAACCAAGAGTACTAGAACTCGATCCTCTTGGACTAAGCCAACCTCAACCAAGCCAACATCAACCAAGTCTTCTTCAACCAAGGGCACAAGAACTCGATCTTCTTGGACTAAGCCAACATCGACTAAGCCAACTTCAACCAAGACGTCTTCAACCAAGAGTACAAGAACTCGATCCTCTTGGACTAAGCCAACTTCAACCAAGACTTCTTCAACCAAGAGTACAAGAACTCGATCCTCTTGGACCAAGCCAACATCAACCAAGTCTTCTTCAACCAAGAGTACAAGAACTCGATCTTCATGGACCAAGCCAACTTCAACCAAGACGTCTTCAACCAAGAGTACAAGAACTCGATCCTCTTGGACCAAGCCAACCTCAACCAAGCCAACATCAACCAAGACTTCCTCAACCAAGAGCACAAGAACTCGATCTTCTTGGACTAAGCCAACATCGACTAAGCCAACTTCAACCAAGACGTCTTCAACCAAGAGTACAAGAACTCGATCCTCTTGGACTAAGCCAACTTCAACCAAGACTTCTTCAACCAAGAGTACAAGAACTCGATCTTCATGGACCAAGCCAACATCAACCAAGTCTTCTTCAACCAAGAGTACCAGAACTCGATCTTCATGGACCAAGCCAACATCAACCAAGTCTTCTTCAACCAAGAGTACCAGAACTAGATCTTCATGGACTAAGCCAACATCAACCAAGCCAGCATCAACCAAGACTTCCTCAACCAAGAGTACTAGAACTCGATCCTCTTGGACCAAGCCAACATCGACTAAGCCAACTACAACCAAGACGTCTTCAACCAAGAGTACAAGAACTCGATCCTCTTGGACCAAGCCAACCTCAACCAAGCCAACATCAACCAAGAGTACAAGAACTCGATCTTCTTGGACTAAGCCAACATCGACTAAGCCAACATCAACCAAGACTTCCTCAACCAAGAGTACTAGAACTCGATCCTCTTGGACCAAGCCAACCTCAACCAAGCCAACATCAACCAAGACTTCCTCAACCAAGAGCACAAGAACTCGATCTTCTTGGACTAAGCCAACATCGACTAAGCCAACTTCCACCAAGTCTTCTTCAACCAAGAGTACAAGAACTCGATCCTCTTGGACTAAGCCAACTTCAACCAAGACTTCTTCAACCAAGAGTACAAGAACTCGATCTTCTTGGACCAAGCCAACATCAACCAAGACTTCCTCAACCAAGAGCACAAGAACTCGATCTTCTTGGACCAAGCCAACATCAACCAAGCCAACATCAACCAAGACTTCCTCAACCAAGAGTACTAGAACTCGATCCTCTTGGACTAAGCCAACTTCAACCAAGACTTCTTCAACCAAGAGTACAAGAACTCGATCTTCTTGGACCAAGCCAACATCAACCAAGACTTCCTCAACCAAGAGCACAAGAACTCGATCTTCTTGGACCAAGCCAACATCAACCAAGCCAACATCAACCAAGACGTCTTCAACCAAGAGTACTAGAACTCGATCCTCTTGGACCAAGCCAACCTCAACCAAGCCAACATCAACCAAGACTTCCTCAACCAAGAGCACAAGAACTCGATCTTCTTGGACTAAGCCAACATCGACTAAGCCAACTTCCACCAAGTCTTCTTCAACCAAGAGTACAAGAACTCGATCCTCTTGGACTAAGCCAACTTCAACCAAGACTTCTTCAACCAAGAGTACAAGAACTCGATCTTCTTGGACCAAGCCAACATCAACCAAATCTACAACGATGACTACAAGAACTAGATCCTCTTGGACTAAGCCAACATCAACCAAGCCAACATCAACCAAGCCAACATCAACCAAGACTTCCTCAACCAAGAGTACTAGAACTCGATCCTCTTGGACCAAGCCAACTTCCACCAAGACTTCCTCAACCAAGAGTACCAGAACTCAATCCTCTTGGACCAAGCCAACATCAACCAAGTCTTCTTCAACCAAGAGTACCAGAACTAGATCTTCTTGGACTAAGCCAACATCAACCAAGCCAACATCAACCAAGACTTCCTCAACCAAGAGCACAAGAACTCGATCTTCTTGGACTAAGCCAACATCGACTAAGCCAACTTCAACCAAGACGTCTTCAACCAAGAGCACAAGAACTCGATCTTCTTGGACTAAGCCAACATCGACTAAGCCAACTTCCACCAAGTCTTCTTCAACCAAGAGTACAAGAACTCGATCCTCTTGGACTAAGCCAACATCAACCAAGCCAACATCAACCAAGCCAACATCAACCAAGACTTCCTCAACCAAGAGTACTAGAACTCGATCCTCTTGGACCAAGCCAACATCAACCAAGTCTTCTTCAACCAAGAGTACAAGAACTCGATCTTCATGGACCAAGCCAACTTCAACCAAGAGTACAAGAACTCGATCCTCTTGGACCAAGCCAACCTCAACCAAGCCAACATCAACCAAGACTTCCTCAACCAAGAGCACAAGAACTCGATCTTCTTGGACTAAGCCAACATCGACTAAGCCAACTTCAACCAAGACGTCTTCAACCAAGAGCACAAGAACTCGATCTTCTTGGACTAAGCCAACATCGACTAAGCCAACTTCCACCAAGTCTTCTTCAACCAAGAGTACAAGAACTCGATCCTCTTGGACTAAGCCAACATCAACCAAGCCAACATCAACCAAGACTTCCTCAACCAAGAGCACAAGAACTCGATCTTCTTGGACCAAGCCAACATCAACCAAGCCAACATCAACAAAATCTTCCTCAACCAAGAGCACAAGAACTAGATCTTCTTGGACCAAGCCAACATCAACCAAGCCAACATCAACGAAATCTTCCTCAACCAAGAGCACAAGAACTCGATCTTCTTGGACTAAGCCAACATCGACTAAGCCAACTTCCACCAAGTCTTCTTCAACCAAGAGTACAAGAACTCGATCTTCATGGACCAAGCCAACATCAACCAAGACTTCTTCAACCAAGAGCACAAGAACTCGATCTTCTTGGACTAAGCCAACATCGACTAAGCCAACTTCCACCAAGTCTTCTTCAACCAAGAGTACAAGAACTCGATCCTCTTGGACCAAGCCAACATCAACCAAGTCTTCTTCAACCAAGAGTACCAGAACTCGATCTTCTTGGACCAAGCCTACATCAACCAAATTTACAACTTTGAAATCTTCAACTCCAAAACGGCCTTCTACCAAGTCTTCAACTACAAAGCCACCACCTATAAAGTCTTTCACCACTAAATCTCCAGCCACTCTATCTTCATGGCCTCACCCAAGAATGACAAAATCTTTATCAACCAAGCCTTCTTTTATGGTTAAGTCGGCCGCAATAGCAACCAGCCCGACAGTTCTCACGAAAACAGTAACAATATGCCAAAACGAAATCTGCACCACTGCTACTCAAGCCCCAGTTACTATTACTATTACCAAATGTGGCAATTTTGGAAGCTGCTCTATTTTAACTAGAACCATACCTTGCGAGCCAACTGCTATCCCATTAACTAAAACTGTTACTGTTTGTGAGAACGATAAATGCACTGTTGTTACACCAGAACCAAGCAATGTTAAAGGTTCTTGGGTAACAAAGACCGTCACCATCTGTGAAGCAAACAAATGCGCTGTCACAACAGAAGCCCCCCAAACAAAAACATTGGTTGTTTGCGAAAATGAAGAATGTAACACTATTACTACCATAGTTCCATACACCTCAGAACCAGTCATTGTTACAAAGACTGTCACCATCTGCCATGAAGGAAAATGCTGTATAACTACAAAAAAACCACTTTTAACTGATGCTCCAGCCCAGCCTGTTGATGCTTCTCCAATTACTAAAACTGTTACCATTTGCAATCAAAAACATTGCTCCACTATTACTGGAACTCCCATCGTAAAGACGATAACCATTTGTGAAAAGGATGACTGTTCTACTGTAGCTTCTACAGTTCAATATTCATTACCTGCAGCTCACACTCAAGATGTTATCACAATATGTGAGAATGATAACTGTCACACTATAAATCCACCTGAAAGATTATTCACTCCAGCCATCATTCCTTTTGCAAAGTCAAGTACACAAGAAGAATATTCATCTTTTGGCTCTTCTCCTTCAACAAAGGTATCTACTTCTTTTAACAAATCGTTTCAAAAGTCATCTACTTCAACTGTAGTTTCAACTAAAGAATCCTTTAGTTCAAACACAATTTCTTCGGAAAGTCGATCTAGCACAGTCATTGATTCCACTGAAAAAAAATCCACTTCTGTCACCGAGTCTTCTAAGAAATTCCTTTCTTCTGTTGTTACACATGAAACGATGCCTACTCTTGTCTCACACAAAAAATCATCTAACCCAACTATAAGTTCACATGAAAAATCTTTCACTTCACTTGATATTGCTTACCAGAATTCGTCCATCCGAGAGGTCATTCCTAATGAGCAACCATCTTTCACTGTTGTTCCGCGTGACGAATTATCTACTCCGACTCAGCTCAAGCTTACTACAGCTGATCAAGTCAGCATGGCTAACTCAAATAGTATTACAAGATCGTTGCTGATTTTCATGGGCCTATCTTTTATAATTTTCTAATTTTTTTATATAATCTAATTTTACAACATTTTATAATTTATTTATATAATTATACATATCAATTATTTTTTTTAAACTTAAAATCATTTGTTTAAGCAAGTAAAGAGGTAAAACCTATTTCCAATTGTTACAATAATACAACTATTGTATGTAATATGTAACTGTCAGTAGTCTCAGATTACAGAGCCGTTACAAGTTACACTTTGGAACTGGAATCTATTTACATAGTATTGCATGTTACCCGGCCCATCAAATCTCCTAGAAAACAAAAATCTTTTGGAATTTGAAATGCCAACTCCATGAAAAATTATACCCAATAGTGGGAGAATCGTTGTAATATAACCGCAATTTCTTAAATTTGAAATTTTCTCTACTATTTTTTTTCTCATCATCGTCTGTTTTCTCTTTCTTCCTTACTCAACCACCACATTAACCATCATTATTATACAAACTCAATACCACAATGACTAATGCACATATCGATAAATTTCCTCCTCTAAAAAACGACTTAATTCTCAGAGCTGCTAGAGGTATTTGATTTTAATGTGCTTATTCATAGCCCGTGTTGCATTCATTAACTTTTTTTTTTTTTTTTCACAGGCGAAAAGGTCGAGCGTCCACCTGTATGGATGATGGTAAGGACTCAATTGCCGTTAAATTATAGTTGATCTTAAATCCTAATAATAATAAAATTTTCATTGTTTTATCTAGAGACAAGCTGGAAGATACTTACCAGGTAAATACCACCATATAATATATTCTATATCTTCACTCTTTTTTTTTCTAGAATTATAAAACTAATTCTAATTATTTATAAACTCATAGAATACCACAAAGTTAAAGGAAACAGAGACTTTTTCGAAGTTTGCAGAGATGCCGAAATTGCATCAGAAATTACTATCCAACCTGTTGATCACTTTGATGGGCTCATCGACGCTGCCATCATCTTTTCTGACATTCTCGTCATTCCACAGGCAATGGGAATGGATGTAGAAATCCGAGAAAAGACTGGCCCTTACTTTCCCGATCCTCTTCGTGTTCCAGATGTAGACATCGACAGACTTTTGCAAAAAGATGTCGATGTTACTAAATCTCTCGACTGGGCATTTAGAGCCATTACTCTCACACGAAAGAAGTTGAATGGCCGTGTACCATTACTAGGGTTCTGTGGAGGCCCGTTCACTCTTTTAGTTTACATGACTGAAGGTGGTTCTACTAAACTCTACAGATATATTCGCACATGGATCTATAAGTATCCTGAGCAATCTAAACATGTTCTTCAACGCATTACTGATGTTGCTGTTGAATTCCTTGCCCAGCAAGTTGTTGCTGGTGCCCAGATGCTCCAGGTCTTTGAGTCCTGGGCTGGCGAGTTGGGACCAAAAGAGTTCCGTGAGTTTTCGTTGCCATATCTCAAACAAATTGCTGCCAAATTGCCTTTAAGATTAAAGGAACTTGGCGTTGAAGAAAAAATACCAGTCACCATTTTTGCAAAGGGTGCATGGTACGCTCTTGATGAACTTTGCGATAGTGGCTACGATGCTGTGTCTTTAGATTGGTTATATGATCCGGAAGAGGCTGTCAAGGTTAACAAGGGTCGTGTTACTTTACAAGGCAACTTAGACCCTGGTATTATCTATGGTTCTAAAGAGATCATTTCCAAAAAGGTCGAGGAGATGATCAAGGGATTTCAAGGAGGCAAACAGCATTATATTGTTAACTTGGGACATGGTACCCAACCATTTATGGATCCCGAGAATGTGGAATGGTTCTTAAAGGAATGTCATCGTTTTGGAAGTCAATAATTAGTATTGATATCTTCTCAATCTTTATAATTTTTTCTGTAAACAATTTTGCTTTTTCTGTAAATAAACTTTTGAATTGAATTGAGTTTTGTTTTACAAAAAAAAAAAAAAAAAAAAAAAAAAAAAAAAAAAAAAAAAAAAAAAAAAAAAAAAAGGCTTTTATTAAACACAAAAAACATATACAAATCATGAATTTATGATACATGAAATAAAAAAATGAATATACCAAAAAGAGTGAGAGAAAAAAAAACAAAACATTTGTTTAAATGTTGTTATTGTTGACGGCTCGTAATTGAGTTTCTAAAAAAGAGACTCGTCCTTCAGTACTATTAAGGCGCTCTTCTAATGCACGAACCCTGTTTTCAAGCATTTGAACAATAGTCCATGGATCTGTATTTCCTGGGGAAGCATGCGTATGTGCTTGATTGTATTTATTGTTTGTAGTAGCAATAATCTTTGCAGAATCATTTTGATGATTATCCTCATGAGTCATCTCATTAATCTTAGGATAAATATATGACGCTGGTGGCTGTGGCGAAGAAGTGGCATATGATGGATATGACGATGATGGTGTAGTATAATGGTCGTGAGTGCTAATAGTGTTGTTATTACTACTATTGCTAAGAGATGGTGTAGTGGGTCGAATCCCACTGTTATTAACTTTAGAAGAGGAAGATTCTGTAGGAGGATTAATTATGGATGCTATAGATGGTGAGGAGCTTGATGGTGATGGCTGGGCATTTGTAGATGGTGGAGTGTGACGTTCATTAGATGTATTAGTAGATATCGAAGATGAACTCGAGCAGTTGCTATTATGGTTATGATTATGATGGGAGGAAAGAATAGGAGGAAGAGTAAGAGTTGTCAATGGTGTGTTACTTGCAATTTCACTTAGGCGACGGATGTTATTTAACCCTTTATTAGATTTGTCATTGCTATTATTGAGATCATGATGCTTGTCGGAGATATTTAACGATGGAAGTTTTTTCTGATATCCCAAAGAAGATGATAAAGAACCATTGTCTTGAGAAGAAACTTTGGCCATGTCGGTGGGTTGCAATTGTTGATGTTGACTATGCTCGTTAGTACTGTTACTGGTGCTATTATTACCAGAAGAGGAAGAACCGTTAGCTTTGTGGGATACAAATGCCGCAGAACATGTCCCTGACCCCTTAGTGTGTCTGATTAAAGCGTCACCGCGAGCAAAGCGACGACCACACTTTTCACAGAGATACGGTCGCTCACCTGTGTGTAGTTTGAGGTGTCGTTTGAGGTCGTGTACACGTCTGAACTTTGAGGAGCATGTTTCGCACACAAATTTCTTCTCCTCAGAATGAATCAGTAGATGAGACTTTAGGTTATGGTGTCTAGTAAATGTTTGCGAGCAGTATGGGCACTCAAACTTGCTATTGGAGCTTGCTGGTGATGCTGTTGTTGACTTATTAAGTGGCCTACTTTTAGTAGCATTTGATGTTGACGAATCATCAGCCACAACTCTAGGAGCTATACTGACTGGTGCAGTTGAAGTGGAAACAACAGGATTGGATTGGCTAATAGCTGAAGAATTAGATACGGAGCTGGTCACCTCAGTCATTATGTTAAAACAATGAGTATTTGTTTGAAAGAGTTGAATCTACAAGGGAGTTAAAGGGGAAGAAAGAAAATAAAGTAGAGCTTAAGACTGTTTCTGAGGTATTAAAAAAAAAAAGAAGTAAGAAATTAGAAGAATAATTCAGCAACGCTCTTCTTTATAAGCTAAAAAATGAAATATAAAAAGCAAATTTCTATGAAAACAACTGTCAAATTGTATAACAAAAACCACACACAAACAAGCTAGGCCAATCCACGTAACAACGACTGTATGATGAATAAGTTCAATTAGAGAGAGAAAAAGTTAAAGGATGGTGTCACGGGAGTTGGCAAATTGTGGCTGAAAATTGTGGCGGTTTTGAGAAAAAAAAAAGTTTTTTCTAATCTACTTTGGGAAAAATTTCCACTAGCTGGCTTAAAATGTTCACCTAGGAAAGAAGTATTCTATATCACATGACTTATAACTTGGAAAATGCAGCTTTAAGCTTATCAGAAGGACATTTGGCAAGAAATCAAAGACACTACCTCCCATAATATTTCGTTTTATATTGAAAAAAATCACCATCCCCTTTTAATTCACAACACTTATCTATCTCAACTTCATCAAATTATTAAGCCAGTTTGAAACTTTTACAAATATACTCAAACTCTCTAAATTTCTTTTAGACTGCGGCTGTTACACATTATCTATACACAAATAAACGATGATTACTGATGACCAATTAGACACAATCGCCATCTCATTTGGTGTTGCTACTATGAGCCTTATTATGGTGTTTCAGTTTATCACAAGAAACACACAAGCACTGCGTCCTGACGATAGCAATTGAGCATCCAAACATCAATTTAAAGAAACAATATAGCATGGAACACCAATAAAGATCAAAACAAAACAAAAAACAAAAAAGATGAGGAAAGCACTTGAGATAGAATATTTATGAGCCCAAAGGATACTAATAAGAACTATCATTTATATATATAAATTTGATAGTACTAACCTTTCATTATGATAGTATATATATCCAAATATTAATGAGAACAAAAAATAATAAGTATACTTATGTTGAACAAAGATTTTAATAAGTCTGGCCATTGACAGCATCGAAGTAGTCATCATCATCCACATATTCACTCTTCTTCTTCTTCTTTTCATCCTCCCATAACTGCTCTTCTCCCAGAATATATTTTCCATACGCTATCATCTTTTCCAATTCTTGAGCAATGTCGGTATATGTTGTAGAAAAAGTGGTTTCATGAACAATTGACCAAATGTACATATTAGGTTCCAAAACCGACATGTGATGTGGAAGAGACTGTTGTTTTTGTAGTGGCTGGGGATGTTGCTGTTCAGAATCATTCTCATTTTCAATAGCGTTTTGAACATTGCTATTAGTTCCAGTAATTTCAATTCTTGGAACGTCTTGTTCGTTGCAGTCTGATACTGCTAGTTCATTCTCTTTCTTCATACGCTCATATGCGACCATTCCATCAAAAAGTAGCTTTCGAGACATGGAAGGTGATGGCATATGACTTAGAATCTTATTTTTTGTAGTAAATGCACTCGAAAGCATATTTAAGACAAAAATTACCGATGCTACAGCATCTCTTCTCAAAGCATTCAACGAAACGGCAACATCTATATGCTCTTTGTTGTACTTGTGTACATTAAAATAAATAGACGAAATTCGTGCCTCTGAAATTTTTTGTAGCATGACTCGACAAGAAGCTAAAAGACTGTCGTATGGCACTTTGTCAAATTCACCTTTGAGAGTAGGTTCGTGTGCTGTCATTGCTATGATTTCCTCATATGCGTCCAAACTACTTCTTATACGAGCTTCTCTAATCTCAGATAAGCTAAGAGTCATTGCCGTAAGGACATCATCCTCATCGTTGTACAAATATCTGTCGGTGACAATCAGATAACATTGACTTAAATGGTCCAAAACTACACCCATGGCCTTACGCAATTCGTGACGCGCAACAAAGGGCCAAAGAAGCCAAGAAATCATAATTGAAGCTGTAATTCCAACAATAACTGCACATCCTTGAGACCAAGCAGTAGTCAAAATATCAACATCATTATCAGGTGAGTAAACTGCATTCACTCGAAGGGTCAATGACGTTAAAGTAAAAGCAACGCATGCTAGTAATCCGGAGCGTGGATGCGATGAAATGACAAATCTATAAATTCCCAGAATCATAAACACTGCACACATAACTGCCATCACATACCCGTTGCCATACATAGCGCGATATGTAAGAGCTCCCCAAATTGTCCCCAAAAGAGCTGCTGTATTTCTCACAAACAAATCGTGAACATTACCACCAACCCTCGGGTGTAGTACAAGTATAGCTACTAACGGAGCTACCCAAACATCGTACTTGTTATACCATCCCCATGAGCTCTCTATCCAGCCCGGTAAGCATAACAACGTAATAGTTATAGCGGTTCGAACGGCAAATCGTGACTCATAACCTTGAAGCCTATGCGCTACAAGCCACACTTTGTGACGCAGAGAATTTCTGGATTGTGTGATTAAACTCTTCGGTCCCAATTTACTTGTTTTCTTTTGATGGTTATGTGCGTTAGATTTATTCTTTTTAATTTTTAATCGATCTACTCGAGGTACTTTTTCTGATTCATTGCCAGTAATAAATTGTACCAGACGTTTCCATTTTGATTTTTTGCTAGCTGGGTGGGAATATTGGCTAGTGGTATCAGTTATGATACTTTCTGCGGAACTAGATAAATGTTGCTGGCTTTCATAAGCCTTGCTCGCTTCAATCTCTAGCTGTCTTGACGTGTTGATTTCCGCAATCTGTTTAAAAACGTTTTCAATATCTTTTTTAGTGTGATAAAAATAAAAGGCAGATTGTCCACCACGATCATGGGTTGTTTGTCTAGTATTTGTTTTCAGTGCTCGCGATAGTGGATAATCATAAAATGAAATTTTCCATTTTCTCTTCACACATAGAGACTTAAGAAATGTCAAAGTGTGATGTAGGGAACGACTCATGTCGTACAGATAATGTACATATACCAAAATTGAAGCAACAGGAACTGATCTCCATTCAACGTTTTTATTTTTCATTTTGGTAATTAAGTCTTTATTTAGCTTCTCAATAGTTTCTTGGGCCTGAACAATGTTTGAACACGCTTGCGTAAGTTGAGCATGGTATATACTTTCATAATTCGATTCTAAGGGGCTTTTCATTTTTTGTAAAAGCGTCAGTGCAACTTGTAGTGCTTCTAACACAGCTTTAATAAGTTCCTGCGTAGGTTTCTGAAAAATATTTCTAATTTCAATGTGTGAATCTCTTATCGATTGACCCGTAGAACCCGTTGAGTTGTAGTGAAAATCAGCTTTGTTGTAATTTAAGTACATATCGTCAGTATCTAATGGGCCATATAAATAATTGGGGCAAGGGACAACCCTGATACGGCCCATAAGTGTTTGAATTGAATTTCTTAAGCGAATAGCTTCTTTGTTTGATACTTTTGATACAGTAATTTCATTAAGCATTTCTCTGAATACTACTGATAGATTATTTGATTGTTTGTTCAGCACTTCTATTCGCTTGGTCATTGAATCATTGTCTGCATGTGAAATCGCATCAATAACATCTTTACAACTCTCAATTGCCTGATAAAACGTCGCAAACATAGTTTCATGAAAAAAATCGGGAACACTAAGATTCACTACTAACGTAATCGCAACGCCAATTGCATATGGAACTGCAAACTCACGGAATCTATACCAATCGGGAATTGAGACATCGACGACAGTAATAAAAATATGACTCATATGAAATGCAATCATCATATGATACAATCGTATAAAGCTTGCTCGAATCCAAGATGCAAAAAAGGTGACCAAGATAACAAATGGAGCAATAACACCAGGTTGAGTATGGATAGAAATGAAAACTGTTAGTGCGCCAATCCCAAGGCCGAAAGATAGGCCAATAATACATTGTCCAAAGATTTCGATTTGAGATCCTGATGACCTACCTGCTTGGTGTAGCAATGTCGCTAAGGGACATAAAAACCTGTATACTCCTAACCATGTTCCAATGGGTGTAATCAGACAAAATATAAATGCAACAAAGTACGCAAAAAACGCCTTGAGCAGAATCAAGATATTGCTTTCCTCAAAAAACTGATGGGCTATTGTACTAAGGGAATCTATTATCTTATCACGAAAACCTGGCTTTTTTGTACTTGACTCTGGGTCGCGCCGTGCAACACTATCATATGCCAATCTTTCAATTATGGATATAGGCCCATAAATTGCGTCAAAAAATCCGTCGCGCAATTCTTCTAATCCAAAATCAGATCGTATTACTGGCACTTCCCATATATTTGACCTTGGATCAGAAAATAGAATTTTATCAATATATGACCGCGGCCTGGTTGGCTTTTCATCGCCAGAGTCGTTATCATCAAATAATCTTTCATTAGGAGGGGTTGTAACATCTATTGACATTGGCCTTCTGGATGGTGTATTTTGGGTATTATTACGGCTGTGACTGTGACTACGACTTCTACTATGTTGGCGGCTTCTACTATGTTGGCGGCTTCTACTTTGATGTCGACTTCTACTTTGATGTCGGCTTCTGCTCTGATGTCGACTGTTAGATTTGCTGAACCTTCTATGTGGGCTGCCTGGTGATATCCCCGAATCTGGAAAAAGGCCTATTGCAGATCGAGCAAAAGACCCCTGATAAACCCTAGAATCTGCTTCATGTAAAGATTGATCTAAAGATGGAAAAAGTGAGTACGACTTGTCTCGCTGCATGTAATTTCTCGGGTTATTATGACCCTTTGGTAGACTGATAGACACATGAGACTCTTCCTGCTGAGAATTTTGAGCCATATTATTGTAATTCTAGTAATGAACTGGAATATTTTAACAGGTGACAATGTATATATCACGAAACCATAACAAGTTAAACGAAAAATTTTGAGAGGCAATAATGATAAGGTGATACATTCAAGGAGAAACAGAAAAAAGATTAAATCAAAAAGTCAATTTTGTCAATCGAAGAAATATGGCCAAATCTGAATGAAATGTACTACAATATGTATGACAACAGCTTATTAATTTGTAACAAGATCTTTCTAGACCTTTCAACCATTTTAAACATCTGAAATAATACTGAACTTATTCAGACAGGCTCAATTTAGAAAAAATAAAAATTATTTAAGAATATTCACCCAGATCAGCACAAATGCTAGCCAATACATGATAAGTTGTTTTTCATATCTATATGCGGTGATTTAGATTTAATATGTTTAGGCAAAGAATTCATCAGTACTTAGTCAAAAAGGTATAAAATATCACAGATCATTAATGATAAACATAATTATAAAGCTAATCATTGGTTGTTTGGATTCTACATTTAAAAATAGCTACTGTCTATGCCATCTTTTCATAGATTTGTTAGATATACAAATGCAAAAATGAGAGGAGAACCAGTTCCACCACCCCCTCCAGAATTTCTAAAAAGCAAGTAAATTTTATTATCATCGCAAAGTTATATTGCCACTAACTTTTATCTTTTAATGTAGGTAGAATGACGGTACGAAGGAATAAGATAAAAATGTTTAGGAAATTATTTATAGAAGAATTTAAAAAACAATTTACAGGTTAAAATACATTTTATTAAAAAACTATTAAGTAAATACTTCTTTTACATACATAGATACGGAGATAAAACAAAACAAACAAAACAAACATTTAAATATAAAATAATCGGTAATTAAAATGGGCTGTTGACAATACTACGTCGTGACATAGCTTGCACTCTTCTTGCAGGTGTTGCTAATGATTCTCTAGTTGGTAGTCTAAGAGATCTCTTACTGACCATGCCAACATCATCTTCTAATGCAATAATAACATTCTTGTCAGTGCCATACTTGAAATTTTCAGCAGTGACATTATCAGTATATCTCTTGATAAGATAAGGGGTCTTATCATTTCTAAATAACTTTTTAAGACTCCAAGTAATAAGGAATGGGCCAGAACTGGTAACAATACTTTGTTCTTTTGTATCAACACCAATATTGAATTTAGCTGATGTGAATGACAATGGCTTGCCAGTTTCCATTTGCATTTGGGCCAAATGCTCTGGCGAGATTTGTAATCTTCGAGGTCTTGGTTTGACATCTTTTCCAAAGCTCTTTTGAAATCCTGTCTTTCCGTCCTTTTGTGATGCATCGATAAGCAATAGATAGGTCTTGCAAGTAGCCAAAATCCATCTACCATCGCTTGATGTTTGAATTCCAATGATCTCATCACCCATTGCTGGAAGATGTGTTTTGGCATTGATTCCCAAACGATCGTAAAGACGGATCTCACCTTTTCTATTTGCAACTGCAATATAGCCCTTTTCAGTAGTATCAATGGCAGTGAAGTTCATCTTAGTGGCGTACTTCTTGGTTTGAGAGTCTACTAATTTAGATCCAGACAATCTAGGATCAAGGCGGAAAACACCAT
Source organism: Magnusiomyces sp. LA-1 (assembly GCA_029678045.1). NCBI lineage: Eukaryota > Fungi > Ascomycota > Dipodascomycetes > Dipodascales > Dipodascaceae > Magnusiomyces > Magnusiomyces sp. LA-1. The sequence goes on along the minus strand of CP115648.1, from coordinate 7,082,650 downwards.
TATCCGATGCACCGACTACTGTTTCCTCATCTGTAGATTGAGCAAACTTTTCAGAAGGCGCAAAAGCTCGGATTTCATGGTTACCGGCAGACCATTCATCGACAACTTTACCGTATTCCAAATCCATTCTGTAGAGTGATCCAGAATTGTCCTTGTCTTGTAAGATCATTGATCTATCCTTAGTGTGAAGCATAATCTTATCAGGTGAAAACGTCTTGCCCTTCAAATCTGAAATATTAGCAATAGTAGTTTGAAACTCCAGGTCATTGAATTCGGTTTGTTTGAAAACACCTAACATGTTATCACGAACGACATAGGTTCTATCATTGACATGGCCAACAGCCAGCTCTTTATTAATACCTTTACCAGACATGCGCTTTTGTTGCTCCTCTTCATAATCTTCATCTTCATCATAATCAGCCTCTCCATCACCATAGGTCAAGCCCTTACCTTCTTCTTCCTCATCCTCCTCTTCAGGCTCATCTTCATCAAAGCCTTCTGTGGCATCCTCGTAGTCTGACATATTCAAATCTTGGAAAGCATCAGCAAGATATTCACGTTCATCATCTTTGACTTTGCCCCATTTGGTACGGTTATTAGATTCCCATAACGATTGAACAAAGACCTCTTGAAATTTTTCCAAGCTCTCAAAGGAATCAAACTTTAAAAGCCATGAAAAAGCGGATCCCTCAGCAAAAAAGTTGAAAATAAATGACAAATGTTCATAATTGAAAACAGGATTCATATCATTGTTAATTATTAGTCCAATGAATCTGTTTTTATCACTATCAACTTCTAACCAGTACTCGAATTTTCCTAAGTCATAAATCGACACATCTGATTTTGCCAGCTGTTCAATAAATACTCCTGTTGGAGCATCAAAGAGATGTAAAGAGGCTTTGGACGAGTAAAGCTTTTCCCCGTCAATTTTTTCAATTTCTGTGATAGCGGGTTTAGCATCAAAGGATTGAATTGCTGGAGATTTCGGAGTCTTGGGAGCAGATTTAGATTTGGATTCCGACTTTGGAGTTTTAACTGGAGTTGATGGAGACGCCTGTTTTTTAGGGGTGTCAGCTTTAGTTGAGGTGGCCAACTTTGGTGGAACTGTTACAGAATCGGGGTCAAAGTCAAATTCTTCCAAGTCTGAGTCGGAAGCGTTTTGATATGATTTTTGATACTTTCTTTCATATTGGCATCTTCTCGCGGTAATGTCAAACTTATCAAATAACTTGGGCTCCGTCTTTATGTCACAAGCAAACTCAAAATAGTCACCTTTATCACCTTCTAAATCCTTCCATACAATAATAATTTGATCATCTGAGTTTTGGCTGTAGCTTAGCTTGAGTGAAGCATCAAGTAAAAATGCCCTTTCGTCATCATCAATGCCAGAATCATCATCCTCATTTTCATCAAGGCTTTCTTCGCCTTCTTCATACACCCGCTGAACAACTATTTGATAGTTAAATGGAACTGATGTCTTACGTAAGGTGATAATTGCATCTTTGAAAATGCATTCGCTAGGGCCTTTTATGGAAATTGGTGAACGTTTGAGATAAAATACGCCTGATGGAATTGTTACAAGATCATCTTTTTCGGTGGATGATAATAAGTTTCTTAAAATATTCATTGCGACGATTGGCTATGTAAATAGTTAGATTTTTTATTAAATCGTTATGGATAAAGTAAAGAAAAGAATTGAGAATAAAAAAAAATACAGGTAGTTTTATATTGTTTTGGCTTTCTATGTTTGGATGCTTGTTGTTGTTTGTTTATACTTGGTTTTAAATGAGCTGGACATGTGACAAAATTCGCACAGCCTTGCGGTCAGGTGATACTTCCTTAACCTTTTCAACCTTGTAAATTTTTCTTACAAAATCGAAATCAAAGTCAGATATATTTCAGCTTTAGATTAAACAACTCGGCTATTTTAACAACAATTGCTAATTATTAATAGAGAAGCACTAAAGCTCTTTTAACCATGCATTCACGGATATGTAGAGGTTTTAACATCGGTATTCGTTTATGCGCTAAATCTTTGCAATTTTCGGTTCAACCCTCTTTGACCTACCCTTCATTATCGAAATTTTCATCTGCATCAAACTTTCAAAACAAAATCAACTTACACTTCAATGACAGAAGGAGCTACTCAACTAATGACGAGTCTGGGACTCTAGAAAAAATTTGCTTGTCAGAAACAGAAAACTCAAATTCAGCATCCAAAGAAAATATTTTAATTGAAAACAAAACAACCCCCATTTCAACAAAAGGCATAGATTCAAGCATATCTCAATCCCCAGCAATTCTAAAAAAAGAAGATAAAAAAACATCTAAACTAGCTTTTAGGCAAAAAAGTAATTTTAAAGATACACCAAGAGTCAAGAGGAAAAAAGGAGACAAATGGAATCTTCCATCTGTTGAATCTCTTGTCTCTCCTGATACCACATTCAATAAAATATCTGCTGAACCAGACACAGGCATCAATGAGAAAGCTGAAAATACAGACGAAGATAAATTAATAGATGCCCAGTTACTGAATGAAGTCATTTTATCTCAAGTGGATGAAAAAGGTCAAGAAGTATTAGAGCGTCGGCCAGAAATGAAAGATATGCTTATAGACTTAATAGGCGAAGATATTATGAAAGGAGCCAAAGGCGTCAAACGATTATCAAATAACAAGCGAGTTCCTGAAGGTTGGAGAAAAGATCGCAGTCTACCTGAATGGAAACGCCAAATATATGCTCTTCGAGAAAAGTTTGGAGAGGAAAGCTGGAGTCCACGTAAAAAACTTTCAAGAGAGGCTATTGAAGGTATAAGAGCACTTAAAGAGCATGCGCCCTACTTGAACTCTGGTGATATTGCTAAAACATTTAAAGTATCTCCTGAATCTATTCGACGACTTTTAAAGGTAAAATGGAGACCTTCGGATGAGGAATTTGGCAATATAGCGGCCAGATGGGTAAGAAGAGGTGAAAGGGTTAAAGAAGATCTGAAAAGAGAGCGAAAGGAGCAGCGATTGCTTGAAAGAAAAGAAAAAGAAAAGCAAGAAGCACTAGAATCTAAATTTTTGAATATCGCTGGTCTAGATATCAAATCCAAAAAGAAAGCCAAAAAGCAAAAGAAAAGGCCATCTCAAACCAGTTATGACGATAATCATAGTCCTCCTACTATTAAGGGTCTTGGAAATAAAATTTTCTAAATATCTTTCATTTTTTTATTCATTTGTATATACTGGACTTTTATTTAATAATTGAAGGCACTTAACTATTTTTTTTTTTTTTTTTCACCTATTACTTGCTGATGGGAAGCTTCTTGCGTTTAGGAATGACCCTTTGAAACTTCGAATTTCTTTTCGCACTTCATCCATTAACAATTTTTGATTTTTAAAAGATACGTTATATCTTTTGAGTGATTCAGTGTTGCTATCTCTGATAGCAATTCCCTTGACCATAGAGTCAAAGTCTTCTAATTGATATTTTACAATATTCACCAGTCCCACTGTGGATGCTGTTTCAAGTGCTGATACTCTGTTGCTAACATATTTCAAAGACTCTACAAACTCGTTATTTCGAGAGTTGGCTTTTTCAGCAGGCGCTCTTATATCATCGTCCCTTTCTTCTTCTGATTGAGATTCATGGTTTGGTCCATAAAAATTATCGTCTGTTCCAATACTAGCGTCAGATGTAGACAAGGATTTGTTTAGTTTGGTATAGTTCTTTTTCTTCCTGTTTAACTTAGATGGAGTTGTAGCTTGAAAAGTATTATAAAAGGAAACTTTAGATTCTGCCACTCCTGTTTCGGCTTCTGTCTGGGTTTGAGCATCGCTATATTTGGTGCCTGCAGATGTTTCCCATGTAAGAATATTGGGTGGTATGTAAGATACTAAAGAAGATAGTTTTAATGTCAAGTTCTGTAAAGCTTCCAGATACATTTGATGATATTCACGTCGATCATAAACTAGTTGTTGGAACAGAGGTGTCAATACTGATTTTGATAATATCCATACCAAAGCATGTATTCCACCATAAATATAAACTATGACCATAAGATATTTAAATGACATCTTGCGATTGGGTTGGTTTTTCTTAATCAGAGGTGTTTCTGGAAATACCACAGAATGTGCCGAGGTTGACATTTTTAGAGCATATATATATGATATAGTAGAGTGGGTTGAAAGTGAAATAAATATAGTTTATAATATTCTTAGGTATTATACTTCATTGATTTCCATAATTTGAGAGCTTCATAATTTGTTAAGGGAATGTTGAATTGTTGAATAAAAAGGACCAAGATATTAGTGGAGGTCCTTCTACAAAAAAAATGGGGTAGACTTTCTAAATAAATGATTGATTTGGGTTAGGTTTCGGCAATGCTATCGCATCTATCATCTATGATAGTAAAAAAAACAACACAAAACACTGAGGATTACTAGCAATGGTAAAATTGCTTGAAACCTAGAAAGTATTGATATATTAACTACCTTGAGAAACAGATTCTGGAAATGGTTTTTATCCTTTATCTTATATTGTTTTTCCTGAGCCCCAAAAATACAAGCTGGAATCAGGATTTCTGTTCAATATTATAATAATAATTATTCATTGGTTACCCTACTTGATTACATACTTAATATAAATGATATTACATAGACAATTTTGATGTAGACTTGAAATAAGCTTGCGCCATCGATATTTTTCTTTCCCATTTGTTATATTTCGTTCTTCGTATTTTTTTTTTAGTAGAAAGTTGTGTGATTTGTTTTACAACGGGTGCACTGACACATGAGTAAGATCTCTGATCTCATCTTAAATTGTAGAGTCCGGAAACCCTTCGCAAAAGAACCATTTCAGGAAAAAACTTTGCTTCATTAGTAAAAACTTCTCCAGGAAATACCCTCATGTTAGTGATTTAGTGTCGACCATAGCTAGGTCTCAAAAAAGGCCATCATGATTTGGACGCCTTCTTTAGTATCTAGTAGCTTCTGTAACTTCAGTTCTGGATCTGCATTGATTAGATTAATTCTTTCATTTTCTCTTTTCTTGTAATGTTTGATAATATGACTTATTGTTTCAAGGTGTTGACCATTGTCGCAGTCACAATTTTATTTGACGTCTTCTATATTGAATCTTTTGAAATAACTTCCGAATTTTCCATGGCCAGTTCTCATTTGTATGATTGTGCTCAATTCTTCTCGTCTAGCTTCTTTCATGATTTTCGCTGTCGCCAGTCTTTCAACTTTTGTAGTACATTTGTCAATGTCTCCATTAATTTTTGGCCGGTACCAGGAGCCTTTGCTTCCCTTATCGTATCTTTCTTGTCATTTTTTTAATGTAACCATTCTTGGATTCTTTTGCTATAATCGATACTTTTTTTCATCTTCGATTTCTTCATCTGTATGACTATTGAGTTCAATCTGGAAACATCAAAGATTGACATAGGCCGATTCACGTAGAACATGACACTATCAGGAACGTGATTTTTTTTACAACAATATATAGTTTTTTTATTGGTCCGATTGAAGAGTTAGATGCTGGAGATTCAAAGTCGATAAAGAGATATGGCGCTGTTGGACACCCTTTCACTCTCAAATATTGGCCTACAAGAGGTAATGCCTATGAGCACATCAGTCAATAATACAACATGCCGAATAGCTTTAGAAAAACGCCTATTGCAGCATTATCAACTAACACTCTTTATACAATCTTTGCAAAGTGGAACACAATGAGTTGTGCTTTTTGAGAATAACAAAACATTGTTGCTTATTTATTTGTATTTGATATACTTTATCTACTGTGCATGTGATATTAATCTACACTCATCACCGATACATCAAATGATGTGCTACTAAATTAACATAGCTGATTGTATAGATTATGGCGATAGTTTATCAAAAAAATATATCTAACCTCTATTTTCTTTTACTCAATAACCTACGTTTTTTTTTTTTTTTTTTTTTTTTTTTTTTTTTTTTTTTTTTTTTTTTTTTTTTTTTTTTTTTTTTTTTTTTTTTTTTTTTTTTTTTTGGTTCCAGAAAGAGCCCATATATTCAAAATATACTATGATCGTAATGGAAATTTGTTGTGTTTTGAATTTAAAAAAATATTAAAATTGAAATTGAAATTTATAAATAGATACTAGTTTTAAAACATAACAAAGATTTGTGCTTAAATAAATACACAAGCAATAACTAATAGAATGGCCCAATTTAACATGAAGTTCATTGAAATTCTTTGAGAGCTGTTAGTTTGCTCAACTTCGAAACCATCAGATCCGGGCTGATTGACAGATCCTATGCCATTTCCAATTCCTGAATTACTGTCTGCAAAGCCATTACCGGAACCATCTCCAGAAAATGAGCTGCCAGTGTTTCCATTTCCACTAGATCCATCACCGGAACCGTTAGATCCTTGGCCGGAGCCGGCGTTATTAGAGTCTTCAGATCCGTTATTATCAGAGCCATCAGATCCTGGAGCAGAACCGTTGTTGCCGTTGTTGCCAGATCCTGGAGCAGAACCGTTGTTGCCGTTGTTGCCAGATCCTGGAGCAGAACCATTGTTGCCAGAGCCATCAGATCCTGGACCAGAGCCGTTGTTGCCAGAGCCATCAGATCCTGGACCAGAGCCGTTGTTGCCAGAGCCATCAGATCCTGGAGCAGAACCGTTGTTGCCGTTGTTGCCAGATCCTGGAGCAGAACCATTGTTGCCAGAGCCATCAGATCCGGGAGCAGAACCGTTGTTGCCAGAGCCATCAGATCCTGGAGCAGAACCGTTGTTGCCAGAGCCATCAGATCCTGGACCAGAGCCGTTGTTGCCAGATCCTGGAGCAGAACCGTTGTTGCCGTTGTTGCCAGATCCTGGAGCAGAACCATTGTTGCCAGAGCCATCAGATCCTGGACCAGAGCCGTTGTTGCCAGATCCTGGACCAGAGCCGTTGTTGCCAGAGCCATCAGATCCTGGACCAGAGCTGTTGTTGCCAGAGCCATCAGATCCTGGAGCAGAACCATTGTTGCCGTTGTTGCCAGATCCTGGAGCAGAACCGTTGTTGCCGTTGTTGCCAGATCCTGGAGCAGAACCATTGTTGCCAGAGCCATCAGATCCTGGAGCAGAACCGTTGTTGCCAGAGCCATCAGATCCTGGAGCAGAACCGTTGTTGCCGTTGTTGCCAGATCCTGGAGCAGAGCCGTTGTTGCCAGATCCTGGAGCAGAACCGTTGTTGCCAGATCCTGGAGCAGAACCGTTGTTGCCGTTGTTGCCAGATCCTGGAGCAGAACCATTGTTGCCAGAGCCATCAGATCCTGGACCAGAGCCGTTGTTGCCAGAGCCATCAGATCCTGGACCAGAGCCGTTGTTGCCAGAGCCATCAGATCCTGGAGCAGAACCATTGTTGCCGTTGTTGCCAGATCCTGGAGCAGAACCGTTGTTGCCGTTGTTGCCAGATCCTGGAGCAGAACCATTGTTGCCAGAGCCATCAGATCCTGGAGCAGAACCGTTGTTGCCAGAGCCATCAGATCCTGGAGCAGAACCGTTGTTGCCGTTGTTGCCAGATCCTGGAGCAGAGCCGTTGTTGCCAGATCCTGGAGCAGAACCGTTGTTGCCGTTGTTGCCAGATCCTGGAGCAGAACCATTGTTGCCAGAGCCATCAGATCCTGGACCAGAGCCGTTGTTGCCAGAGCCATCAGATCCTGGACCAGAGCCGTTGTTGCCAGATCCTGGAGCAGAACCATTGTTGCCAGAGCCATCAGATCCTGGACCAGAGCCGTTGTTGCCAGAGCCATCAGATCCTGGAGCAGAACCATTGTTGCCAGAGCCATCAGATCCTGGACCAGAGCTGTTGTTGCCAGAGCCATCAGATCCTGGAGCAGAACCATTGTTGCCGTTGTTACCAGATCCTGGAGCAGAACCGTTGTTGCCGTTGTTGCCAGATCCTGGAGCAGAACCATTGTTGCCAGAGCCATCAGATCCTGGAGCAGAACCGTTGTTGCCAGAGCCATCAGATCCTGGAGCAGAACCGTTGTTGCCGTTGTTGCCAGATCCTGGAGCAGAGCCGTTGTTGCCAGATCCTGGAGCAGAACCGTTGTTGCCGTTGTTGCCAGATCCTGGAGCAGAACCATTGTTGCCAGAGCCATCAGATCCTGGACCAGAGCCGTTGTTGCCAGAGCCATCAGATCCTGGACCAGAGCCGTTGTTGCCAGATCCTGGAGCAGAACCATTGTTGCCAGAGCCATCAGATCCTGGACCAGAGCCGTTGTTGCCAGAGCCATCAGATCCTGGACCAGAGCCGTTGTTGCCAGATCCTGGACCAGAACCATTGTTGCCAGAGCCATCAGATCCTGGAACAGAGCCGTTGTTGCCAGAGCCATCAGATCCTGGAGCAGAAGCGTTGTTGCCGTTGTTACCAGATCCTGGAGCTAAACCATTGTTGCCAGAGCCATCAGATCCTGGACCGGAACCGTTGTTGCCGTTGTCACCAGATCCTGAGCCAGATCCTGGAGCAGAGCCGTTGTTGCCGTTGTTGCCAGATCCTGGAGCAGAACCGTTGTTGCCATTGTTGCCAGATCCTGGAGCTAAACCATTGTTGTCAGAGCCATCAGAGCCTGAAGCAGAACCGTTGTTGCCGTTGTTACCAGATCCTGGAGCAGAGCCGTTGTTGCCAGATCCTGGAGCAGAGCCGTTGTTGCCGTAGTTACCAAATCCTGGAGCTAAACTATTGTTGCCAGAGCCATCAGATCCTGGAGCAGAGCCGTTATTGCCATTGTTGCCAGATCCTGAAGCAGAGCCATTGTTGCCGTTGTTACCAGATCCTGGAGCAGAGCCGTTGTTGCCGGAGCCATCGGATCCTGTACCAGAACCATTGTTGCCAGAGCCATCAGATCCTGAAGCAGAGCCGTTGTTGCCAGATCCTGGAACAGAGCCGTTGTTGCCGGAGCCATCGGATCCTGGAGCAGAGCCGTTGTTGCCAGATCCTGGAACAGAGCCGTTGTTGCCGGAGCCATCGGATCCTGTACCAGAACCATTGTTGCCAGAGCCATCAGATCCTGAAGCAGAGCCGTTGTTGCCGTTGTTACCAGATCCTGGAGCAGAGCCGTTGTTGCCAGATCCTGGAGCAGAACCGTTGTTGCCAGAGCCATCAGATCCTGGACCAGAGCCGTTGTTGCCAGATCCTGGAGCAGAGCCGTTGTTGCCAGATCCTGGAGCAGAACCATTGTTGCCATTGTTACCAGATCCTGGAGCAGAACCATTGTTGCCAGAGCCATCTGTTCCTGAACCAGGCGACTGGGTAGGTTTACCAGTTGGGAATATTGGACTACCCCCTTGATTGAAAGTGCTTGACAAAGTGTTTTGATCAAAGGTTGTAGTTTGTTTTGAAATACCAGAAGTATAACCTTGGCCTGCACTACGAGTCAAAGTTGTAAATCCGTGGGTAAGGCTGACACTTGAAACTACTTCTGTTGATTGGCCAGGTTTTGTGACTATATCGACTTCTTTATAAGGCTTGTCAGATGGATCGATGTAGCATTGATTTAAAGCTTCATTAACCTTTTCTCCTGGCTCAGATACTGCCACTGGTTCATAGATTTCTTGACACCTAAAACAGTTGGCAATAACTTGATCTTCTATCATATTAAGTGTTTTGCATTGTTCCATGACTGGAGAAAGTTCAATTTGTTGCTTGATATAAAGACAATAAAGACTGCATTTGTTTTGTGGAGGAAGTGATCCATCCGTGGGTAATAATCCAGATGACGAAGATGTCTTGGTACCAGTAGATATATATGAACCCTCAGTTGGTAGTGGAACCTCTTCATATGGACCTCCAGGAGTAGGAATTTCACATTGTTCAAGTTGATCCTTGACCTTTCTTCCAGATTGAGAGGGATCGGCCAACTCAGGATAACTTTCCACACATCTCAAACAGTTTTCAATATATTGTTCATTTGAAGACCCAAGCACGGCGCACTTCTGTGTGGCGTCTGTGAATTTATCCAATACAACTGAAAGATATTCGCAGTACTTGTTGCACTGATCCTTGGTGAATGGAGGTGAAGTGGGGCTTGGACCAACTGAGCCAGTGCCAGTCAGAGAAGATGGTGAATATGTATAAACTGGGATTGGAATAGGGATATAATCTTCCTGGCTTGGTGGCTTCTTACATTCCATAGAAGAGTCAAATACACTTCTGGCTGGCTCACCAGGTTTAAAAAGCTCATTATATTGGCCAAGACATCTGAAACAATTGGCAAGGATTTGGCTATCAATTGAATCAAGGATGTCGCACATATTTGCAGAATTTGAAAGTGGATTAATTTGTTTATCAATGAACTCACAGTAGGGGTTACATTCTTCCAAAGTAAAGGAAGGCAAAGATGACGGTACAGAAGAAGTAATTGAGGCTGAGGTTTGAGAGATGCCAGAAGTAACAACGGTATTGGAATCAATACTGCCAGTGGGGTAAATGAATGAGGAATCTGTAGAAGAAAAACCAGAACCATTAGTTGGAGAAACACCAGAACCGTCAGATGGAGATGCGCCAGAGCCATCGGTGGATGAAGCACCAGAACCATCGCTAGATGAAACGCCAGAGCCATCGCTAGATGGAACGCCAGAGCCATCAGTTTGAGAAACACCAGAGCCATCGGTGGATGAAGCACCAGAGCCATCAGTTGGAGAAGCACCGGAGCCATCAGTTTGAGAAACACCAGAGCCATCAGTTGGAGAAACACCAGAACCATCGGTAGATGAAGCACCAGAGCCATCGGTGGATGAAGAACCAGAGCCGTCAGTTGGAGAAGCACCAGAGCCATCAGTTTGAGATGCGCCAGAACCATCGGTGGGTGAAGAACCAGAGCTGTCAGTTTGAGATGCGCTAGAACCATCAGTTGGAGAAGCACCAGAGCCGTCAGTTTGAGATGCGCCAGAGCCATCAGTTGAAGAAGCACCAAAGCCGTCAGTTGGAGATGCGCCAGAACCATCGCTGAATGAAGCACCAGAGCCATCAGTTTGAGAAACACCAGAGCCGTCAGTTGGAGATGCGCCAGAGCCATCGCTAGATGAAGCGCCAGAGCCGTCAGTTTGTGGAACACCAGAGCCATCGCTGGATGAAGCACCAGAACCATCAGTTGGAGAAACACCAGAGCCGTCAGTTGGAGAAGCACCGGAGCCGTCACTTCGAGAAACACCAGAGCCATCGCTGGGTGAAGCACCGGAACCATCGGTAGATGAAGCACCAGAGCCATCGCTGGATGAAGCACCAGAGCCGTCAGTTTGAGATGCGCCAGAACCATCGGTAGATGAAGCACCAGAGCCATCGGTAAATGAAGCACCAGAGCCATCGGTGAATGAAGGACCAGAGCCGTCACTTCGAGAAACACCAGAGCCGTCAGATGGAGATGCGCCAGAGCCATCGGTGGATGAAGCACCAGAGCCGTCAGTTTGAGATGCGCCAGAACCATCGGTAGATGAAGCGCCAGAGCCGTCAGTTTGAGAAACACCAGAGCCATCGCTGGATGAAACACCGGAACCATCGGTAGATGAAGAACCAGAGCCATCGGTGGATGAAGGACCAGAGCCGTCAGTTTGAGAACCGCCAGAGCCGTCAGTTTGAGAAACACCAGAGGCATCGCTGGATGAAACACCGGAACCATCGGTAGATGAAGCACCAGAGCCATCGGTGGATGAAGGACCAGAGCCGTCAGTTTTAGAAACACCAGAGCCGTGAGTTTGAGATGCGCCAGAACCATCAGTTGGAAAAGCACCAGAGCCGTCAGTTTGAGATGCGCCAGAACCATCGGTGGATGAAGAACCAGAGCTGTCAGTTTGAGATGCGCCAGAACCATCGGTGGATGAAGAACCAGAGCCGTCAGTTTGAGATGCGCCAGAGCCGTCAGTTTGTGAAACACCAGAGGCATCGCTGGATGAAGCACCGGAACCATCGGTAGATGAAGCACCAGAGCCATCGGTGGATGAAGAACCAGAGCCATCAGTTGGAGAAGCACCAGAGCCATCAGTTGGAGAAGCACCAGAACCATCAGTAGATGAAGCACCAGAGCCATCGGTAGATGAAGCACCAGAGCCATCAGTTGGAAAAGCACCAGAGCCGTCAGTTTGAGATGTGCCAGAACCATCGGTAGATGAAGCACCAGAGCCATCGGTAGATGAAGCACCAGAGCCATCAGTTGGAAAAGCACCAGAGCCATCAGTTTGAGATGCGCCAGAACCATCGGTGGATGAAGAACCAGAGCCGTCAGTTTGAGATGCGCCAGAGCCGTCAGTTTGTGAAACACCAGAGGCATCGCTAGATGAACCAGCAGAACCATCAGTTTGAGAAACACCAGAGCCATCAGTTGGAGAAGCACCAGAACCATCAGTAGATGAAGCACCAGAACCATCAGTTTGAGAAACACCAGAGCCATCAGTTGGAGAAGCACCAGAACCATCAGTAGATGAAGCACCAGAGCCATCGGTAGATGAAGCACCAGAGCCATCAGTTGGAAAAGCACCAGAGCCATCAGTTTGAGATGCGCCAGAACCATCGGTGGATGAAGAACCAGAGCCGTCAGTTTGAGATGCGCCAGAGCCGTCAGTTTGTGAAACACCAGAGGCATCGCTGGATGAAGCACCGGAACCATCGGTAGATGAAGCACCAGAGCCATCGGTGGATGAAGAACCAGAGCCGTCAGTTGCAGATGCGCCAGAGCCATCGCTGGATGAAGCACCAGAGCCATCAGTTTGAGATGCGCCAGAACCATAGGTGGATGAAGAACCAGACCTGTCAGTTTGAGATGCGCTAGAACCATCAGTTGGAGAAGCACCAGAGGCATCGCTGGATGAAGCACCGGAACCATCAGTAGATGAAGCACCAGAACCATCGGTAGATGAAGAACCAGAATCATCACTGGAAGAAGCACCAGCACCGTCAGTAAAGGAAGCGCCAGAACCGTCAGTGGATGAAGCACCAGCACCGTCACTAGAGGAACCACCAGCACCGTCAGTAGACGAAGCTCCAGCGCCACCAGTGGATGAAGCATCAGAATCATCACTGGAAGAAGCACCAGCACCTTCAGTGGAGGAAGCGCCAGCACCTTCAGTGGAAGAAGCACCAGCACCGTCACTAGAGGAACCACCAGCACCGTCAGTAGATGAACCACCAGCGCCATCAGTGGTTGAAGCGCCAGAGTTATCACTAGAAGAAGCTTCCGCACCGTCAGTGGATGAAGCTTCCGCACCGTCAGTGGATGAAGCTTCCGCACCGTCAGTGGAGGAAGCGCCAGCACCGTCACTAGAGGAACCACCAGCACCGTCAGTAGAGGAAGCGCCAGCACCGTCAGTAGAGGAAGCGCCAGCGCCGTCAGTGGTTGAAGCGCCAGCATCGTCAGTAGAGGAAGCGCCAGAACCGTCACTGGATGAAGCGCCAGCACCGTCACTGGAAGAAGCTCCAGCACCGCCGGTAGAGGAAGCACTACTACCTTCACTCGAAGAAGCTCCAGCGCCGTCAGTAGAGGAAGCGCCACTGGTTGTTGATGTTTCTGAACTTGAATCAATTTCTACTGTACTGCTAGAAGCAGTCCTTGACTTTGTTGTCGAACTGGATTTCGTAATAGATGTGGAGCTTGATGAAGATGCAGGTATTGACGTACTTGTGGGTGACTTTTCATTCAGGTCACATATACTAACTCCCATCCAATGACTTCCTGGTACAAACCAGTCACATTTTTTAACTTCTATTTCGAAATCTGCCCAACCTGGTACTCTATCTTCTCCACAACCGCCTTTGCAAGCAGTCAAAATTCTATCATAGTACAATAAATCCCAGCATCCCCATACTTTCTTCCATTCTTCAGTCGCTTCTGCTCTCCTCCACATAAGAGAATTAACTAAAAAAAGGCAATTGTTAGCACACCTTTCATGGTCAAAATATTGATCTTGTCCCACTCCAGGGTAGATTGAAACATAAGATACTCTGCATAAGGGAGAAACTATTTCGTCACACCTTATTAGTATTTGATCAAGTACAAACCCCTGGGGAAGTTTGTGCTCAGCTGCACACTCTTTGCAGATTGGGATTACACCATGAAATTCTTCCAAAATCGAGGCATTTTCTGGATCACAAATAACTTGATTATTCGAGTCTGGATAAATTTGATCAATTTGATCAATCAGAGCATCACAAAACATTTTGCATTCCGGTTTAGTTAATGCTCTTTGAAGTATGGGTCGGCAAGGGCTGCCTATTTTTACTGGAAACGTTCTGACACATCTATTCTGTCTTGGTAAAAGATCAGGGCTATAGGAGTTGTAAGCTGAAATTTCACTACCAATGTAACTAGTTGGGTCTGTGATACCAGCGTAGTTATCAGCTTCTTGCCTCTCAAAAAAAATAGGACTGGCCAGAGCATTTTTTAATTGAAAAGCACCAATTGAAAAAATCAGAAAGTTAGAAAACTTCATTGGATACTTTTACTGCAAATTCTAAATCTTTGAAAATAGAAGTTAGTTTATTTGACTTTTTAGATAAGAAACATTTTGCATGTATACCAACATTTTTCTTTAATTTAATGTTTGTTGAAATTCGTTATAGTTAATAGTAATATTAAAAAAAAATAGAAAGATAAAAAGTTTCAATAAATTAATGGCATCTAATCCATTTTATAAGTTATTTAAACGATCATTTATAGCTGGGTATGGAAAGTGGTAATTTTTGGCTTGTTCACAACTAACAAAGCATGGCTCTATTGTCTAAACAGCTATTCACCAAAACTATGGGCGGTTTTCAAGGCCATGATCTTTTTATCAATTATTATACTTTGTGTATCAGATTTCCGGTAAGCTAGTAACTATTTATATAGAAAACCTCCGTCTAACCACTTTTGCTCAATAAAGTCTTTTCTGGTTTATATGAAATATTGCAATAGCATATTATTATAGGGAATTGATTTTTTCATCAATAGCTTTTTATTTTGTATTATGTCTCCGTAAAGTGAATAGTATCTTGACAATTATTGACCCAAAGCTATTTTTATATTTATTTAATGTCGATAAAAAATAACTTTTGAAATCTTCGTATTAGTTCTCGAGAATTAATAAGCATTAGAGACTAGAACCTGAGCTTGCCAATAAGTTTTTATACATTTGTAGTATAACATCTTTTTAACAGAAATTGAGTAGAAAATGTATGAAAAATTCACAAATATCACCCATAGAAAACGGCTTATTGCCCAGTCTTGATAAACAAAAGTTCTAAAATCTCAATCGCTAAATAATTCTAGAAAACTTTAAAAGCTTCATTGACAAGGTTATAATATATTATGAGTAGAATTATTTCCATCGTCATCGGTTCTTATTTCCAATATCTTTTAAATCTTACTGTTAAATTTTGGCTTAACTTTTAAGAGGTTTGATTTGAAGATACGAAAAAAATAAAAAAATTCTTTTGAATTGGTTACCTATCTCCGATATAATATATAAAAAAGTGTCGTCAAGTCTCATTGTAACCGAAAATAAACATATACTCTGGGAACTAGAAAAGCTTTTCTGTACATATCAAGATCGAAGCTAAATTGGTACGGTGTGTATTGTTGGATTTCAAAAAAAGAGTTACCAAATGTTAAGATATACCTGAATGATGAAAAAGGAAGCTATAAATCTTATTTATAAATGTTTTCAAAAAGAGATAAATGTGAATTATAAATGATAAAGCTAAGTTTATAACTACACTGTTCAGCTAGTAATAAAGGTGTTGAAAGATCAAAATGATAGAATTGTGTCTAGGAGATATAAGAATCCAGCTGTTGTGAAGGTTGAAACACCAGAAAGAAGTGAAGGTTGAAACACAAAAAAGAAGTGAAGGTGAGAATACCTTTTACCACGTGATCTTAAAGCAGCGTGAGGTAAAAAGCCTATACGGCTGAAGAGCATACACAATGTTGGAGAATTAATGGAGGATTTCCAGAAATCAGATACAATTATGACACAACTCACAATAAATAACTACAATTATTCCGTCATCTCGAGTACAGCTTCTTAGATAACTTACATAAGTCTATTTTAATAAAGAATTTCTTTACATTTCAAAATAAAAAGGTGTAGTTTTTAAGGATGATCCAGGACCATGGTGACAATTCATTAGATTGACCGGTCACGAAAGATTTGAACAAAATGTGTCTATGTGTTTTATTCCATTTGAGAGTGATTGGTCTCTTTGTTTGCCTCAAAATACTCGATGGTTTTGTCAGTATTCATAATGTTCCAGATTATCAAGGTAGCCTCTGTGATCAGAGTTGATAGTTTACAAAGCTCTTAAGAGGTGTGGCCTCGTAAATATCTTTAAAAAGATGTTAAAGATCTTCTCATTTTATTTTCTGATTTCCTTTTTTTCTTTTTTTTTGATAATATCAACAAACAGCTAGTATAATGTGGCTTTAAGGCTCACATCCAAAATATTGGCTTGTGATATTTAATAAGCGTGAATATAACCAGGCGTGTATATAGTGATATTTTGTTATGTCTAAACGATTAAACAAAGAAGTTGAATTATGGTTCAAAAGGCAAACCCTTACAATGTTTAGTAATATCCAAGTCCCTGGAAATTTCTTCTTTATTTTGTAATTGGAACTCTCATAGCCCCCTGTAAATTTTGGCCTCAGGATACTTGTACCCTATGCGCCATTGCTACGGTTGCTTGATAATGGCATGTTATGTATTGGGACGGATGACCAAAGGTGACAAAATATTTTTAAAATTTTATTGGTGATTTTGTATTTCTCATTTCGCACACTGTCCAGCTTTCATTATGATTTCACTTCTCAACGCGCTCTTGTCGCTATATTCTATCCAATGTGTGCTAACAAATCACATTGATACTAATAGCCGTGTTTAGAGAGCACCTAATCTAACGTTGTGTGAATGTCAATAGTATTATATCAATGCATTTTATAACATTTAAAAATAAGTCTCTAAATATCCTCCTTATAGTAACCAACGGCACAGAAATTACGTCAAAATATTGCAATCTGGTATAATATTATGAATAAAAATAGAATCAGGATATAATTATATTTCCGTATAGGTCCGAGAATGTGTTTATCTACTAAAGGATTATTTTTTGGCCAACTGTTGAAACAAGCTACCTGTTTTTTTAAATATTTTAAAAGGCGAGATCAGATCCTTTATTTGTATGATTTATCTCTGTAACAAAAAAAGAAAAAAAAAAAAAAGTAAACAAAGTTTTCAAGTTAGATTAATATGTCTTTCTTACTAACGTAGAAAAAAAAATAATAAAAAAAGTCAGAGCTCCATTGCTAGTTCTATATCCCATATCCAAAGCCGGGGTATTTGACAAAAGGATTTGTTAAAGTTACATATATGGTATTTTGGAACGGCTTTGTTTTTCTTAGACTATATTGACATGCTACACTCATTGCGTTTGGTTGTTATTATTTGTATTGATAATTATTGAAAATATCAAATAATGTCTTTTTTGCAAAATATATATATATGTATGTATGTACAGTAATAATATGGAATCAGAAACTATGTTATCTTTCGTTTAACACAAATTATCAAGATATGGGTATTTTCATGTTGTCAGGTTTACCCTGTTTTGTTGCGAAAAAAATATGTCAAAAATAGGGCTTCTGTTTTAAAAAAAATAAAAAGGTTATTATTCAATTACATGTCACTGTTAGGAACACAGCCTATATTTTTTTTTCTTTAATCTTGGCCATGAAAGTTTTAAAATAAACAAGCAACAGACAAAACTTACAAAATAGTCTATTTTAAAAGTTCATCGGAAAGGTTTTTAAATCCTCAAATCAAATAGAACTTTTTTATATTTTTTTTTCTTAAGTCTGGTAAAACGTAAGCACCACACCGATTTACCAATGTATTAATGTTAAATTGGTTTTCAAGTAAATTAAATGCTGCCTTTGACATAAAAAAGCTTGGTGAGTCAACCACTGGAAATCTTCAGATATATCCAAGGAGGTACATTACGTCTCTATATTTCTTTGACGTATATGTCTATTTTTGGGTTTGGATCTTTAGAAATAACCAAAGAGTCAACGCAAGCTCTGTTTGCACAAATTCAATAAAGTTTGTATAAATACCTGCAGGGACTGTTATTGAGTATGTTCTTGACTTTTCAAATGGGCCCATGACCCTTTCCTTGTTGTATTTCTAATCAGGATCAAGTCAGATCTTGTTCATGTTGTACATACGATCGACCTCTACATAAAATTCCTTAATTATAGTTTCAACATTGTCATAGAAGTTTTCTAGAGAATCTGAATTGAATGTCTTGTGCCTTGAATTCTCTGGTTTTCTTGCAATCATTCTGTTAAAGCATTTGTAGAGGTATCGAAAGTATAAGGCCGTTGGTTCCGTTTCCATTTTGTAATCTGTATTCTATTAAACTTGGAGCAATCTTGAATTATCTTTTTTAAAATAACTTCTTGTAGGCATTTCACTAAATAACAATGTATTAACGGGGCTTGACTATTTGTTCTTAATCAACTATTCTATTATTTTTTCATATTTAGTTATGTGAAATATAATATATTGGAAGATGGCCTTTTATAAAAGCCCTGCAACAATACCCAATTTTATTTACAGCTATGGTATCTTTATGGCCTTAAATCATTTTTAACCGTTGCTCCATACTCAGCTAGGTAATTCAAAAAGTCACATAGTATTTACGTAATTGGCTGTATGGTATAGTAGAATGGATTGAACAGTAAAAAAAAATATCATCTATTGCATTATTGAATATTATATTTCATAAATGACCATAATTTGAGAACTTAATAATACGTTGAGGGGATGGTGAATCGTTGAATAAAAAGGGCCGAGAGATCAATGGAGGTTTCTACAAAATAAAATGAGGTGGACTTTCTAAATAAGCGGTTTAGGGTTAGGTTTTGGCAATGTTATCACATCTTGAGCATGATGGTGAAAACAAGAAAAAATTTTATGTATACCACAGCACATTTTGAATAGACAATAATACTATTGATTCGTTAATGACTTCCTTTGCAGATAAAGTTGCTGCATTAGTTAACGACCAGTTTGAAAAGCTACCGCAAAAAGGAAAGCCTCTTAGACGAAGCAATGGAATAGAAGAATGGACAACCTTGGCCGGAATTGTCGTTGAAGCAAGCCAAATGACTTGTGTATCGCTAGCCACTGGCGTTAAAGCAATGCCAGATACCAAATTGAACATTTCTAAAGGAACAGTGGTTCATGATTCTCATGCAGAAATTCTCTGTATACGAGGATTTAATAGATTTGTTTTAAAAGAATGTGAAAAGGCACTTAAAGGTTCTAGTGATTATATTTCAAGAAGTACGAATGGGAAATTTGAGGCAATACCAGGATTGAAAATTCATTTGTACATTTCAGAAGCCCCGTGTGGTGACTCTAGTTTATCAAATACAGTTGAAAGAAGCCTAGATGAGGAAGAATGGAAAGACTCTTCAAAGCCTATAGTTCAATCAGGGCCATTAAGAGGGAGAGAGTACTTTCGTGAGACTGGACTAGTCAGGACAAAACCAGGGCGCAGAGATAGTGAGATTACCATGTCAAAGTCATGTAGCGATAAGCTTTCAATGAGAATGTTTACAAGTTTAATACTTGGACCAGTTTCAACTATCGTTGACGTCAGTGGGTTCTATTTAAACTCTTTAATAATACCCGAGAACCAGTTAAAAAGAAAAGATTTTGACAGATGTTTTGGGCCTCATGGTCGTTTAAAAAAACTTTTTGACCTCCATGAATTAAAATTCGGACAGTATTCTGCACATTTATTTGACCTCTATCCCACTTCTATTGATTTCAAATTTAGCAGAAATGAAAAGAGAAAGACTAGTTCTAATGCAATTGTCTACGTTATTTCCGACTACATTCCTGGTCAAAGTAAAAATGAAGTTATACTTAATGGCGTAAAGATGGGGAGCAAGCCATTTTCAGGGAAGGGTCAAAGCAGTGTATCGAGAATAGAGATTTACAAATTGGTTGCTGGTCTGGTATCAAAACTTGATAAACAGCAAATAGACACTTCCTTGAAATATCTAGAATTTAAAAAATCCAACTCTGATAGATTGAAAATGAAACAACAAGTATACAATGTACTTCAGCATTGGGTTGGAACTAAGCCTGATGACTTTGAGTTAGAACATACAAATATATAAATTAATTGAATTTTTTTTTATAGATATTTCAAAATAAAAGCTCTAAAATAGTGACTTGTTGGTGTCTTCCTTAATCAGCTCAAACATTCCCTTTGGCATAACTGGTTTGTTGTCTTCACCTTTTACATATCTAAATGGCATTTCTGTAGATTCATGTTTGTTAAATTTGAGTTCTGGGAAATCAATGTATGGGATTTCATTTAATTTCTTACCATCCTTGAGAACGATTTGAGAAACTCTAACTGCAGAGTCTGTAGTCATTTGAACCGATCCCAAATGTCTGCCAGGGAACCCGTGTTTACGAAGTTCACCAGTTCTATCTCTTGGAGGGTGATCTCCTAATATACCTCCAAAAAGGAAAAAGTCGAATTTGTCTGCGTCTTCCGGAACAAGTTCCTCAGTTGCTGAAGGGTCCAACAAGCAAACCTTGGACTTTTCAAAGTTTGGGTATAATTTTTTGAAGTTTACGATATCTGTGTGAGTCCAGTTTAATCCATTTTCGACAAATTCTTTAGGTAAATCTTTTTCTTCAACATCGGCTGGTACTGAGCTGATAATAAGATTGTCTTTACCAACTTCTTCGATAATACTAAGATATTCGAGCTTTACCCAGTCGGAGAATTCTGATTCCATATGTTCAATAACATATGTGATTTGCTTTTTGTCTGACATGTTGAAAATTTATAATAGTAAAGATGATGAAAAGAAGGATGAAAAAAATGAAAAAAGCAAAATAAAATCAAAAAAAAATTTGTTTGTGTAAAGTTGCTACTTTATTTTTTCGCACATAATACTGATAGGACTATCAACTCATCACACAAATAAGTTATCTATAATCAAAGAAATGAGCAGCGAAGATGTTGATAAAGCTGCCTTAGTAACGGTAAGACTTATTGCTCGAATTGTGATTGAGGAATTCTCCGTTAATATTTTTTCTTAAAACTTTTAGAGGTTGCAAAGCGCGTTATGGTTCACAATAGACCAAATTGTACAAAAAGAGTGTAAAAAGCTTGGATGTTCCTATTCCCCAGAGTTTGTAGTAGGGTTAACAAAACTAGTTTATAATCGGATATGTATGTATTAATTTATTTATCTATTCAATATCAATTGAAAATCCAACTAACATTTTGTCGAAATAGTAGGAGCAGGAACTGATCTAGAAGCATTTGCAAGGTAAGATTTTGTTTTTGATACCCCTAATTGGGCCAAAAATTGACATTTTTTTCAACAAAATATTTTAATCACAATAGGCACGCTGGCCGTGAAACAATTACCATCGAGGATGTCCTACTACTGTGTCGTGGAGTCAATGGTTTGGGGCAAATACTCAGCGAGAGCATTGAAGGTAATCGTGAGACGTAAGATGTGGTGCGGGTAAATCAAGTCCTTAAGTATATTTGAGTATGAATAGTTACCCAATCATATGTTTTTGTAACTTGAAAAATCAGCCATAATTGAAAATTTTAACTATACCACCCTTTTTTTGTTTTTCACCTTCATTAGGTTGATTTAATCTACTCACCATAATCACCCTACCTATTCAGACGGCCCTTCAAAGATGGCATCCAGATTATCTTCAGTTCCCAGATTGGCCCGTAGATTTGCCAGTCCTCGGGCTGTGCTCAGCCAATCATTTAGCACCTCAAGCGCTACCCTCAACATTGCTGGATTAAGTCCTCATCAAAAACAGATCCAAGAGTTGAACTCTGGTAATTCAAGCACAACAGTTACCCAAGAAATGGTTGGTCTTAGTGATTCGCAAAACTTGTTACGAACCATGGAAAGATTGAGAGTCGTTCCCAAAGAAACAGCCTTTTACATGGCTAATCCTCCACACGAAGAAAGATTACGAGAATTAAATGACATTTTAAGAAAATACATAAACTTACCCACAATAGACCGTGAAGAGGCTTCTCCAGTATCATGGATTTCTTTTGAAGAATACGCTGCTATTGGTGGAGGTTCTCGTCTCAAGCCCATTCAATACAAGACCTTGTTAAAGGTTCTCAACAGATTATCTCTCATCGATCCACAATTAATGCCCAGTGAAGTTTGGGAAGGTATTTCTCCATTTTTCAGAGACAAGGGTGTCAAGACCAGTTTATCAGTCCAAAAGCAATTAGATCAATATGGTAGAGCCGTATGCATTGGTCGACGAAAAACCTCTAGTGCCAAAGTCTATGTTACCAGAAACACAGAAGCAGCCCAAGGTCAAATCTTGGTAAATGGTCGATCTCTTACTAGTTATTTCCCAAGAATGGTTGACAGAAACGCAATGTTATATCCTTTAGTTGTTGCTGGATTAGAAGGACAATTCAATATTTTTGCAACTGTTACTGGAGGTGGTACAACTGGGCAATCTAATGCTATTGCTCTTGCTATTGCTCGTGGTATTGTTATTCACAACCCATTACTTAAATCGAGACTTCACCGTGCTGGCTGTCTTACCAGAGATGCTAGAAAGGTTGAAAGAAAGAAGCCAGGCAAGCCAAAGGCCAGAAAGTCCAATGCCTGGGTCAAGCGTTAAAAGTATTAAAAAGCAATTTCATCAAGATCTATGGGATTTTAAACACCTTTTTATCAACATTGTATATAATTTTTTTAAAAAGTTAAAAAAGATAATAATAATAATAATAAAAAATAAACATAGAGCATTTTGTATAAAATAAATTATTAAATTTGATTTTTTTTTTTTTTTTTTTTGGATATTTTACAAAAGTTGAATAAATTTTCAAATCAGAGAGATATTTAGCTGTTGTAATTTTTTGTTTTTTGTCTACAATTTGTTACTAAGAACTTTTTTTCCTTGTCTTACCAAATATAAAAAACCAACTCAACCACCCTTTTTTTTTTTTTTCTACCAGCTACAACAAGATCAAGCCCATAATATAAACTAAAAGACAATGAAAACACTGATATCAATACGTAACTTTGCTTCTAAAGCCAATAAAAGAAGAATTCTTGACAAGAATCTATCATTAGAATATGTATGTTATCAATTATCTTGTTTTTATTTTTCTTATCTAACCATCTTTGATCTATTTTTATTAAAAGTTTCTTGAAACTGCAAAATCTCGACAATTATGGAGATTTATAGTTCGGTCATCATATCGTAAGTTATTATTATATATTTAAAAACTCAAAAACGTCGTTAATACTAATTCTTGCTAAATTAAATTAAATAAAAAAAGAATTGCCATCTGAAACTCAACGAAAAGAAATCAAAGATTGGGCACGGAGTGATTTTGAAAGACATCGTAATGAAACAGATCCTGTAAGTTATAATTTTTGACTCTTTTATTTAAAAAAAAAAAAAAATGTTAACTGTTTCTTCTTCTTTTTATTCAATATCATATCTAGAAAAAAATAAAATATTTGGTATCAAGAGGTGTTAAAGAAGTAAACGATATGGTAAAATATTTACAATTACCCACTCAGTTCGATATTGCGCTTTTCGACTCGAATTCAGAATCATAATAGGATTAATATAACAAAAAAAAATGGAAAAAAAAGCTTTATTTATTTTAACACATGTTTCTTCTATATATTTCTATTTCGATTAGAGATATATTTTTCAGAAAAAGGAAAACAGTTTATTCAAACTACCTTTTTTTTTTCATTTTTACCGAGATTTATTTCTATACTATATCGCATATACTCATAAAGTTAAGAATTACACCAAGATTTCTGGAAAAAATTAATTTCATTTTTTTTTTTGGTTAAAGAAACTGATTCCATTTTGTTCTTGAATTGATGATAACCATGATATGAAACTACTACTATAGGTATCTATCTCAATATATATATTTTTTGATTCAACTTTCTGTCTATGCTTTGCTTTCTTTGGTTTCAGTATCTTTGCTTCATCCTTTTACTTGTTATTTGGTAACTATATATGTATACAAGTTTTGCTTTTTGTATTTCAAGATATTCAAAAAATGTTCTTGATCAAAAACTTTGATTTTTCTTACTGAATTTTTAATAATCGTTTTTTTTTCAAGAATTGGTTTAACACAAGAAGAGTATTTGGTATCTATATTAGGATTTATTTTTCATTTCAATCAGATTGAAGGAAATATTTTTAATTTTTTTTATCTTAAAAGAATGAAATTGGAGTTTTTTTTAAAAAAAAAAAAAAAAAAAAGCATTGGTATTATTGATTATTGTTTCTCGGCTTTTATACAATCCGGGGTAGTTACTATATATTTTATGTAATCAACAAGACGACCAATTTCCTCCATGAAAAAGCGTAGACAAAGTAAAGAAATACAAAGAATAATATTATACAACAAGCAACACAATCATTGTTAAACTTTTTTTGAACAAAAAACAATTCAAATATATTTTTTGTTTTTTTAAACAATGAATTTCAATTCTTTTTGATTCCATAATGAATGCCTTTATAGAAAGAAAAAAAGAAAGAAAATCTCTTGTTAATGTCTTTGAACTATACATAAATCATTATAAAATTTCAAAAACTTTAATTGAAGAAGAAAACAACTTCAATTGTTTAAACAATTGAAAGAAAATATTAATAATATTGAATAATTTGATTCTTTCAAAACCAAAAAAAAAAGTATATATAGAAAGTTGATTGAAAAATTTTCCAAGTTTTAGACTTTAATAAAAGACGTTTTGAAAAATACTAATTACATTTTTTTACTAATCGAAGTAATCCTATAAGATTAAATAAATGAATAAATGATTTGTGATTGATAAATATTATCAAATGATTGGATGATATGATCTTGAAACAAACAAAAAAAAAATAGCAATCTTGATCTTGCGCAATTAGAAAGTTATTTTCTTTTTTTTTTCAATTGTTGAAAAAAAAAAAACAATTTTGTGTATAAAAGTTTTTTCATACAAACACACATAGTATAATAATGTCAATAACTGTGTGTGTGTGTGTTGATTGAATCAAAGAATATGTTTTTTCTTCAAACACAAGTATTTTTGTTTGTTTCTATATAATAATAAAGACTTTAATATATCGTCTCATTTGTGTAAACACATTTTCATTTTACTCTCACAATCATCATCATATGCAAACCTATATACAAAGGTTGCTATAATATCTGTGTTTGTGTACATCATTTACCATCTATCCCTTGACAAAAAAAAGTGTCAAACAAAAATATAATAAACGTTTATAATTATTATTATTTTTAACTGTACATATACTGCATTTCTACATTAGATTTTCTTTTTTCTTCTTATGTTGTTAAAAAAAACAAAAGAGTTAAATAGAAGTAGTTCGAATAATTGTTAAAGCTTCGTCACGAGCTTGATAAATTCCATCTACAGTGTTTTCAATCACTTCGTTTGTCAATCCTGACAGTAACGAAGAAGAAGATGGAGAAAGCAATCCCAACTGAGAAGCCCATCCAGTTAAAGTTTGAACATCTCGCTTCGTGAGACTGGGTCGTAAAGCCTTCAGGTCTAGTGCTGCTTGTTTGAGGGGCTGCACGACCTGAGCCTGGATCTCGGCTTTCAAACGATCGACCCTATCGCGTGGATACTTTTTGACTTGGCTGCGGTTGGCATGCAGCTTAAACAGATATCTGTCA
Organism: Magnusiomyces sp. LA-1; assembly: GCA_029678045.1. Lineage (NCBI taxonomy): Eukaryota > Fungi > Ascomycota > Dipodascomycetes > Dipodascales > Dipodascaceae > Magnusiomyces > Magnusiomyces sp. LA-1. The sequence goes on along the minus strand of CP115648.1, from coordinate 7,056,907 downwards.
ACACGAGCTGTGGTTTGGGCCACAATAAACTGGTTATGAATTTCTACCCAACTATAGTTGTTACTACTACTGTCATCATCGACAACAGGAGTAACAAGTTTAAATGTAAACGACGTCAATTGTTTAAGAATTGAATCATACATTTCACTGTCTGCTTTGTTCATAGACGATTTGGCTAAAATGTGAATCGTTTCTGCACTCCATTTCTCAGCTTCTGTAAGCTCTGTTAATGCAGATGATGATGAAAGCAAAGATTCATACTTGTCAATCTTTTCTTTCAACTCAGATTCACCCTTAAAAAGTGAGTCCACAATTTCGTTTTGTAATAATTGGATCTTAACCCAGTTTGCACCAACAGAGTTACCCAATGTGAGTGTTTGTGATAACGGTGGCACAGCTTTTTTTTCTTCATTATTTTTCTTGGCCTCAGATCTCAATGCAGGGATGTCAAACATAATGTCAAAATCTCTGTGATCCTGGATCGTCTCTCCACTAATCATATCAGACTTTAAAATATCTTGCCATTGGGTCTTGACTTTGGTAAAAAGTTGGAGTTGAGAATACTGGATCTCCAACAACTTTTTAGTGATGCCATTATGTACAGCATTTCGTAGATCGTAAAACCCTTCTACTTGGTTAAACGTTTGGTTTTCAAACAAACTGAAAATGCCATGATTGATCTCATCATCAAAAGTTTGGTAGGTGTCAAATGCGTGGATCAAGGGCTCCTCTGTAGGGTACAGTGTCATGGCACGAGTAAGAATAAAATGCGAAATAGACTCAACCTGAACTTTTTGTACACGCAAAACCTTGTAGTGAGAGTATGCCCTTTTAAGAGCGCCCAAAAGAAGATAGATTCTTACTAACCACAATCGAACATAAAACTGGTGGAAATCATTCAAAAGTGCGTATTCTAAAATAACTGCAGCCTTTTGTAAAGACTCAACATTGCTAGAATTTTCCAAAATGGCGTACACTGCAATCAAGAGATGATCGTCACCAGAGTGATAATCCTTAAAATCTTTGGTTTTCAAGCTGGGTGTAGATTGCTTGTACAACTCAAACTGTTCCTTAACAAGCTCGTCCAAATCGTACGACTCTTTGCGTAAAAGGAATTTGAATTTTGCAATGGTGGATGGCAAGTTGAGCTGATCTTTACCAATAGGGAACTTTCCCAAAAACTCAAGCCAGGCGTCTTTGTCAAATGATTCCAAAGAAATAAATTGCAGCAAGTCGTTGTAAACGCTTCTTTTGTCGCACATGAATTTGAAATATTCTTCAACCGATTCATTCAAAGATGGAACGTTATTAGTGTTTTGAGCAGTGGTAGTCAACTTTGAAGAAAGGTAGACTACTGCCAGTTTTGAGTTTTGGCCAACCTTGTAATCACGGATAAACTTGTAAGCAACGTCGACTTCGTCAAGATTGATACAAGCGTCAATAAGAGCTTTCCAGTGATTAAAGTCATCGCGGTCCAAATCTTTTAAAATCCTCATGCAATGGGTTTTGAGTTTTTCCCACTCCTTGGCTTCTAATAAAACGTCCTTCAACATGATACCCAAATCAAGGAAATCCCATTCAAGAATTTGATCTGTCAACAAAAAGTCAATAAGCTCTTGAGTCTTGCCATTCAATTGCAAAAGCAATGCCTTGAGATAGGCTTCTTGTGGAGTTTGGATTGGATCAACGGCAGAAGTGAACATACGAAGAGCAAGTTGACCAAAGACAGAACTTGCTGATGATGGTTTCAATGCATTGTTTTTAATGGCGACGTAGGTTGAAGAAATTGCCCAAAGAGCGTAATGACGCTTGTTTTTCAAACGACTAAGAGCCATTGCCGCCTTTTGTTGCCCGCCGATATCGCCGACATTGATCATGGTTTTAAACCAAACTTCTCGAAGAAAGTTTTCATCTGAGGGTGCCTTTTTAGCAATGGCTTCAAAATATAATAAAAGTTTGTCATCTGAAAGATTTTCAATATTTGTTAGAAAATAACCATCTATAACAAAAGGAAAAATAATATCTTACATTGTTTTTTAACTTGATATGATTCCACAATAATGTTCATAATATTTTGATTTCTGTTACCAGTTTGTGCAACTTGATCAATATACTTCAATCCAGAATCATCATTTTGTGCAAGCAAAACATGTCCTTTCAAAGCCTTTTTTTTAAAAAATGATCATTTTAGTTAGTAAATTATTCATATTTTAAAATTTTCAATTTCAACATACTAACAAATATGAATCATTAGGATTCTTTTTCAACTCTTTATCAACTTTTGTCAAAGCTTGTCGATAATTTTGAGCAATAATACAATTCAACAATCCTCTATAATCAGAACTCATTTTTTTGAGAAATTAAAAAAAAACAAAGATCAATATTGGTTAATATCTTACTTTGTTAAAAAGTGTTTGTTGATATTATTAAAGATTGATGATCCAAGTTATTTTAGACAAGAAAGAAAAAAAAGGTTGTAGTTAGAGTTGAAAAATAAAAAATCATTGTTGAGAAGTACTTGTCACGTGAATTTAAATATCAGTAAAAAGACTCTGATTTGAAAAATACAGAAATTTATGTTTCATAGAAAGAAAAAAAAAAGTTCATTATAAAAAGTATGAATTAATAATGATAAAAACAATAAAAATATATAATCTACTGTAATAATTGATCTCTGTAATGAGTTTGGAAGTTGATTGTTTTGAGTTCTCTGCGACGTTCTTGGTCTTGAATTTTGCGTTGTTGTCTGAGAGCAATCTTCTTTGCTTTTTTAACTTCAACAGAATCGGTTGATTTAACCATATTTGTGTTGAGTCTTTGATCAGCAGCAACAAGAGTTCCTTGTCCTTCAGGGATAGTAGGTTTGTAAAGGTTTTGCTTGTAGTATCTGGCCATAGATCGGTGGCCTGCTCTGAGATTGCCCAAAGCAAGTTCAAGACCATGCTCAGTGACAACACCATAGTCTTCAGGAATTTCTTCGTCATCATCATATTCTTCTCCATCTTCAACCTCTTCATCTTCCCAATCATCATCATCACCATCTCCTTCTTTCATAGTGGTGTCTGCATCTTCAGTAGTAGAAGAAGAAGAAGAAGGCTTCTTGTATGAGCTTCTGAAATCGTAGAAATCGGAAATTTCGAGTTTTTGATCCATGGTTTCATAAGGAATTTTTAAGTGGCCCTTTGCCAACATGTGAGCACGGACTGCTTCCAAAGTTCTAGCCTCAAAGTTGCAGTATAAGCACATGTTTCCTAAGCCGATCTTTTCGCCTAAATAAGTCATGAGTCCTTCCAGGTCCTTCAAGTATTCGCGTTCTGGTATAAACATGCCATATTCCTTAAATAAATGTGCTGCGTTTTCTTCGACAGATGGGAATTCCTTGTCGGTCATAAAGCAGTGAGTAGGCGGTATTGGTTTATTTCGTGCTAATTTTTGTTTAATGTGACGCTCGACATCGTCAAGCTCTTCGTCACTATCTTCATCGATATCTTCAGTTTCGGTTTCAGTGGCAATCGATTTGGTCTCGGCATCGCTAAAGTCTTGTAAAGATTCGTCATCAGTGTTTTCGTGGTGTACTGGATCTCCTAATGAGAATGTAGATGATACAGCACTTGTGGAGTCTACGCTTGGAGATCTGGCAGAAGAGTTTTTAGATTTTTGTCGAAGAATGTGTTCTGAAACTTGGGCGGCAGCTTGTCTTCGTCGCTCCTTTTCTTCAAGTCTTAGATCTTTTTTAGTTTTCTGTCTGTTTTGTGATTTGGGTTTTCCATTCTTGGAGCTGCGTGCAGATTCTTCTTCAAGCTTTTGTTGAGCTTGTTGCTCTAAGATTTTCTCAGAAAAGACTTCGGCTGAAATGGGAGGAAGCTGCGCTACTCTACGCTTCAAATTGTATCTGTGCCATTCAGTCTTCATGTGTAGTCTTTGAAGGTCAGTTGTTGGAAATGAGAGACCGCATGTATTGCAAGTGTATAATGGCACTCCATTGCTGGAAACGCCTCTAGATACTGAAATTTCCATTGTGTAATTTTTTTTTCTTTTGTTTTAAATGCTTTAATAGGTATGTTTGAAATAAAATAAATGTATTTAAGAATGTAGTTTATAGGGGCAAATAAAAACTCTGAAGACAAAGTTCATATGATGAAAGAGAATAGCAAGAGATTATAAATGATAAAGAAAATTTTAAAATTGACTAGAAGAGAAAAAAAAATATTGTGAGATATGATTAATGATTAGTCATGACTCATGACAAGTAACAGTAAAATAGAAAAATAGAAAAATCTTTTAGTAATTTCAGCTTTAACAAATGACTGTATAAATGTTACATTGAAAAGTCTATATCTAAAGTATTCTTTTAAGCTCAATTCTAAACTAGACAAGTCGACATTAGTTCAAAGTATTGGACCCTCCCAATACCCACGATGATCCTCCAATGGTTATCAAGTTTAAACTGCTTAAACATCATGTTATGGGTCATAAACTTATGGTAACGTTGGAACTTTTTTGAGTTACATTTTTATTCTAAATGTCTAAAGTTTATCAAAAAGTTTCTTAAAGAAGTAAAAAGTTTAATATCTGATCTACGATTTCTTTGAATAAATCAAAGTCATAATAACTAAATCTACATTGTTTTTGAAAGGTAAATAAAAAAAATAATAGAGAATGCGCCCATTATTACAAAACATATATACCCATATCAAAAGAATGATTCAAACATATAAATTTTGTTTGATTGTTTTTTTTAAGAAAGATTGATATTATTTTATTTTCACAACTAAATTATGATTAAATAATTTATTGGTACTTGTGGAAACCAATATCAGCAGCCTTTTCTCTGAAAGATTGTCTGCAAATGTTAAGACCGTACTTGCGGATGACGGCGTTTCTGCCGGCAGTGATACGACTAAATAATAAATTTCATGTTAATATGAATATAAAGCTGGTTTTATGGTTGAAAAATAATAGAAAAAAAACTTACCATTGACGGGAACCCTTGCCGTAGGTTCTTGGGTGAGAGTACCAAACGTTTTCGTGAGCCATTGTGCCTTTAAAGATGATGATTTCGTGTTAGATTTTCTGTGCTGATAAAATGAATATTTCAAAAAATTAATTTTGTCGATTCAAAGATCCAGCTTTGAAAATAAAGAAAAATTCAATCTGTGGGTTTCGTGATGATTTAGCATACCTTTATGTTAATATATCGTTCGTCAAGTGCGTTAGATGGTGGATATATGAGGTCAAGGAAAAGAATTTTTCAAAAAGGGAGGAGGGTAGTACAATTAAAAAAAATGTTGATGGAGAGCCATAGAGCACAGAGAATTTTCGAAGAAAATCACAGTCACATTGGGTTAGAATGTGATTATTGTTAGGGTTTAGCCCTAAGGTTTGTTACATTTTCACATTTATACCAATTCTGTAACACAATATAAATATGTAACAAGTAGAAGTATGATTAATAACGGTTATATAATCATTATACAATTTTTTTTTCAACGATTGAATCGAAAAATTAAAATTTTTTGAAGATAATTTTTTTTAAACCATTATTGAAAAAGGATCAAAACAGTTGAATTTGAATTATTGATCATTTTCACAAAAAGCTTGTTTTAAAGAAACAAAAATAAAACATAGCAACATAAGATGGCTGTTGGACAACATCATCGTGCAACCTTGAAAAAAGGTCATAAGGCATTTAAATCAAAGCATTCTTCTAAAAGCAGCTTAAAGAATCAACAAAAAGGTGTGTATAAATATAATTTTTATTTTGTTTTATTTTTAAAACATACTAATGAAAATATATATTACAGGTAAAATTGAAAAGGAGACTACAATGAAAAATAAAGTCCATGTTCAAACCAAAAAGGATAGAAAAAATACAGCTAAACAGATATTGAAGAACAAGGTTATGGAAAATGTCAACAACACCAAGTTTTTTAGTGGAATCAAGGGAGTTTCAAAAATTGTTTCAATCATTCCCTTGACTGGAAACATCGATCCTGTTGAAATTTTGAAACGAATTTTAAATGGTTTGGGATTGGAAGATAATGTAGAGATTAAAGATCCAGGGTTGACGACTGTTTATGCCGAAAGATTTAAGCAAAACTTTACTTTTGTTATCCCAAATCTCGACAATTTTTTTTCAGTATTAGATGCTGCCAAAGTTTCAGATTTTGTTATTTTCGGTATTTCTGCTACTGAAGAAGTTGGACCTATTGGAGAATCGTTTATCAGATCAATTGAATCCCAAGGTGTTTCAACTGTTTTTTCTGTTATAAACGATTTAGAAGATGTTGATGGTGCTAAGAAGCAATCCGATGTTAAAGAGTCATTACTTAGTTATATTCAGCACTTTTTCCCAACCATTGAAAAATTATATGCATTACACCAGCAAGCAGACAGTTTAAATCTTGCTAGAGGATTAAGTCAAAAACAACCAAAGGGTATTAGTTGGAGAGACGATCGACCATATATTGTTTCTGACAAGGTTTCATGGGAAGAAAACGGCGACAAGGGAGGACTTTTTGTTGTTGAAGGTACAGTTAGAGGCAAGGGACTTAATCCCAATCGACTTGTTCATATTCCAGGCCATGGAGATTTCCAAATTGAAAAGATTGTCAAACTTCCAAAGAGTAGTAATAAGAACAACAACAAGTCAATGGAAATTGATGAAGACAGTAATAATGAAGTTGTAGCAGCAGATGAAGAAGAACAAGAAGATTTATTAGAAGTTGCACCATATGATGAAGAAATGGAAGAAGCTAATGAAGAAGAACTTGAAAATGGTTTCCCAGAAGAAGAAGAAGAATTGGGAGTCAAATTGGATAATCATACATATTTCCGAAATGAATATCTTGAAGAGATTGAACAAAAGGCTAAACGTCGTGTTTTACCAAAATTTATTTCAGAACATCAAGCTAGATGGATTTTAGATGATGAAATGTTGGAAGATATGGCTGAATTGAGTAATTTTGACAAAGATCCAACAGGAAAGCAAAATACAGAAGAAGAAGAAATGGCTATTGATGAAGAAGATGATGAACAAAACAAAATGGAAGAAGATGAAGATTTACAAACTAAATATGAACCAACAGAATATGGAGATGATGATGAAGCATTTGTTGATTTACCAGCAGAAGATGAAGAAAAACAATTGAAAGAATTCCGAAAATTAGCTCAAGAAAATTTACAATTTCCAGATGAGATTGAACTTGAACCTACTATTAGTGCCAAGGATCGACTTCGACGATATAGAGGTATTAAGAGTTTAAGAGGATGTCACTGGGAAGTTGATGAGAAGGATGATAGAGCACCTGAGCATTGGAAGAGATTATTAAGAGTATCTAACTTTAGGGCGACCAAGAACCGATTGATGAAAGAGTTTAATGAACAAGTTAAAGTTGAGGTAGGCTCTCTAGTCAAGATCTACATTCGAATTGATAAAGATGGGGACGAAGAAAAGTATAATAACATTGTTGAGAGACTAGCGAAATCCGCCGAGACATTACCATTTTTTACAGTGTATGGACTTTTGCAGCACGAGCATAAGCTAGCAGTAGTGAATTTTACTATTCAACAAAGCAGTGATTATGAAAAGCCAATTGCAGCCAAGGAGACACTAATTGCACAATGTGGGTTTAGAAGGTTTGTTATTAGGCCAGTGTTTTCACAGAGTGGCAAGACACCCAACAATGTGTATAAATATCATCGTTTCATGTATCCAGGGGATACTGTTACAGCAACTGTGATAGCGCCTATAACCTTTGGTAGTGTTGCAACTTTAATGTTTAAGCCTAGAGGTACTAGTATTAATAGTAAGAGGTTAGACTTAGTTGCTACAGGGACAGTTTTGAACGCAGACCATAGTAGGGTACTAACCAAACGGTCAGTTTTGACTGGGCATCCATTCAAGATACACAAAAAGGTAGTTACAATTCGGTACATGTTTTTCAATCGTGAGGATATTTTATGGTTTAAAGCGGTTCCACTGTTTACTCGAATGGGCAATTCTGGATATATCAAAGAAGCTTTAGGAACACATGGTTATTTTAAAGCTACATTTGATCGTAAAATTAATCCTCAAGATACAGTTGGAATGGCCCTTTATAAGCGAGTATGGCCTCGGGTGGCAAGTTTATATGAATATTAGTTTTTTCTATATATATGGTATACAAAATTATATATATATATAGAAGGAAAACAAAAATTAAAGAAGGTAGTTATTGAATAATAATGATAGATAGAATATATTTTTATTACCAAAACAATATAATTATTTCAAATTGATATTTAAAGTAGTAGATGAAATGGTATTACTGATAGTTGAAGTAGTAGTTGAAATGGTAGTTAGGATAGTAGTAGTAATGATAGTACTAATGATAGTTATGATAGTAGTTGGGAATAATTCAAAGCTATAACGAGAACTTAATAATCTCGTTGAGGAAAGCGAGTGGAGTTGTTACCAATTTGAGTGTTTGTAAAGACATAAATATAAACAGTGTGTGTGAGTGTGTTGTGTGTGCGCAAAAACAAAAAAATATTTTTATTGTAACATTTTTTTAATAAATATGATTTATAGGTTTTGAAAAGACACAACACACTGAATTTTTTTTGTATCAAATAATCTCTGTCTGTTTTTTAGCCTATACAACCATTTTATAATTGAATACAAAAATTTTATATATAAAGAAATCTCATTCTCCCTTTTTTTTTTTTTTTTTTTTGAATATTTTTTTAACCATTTAAAAAATCTTTACTACTTACTATCTTCAATCATTCAATCAATCAATCATCAGTCAATCGTTATTTGTCTTTCTAAAAAGTCGTCTAAAAGAAAGTTATTCAAATTATTATTACTATTATCAATCGCTTAACTATTCAATAAAAAAAGTTTTACTATACTATTAACACTACCACCACCAATATTAAAAACATACAAAAATGGCTTTAACTCGTTCATTAACTCAAAAGTTCAAAAAAGCAAATGACTCAATCAAAAGAAAACAACAAAAACATGGAAAACAAGAAGAAGAATTTCTTGCTATTCAATTTTCAGATACAGATGCTTCTTTAGAAGTTCCAAAGAATTGTACAACAGCGTCACATTTAAATGAATCTTCTTCTTCTACAACTTCATTACAACAACAACAACAACAACAACCCTTTGATGTTTCACATTCATTCATTTCACATTCTACTCCAAACTCTACTCTAAATCTTAGTTCACTAATAACATCATTTTCTTCTACAAATCTCAATAATAATAACAATAACAATGTAGTAACAGCACCTTCTTCACCTTTTCATTTGTCAAGAACAAATTCATTGTTGAGTAGAAAATCTTCAACAAAGAGTTCACCCAATATGCATAATAATAATAATAATAATTTAAGAACGCCTTCTTCAATAGCTCCATCTATGGTAACTTCTCCTTCATCATCATCTTCTACAAAATCATTTCCTATAACTCCAGGTAATCAATTTGGTGAAGATTATTTTTCAGTTAAACCATCATTAAATAATACAAATTTTTATTCATTAGAAATTCAAGAAGAAGAAGATGAAATTAATTATAAACATAATAATAATAATAATAATAATAATGAATATCGACATGATGATGATGAAGAAGAAGATGAAGAAGAAGATGAAGAAGAAGAGTATTGCAATATTTTGCCTCCTACTATGACAGCATATTCATCATCATTTAGATATCAACAACAACAAATGATGCAAAATACTCCATCATTTTCTAATATATCTACAAAAAGTTCACATCGATCAGCTCCATCAACAGCATCAACAACATCAACAGGTGCGTCGTCTTGTTATTCAGATATGTCTTCATTACAAGCACCACCTAGTTTAATTAATCATACAATAGATTACAAGTTTAATAATAATAATAATAACAATGAACTGTTGCCTTCTGCAGTCATTGCTAAATTAAACAGTAATAATAACAACAATAATTCTAGTAATACAAATTCATTTGTCACCGTCAAGTCTCTGGAAGATGATGCTGACGAAGTTGCAATGACAATACTAGAAAAGTTATCAGCTGAAGATTATGCTCAAGAAATTAATCAAGATCAAATTTGGAGTATATAAATGTATTTTTATAGATATTAAACAATTGTATAAAATAGTTTTTTTTTTTTTTTTTTTAAATAATTGATTGATTCAAAAGTATTTTCAAAGAGTACTATGAGTACTATATTGAGTATTATATCCAAGTGACTTTTCATTGGTGGTTTTTATTGTATTTTGATTACATAATATAACTAGCTACCTAAAATAATCGTTGGAAACAACCAAAATTTTTATCGGATTTTATTGAATCGTTTAGAAAAAGTTTTTTTTTTTTTTTTGCGCGTCAAGTTGAAAAATTTCAAAAAAAAAAGCTTTTATTTATTTCTTTTCGGATATACAAAAAAAAAAAAAAAAAAAAAAAAAAAAAAAAAAAAAAAAAAAAAGTAAATAAATACCGTTTTTTTTTTTTATATTAATATTAAAAAATTAAGTGTGCGTACTCTCTTTTTCTTGTTTTAAATGTTTTTCCTCGAAAAAGAAGATGAAAAATATTGTATTTTCAGGTTGTTTTTTTTTTTATTTATTATTTCCTCGGCTTTTAAGTGCCGATTAAATATTTAAGTTATTCTCAAATATGATTATTAGGAATTGTTATAGGAATTACCAAAAGAATAATCTTTAATATTTTGAAGAAAAAGATCTTTGTTGTTGTTGTTGTTTGACTGTTTTTATTACTGACAAAAGTATCAAATATATGAAAATAAAAAAGCATCAAAAAGATCATCATCAATCATATCAATTAAGAAGAAACCCCCAGTTTTATTCTGTAATAATCCTTTTATCTTAATACGATGAAAATGCTGCCTTCTTCGTTATTTTTTTTTTAAGAAATTATTGATTACACCAGGGATTTTCACATATATAAGGAATAACAGGTAAATTTTTTGTATTGGGATTATATAGATGGGGAAAATCTAATATAGTAGACAGACAGAAGAAGAAGAAGCAGCAGCAGCAGCAGCAACAACAGCAACGGCAGCAAACTATATACAAAAAAAAATACATGTGAAAGAGAAATGGGCATAAAATAAAAGAACAAAGTGCATCCTTATTTTTTTTTTGCTGTATCAATCATCCATATAAACAAGATTTTCAAAAAAAAAAAAAAAATGTCAAATATAGAATAAAGCCAATTGATTTTGGGAATAATAATGATATCATCATCATCATTCAAAATTAATATGTTGGATTTTCAATTCATATACTATATCTAACTATATACTATACTATATTATATTATATATTTTTTTTTGGTTAAGCGATGATAATAAATGTTTTAATTTTAAGTAATAGTATTATTTTTGACGACAATCTTTTATTCACAAACTAGTTTTCTAAACAAAGTTTATGTACAGGGAATTAAAAGATTGGTTGGTGTTTGGAGGACTAATTATGTAATCAACAAATTCACATGCACTTTTAATTTAGCAAACATATCTATATCAAGTGCATATTGTTGTAACATGTTTGTTACATATCTGTTACATATATCTAATTTTTTTTTTTTCTTATTTTTTTACTTCTTTGATCTACTTACTTACCTTTTATATATTTTATATCTCATATATCTAACAAAGACCCTTTTTTTTTTCTCTTTTCTTCTTCTTATATATTTTGACACTAAGGTACCGGAAAAAAAGATAAATACTTTCTAGAATATTTATAAAGAATACTCTTTATTCTTTAAAAGCCCTTTTTTTTTTTTTTGTTATATTTTCAAATATTCAGAAATAATCTTCAATATCAGCAGTACACAGTACGATTTTCTTTTTTGAATTAAAGAATAATAATATCTTCATCTCATGTTTCTATAACAATATACTTATATTCATTTGATTATAATTTTTTCAAAATAAAAAAATATCATGATTGATTATAAAAGAGCATTGGTTTTAGCCCCAATGGTAAGTTAGTTCTTGTTTCATCTATGCTTATTATTATCATCATCATCATATTATCCCATCCATATCATGTCTTTTATATTAATCAACTGATTCTATTATTATTATTATTAATTCAATTTAGGTTCGTGTAGGTGAACTTCCTACCAGATTATTATCTTTAAAACATGGTGCAACTTTAGTTTGGAGTATGTTTATATTAATATTTTTCATATTTTTTCATTGATAATGATAATAATAATGATGATCTAACAATAATAACAATAAATAATAATAATAGCCCCAGAAATTATTGATAAAAAAATCATCAATTGTCAAAGAGTCTGGAACGAACCTTTAAAATGTGTCGACTTTGTAGAACCTGCATCTCCATCAAACAATAACCAAAATAATCCAAACAGACTTGCTTTCCGCACATGTCCGAGCCGCGAAAAATCAAAGCTCGTTTTCCAAATGGGCACAGCAGATCCTGATCTAGCCGTCCAAGCAGCCCTCAAAATCGTCAACGACGTTTCCGCAATCGATGTCAACAGCGGCTGCCCCAAACACTTTTCTATCCACAGCGGTATGGGCGCCGCCCTCCTCCGTACCCCAGACAAACTCGTTTCCATCCTCACTTCTCTTGTCTCCAAAGTCGGTATCCCAAACAATATCCCAATCAGCGTCAAAATCAGGCTCTTGGAAACTGAAGAAAAGACTCTTGAGTTAGTGTCGAGGCTTGTACAAACTGGAATCAAGTGCTTGACTGTCCACTGCAGAACAACACCAATGAGACCTAGAGAACCAGCAATCAGAAACTCATCGCTTAAAAAGATTGTAGACGTGTGTCACAAGGCAGGCGTTGCATGTCTTGTCAACGGCGACGTTGAAGCGTACAAAGATCTCGACGACCTGATCAAGACGTATGGAGTCGACGGGGCCATGATTGCTCGAGGAGCCGAAGCCAATCCTTCATGTTTCAACCCAGCCGGCCCTGTCCCCTGGTACACAATCGCCACTGAATTTTTCGCTCTTTGCAAAGAGTTTAGTAACCATGTTGTCAATACAAAGTTTTGTTTGGCAAGAATGATTCCTGGTAAGAGTCCAGTGTACCAACAAGTTGCGCAGTCAAGAACTATGGAACAGTTGGAATCAGTGCTACAAAAATTACAAGATGATCAAGATGAAGAAATTGTCAAAATGAAGAAAAAGTTTGAATCTTTTGCTTTCAAGTCTCCTTTAAGAACGTTATTAGAAACTCAAGCCATTAATGAAAAAGCTAGATTACGGAGATTAGAAGAGGAGAAAGAAAAACAACAAAAAGAAGAAGAAGAGAAAGATAAGAAATCTGAAGAATTGTCATCATCATCTGAATTAAAGAATACAGAAACAAAACCTTCAAACAAACGTAAACAAGAAGAAACAACTAATAATGATTTACTTGATGAACAAGTTCAAATCTCTAAAAAAGTTAAAGAAGTAATAACAGCTTTATAAAATTTTTATTTATAATATATTTTTTTTGTTTGTTAATAAACTATATACAATTATATATTTGTTTGATTTAATAATAAAAAAAAAAAAAAAAGTTCATCAAATCATTAATCAAATCTAAAAAAAAAATCTAAACATTATATATTCCTTTTTTTTTTTTTCCCTTCTTTCTTAAAAAATGACTCTCTTAAGACCACACCATGCTCCAGCAACACCAGTCATAATAGCAGAAGCAATCAACATTGGCTTAGGTCCCTTTGAACACTTATAAACAGCGCCAGCCAAAGCCCCTGAAGCCAACGAATTATAATCATCATAAACGCCTCTATACTCTCCAATCGAAGCATTAATCAAGTTATACAAAAGCGTCAACACACCAGCAGAGTTCCCCAGGAATGGACCACGTCTAGTCACAGCGTTAAGAATACCATTAAGTCTGAGCTTGAACGAAGCGTCTGCTGGCGTCTTCCTCAGACCTTCTGCAAACCCGTACATTCCTCCGAGCCCAAGACCCATCAGGTACACTGTTCCTGTGCCGTAACAGAGATCGTCGGTCCAGCCCTTGATTGGCAAAATGCCTGTCGACCCTGGCTTGGTAGAAAGTGCTTCGTCTTCAATGTTGAGGTACTCAAGACCCTTGTCGAGACCAGCAAGTGGGTGGAGTTGGGCAGCATCGATGGGGGCTGTTGAAAGAAATGAAGAAACATCTTGAATAGAGGTGGGATCGAATCCTAAAGATAGTTCTGATTTTGGAGGTTCAACCTGTTGTTGTTGTGTTTGGTCTTGTTGTTGTGTTGTTTTGTTGCCACCGAAAATCCAACTCATTTTTGATTTATTTTATTTTTCTTTGAGTATTTATGTGTTTGGTTGATTGATGATATCTATGAATCAATTGGATGCGAAAGAAAGAGGGTATTGTTTTAATGATTTTATTTTTCACACAAAAAAAATACAAATATCTTTTTGAATGAGTTTTTTATAACCGTTTGATTTAAATTAATAATAAAAAGATCTTTTTTTCTTCTAATTTAAAAGAATCTAAATAATCAAATATTTTAAGTTGTGATGATGATGATGATAATAATGATGATAATTAATCGTATTGTTTGTATAAGGGAAAGTTTTTTAAAATGAAGGTGGAAGTTGTGAAAATTTTCCCTTTTTTTTTTGTCACATACATTGTGGGTAGTTTGAATTTTCTGAGATCAAGCTTTCTTTACCCTAACCCCAGATTTTTTTCATTCCATCCATCCATCCATTATTCAACAATCATCTTTTTTTTCTATATAACATAACCATCATTAATAAATAGGTTTTAGTTATTATAGATATATGTATATAATTCAAATTGAAATTCAGAATAATTATAATAAAATTACATAGAGTTATTGATTATTGTTTTATTTAATATCCATCAGGTTGTCCTCGTTTTCGCCACCAATCACTCACCGCATGAACTCCGGCCTCATCAAGATAGATTCCGTTCGCTACCGATTTCGGAACATCAAACACCACTTGGTGACCCCGGTCCTTTAACTCCAGCAAAACATAACCGGGACACGACTTTTCCAGTTCTGCATGGTCTGGCAACAGTTGATGGTGGATACGTCCAGCCTTGATTGTATGCTCAAGCGTCTCTTCATACATGATTTTACGGACAATGGCCTGGAATACTGACGTTAGAATGTGGGAACCGCCAGCTGCACCAATAACAAACTCGGGTTGGCCAGTTGTCATGTTACGAATGACTGTAGGTACACACGATGACAAAGGCCTCTTGAACGGAGCAATGTAGTTATAAATAGAGGGCTCGAGTTCAAAAGCGTTTTTGGTTTTGGGGACTGAAAAGTCATCCATTTCATTGTTTAAAACAATTCCTGTTTTACGGTCAGCAATAAACGACCCGAAAAAGAGGTTGATTGTTGTGGTCATGGATACGGCCATGCCATTTTCGTCAACAATCGAAAAGTGTGCCGTTCCGTGGGGGTCGACAGGCTCGTACGCAGGGTCGTATTCTTGCCATGGGTTTGTGTGGTCGTCAGAAATGTTTCGACGGATCCCGTCTGCCCACTCTCTTGCCAAAATAGTCTTGATAGTATCACTGTTGTCAATGTCGACTGGGTCTCCAAGCTGGCTTCGAGCTGAGCCCATCCACTTCATGGTCTCAACAAGTCTTTGTGTAGCAATTGGATCAAAGTCTGTTTGGTTGATATTGTCATTGTCCTTGAATCCGTCCATGACGTTCAAACCAAACAACAAAATAGGTCCACTAGAAGGATTAGGAGTCGTCAACACTTCTCTGCCTAAAAACTTTGTATATATAGGATCAGTGATTTCGACATTGTACTTGGTAAAGTCTTCCAAAGTGGCAATACCACCTGCTTGTTGAATCGATCTGACCAAGTGGGGTGCAATGGGTCCTTCTGGGTCATAAAACACTTTAGATGTCCCATTTTTAGCAATCAATTCCAAGGTATCTGCAAAGTTTTCTCTCTTGATGATTTCGTTTTCTCGCTTTACTCTCAGCTTACCAGTCTTTTCATCGTGTTCCAACAACCAGAACCACTGGTCAGCATATAGCAACAACAAATCGGCAACAAGGTCCATAGCTCTAGCCAAAGGCTCGCTTACTTTGAACCCTCTTCTATTGAGTTCAATCACTGGCTGGATCACCTCTTCCCATGGCAATTTACCATATCTCAAATGCGATTGATAAAGCCCTTCCAACTCGCCTGGAATACCTACGGCAAGGCCTCCAAGTTTGGATCCCCATGGATTATTCTTGTACATGTCTTTATAGGCAGCAGCTGGTGCCATTTCTCTTGCATTGAAAGCCAAAGATGACCCATTAGGTTGACTAACTAGGATAAATCCTCCACCACCAATTCCCGAGGAAAACGAGTTTACCGATCCAATACAGAGAGCCGTTGTGACAGCAGCATCAACGGCTGATCCTCCCTTTAACAAAATGTCTTTGGCCATTGTAGAACATTCTGGCACATCACAAGCAACGGCAGCCTTTTTAAAAGTAAAAGCATGGGAATGGTCCTTTTCTTCATCAATATTCATCAACAAGTTTAATGAAGATCGATGGAAAACCGACGTATTAATTTTAGGTGAGAAGGAATGGTGTCGGAATTTACTACCATGGCATTTAGTTTTGGATTTGATAGATTCCAAAAATTCCCCAACTGCTTGAGTTGCTTGCTGTGGTGTTGCTGTATATATAGCAACGATAAGCAATCCCGTCAAAAAGATAGATAAATGTAGGAGTCTGCATCCTGTTTTTTTCTTTTGTTTTGATACCACTGACGGTATCGAGGTATTTTCAAATAATGGAAGTTTGGTATCTGACATTCTTCTTTTTTTATTTTTATTTCATTATATAGTAGAAATAATAAAGAAGAAAAAAAAAGAAACAATAAATCAAACCTTGTTTATATTTTATATATATAGTAATTTAATCTAGATCATTACCTATTCACGTCAGATTTCCATTAGTAATATATATAGTCTATTTGGTTTGTTACAAGATCAAAATGTAACAAAAACTTGCATCAGAAATAATGAGTAATCTGACTGAAGATTACTAATCTTTATTCAGCCGTGAAACCAAAATACCTGGACGGACGGATCTTGGAGATGGTAAAAAATATAAAAATATAAAAAAACAAAAAAAAAAACACAACAATTATCGACAATAGCAATTAAGGTTTATTGTTTGCTTGCTAGAATGGAACAATTGAGTACTCAATTAAGTATATTCCGGGATCATATTTAGGCCGTGAGGTAGTTAGTAAAAAGAGAGAGAGAGGAACTAAAATGCGCTGATTGGGCTATTATTATATATACTTTTTTTTTTTTTCGTTTGTGTTTAGTGCATACTGGCTGTATGTTGAGTTGTTGGGGGAATTTTTTGATCCGACCATTCTACAAAAGCCCAAAAATTCAATGTCAAAAACGTTGAAAATATCCAGCCGCGCACCAAACCCGAAGCAGCAATAGTAAGGCAATTGATAGGATTCTTGGTAATAGGTAATATAGCAGTAAACACACTGAAAATATTTATTATTATTATCCCACAAACTGAAAAAAAAAAAAAAAAATCCCAACCACCAACAATTCTCGCAATGAATCAATCTTGTCTTTAAGATTGCTACTTTTCTACTCAATTACTCAACCAATTAGCTTTCTCTTCTTGATAATCCGGCCTACAAGTGTTATTTCTATATAACCTTTGGATCATCCCCCTTTTTCTTCTCTCTTTTCCTCTTAACAATTTTGTTTCCTGTTGTTGTTCCTAATCTTTTTTTTTTTTCTATCCCTTTTATTCCCTATATTTTTCCGTATCTATATTATTCCCACCTCTTAAAAAAAAACTTTTTTTATATATATATCTATTCCTTTTTCTCTCTTCCAGAAAGGAATTACTTTATATCCAAACTCGTTAATAAAAGTTGCTGTATCGGTTGCCTATATTCAGCCGAAGATTCCTATTTTCCAAAGTTAACTCTTTACGTATGTTGGTTATTTGCTCCTTTTTTTGTTGTAACAATAAAAAAATTTAAAAAAATCCAACAAATTTCAATTGATATAAAAAAAAAATTTTTTTTTGTTGAATTTTAACAATAATCCTTTTTATATTTCTTTAAAATTCAATTCAACTAACATTTTTTTTTAGATTTAATCCGTAATTATCATCATTCAAATCATTCAACTAGAAAAATGACATCAGAAGTATCGTCATCATTATCAAACTTATCAATTGGTGATCAATATGATCATTCAAAACTCCCAAAGAATTTTATCGGTCTTAATACAATAGATAATGCCCCAGAATCCGAAGTTAAAGCTTTTGTTAAATCTCATGGAGGTCACTCAGTTATTCAATCAGTATGTTATTTTCTATAAACTCTTTTTTTCCTCATCATATTCCTCCCCACAATCAAACTAACTCAGATCATCTTTTTTTTTTATTACCCCAACAGGTTCTTATTGCAAACAATGGTATTGCTGCAGTTAAAAACATTAGATCAGTCCGAAAATGGGCTTATGAAACATTCGGTAATGAACGCGCCATCTCATTCACAGTCATGGCCACCCCAGAAGATTTAGAGGCCAACGCAGACTATATCAGAATGGCCGATCAATACGTTGAAGTCCCAGGTGGCACAAATAATAACAATTATGCAAATGTCGAACTCATTGTAGATATCGCAGAAAGATACAACTGTCAAGCCGTATGGGCTGGTTGGGGTCATGCATCTGAAAATCCTCTTCTCCCTGATTCGCTAGCCGCCTCCCCTAAAAAAATCATATTCATTGGACCTCCAGGATCCGCAATGAGATCCTTAGGCGACAAAATCTCTTCCACAATTGTCGCCCAACACGCAAAAGTTCCATGTATCCCTTGGTCAGGTACCGGTGTAGATACCGTTGAATTTGACAAGGAAACCGGCCTCGTCTCTATCTCAGATGAAGTCTACAAAATGGGCTGCTGCTCTGGCCCTGAAGACGGCTTGGAAAAAGCCAAAAAAATCGGCTTCCCAGTAATGATCAAGGCCTCCGAAGGTGGCGGTGGTAAAGGTATCAGAAAGGTTGAAAACGAAAAGGACTTTATTTCTCTTTATCACCAAGTCGAAGGTGAAATCCCTGGCTCTCCAATCTTTATCATGAAGCTGGCTGGTAATGCCCGTCACTTGGAAGTCCAACTTCTTGCAGATCAATACGGTAACAACATCTCTTTGTTTGGCCGTGACTGTTCCGTCCAACGTAGACATCAAAAGATTATCGAAGAAGCCCCTGTAACTATTGCAAACCCAAAAACCTTTACCGAAATGGAAAAGGCAGCAGTCAGATTAGGAAAGCTTGTCGGTTATGTCTCTGCTGGTACCGTCGAATACCTTTACTCTCACCACGATGACAAGTTTTACTTTTTAGAATTAAAT
The DNA here is from genome assembly GCA_029678045.1 of Magnusiomyces sp. LA-1. Taxonomy (NCBI): domain Eukaryota; kingdom Fungi; phylum Ascomycota; class Dipodascomycetes; order Dipodascales; family Dipodascaceae; genus Magnusiomyces; species Magnusiomyces sp. LA-1. The sequence continues at coordinate 7,037,499 of CP115648.1, read as the reverse complement.
CCAAGACTTCAAGTCGAACACCCAACCACCGAAATGGTCACTGGTGTCAATCTCCCAGCTGCCCAATTGCAAATCGCTATGGGTATCCCTCTTCATCGTATCACTGACATTCGTCTCTTTTATGGTGTCGATCCTCACACTTCTACCCCAATTGACTTTGACTTTTCAACCGAAGACGCTCTCAAGACTCAAAGAAGACCAGTTCCAAGAGGACACACTACTGCCTGCCGTATCACTTCTGAAGATCCAGGCGAGGGTTTTAAGCCTTCCAGTGGTATGATGCATGAATTGAACTTTAGATCAAGTTCCAACGTCTGGGGTTACTTTTCCGTCGGTAACCAGGGTGGTATCCACTCCTTTTCAGACTCTCAATTTGGTCACATCTTTGCCTTTGGCGAAAACAGAAAAGCATCTCGTCAACATATGGTTGTTGCTCTCAAGGAATTATCCATTCGTGGTGATTTCAGAACCACTGTTGAGTACTTGATCAAACTTCTTGAAACTCCTGATTTCGAACAAAACAAGATTACCACTGGTTGGTTAGACGAATTGATTTCCAAGAAATTGACTGTTGAACGCCCAGACATGTTTATTGCTGTCATCTGTGGTGCCGCCACTAAAGCTCACATTGCTTCCGAGGCTAATCTCGAAGAAGTTCAAGTTTCCCTCGAAAAGGGTCAAGCCCCTGCCAGAGATACCCTCAAATCAATTTTCGCTATTGACTTTATTTATGAAGGCCAAAGATTCAAGTTTACCGCAACCAGATCCTCCGTCGATGCCTACACTTTGTTCATTAACGGCTCCAAGATTGATGTTGGCGTTAGAGCTTTGATTGATGGCGGTTTGTTGATTTCTCTTGGAGGTAAGTCTCACAGTGTTTACTGGAAGGAAGAAGTTGGTGCCACCCGTTTGTCTATTGACTCCAAGACTTGCTTATTGGAGGTTGAAAATGACCCAACTCAACTCAGAACTCCTTCCCCTGGTAAGCTCGTCAAGTTCCTTGTTGAAAACGGTGAACACGTCACAGCTGGCCAACCATACGCTGAAGTCGAAGTCATGAAGATGTATATGCCTTTGGTTGCCCAAGAAGATGGTGTTGTTCAACCCATCAAGCAACCTGGATCCACTCTTCAAGCCGGTGACATTCTTGCCATTTTGGCTTTGGATGATCCTTCCAAGGTCAAGCTTGCAAAGCCATTTGAAGGTCAATTCCCAGATATGGGCACTCCAACCGTCATTGGTATGAAGACTTTCCAAAGATTCGAAGTTCTTACCAAGACTCTCAACAACATTCTTGCTGGTTTTGACAACCAAGTTGTCATGAACCGCACCTTGAAGGAATTGATTGAAGTTCTTAGAAACCCCAACTTGCCTTTTGGCCAATGGTCTCAACAAGCTTCAGCTCTCCACTCCAGAATACCCCAAAAACTGGATTCTATCCTTTCCAGTTTGGTTGAAAAGGCCAAGGCCAAGAATGCCGATTTCCCAGCTAGACAATTATTAAAGTCTTTTGACAAGTTTGTTCCTCATGATCCAACCGACGCCCTTATCTTCAGACAAGCTATTGAGCCTTTGGTATCAATCTGCAACCAATACGCTGAAGGCCTTGTTGCTCATGAATTCAAGGTTATTAATGGATTTTTGGAACAATACTACGAAGTCGAGAAGCTTTTCTCTCAACCAAATCTTCGTGATGAAGACGTTATCTTGCGTCTTCGTGACGAGAACCGTGACGATATCAAGAGCGTTGTTATGACCATCTTGTCTCACAGCAGAGTCGGTGCCAAGAACAACTTGTTGCTTGCCATTTTCAATGAATATGCTCCAGGAAAGGTTGAAAGCGTCAACATTGCCAAGTACTTGCGTCCATCCTTGAAGAAGATTGTCGAACTCGAATCCAGATTCACCCAAAAGGTTGTTTTGAAGGCCAGAGAAATCTTGATCCAATGCTCTTTACCATCTTTGAAGGAGCGATCTGATCAATTGGAACACATTTTGAGATCTTCTGTTGTTGAAACTTCTTATGGTGAAATCGGCTACGATCGCAGAACTCCAAACTTGCAAAACCTCAAGGAAGTCATCGATTCTAAATACACCGTCTTTGATGTCTTGACTCAATTCTTCAACCACTCTGATCCATACGTCGTTTTGGCTGCCCTCGAAGTCTACGTTCGTCGTGCTTGCAGAGCTTACACCATTTTGGAACTCAACTATCACAACGAGGATGGTGCCAGCCCTGCTGTTACCTGGAAGTTTAAGCTTTCTTCCCTTGCCGAGGCCGCTTTCAACACCATGACCCAACCTTCCACCCCATCTTCTCCTAAGGATATCCAAAGATCTTTGTCTGTTTCTGATCTTACCTTTATGGCTGACAAGGGTGCTGAACAAGATCCAGTCAGAACTGGTGTCATCTCTCCTGCCGTTGATTTTGACGATATTGATGAAGCCATTTCTAACGCTTTGGAACACCTTCCAAGAAAGAACGATGGCTTTGAATTCTCTTCTGCCAACAGCTCCAGAAGCTCTCTTGCTGCTCAACGCCGCCCTGCTCCAGCCCCAGCCCAATCAAAGTTTTTGAGCAATGTCTGCAGCATCATGGTTAGAACCGAAACCCACATGGATGATGATACCATTTTGGCTCGTTTGAAGGAAGTCATTGAAGACTACAAGGATGATCTTACTGCCTGCAGTGTTCGCCGTGTCACCTTTGTCATTGGCGAAGGTGTAGGTAAATACCCACAATACTTCACTTTCCGTGGCCCTGACTACACTGAACACAAGGCTATTCGTCATATTGAACCCGCTTTGGCCTTCCAATTGGAACTCGGACGTCTCTCTAACTTCAACATTAAGCCAATCTTCACTGACAATAGAAATATCCACGTCTACGAAGCTACTGCTAAGAACGCTTCAACTGATCGCAGATTCTTTACTCGTGGCATTGTGAGACCTGGCAAGTTGAGAGATGAAATCTCTACTGCTGAGTACTTGATTTCCGAAGCCAATCGTCTTATGTCTGATATTTTGGATGCTCTCGAAGTTATTGGTACCTCCAACTCTGATTTGAACCACATTTTCATCAACTTCTCAGCTGTTTTCTCCTTGGAACCTGAACAAGTTGAAGCCGCTTTTGGTGGATTCTTGGAACGCTTTGGCCGCCGTTTGTGGCGTCTTCGTGTCACCAACGCTGAAGTCCGAATTGTCATCAGTGAACCAAAGACTGGTAAGACCTATCCTTTGAGAGCCTTGATCAACAACGTCTCTGGTTATGTTGTTGAATCCGACTTGTACGCTGAAGTTCGCAACGACAAGGGTGAATGGATCTTTAAGAGTCTTGGCAAACCTGGTAGCATGCACTTGAGACCTATCAGCACTCCATATTCTACCAAGGAATCTCTTCAACCAAAGAGATACAAGGCCCATCTTATGGGTACCACTTACTGTTACGATTTCCCAGACTTGTTCAGACAAGCCATTGCTTCCAACTGGAAGAAGTTCCCCAATCTTAAGATGCCTGAAGACTTTTTCTCTTCTATTGAATTGATTTTGGATGCTTCTGGTGAACTTTCTGAAATCAACAGAGAACCCGGTACCAACAACATAGGCATGATTGCCTGGAAGGTTATCGCAAAGACCCCTGAATACCCACGTGGCCGTAAGTTTGTCATCATTGCCAACGACATTACTTTCAAGATTGGTTCCTTTGGTCCTCAAGAAGATGCTTTCTTTGATGCCGTTACTCAAATGTGCCGCAAGGAAGGTATTCCAAGAATCTACTTGTCTGCCAACTCTGGTGCCCGTATTGGCATTGCTGAAGAATTGTTGCCATTATTTTCTGTCGCCTGGGTTGATGAAAAGGACCCAAGCAAGGGATTCAACTACTTGTACTTGACCCCAACCACTTACTCTGACCTTGTCAAGTCTGGCAAGAAGAACTCTGTCATTGTTGAAAGAATCGTCGAAGATGGTGAAGAAAGATACAAGATTGTCACCATTGTTGGTTTGGAAGATGGTTTGGGTGTCGAGTGTTTGAGAGGTTCTGGTTTGATTGCCGGTGCCACCTCAAGAGCTTACAAGGACATTTTCACCATCACCCTTGTCACCTGCCGTTCCGTTGGTATTGGTGCCTACTTGGTTCGTCTTGGTCAAAGATCTATTCAAATTGAAGGCCAACCTATCATCTTGACTGGTGCTCCTGCCATCAACAAGCTTCTTGGTCGTGAAGTCTACTCTTCCAATTTGCAACTTGGTGGTACCCAAATCATGCACAAGAATGGTGTTTCTCATCTTACTGCTACTGATGACTTTGCTGGTGTCGAAAAGATTGTTGAATGGATGTCTTATGTTCCTGCTCAAAGAGACTTGCCTGTTCCCGTTTTGGAAACTGGTGACAACTGGGACAGAGACGTTGAATTCACTCCAAGCCGCAACGAGCCTTACGACGTCAGATGGTTGATTGCTGGTAAGCACAATGATGACGGTTCTTTTGAAAGCGGTCTCTTTGATAAGGATTCCTTTTTCGAAACCCTCAATGGCTGGGCCCGTGGCGTTGTCATTGGACGTGCTCGTCTTGGTGGTATTCCTTTCGGTGTTATTGGTGTTGAAACCAGAACCATTGAAAATGTCATCCCTGCCGATCCTGCCAACCCAGACTCTACCGAAGTTGCTTTGCAAGAAGCTGGTCAAGTTTGGTACCCCAACTCTGCTTACAAGACTGCTCAAGCCATCAATGATTTCAACCAAGGTGAACAACTTCCATTGATGATCTTGGCCAACTGGAGAGGTTTCTCTGGTGGTCAACGTGATATGTACAATGAAGTCTTGAAGTATGGTTCTTACATTGTTGACGCTTTGGTCAACTACAAGCAACCAATCATGATTTACATTCCTCCTACTGGTGAACTCCGTGGTGGTTCTTGGGTCGTTGTTGATCCAACCATCAACCCAGACATGATGGAAATGTACGCCGATGAAGAATCAAGAGCTGGTGTTCTTGAACCCGAAGGTATGGTTGGTATCAAGTTTAGAAAGGACAAGTTGATTGCCACTATGAAGCGTCTCGACAAGAAGTATGCTGATCTTTGTGAACAAATTGAAGCTGCTAAGAAGAAGGGTGCTCCTGAATCCGAAATCAGCGATTTGCAATCCAAGCTTGCTGAACGTGAAGAAGATTTGTTGCCAATCTATCAACAGATCTCTGTTCAATTTGCCGACTTACACGATCGTGTCGGAAGAATGGAGGCCAAGGGCACCATTAGAAAGGCCTTGACCTGGAAGGACTCTAGAAGATACTTTTTCTGGCGTATCCGCAGACGTCTTAACGAAGAATACTTGTTCAAGAGAATCAAGGAAGTTCTTCCTCAATCTACAAGATTGGAGCAAGTTGCTCGCGTCAAATCTTGGTACATGTCCAAGGTTACTGATAGTGACGATGACCAAGCCGTTGCTTTGTGGTTGGAAGAGAACCACAAGGAATTGGCTCACAACGTCACTCAATTGAAGAAAGACAGCACCACTGCTACCTTCCTTTCATTACTCAGAAGCAACAAGGAACAAGCTGTTTCTGGATTAGCTGAAGCTATCAAGAAATTGAGTCCAGCTGAACGTGAAGCTTTACTTAAGCAAATTCAATAAATTTAAAATCATGGAACAAAAAAAACAATTTAAAATGAAAAAAATATAACACTGGATACAACAACAACAACATCAACATTTATTTAGGGAATCTTATATTAAAAAATAAAAAAACGGAAAAATACATAACTAATTTATATTTAATAGATATTTAATAATAATTTTTAAAAACTTAAAATTTATTTTTTTGTAATCTTCATTCAACAGTATTTTAAATAACTCCACGAACCCTTTTACTGAAAAACTTGCCCAAGAAGATGTTCATTCAGATATTTTCAAAAGTACACTATTAAGGCAAGACATTACAATGTAGAGCACCAACCCCATATATGTAGTAGTAGTTGTAAGTAAGTGGCTAAATGGGGTGTGACATCTTTTGTACAGTAGCAAAATCAATGAGGCTGATCAAATTATTATAAATTCTGGCAAAATTGAACTTCCCATTCTCTTTTTAACAAAAAAAATCAGTAAAGTTAGTTTGTTCGCTTTTTTATTCAAATCTAATATATAATCCTCACACACTTCTTACAAATAGTTATTCGATATCAAGAATTATATACTATGTCAGCATTACCAGTCATCGGTATTGATCTTGGAACAACCTATTCATGTGTAGGCTGCTTGAAAAACGACAGAATTGAGATCATTGCAAACTCTCTAGGCAAACGTACAACTCCATCCATAGTTGCATACACCGCAAATCCTAGTGAGGTATTGGTTGGTATAAATGCCGCTTATCAAATGCCAGGAAACTCTGCAAACACTTTCTACAATTCGAAGAGAGTCATTGGCAAGATCTTTGGCGATCCAACTATCAGCTCTGATATCGAGAAGTTCCCGTTCAAAGTCATCAAAGAACCAAGTAATGAACAAAGTGGGAAAGCTGTGTTTGCTATTACCAATGGACACAAGTTCACTCAATGCCACAACAAAAGCTGGGTCTCACCTGAAGAAGTTGCGGCTGAGGTTCTCAAGACTTTGAAGTCATCAGCCGAAAGTTATATTGGTACCAAAGTTCGCCATGCGGTTATCACTGTTCCTGCTTACTTCAATAATGAGCAACGTAAGGCCACTAGAAAGGCGGGGGAATTAGCAGGACTGAATGTATTGAAGTTACTCAATGAACCAACAGCAGCAGCCTTAGCTTACGGAGAGCATGGCGATGGGCAGTCAAAAAGTTTGGATACTGATCACAACACGCCCAAGACTATTCTGGTATTTGATCTTGGAGGTGGGACTCTTGACGTGTCGCTTCTCAAATTTACTAAGGGTGATTATAATGTCATTGCTACTTTTGGTGACAATCACCTTGGAGGCGAAGACTTTACCAACACCATCATTGATCACTTTCTTAAAAAGTTTGCTAATCAAATCAACATATCTGTTACAGAGCTCTCATGCAACCGAAAGATTCTGAGAAAATTGCGTAGTCACTGCGAAGAGGTAAAACTAGTTCTGTCATCATCACAAAAAGCTAATATCTACGTTGAGAACCTTTATGGGGAGCGTGAATTGAACAGCAGTATGGATCGGAAAAAGTTTGAAGAAATCAACCAGAGTCTTTTTGACAGATTGACAAAACCACTTGATAAAGTGCTTAAAATATCTGACATTGACAAATCGCAAGTCGATGACATTGTATTAGCTGGAGGTGCAACAAGAATGCCAAAAGTCAGAGAAATATTGCATGATTACTTTGGCAAGGATGTACTCAAGGAGACTATAAATCCAGATGAAGCAGTCAGTTTTGGAGCAACAATAATGGCAATCAAATTGGCCAAAGATCGCATAGAAGAGCTGGATGATGAAGTGATTCAGAAACAGCTGAGATACATGATACAGAATAATAAAGCTCTACATTCCAGCATTTCACTACATGAGATCATTCCTATGAGTATATCAACTGATATATTATGCAAAAGGGTTTCTGTCATTATTCCCAGAAATACGCCAATTCCTACATCGATAACTAACTCTTTTCCTACCTCTCGCAACAATCAAATCACAATGGACTTTGAATTTTATGAAGGCGAAAGCTTGCTGACTGAAAAAAATAACTTGCTGGGGTCATTCATTGTCACAAACCTGACGCCACGTTTGCGTGGCCAAACAGAAGTCTCTGCCACCGTTTCAGTCGACCTAGATGGTATCATGAAGATTAGTGCTCATGAGATTGAAAAAATGCCAGCAACAGGATCAGTGGCAATGGGTGAAATACTGCAGTCAGAAAAAAAAATCAAAGAGCTTGTAATTGAAGACATCAGCAACACGCTTACGATGGAGCAGAGAATAAACATGATCCAGAACCATAAAGATACGGAAGCTGAGGATGCAAAAGAGTACCAGCGTCGATGCTCTTTATCTGACTTGATTTTTGCCATAGATGATGTTTTGCATACAGCAAAGAAGTTAGAAACAAAACAGCTAACAAAGCAAGAAAAGGCAGCTCTCGGGAAACTGAAAAATATGAGTTCTTTGTACGATAATGATTCTGAAGCTACTGAAGAAGAAATCTTGTCTGAAAAGAAATATGTGGATGATTGGCAACAAATATTTTCATCAAAAGTATCAAATGGCTTTACAACAAACATAATACCGACATCGACGGCAGGATATTCTGGTAACGCTAGAAGAAAATCTAAAAAAAACAAAAGATTTTATTTTTTTTAGCGATATCAAAAAGGGATTTTATTTTTTCATATGAATTTCAGATGTATAACTAAGTTGACAATGACTTAATATATATGCAAAAATGATAAGCGGTTAATAAAAATGGTGATAACTATATGCGCTTATCTTTGTTTTTATAAGTTGTAACCATTTTCAGATAGTTATTATTTGTTGATATTTGTAAATGGCTCTCAATGTAATCCAGAAGCTAGATCTAATTAGATTCAAAAAGTTTATGCATAGTTTGGCCAACATTATTTTTATCGCTTTGTATATTTCATCAGATAGCATAAGAGCTCAAAGATGTGCTATTTGTGAATCATTATAGAAAACAATATAGTATACCTGATAAGGATAGTAGTGAGCTATCAACCTTCTAGATACTTTTGAAAGCGGCCAATAACCACCTTTGTCGAAAATGAAATGCAAAAAAAAAAAAAAATAAAAGGGTTTTGCATAATCTAAAAAATTTGATACTTTGAGTATATCTTTATATTTCTTTTTCTTAAAAAGCAAATTAAACAAAATATCATCCAATCTCCATAAAAACTACCTAATTATTTGGTTTCATATTGTCATAACCACTCTCAATATATGAATTATCGTCCATGTTTCAGGTATAGATGGTGCAGTTCTTCAGCCAATAATTTCTATAAAAGTTAAGAATTTCCGGGTTCATTTGATTCAATCATTCAACCTTTTCATTGACCTCAATAGTAATATACAGCCCAATTTTACAATATTGCGACTTGAAAAAAACTAAAAAATAAAAGCTTCATTGCTATCATTTATAATACTATTTTTGCACCAAGTGAAACTAGCTCAGAATACTCAAATGAAATCTGATGTAATAGAAATGGAAAAAGGAAAAGTTGCACCAATGTGTGTTGAGAGTAACGATTTCAACGGTAACATGGGTGCACGTATCTCGTCTATATTTGTTATTTTTGTTGCTGGTTTATTTGGAGCTCTTTTCCCAGTTATATCAAAGCATTTTTGTGGATATGAAAACAATAATGACATTCCACAAAAGTGGTATTCATACAAGGCAATTTCGAGACAATTTTTTTTCGCTGCAAAATATTTCGGCTCTGGCGTAATTATAGCTACTGCTTTAATCCATCTTCTCCAACCAGCTAATGGATATCTCACAAATGAATGTCTAGGAGAGTCTTGGAACGAATACCCCGCAGCTTATGGCATTGCATTGGGGTCATTATTTATGACATTTTTTGTTGATCTTGTATCTCGCAAGTATTTAGAAAAGCGTGGAGTGGTACATACACATGGTGGCCCAGGCCTTGCCGACAGGGCTCATCAATTGGAAAACGATGAAATGAAGATCTTCAACAGCTCAAATGTTCACAAAGATAATTATAATATTGCAGAGGTTTCAGTCTCAAATAAGAATTCACCACAAACTTTTTCCCCGAGCGTTAGTAATTATAATGGCAAATCAAACATTTTGCATGATTTTCAACACCCAAACTGTTTACCTGTAACAAATAATAATATTAATAATAATAATAATGATTCATCTAGCCAAACTAGCTCTGCGGACGAAGAAACTGTAAAGGCAAGAAACTTAGCGATGCAGCTTGGTTCTATTTTTATTTTGGAATTCGGCATCATTTTCCACTCAGTTTTTATAGGGCTGTCTTTAGCTGTTAGTGGTAATGAATTCACAAGCTTGTACATTGTTATCACTTTCCATCAACTGTTTGAAGGCCTTGGTTTGGGAACTCGTCTTGCTACAGCCCCCTGGCCAAAAAGAAAACCAGGTGCTGTATTTTTTGCACGTGGAAACAAATGGTGGCTTCCATGGGCATTGGCACTTGCTTTTGGGCTGACAGCACCTATTGCAATTGCTATAGGGATAGGCGTCCGTACTTCTTATCCTCCAGGAAGCCGCAGATCACTTATCACTAATGGTGTGTTTGATGCAGTATCCGCTGGTATTTTACTATATGCCGGTCTAGTCGAGCTAATAGGAAATGAGTTTCTGAATTCTGAAGATTTTTCAAAAGCGTCACTTGGTAGACTTTTGGCGGCTTACGGGTACATGTGTCTGGGAGCAGGGTTAATGGCTTTGTTAGGCAAATGGATCTGATTTTTAGTTAGTCTTTCACTGTCACTATATAGACAATTTAATTTTAGTTTTAGAAGTTGCTGATCCACCACAATTTTGGTTTGGCGAAAAATGATTAGTATTAAATTTTGTACCCGATAATTTAACTAGTCAAAATATTAAGCGAGAAGTACATCTAACTCGCAATTGCTTATCTTAAAAAATATAATATTAAAATGGTTAAAAATTATTAGACTAATATTGCAAACAATAAATTTCTTATATTAAACTAATACTATAACTTAAAAATTGACTTACAAAATAACCCGTAGTTATATTGCTAACTAGTACAAAATTTAGTGGTGGCTGCCCTTAGATGGCTTAGTGGCCAAAGTCTTGAGCTGGTTGTTGACTGCATCAAGTCGGTCTGTCTTGACATTGTATTGGCGTGCAAAGCTCGACAAGTTGCCAAGTGTTCTGGTCAAGGCCATGGCTGCTCCATCTGCTACAAAGTCAACAGGTGCACCAATCAAATTGGAAAGAACGACTTCAGCTCCATTAGTGACAGATTGGAAAAAGGGTCCCAAAAGGGCGTTACCAACAGCCAAGGAAAGACCTCCAGTAAGTGGTGCAAGAACTTGGGTCACAGTTGCAATACCGTTGTCAATCTGTGAGTCCAAACCGGTGATCACAGCAGAGATAACATCAGCAGCAGCATGTCCATCATGGCTGGCAAGTTGCTTGGCCAAAGTGTCAACGGTCTGACGAACATTGGTAACTGAACCCTTGACGCCATCCATGATTGGACCTTCTCTCTTGCCGTGGTTAGGAACTGTGGCACTGAGCTTTTTGGCAGCAGTGGCAAGTCTGGTGGTGTCGACATTGTATTGCTTACCAAAGCTGGCAGCACGGTTGAGAGTGTTGGCAAAAGCCATTCTGACAGGAGCAGCAATCAAATCAGCTCCACCACCAACAACATTGGAGATCACGACCTCAGCTCCGTTAGTGACGGATTGGAAAAATGGGCCTAACAAAAAGTTACCGACAGCCATTGAAAGCCCACCAGTGAATGGAGACAAGACTTGGGATACCATGGCAATTCCATTGTCAATTTGAGAGTCCAACCCGGTGATGACAGCGGAAACAACATCAGCTCCGGCATGGCCATCATGTCGTTGAAGTTGCTTGACCAAAGTATCAACGGTTTGTTGAGCGTTCATGACACCTGAGTGGACACCATCGATGATGGCTCCGTTTTGACGAGCAACAAGCTCAACTTCTCTTTTGTGATGTTGTTGAGAAGACTTGACAGTGTAGCTCTTGAGCTGGTCAGAAACAGCCATGAGTCGGGTGGAGTCAATGTTGTACTTGGCAGAGAGTTTAGCCAAATTGTTGAGGTTGTTAGCAAAGGCCATTTTGGCAGTGTTGCTGACCATATCAATAGGAGCGCCTATGATGTTGGAAAGAACGACTTCAGCTCCATTAGTGACAGATTGGAAAAAGGGTCCCAAAAGAGCGTTACCAACAGCCAAGGAAAGACCTCCAGTAAGCGGAGCCAAGGTGCTGGCAATGGTAGCAATACCGTTGTCGATCTGTGAGTCCAAACCAGTGATCGCAGCAGATACGACATCAGCAGCAGCATGGCCATCATGGCTGGCAAGTTGCTTGGTCAAAGTGTCAACAGTTTGACGGTAATTGGTGATGGAGCCCTTGACACCATCGGCAATTGGGGTTCCAGCGGCGCTGACAGAAGAGGCAGCGAGGATAGCGACGGAAGCGAGTTTAGCGTTGACCATTTTGAAGTATAATGAGATAAATATAAAAAGCTGTAAAAGGCTAGAAAGCGAGTGACTGAAGCTGGATAATAAAAGAGAGACTAAAGTTAGATAGAGTGCTGGCTAATGTTTAGCAGTTGATTGTCAAAAGAGAGACTGAAGTTGGAATTGTTTGATTGATGATGGAAAAAAAAAGAATAAAAAACTTCTTTTGAATTGAGAAAATTCAACTCCTTTTATATTTCGGAATATAATTAGTTTTTTCTATAGCTTATATATCAATGACTTATTTTTTTTGAGTTTCGGATTCATTAGTACCTTAACATGGTTGTCAAAATATTATGAATCAATAATTGACTGATGTATTATACAATCATAATTTGCTAGAAATTATTGTTTAATTTATTTGTTATAACTGTTTTCAAGTCATTAGTAACTTTCAAAGTCACTAAATTACACATTACTTAAAATTATATGCTGTTTGTTGAAAAATTACATGTTTTTTTCTTCTTTTTTTTCTTTTTCAAACATAAAACGAAAGTCATTAATTTCTAATACGGTAAGACCACTTCAACCAGACATATAAATAAAAAAAGACACATTTGGAATTTGGTAAGCAAATAGCATCCAATTGAATGATTTAGCATCTAGAACCCTGTAAATAGCAAAAGCATGAATCTTGTTTACAAATTGCGAGAAATTATGGTTTTGATTTTGATTAATAACTAGTTCAAACATATCAAATTATGCTAATCTATTTTGTCCAATCACATTTAAAAAAAATATTTCATCCCATGAATGAAATTCCGGCAATTGGTATATGTCACTGCCAAACTTGAAATCCCGATGGCTATCTATTCTAAAATAGAATTAAATGTTGGTCAAGTTTAAATACAACTACAGATAGATAATTTCAATTAAATAAGTCTAGAATATATAATCCAGCTTGTCCCTAGATCATCTAACAGGTTTGACTCTCAACTGAATTGAAAATGAAGCCTAATACTTTCAAAGTATCTGTTGGACTGTTTTGTAGTGATAATATGACGTAACTTGAAATATCGGAAAGAACTCGAATTGCATCACTAGCATAAGCTTATCGCACAAGATTAATTATTTGTAATATTTGTTTCATAATTGAGAAATGTATCAATAACAAAAGCAATACTAGAGCGAATACATATAGTTTAATTGGTTATGTAGTTTATTAAAAACGTACTTTATGATATAAGCTTTAAAGGTATCGTGCGATTAATGCACTGAGTATTGTAGCTTCTCATATAACTTTCAACATCTGTTGGAAAAATAGTTGATAGAGCCACAGTTGTATTAATGCGACTTTTCTAGATTTCAAGAAGTATTATAAATACGTTCAAGATAGTCAAGTTGAGAGATGTAAAATAAACACTCAAATATTCATTTTAATTGATCAATAATTGATAAAATTATCAATATTTGATTTAAAAAATCTATAAATTGATTGACAATGGTATTGCAACTGTGACCTAAGTTCTTGCACCACTTACTGGAGGTCTTTCCTTGGCTGTTGGTAACGCCCTTTTGGGACCCTTTTTCCAATCTGTCACTAATGGAGCTGAAGTCGTTCTTTCCAATTTGATTGGTGCACCTGTTGACTTTGTAGCAGATGGAGCAGCCATGGCCTTGACCAGAACACTTGGCAACTTGTCGAGCTTTGCACGCCAATACAATGTCAAGACAGACCGACTTGATGCAGTCAACAACCAGCTCAAGACTTTGGCCACTAAGCCAGCTAAAGGCAACCGCCACTAGATGCTACAGAGATCAAACAAATCAAAACAGCATATGCTCATAAACTATGATATAGCCTCACGTATAGTCAAGCCATATATGTTTTATGTTATACTATAAAAATAAAGCAGTAGTAGATTTTTTAATTGTTGATGCGATTTTCAATCAACTTTATCGCATTAGTCCGATGGTTATCTTCAACCCTAACCACAAATGTGTTGCTTTTTTTTTTTTTACTTCTTTTTGTTATGAACGGCTTATACATAGCGTAGCGGTTACTCATAGTAACTAAAACCACAGAACAAGGTAAAATATATTCCTCCCTTTTTTAATCTCATTCCTCTTGATCATGCATCTTTTGATTCATAATTTTGCAATCCACACTAAATCCATCTTTATTTTGAGAAGCATCGCGTTGTAGAAAATTCACATTGCGTCTACCGAATTGAAATTATACCATTATGTCTCATTTGAAAATTGCGTTCATTCACCCTGATCTAGGAATCGGTAAGAATTAACTTTTTCTATTGGATTTGATTACACAATTCCAGCTACAAACCTCAAAACATACTAATCACAATTTTTGATTTTATTTGTTTATACAGGAGGAGCTGAACGGCTAGTGGTTGATGCTGCTGTTGGCCTACAAGAACTTGGTCATTACGTTACAATCTATACAAGTCACTTTGACAAGAAACGCGCTTTTCCCGAAACAACAGATGGAAAGTTGAAGATCAAGGTTTTAGGTGACGGAATCGTTCCCCGTAATTTTCATGGAAAGTTTTCGATTGTATGTGCCATGCTTCGTCAACTTCACTTAATATTTGCGCTTCTAAACACCAAGGAAGGTCAAGCTTATGATTTGTTTGTTGTGGACCAGTTATCAATCTGTATCCCCTTTATTCGAGAATATGCTCCAAATTCAAGGATTTTGTTTTATGGCCACTTTCCAGACAAGTTATTGGCTGATCACGAAAGTATACTCAAAAAAATCTACAGATTTCCCTTTGACGTTTTGGAGCAGTGGTCTACCAGTCAATCTGACGTCATAATTGTGAATTCGAAATTCACAAGATCAGTTTTTGAGAAAGAGTTTCCTAAGATCCAAAAGGAATTGGGTGTAGCTTACCCATGTGTCAATACCAAACCTACAACATACGAACATAGCCCCTTTGCGCCTTACTCTTTCGTCTTGTCTATCAATAGATTTGAAAAGAAAAAAAATGTTGAGCTGGCAGTTAATGCCTTTACTCTTGCTTTGAAGCAGGCGCCTCCAGAGGAAGCAGGAAAGCATAAGCTTATTTTAGCAGGAGGATATGATCCTCGTGTACAAGAAAATCTTGAATACATGGCACAATTGCAAATGCTATGTAAAAAGAACCAACTATCCTACGTTGTTGTATGGCCCACCGATGGTCCTTCAGCTTATAACACTCGCGACGTTCAATCTAAAAATGTCGTTTTCATTCCTTCAGTTAGCCACAATATCAAGCAGTCATTGCTTGCAGACGCTGCCTTGCTGGCTTACACACCTTCTAATGAACACTTTGGTATTGTTCCTTTAGAGGCAATGTTTGCTGGAACTCCAGTTATTGCCACAAACACAGGTGGTCCGTTAGAGACCATAACATCAGAAACTGGTTGGTTGCTTCCTCCAGACGCTGACAAGTGGGCTGAAATATTCGCATACAGCTTGTTTTCCATTTCGCCAGAAGAACGACTAAGATTTCAAGAAAATGGAAGAAAAAGAGTCCTGGAGAACTTTAGCGAGATACAAATGGCTAGGCAATTTGAAAAATATGGGCAATTGGCTATTGCTACTCAACGAAAAAAAGACTTTAGCTTAAAGCTGTTGGAAATTGTAATCATAAGTTTAATGGTTATTTTGGTTTTTGGTACGTTTACAATATACAGTAGACCTAGAAGATCACCAAATATTGCTTAAACTCTCTTTCTTATTTTTTTTAAAAAAAATTGATGAATTTTATATGTGTAATGACAATTTGATTTTATTTTGAGTAGAATTGTATTTTAGAATGCTAGATATACGTTGCTCTTTAGCAACATGCTATTTATGTTACCATGATTGTTTTTTTTTTTTTATGAAATTCATGAAATTAATCTTCGAATAGTAAAGTAAGATTCTATATGCTACTTCACTTATCATCCAGTGATATGAAATGTTTTAATAGTTACCTGTCTTAATCTTGTATATGCTAGTGGGAAAAAAAGTAGTGTTTCCTTTTAATGGACAAATGCAAAGTAGGCGACTTTCATTATCAATTAAAGTGAATAAATAAAATTGCAGATTCTGTTATGATTGCGATTAGGGTTGAGAATGCATTTGTGATTCTAACGTTGTAGCTGTGTTAGCTAATTGTACCATTTGCCGTCTTTGAAGATATATTTGTTTTTGTAGCAATTGTTGTTGGTGAGGTGTTAGTTTTCGCAATTGGGCCTGAGCTTTAGCTTGATTTAAAGCTCGGACTTGAGATTGGGCTTCAGTTTCAGTAGAAAGCTGAACTTGTTGTTGTGGTGTTAATGCAGTGGTTGGTTGTTGTAAAGCACTTCTAACTTGTGCCTGTTGAGCCTGGATTTGCAGGTACTTTTGTTGTCTTACAATAGGATTGATAGTTCGTTGACCCTCATCCGGATGATCTGGGTCAACAGCAAGAGATCTCCCAAGAATTCCACTACTAGGGGGACGAACTCCTCTTGGCAATAAGGCATTGGCTAGCAGTTCCCTCATTTTGATAAAACTGTTTTTTATTCGGACGGGGACTATGACATTTTGCTCTAAAGGGACAGGGATAGATCGTTGTACGCCTTCCATCACTAGTTGAACTTCCTCATCCGGGTCAACAGCAGAGCCTCCCAAAGCCTCGTTTTCATCTGCCAGTTGTTGGACTGTTGACATAGAGGCCAGCTTCACTTGGTTCATTTTTTGATAGTTTAACAAGAGTACGTCGTATGAAGCTGAACGACCGGGGACAGCCCTTTTAGCACTCATTGTGTGAGTTTTGCAAGTTAAGGATCGTGCACACTTTGATCCATCAGGCAACAAGACACCGCACTGTTTTTCAACATTTACAGGAGCTTTAGGCTTGGTTGATTTTGCCTTTACCTTTTCCTTTTCCTTGCGTTGCTGTTGCCTCTGTTGCTTTTTTCCTGTTTTCTTGGTAATTTTAGCCAAATCTAATTGGTCAATAGTGGGAGGTTCCTCTCCATTGGCTATAGCTCTGGCTCTGGCCTCTTCAAACGCTTGACGTCTTTGTTTTGTCATGTTGAACTTTCTAGTTTTCTTTTTCGGTGGCGACTGATCCTCCAATGAAGGTTCAGGGTGAGCTAAATTGACATCATCTTTAGAAGAATCGATTTTTCGTTTTTTTAAAGGGGAATTATTGGTTGATGCAGCATTAGGTGACTGACTTTGTTCTACTATAGGTATTGTTTGTTTTCTCTTTTTCCTCAAGGGTGAAGAAGTGGTATTTGTGTTGTTGGTGTTAGAGTTAGGGCTGTTTGTTGATGCGGTGGATAAACCATTTTCGGAGGGTGAAATTTTAAACTTCGTATTAAACCGCAGATTGGAGTCGGAAACGAGCTTTGATAAAGGAGGGGCCTTTGGGCATGATGATTCGATATGGTATTGAAGAGATGAAACCCAAAGAGGTTTCGAGCAATATGGACATAGTCGATACTGGATATCTGATTGGAGTAAATTGGTAGAGGTTAACACCGCTCGATCCTCATACGATATAACTGGAGCAGCAGGGTGACGATAATATGAAAGTTTATCAGGCTCCGCAATCAACGGGTCCGGTCTATTTTTTACAATGTCATGAATTTGTTTATCTAAAGATATTGAAAAGACAAAAACAACAAATAAATTTTTTAATAAGTAAGACTAGGTAAAGTTTCATATGAGATGATTATGACAGATTTGTAGAGAGATGTATACTCTGTGAGATAATAAAAAAGAGTTCACTTTGAAACAGAAATAAAAGCATATGCTTCTTACAAAAAAAAAGCTCAAAAAACTCTTCATAAACTACAAATAATGATGGGGTAAATTAAAACGCAAAGAGTGAAATTTTCATACCTGATTCTTCTAATTGCAAGGCCAAATCCATCCAGCTTTCATTCTCCGATAAAGGGGGGTTCGATGCATTTTTATCAAAATCAGGTTTAGATGAAGCAGGAAAGGTCCTGACATTGGTTATAATATGCTGAGAGGTTTTAGATTCAGAAAATGCTTTTGCTAGCAGCTCTGAGTTCGAAAGAGGCATGGCGCACGGGATGTGGTGTTTCTTTTTTTGTTGTAGATATGAAATTTGCTGATCTGGTGGTTACATAAAGAAGCGGCAACAATGTAATTAGATGCTAGAAATACAAAAATAAAAAAAAATAATATAATATTTAAAATAGAAATAGAAATAGAAATGGTCAAAGCAGCAGCCTTAGCAAAAATCCTTTGAAAGATGTTTTGTTGATGGCACTGGGGAGATTTCAAAAGAAAAGGGTTTTAGTGTTGTTGGATCGAAAGAGCCATTTGGCTGTGAGGATGAAATCAGTATGGGGTCAGTGCTAGCGATTGGAGTTTAAGAAGAAACTTGGAGTGTGAGAGAAAAAAAAACCAAGGAAAATTTTGAGGAAAAAAAAAACAAATAAAAAAAGTATTAACTGATTAATCAACTAAATGTGGTTTAGATCATTTGTCTTATGTTTTATGTCACCTGATAAAGGTCTTTAAGTCAATTTGATTTTTTCAATTTTTTTGCTTATTATTTATTTTTCATTTATTTTTTGATTTCAGAAAAAGAAAAAAAAAAAGTTCAAATAAAAATTTTACCAATGTCATCAACTGTTTCTTCATACCATTATAAATCCTAGATATCTAATTTTTATATAGTACAAATCTCTCAACTGTTAAAGCTGTTAGCATTAATATTCTAGGATTATCACGTTTTGCATTTTTCAGTCATATACAACTAGCATGCCTCCAAAAAGTCATATCAAGTTCAGCGAGGACGATGATTCGGTTGGAACGCCGATAGTTCAGCCACAGCAAGATAAAAAGCGCCCTTTAAATGAGCCTACATTACAATCTTCTAAAAAACAAAAGAGTCAAAGGGGGTTTAAAATAAATGGCCAAAGTGAAGATAGCAGCTCATCCAAAAAACTATCAGGATCGTTTTTTTCAAATAAACTTAATGGCAAAGTAAGATCAGACTCTTCTTCAGCATCCGATTCACCTTCCTCTCAAGACAACTTGACGCCAGATTCCACTTCAGAATCCTCTCCTCTACCTTCAGAAACCAAACAGAAATCTGCTAATAAATCCGCATCAGCAAGAAAACAGAATTTGAGAAAAGAAAACACAGTCAAGTTTTTTGACTCGGAAGATGAGGCCGATATTATAGACGGTACCTCTGAAGAAGAAGATTCTGAAGACGAGGAAAACCGCAAAAAATTTTCTTCAGTCAAGAGTCTTGCTGATCACCGTCTTACAGCCTCTGATTATTCAAAAGACAAACTCTTCAAGGCTCGTGAAAAACTGAAAAATAAACTGTTTGAAATCAGAAAAACTCTGCCCATGTATCAAGCAAGAAAGGAAGTGATTGAACATATCATGGAAAACGAAACAACTATTCTCTTAGGTGAAACCGGTTCAGGTAAATCTACACAGTTACCCCAATTATTATACGAAGCTGCTCGCGAGGAAAGCTTAAAAAATCCCAAAGACAAAACCAAAAAAACTAATGAAAGCACTAAGCACCAATTTTTGCAAAAGATTGCAATCACTCAGCCTCGTCGTGTTGCTGCAATTAATCTCGCAACAAGAGTGTGTGAAGAAATGGGACAGGAGCTCGGGTTCAAGGTTGGTTACTCTGTACGTTTCCAAAGTGTTGATATTAGATCCACAAACAGTTATATCAAATACTTGACCGACGGTATGCTTTTAAGAGAACTCATGATAAATCCCACTCTCAGTAATTACAATACCGTTATTTTAGATGAAGCTCACGAACGTACCCTGCTGACAGATTTGTCTATGGGTCTGCTCAAACAACTTCAAAAGGACAGAAGAAACACTAAAAACCCTTTAAAATTGGTTATCATGTCTGCCACTTTGGATGCTGAAAGATTCAGCAAATTTTTCGATAATGCAGATATCCTTTTTGTAGAAGGTAAAACTTATCCGGTACAACGGTTTTATCTTAATCAGCCACAAGACGACGCAATTGACACCATGATACAAGCAGCTTGTCAAATCAACATCACAGAACCAACCGGTGATATTTTAGCATTTTTGGCTGGTCAAGAAGATATTGAAAAGGTCGTTGAACGAATCAACGAGCTTGCGCCTTTATTACCAAAAGAAGCTCCTCTTTTAGTGGCAATCCCCCTATACGCATCTTTGCCAAACAGTGCACAACAGCTTGCCTTTAGAAAGCTCAGCACTGCCGGACGACCTAAGCGTAAGATCATCGTTGCCACAAACATTGCAGAAACCTCGGTCACAGTTCCAGGTGTTAGATATGTGATTGATAGTGGTGTTCGCAAAGTCAAGGTTTACAACCCTGATACTGGTATAGACTCCCTCATTTTAACTCCAATTTCACAAGCCGCTGCTAGCCAAAGAATGGGTCGTGCTGGTCGTGAATTCCCAGGTAAATGTTTTCGTTTGTATACCGAAGATTTCTATAACACCGAAATGCGCCCACAAACAGAAGCTGAAATTACCCGAACTGATATCAGTAGTGCCATTTTACTCTTGAAGCAAGCCGGTGTCGACGATATTTTATCTTTTGATTGGGTTGAAAGTCCAGGAACAAATGCCATCAAGTCTGGCCTACTCAAACTCTATGGTCTTAAAGCCCTAGATGACAATGGTAAAATCACAAAACTTGGTGAGCAAATGGTTTTGCTTCCAGTAGCCCCTCAGTTAGCTGCATGTCTATTACAAGCCGTCCATCTAGGTGGTATCAGACTACTTTCTACTGTTTTGGATGTTGCAGCATGTCTTTCGGTTGAAAATCTGTTGATGAACCCCAGAGCTGACCAGCGAGATGAAGTGAACGAGCACAGAAAACAAAACTTCCCTAACGCTATGGAATGGGGTGACCTTGTCATGTTAAAGGAAATGTTTGATATGTATCTTGGAATTGATTCATCTACTGAAAAACGAGCATGGTGCAAGCAAATTTGTCTCAACAAAAGAGCTATGGATAATGTCTTAAAAGTTCGTGAACAGCTTTGCAATTACATGAAAGGCATTCTTGGCTTCAAACCAGAATCTTCTTCCGGCAGACGCAGAAACTCTAAAAAAAATAAAAAGAACAAAAAGATTCAAGAGGATGTCGAAATGAACGATTACGATGGTGAAGAATTTGAGCCTGACGAGCTTGAATCAAATATTGATGGCCAGTTCGATATTGCTTTGTTGCTGAAATGCTTCCTTCATGGGTACATTTCTTTTACTGCCTTGGGACTTCCCGATAGACAATATCGAAGTACAATGAATGGACAATTGTTGACAATTCATCCTAGTTCAATGCTGTTTGGTCAGAAACGTGAAGCAATCATGTATATGAACTTTGTCAAAACCATGAAAGATTATGCCCGTTGCGTCAGTCCAATCAAAATTGAATGGCTTCATGAAATTGCTCCTCATATTTTACAAGAGTAGTTTGTTTAAATTATTTAAAAATTAATAAACTAATAGAAAAGTTCTCATGTCTTTTTTTTTATGGTTGAATGATTTTGTTTTTCTATTTTTGGTTTTCGTAGTGTTTGGCTTTTTTTTTTTTTTTTTTGTTGTTGAAGAACAAAATAATGACTTTTGAAATGTTATATTAATACCTTTTTTTCCTCCTAAATTTAAACAACTTTCAACAGTATCTTCTTTTTTTTTTTTCTTTTACCACTTTCTTTACTAAACATTAAAGCCATCTATTGTCTCGTTTTCTCTCTAAGTTTCATAAATTGTCACTGATAAACTCTCACATTGCATTTAGTTTACCTTTTTTTTCGTAGTACGCTCACCCATTCTTATTCGTTATAAGTTGTATTTCGTTTTACAACAGAAGAAAAAGCCTCTCATTGTTTAATTTTTTAGATAGACATGACAAAGCACAATTCTCCAAACTATCTCAACGACTACAATATAGGTTTTAGAGAGTACGACAACGATTACGAAAAAGTCATGTACAACCGATCCAAACAACGGCTTGAAACCGCTATTAAAAGCATTCAACAGTATTCGCAAAGTGCCAACCACAACAACACTGTAGAAACTGCATCCTCCTTGAGATCAAATCATTCTGATACTGAAAATCAAGCTTCAAACAAGATCATCTCAATTAAAAGTATTTCTGGAATCAGTGGTGAAGTCGAAGACGAGACCCGTCTTACAAAAACTGTCACTTTCAAGCATCCGGTAGCGTCAATCCCTCGAGCCAGTTTCAAAGATATTACAAACTCAATGCAACAAACTTCAACCCATTCAACAAATAACAAAAGTCAGAACGGAGAACATTTGATTAATCTTTTTTCAACTGATGACTTTCCTGAAGACAGTTCTTCTAGCACCGACAATGAAGATGATGATGAAGAAGTAGAAAACATTATAGTTTTGGAAGACGATGACAATGAATCGGTAGAAAATTGGTTACTTGGAACTAACCGTGATCGTGGACAACCAAATTGTGATTATGGAGCTCCACATTTGCCTACCTATGACCCGTTAACCGGGGATAAGCTTGTACTTGCCGGGCTTGCTTCTTCTGGATCTCCAGTACTTGTTCAGCATCGGGCTAATGCAGAGCCCATCTATATTGGTGAAAACACAATTTCCTCCATATCAAGTCCCTTGGATCTGCTTGCAAGTGCCGCAGAGAATAGTATACCAGTTGTTTGTTCCAGAATTGGTTTAGAGCAGCATGATAGTGGCCAAGAAAATGTGATAACTAGCCAACCTGAAAATGACCAACAACAACAAGCTGATGAAGTAGACCAACCTGAAGAGCCAGAACAACCAGAAGGAGAAAATGTGCACCGTTCTACTCATGAATTTGTTAGTAGACTTTTGAGCCAGAGACTTCGACGTGAGTGGTCTGGAAAATTTGGTCGTGCTGGACGACCCTCACCATTAGTAACATCTCCTGTCGTTTGTGCTTCTGATATCCAATCTTCCCCATCTCCAACTTTGGCAGGATTACCTTCAGCTGAAAACTCTCTTCACTCATTGCCTAATGAAGTTAGTGAAGAGGGTCGAAGCAATGAGACTCACCACCATCGGTTTTCAGCTACAAGAATACTTAACAGTAAATTTGGATCTATGATTTTGGGAAGTGCTAGATTTTCAAATAGAGATCGTTCTGACAACAATTCGGCTGTAGCAACTGAGGAAGCTCCGCAAGATGATTTACCACCAGAATATCACCAAGCTACGCAAGATTCTATTGGCTTACAGATTCCTACTCTGCCTCTCAACGGTGATTATTCAAGCACTAGAAATTCTGATTATTCTGTTTCTGGCGTTGCTGGAGAAACCAATGCCACTGGTATTCAAAATGCTGGTACGGTAGTGTCACAAACGGCTAACAATTTGCAAGCCCTTAGAAATAGTAGCAACAACGAAGGAAGCGACGCTTCGTCGCAGGTTTCCTTTTTGAATTTGATTGACTTTGAACTTTTGACCAATCCTAGAATTTTGGAAGTCGAATCTCAGCACCCTAGTCTCGTTTTAGTTGAAGAAAATGAACAACAGTTACAGCAAGTACCTGTAACCATTACTACAGAAACTGCAAACACTAGTAGAAGTTCAGTCAATGAAGCAGGAAACGCCAGTTCCGAAGCACAAATTGTCTCTGCTGGTGAGATTAGTTCAGCAGGAGGTGCAACTACAGCAGTCGAGTCCGATTCAGGCACAACTTTACTAGGATCATCATCATCCCCTTCTGCTGAAACTAATATCAATAGAGATACTAATGAAGAGAATTCAGCCTCAGTCTTGGATAACCAACTCCGACAAGCTGACATTTTACAACAGCAATCAATTCATGACAGAATTTTTACCCAAAACCGTAATAATACTTTACTTGAGAATAATAATAGTATCAGTACGGCTACAAGAACAGTAAGAATTACAAATACTTTGCAAAGTGGCCGAAATACTACATTTGCATTTTTCAGTCGCCAGCCTTCAAGCACAGTAGCCCCTCAAGCAAACGATTGGTCTGTTCGTCCTGATAATAATAACAACAACAATAATAATAATAGTAATGCCACTACTGCTCCTTCTGCACAAACCGCCCATCAAAGAAACTTTCATTTTCGGCCACCTGCTTCCCAATTTTCATCCTATGCCAGCCTTGAGCAACACCCATTTTACCGTGCCACCATTGCTTCTCCAGTCAATGCGCCTCCACTTCCTCCTCATGACTCGTCTGAACCTGAAAATGGCGCCGCTAAAGGACTTTGGGCAGAGTTGAAAAAGATTGGGAAAAACGTTTCCTCATACTTTTCTTGTGACGTTTCTTCATCTCAAGTAGTTTCAACCAATTCTCAAGGAGTTGTTCAACTGCCACAAAATCAACAAGAAAACTCTAATGGTTTGCAGTGGGGGTCTGCAGTTTTGATGTCAAGACAGATAAGAGATTCCATAACACATCCTGAAGTTTCTAATCCTCGTCGACGCAACATTTTTCATCATTTTAGAAGACGTCACGAAGAAGAAGAAGAAGAAGTAAGAGAAGAGGAAGAAGAAAACAATAATGGTACCGAAATTCAAGGCAGTGTTCAACAATTACAACAAGAAGAGGCAGAAGAATCGCCAATGCCACTACCTGATTATTCAATTGATTGGACACAATTGTCAGTCGCGTCAAGACAAAATCGTCAAAACCCTGTAAACTATTTGTGGACAAGTTTACGTGGACGACCTGGAAGAGTGGAACAGCAACAACAGCCAGTAGTAGCTGAAGGAAATCAAGAACAGCCAAAAACCATGTGGACAAAAATTTCGGATTGGTTTGTTGGTGCTACAACTTGTGTTTGGGACTTAAATCCTGAATTAGATATTAGAGCACGTTAAATTTGTCAAATTTGATGATTTCTCTAATTTTTTTTTTCTGTTTCTAGATGATACAACTATAAATTAATATTATTATAAAGTTTATATTTATTACAAAATGCTATTATTATTTATTTGATTTTTTTATTCTTTAGAGTTAAATACATGACCTCTTTTGTTTCCCTCTTCATACAATAGGTTTTTTCTTACATGATATACTTATATATATTTTTTTACTACAAAAAAATAATGTCCAACTTAAATCTACTCAGCAGCCTCGGCAAACTTTTCAACAATGTCGTTTTGAAGCTTGTCGAATTGCTTGTGTAATTCTTCTTCACCAAGAGATGGTTCAAAAAACTTTGCAGATGAAACAGCGTGCTTAATATCGGCAGTAGATTCAGCAAGACGAGACCATACAGCACCAGCAGCAACTGCCTTTTGAGCTTCTTCGTAGTATGTAACAAATGCCTTAAGCATGGCATTAGTCTTCCAAATTGGGCAGAAAGCATCGTAAGTGGAGTAACCGTTTTGTTGTAAGAAATCGTCCTTGATCAAGTTGGAGACATCCAAAGTAATCTTATCACTGTCAGAAAGAGCAGACTTACCAACGAGTTGGACGACTTGTTCAAGTTCTTCGGCAGTAGAAAGAATTTCCTTGACCTTATTTCTGAAAGCTGGGAATTCAGGGTAGTTCTTTTCGTAGTACTTATCTAAGACGTTTGTATACTTGGAGTATGAAAGACTGGTATTGACTGATGGGAAATGCTTTCTTTGAGCGAGCTTCTTGTCGAGACCCCAGAAAACTTGGGTAATGGCGAGTGTAGACATGGTAACTGGATCGGAGAAATCACCACCTGGTGGGGAAACGGCGGCAACAATAGAGACGGAACCCTTACGGTCGGGGCTACCAATGGCAATGGCCTTACCAGCACGTTCGTAGAAAGAGGCAAGCTTAGCACCGAGATAAGCTGGGAAACCTTGATCGGCAGGCATTTCACCAAGACGACCGGAAATTTCACGAAGAGCTTCAGCCCATCGAGAAGAAGAGTCAGCAATCATGGCAACATCCTTACCTTGATCTCTAAAGTATTCAGCAATTGTGATACCAGTATAAATAGAAGCTTCTCTAGCAGCGACAGGCATGTTGGAGGTGTTGGCAACAAGAGCAGTACGCTTCATAATTGGTTCCTTTCTGCCTTCTACGACAGTGAAAAGTTCTGGGAATTCCATAAGGACTTCAGCCATTTCGTTACCACGTTCACCACAACCGACGTAGATAATGACATCAGAGTTTGAGTATTTAGAAAGAGATTGTGAAATAACGGTCTTACCGCATCCGAAAGCACCTGGAATACATGTAGTACCACCTTGGACTACTGGGAAAAGAGCATCAAGAACACGTTGACCAGTAAGAAGAGGGTAGTCGGCAGAAAGTCTTTCGGCAACTGGACGTGGTTCACGGACTGGCCATGTGTGGAACATAGAGTAAGAAGACTTCTTTCCGTTGAATTCAACTTCGACGATAGTTTCCTCGACAGTGTAGCTTCCAGCTTCGGCAATAAAGGTGATGGTACCTCTGGCCTTTGGAGGAAGAAGAATGTGGTGAGAGGTCATGAGGGAGTTTTCAAAAACAGAGCCGACAATGTCGCCTCCTGTGATGTGGTCGCCGACCTTGAAGTCTGCTGGGGTGAAGTCGTACTTGACGGTTCTATCTAAGGCTGGAGCGTCGACACCACGGGGGATATAAATACTTTGAGACTTTTCTTGAATTGCTTTAAGAGGACGTTGGATACCGTCATAAATGGTTTCCATAAGACCTGGACCGAGTTCGACGGAGAGAGGCTTACCTGTTCTCAAGACGGGGTCACCGACAGTAACACCTGCAGTTTCTTCGTAAACTTGAATGGTACATTTGTCTCCATCAATTCTAATGACTTCACCTACGAGGTTATCGTGACCAACCTTGACGAGTTCGTACATGGCAGAACCAATCATATTTTCGGCAACAACGACGGGACCGGAGACAGAGTAAATAGAACCTTTTTAATTGAATTGAATGAGTGATAGAGGTTAGGATTTGTAGACACTTGATAAAGCATAAGGGGGATTAAAGAAATTCTATGAAAAATAGATAATTGAACATACCATATTGGGTTTCACTGATACCATCAAGGGAAAGGTTCTTTATTTCCTTTCTTGCGTTTTCGAGAGCACCAGCCTAATTGATAAAAGAAAAAAAAAAGTCGTTGTTAGTTTGAATGGTGTTTTTAGTAAAGTTAAACAAATATTGTAAATTATTTGGCTGCTTCGAATTAAGGCGTAGTATAAAAAAAAGCGGAAATTTGCAATTGAGATTTGGCAAGCAATTGTACCAAACATACCATTGTTATATGTATTTATATTTAATAGTTGTAAATGGTTTCGAAAGAGGTCAAAGACTGGATAGGGGTGGGTTGAAGAAGTTTAAGTTAGGTGTTTTGGGTTGAGTAGTAATAGTGGTGGTGGTGATGATGATGATGATGATGATAATGATGGTGAGTTTATTGAGTAAGGGAAAAAAAAAAGGGAAGCAAAGAAAAAAAGAATTAAAAAATTTAGGCAGGAATATCAAATCAGTATGAGAAGTGGCAGAGAGTTGTATGGCTGTTGCGTTGTGCAATTACAAAAAGTTTATTTTTAATGGGGATTTGGCCGATGCTGCCTATTTGCATACTACTAAATTTTGCTATGGGCAAAGGCAGGAAGGGCTGAGCTGCGTTTATCGCCTTTTAATGGGAACACAATGCAGCACCTTTTTTTTTTTTTTTTTTTGGTAAGGTAAAGTCTGCCTCTGTGCAATTTTCCATACAACATTTAAACTTGACTTTTAAAGCTGCAAAGTGCTGCTTCATTATTACATGATGTGTAACTAAATAGTAACAATAGGTTACTCATCATGACATATTGCTGACGAATAACCATTATCGTATCAGCATTAATCCATCTATCGTTACCGTTTAGGAAACCAATTGAAGTACTTTATTGATTAGTTTTTTGTCAAAGATAAGTATGAGAAGCTTTTATCTAGATTGAAAAGTCATTTAATTCACTCAATTATTGGTATGGCTATTTTTTTACATGTAAATTACCAATAAACAGATATTATACATGTCTAAAGTTTAATCTACAAATTTTTTTTTCAGAATATTTTTATAGCGTCTATAAAGGCACTGTATGTATTTCGGTTTCAAAATCTAAAAAGTAATGAAAAAAAGTGGAAAACATTGATAGAAGCCTACCAAAACTTATGAGATGAGTATCATATGTGTCATATATAAATAGACGAAATACGATTATTCCCTTATGTTATATTGAAGGTTTGTTGTTGGTGGTGATGATGATAACAACAAGATTGATAAAGATCAACCTATCAGCAATCTTACATCAATAATAATATACAGCAATTTCAAAAAACGCCATAAGACGATAGAAATTACAAATACAAACACTTTAAAATGGTAAACTTTGAAACCTGATCAATTGTAGAGTAAGCGATAGTGAAAATGGGAGTTACTAAAAGTTTAGTAGATTTGAAAAAAAAAAAAACAAAAATAAAAAAAAACTACAATCGCAGAGGCAAAGCAAAAAAAAATTCTAATTCCAACAAATACATAGGGATAATGATTAGTAGTATAGTATTATTAGTATTTATTTTTCAGTTGCAATTTTTTTGTTCTTTTTTATACATCGTAATAATCTTTATTTAATTTTTTATTATTATTATTATCAAACAACAAAAACAGCAAACTAAAAAGAGGAAGAAATAACAAGTATTTCTCGATAGTTTCTTTCTTTTTCCTTTTTCATTTCTTCTTCAACAAAGAGTTTAACCTCTCTTCTTAAGGTTGGTACTTAACCATTCAAGACCTTCGTAAAGACCATCACCAGAGGTAGCACAGGTGGCTTGGATATACCATGATCGTTGTCGGAGAGAGTGTAAACCAAGTTTTTCAGTGATTTCAGCAGCATTCATGGCGTTGGGCAAATCTTGCTTGTTAGCAAAGACTAAGATCAAAGCGTCGTGAAGTTCGTCTTCGTTGACAATGCGTTGTAATTCTTCAGCAGCTTCATTTATACGGTCGCGATCGTTAGAGTCGACGACGAAAATGACACCTTGGGTGTTTTGGAAGTAGTGTCTCCAGAGAGGACGGATCTTATCTTGTCCACCAACATCCCAGACAGTGAAGGAAATGTTCTTGTATTCGACAGTTTCAACGTTGAAACCAATGGTTGGGATGGTTGTGACAATTTCACCGAGCTTAAGCTTGTAAAGAATGGTGGTTTTACCGGCGGCATCAAGACCGACCATTAAGATGCGCATTTCCTTGCGGCCAAAGAGACCTTGGAGAAGTTTTGAAATAGACAAACCCATTCTAAAATGTGAATAAATATAGAGTTAGTTGATGATGTTGAAGAAGGGGAGGATGATGAAATAGCAATTTAATAAGACCGACAGTGATATGGTGGTGGTGAAGATTAGGAAGGGAAAGGGAGAGTGTGAGAGAAGGGGGGGAGAAGGTTTTTTTTTTTTTATTAATGTTGAAGGAGAAATTAAAATAAGGGTAAGGGAGAAAAAAAAATTGAGTGATTTGGTGGTAGGGGCTGAAAAAGCCAGCAAAGACATTAACAAAATATTTTTGAGGCGATAAATCCATGGTAAATTAACACATCACCAAAAAACCACACAGATAATGACAAGAAAAGTTGTAATTACAAAAGGACATTGTTTTATTCAATTAGAGCATTTGATAAATAATGTAATAATATCAAATGATTCAAATTGAAAATTGTGTCGTCATATAAGGTTGTTACGTCAAATGCGATTGTTTTTTTTTGTTCGTATCTAGTAGAAGATTTCATCAGATCAAAAGATTTCCAATATTTCATATCAAATAAACAAGCCGCATATTATATTATAAACGAGCGTAACTAAGATAATGCTAACATTGAATCAAATCAATCATCAAAAAATGAATGGTTGAAATCGGGTTGTATATAAACGAGAGTCTTGATTTTTTTTTCCTTTTTAAATGGCTGTGTTTCTTCTTAGTAAATGATGATAGATCAACGCAACAACCATAATGACTGACGACACATTTGATGATTTGAAATAACAGGTAAATATCGAAATGAAAACAGATTGACAAAGACTTACCTGTATGTTCTTTAAAGATGAATATATAGAATATGTAAATGAAAAAAACTTGTTTTGTGATAACACAAGATATAATAGATAAAAAAAAAAAAAAAGAAGGAAAGAGAAAAGGGAGAGAGAGAGATAGAATAATAAAAAAGGGTGGGTGAAAAAATTAAATAAAAAAAAAAAATAGAATTTTTGGTGGTGCTGCCGATTTTTTTGTTTTTATTTTTAGACTGACTAAGCGATCAACGCTTGCCCTTTCTCTCCCTTTCTTTGCTTACAAGCTACGTACTATACAGACTATAAAGGCATAACTAGTATTATACTCTAATTGAATGATATTTATTGACAACCAAACTTAGATAATATCTTAATTGACGCAGCTAAATAGTAAGTTTTGATCCCGTTCCATTAGTTTGGTCGTTTATAAAAAAAAAAGCATAGAAAAATAAATAGACGCTATTTGTCTTAAGACTGTTTTGTTTAGGAGCATCGTATCACCTGTATCGGTCGTATAACAAAAGATACCTGTACCGGCCCATAGTGAATTTGGCTTTACTAATGCAATTACATCCTATACCTTGTAACAATTCTGCCTTGATGAAATATCTACATCTACAAACCACCAATTTTTCTTTTTCCCTCTTTAACCTCTTATTATCAATAGTTTTTTAACTCTCGTTTTATAATATTAAACAAAACACATATAAAAAGAAAGAGAAATGCCTCAAATAGAACAATCTGAAGTTCAAAAATACTGGGAAATTTTCAGTGGTTTGAACCCTATTTCTGGGAAACTCTCAGGTGAACAAGCTGCTACTGTCTTTAAAAACTCTCAACTTCCAGATGCCCAACTGGGGAAAATTTGGGATCTAGCTGATGTCGACCAAGATGGGCAGCTCGACTTTGAAGAATTTTGCATTGCCATGCGTCTCATTTTTGACATTGTCAATGGTGTTTACTCATCTCCCCCTGAATCACTCCCTGAATGGCTTGTCCCTCAATCTAAGTCTCACCTTGTCGAGGCTAATGAGGCAATTGCTGGCAACCCATCTCCAAGAAGAAGCAGTAGATACGACGACAATGACGACGAAGATCTTACACTTTCTTCTGGTTTCGATTGGTATATCTCTCCCTCTCAACGAAGTGAATATAGCACCATCTACACAGCCAACGCAGATTATCATGGACTCATTTCCTTCGATGCATTAACAGAGCTTTACAGCACTCTTGATAATGTCCCAAGAACCGATATCAGTTCCGCTTGGAACCTTGTTAACCCAAGAGCCAACGACAAAATTGATAAAGAACAATGCATTGTATTTTTACACATTCTCTCCAACAGATCTAAAGGATATAGAATCCCTCGTTCTGTACCAGCTTCACTACGCGCGACATTTGAGAAAAAACAACCAGAATATTCATTAAATTCATCACAATCTGTTGTTAGACGCCGTGGCGATAATAATGACGAAGAAGATGATGAAATTAGCTCATTCTCTAGAAATAATCATATAACAGCCGACTCAAGCAGAAAGTCTAGCTCAACAGGAGGTAAAAAGGCCTTTGCTGAAGATTACTTAACAAGACTAGGATTAGGTGGTCGTTCCAAAACCTATGAAAGCTCTCAAGGTACAGACTTTTCGTCAACAAAGGATACTGACTGGGAAGAAGTCCGACTCAAGCGCCAGCTTGCTGATCTGGAAGATCTTATTCAAAAAGCCGAATCCGCCTCTCAGCGACGCAAAAGGGGATTGGAGGATTACAATTCTTCAAAAACTGGTCTCATCAAACGTGAACTCGAACAGCTTTTGGCTTATAAGGAAAAGCAGTTGATTGCTTTAAGAAATGGATCTTTGAAGAAAGGTCTTGGGTTGGCAAATGACTCAGAAAGACAGTCTATCAATGAAGCTAAAGAAGAAGTGGAACTGTTGAGCTCACAAGTTGAATCACTTAAACAACATCAAGCTAATAGATTAAAGGAATTGGAAAACTTAAGAAGTCAACTTCAAGCTGCTCGATAAGCATCCAAAAATAAATATATTTAGAAACTTTTATTTCCATTTATAGACAGACAATATATATTGATTATTATTGTATATGCAATTGTTTTTTTATTTTATTACAGTAAATATGATAAATTCAAATGGTTTTTATATTGCTTATATTTTACTCTATTAGTTGTCAATAATGGTAGTTAAATAAAATGTGAATATGATGAAAGTTTATTTTTTGTTGTTGTAATTTAATTGTCTAGAGATAATAGTTAAAAAAAAAAAAAAATCCACAATTTCATGATGATAATAATTAAAATTTTGCACTTTTTTTTATTGTTATTATTAATTATTTAGGCAGTTTTTTTTTTCTTATTTCTTTTCTTCCTCTTCAGGTTCGGGCTTTGGTGTAGGAAGTTTGAAGCTATCTGGTCTATCATCTCTACCAGGTCCAACAGGCTCCCAAACAGTAGATCCTGCTGAAAAGTTTCTGAAAGCTTGAGTCATTTCAATAGGTTCGTAAACAACTCTCTTCTTTTCTTCATCGTAACGAACTTCAGTGTAACCGTGGATTGGGAAATCCTTACGGAGAGGATGACCTTCGAAACCGTAATCTGTCAAGATACGACGAAGATCTGGGTGGCCTTCGAAAAAGACACCAAACATGTCGTAGGTTTCTCTTTCAAACCAATTAGCACCTTCAAAAATGCGTGCAATGGATGGGACTGGAGAGGTTTCTGATGCATAAGTCTTGACTCTGATACGTGAGTTAAATCTGACGGAAAGAAGATTGTAAACAACTTCAAATCTATTGGTGCGAGATGGGAAATCTGCTGCTGTGACGTCCATGACAGACTTGAATTGAGCAGATGTGTGGTCCTTCAAAAAGGTCATTACTGGGACAATAGCTGAAGGTGCAACAAAAAGTGTGAGTTCGTCTTTCCAAACAGAAAATTTTTGAATGAATTTGGGCAATGTTGTGATCAAGTACTTGCCGTATTTGTGAAGGTCTTCAACGTGTTCCTGGTATTTGTCTGCTGGGTTTACTATTTCGGCATGGAGAACACCTGGATCAACACGTTTTAGACTTTTGAGATCAGGAAGTCCTTCTGGAGTAACTTGTGCTGGCTTTTGGACGGTTGTGCTGCTTGTAAATGTTCTGGCTAATAAAACTGGTGCTGATGGAGCTACTTTGTTGACCATTGGTCGAACACAGTTCCTTGAACCTTTGGTAATTGCTGAGCGTAATAATGACATTGCTTTTGAATAAACTATAATTTCAAATTAATGAGTGTGTGAATATGATTTTAATGTTGAGAAGAATAACAGATGAAATGTATCTTCTTAATTGGCAAATGATGGATTGACAAAAAAGAGAGGGAAAAGGGCGAGCTCAAAAACAACTGGTTGACAAAAAAAGGGAAAGAGAGAAAAATTAAAAAAATCTTAAGCCAAATGGAAAGAGAGCCATTGTAAACTTTTTGGTAGTCTTCTTATTGGCCAATATGATTTAGTGACTAATAAATATATAATCATTACATAATAACACATTACTTTGAAAATTTCTACCCAAAAAAGTTCAAAACTTTGAGACTCTTGTTATTCAACATTGACAATCAGCTACACAATAGATAATATCAAGTCTTGAACATACTTTAAAAGGCATTGAAAATTGTCTGAAAAATGATAGATTTTAATATACACCACATGAATAATTTATAATTAAACCAAAAATTATCTTTTTTTTTTTTAAAAAAAAAAAGAAGTACCTTTTCCCGTTGATGGTATCTAAAACAATTTACATCAAAGTTTCTTTTTTTTTAGAATATTTTTTTTATTAATTATATCTTCATATCACATTCCAACATAAAATTTAAGCCTTGATGGCGAACTTTCTTTGTGGGAAAGCAGCGAGCTTCTTTTGGATTCTGGCAGCCTTCTTTTGTTGTTGAGAAGCAGTGAGTCTTTGTCTGATGGCTCTGGTCTTCTTGGCTCTGAGGTCCTTAGGAACGTACTTCTTACCGGCGTAGAATTCCTTGAGTTGTTCACGTTGAGTGGTGTGAATAATGGTCAAGACTCTGGCAATATTCTTTCTGACTTCGCCCAACTTGCTGGATCTGGTGTTTTGGTTGGAAGCGTGTTGAACACGGAGCTTAGAAAGCTCTTCCTTAAGAAGAGTGAGCTCATCTTCGAGTTCGCTCTTAGATTTCTTCTTGTAGTCAGCAGTCTTTGGGTTGGCCTATATTAAAGAGTTTTTTGTGTTAGGTTTAATTGTTTCATTTTGTCTGGTTAAAAAATTATTATTTAGCATCATTTATTTTGATGATATCGAGTGCCAACTGTGAAATGTATCGATTCAGTCTATTCTTTTTGGAAGTAGTTATCATGGCAACCAGTAAATAATTCATTCCGGATCGCCAGTATTGCCTTGTAAAAATTTTATCATATTTTTAATAACTTTCATTTCGATTGTTTCGTCCAAATAATACATTTCAATTCCAAATGAGGAGTGCGGAAGAAAAAACATGTCGTAAATATCATCTCGAGTACTGTTATAAATGATGCTGAATATAATAGTGCACATGTAATGGGATCAAACATACCATTGTGTTGATGTTATATGTGGTCGATGTCGAACGCTAAGTCGGAGAGCCAAAATAGAGGGTTAAAAGAGGGAGAAAAAAAAGAGAGAAAAGAGGAATGGTAGTATTTCGTAACTGTGTGTATGAGAAAAATTGACTTTTTTTTACTATGGAAATTTGGCCAAGCAACTTGCTTAAGTAATACTCTATATGGAATTTTGCCTAAGAGCCAAACAATAGCTTTTGAAAAATTTCCAGATGATTACATGGTATTATATCTACACTCTATACTGAAATATTCAAATGTGACTACTTTAGGGCTCAACCCTAAAAAATATAATTATATCGCCCACCTTATACTATAACCAATATCCAGAAATATTCAATTTAGTGCATTTTGTTCATTGCCAAATATTAAGAGTGTATTCATATATTTAATTCAAAGTAGAAGTGTCAACTATTTTCCTTTGGCCTTTACATTGATGAAATCAATCTTAGAATGAATCCCTAATCCTACTTGCTTTACTCTTCCTACTCTGCAAATGGCACTCGAAACCAGCTCTTTGTAAGATAGTGACTCAGCTCCCAAATCAGAAGAAGAGTTCAAAGAGTACCCATTACCTAAATCGATAGATGTACTTCCAGATTCTTGCTTGACCAATCCATTAACACCAGAACCGTCACTAATATCTGTAGGAGATACTGGGATAGCAAATCTGATTCTAACAGATCCAAATCTAAAACCATAACACAGTTTCCACAACCATATAAAAAAGTTTTCTGGAACAGGAGTTACTGTGTAAGTTCTGCCATATTTTATTGATGTTGGATAAGTCAATATTGAGGAAGTTTCTTCATTTTTTTTGTTCAAAATAGCTTCATTTGTAATTAGTAAAGGTAGCAACCCTTTGCCATTAGATGTAGTCCCCTCACCAAATACCACGACAACTTTATTGCTTCTTTTTGCTCTTTCAGCATAACCGATAAGATCTTTGGGTATCGTGTTTCCAGTACCATAGTTACTAAGGATATAAGGAGGTAAAAGCGCCTTGATCATTACGTAGAATAAAGAAACTTCATCGTAAAATATTTCTTTACCATCTTGTGAAATAACGGGGATAACAAATATACATTTGAATCTAGTAATCATACGTTAGTAAAATTGGACTGATCAAACAAAAAACAAAATATAATACATACAATGAGTAAAAAACGAAACCGTCAAGAGGTGAAATAAAGTTTGTGATAATAATTGATCCATGTGTTGGAAAAAATTTGGAGGCCTCTCTGTTGAGAAAAACTGTTAATAAAACAACCTATGCAGTTGGACATTTGAATCAACACACATACCTTCTTTTATGCCCTTCTGATTGTATGTCCCAACTTGATATGCCACATAATAATAGTAAAAATTGTAATAATGGCAAACTGAAACTATACGCAAAGTCTGGCAAATTGGAAAATATTAAAATCAACAATAACGACACCAAAATCAATGGAACTCTAACAATTACAGATATCACAGAAAAAATTGTTTCAGGAGCCGTAGTAGTAATTGGGACATTGAAGAAAGGACCGATACCGGTAGCCTTATCTCTGAAATGAGAAAACTTTTCCATGTCGTTGTTGTGAGGAGCAGATAGTGATAAAAAGTTGGTGGTGAAGAAATAATGCTAAAAAAATTACAGTAACTATTTTCCATTAACGTATTATCAACTCAATAGATCATATAAACTTACGCTATTAGTCTAATACTGTTTAGCAAATACAGAACTCAGACTCGTCACTAAATAAAAGTACAAAAAACAATTTTAATATATTACAGGTATCAAATGACTATATAAGACAAAAAAAAAAAAAAAAAAAAAAAAAAAAAAAAAATGAATATTCTTCTCTTTTTCCAAAAGAAAGGTTGATAAAAAACAAATAATATAAATAAATAAATAATCATGATGTATTTATGGCTCATTGCTAGTACTTGAAACATTACCGCTAGCAGTGACATCGGAAGTGCTACCATTCTGTGTATTATCATTGTCAGTGCTATTTATGACTGTATTTGAGAAAGGGCTTGACCTAGTCCTAATAAGCGGGCCATTTGCAAATTTATTCGAATGAGTTAACATTGTTTTTCGCTGTTTATGAGACAGAATACCAGAATAGAATTTAGATTGTGATGAAGGAGATGAAGGTTGAGCTGATTCGAAAGATAAAGGCGAAACATTAAATGTAAAATCTTGGGAATGCTTAGATCTTTGATGGCGGTGATAATGGTGATGCTTTTGCTTTTGTTCTTGATTATACTGATCAATCTGATTCATAGGCATTGGAGGTGCACCTCTAAGTAGATTTGGCCCTATATTTGTATGTCTGTCTGTCCCTTCACTAGAGCTTGGAAACTTTCGAGATTTTTCAGACTTCTTTTTACCTTTCCCCAATGGATTCGATTTAAGAAGACTTTCCAACTTAAACAAGGATTCACCAGAGTTACCTGATTTGGAGGCTTTAGGACTACTTCCAGATCCAGGTGTAATAGGCGTGATTGGACTTTTTGAGTCAGACTTGTGATTAGATTGAGGAGGACTTGTTGGGGAGCCTGTACTGGAAGTTTTATGAACATATTGACCATTGTTGAAGGAGTCAAATGAAGTCGGAGAGGACATATTCTTGTGTGTATTTCCAACAAGGCTAGATTCAGGGCTGTCAGAGTAGTTGAAGTTGCTGTTTTGAATAGATCTACTATCATCAGACATAATTGATTGTGCACTAAATGGACCAGATCTTGACACAAATAATTCCAAATTTTCTTCACTTTCATTATTGGGATCACTTAAAGCATGATATGTATTATGAAGGTCCGTATCAATAGAATTGTAATATAGTTTCGGGCTTATTAAATTGGAAGTGTTTAAATCCCCATATCGTCCTGGTGCAGCCACATTGATTGGACTGGCGAGGGGTGAAGAAATGTTACCCCGTCTCAAATTTCCGTGAAACTTGAACCCAAAATTGGTAGAACGCGATTCATGATACTGATTAGTATCATGACTTGGACCAAACTGATGAAGTTCTTGATGTTGTAAAGAAGCCAAATTACCATTATTGTCGTTATTATTATTATTAAAAGAATCGGCCAAAGAAGTTTTGAAAGAGGTTGTAGAAGCCGTACGAGCAAGTGACCGATTAAGAATAATTGAAACCTTTTTGTCATATATTTGTGGTGCAGATTCAACAGGGTCGATCATGGAATCACTGATTTCGGTATCTGTAGCTGAAACATTACGAGTGTGAGTAGGTGGAACATTTTGAGTGAAGAAGGTGTCAAGAGTAACTAATTCCGCATACATGTGGTTAATTGAGCCGCCGTTATTCTCTTCCTCAGGTAGAGACATGTTATCTGTGTTGTCTTGAAGCTTGGAACCAGGAGGAACAATTTCTTCTTTGTGAAACTCGAATTCTTCAGCAACAGGTAACATTGCATCGTTGTCTGTTTCTACAGAACACGTATAAAAAACGGCATGTACATTGCCTCGGCATATATTTGAGGTTTTGTTTATTGACGGAACGGCCCATCCAGAACTTTGTGGAATGCCAAAAATGGTTGAAGATAGTTCATATTCTTTGCGAATACTCTTATCACCTAAACTCATTCTCAGTACCTTTTTATCCATGGGACTTCCATGTATATTTCCAGCTTTGTCCAAAACATTTAAAGCTTGATCTGCATAATCTGTTTGTAAGAGTCTCAAAAGAGGTGATATAAATTCGGCACCAACACCTGCAAACTCACTACTTTGCAAATCAGCAAGTGGAAACAGCTTTTCCAAAAGTTCCATGGTTTCAATTTTAATCCAAGCTGTATTGTTGTATAAAAGTCCCAAGAGCAAAACCAAAACACGGCCAGTATAATATGGAAAATAATTATTAGAGATCCCGGAAACACATTGTGCTAGGAAATCTTTCTTAGAACGGAACCGGTTCTTAGATAATGATGTAAAAATCCTTGCAAACCCATTTTGATTTTCTTTTTCACAAATTTCGGTTAGTTTCAAGCAACTATTCATGACATCCTCAGATATGACACCAGTCTCTAATGCATGCAAAAAACGCGGCATATTGATAACAATAGTCATACAAAGACGATCTTCACCTCCAATCAGCGCATCATCGCATTTTAAATCATTCAGCTTTCCAATCATTTTTAAAGTAGGCTCATAGGCTATAGATGATTTTAGACCATTTGTAAGACATGATAATAAGCCTTCAAATTTACCACACCATTTATTTTGAGGGAATGCCGACCAAATATGCTCAATAATTTCAGGATTGTTGAAATCGATTTTATCTATAAGTTTATTCAAAATCAATAAAGCTTCCATAAATTCCTGTTCATGAGTTGAGCCTAAACATGCAACAGCAGCCCAGAACAACTGAGGCAACGTTTCCAATTCAGCATTTGATAGCTGATCAGTGATGGACCTCAAAGTCATTAAAATTTGCATAGCAAAGCCTTGAATATCTGGATTCTCGTCTGCGATTGTATTAGAGAGCCTGGCAAGCATATCGCCTAACATGCTTGAATCAAGAAAATATAGCAAACATCTGAATATTTGGAAGGATCGACATGCAATATGTCTTACTGGACAAGTTGTAGCCCAGCTCAAAGCAACTTTTGCCCACTGATCACGGAGATCTGGAACATCATCTGCGAATATCTCCAAAATGGCATTTATGGTGGATTCCATACTTCGAGGTGTTGGAGCAGTGACCTTACTGTTGCTCAACTC
The DNA here is from genome assembly GCA_029678045.1 of Magnusiomyces sp. LA-1. Taxonomy (NCBI): domain Eukaryota; kingdom Fungi; phylum Ascomycota; class Dipodascomycetes; order Dipodascales; family Dipodascaceae; genus Magnusiomyces; species Magnusiomyces sp. LA-1. Next base: position 6,997,960 of record CP115648.1, on the reverse strand, counting down.
ATAATATGACCATGTGCTACCCGAGTCTTTCTTGCGTAGCAAACTGATCAATTCATCAGCCTTTTCGGTGTTTTTAGCAAGAGTGTGAATAATTGTGATGAGCATCTCCCGTGCTTGTACATTGACAATAGGTGTATAATGATCAAGCAGCACATAACAAATGTGCAGAAACAAAGGAAAATTGGACTCAATGTATTGCTTTCGGTCATTCAAAATATCTACCAAGAATATTATCGATAGCTGACCTTTACTGAAACTAAGCTCTTTTTCTTGAGGATCCAGGAGAGTTTGAATATTGCTGACATAAGGGAACTTGGAAGCTGCTAAGCTAGTATCTTGAGGCGAAGGCTTTTGAGGAATCATACACTTGGGAACCAGATTAGAAATCAACTCATCAATAATATCTTCGCCAGCAGCTGTTGAGGCAAGATAAACAATAATCATTCGAACGTGTTCTACAAACTGAGGGCTTCGACGTTCTAAGCTATGGTGAATGATAAAGTCTAATATAGCTTTGACGTTTTCTGGAAATTTACCATTACCAATGGCAACCCATAATGCTTCGACTTCATTCTGAATTTTCGATGAGAATATGACAGTTATTTCAAAAAGATTATTCATAACCATTGTCGACGATGGGCTAGGGACACCACTGTTAGGCTCAATTGTTAACTCAACAGTTTGAACCCATGGTAGTAACACAGCCAATATATCACGTCTGGAAACATTATCAACCTGATGAAAAAACATTGTCATTTCAGAAAATACAACAAATGTTTCGTCTGGATGATCCTGTGCAAATCTACTAGAAAGATTGAACATTGCCCTCTTATACACGGCAGGAGTGTTGTTCAACAGGCTTATTTCGTAGTCTCTAACACAAGAATTTGTACCATAAAACTTTTGCTCAGCAGAATTTAAAAGATTTAAGGCCAATCGACGAACTTCAACGGAGGAATCGCCACATTTAAAAAGACCCAATGACAAAACCTGCCAGACTTTGCATGGATAATCGTCCAATTCCAACAAAACTTCTGCCAAGGTGGTAAAATAGCTTCTTGAAATTATATCATCAGACCGATTTCTGTAACAGTTAGCGATAACATCCTGGAATATCGCTATGTCGTCGTTATTTGAAAGAAGAACATTTTTGAGTGCTCTACAAGCAATCTCAACGCAATTCTTCTTTTTAGAGTGAAACGTGGCATCGATACCAAACAAAAACGAATCTGAATTGAATCCAACTGCCATAGAAGTTGAATCAGCTGTACTTCCATTGTTATACAAAGGACCATAACATAGTGTTGCTAAAGTACTTAGAGCTTGGCTTTCAAGAGAATTCTTTTCCATTTCTAAAGTGAACAGAGCCCCATGCAGTTCTTCACTAGAAGATGAACGAGCTGTAATGTACTTTTTCATATCTGCCTCCCGACGTCTGGAGATGTTTTCAGTATGCCCCACACCAGTCCATTCCTCAACAAAAAGAAAATAGCTGACTCTCATTTCATATGTCATTAATGTGTCTTTATGGGGGTTTTGCCTTACCGCCAAATAGACATTTTCTAAAAGAGAAGCAAAATAGAGGCGAAGCCTTTGACAGGTGGGATCAGATTGAACCTCGGGCCTTGAAAGGTAAAAGCTTTTGATTTCGTTGAGGAAATTTAACAATTTTTTGAGAACAACAGTATCTTCGTATATTTGCTTTTCTTTTAAATAATGAGATGTGGCACTAAGGATGTGTGTAATTTCGGTTGCAACACGTTCTAGCTTGGATTTGACAAAATGATCCTTTCTTGGTTGAGAAAGATAGTTGGCGTAGTCTAACTTCCAGTCAGATACAGCTGTTTCAAGACAAGCAATCAGTGTGACATAAATATTGATATTTACCCATGTTAAACTGGTTACAACAGCGTCGCGAACAACAGGGTGACTAACACTAAATAAGGGTATAAGCATCTTAAAGACAGATCTTGCAGAGGTAATTTTTTGATGATGAATAGTAACTTTTTGAACAGATTTTTTTCGGCCATGACTGGAAAAGTTATTAGGAATATGCAGTTTTTGTTCATCTGTTTGAGTCAATGTAGTACTCGCGACAATTAAATACATTCTCCATTGCTCAACTACCAGTTCTGGATGTGTTCTCATAGGATGTTTTAATGGAAAGCCCGAGTTCGCTTCCATGCCCTGTATTCGACTGTATTCTAAGACGGTTTCGTGCATTTGAACTAGCTTTCCACAGACAATGTTTCGACATAGAGCTACAGCTATTGGATATGTTTCGAAACAAGCCTTCATTATAACAGGAAACAATTTAAGCCATATTGCTGTCTCAACACCTGAATCTGATTCAGCAATGTAAATGAGGCCTCCGCTATGCTTACCAAACAATTTATGAATTTTAAGAAGTTCAGGAGAACTTAGCGAAATCCTGTGAGAATTCTTTTTGTAAAGAGTCAAAGGCTCTGTTTTTTCAAAAAAGTTTATAATTCTACTAGATATAAGATCCAAATTACTGTCATTTGATGTGCTAGAAGCGACCGAATCTCTTTTAATGTTGGAAGAGTCTGAACTCAATAGGTCATCAAACTCAGCAGTTAATCTCAAAATTCTAATAGCACATTGCCTAATATTTCTATCTTGGGAGCACAAGAAAAATAAACCATTTCCTTCAACTTCTTCAATAATATTCCAGATATTGTGAAGGTTTCGATCTTCTGAGCGTTTAGGAGGCACAGATTCTTCCTGATTTGTATTAGCACCCCATGGAGGCCAAAGAGGCTGATGCTGTTGCTCGCTTTGCTGTTTTTTAGTTTCAGCAATTTGGGCTTTCCAAGTTTCCAAAAGCTCTATATACAACGCAAGCAAATCCTTAAAATCAGTATGAGATGAGAAAGAAGCGTTATAGGTGGAACATATTTTGGAGTCTATGTTGAATAAATATTTGGTAACGATGGGCAAAATCGTTATGGGATCTTTAACAATCATCAAGTTCTTAAGAATTCTAGAGCACGTTGATTTAACAGAATCATCTGGATGAACAGAATTACGGAATAGCAACTCAATAATCTTGGTCGTAGGTATTGTGGATGGATAACACCAAGGTATTGCTTCTATCAGAAAACAGAAAACATCGTAATAAATCTGTTTTTGAGCCGTGGACGTACTGTTTTCCCTGCTATTACCGAAATGAAACGTCACTGGGATTGGAGTTTTAAATGGCACAGAAGAAACTTGTTTTTCCTCATTTATTGAGATATTGTAACCAAATGCATTATCACATAATACCAAAAACCTTCCAACAAGCTTGCTAAACTGCTCTTTGAATTCGGATAAAGAAATAGAGTATTGTCGTGTCTCTTTTGAAGCAGATTTGGTAGGCAGAGTAAACATAAACTTATGAAGAACTTCGTCTGTCGGGAATTCTGGCTTGGTACTATTTTCATAGTCATCGAGAGTAAAGATAAATGCACGTATCGCAATAATAACACGCTCCGCATATATGCTATCTAGTGTCAAAGAAATAAAATCAGAAGGTTGTGATCCAGGAAATATTAGTTGAAAGTAAATATTTTCTAAAGCGAATTGAAGGTGCGCGTGCCCTATAACCCGAATTGAATAAGCTAATGATGCGGCAGAAGAGTTGTCTACAGAAGTCCAAAACTTTTTAATTCCATGACCTATAAGTGGCTTGCAAATATGCTCCAATTTTTTAGTAGTATTGTTTAGCGATTCGGTACAGCGAATTAAATATACCCATATTAGACGAGAAATGCTGGTAAGATAGAGTGGCCGTAAAGACTTTTCTTTATATTTATGAAGAAAACCATCAAAGAGATTAAGCCAATTTTTAGCAAAAGCCTCACTTGGAGAGACACAAAGAACAGTACAAGCTAACGGGAAAGCATACGTCCAATATTTTGGTCTTGCTAAAAGCCCTTCTGCTTGCTTATATAGTAACTCCATAGCAGATGCCCAGTTTGGATAATTGAATTCGGCGGTTGCTGTTTCTGCAACTGGCAATAAAAGGTCACAGAAAACTCTCGCATAAGCGCCTTTGATACCTGGATTCGTAACCTTTGAAAAGAACTTGCCTAAAGATAGTAAAAAATCCGAAGATTCTTCGAGCGCATCCATGGGATATACTTTGATTTTTAAATGCTTCATTCCGTGTATCACCAGTTGAACATTTAGTTCACGTTCTTTTGGAATAGTTCCTGTACATTTTTCCAAATCTGCAATAAATTCGTCACCGACTTGAACAAAGCGACTGTCAGACATTTCACCAAGAAGCTCGGCAAAAAGACTCCAGTTTGCTGATCGAATAGAGCTTGTAGTAAGGATGTTGGGATCAGTAACTTTTAGTTGTTTAAAAACTATTTCTTCTAATTTGCTGCTAAGGTCGTCACCAAGGGCTTCAATTGGTGTCTTTTTCACAATTTCCATAAGTACCCGACAAAGAATAAAAATGCTAATTAAACTTTTTCTTTCTGCACGTATTACCTCTTCACGCAGTGCTTCAAACCGTTTGCTATATCGCACATCGTTAGCAGAACGGAGATTGGTTCGTGCTTGATATGCCATTTCTTGTGCCAGTTTATATGATGCCTGGGAAGAGGCATCAGACTTTGTCTTTCTCCAGAACATTACTGAATCAATTACAGGCTTAGGCTTCCAACGAGCAGTATTGCCTAGCAGAGAAATAGATCTGTCAAATCTTTCATCTTTTCCTTCAGATAACAAATTTTTGACAGGAGGTTCTTTATCACCATCCGACTGGGCCAAGCATTCATTTAATTTTTTCTCGGCATATCTAACAAACTGTATGTCCAAATTAATACGCAACAGAAGTTAGAAAAACTGTAGCAAACTTTACAAAGTGATTAATACTTACTTGAGTGAAAAGAATGTGAAGAGCATATTCAGAGGGATTTTTGGTATCATTTGATTTGCTACTTGATGTAGAGGATGCGTAATTTCGTGTCGAATTATTTCGAGTATGTGTATTATCTTGGCTTTGTTGAATTGGTTGTCCGTCGTAAAAGGGCCTAGGCTGTTCTACTTCAGAAGAAACAGGTTGATTTAAAGTAATATTTTGAAGCTGTTGCTGATTCGTTGATGGAACCTGAGATTGGAAATTTTGAGTGTCAGGAATTTCAATCTGATTTGGAATTTCAATTTGGACAGGTACTCCTGTTTGGTTAGGCTCATTATTTAATTGCAAGAAGTCAGGGATAATTATCGATGGACCTTCTGGAGGGAGGATTTCTTCTCCAAATGTTGGAATTGAAATGAAGGGTGTTTGACTGTTATTTTCTTCATATATGTTCTGACTGGCGATTTCAAACAAGGGTTGTTGCTGAATATTTGCCGCTGAGGGAGGGGGAGGAAATTGAAAAGAGGTTGAATTTGGAATTGTCATGCTGGGAATAGTAGGCACATTCGATATTTTGGTAGGACGTCCGGATTCTGCCACTGTAGCAGCCCGATTTAGATTTACTTGTGGTGGCTGATCAAAGAGTTGAGAGCTATTATTTGGTAATGATTGATTTCTATCATGATGAGAAGAGACTGAAGTTCTAGAAGCTGAATCAACGTTACCATAATATCCAGCTTCGGAAACTAGAGGTTGAGCTTTATTTTTAGATTTCAGTGGATTGATGGGATCAGTGTCTATTTGAGGAATTTGGTGTTGATCTGCCATATAGTCAAAGGTCATCTGTTGTGGATTTATGTCGATAGTTTGACCAGGAGGGGTTGCTTTCCCGTTGCCTTCCGGCACCTGAGTAGAATTTGAATCCTCCATATTATAATAAAAATGCCATATGTATATATTTTACAAGGCCTGAAAAGCGATGTACAGGTCCTGAGATTGATTTAGAATGATGATAATGTAAAGACAGTATAAATAGAAAAAGAAAACTGAAATACCAGAGGCTGAAAGAAGGAGTAAAACTAGAGTAGTGACAAATACACAAAAAACAAGACTTGTTACAACTCTTTGTTGTGATTGTAACAAGAAAGGTGGATTTAATGTAACAACTGGTTATGGCCGCCCAGTCAGTTATAATAGGAGTATCGGTATTACGTATTACTACTACTACAATTGGCACAAAGCCGCAACTTATGTACATGGTGACAGACCCAACCCAACCACTTAAATATAATTTCTAGCCATTATTCTTACAAAAAGCATTAAAACTCTGGGTAATTACAAACAAGCTTTTACTTCTTTAAACAAGAATAATGATAAGCTTAATAAGGATAGAAAACTGAAGCTGATGTGTGATCTTGTTATTGTACTAAAATCACCCATGTGCTTAGATAGTCTTGCATACCAATAGTGCTCATCAACAGGCAAATTCCCATCATGGCACTCAGAGTGGCACTTGATTGGCCAAAATAGGCTTTTTTTCCACACTCGAATTTATTTACCGTACTTAAGTCATAAAAATTTTTTTTTCTTTCCCCAAAAAAAAAAAAAAAATCACTTTGAACTGAATTTATTCTGCCGACAAACCAAAAAACAACAACAACCAGAATGTTACCAAATCAGCCTGTTGTTTCCTAGGTTTTTTTCATCAACGTTAAACTTCCTAAATAGAAACAATCACACATTATATTATTCTCTCCTGTACCACGCATTATCCAGTAGAGAGCCATTTATTACAAAGAATAAAAAAAGAAAAATAACAAAAAAGAAAAAGTTTGCCATCATACACCTGATCTAAGCTATCCATCAATATGTCTTTTCATGATGTACAAGATCGAGGTCGCAAGTTTTTAGACTTTGGAGGAAAACGTGGAACCAAACCTTGGAAAGCTATAAGTTCAGCTACGATTTTAGCTACTGGAATATTTGCAAAAGGGTTTCTCAAATGCGCAGTTACTCAAATCGATATCGAAAACCTTGACATATTGACAGATGCTCTACAGCGTGCTGAACGAGAGAATAGAGGTATAGTAACCTATATGAACCATATGTCTTTATTGGACGACCCATTCATTTGGGGTGTTTTACCACTCTCTCATTTTTTATCTCCAGATAGAATCAGATGGAGCTTAGGGGCTGATAATGTTTGCTTTGACAACTGGTAAGTTTTTTTCTTTTTAATTTGGTTTGATTTGTAATTTATTTTGATATCTATAAAACGGATTTACATCAGATTCATTACCTCTTTCGATATTAGATCAAAGATCCGATTCCCAACACTCGTTTTTGAAAAATACATCATATAGATGACTAACATTTAATGAATTATTACTAATCTTTACATTTCTTTTTTCCACAGGTTCCTAAGTAACTTTTTTTCATTAGGACAGGTTTTGTCAACAAAACGGTTTGGAGCAGGTCCATTTCAAGGTTCGATAGATGCAGCAATATCTTTATTATCGGGCCATGATACCAGCGTCCCTTTAAAGCGCAACGCTTCTTTTCCTACAAGGTATGATATTCGACATGATTATACTCAGAGTCACCTGTTTTCCAATGAATCAGAGACCAACATAACAAACCGAGAATCGTTGATCAAAGATGTTTTGACAGTTTTTGAAACAGGAAAATTGCCTATGAAAAATCCACCATTCAAATCAAATTGGGTTCACATTTTCCCTGAGGCTTTTGTACATCAGGTATACCCACCTTACAGATATACACTGAGATATTTCCATTGGGGTGTAAGTCGATTACTTTTAGAGTCTTCTAGACCTCCTATTGTTGTTCCGATTTATGCATATGGCTTTGATGATATTATCCCAGAAGATAAGGAACCTGATTATAGCTTGCTCAAGAGAATGGGAAAGACCGGATTAAAAGTAAAAATTGGCAACCCCTTAGATGAAGAAAAAATTGGCCAATATAGACAGGAATGGGTTGATCTAGTACAAAGCAAAACGAATAAAATAATGGACGCTACCGACACTGAACTTTCAGGTAATAATGAAGAGATGGCCTTGATAAGAGAGGAAAAATCTACTTACGATAATAGAAAGCAAATAGTAGATGGGGACATGCCAGAATCATTAAAAACTGGCCCCGAAGCTCAGAAATTGAGAAGTAAAGTTGCAAATTACTTACGAGACGAGCTGGAAAACTTACGTGTCAGTTTAGGATTCGAAAGAGGACCTGAGGAATTTGCAGATCCAGCCTTTTGGGATAAAGAGAACGGAGGCTGCAAGGACGTTCCAGTAATGGGAAACGTGAATAAATTAGAAGTTCATAAATTTCAAGATTTATTAAAATTACTCGAGAATCAGGGAGAAGACAAAAGAAAGCACTAGCAGAAACAATGGCACTACGATTAGAAATGTATAATATGTATTGTTCGTGCATTCATTATACAATAATGTAAATATTTTATTCTGAGACTGAAACCTTTGTTTTATTGCAATCAAATGATGAATTAAAATTAAACTTTCAAAAATTGGCACTATGCTTATTTTCAGGAATGAGTTCTGAAATTAACTCCACCTCTTCAAAATATCATCTACTCCTTTTACACTTGATACACTTGCCTTCTTAGTTCCTTTATACTTCTGGTAACCCTTGGAGGGGCTACTATGGTATGAACACAGCTTATAAACAAAAAACAATTTTCAAAAATTTTAGGAGTAAGTCTACTGATAAACCGTTACTTGTATCAATATTGCAACTACCCTAACCCATATCGATATCCTTGATATATTTTTACGAAACACCTAGCTTCCTTAATTAATAACATTCACACCAGCTCTAATATATTTTTTCTTTAAATTTTAAAAATGACACAACTAGACTCATCTACCTCCTTTGCTTCTTTATCAAAATATTTGTCTCATATTGCGGCACTCAAAGCTCAAAACGATAGAGCTATGTCATACGCTACGGAATGCATTTTGGAAGGTATTGAAAGCATATTCAGCGACCCAAAAGTCAAGGAACGTGCCATCAAAGAGAATATGGCCAAATCAATCAACCCTTGGACTCGTTATCAACACATTGTCAATATCATTCGCCCAGAGGCTAAGCGACTTAGAATTGATTTATTTTTCACTATGGATATTCCCATGGAAGAAGACAAGTGGACAGAAGAGTTTGATAAGCTGCCACCACTCTACAACTTTAAGTCTAAAAACCGCACAGTTGAGGAATTGAACGACATGAAGATGCATTTGTATTTCATTGCAGGAAAGGCGTTGACGAAGCAGTTCACTCAAGGGTTGAAGTTTGAATTGTTTGAATGCGTCAATCGAAGTAACTTTGATTTTGCTCAATTTAGGCAACAAGTAACTTCTACAAGGGAAAAAGTAGATATAAAAGCCGAAACAGATTTGTTATTTGATACCTACGGTGAAATTTTTAATACCGAATATGAGAATTTTAATTCTGCAATCCGAAAGGAAAAATCCAAAATGGATGAATTAGCAACCCAATTCAACGACCCTAAGAAGGTTGAAAAACAGCTTGAAGATCTTAACTTAGATAGCTTGAAAGCAAAATACCCTAACCAAATTCCACAGGAAATTGAGCATACATTTTCCCTCATACACAATCTTGCCTCATCCTTAAACTCCGACTTTATTAAATGCTGGAATTTTTCTGTAAAGAGCCGCTCAAGCGCTCTTGAGACCAAGTTTTCCAATCAAGGTCAGATTTCAGAAGAGCCATCCAAAGGAGGTAATTTTCCTTTAACTCCTAATAGCAACTCCAATTGCCAGAGTAATATTGGTTTTTTTGGCACCAGAAACAATAACAGTCATAGTGGTGGTGGCATTTTTGATAATTCCAAAAATAATAATAATGATAACTCTTATTCCAGTAGTAATGGATATAACAGTGGTAGCCATTTTGGTAATAACAACTCTACTAGATTCGGCTTTGCTAGTTATAGTTAACACTTTAGTGATGGGTATACTTTTAAGAACTGAGTAGAAAAAAATAATAATAGGAATGATAGTATTTAATACCTTTTCTTTTTTAATATAATGGATGATACTATTTCCAATTTAAATGCTTTGAACTACATTCAATTAAATAAAATTTACTAAATTTATATAGGTAGTGTGAACATATATCATGTTATATAAAGATAATAGGCTGATAAAAATTATTACCAGATAAGCTTGGATTGCTTCTTATACTCCCTACCGTCATAACTAGCTCCAAATTTGTTTTTTAGCCCTTTATTAATCGCACTTGCACGACTCATGACAGCAAAGTTCCAGCAGTTAAATAAATCAGAATTGAGAGAAGTTGCAATATCATGAACCAAAGTAAAAGCGTGTTGAACATCTTCTGGAATTCCGTCTGGGTACTTTTCTAATAAGCTGTTCAAATTGAGATCATCAAGCTGTTTCTTGACCATCTTAACGTCATTAAACTGTACTGCAAGCTCATCCATGAGCTCCTTTTCCTCTTTGAATACCTTTTGAGCTGTTGAGGGGTCTACTTTTTCATTTTCCAAGTTATTGTAGATGCCATAATTATCAAACAAAGTGCTGGCCTCGGAGTTGATATCAGTCTTGCTCACCATTGAAGATATTTCACGTCTGAACTGAGCAAAGTCAAAGTTACTTCGATTGACACATTCAAACAATTCAAACTTCAACTCTTGGGTGAACTGCTTCGTCAACGCCTTTCCGGCAACAAAATACAAATGCATCTTCATGTCGTTCAATTCCTCAACTGTGCGGTTTTCAGACTTAAAGTTGTAGAGTGGTGGCAGCTTATCATACTCTTCCGTCCACTTGTCTTCTTCCATGGGAATATCCATAGTAAAAAATAAATCAATTCTAAGTCGCTTAGCTTCTGGGCGAATGATATTGACAATGTGTTGATAATGAGTCCAAGGGTTGATTGATTTGGCCATATTCTCTTTGATGGCACGTTCCTTGACCTTTGGGTCACTGAATATGCTCTCAATACCTTCCAAAATGCATTCCGTAGCGTATGACATAGCTCTATTGTTTTGAGCTTTAAGTGCCTCAATCTGTGATAATATAGAAGTGCCTTCAGCGGAAGAAGGTTGATTTTGTGCTGCCATTTTGGAGTAGAGGGATAATCAATTTGATTTTTTTAATTGTTGGAAAAAAAAAAAGAAAAGATAACAAGAACCATTTCAGCTATTTTTATATTCCAATGATGATAACCAATTGAATTTGAGAAAAAATTGTCGATCAATTTATTAGCATTACTTATTTTTTTTTAAGTAGCAATTTTTGAAAAAATTGCTACTTGAAAATATAAGAGTTTATTTCCCTTTGAGCTGATTTCAACCCCATTGAGCGTGCCTAGGCAGCTATAAAGCAGAAAATAAACAGAATATTTCCTAGGCTTTTTTGATAAAAAATAAAAGGTTTGTCATGCCTTTTGTTATCAATTTCTTTGTCAAGCATGAGCGGAGATGTGTGAGTCGAGTAAAAATTCCCTAATGGAGTGTGTGGACGTTAGAAATGATACAGTAATTACAAGAATGGGATAATATAAATATTTTGAAACTGCTAGATACTGGCTTTTAAATGATTTATTTATTTTCTTTCATGGCTGTACATAACACTTTTTACCTTTGCCTTGAAAATATATCATCGAGTCTTATTGTTGAAATAAATGGGTGGGCATACATATATGTCACGCGCGTGTATGTCATAGTACTATAGATATAAAAGATATGATTGTCACCATAGCCAGAAGTTACTTCAAGTTCAAATCAATTCTCAAAAAAAGTTTTAATAACTGCTTTTTATTATTTTTATTGTAGTTTAGAAGTGGTATTTTTGTATTTTTCCAAATTTTTAAGAAAACGCGTGTCAGGAAAAGAAAAAAAAAATTATAAAGACATTCATCATATTTAAATAGGTACCTAAACAAGTTATTTGTTTGAGGTCTTTATTGATGAATGCTATACAAAATAGTTTTAGCAGTTTATTTTTTATAATATGCATTTTGAGCTTCTTTTGTTTGAAATCAGGGAACAGTTAGAATCATGGACGGCTGGTCTATACGCTGCAATCATTCGAGCTAATGTTCACGTAATAGGAATTTAAGAATGAATCAAGACATAGCCAAGCAGGCTATTAAAACTACCTGAAAGTATCGCTATTAGCGCTTAACAAAGCAATAAAAATAGAAACTCAAAGTTAGTAATCTACTGGTCTAAATTAAAACACACCTAAAGGCTCCCTAAAGCAAAATGTCTTCTAGTCTCCAAACTGGCATCTGATTAAATAGCTTTTTGTTTGTGGCCTATTTTTTTACTATATTGAGAAAAAATCAAGACTAAGACTACTACATACCACCCTCCCAAAAATTAATATATACAATTAAATTATTTAATTATTTAATTTTAAAAAAAAAGCATAAGATATTCTTTATGTTCTTTATTTATAATAATATGGAATCTATATCTTTATAAATGAGATAGTATGACAAATGGCTTGTGCATATAATACTTTGAAATTGAATGCTTTTATACATGCTAAATTCAAGTCACTAGTTAAAACAAATGCTATTAATAATGACACAACATTTTTGTTATTTACTAGAATGTAACCTTTATTTCGAATTGTGTATGGTATGACCCTGCAATAATATATTGCTTAAGCTACCAAAACCCTTGAATATGGAATTAGACTACTTGGTCTAGAGTATATATATTCTTGACTACAAATAGCCTAAATATTATTATACGCAAATATCTTTATTTGGTGTTTCTAAAACAACAGACGTAGATAATGAGAGGTTTTTAGAATCTTCTCATAGCATGGTATATACAAACTATAAAATGTATTATTTCAGGGGATAGTATAAAGATTTCAACCAAAATTTTAAGGCTTTTTCGCATTCCAAGCTCATGTAAAAAAGCAGGCACAATGCGTAAGATCAAAATATTACAAACCAAGGGTGCGGTTCATTAATAGTAACGGGTATTGACCTGCTGGGCCATTCCACAATTATGGAAAGGGCCTTTGTAGAAATAGTCAATCAAATTTCTTTCAAAAGAGGAGTTGTTTAAATCGGTTATTGAGAAGATGATATTTGACATAGTTTTCAAAGGGGCTTGCTAAAATCGTCCCGTTCAAAAGCATTTGACAGCATATGACAATGTGTCAAAGGGAGATGGATAGCGATGACTTTTCATAAAGACACCAATATAGAGTCGATATTTCAATATTTTACGATTTATGGGCATTATCCAAACTATTATCTAGAATCTCTTAGGTTAAAGACCAACAAAGAAGAAAAAAAAAAACAAGACAGAAAATTTTTATTTCACACTTCATCAGTGCTTTCTATGATTCCATATTCCAAAAGTCTTGTTGCTATCTTCAATTAGCGTAAAGCCATATTATACTATTAAATATTTACTAACTTCTACTGTATATAATAGATCTCGTTACCATTGTGTATACAGAATCTAACAAACCATTTTTTTTTTTTTGTTTTGTTTCAAAGAAAAATTGCTTTTTTTTTACAAAAAGATATATTAAATTATCTATACAAGGCCCACAACTATTATGAAAAGTATGTTTCAATATAATTCAAATTAGAGAGTTTACGAAAACAAAATATGTTTTTTTTCTCAATAAATTTGCCTCTTGAATTTTCAAGGTTTATGAATCTCATAATTTGTTTAGGTTCCCGATGAAAGCTGTTTGGCCATATAATAGTTCATCTGTTAACTTTTTAATCACAGAAAAAACTGACTTTATTTACTAAAATAATGACTAAGTTTGATGTGTATATTGAAACAGAACAGTATCAAATCTTATATTAGAATGGAATCAAAAAATTATTTATTTAAAAAAGGCTTGATGAGATCTTTGTGCTTTTCATTTTAGTATTAACAAACAAAAAAAACATATTATAAAGTGTTCTGATATAAATCTTGTATTTGTTTTACATCATCTTCACGTTTATATGCCAATAAATATTGGCTCTTATACTGATACGTCTATATCGTTCCAGCAAAAAGCATTAACAGGGTTCAAGTCGATAAATGAAACTAAAACGTCGTAATACTTGTAAAATGATATATTTCATTTTAACAGCAAACTTAACATCAAATGAAGCCTTAAGACTCAAATCGGAATGTTGTCAAGTTTCTAGGGCATCTGAGCCTTACAATGAATTCCATAATTAAAACTACTAACCTTGAGTTATCAACTGATTTGATTTGGTCATAGGCATAAAAAATAACTCATTTTATCAATCAGTTGGATCTAGATCTCTTCAATGGCTCGTTTTGTATTAATTTCATTATTTTTATTATAACTGCATTTAGCTAGTTCACTTTGTATATATACTAAACATATCAATAGGAGGAAAAGATGAGTGATTTAACATTCTGTATTGTTCATTACTTTTTCTTTCTAAAAGGATTTCCCATTTTAATGAGAACATCAATTGAGTGATCAAGGTATGAAAGAATCAGTATGAGATATTTAAAATTGATCAACGGCAAAATGCCTTTTATCTGGAAACCATGCAATTATTCTACAATTAACAGAAAAGCAATGTGTTTTATAAAACATTGTAAGACTGAATGCAAATTTGGAGGTAAATTTAACTCATGAAAATTGTTTTTTTTTGTATAAACTTTAGATAATGTAATTAATTCATATTGAATTGTACCATTTTCATATATTGTTATATGAATAACGATTTATTAAAATGTATCGGGGCTAACAACAAATAAACACAATTATATAGAACTGGTTTTATATAACAATATTCATAAAAACTTTTTATGAGACTTGCGTAAAATTGTAGAAATAAAAATTTCAAAAATAATTTCAAAGCCTGTGCCAACTATGTGCAAATTAGGGTGCTAAATAAATTGAGTATACAAGTACCTTCTTTTTTGATTTGGGCAACATAAACTGATCCATTAAATGATTCATCTTATCTTCACTGAAAGAAAAAATATCAATAATCAGATAATTAAATGTATTTGAAAGCTATAAAATGTGCTTTATAGAACGGGAATGTTTTCTTTTATTTTTATTTCAATTCTACTTATAACTTGATCAACACAATCTAACACTATTAAATTTCAACACAGTATCACAAACATGTATGTAACGCATTATTTGAACCATTTTATTAGATCAATTGTTAACGATGATATAAGTTTTAGCTTTTTTAGACAGTCTACAAACTAGAGTAAACAAAATGAAAGTTTTACCCGCAGTTTTGATTGCACTTGGAAGCTTTCAAATAAAGGGCTCCTCAGCGAGTCCTTTGATTAAAGATACGCTTCACACAAATGATTCAGTGCTACCAACAAAACAGAAATCCAAGCTAATCAACCATTCTGGCCATGATTTAGTTTTTCGACAAAGCACCGAGGATTATGTTCCTTTACCTGAGGGCGATCGCTGCTTATTTCCTATGAAGAATTCATTGACGGCATGTTCAAATTTTTGCTACCTTGTTCATAGGGATGCAGCAATCAATAACGCAATAGTCGATAACTCTTTCTGTGTCCCTAAAAATGCTAGTCCAGATAGCAAGCCAAAACCAGGTGAAAGATATAAACGCAGTTACAACAATTTAGTAACGGCTTGCTTAGCTTGTGCTGAGGTTTATGATAACGAATCAGCCATCAAACTAAGGGAAATGTCTAAAGAATGTACTGTCCCCGTCCTTGAAGTTCCTGAATGCACTGAGCGATGCATAAATCCTGAGGGTACTGCTGCTCGATATCTAGACCCAGCAACATGTGAAGAAGAGTGTACCAAATTCATAACAGATTTTGGTCCCATGTATGTCAGAGACGGTCCTAGTAACTACTGTTGGGGCGTAATGCTGAATCCAGTACAGATAAATGCGTGCAAAAATTGTCCAAAAAATAGGGGTTTTATTAATGATTTAACCAGTTTAGTTAGTAATTGCGACCTTGTGAACACAGATGCATATTGGATGAACATATGCCTTCTACCCACATCAACCACTAAAACGACTTCTACAAACACTGTCAGCACATCGACTACAAGTATTACTCTTTCTAGTTCAGATATATCGTCAACTACAGAGCTTTCTAGTTCAGATGCATTATCTTCCACTGGAATTTCTACTTCCAAGGTATCAACTACCACTGAAACTTCTACTTCAGATTTATCATCTACCACAAACACTTCAACTTCTAATGTATCACCCGCCACAGGAACTTCAACTTCTGATGTGTTATCGACTACAGAGCTTTCTTCTTCTGATATATCATCTACTACAAAAGCTTCAACTACTATTAGTACATCCACCACAGAAACTTCAAATTCAGCTGTATTATCTACTAGAGAAACCTCCACCTCTGATGTATCATCTACTGGAAAAGCCCAGACTTCAGATGCCTCATCTACCACAGAAACATCTACTTCAGATACTTTATCTACTACAAAAACCTCCAGCTCAGGTGTATCTTCTACAACAGAAACTTCCACACCAGTTGTATCATCTACTACAGAAACGTCAACTTCCGATGAATCATCAACTTCAGAGCTTTCTTCTTCTGATATATCATCTACTACAAAAGCTTCAACTACTATCAGTACATCCACCACAGAAACTTCAAATTCAGAAGTATCATCTACTACAGAGCTTTCTATTTCCAATGTATCTTCTGACATGGAGCCTTCAACTTTGGATATGTTATCTTCCACAGAGTCATCAACTTCAGATTTATCATCTTCCACAGAGATCTTGACCTCAGATGCATCATCCGACACAGCGACCTCCCATTCAAATATATCATCTTCCAGTGATCTATTGACTTCAGATATACCATCTGAAACAGAGTTTTCTACTTCGGATATATTATCCACCACAGGAACCTCGACTTCAGATGCGTCATCTATCACAGAGTCTTCCACTTCAAAGGTATTATCTACCACAGAAACTCCAACTTCAAATATATCTATCACAAAAACTTCAACTATGAATGTCTCAACTACAACTAAAATTTCTACTTCAGATGTATGGTCTAGTACGGAGCTTTCTCCCTTGTCATCTTCCACAAATATTTCCACTTTAGAAGTGTCAACTAGTATTGAAACCTCTACTTCAGATGTATCATCTACTACAGCACTTTCTACTTCTGAAGTATCAACTACAACTGACTTCTTGATTTCAGATGAATCATCCACCACAGAGTTATCTCCTTCAAAAATATCATCTTCCACAGAAATTTTCTCTTCAAATATATCATCTTCAACCGAGTCATCAACTTCAGATTTATCATCTACTACAAAAGCTTCAACTTCAAATGTATCATTGACTACAGAGCTTTCCTCTTCAAAAATATTATCTCTCCCCGAGTCTTCATCTTCAGATTCATTATCTTCCACCAATATAATGACCTCAGATTCATCTGACACAGCAACCACTCAATCAGATATATCATCTTCCACTGATATGTTGACTTCAGATATACCATCTGCTACGGATCTTTCTACTTTAAATACATCATCTGCTACAAAAAGTTCAACTAAAATTAATACCTCTACTACCAAAATTTCATCTTCAGAAGTATCTTCAACCACAAAGCTTTTTAGTTCAGATAGATCATCTTCAACAACAGAAACTTCCATCTCGAATATATCATCTTTTCCAGAGTCTTCTTCTGATTTATCATTTTCCACTGACATATTGACCTCAGGTACATCATTTGACACACATCTTTCTACTTCAGAGATATCATCTACCACTGAAACCTTGATTTCTGATCCATCTTCTTCTACAACTTCACCAACTCACTCACCATTATTTACCATAGATGAGTGCAAACCATACTGTGCTTATGTCAACCAACAAATCAATTTGATTTCTAATCCAGAGCAAAAGTGTGGTATACTTGACTCCATCGATGAGCAGTTGGTTGCCAACTGTTTACGATGTGTTGGCCAGTATCTTGAGCTTTACAAGCCAGGTGAGCCTGCTAAAACCGTCTTTGACTCCATCATTGAGTGCAACATCCCACCAAGTCAAAAGGATTATGATCCAATTCCAATTCCCGGTCACTCAACTTGGTCATCTGGAGCTGGAGCTGGATCTGGATCTGGAACTGCAACCCATACTGGCACAACCACTCCAAATCCAACACAACCACCTTACACTAAAGAACAATGTAACAGGTATTGTGAGTATCTTTCTGACCAACTTGACAAATCTAATGATGATTCACAAAAGTGTGCCGTACTTCAATCACCAAATCACCAATTCGTTGAAAACTGTCTTCGTTGCACTGAAAGCTATCCTGAGTTGACAGAGCCATTGCAGCCTGGCAAGAAAGTTATAGATCAACTTGATCGGTGCCAAATTCCTAAGCCTGGTGGACCATATGAACAAGTCCCACTCCCTGGTGAAGGTTCACAATTGCCAACTGATACTACATCTCCATCAAAGACAACATCATCCCAAACCTTGCCTACTGATGGCTTGTTACCTCCACAAAACAAATGTAGTATCTATTGTCTCTACATTGCCAGACAGCTCGAGCTCTCTCCACTTCTTCAGCAATGTTCCACGTTGGAAGGCATTGAAGAACAAATCATTGCCAACTGTTTCAGATGTCAAGAAATCTATGAACCTGTGGCAGTATCCGAGCCAGTCAAAAAAGTCAATGAAGCGTTTGAAAAATGCAAGTTGAATCCATCTGATAAACCATATCAAGAAGTTGATATAGTCCAAAAGCCAAGTCAATCAACTGGTGGCCAGTCTGCTACTACAAGCCAAAACGGCGGTTCAACTGATAGCACTGATATGTCTGTCTCAGTAACAACCTTTTTGACAAGAACATCCATCCCATCTTCTAGCTCCACTAATGATCCTCCATTCACAATTGAACAATGCAATCCATACTGTGTTTATATCAATGATCAAATTAGTAAATTCACTGACCAAGATCAGCAATGCCGGGTACTTGATGCTATTGACGAACAGTTGGTAGCCAACTGTTTGCGATGTGTCGGAACGTATCTCGAGCTATACTCCCCAGGTCAACCAGCTAAAAATGTATTTGATGAACTCATAGCATGCCAAATTGATCCATCCAAAAAGGAATACGATCCAGTCCCTATACCAGGTGATGTTTCTATCACTCAATCCGGCACAGCTTCATCAACAGCAGATTCTATCTCTTCAGCCACCAGTCAATCGGTTGGACAAAGTCCAACAGATGATTCTTTCACTAAAGAGCAATGCAGCATCTATTGTATCTATATATCTAGACAGCTGGAATTGTCTCCTTCTCCAGCACAATACTGCTCCACTTTACAGAACATTGATGATCAAATAATAGCCAACTGTTTCAGATGCACAGAGAAGTACAATGAGGTAGCAGTTTCACCGTCAGTGAGAAAGGTAATTGAGACTTTCAATGGTTGCAGTTTGGCACCATCTCAAATGCCATACAAAGAGGTTCCAATCAAAGACTGGCCTCAAGATTCCACATCAATGCCTTCAAATCAATCGACTTCAAAGCTTTCCACATCTAGAGAAGATCAGGAGACTAAATCAGCTACAGCATTGCCATCTTCATCATCTAAGACTACTACAGATAAGCCAAGTGCTTCTAGTCCTGGATCAGGATTAGGATCGGGATCTGATGGCTCTGGCTCTGGCTCAGGATCTGATGGTTCAGGCTCAGGCTCAGGCTCTGGCTCTGGATCTGGATCTGGATCTGGATCTGGATCTGGATCTGGATCTGGATCTGGTTCAGGCTCAGGTTCTGACTCTGACTCTGACTCAGGACTGGCACCCGGCTCTTCTAATCCAAGACCTGGTTCTGGCTCTGGCTCTGGA
This sequence comes from Magnusiomyces sp. LA-1, assembly GCA_029678045.1. NCBI lineage: Eukaryota > Fungi > Ascomycota > Dipodascomycetes > Dipodascales > Dipodascaceae > Magnusiomyces > Magnusiomyces sp. LA-1. The sequence continues at coordinate 6,978,186 of CP115648.1, read as the reverse complement.
TCTGGATCTGAACCTGGCTCTGGTTCAGGCTCAGGTTCTGGCCCTGGCTCTGGCTCTGGATCTGGATCTGGTTCAGGCTCAGGTTCTGACTCTGGACTTGGACCTGGCTCTACTAATCCAGGATTTGGCTCTGGGTCCAATGGTTCTGGTTCTAACGGTTCTGGATCAGGTTCTGATGGCTCTGATGGCCCTGGCTCCGGACTTGGACCCGCTGCTACTGACCCAGGCTCTGGTTCTGATGGTTCAGGATCTGATGGTTCTGATGCAGGTTTAGGTTCTGGCTCTGGCTCTGGCTCTGGCTCTGGTTTCAGTTCTGATGGGTCTGGTGGTTCTGGATCTGACTCTGGACTTGAACCTGGCTCTACTAATCCAGGATTTGGCTCTGGTTCTGGTGCAGGTTCAGGCTCTGGTTCAGGCTCTGGTTCTGGTTCTGGTTCTGGTTCTGGTTCAGGTTCAGGTTCTGGTTCAGGTTCAGGTTCTGATTCTGATTCTGATGGCTCTGGCTCTGGTTCTGGTTCTGGTGGTTCTGGGTCTGGATCTGGATCCAATGGCTCTGGATCTGACTCTGGACTTGGACCTGGATCTAACGGTTCTGGATCAGGTTCAGGTTCCGATGGCTCTGATGGCCCTGGCTCCGGACTTGGACCCGGTGCCGCTGGCCCAGGATCTGGATCAAACGGATCTGGATCTGGATCAGGTTCTAATGGCTTAGGTTCAGGTTCAGGTTTTGGATCTGGCTCTGATTCTAGTGGATCTGGATCTGGTTCCGGTTCTGATGGTGCTGGCTCTGGACTCGGATCTGGTACCACTGGCCCAGGCTCTAGTTTGGATGGCTCTGAATCTGGATCTGGTTTCAAAGCTGGTAATGACAGTGGAAATGGAAACTTTGCCAATTTGGGGCCTACAAATAGTTCAAATAACTTAAACTCTGATCAAGTAAACGTTGGTTTCAGAGTGCCAATAAGTTCGGGCTTGATTATATCATTGTTAATTATTTCCGTTACGTTTTGATCTTGAATTTAGTTTTCTTTATTGTGATATTTAATTATTTAAAAAATTTAAATTTAATCATTAAAAAATTCCAAATTTTATAGTATAAACTGAAAATTGATAGTAGACAGTAGTCAAATAATATTTTGATTTTTTTTAGTTATTCATAATGAAATAATTATTTTGTCAGAATTATTATGTAATCAAACATGTGATAGTTGTAATTTTAGTTTCGATATCTAGCCTTCCCAAAATTAGGCTTATGATAAGGGCACCTAATAAAAGCAGCTTTCAAGAAGAAAATAACTTTATTATATGTCATGTGTTGTGAGGCTGAACAGAAAAGGAAAGTCAAATAATAATCTCAAAATGCTTTCTATATATGCTAAATTCAAGTTACTAGGTAAAACAAATGTTATTAATAATGACAAATATTTTTGTTATGATAGATTTATTAGGGTATGTTTTTGATAGTATTCTTTTAGATATTGTAACCTTTAAAGTGCATGGAATTACATTATAATATTTTCAAGTTACCAAAACCCTTGAATAAGAAATTAGACTCTATAGTATATATATATATAATTCCAGAATATCAACAGCCTAAATATTATACAGAGTTATCTTTTATTGGTATTTCTAAAGCGACAGGCGTAGATGGTGAAAAAAGATTTTTGAAATTTTCTCATAGAAAAGTATATACAAATTATAATATTCTTGTAAAAAAGTATAAAGATTCTTTAGTAAAGCTTTTTAAGACCTTCTACTCCCAAGCTCATGTTAAAAAAATAGATAAATTTTTAAGATCAAAATACTACAAACCAAGGGTGCAGTTTATTAATAGTTACGGGCACTGATCTGTTGGGCCATTCCACAATTATGCAAAAGTCTTTGTAGAAATAGTAAATCAATTTTCTCATAAATGAAAAGTTTTTTAAATCGTTTATTAAGAAAATCAAATTTGACGTACTTTTCAAAGGGCTTGCTAAATCCGTCCGGTTCAAAAACATATGACAATGTGCCATAGGGAGATGGCCAGTAATGAATTTTTATAAAGACATCAATTTTCAATTTAAAGTCGATATTTCAATATTTATGTAATTCTGTATTACGATTGAGAGGCAGAGAAAGTATTCTATCTATATCAACAAGGAAAGCTATTGTCTATTCTACATTTAAATATAAAACCTTTTTTTTTTCTTGGTTTATACTTGCAGTGAATTAATATGATTTTGTAAAATTTCATTTCAAACAAAAATATACTTGTTTCTCATAAACCAACCATATCGCATTATTTTCACAAAGTCTACAACTACTATCAAAAGTTGTTTTCATGGATCTGGATCTGACTCCGGACTCGGGTCTGGTGCTACTGGCCCGGGCTCTGTTTCCGGTTCTGATGGTTTTGGCTTTGGCTCTGATGGCTCTGGTTCAGGGTTTTTAGGTTTCGAAACTGATAATATTAGTGGAAATGGAAGCATTGCCAATCCCGGCTTCACAAATGGCTCAAACCACTTGAACCTCAACCAAGTGAATGTTGATTATAAAATGTCGATAAGTTTTGGTGTCAGTATCTCATTGCTAATTATTTCCACAATATTTTGATTTTGGAATTTACTTTTATACATTCCAAAATTTAACCATCTAAAAATATCCAAAATTAAATAGTAAAGATAATCTAATTCTAATATGGTCAAAAACATTTTTTTTTATCGAATTGACTCTATGCTCCATAAAAACAAAACATTATTCATTTTTAAATGCTTGACAAAACTCATTTATTCATTTTGAATTTTTCAGGCCAATAAAAGTGCTTTTGTTAGCATTCAAATAAACTGAAATTTAAGCAGATCATAATAGACAATATGTCTAATCATTAGTGATAGTATTTTTGAGGTAGTCAAGGACTTGGAGAATAATAAGGCGCTCAAGCAACTTGAACCAACAAGTAGAGATGAAAGCCTTTTCATTAACATTGTTAGTAACATGCACAGAAAGTACAAAAATATAGCAAAAATCTGAAAAGAATGGATAAAACAAAAGATAAATTGAAAGGAGTTGAAAACTAGACGTCTTTAGTCAACCGTAGAACCAACTAGAAAATATAGAGTGCTGTAACAAAAGTCAGCAGCTCAAAAATAGCTGCTAGACAAGGTCAAAAAAAATGCAGGGAATGATTTTTTCCCTTGGAGTATCTACAAGTGAGCAATATGGTAAGGCTTAACACAATCTACCAAGAACACAAGATAGGTCTGAAGATCAAAAACTATAGTACAAAAAATTTGAGCAGATAAATATGTCACTAAGGCCTCGTTTTGTTGCAGGAAAAATAGTGGAATATTTTCCAAAACGAGAATCTTCTCAGGCCCTGTTCTCTTGCACAAAAAATAATCTCCAATATTTTGATGCCAAAATTTCCCATAGTAAAATCGGTTCTTCTATAGAAAAAATTGTTTTCTACTTTTCCAAGAACACAAGCCCTATTTTTTTCTATATTTTCTACTTTTTTGGGTAACCGAGAAATAAAAAAAAAACTATTCAATCTACCACAAAGTACTGTTGTTAGCGCATAACAAAAAAAATCAAAGCTAGTCATTTATTGGTCTAAAATAAAATCTGTAGTTTCCATACATCTGATTGCTTTAGAGAAAAAGCAGTCATATGCCACTTTTTAACATCACATAAATGGTAATACCAAAAGTAAAATTCTACTCAATCCACATTTTCTTATATCAAATTATTAAAGAATATGTTAAAGTTACAATATGTTTGTTTATCTTTATTTGAGAATTTTTTGAATCATTCGATGTGTCAAAAAGTGGTAATGTCAGCCAAGTATATGACAGAGCAAGAACATTAATTGGAAAAGTTAAGATTGTGACTTTTTAGTATTTTCAATCACTATATTAGACTCTTTATTGTCAAAAAAAAAAAAAAAAAAAAAAACATCAAGAACTTGAAAAACCTTGGCTCTAAATTTGGTAGAAATACGACAAGAATAAATTTCGTAGCTGTCAGAGATACTGGCCACACTATCTCACTATCAGACAGAGATAATATCTGTGATCAAAATGATATACATACAAGGAAACAATATCATTCTTGCAACCCACATTATAAACTTTTGCAGAGCTTATGTTGTGAGATTAACTATTTTTATAATAATAATTATGAACTACAGAATTAAAAAGAACTTATAAAATATTCTCATTATAGAACGATTCCATTAAACTGGTTTCATACATAGAAGGATTTTAGTTGATATTTGCGGGAGTTGCCTTTATTGTCGAATTTTTATCTCACCACACTAAAATATATTTTAAGCATACAAAGGTTCTTAAATTAGTATTACATACCATTCTCTCAAAAAACTCCCTGATTTATTATTCTACTGAAAAAATTTAGTAATCCTAAGATAGAGTTATATATTTTTATGTTTTTTTTTTCTTTTCTTAAAAAGATGGAAAACAAAACATGTTCTTTATCAACCTTTATAATAATATGAGCTTTAAATATATCTTTATAAACAAGCATAATAAATGGCTTGTGCATATAATATTTTGAACCTTCCAAATTCAAGTTATTAGTTAAAACTAATGTTATTGATAATGACAAATATTTTTGTTATGATAGATCTATTAGGGTATTTTTTTGATAGTATTTTTCTAGATAGCGTAGATTTTTATTCCGAAGTGTGTATGACCCTGCGACACACTATATAGAATATTTAAGTTACCAAACCCCTTAAATAAGACTTTAGACTACTTGGTCTAGAATATAAATAGCCTAAATATTGCATGCACTTATGTTTTTTTTGGGTATCTTTAAAGCGACGTAGATGATAAAAATTTTTTAGAATCTTCTCATGGCAAGGCATATACAAGATGTCTTACTCCTATGAATAGTATAAAGACTTCAATCGAAATTTTAAGGCTTTTTCCAATTCTGAGCTCAAGTTAAAGAATCGACACATGTGTAAGATCAAAATATTACAAACCAAGGGTGCAGTTTATTAATAGTTACGGGCACTGATCTGTTGGGCCATTCCACAATTATGCAAAAGTCTTTGTAGAAATAGTAAATCAATTTTCTCATAAAAGAAAAGTTTTTTAAATCGTTTATTAAGAAAATGACATTTGACATACGTTTCAAAGGACTTACTAAATATGTCAGGTTTAAAGACATTTATTTGACAGCATATGACAATGTGTCATAGGGAGATGGCTAGTGATGAATTTTTATAAGGACATTAATTTACAATTGGGAGTCGATATTTCAATATTTGATGTAATTCTGCATTGAGATCGGGAGGCAAAGAAAGTATTCTAACTTTATTCAACAAGGGAAATTGCTATCTAGAATCTACATTTAAATATCAAGCATTGGTTTTTTTCCTTTTTCTGTTTCAACTTGCAGTCAATTAATGTGATCTTGTAAAATTTCATATCAGACAAAGATATACCTGGTTTTTTTTATGATAAAATATATTGTATTATTTATACAAGGTCTACAACTATTATGAAAAGTTTTTGTCTTATAATTCCAATTAGAGCGCTCAAGAAAACAAAATGAATCTGTGCAGCTTAATTTTTTGTTTGTTTGTTTTATTTCATTAAATGCACCTCTTGAATTTTCAATGTTTATGAATCTCATAAGTTATCTAGTCTTCCAACGACAGCTGTGTGATCATGAAATATTATCGATCTAATAAGTGTTTGATCAAAGAAACATTTGAATTGGTTTTAGTACAATGATATATATTGAAACCAAACACAACCTAAAAATCTTACTCTATATGTTATGCTTTATTAATAATGCCTTGTTAATGTTTATAAAAATGAATAATAATGAATAAAAAAATAATGACAAATATTGATATACTTAGCATCTGCGCAATTAAAATTAAACTAATCTTATATATTATATCTATTTAACAAATTTCATTATTATTGCTCAGATAGAAAACTTAGACACATCAGTAGAAGTCCGTATATATTTTGATCTCTATATGATGTAATTTATCTGGTGTTTATTAGAAAGCAAAAAGAGTTATTCAAAATATATAACAGGGTCTTTCAACGGCTTATTCTATTATTAAAAAGCTAATAGAATATATGATAATGTGTTCTGCTATTAATCTTTTATCATTTTTGTTTCATATTTTGCCAATAGATATTGACTTTTATACTGGTACCACCTATAACGTTCCAGCGAAAAAGCATTGACAGAGGTTAGGTCTATCCGTGAAACTAAAAACGTAATATTTACAAAAACAATCTATCATATTCCCAACAACAACTTTAACACCAAATAAAGTCTTAAAATTCAACTCAGAATGTTGCCAAGTTTCTAGGATGACTGAGCCTCATAATAAGCATATGAATTTGATAATTATAACTACCAACTTTGAATAATCAAATGATTTTTACTCTGTTGTAGGCATAAAAAAATAACTCACATTGTTTGATCAGTTGAATCTATATCATTTTAAAGGCTTGTTTTATATTAATTTCATTGTATTTTAAAGTAACCAAAATTAGCTAGATTGCTTTTTATTAAACATTTAAATACGAAAAGCCCGTTAATTTAGTTCTGTATTGTTTATTAATTTTTTTTAAAAAAAATTTGCCATTTTTATAATTATATCAATTCAGCTGTTAGGGTATAATAAAATCTGAATAAACATCATATATTTAAAATTTATCAACAACAAAACGCTATATGATAATGATTGATGTACTTGGTCTACAATTAGTAGTATATGTCTCTATTTAAATACACTATCTTAAAGCTGAATGTTCATTTATTTTTTCAAGTGATTTAAGTTTGCGGAAACCGTTTTTTAAGTAAAGATCATTAAATAGCATAATTTCCATCTAATTGTACCACTTTTTTCAGAGAGTGAAATATTTTTATATGACTAATGATGTATTAGAATGCATGCATTGGAGCTAACGACAAATAGACACAATTATATCAAGAAGCGGGTTTTATATAGTAATATTTATAAAAACCCTTCATAGATAAAAATAGGATTGGGTAAAATTGCAGAAACAAAGATTTTAAAAATGGATTTCAAAGCTTCTGCTAAATACAAGTGATAACAAAATCGAATAAATTGCATGTATAGTTTTCTTTTTGTACTTTGTTGCCATATTTTCGATTCATTAAATGATTTTTCTTTTTACTGAAAAAATGACAATAATTAGATAATTAAAAGTTTTTGAAAACTATAAATTGGAAAGTACAGAACTGTTTTTTTCTTCTTTTTATTTCAATTCTATTTATAACTTCATCAACACAATTTACAACTATCTCACCTCAACCCAGTATCACATACATGTATGTATTGCATTATATAAAGCATATTATTCAATTGGTTGCTAACAATAAATAAATTTCTAGCCTTTATCGACAACCTACAGACTATAGTAACAAAAATGAAAGGTTTGTCTGCAATCTTGATTGCACTTGGAAGCTTTCAAATTGCGGGCTCCTTAGCGAGTCCTTTGATTAGAGATCCGGTTTACCCAGATGATTCAGTGCCAATAACCAAACAACAATCCACAATGATTAACAATTTAGTTTCTCGACAGAACACTGATGGCTGTACTACATTACAAGACGACAATCTTTGCTTGTTCCCTTTTAAGAACTCATTGGAGGCATGTACAGGTTTTTGTAAGCTTATTATTGAGGGCGCGTTGGACAATAAGGCAACGGTTGATGACTCTTTCTGTGTTCCTAAAAATGGTGAACCATATAACGACATCCAACCAGGCGAAAGATATAACTACAAATATAACAATTTAGTAACTGCTTGCTTAACTTGTGCTGAAGAATTTGATAATGAATACGCTATCAAAGTAAGGGAAATGAACCAAGAATGCAATGTTCCATTCATCGAACTTCCTGCATGCAATGAGTTTTGCATAAATCCTACAGGTATTGCCGCAAAATATCTAAACCCAGAAACATGTGAACAAGAGTGTACCAAATTCATAACAGATTTTGATCCCATGTATATCAGAGACAAACCCAGTAACTACTGCTGGGGTATAATGCTGAATCCAATCCAGATAAATGCCTGCAAATATTGTCCGAAAAGTAGTGCTTTCATTGATGACTTGAACAATATTATTGCCGGTTGTGATCTTATCGACCCGAATGCATACGAAATTGATATCGGAGAGCCTTCAACAACCAGCCAGTTATCTTCAACTACAACTAGTACATCTACTACACAAGCCTCAACTACAACTAGTACATCTACTACACAAGCCTCAACTACAACTAGTACATCTACCACACAAACCTCAACTTTAGATGCATCTTCAACTACAGAATCTTCTGTAGCAACATCCACTTCCACATCTGGACTGATTCCTTTGCCTTCTAACAAATTCTGCGTAATTCCTATGGATTTCACTGAAGAAGCATGCAGAAACTTTTGCGGTACTATCCAGCGCCAAGGAATTAATAATAAGGCAGTAATCGACAACTCATTCTGTGTCCCAAAAAATGCTAGCCCTGATAGCAACCCAAAGCCTGGTGAGAGATATAAAGTGACATATTCTATATTGGTTACAGCTTGCTTTGAGTGTGCTAAAGTATATGACAATGAACCAGCTGCCATTATGAGAGAACAATCTAAGGAATGTAATGAAGAGGTTGTCGAATATCCTAAATGCAGTGAACGATGCATAAATCCCAAAGGTGACGTGGCTAAATATCTTGACCCAGAAACCTGTGAGGAACAGTGTACCAGATTTATAGATTTTTTCAGACGAAATTATGTCTTTGGTACTCCAAGTGGCTACTGCTGGGGTCTGTTATCGGAACCGTTCAAGATGAGTGCATGCAAAAGCTGTTCAAATAACGCTGGATTCATCGATGATTTGACCAGCTTAGTGAGCAATTGCAACCTTGCGAGCCCAGACACATTCTGGATGGACATATGCTCTGTATCCACATCAACCACTTCTGAGATATCAGCAACCACTATTAGTACATCAACAGTTAGTGATACTACAGAAGCAACCACTACTTCAGAAGAAACCACTACTACAGAAGCAACCACTACTTCAGAAGCAACCACTACTTCAGAAGGAACCACTACTTCAGAAGGAACCTCTACTTCAGAAGAAACCTCTAGTACAGAACAAGCCTCTACATCACAAGAAACCTCTACAGCAAAAACAGCCTTTACTTCAGAAGAAACCTCTACACAAGAAACCTCGTCAACTGATGGTAGTTCTTCAACCACTCTTTCATCATCAAATACTGCTTCATCAGTGAGAACTGATTCATCTCAATCATTTGATACATCCTCAACTTTGATAGAATCCTCATCATCAACTGACAGTACTGTTATATCTAGTGATGTAGACAATGCCACCACCAAGACCAGTTCATTTACTACTACCTCATCATCTGCTTCGACCTCACCCACTAATCCTCCATTCACTATAGATGAGTGCAAACCATACTGTGCTTATGTCAACGAGCAAATCAATTTGATTTCTAATCCAGAGCAAAAGTGTGGTATACTTGACTCCATCGATGAGCAGTTGGTTGCCAACTGTTTACGATGTGTTGGCCAGTATCTTGAGCTTTACAAGCCAGGTGAGCCTGCTAAAACCGTGTTTGACTCCATCATTGAATGCAATATCCCACCAAGTCAAAAAGATTATGATCCTATTCCAATTCCTGGTCACTCAACTTGGTCATCTGGATCTGGATCTGCAACTGCAACTGCAACTGCAACCTATACTGGCACAGCCACTCCAAATCCAACACAACCACCTTACACTAAAGAACAATGTAACAAGTATTGTGAGTATCTTTCTGACCAACTTGACAAATCTACTGATGATTCACAAAAGTGTGCCGTACTTCAATCACCAAACGACCAATTCGTTGAAAACTGTTTGCGTTGCACTGAAAGCTATCCTGAGTTGACAGAGCCATCGCAGTCTGGCAAGAAAGTTATAGATCAACTTGATCAATGCCAAATTCCTAAGCCTGGTGGACCATATGAACAAGTCCCACTCCCTGGTGAAGGTTCGCAATTGCCAACTGATACTACATCTCCATCAAAGACAACATCATCCCAAACCTTGCCTACTGATGGCTTGTTACCTCCACAAAACAAATGTAGTATCTATTGTCTCTACATTGCCAGACAACTTGAGCTCTCCCCACTTCTTCAACAATGTTCCACCTTGGAAGGCATTGAAGAACAAATCATAGCCAACTGTTTCAGATGTCAAGAAATATATGAGCCTGTTGCAGTATCCGAGCCGGTCAAAAAGGTCAATGAAGCATTTGAAAAATGCAAGTTGAATCCATCTGATAAACCATATCAAGAAGTTGATATAGTCCAAAAGCCAAGTCCATCAACCGGTGGCCAGTCTGCTACTACAAGCCAAAATGGTGGATCAACTCATAGTACTGATACATCTGCCCCAGTAACAACTTTGTCCACCCGAACATCCATCCCATCTTCTAGCCCTACTAATGATCCTCCATTCACAATTGAACAATGCAATCCATACTGTGTTTATATCAATGATCAAATTAGTAAATTCACTGACCAAGATCAGCAATGCCGGGTACTTGATGCTATTGACGAACAGTTGGTAGCCAACTGTTTGCGATGTGTCGGAACGTATCTCGAGCTATACTCCCCAGGTCAACCAGCTAAAAATGTATTTGATGAACTCATAGCATGCCAAATTGATCCATCCAAAAAGGAATACGATCCAATCCCTATACCAGGTGATATTTCTATCACTCAATCCGGCACAGCTTCATCAACAGCAGATTCTATCTCTTCAGCCACCAGTCAATCGGTTGGCCCAAGACCAACAGATGATTCTTTCACTAAAGAACAATGCAGCATCTATTGTATCTATATATCCAGACGTTTAGAATTGACTCCTTCTCCAACGGAATACTGCTCCACTTTACAAAACATTGATGATCAAATAATAGCCAACTGTTTCAGATGCACAGAGAAGTATAGTGAGGTAGCAGTTTCACCACCAGTGAGAAAGGTAATTGAGACTTTCAATGGTTGTAATTTAGGGCCATCTGAAAAGCCATACAAAGAAGTTCCAATCAAAGACTGGCCTCAAGATTCCACATCAATTCCTACAGAACACTCGACTTTAAAGCATTCTACATCTACAGAGGATCAGGGCACTAGATCAGCTACAGCATTGCCATCTTCATCATCTAAGGCTTCTACAGACAAGCCAAGTCCTTCCAGTCCAGGTTCAGGATCTGATGGCTCAGGATCTGATGGTTCAGGATCTGGCTCTGGCTCTGGCTCTGGCTCTGGATCTGATGGTTCAGGATCTGGCTCTGGTTCTGGTTCTGATGGTTCAGGATCTGGATCTGGATCTGATGGCTCAGGTTCCGGTTCTGATGGTTCAGGTTCTGGCTCTGGATCTGATGGCTCAGGTTCCGGTTCTGATGGTTCAGGTTCTGGCTCTAATGGTTCAGGCTCAGGCTCTGGATCTGGATCTGATGGCTCAGGTTCCGGTTCTGATGGTTCAGGTTCTGGCTCTAATGGTTCAGGCTCAGGCTCTGGATCTGGATCTGATGGCTCAGGTTCCGGTTCTGATGGTTCAGGTTCTGGCTCTAATGGTTCAGGCTCAGGCTCTGGATCTGGATCTGGATCTGATGGTTCAGGATCTGGCTCTGGCTCTGGCGCAGGTTCAGGCTCTGGTTCTGGAGATGGTTCTAGTTCCGGAGCTGGCTCTGGTGCAGGTTCAGGTTTCGGCTCAGGTTCTGACGGCTCTGGCTCAGGTTCAGGCTCTGGCTCAGGTTCAGGCTCTGGTTCCGATGGTTCAAATAACCCTGACATCGACCAAGTAAATGCCGGCTTTAAAATGTCTATGAGTTTGGGCTTGAGCATTCCATTACTAATTATTTCCATCTTATTTTAATCATTTTTTTTTATATTTATTCTACCAACATTTAGTTAGCCATTTAAAATACCCACCACAATTTAATTATTTAAAAAATCCAAAATTTATAGTATAAATTAATAGTATCTAGTAAAGCAAATAAAATAATAATAACTTTAATTATCAAATATTAATCATTTTACAATTGCCTTTTTTCCTCTAATTTTTTTTTTCTTTTTTTGTTTAATCTTTCAAAAAAGTACACTTATCTTAGCTACTATATATGAAACGAATAGGTATTCAGTCCATCATAAACTTTAAATGACGATTCAATCATTGAAGATATTTGTAAAAGGTATCATTATAATATGATAGTATGATGGTGGTAAAAGTGATTTCATATTTCTATACTTTTTTTTTCTTGTTAAAGCGACATGAAAATATTGTGACTATTTCAGTAAATTTTTGTTAGTAAAAAAAAAAGGCTTGGTAAATTAGAATGCAGGACATTTCTATTAAGACTTTTGTTTTACATTTTAAATGCTTGACAAAACTTTGTTATTTATTATAAAAAATTTCAGGCCAACAATAAGTATTTCCGTTAGCATTCGGAATGAAATTTAGGCAAATCATCCGACCAATGTCTGATTGAACCATGAATGTTGTACAGAGAAAAACAAAAGTTCCATCGTTTGCCAAAGAAACTAAAGGATGATTTAAAATGTAGTGCGAAATGATTAAATTTTATTGACAGAAGGAAGGTCTTTAAAAAAACCAGCATAACAATTGCTTATTTTTAATATTACAAAAATTACCGATAAAAAAATGTATTCTCATTAGGGGTGCTTGTTCACGTGTTTTCTCAAGTTGGTTGTAATGTTGTAATAACAAAGCTTGTAACTGTAATTGCATTTGTACATCTTAAGGACAGGTAGAGAACTAAAACTGGCCAAGTCCATTAATTCTCAAGATATGGCACTGAGTGCCGTTTTCAAATTGAATAATTTTACAATTGTCAATAATTTCAGTAGTTGTAATAAGCGCATTACAAGAAGCTCATATTACTTGCTTTATTTGTTGATCATACAAAATTTCTATTTCGGCTAAGTATTGATTAGCAGGGTAGTATGTAGCAAAAGCTAAGTTTTTTCACGATTTTAATTCTTGACCTTTAAGCGTTCTCGATGATAAATGTTTTAAATCGGAAGATTGTTTAATTTATTATAATTACTAAAAAACAATCCTGGTTCATTTCATTCAATGTTTATCTAGAAATATATCATGGAAATTACTTTGAAAAGAAATCAATCATTCCATTTTATATTGTATTTTTGAAAAGATGATTGATAACCATTTCATTTCTATGACTATCTTCCGTTTTATTTAAATGATATTTTATTGTTATTGAACTGAAAAAGTCGGTTGATTTTATAAAAAAAATGAAGCTGAATTTGATATATTTTGTATAGATAACAATTAAAACCGAGTACTTGAGTTATTATAAAAACAACACAGCTATATATACTGTCTTGTGAAATAGAAACAGCGTGGTTTCATTAATTTTGCATTTATGACTGTAAGATGTCGTTTTAAAATAAAATATCTGAGGTGATTTTAGTAACCAATTGATTGAAAACCTTACGATGGTATTTTTGACAAATAGATAGTTTGAATATCCACAAATAACGAAATCAGTAGAATGATCTAACTATAAACTGTAATTAGAGGATGAAAAAAAAAGTGTATTACAAAAGCCGAAAGATAAAGTCAATAAAAATTATAAAGACTAAATCTGTCCAGTACCAGATATATCCAGAAAGACTCAAATTTACACATGACGATAAAAAAGGGCGTATTCAATAAAAGACTTTTAAGGTAATAATATCACGATTCGAATGCAATTTCCTGTCGTATACAAGCCTAGAAGATGCCATATACTAAAATAAAGAAGGAGGGAAAAAGCAAGGAGGAATTCTAACGCCTATCCGACTAAGCATGAGCATCAAAATTATCCATTTTCACGGGAGGTATGCAGATTCTCAGCTGAAAATAAAAAAATAAACTTGAAATGTTGGTAAAAATCAAAAAATGAGTAATAATAATAATAATAATTCATTATAGGATGAATAAATTCCATCATGCCTTTTTGTGTATATTCAAGACGCAAATGTTGTTGTAATAGATTATTATCAGCACTATGGGTAATAGTAACAGAGTTTTTTTTTTGTAAACTTTTATGGGTCCACAAGCAGAAGTATTGAATGATCACCTGTATTTTTACTTTATTTATTTTGATGAATCAAGACAAATTTGAAAATTTTATTTAAAATCATTTTTTTTATTTTGACAATAGTGATTCAGTGTATCATCATGAATCAAAAAATGGTAGTATATTGAATAATCACATATGTATATGACTGAGTAGGATGATTGTGATGATACAAGTTTTTGTTGCTTTTGATACACTTGAGCTATAATGCCTAATCGTCTCAAAGTCATCAATCCAAAATAATGAAAATGAAATTAAATGAGATATTCTACATTAGATTAACATTTTTTTTTTTTTTCCAATTCTGCTGTGAGAAGTTAAGAGAAAGCAATTTTTAGAGTATTCCCAAGTTACCATGATATATCAAATTGTTTTGTTGTTGTAGATCATTCTGTCTAATTACAACAAATTGCAGAGTGAAGTATCAAAAAGAATGGCTCATTGGGGGGCCTATGTATTTCAACATCGGGGATTTCAAATATCTTTCAAGATGCGACTTGTCAAAGTCAGTACCTTTTTTTTTTTTCTCTTCTTGCCAAACGAAAACTTTAAAGATGCCTAACAAAAAACAAGTGGGTAAAATAATCATCACTTCTGATGTTGTGCGGTACAAAAAGCAGACGCGATAAAGCAGTTCGTTTGTGTTTAAAATGGCACATAAATTTTTTAGTTCTGATGGGGTCCCACTGCCAGGCCCCATAGTCCATGCGCACTACTGAGAAGATTTGCAGAGAGCAGTTTTTAACAGCATGTTTCCCCCCTTTTTTTATTTTTGAAAAAAAAAAAAACCTCCCTGAAAATCCCATTTACCTTTTCTTCTTCTTGACATTCCCTTCTTTATTTTATTTTATTTTATTTTGCTGTTTATTAAAATCATTTTTTCAACCAAAATATTCGAGATCTCCAAAGTTTCAATACATTCTTTTATGGAGATAGAGGATTTATTTCTAAATATTCTTTCATTTTTATATATTTATAGTAGTCATCTTACAGAGTCACTACTATCATCATCATTAATACAAAGGTAAGCTTTACAATTCTCATTGTCAACAAGAAACAACATCTAACAAGAAACCAATAAATCAAGACAAAATACAATACCAATTAAGAGAAACTCGCTACTTTTTGGCTTTAGATTTGCAATCAAGAAGTTGAACGTTTTCAAAAGAATCGAGAACTCGTATATCTCTCTACTTATTTGGTGCTAATTCTTGACAAAGGAATCGTATTCCCATTAATAAAGAAAGAAACAAAACTCTTATTTGGGAATAACCGGATACTACTAGTTTCATTCATCTCATATCAATTTATTACTCCTTTAGCATCCCAAAGCCATTCTTTATCATTACTAAACAGCTGAGATTCATGATTTCAAACATCAAAATATGTACTCCAACAAAAAACGACATAGTTTAAGTACAGGGGGTGGATCTAATACGAGACCCCCATCTTCTGCCAGCATTGGCTCTACTAACTCAGGAAACTCCTCAACCTCCAATTCATCTAAACGTCTTAGCAGGTTCCCATGGTCAAAAAAAGAAAAAAGCTCTAATAAAAAGTCTTACGGAAGTACGAGCAGCTTCTACAATCCAGGCCATTTCCCCGTCATTTCTGAGCCTGTGCTGGAATTTTCAACTGCAGATTTTATCACCTCTTCCGATTTGATTCCTGAACAAAATCGTCCAGCTCCAGTAATTAACCAATACCCTCCCTCTAGACATGCCATAAACACAAGAAACTCAGTCATTGGGATTTCACGTCACAGCACAATCACATCTCCCCCCTCTTCATTGAATAGATCAAACAGTATAGCAGTACATCCTATTATTCCCAAGCGCAGTAGTAGTATCACCATTTCTTCTAATTACAACAACAATAATAATAATAACAGTAGTACCTCCAGTATACCAGCGACACATTTTTCATCTAATGGAGGGAATCCAAATCCTTACAGTGGTATGCGAACGCCGCTCTCAGTCAATACTACAGTTGGTTCTGGTCCACGACGTGGCAGCAGCAGTGGAAATGTGACTCCTATAGTGCCTCCTAGACCGCCATCTTTCTCTACTACTCCACCAGGTCTGCACTCGTCACAATTTCCTAATATGCCTGGTGAGCCAGTTTCAGAAAGTATATTAAAAATGCTCAACAGCAAAAATAATCTGAATAGTAGCCGAAACAGTAGTGGCCTGAACATTAGTATGGTAAACAATAATCTTAATAACGCATTCCCTCGCAGGCCGTCTGACGGGGTTGATCCTAAACAGTCTCTCATCACATCTATTCAGGAACAGCCTGAACCCAAATTTTCATCAACAAAAGTTTCAGAAATGTCAGTGCAAACAGATTCCAGCTTTTATCCAGAGTCCACGGCTGAGCTTAAGAGCCGCCTGCAGAATTCGGAGCAAAAGGCAATTGACATTTTAATTGAGTATCAAGAGAAATTAGACAAATCTAGAAAACGAATTTTAGATTTGGAACAAAAACTTCAAGAGGAGGCTCGCAGTAAACGAGAGCTTACAGTTCAAGCCGCGCAAGCGACAGCAGCAGCTGCTGTTGCCAAATCTTCTATCTATGCCAACAAGCAAGCTCTCGAAAACGGCAATTCTAATGAAAATAATAATAATAATAATAAAACAAATACCATTATGAAATCTAACAATTATGAATCTGATAAAAGTTTAGATGTTATTAAAGAGAGTCCTGTGTATCTAGGTGAGCCAGGATCTCGATTATATCAAATACAAACAGGAACACAAGGACCCAATAGTCCAGTATTCCCATCTACACCAACAATGGCCAAGGTCAGCACAATATCGATGACTCCACAACAAATGCAGTTGCGTATAAGCTCATTAGAATCACAGCGAGACAACTTACGTGAGGCCATCAAGTCTTTAAGAACGGCCAAAGACTTGGAAATAAAGCAATACCAAGAACAGCTTAAGCGATTAGTCAAAAAGTTTGCTGCTTCACAAGATGCCATGCATCAACAGCAACAGAATGCGCTTTATTATCTAAAAATGGCATCTAGTGGTACAAATCCAGTAAGCATTCAGCAGCATCCTGGAGCTAGTAGTTTTAACATTACAGGGTTTACACCCATGGCTCCTTTACCACCCAGTATTGCAAACACTAATAATACTACTACTGCTGCAACAACCAGTAGTATTGCGTTTGGACCAGGGGGTCGTCGACATTCACGCTCCATATCGGTATATGCTAGTGCCTCTCCTTCATACCAAGTAGAGCCGCTTCCACTTACTATGAGCCCAATCACAGGCAATTTTATACCGCAGCGACCTATTGGTGAAGGCAAGGGGCTTTTATTATCATCATCCTCATCATCATCCACATCATCATCTCCTCAGGTTGCCCATTCACCCGTATCGGCAGACGAAAATGGTAGTAGCACCGACACCACCAATATACCCAATTCAGCATCTCCTTCCCCAACAATGCCACGACATGTTTCTAATGGGAATAGTAGTAATGGAGGGAAGCAGTCGCTTCTTTTAAAACGAGACTTTTATTTACAAAATGCATCAAAAGACAATTTATCGCTTATGGCTACTGCGGCGTCATCATCAGCAACATCTCTTGCTAGTTTAGATGCCATTTCTCCGCCTAATCTGGCTATATCAACATTTCCCAATAACCACAATGGTAGTAATAGAAATAAAGAATATGCAAGTGGTAACACCAATGTTACAGAAAATAGTAATAACAACAATGTTACTAATAATAACACCAATACTAATACTACTACCAATACTACTACAACAACAATTCATAGCACTACACAACATAACATGAGATCATCATTAAGTGATTCTAGTACCTTCTCAACAGCATCTTGGTCTTCTTCAATATCTTCTACATCCAATACATTTTCTAGTAACAATCCATTTCAAAAAGTTATTGCAATAGAAGAAAGTAAAGGACAATTAGAAGAAGAACAATTTTCTGAAAAAGAACAACAAGAACAAATATTAGAAAATGAACAAGATCTTATCAAAAATGCAACAACAACAACAACAACAAATAAATTAAATAATACAGGAAGAAGAATGAGAATCCGACCATTTTTACCAACAGCTCCTGTCAATTGATTGATTTTTTTTTATTTATTATTATTATATAAAAATGAATGAATGAATGAAAAATATTAAAATTAATTTGTTCCTTATTATCACATGTTAATAATAAGAAAAAAAATCAAAATAAATTCCTTTTAAGAGACTCTTTTTTTTTTGTATAAATCCGAAAATTCCAGATAAGAAAAGAAAAAAAAAAAGGCCTAGAGAGAAGAAGTGTTGTATTGTAAAATTTCTAGGCCTTAAAGCAGCATGCACCAACAGTATTAAAACTAATAATAGACAAGGTTTTTCTATTCAATTATTCCCTTCGTATCAAAAAAAAGGTTGATCCATTTTTTTTTTTTTTTTCAGTATCATCAAATCATTACAAACATTAATAAAATTAGAGTTATAAAATTATTATATATATTTTTTTTCATGTTAATAATAATAATAATAAATAATAATAAAAAAAGACATTCCAAATACATATAATCTTTTTTTTTTTTGAAAACATAAATTTCTATAAAAACTTTTTTTTTTTTTTTTTTTTTTTTTTAGTTGTTTCACCATTTAAAAACCCCCTTCAATGTCCTACTACTCCTACTAGTAAGCCCAGCATACTTCCATAAAGAAGAAATAAAAAAAACATAAAATAAAGTAACAAACAAAGCAAGAACATTGACATTAAACAATATGCACACAAACACAAACCCAACATGTTTATGCAGATGGGGAATCAAGGTCCAACGAGGCGCCTGTGGGGGTGGCGGTAACTGAGCTTGTGCTGGTGGTAGGTTCTCCTGAGGTAATGCTTGTAGGCAAGTCGTCATGGTGTTCATGTTTGTCAGAGAATTGTTGTTGTTGTGGCTTATCTTCTTCTGTTGAGGTTGAGTTTGTTGTTGTTGGCTTGGTTGAAATAGTAAGGTTACGAAACCCACCATTCTTCAAAATAGAACTAGCCAAAACAACACCATCCTTAGATAATTGCTTGCAGGTAGCTAGTGATGCATATACTGGACCAGAAACCTTTTTATCCTTGCCATAGCCAGTCAACTTTTCTTCATAAACTTCATAAACATATTCCTTGGTGGCGTTTGGAATGGCAGCAAGATGTGTGGCTTGTTCATCCAATACTGGCTTAGCACGCTCTAATGTGACATGGGCAAGTTTTACAGCTCGTAGAATTTCATTTTCTTCTTCTGTTGTGGTGGTGGTACTAGTAGTATTGGCATTTTCATCATTTTCTGTGGAAGAAGTTTCGGCCGGGAGATAAGAATTGATAAAAGCCTCAATCTTATCATTAAGAGGATGCATCAAAGGATCAACTTGTTTCTTGATAATCTCCTTGCCCTTGGTATCATACACAGTAATGTAGTGAGTCTTGACTCTGTCGCCAACATTCTTGAGTGGAATGACGACATTGGCAGTGAGTTGGTCGTGGGCAGCAGTGGAATAGGCTTCGGCAGTAGACTTGACAGTGAGATAAGGCTTCTTGGCAAAGTCGCAGACATCTTCTGGCTTGGTTTCCTTCAATTGTGGGAAATTTTCGTCAACTTTGGAAAGAACTCGGTCTCCAAGAGCGTCGACCTTGGACAAAACTGGTGTGGCACGCTTGAGAACTGGCTCTGAAATGGGCTTGGATTTTTCTCGGATTGTGACAATGTAAGGTTTGGCAGAAGTGGCTACCTTCTTAACAACAGGGAGTGATGAGGCATAGTCGACAGCAGCAGTGACTGTTGGATATGAGTAAAGATGTCCCAAAAAGAGGGATTGAAGAGGGTTTGTTGAGGATTCTGGAGTGGTAGAATCCATAATGACAGAACCGTTGGTAGACATTTTTTTTTATATAAATGTATTATTAAGCTGATAACACACACACAGAGATAGATAGATAAATGTTAGTTAAGAAAGAGATAACAAAAGTGACAATTAAAATCGACTGACTTACCTGTTTGAAAATTATAATAAATTTTGATATTAACAGATGAGATCCAAATGAGATTAGCAGCGTTTGGATATTATTTTATATTAAAAAGATTTTTTGAATTGATGAAGATTTATAAAATAGAATGTAAGAAAAGAATATTTTATTTTGAAAAGAAAAAGCAAGGGAAATGAAGGATATTTATATTAAAAAAAAAAAAAAAAGAAAAAACATAGGCCTTGTTGTTTTTTTTTTTTTTATTCTTTCACTCAAACTCGATATAGCAAAGTCACCTTAAACTAGTTAGTATCATATAATAATATTTTTTTTCTGCCTTTTATCATACTGATGATGTAACATTTGATTTTTTTTTTTTTGCTCTTTTCTTCTATACATTTTAGAATGCCGAATGAATTTTAACAATTAGTATTATTGTTTTTTTCATAGAGATGCTGTGATCAACCAAGGTTTTAATATATTCACATTCAAAAAATATCAAATCTTGTGAAATTGATTAAAAACAATTTTATCAAAGTAAGAATTTTCGCCATCTTTAAGGCTGATATCGGGTGTGACACGATATGTCATTACAATGGGAATTTGCATGTGAAAATGCAAGGCTGTGGTGTGCGTGTTGAGTTCATCATCATTTTTCACGTTCATATGGAAAAAAAAGAAAAGCTGACTCAGCATACATACCCTTTTTTTTTTTTTTTTATTTCCTTACTCGGTAAAACATGCCACCAATACAGCAAACTATTATCATTGCTCTAGAACTTGATACAACCATTATATATATGGGCCAAAAACGAAAAAGGAATTTAAAAAATATTATTGCAACATTTTTATAAACTCTTTTCTCAAAAATTGTTGGGGATGATTGAGAAAAGAAAAAAAAAAGGAAAAACTTTAAACATGAGTAAAGTTTTGAGTTAATTGGAGCATATTCTTCAAAACCTTGTTAAAGTGTTTGTTGCAATTGGTTCTGTCACTGAAATAAACAAGGGGGATAAATACATGAATATTGTGTATCAACTTGGGGATGTTTATTCCTTTTTGTTGAAGACCATTATACGATTATTCCGATGGTTCGAATCTTAAAACTGTTGCTTATATCATGCCCTTTTTTTTTGTTACATTATCTTTGTTTATGTTACATTTTATGTTACACAAAGACTTTCCCAAGAGGGAAAGTGATAAACAAATAACAGAAACATTCAAAACATTATTCTCTTTTTCTCAATATCTCATACGTAAATTATTCAATCTTGTTTATTTATTTATTTATCTTTTTTTCTTTTTTTCTTTTTTTTTGTTTTTCTTATATCCATATTTATTTCCTTCTTCTTCATGTATCACATTTAATCAATTATCATCGCATTTTCTTTTATTTTATAATGTCAAATTTTGATAAACCTTTTAACGACTGGTTAAATCCTTTGGATAACATTGCTTTTGACGAATTTAACTTTTCGTTTTCAAAAAATAATTCTTCAAATTCTCCTACAGATGATTTCATCAGCAATGAAAACTTGAAACTTTTAAGTAAAGAGTTTTTGGAACTCAACGTCGATTCTTTAATGAAATCATCTAAAACTAAACATAAAACATCTTCTTCGTTACCTGACCCAGAACTATCATCACTTTTGTCTCAAATCGACAAACATCATATTAACGACTCACTAATGATCCCCCCTCAAACAGATTCTCCTTTTGATCCATTCAATACTCCTAATCTACATGCTAACTCAAGTAATAACAACAGCTTTGAATCTTCTGTATCAGCAAACGAATATTCTTACCAACAAGATCAATCAGCAAACTATGCAAACGATGAAGAAATCATAAGCATTATTAATAATTTGGACCAGTTGCCAGACTTTAACAGTTCTATATCGTCTATAGATGGCTCAGCCGAATCCTCTACAAACTCGGTTGTCATGGGCAATTCCTATCCAACAACAAAAAATACGCATCTTGTTGCCAATCAATCTTTAGTCGATACACAAAAACAACAAAATATTTCTCATACCAACAATACACTTTCTTCCATTGCTAATTCTCAAAATTCTAAGATAGAAGAATCAATATCCAGTGATTCCGACTCGGACATTGAGATTGTTGAATTTGAAGAGTTCAACAATAGTCTATTGAATCAAAAGTTACAAAAATTCCAAAAACAACAACAAAAATTCATGTGCCAACAGAAACCACAAAATCAAGAGGATACCAGTCTCTTTATACCAAAAATTAGAACAACACCTACTCAACAAAAGACTCAACAAATCGAACCAAATAAGTCTCATATTCATCATGCTAAAGCACTTAGCTCTCCAATAGAGCTGGAAGTTGATACAACTTCTTCAAAATCATCAAACAGTTCATCTACCACAACACCTAGCACTCCTGAAAAAATTCATACTTCTCCCATACGTAGAAGCATTCATAATGCCAATAGCCCTTTATCTAGCAGATCTCCCTCTCCTTTAAAACGCAGACAGGCTATTTTATTACCAAAGCGACCAGCAGGGGCTGGTAGATTAGGAATCTCTGGCAGAAAGTTGCGAGATACTCCTTCGGGCTCTTCTGTTTCCTCAATAGGCTCCTCAATATCAGCATCTAGTACAGACAGCTTTAGCAGCAACAACAGTGATTTATTTTCTGTACATGAAGAAGATAAAGAAAATGGAGGCTCTAATAATAAGCCATCAATGCAATCACCTCTTCAATCACCAGGACGTAGAATCACTAGGTCTTTTGCAATATCAAATACTAGAAATCAAATTTCACCAAAAGAGTCTGAACCAGCAACACAAGTTGAACAGCCTTTAGTCCTGCCCAAAATTCGTAAGCAACAAAACAACAAACCTCCATTGCTACATCCCAAATCCACAGACACTAAAAACGAAATACTAGTAAAGAAAATCAGACCGAAATCTCCCATTATCGATAAGGACGAGCAGCCTGAAGAAGATCAAGAAGAAAACTTTTATGGTGCTGGAAACTTGGAAAACTTTCCTCAAATATCAGAGTTTCTTTTGAATAACGACAAAAAGAGATGCGACGGAATCGAATCGCCGCTATCATCTCTAGAATCATTAACAGCAAGAAGAAAAGCATTACGGGAAGTTGTCGAAGAAGCAGAAGAAAAGGAGGATACATACGCCGACCACGACGAAGAAGTCGAAGTAGAAGAGCGTATGCCCAAATGTGGTAATAATGTTTCACCTTTAGCAACAAGAACTAGACTGAGAATATCAGCAATGAAGGCAGTAGAAGAACAACAACCGAAAAAACTTGTTTTACCTTCAGATGCTAGACGACTGCGACAGTCTACCGCTGCTAAAAAAGAAGAAGAACCACCACAAAAGACAAAATCTCTACCAGGAAATAAAAAACTTCCAGTACCAACTAGCTCATCACCACCGCCTCAGTTCTATAATGACGATACAGAACCAAAGCAAAAGAAGGAAGAGGAAAAGCAAGAGGCTCAACCAGGTGCCGCTCGCAGGTCACGACGACTTCAAGAAAAGGACAAGGATACACGTCCTCGTTCTCCAGGCAGAGTATGCACACCTAGTCACGACAAACTCATACCGCTAAAGCCCAGTCTTAAGTATAATGCTGAGTACGAAGAACGCAAAAAACAGGCTGTAGAGCGGGATCCCAATGAGTACTACTATCTCTACGACGATCTAACAAACAAGTGCATCAAGATTTCCAAGAAACGTCCAGAACCTCCACGCTCCAACGCAAAAGGTCGACGAGGCAGTAAGCGAGTCAAGGAAGAACGTGAAGACTCTCCATTTTACGAAAACATTATTAAAAACGAAGACGATACTGACAACAAACAAGATAACAATACCTTTGAGCAACAACAAACTTCGAATGTTACCATATCTAACCCTACAACTCCACATTCGTCACCAAAAAAGTCTTCCTCCTCCTCTTCTTCTGCAATAACTCCTACAACAACTACTCGTCTCGGCTTTTACTCCAAAACCGATTTACAAAATTACTTGACTGGCGATGCACCAAAGTTAGTAGAAGAAGATAAAGAATCTTCAAAACCTTCAACACCAGCACGGTTCCGCAAAACAAGAGCACGTAAAGTAGAAAAAGTTAAACGAATCACTTGGGCTGATAATCTTGAATGGTAATTAGTTATTTTTACCAAACAGACTTTATTAAAAATTTTATAAACAAAAAAAACTCTTTTTTTATAATAGTAATAGATAGATTAATATATAGACAATAATTAGCTTTTAATAATGATAAAATATGTTTTTTTTAATATTAATTTTACCAGTTTGTTTGTTGTTATGATATTAAAAAAAAAAATTAAAAACATGGTACACTAAATTGTCGCTTCCTCATACTAGTGCCAATATCACTACTCCCTTACATTGAATACACAATAAAAAAATTAAAAAAAAAATGGTGATTTTTTATTGGTAGTTTTTGTTTAAAGAAGCAAGCTTACCTAAAAAAGAAATCATTTGTTTTTATTATTTTGTTTTTTTTTATAATAATAAAAACAAAAGTTTAATTTTAGCCAATTAAAAATTTTAATTTGTTAGCCTTTTTTTGTTTTTTTTTACTGTGTATAGAGGTCAACTTGCTAATATCTATAGTCCACATCTATACATTATATAGAAAAAATTTAGCAACGGATTTTTTTCTACTATACTCTCTATCAACACACAAAAAATTTAAAAAAATTAAAAACAAATTATTAAATTATATTTTTATATATTATATATTTATCATTTACAAAGAAAAAAAAATTAGGAAACAAGAAATACTTAAACCTAAAAATGAAACAGGACTTTGTTTACTGACATTGTTAGTTTGGGCAAGAATGCTTTCATCGTTATCATTGATGGTCCGATTTCCACTCAAAGAATTGTGGTTTGAATTATTAATATCATCATTTCCACTCTTTTCTGGAAAATCTTGATTTGGATTGTTTCCGTTAGAATGGTAATTACCACTGTTGTTGTTATTGTTATTGGATCCAGAATTGTGGTTGCCACTAGCGTAGGAACCGTCAGAAGTATCCGCAAGTCGGGTATTGGTGCTTGGACCGTTTGAAAAAATTAAAGTGCTGTCTGGATGATTACTAGTGTCTCCTAATTGGTTAGCCTCATTTTTGTCATCTGCAGATCCTGAACCAGAACTGGAATCAGTACTGGTATTAACGCCATATCCAGAGCCAGGTTGATCGTTGTTATTGATATTGCTTGATTGTTGAGCGCCACTCTTGTCATTCGAAGATCCAAAGCCTATGCCTGAGCCAACAACGTTGCCATTATTGTTACCATCTGAAGACCCAACTAACTCGTTGCTATTGTTCTTGTTGTTGCCAGACTGACTACCTGCATTGTTGTCATCCAAAGATCCAGGTCGTGCCAAGACTTGATTGTTACCATCTGATGAAGATCCGAGGCCCAATTGAGAATCTGAATTATCATTATCGTTGTTGTTATTAGCATTAGGTCCACCATCTTTATTACCGTTAGATGATCCAGAAGATGGACCCTGTTGGATGCCATCAGAACTTTGTCCTGAAGGATAGGCTTGGTTGTTGCTGTTGTTGTTATCAATGGATTTTGTTGGTCTACCAATAGGAGCAAGCTGACCGTTATCATCATCAATACTGACACTGTCACTGGTAGAACCGTTACTCTGGTTACCATCAGGGGAGTCTGCCAGCTTGCATTCGGTGACTGTATCTTTTACCTTTTTCCCTGGCCCCGATATCTCAACTTCAGTAAACCTCTCCATACATCTGAAACAGTTGGCTATGATTTGCTTGTCAGTTGATTCCAAAAGAGAGCACTGTTCTGTTATTAGGGGTCTAAGATCAAGTTGTCTAGAAATATATATGCAGTAGACGCTGCATTGCTCTCTAGTAAATGAGACATCAGTTGAACTTGGTTTAGCAGATGTCGTTAGAACTGTTTGGCTTCTGGTCACTGATGAAGAAACCGGTAACGTTGTAAAAACAGGAGACGTGGATGATGATGGAACAGAAGATGTGAATGATGATGGCACGTATCCTCCGTCCAAGTCGATTGGCTTATAAGGTAGATTGGAAGGTGCCAACGCGCATTGAGTGGCTGAATCTAAAACCTTCTTCCCTGGTCTCGATACCTCAACTTCAGTAAACCTCTCCATACATCTAAAGCAGTTGGCTATAACTTGATCTTTTATTGATCCCAAAATGGAGCACTGTTCTTCTACTATAGGAGTGAGATCAAGCTGTCTAGCAATATATACACAGTATATGCTGCATTGGTTTTGCGTAAACGAGTCATCGGTGGGGCTTGCACTAGGGCTGGCTGAAGTTTGAGACTCACTTGAGGTGATAGATAAAGTTGTAGTGGTGATATCAACTGGTAAAGGAATTGGAATATAATCCTTGCGACTGGGTAAGACTCCACAACTAAGCAGGCTGTCAAACACGTCCTTTGCTGGTTCTTCAGGAGAATAAAGCTCTAGGTATTCACCCATACATCTCATACAGTTGGCTAAAATCTGCTCGTCGATTGAGTTTAAAATTTGGCATGTTTCATTTGGTATTGTCGATAGGCCAATTTTGTCTGCAGCGTAAATGCAGTATTTATTACACTCTTCTAATGTAAATGGTGGAAAGGTAGATGTTGGAGCGCTAGATGAAGGTATATTACTACTTGTTGTAACTTCAATAGTAGTTGCAAGGCTGGTTGACAGTGGTAAAGTTGAGGAGGCATTATCTATACTGGAAATTGATTGTGTACTTGAAAGGCTGTTCATACTAGATCGAGATATAGTATTTATAGAAGATAAAGTACTCGGTAGCAAATCACTTGTAACTAGTTGTCCGGAGGAGCTCTCACTACTAGGAAATGGTTCAACAGTATCCGATAATTCAGAGGTGGCCAGAGATTTACTCTTTTTTGAGGATTCTATAGTACTTGATAATTGAGAGGCGGAAGAAAATTCAGTAGTTCTTGATGCTATTATACTGCTAGTTGGCAATGAATCTGTTTTTGTTGATTCTACCAAAGTCGGCAACAGAGAAAAACTAGAACTCAGTTGAACAGTTGATGAAGTTTCTTTTAGAGTTGATGATTCAACATTAGTTGTGGATTTTTCACTAATTGTTAACAATGTAGTAGCGCCTGATGATTCAGTGGTGACTGATGTCTCAACAATACTTGGTGAAACTACAACTCCTGACGATTTAGTAATGGTAATTGATGTATCAATTACGTTTGAAGATTTTATATTTGTTGAAGGCTCATCAACTGTCGAAGATATTATAGCACTTGAGAAGATCACTGTACTTGAAAGCTCGGCATTAGTGGATGTTTCGTCAATAGAAGATAATTGGACAGCCTTTGAAGATTCCGTTGGAACTGAAGATTCAGTAAAGCTTGAATACTGAGAGTCACTTGAAATGCTAATAGAGTAAGTATCAGTTGAAAATTCTGCAACACTTGAAAACTCGGTAGTAAGAGATGTTTCAGCCGCACTTGGCGAAATGTTAACACTTTCTGTAACACTCAAAGAGTTTGTGTCAGTTGAGGAATTAATCATAGAAGAAAGCGATTTAAGAGAACTGGAAGATTCAGTAATGATAGTTGATTCAACAACACCTGATGATCTGTCAACTGTATTTGTAGGGCCCAAAATGTGAGTATCAGATGAAGATTCAATCACAATAGATGAAGATCCGACAACGTTTGAAGATTCAGTAGTAGAAGATGTTTCAACAACACTTGAAGTAGTGTCAACGCTATGTGTAGCACTAATAGATTCAGTATCACCTAAAGATGCACCAGCACTTGATGATTCGGTAGTGAGAGATGATCCACCAATACTTGATGATTTATCAAAGCTACTTGTGGTACTGATAGAGTCGGTGTCAACCGAAGATGCACTAGCGCTTGAGGGCTCAAGTGTAAGAGATGATTCACCAGCACTTAAAGATTCAGTAATGATAGATGATTTGCCGACACTTGAAAAATCTGTTGTGAGAGATGGCTCGACATCACTTGAAGACTCACTGGTGAGAGATGATTCAGCAACACTTGACGTAGTGCCAACGCTATGTGTAGTACTGATAGAGTCAGTCTCATCTGAAGATGCAGTGGTGAGAGATGATGATTCAGCAACACTTGAAGATTCAGTAGCAAGAGATGATTCAACAGCACTTGATGGTACGTCAACGCTATTTGTGGCACTGATAGAGTCAGTATCAGAGGAAGATGTGCCGGCACTTGAGGGCTCAGTGGTTAGAGACAATTCACTAGCATTTGAAGATTCGGTAGTGAGAGATGATTCACCAGCTCTTGAAGATGTGTCAACCCCATTTGTGGAGCTCAAAAAGTACGTATTAGTTGAAGATTCAAGTGCAATTGAAGAAGATCCAACACCACTAGAAGATGTACCAGCACTTAAAGAGTCACTAGTGAGAGATGATATAAGAGCGCCTGAAGATGTGTCAACGCTATTTGTAGCACTCACAGAGGCCGTATCAGCTGAAGATAAACCAGCACTTGAGAGCCCGGGTGTAAGAGATGATTTCCCAGCACTTGAAGATTCAGTAATGATAGATAATTCATAAGCACTTGAAGATGTGTCAAAGCTAATTGTAGAGCTCAATGAGTCAGTACCAGCTGAAGATTCGCCGGTACTTGAGGGCTCAGCGGTAGAAGATTCACCAGCACTTGAAGATTCGGTGGTGAGAGATGATTCAGCAACACTCGAAGAGTCGATAGTAAGAGATGATTCGAGATCATTTGAAGATATGGCAACACTATTTGTAGCACTCAGAGAGTCAGTATCACCTGAAGATGCGTCAACACTTGTGGGCTCACTGGTTGAAGATTCACCAGCACTTGAAGATTCAGTAATGAGAGATGATTCGATATCACTTGACGATGTGTGAACGCTATTTGTTGCAGTGATAGATTCAGTATCACCAGAAGATGCACTAGCATTTGAAGATTCAGTAGTGAAAGAAGATTCAACAGCGCTTGAAGATTCAGTGGTGATAGATGATGATTCACCAGCGCTTGAAGATGGGTTGGCGCTATTTGTGTCACTAATTGAGTCAGTATCAGTTGAAGATGAACTAGTGCTTGAGGGTTCTGTAGTGAGGGATGTTGATTCACCAGCACTTGAAGGTTCGGCAATGATAGATGATTCAACAGCACTTGAAAATTCGGTGGTGAGAGATGATTCGATATCCCTTGACGATTCAGTAGTTGTAGATGATTCACCAATACTTGACGATGTATCAACGCTATTTGTGGCACTAATAGAGTTAGTGTCAGCCGAAGATTCATCAGCACTTGAAGATTCGGTAATGATAGATGATCCACCAACACTTGAAGGATTGATTGTGAGGGATGACTCGGCATCACTTGAAAATTGGGTAGCACTTGAAAAGTCGTTGCTAGTTGATGTTTTATCAGTACTTGATGATTCAGAGGTTTTTGAGGATTTTGTAGTGGTGAGTGATTTTGTCGTGGAGGTAGTAAAAACAATTGGACACGGCTTTTGCCAATATGAACTTGGACGGAACAAATCACAGCTGGTGATAAAAGAATTTAGGGTGTTAATGTACTTGCCGTTTCTGGGGCAAAGCCTACAAGCACTCAGTCTCACAGGCTCTCTCATCATGCCCCAGCAGTAGTTGCCAGGATTGGGTCTAACATAATTTGATTTATAAGAGTTCACAAAGTTGGAACATGATGTTTCACAAGTTTTAGGATCCATATACTCGGAAGCCACACCTTGTGAGTCAAAACAGGTGTCAGTACATTTGTCGATATGTGGGTTGGGCTCATTACATTCCTTGAGCACATTTCGAATGTTTTGAGCAGCTGCCGAATTATAGGTCTTTGCGCACTCCAAACAAACAGCAATCATAATATCAAAATTGTGAGTATATTTATCGCCAGGCTTTAGATTACCCTGGGGCTTTGCCTTTTTAGGCAAACACAAAGAGCCATCGATAATATTGTTTCTGAAAACGCTATATTCATCGACAAGGCTACAAAAGTTTTCACAATTTTGCCTTGTACTAGTAAGGGTGGGTAGGCAGATGAGATCGCTTTCAGGCAATGGAATTAGCCCATTTGCTCTAATTTCCAGACCTGTTCTATCAGACAAGATTGTCTTAAATTGACTTTGTATTTCCATTAATTGAGATAAATCATGTATCAGAGGGCTTGCCATAGCGCCTTCAAAATGAAGGTTGCCAAAAGCACAAAATATTAAAACCAAAAGTTTTGCAATCAACTTGACTTGTTTTATCATGCTTTTTATCTAACTTTTTTAAGTTAAAGAAGTCAGTATATAAGTTGAAAAATTTTGTTTTGATTACTTACAAGCTGGCTATTTGTAGTTTTTTGTTACTGAACAAACTGCAATAGAAAATTGGAAAAAACAAAAAAGAAGCTCAATGTCTGATTATTGGCAATTTTTTATATAATTTATATATTTTTTTAAAGAAGGTTATATTCATGTTCTTATATCATACAAATGACACATTTTAGATTTATGAGAAGATATTTAATTTTGACAACAATTTTAGTTATCTGTCACGTATATTCTGGAAGCAAGTACTAAAAAGGTAATATTTGTATATTTGTAAAGTAATTTAATGGTTTTTTATTAAATTTTGAGTTATTTTTTTTTAAATCAGTAAAGCGAAATTTCATGATTGAGTAGCATTTACTACAATTTTTTAATAATAATAGTATAATAAAGGCTTTTTTTGATTTTTGTTTTTACAGTATTTTGGATTATTCAAGGCTTAATTAGGTACATCCTAATACTATTAAATTCTTTATGTTTATATTTTTAGCGATAATTGAAGCTTAACTGGCTTGAAAGCTTCTTGTATGTTAATTGCAAAGTCTATTTACCTCCAGACTTGGCAAATGTCTCACAGTCTCCAGAAGTCAATTCCTTTTATGTTGTGAAGGATTGTTATAAAACAAAGGCTTGTGAAAGGTTTCACTCCACTAAACAGCTACTTGTCAACGAGGCTTGTGCCATTTTGTGGAATCAAAGCCGCAAGAAGAAATTGACTAGTTTCTTGATTCAAAACTTATTCAGACTCACCGGTATATACCCACTAGATTAAAATATTGTTCAACCTTCTGGGTCTTCTTCTCGACCGTTTACAAAAGATGATAAAAGAGTGCGTAAAATACCTGATAGTGACTTTGACAATATACTAGATGAACTATATGAAATGAAGAAGAAAGGGGATATTAATACTGAGGCATATTTTGAAGTGAGGAAAATGATACTGAAACAACACAAAGAACTAATGGAGTTGAGAGAAAAAGAGAGACAAATGAACTTAAACAACGAGATAGGAATAGAATAAAAATAATTGATTAAAAACAAAAAAATAAAAAGGCTTATTGGACAAGATAAAAAAACAAAAAACAAAAAAGGGATCATACTGAAGACCTGAAGGTGTTTATATCGAAAATGCTTTTAAATAAAAACACCAACAAGTAAAAGTTGCAAAGTTATGTATTGATGGGACCCATTACTATCAATTTACCTTGTTCTTCTGTTTTCTGTAAATGTTCATGACATAAGGATTTTTTCATACATATTTAATGGTTCATAAACAATTTGAATAATATTCAATTTTATGGGTATTGGAGTCAAGTGACTCATAATCCTGCTAAAATAGGCAAAGGAAAGAGTAATAAATCTGGCTGAAAATGATCAAATATGGCCAAATCATCCTTTTTTTTGACTTTTCTTGTATGAAATACAAGTTCACTAAGTTCGGAAAATGCTTTTGCTTTTCATGAGTTAAACTCACAATTTAGTCAAGTTCCTAGGACATCTGATTCTTATGATGAACTTTTGACTTTGATGATCATAACACTAATTTTGAATAATAAACCGATTTGATTTTGTCACTACCATAAAAAGATAACCCAAATTTTTGCTTAGTTAGGCCCATGTTATTTCAAAGACTTACTATATATTAATATCATTAATTTTATAATGCCTATCTACGTTTTGGTTAGATTTATTGTACTAAAGATGTTAATGAAAATTACTGGTGGATTTAGTTTTCTGTATCGTCTATTAATTTTTTTTGTCTAAGATAATTTGCCATTGTAATAAACTTATCAATCCAGTAAACAAGGCATAATGGAACGTGTATGAATATTTTTGACCTAAATTGATCAATTAAAACGGCTCTATATATTAATACAATGAAAACTATTCACAAGAATTGAACATAATTAAAAAAATACAAAGATTGTAAAAAGAGCTTCAAAGTGCTTGTTAAATACACGTAAATTAATATGTCATATGAATCGCACGTATAGGCATTTTCTTTGTATTATGATATCGTATCTTTGATTTGAGCAGGATAGAAGCTTCATCAAATGATTCTTGCTATTTTTACTGAAAAAAAAGCAATATTGAAAACCAAATGTATCTGAAGACTATAAATTGGGCTCTATAGAACCATTTTTTTTCTTATTTGAATTCTATTTATATAATAAGACAGTTCACAACTATTTAACCTCAACCAGGTATCACATACATGTATGTGTCGAATCATTTGTAATACTTTGCTGTATTGAATTCTAACAATGATATAATTTTCAGCTTTAATAGACAAGTCACAAACTATAGTAGTAAATATGAGAGTATTATCTGCAAATTTAATTGCACTTAAAAGCTTTCAAATAAGGGGCACCTCAGCGAGTCCGTTCATTGAATATCACAGTTACCAAGGCAATTCAGAAGCACTAACAAAACAACAATCCAAAGTAATTGACAATTCTGAACATGATTTATTTCCTCGAGAAAGCACTGGTGGTCTTGTTCCTTTAAGAGATGGCAAACGCTGCATATATTCTTTTAGAAACTCGCAGACAGCATGTACAAATTTTTGTAAGCTTGTTCTTGATTATGCAGAGCCCAATGACTCGTTAATCAAAAACTCTTTCTGTGTCCCAAAAAATGCCAGTCCAAATAGCAACCCAAAACCAGGCGAGAGATATTGGTTTCATTATTACAACAATTTTGTAGGTCTTTGCTTAGCTTGTGCTAACACTTATGATAACCCATCAGCTGTCAAAATGAGAGAATTTTCAAAAGAGTGTACTCCTCCCCTTATTTCAATTCCTAAGTGCAGTGAGGCATGTATAGACCCTGAGGGTGGTGCTGCCCAATATCTAGACCCAGCAACATGTAAAAACAAGTGTATTGCATTCATAAAAGAACATCGTGAGCCATTCTTCAAATTGAAATTTTTCAATATCTGATTTTAAATTTGTTCAAAATAAGAAATGAAAGCCATTTGGTAAAGACAAACAAAAAAGCATTACTCAGTACTCAATTACATATACTGTAATTATAATAAAAACAATAATTATGACTACTGACTAGTTATAAAAAAACTAATAGTTTCAATATAAATCTTTATAATATTTGTCATCCTATTAATTTATCACTAGATTGTCTGAATAGGTGCGTCACTAATACAAGAATAATATTTGCCCATATTATATATTAAGTTCTATTTCTTTCATCACAGCATCTTTATACAATCATGAAATTTTCTTAAAAGCCATTACGGAGCATATGATATTTTTAATGCTAAACTACCAAAATAAGTAATTTTTTTTTTTTTACAGTGCATGGTTTATGGGTTCTTCTAAAATGGAATAGCTTTGAAATATCAAAGTTGCTACCAGAATTTTTTAAAATGCAAGCGTCTGTGAACAACACATAAGTATAAATTAATAGAGTCAAGTCGGAAAAGCGGATTGTTATTTTTCTTATGTATTGGCACTAACAATATCATTAATCATACTGATTTTATTGTCTTTGACGCATCTGAAGCATTTTTTGCTATTTTTGAGCTATAATTTGTGGATACTAAACAAGATATTTTAGACCAAACCTCTCTAGTTAAACTTAATAGAATTAAACTCAGGGCTTGTCTATTTTGCCAGTTACAAAGATTTTACACTGATTTGAGAGTTTGTTAGAAAATGCAAAAATGTCTGTGCACTTTTCTTATTACAACGAGATTTTACAGCATTGTTTTTACACTGTTTTTCTTCGGTTTTTTTTGACGGATTATTGTTAGATTTGACTCTTAGTTGCTTTTTCTGTGTTATACGATAGAATTGTCAAAAGGTTTTGGGTGATCTAGCGAATAAGATGTATGTATAACTCTTGTTTAAATTACTGGTCAGACATTAGCCTCTTTGATATCAGTAGTGCCAATATTAATCTATAGTAGAATAACAATTGACCTTTTTTTTTGATTCCTTTCCCTTCTTATTTGTTTATCGTTAAATGAACGATTGTATATAATAACTTGTATAACAAAGCTATATGAATAATTCCTATTATACAATTTCGAAACAAAATATTTGTAATTATTAAGTATTCAATCTTAAATACATGCCTCTAGGCTATTAAGGCAAAGTTCGATTGATGAAAAAGTCTCAAGCAGCTAGCACTTCATTATTGCCAAATGAGTAAACTCATGTCAGAGAGAATTTCTAATTGATTCTATAAGAAAAAGGCTCCCTGGAATTCAATAAAATCATTTTTTTTCATATGCGGTAGACTTCTTTAATAAAGCCACTCCACAAGCAAAAGACACAAATAAAGACCAAAATTCTTGGAACGATAACCTAAACATCTTTGTATTACAAAGTTATCTGAGCATTTTCTTTATTAAAGTCTTTGATCAAAGTGCTTAATTTATTATTGCATGCAACCAAATTGCTACTTTAACAAATGTTTAAAGTTGTACCCTAAATTCTCAAATTGAGGTAATAATAACATTTATTCCATATGTCTAAGATATTTTCCGGTCTTTTCAACAGTTAGTCAGAGCTTTTGTAAGCAGACCACCCTACAAGCTCTAACTACAGAGTATTGGTATATCCGAGATATTTCTAACTTTAATATGACATTGTAACAAAAAGCCTTTTCATCAAAAGATAATCACAAGTGTTACGTCATTTTTTTTTTCGTATAACGATTATGGTATGAATTAAATTGCTTTAGAAGAATTTGGAACATATAACAAGCATGCTTGCCTTTAAACAATAAGAAATCTTAAACATTCACCTGACAGCATACTGAACAATAGGGTTATTGAATGTTTATCTAACTGATTTGCTTTTTTTGTTGACAAATATATACAACTTGTGACTTACAACTTTTGCCGTTGTAATAAACTCTTTCAACATGTGATTCACTCTGTAAGAAATAAGCAGCCACTTTGCAAATATTATAAAGTATTTTGGAAATTTCTTGGGTATTCTAAATAGCATAATACTATCAATCTTAGTAGAGAATTGATTTCGAGGCATGCCAATTATCTAAAATTGCTTTTTTCTCAAAGCCTCTTAATGACGTCAGTATTACATATTGTTGAGATTAGAGAGTAGATTAGCAGTTTAATAGAAAGGCTGTATTACGAGGATTCATAACTTTTGGTTATTGTTTATGACGATAGAAGTAGATTGTTTGTTTGTATCTTTTTATTCAAAGGTGAGGCAAAAACCGGTTTGAAATTATGGAAAAACCTCTATATGTAAAAATACTATCTATATCTTCGTTGTTTTGAGAAGATCGTTCTTCTTCTCCTAAAGCTGTTGGGAAAAAAAACTTCCCTATTTCTTTTATGTCCTAAAATATTCTTATGTAATGAGTGATTAGTCATTTTCCTATAACCAATGAGATAAGAGGTCAGTGTAAAATAATAAGGGGCTGGCAGTGATTGTCAAACAGGTTTCAAGATAGAGGAGAATGTCACAGCTAGCGCTTTGTGTGTTTGGTAGAGACCCCCTGACTGTACTGGCAAACCACGCCTGGGAAGTTCGCGAGGAAGTACGTCTCACAGAACTCAATTCAGGTTTTAGCTGGACTTTTGAATAGTTTGAAGTGTAACAACGATACGAGCGCCCACTCCTGGGCTATAAGATTTACGAAATGATTAATCCATGGCAGATTAAATGAATAACTTATAGTAATAGCTGGTAGTATACTCTTTCATCTTGATACTTGGAACGACTGAAGCTGTTATGCATCACCAGCTTAAACACCCTTGAGAGGGACTGGTAGATATAGTGCAGCGTCTTAAACTCTAAGATGATAAGAGATTGAAGGTAGCAGTACGTCCCAGAGATATTTGTAGATGCGTGGGCATTATGCAATGCAAGAGCCGGAGTGAGGGTGTAATCGTGTTCTGATGCCAGAGTTTGTATTAGCTTGGATGACGTGTGTGTGTGTGTGTGTGTGTGTGTGTGTGTGTGTGTGTGTGTGTGTGTGTGTGTGTATATTTGGCAAAGGTTTGTGTGTGTCCCAATGTCAGTCAATCTTT
This sequence comes from Magnusiomyces sp. LA-1, assembly GCA_029678045.1. Lineage (NCBI taxonomy): Eukaryota > Fungi > Ascomycota > Dipodascomycetes > Dipodascales > Dipodascaceae > Magnusiomyces > Magnusiomyces sp. LA-1. Next base: position 6,941,603 of record CP115648.1, on the reverse strand, counting down.
GGCTTGCTTGAGGTAGAAATGAGTTTGGCAACAAGCAGTTGCAGAAGACAGATGGCCATTTAGACCTGTGGCAAATACTTGCGGATAGATGTGGCCGTCTTTATTTAGTTTCTTGACACGGTCCTTGTGGAACCGTTTGGCAATGTTTGTTGGTTTGCTATTGGTTTGTGAGCATGAAGTGATATCACGAGTGAGAATTGGTTCAATATGAGAACGAAAGAAAGCATCTTTTAGAACGAAGCAGATGTGCTTGAAGTGTTCCTTGGAAAGAGGTGTTCGATTTGTTTGATTAGGTCACTTGAAGTTTCTTGACCATTTCTCAGTCATAGGCAGAATCAATTCGTTTGCGGTTAGATGGAAGAACGAAGATGTATATGCCTGAAGCTTTGATGAAGACAGTTTGATTAATAGGCATTGTTAATGATTTGCTTTGCGATTTATTCGAGACTCTTGGTCTCAAAAGATATTAGTCATATATGAGAAGGCAAAATTAGCTTTGTATAGTATATGAATCAAATGACGTTTCTCATTTCTGAAGGCTATGAAATTTGAGATTTTAAAAAAGAAATGAGAAAATCTTTCAGTTTAAAACTGGCTGCAACCATATATGCTACTGAACAGAAAGATTTTCATTGGGCGGTTACCAATACTTAATAACCCCCTTTTGAAGCAATGCTCGATAAAAAGCCTAGAAAAATGAGGCAATTATAATGATAGAATTTTGATTGCTTTTTATCTGGTTGACTTTCATTTCTGAAAACTTGCTGATTGGAGTATCTAAAATGTGAATTTGATATCCTCTAATAAACATAAAAGAAAGTGAGAAATAAAACCTACTGCTCAAAACTTGGTTACTCTGGGTAATCGGAAGTAGGGTAATGTTACAGTTACGATACACTGGATGTAACACATAACTGTTTAACAGTTGAACACACTCTGAGAAGAAAAAAGATAAGAGTAATTTAATCGAGAAATAAAAACCTTAAACAACAATGAATGGCTTTATTTTATACATGAAATAACAAATGATCAAACTTTTACATTATATACATATTTGAAAAAAATATCAAAATTTAAGTTTAAACATTTTTTTACAATCTTTCATATGAAAAAAAAGTAACCTTTGACATGCATAATGATGATTGTTTAACGGTTAAACCCATGTTGATATATATATTTAGTACTAATGGACGGTGACAATATTGAAAAAAAAAAAAAAATCTAAACAGATAATGCAATGTTGAATAAATTAAAAATGCAATGAAACAAATAAAAAAAAATAAACAAATGAAAAATCAAACAAAATAAAAAGAAAAGAAAAGACAGTAGAGAATCAATCAATCAAAAAATGGCTATTCTTCGCCATAAATTTCTGTTTTGACGGCATAACGGTGATGCTTTTATAAAGCTTTTATTTTGAGTTTTTGTGCTTTTACTAGTAGTACTCTTTGCTGCCGGTGTTTTGTTGATGGGGGTTGCAGTGGGATGTTCTATTAGCACGGGGCAAGGAGGCTGCTTTCTTGGAGAGGGCCCTGTAGAAAAGGAAAGTGATGAAATTATATCGTCGTCATCATCGATTTCTTCTCCTACTAATGTTTGAGGAGAAGAGTTGACTGAGGCCATTGGAGTAGGTGGAATCTTTGTCGAAAGATAGTTGGTCAGCATTTCGTGGACATTTCCTGCTGGATGTACTAGCTGGACGTGGAGACAGTTGTCATCAGGTTGTTGTATTATGGCCGAAGAAGATGCGTTGTTGTCATAGTAGCTGGTTTTAGGTAGATTGGCATCATTAGTGTTCATATGTAGAGTCTTTGTTGAATTAAGAGAAGTTGAAGATGGCATTTGATGCAACGAAAGTTGATAAGATGAAGAGGACTCATCTGCCGAGACAATGGGAGATTGATCATGCTCGAGGCGGCGAGTTGGAATGGGGTCAGTAGAAAGGATGCATGAAACGTTTGGAGCATTTGGATTAGTATCATTACTACTATCCATAACGTCTTCGTCAAACGGGCTTTCAAAACATTCTAGCATAAGTCGATGCAGAAACTTTCGTTCAAAACAGTCTAATGAGACTTCTTTGGACATGATAAATTTTCGTAATTTTCTAGTGTTTTTCTTCCTTTTTAGATGCCTTTGTGCTGCTTCCTGTTCTTGCTGTTCTTGCTCTTGCTGTTGATGTTTTATTGATGTAGAGGACTCTGAGTAACAAACATCTGAAGAGGAAATTTTAACAATGGGTGACGTCTGTGCACTAACGCACATGTTTACTACGTCGAAATAGGTAACGAGATCCAGGATTGCGATTTGATTAGGACAGAGAAGTTTTCCGCCTAGATTTGGAGGTTGAACTGAATGTTTATTTATTAAAAGAGTTGGTTTTGGTTTAACATTTGAAACTGTATCTTGAGAAGAAAAGGAAGAAGAAGAAGAAGAAGAGGAAAAAAAGTTATTGGTGTTGAAAAAAGACCACGATCTCGGATCAAAAATTGACATGTTAGAAATCTTGGAAAATATAGAACCAGAGACTGGAGTTTGGGCACGTGGTGAAGGGCTGTTTACGGTGTGTTGAGTATCACAGCATGTGCCTATTTGAAAGGTCTCCGAAACAGGAGTTGACGGTGGAGTCTGAGGAGTTGAGAACAGAGCATTTGGAAGTTTAGTGAATAATAGTTTGTTCTTGTTTGCCAGCAAACCGTATTTGATATTTTGATTGTCCATTGTTGATTATTAGTTTTTAAAATGATTGTGTTTTTATTTAGGGTTAAGCACTAATAGTCCCTATGATACAACATAATGAGCCATGGTGAAATATATATAAAGATGAGAATATGTCATATAGAAATAAATAATGAAAAGCGAAAAATAGTAAAAAACATCAAATCTGAAAGAAACTCGCTTGTATTTATACTTTGATAATGATCTGCCGTTTTTATCAAGAAAAAAAAAGAAATATTTTTTTTTTTGAAACCCTTTTGTTCTGTTGCAGCCGCAGTAGTTAGTATCTTACTGAAGGAAAAAAAGGGTTGGGTTCAGTACCCAAAAAAAAAAAAAAAAAAAAAAAAAAAAAAAAAAAAAAAAAAAAAAAAAAAAAAAAAATGCTATGCCCAATTGGAAATGGACGGTGATATCATTATCTTTGAAAATAATTTTCAGTTTATTTACTCTAAAACATTATGGATTTTTGTAATTTTTTTCTTTTGTAAATTCCTGTTTAGGAGGAAAATGAGATTGATTTCATTTTTTAAAAGAAATTCATGCTGATTGAGCTTAAGATCATTGTCAAAAAGGCATTAATATCACTTATTTATTTCGTTATTATTTGCAAAAAAAAAAAAAAACATTTTGAATATACTAGAATTTTAAGACATCGATGATCAGTTTAGAAACTTGGCTCCTTTTGTTTATTATTAGTTTTGTAAAAAAATTGAATTAAGAAAGACAACTAATTGTTTGTTACATCTTATCATTGCTATCTATCCAATTACTTTTCACCATCTCTATCTATGACCCCAGTAGTTTGTTGCTAGTTTGATGTAGTTCGTGGTAAGGGTCGGTTAATTATGGATTTATATATTCTCTTTAATGCAAAAATCGTCGATGAAATTGTTATATTATTATTTTTGTCTGTAAGATTCCTCTGGGACAAAATACTCAAACACAAAGAAACCCTTGGCCTATCCAACTAAAGACAGAATGTAAACATTGAAAAAAGTTTTTTACACATGTTTATTTTATGATTCAGGAAACTTTTTATTTTTTCATAACATGAATATCTTTTTCTATTACACAAATCATGAGACAAAAAATGCTTTTTTTTACTCTCTCTCAGTCACTATTATTATCTATTCTATAGTTACTCCACATTTCATTCTAAACAAGTACAATCAGACTGAAGTTTTTTTTTTTCTTCTTATAGTTTGAACCATTTATGAGCCATTAAATAGTGATCAAACTATTAACTAAAACCCAATTGTTAGGCATAAGGAACTCTTTTTTTTGTCTATCTTAGATAGGAGAAGAAAAAAAAAAAAAAAAAAAAAAAAGCTTCAATCAGTTCAATGACAATTTCTTTCTGTTTCTCTTTCTTATAATCTTTTTTTTGAAAAAAAAAAAAGAAACAAAATAAACATGAAATTCAATAAATTTTCATATCGTTCGCTAATTAAAAAAAAATAACATAGAAAAAGCCAAGTTTTTTTATTCCATAATTTTGTATATTAACTTGTATCTTACTTGGTCCCTTGTATCTTACTTTTTTTTTATTAATGATAAAAAGTAGTTTTGAATAAATTGGTTTTATCTTTTTCTCTCTCTTTCAAGAAGCCAATTCAAACGTCATATTTGAAATTTGTCTTATCTTTAATATTCATATAGAGTTAAGTTTTTAATGCCTTGCTGTTTCTAATGAATGATTGTATGATGTAATTGAAAATCAATGTAAAAAAAAAAAAAATTATTTTTTGATTGAGAATCTCGTAAAGTATACAGTTTTTTAAATATAACCAGAAACTTAAATTGATGAATTAGAAAAATAAAAAAGGCAAATTGAACTTGGCTTTTGTTAGTAACGATATTTACAATTTTGTTTCTCATTTCGTAAATAGGATAAATGCTTTCAATCTAGGTCCAGATGCCTCTTCTGATATTGTTAATTCGTTCTAAAACATTATGCAAATCCAACATAACTGTTACAATGGCAAGTTATAGTAAAAAAAAATAGAATAATTAACAATTAACAATATGGAGGCTAAAGCTATACAAAAAAAAAATATTAAAAAACCTGAAAAATACAATTCCAATGATAAAAAAATCAACAAAAACATAACATAAACTAAAAAGTAAAAAAAAAACAAGAATAATAAGAAAAAATAACCTTTGTATATAAGTATTCTAAAATGTGGACCAATCCCAGTCTGGTGGGACAGAGCCAACAAGAGCATCGGCTTTGCTGTTTCTCCTGTCGTTGTCGACATTAGTGGTGTTTATGAGAGGAACGTGAACTGAAGGTAACACCATTTCATTACGGGAAGGTCTGGTAATTGACGAGTGACTAGAGGTTCGTAGTGGAGATGTCTTTGTCACACTATTGTTGGCACTACTGATTACAGAAGATGAAGATGATGAAATGGGGGAACTTATGATTGGACTATTACTACTGATTGTCAACTCGATATCCATGTTTTCGACATAATTCTGGTAGTCATTGTAGCACTTCGAGCATGACTTAACCTTAGGACATAGTACGTTAAAATTGCAATCGGAATCGAGATGAATGAATTTGCTGCAGCATTTGTCACAAAACAAGTCCCCGCATTTGCGACAGTGGTGTCTTCGGATAAACATAGAAAATGGTGTTTCACATTGTTGGCACTTTTGACGATATGAATCAGGTTTCCAGTGTGCACGCGATATATCAGTTTCAGAGGAACGTCCCGTTAATGAAGAAAGAGATGTTGAAGAATTAAGAGATGTCAGAGAAGTTGTAGAAAATGAGGCTAGTGATGCTATAGAGCCCTTAGGACTGTGCTTGGGCGTTGTGCGAAAACTGCGGGATCGTGATAAATTATTTCCTGTAAACCCAATATTCGATGATTGACTTAGCTCATCCATGGTCATTGTTCTTCTAAGAACAGATGGCACATACATTGGCGTTCTTGGATCCTTTATTTGGCGCACTGGCTCGTTTGCCAGTGTGGATGATGGTGATCTTAAAGTGGCCAGAGATGTAGATGAGTTACTTCTCTCAGTGTCTTTGCGCAAAGCACCTGGGGAATGTACCGGAGATGTAGGCAATGATACATTATTGTCAAAGACTTTGGGTGGCTCGTTTTGCTGTTTCTTTCCCTCTGATAAAGTAAGATCATCTATAGATGATATTTTAATATTGAGTTTGGTAGGCACCTTGACGCATAGGGTAGGTAGAACCATTTCGGTTGCAGGTTGGTTTCGCCTGCTTTTATTTTCCTTTTTTGCAGATTTTGAATCTTTGGTTGTTGCTAAAACCGTTTTGGAGGAAGTAGAATTGGCTGAGGGTGAGCATGTGGAACGGTTAAGTGAGGATGTAGATGTAGTGGAGACGGTAGTAGCCTCGGATGCAGTACTAGACATGGGATTGGACGATATGGGCGAGTCAATGGTAGTAGATGCAGACGAGCGGCTACTCTTTACCGATGAGGATGCATTTTCTTGTGTGGCCATGGCTTGATTGCTGTTTTGAGGTTGATCGTGTGATGATGATGATAATGATTTGTTTGAAACAGCAGATTCTACTTCTTTTTTGATAATGGTGGTACCTGTGTTGGAGGATGAAGAAGAAGAAGAAGAAACCTTAGTAATATCCAGGCTCTCGTTGTTCTTTGAGTTTTGTGGGTTAGGGGTTTTCGGAGTAACTTTTTGGCTAGGAGTATTGACACAAGTGGTAACAGGACCGCCATCGGTAATATTATTGGGGTTTTTAAAAGTAAACCGCGTTCCAATTTCAACAGAATCAGGAAGCTGGGTTGGGAAAATGAACTTGTCATTATTATTTGTGTTGGCGTTAAAGTTGTTTTTATTACTATCTAAGCCGTTTGTTTGGTCAATCCCAGTTGAGGAATTTTCGCGCGAAAGATGTAGATCGTCTTGACTATTTCTTCTTGAAGATGGGCATGATTTTAAAATGGATTGGCATTTTTGGCATGATTTGATATCCTCATTATCAATGCTATTTGTTGGAGAGCCATGCACAGAACACTTGGTACGAGAGCTAAGAACAGATGAGTATTTTCCTGAATTTGTGGAAGATTTTGATGGTATGGCCTTTTTTGTAAACATAAGTTGTGAGGTAGAATCTGAAGCGGATTCTGAGGAGGAAGGAGGAGTTGTCATATCAGTAGAAGAAGAGTTTACACGAGTGGCTGAAGCATTATTTTTGCAACTATCAGTACTTGAGTTGGCTGGACTTGGATTAGTTGTTGTGGTATCATTAGTAGGATGTTGATTCAGTAAAGGAGCGATTTTGTGGCAAGACATTGCGATGTAAATATTAAACAGATGAATGGGTTAAATCGAATTTGTTGATGTTTTTTTAAATGCTATTTTTTTTTATTTTTTTTTTTATTTTTTGTTGGTATTATTATTACTATTATTGTTGAAGAATGAAAAAAAAAAAAAAAAAAATCAAAAACTAGATGGTTGAAAATGGGAAAACTTTTAAGTGAAGAAAAAAATAACTGGATATATATATATATATATGGGTGAAGGATTAAGTAATATTAAGGTTTGGGATGTAGTAATATCAATTAAGGAGTTATTACAATTTATATGTAAGGATCTTTTTATAGTGGTAGAGTAGTACTGAAAACAGAGAAAGCGCTAAATTGCCCAAGAATTCAGGCTTTGCCAGGTGCAAATCTCACTCACAAGACTGTATTCTGCTTTTAGAAAAACAAAAAAAAAAGCTCTACCATACAAAACGCCCTCTAATAAAGTTCTTTCTTTTCTGGCAAAGGTCTTCTTATGGCCAATCACGGCAGTGACTTTTCAAATATTTTAAAGCATATAAAAATATGGATAAATTTCGCGTCAAGCAATAGGTGACCATTGAGATGTATCCATTTTGGTCTAAAGAATTTGGTATTAATACTACACCAGACGATTCGGAGGAATATCCAGATCATAATATCGACAAAACAACAAGAATATTTGTACAAAAAAAGTGCATAAAAGACCCAATTCTTTTTACAATTATTGTTTGATTTATTCTTGAGATTTTCTTTTGTTGCTTATATTGCCTATACAATTTGATATTTTAGCAACGTAAATTATTTATAGCAATAATAATAATCTCAACTTTTTTTTCTTTTTTAAAACCCGAATCTTGGATTTGATAATGCTATGTAAGTACGAATGTTAAGTACCATTTCAAGGTACCTATCATTTATATTCAAAATTACCAAGCAATCAGTGGTAGTTTATAATGATAAAACTGTTACCAAACAGTAGGAAACAAATATAAATCAATCAGTCTCTTACGAATCCCCGAAACAATCTATTTAGAATGAGTATAAACGGATATTAACTCCATCTTTTTTTTTTTTTATTTAATCATAGAAGCATATAACAAATAAATAAACAAAACTAGTACCTTTTCATTAAAAATATACAATCATTTTTTAGACTCTTTATATTCTATAAAGCTTTCGAGATTACTCAAACTTTCAGCAGCTCTTTGTTTCAAAATGAATTCTTTTGATTTGTTGATTCGCTTGAACTGGTTCTTTAGTCCTGGAATGAGCTTCTTGAGCTCTTGATTTAGACCTTCATTGACATATATTTTCTTGTTATAATCTTCAAAGTTTTGTTTTTCGTCATCACCGAAAATTTCAAACAATGAATAGATACTTTCAATAACAACTGTCTCAGTAACGCCATTAACAGAATTAGATCCTTTAGTAGCAACAGTTTCAATAACTTTGAAAAGATATTGGGTGATCAAAGCAACTTTCTCAATGCCTTCATTGTCACTTTCATTAACAATAATTTGACTGCTTAACGATTTGAACAAACCGATCAGGCGAATATGGTGTTCTGTTGCTTCTTCTTTAGGATATAACTGACTAATTGTCTCAGACTGCGAAATCATGTACTTTACTGACTCCAGACTAATTGGTAGATGCCCATTTCTATTTTGGTAATATGACGAGATACCCCATAGCGCTCCAATACTGGAATTGATACTCTCGATTTCAACAAAGGCTTGTGCACCTTGTTCTGATGGAGTTCCAACGTGACTTAATAATTCTTTCCAAAGCTCCTGACTTTGAACTTCCCATCCACTTTCACCGCTATCGACAAACGTAGGGTTGGCTTCAAATGACCATGCAATGTTATTAAATGCTGCAGTTACTCGTGAGGTATATTCTCTTCGTGATAATAGTTTGGCTAGCTCCACAACAATATCGCTCTGCAAATACTTGAAAATAGGTTCTAACCCGCCATTATTCTCAAACAAAACACTGTCGTCCATCATCATTTCGTCAAAGCTGGATTCTGGGTTATTATTTTTTAGCTTTCTAATAACACCTTCTTCATCTTCTACTGTTTGAACAATGTCTTCAACATTGGCTTTTTGCATTTGTCTTTGCTTGTCAATTAATTCATCTTGTTTCTTGGGATCAACAGAAATCGTTTCTGAAATAGCTGTTATGATCTCAACTGTTATTTGAATTCCTTCAACAATTGTTCGGTTTTCAGCACTCTTCTTGACAGATGCAGCTATTTCCTGAGGAGAAAGTTGTTTATCGGGCTGTATTTCTTTGACCGAATTGTGGACTGATTCCAAATCAACACTTGATAAAAATGCCTTGAATGATTTTAGAATCTCAAGCAAATGGACCGAAATGCTAGTTGGGGTTTCTGTTCTTTTTAGTAGTGACATATGGATCATGTTGTATTTGACACCGTTCAAATAAACAACCCCCAAGATAGGATAATTGCTTGTGTTTTCTAAAATTCCAACGACATCAAGGCTGGATATTTCTTTAATAAATTGTTCAACATCTTGGGAGAATACATATAGGGCTTCGCATGCAATTGAAAATAATGAAGATGATGATTGCTTAGTGTTATTGTTAATTGAATTGATGTAGTATTGGACAATTTTGACGAGACATCTAGGTAAATCGCTACCAAATTTGGTTTGAATATCATCAAAGATTTCGTCATTTGAGACAGCCATAGCAGATAACAAACTAAGTATGTTTTCTAAGAGCTCTGCATTTTGTTGACTAAAAATACTCTGATCATCCTTTGAAAATATCGCTTTTAGGGTATTGGCAATAATATCAATAAGGCCTTGTCTCCATAAAAATACAGTTGTATCATATCCTTCTTCAATACAAATGTTTCTCAGCAATCCATAAGCTTCAATAATATTTTCAAGACTATTGTTATCACTGATTTCCTTGTTCAAAAAGTTTTCAAGAAGAATCTTAACGAGTTTCTTTTTTAAAAATGAAGAGCGATATTTAGCTTCATCGCAAAGAAGTGTAATCTCAGAAAGTGCTCCTGATCGTAGCATCAAGTCTTCACTAGTCAAGTTTTCAACTAGTAGAGTGACCTTGGCTTCTACAGCAGGATTCTCTTTGATAACGGGTCGTCCAGCAGTCGGAAGAAAGTTGGTGCGACGGGCTTTTGATACTGATTTCTTTTTGGCTTTTCCCATTTTTGTTTTTTTGTTCGAATGAATACGTTATTACTATTGTTAATAAAAAAATTCAAGTAATTGTAGAAAATGTTTAAAAAAATTTAAAAAATATATTTTGATATTGGAAAAAAAATTTTACATTTAGCGTGAATATTGCAGTCCTAAGTAAACCTCAGAATGAAATATTTTTTCATATTATTTTTTTTCCTACCAAATTTTCTTCCTTCTGTTTGGTCCAAAAGCTTGATTTCAATCATTAATTTCAATAAAACATATTCGCAAATCGCATTTATAAATCAAAAATCACATATAATATACGGAAGAAAAATGTTGTCAATACTAAGAACATCTAGATCTACATTTTTACGATCATACACCTACTTACCACGATTCTATTCAACAGAATCAGCACCACCAACCTCTACACCTAAGAAAGCAGCAGTTGTATCATCATGCCCAGCAGGCACCATTATTCAAGGATTAAACATTAGAAAGGGTCAAGAACCAATTGTAGCACTCAAAGACGAAGAATATCCAGAATGGTTATGGAAAGTTTTAACTCCAAAGTCACAGGAAGAGCTAGCCAAGGAAGATCCAATCAAGGCTGCTAAGAAGGCTAGAAGACAAGCCAATCGTCAAAAGATTAAAGAAAATAACTTTATTGCTTCTATGAGCAAATAGAGTGTATGAATCTGTGATGCATATTGAGATGAAAATGTCCCTGAGTATACTATAAAAGAGACTATTTAAAAAAAATTCCGAATTTTTCTGTTTGTAAATATATATAAAGTAGATTTGTTAATATTGATACTATATTTGTTTTATTTATTCTTTACTTGAATCCGTTGATTGAGATTCGAGGCTTTCTATTGATTGTATCGTGCTTGACTGTTGTGTTTCTCTCATTTCTGCTTCTTCTATTTGTTTCGCAACTTGTGGATTTAAAGCTCCATCCTTTTTAAGTTGTTCACTAAGTAAAAAAAAAAATGTTAGATATAAACCAGCATGTTTTAAAAAACTCTTTAAACCTACAGAATGATTGGTTTGAAAAAGGTATATCCTGTCCCCATACCAATAATGGCTGCAAGTACGGGGATTGATTTGAGCGCTAAATTTGACATGCTGTAATTTTTGTAAGTCTCTTTAAAAGACGGAGGTTTTTACTAAAATTGGAACTATAAATATCTAAGGAACAAACCTGGAGATGATTGACATGAAAAAGGTTTTTTTTTTCTTAAACAGAAAGTTGTATAGTGTGCAGTAGAGGGTTTTGGCAGGAGCTAGCTCAACCACGTGATGCTGACTTAAGCTTTTGACACAAGCCAAATCTCACTCAACAACTGCGCCGCACCATAGCCCATAAAGTGTAAATGAATTTATTATTACGCACACTTTCACACACACCTTTTGTTATCATCATCATCACTGGCATTGCCCTTCAAAAGTTATCAAAAAATCCAATCTCCATCTGTAATGTCTCTGGCATTGCCTAATAGATTTGATAACTTAGAAACCCCGTTTGATTTTGTCGACCTTACAGATTTCCCCAATCTTTTTGTTCATTGTGATACACCTGACGACCCGTTATCGGATGAGCCCTTTGTAATGGTTTCTACTACTACTACCACTACTCCAAGCCAATCTTCAAATAAAGTCCAACTTCTTTTTGCAAAGTCCAAAGTTTATATTCACCCTTCAACTTCAGCAAAGGATAATGTCGCTGGATTCTTAGCTTTAGTACGCCCTTCAAATGCTACAGATAAGGAAATCTTACTTGCGTGGATCCCAGAAGTCTTTTTAAAAAGTACTTCTGATTATGATTCATATGTCAAGGTAGATTTAGATCCTGATAATCAAGCAATTGTCACATCTGATGTATCCTCTGAACCAAGCTTGCCTTCATCAAAGTCACAGTCTGTTTTTGTTTCCAAACCTTCAAACTCATCAGCTTCTTATGCGTTCTCAGTGCCTTTGGGACAAATCTACTCTATTCAAGTACGACCACCCTCTCTTGGTTGGTGGTGGGGATCCATCATATGTCATACCAGATCGCAAGAAACTCTCCCCGCTTTATTTTTCCATGATTCTGAATCACAGTCAACCATTCAGATCCAAAAACAAAGAAACAAAAACTTTGATCCATTTGATAGCGCAGGTGATCTTTTCTGGGGTGGCGACCAATTTCTTAAAGTTTTGGGCAATTTTGCCTCCCTTGAAAAGTCTACACTAGAGCCCTCCATCACTTTAGTAAACCCCGAACCAGAAGACCGCAAATCTTTTAGCCCACATAATGCAAAAATTGCTGAGCCTAAGTCCGATCCGTTTGAAAACATTTCTAAAGCATTCAATGATGCCAAATGGTCTATTTTAGAAAAGCTTGCTCAAGTCACTAAGCTTTCCAGAAGAACAGTCCAAAACGTTATAGACCACTCTCCTCCTTCTGTAAAGCAGTTACTCAATCAGCCAGAGGTAAAACGAATTGGCGATGACTTTGACTCTGCTAGAGTCTACTTGGCCAAGTGGGCCATGGGAATAGCCGAAGAGGCGGAGAAATCCCGTCGGAAAAGAATTGTATGGAATAACGATGGATACAAAGACATATTGAACTCATCGGTGGGTGGATTTGAACTTTTGTCAATCGATTTTGAAGTAGAAAGAAGAAATGAGGTAGGGCCAGCTGAGTGGAGAGCCTTTTTTGACCCTACCGGAAGACTAGCAATCACTGTCGATGAGGTCAAAGAACGCATTTTCCATGGTGGCGTTGCTCCTTCAATTAGAAAAGACGTATGGCTATTTCTACTTGGTGTTTATCCTTGGGACAGTGACACTGAAGAGCGTAAGTCTATAATTTCTGAGAAGCGCAACGATTACTACAGATACAAGAGAAAATGGTGGGAGGATTTCGACAAGCAACAAGATGAGTTTTGGAAAGATCAGAAATCCAGAATCGAAAAAGACGTACAAAGAACTGACCGAAACATTCCACTATTTATGGACTCCGATACACCACATCCGGATCCTGAAAGTAGATTTGCAGAAGTCGGAACAAACCTTCATTTGGAACAACTGAAGGACATGCTTATCACTTATAACGAATACAATGTGAACTTGGGTTATGTCCAAGGCATGTCGGATTTGTTAGCTCCTCTCTATGTTGTTTTCCAAGATGACGCTATTTCATTTTGGGCATTTTGCAATTTCATGGACAGAATGGAACGCAACTTTTTAAGAGACCAAAGTGGCATGCGACAACAATTGTTGACACTAGATGAATTGGTTCAGTTAATGCTTCCAGATTTGTACAAACATTTGGAGAAGGCAGATTCTACACATTTCTTTTTCTTTTTCAGAATGCTTCTAGTTTGGTTTAAGCGAGAATTTGAATGGGATGATGTTTTAAGGCTGTGGGAGGTTCTTTGGACTGACTACTTGTCTTCACAATTTGTTCTTTTTGTCGCGCTTGCCATTTTGGACAAGCACAAAGATGTCATTATGAAACACCTTAATCAATTTGATGAAGTTTTGAAATACATGAATGACTTGGCTATGAAGATTCCTCTTGAAGATACTCTAACAAGAGCTGAACTACTATTTAAAAAGTTTGCTAAGACTGTTGACATGATTGATAAACGACAAAGGTTTGACGAAAATACTATCGGTAATAGCAAGGAGCAGGCAGAACAAAAGGAAGAGGACAGAGAAAAATTACCAAAGATTACAGATGAATTGCGCTTATTATTGTCTCGCGAGGTAATCATTGTCCATGAAGGAGAACGTCCTCCAGATGCTACAGGGGGTTAATCAATTGAATTTTTTATTTTTATTTACATTTTATCAAAGGACACGATAATTTTTTTTTTTTTTAGTTTGTTGTTGTATTTTTCTTTATTGTTTATTTTACAAGTTCCTTATTATATTGCGTTGTTGTTTGGACAGAAATAAATAAAACATGAGTTTGCTATTTAATGTTTATTGTCGTTAGGATGTTATTTAGCGATCCTAAGAGATCTTAAAAAAGCCACTCCATTAGCAGTGACTATGCACGTGATATATTTTGGGAAATACTCTGGCAATTAGCGTGTAACCTTCAAGCAAGAAATATTTCAACCCCTTTGCTTCAGTTTTTCTGACAGCTTTTGTTGTTGTATTCACATTATTAAATACTTATATATTATAACTTTATTATTTATATTCTAGATTGATACGGTTCAAAAAATTTTGGTTGGTTTTTTTTAATTATTTATATGATTGATTCATCATTTCAGCTAAAAAACACAAATCAAAACTTCCATTAAAGAAGGACTCATATTTGCAACTTAGCTTTAATTTATAGAACGGCTATATAAAATGCGTCTATTCATTCAGAAAAGAACACTGCTGGTGGTAATAGTGGCATTCACATTGACCTACTGTGTCTGGTCATTTATTCTAGCGCCAGATTATCCGTCATCGTTTTCACCTCCGCCAGCAGATCTGGGGCACTACAAATCAGATGACGACAAAACTTCACCGAAACCTGGATCAGAAAACGCTTCACCAAACGATGCAGGCTCATCACCTTCTCCCTCAACTACATCATCATCCTCACGATTTTCTTTGTTAAAAGGTCAGCTGGGTAATGGAAAGGACATTGCTCGTCTACACAAATCACTAGAAAATCTTGACCGAATCATCATCGACTCGCTTTTCCCTTCCCCACCTAAAGAAGCAGCCAACGCATCGCATCTCGTAATCGTCCCTGGCCATGCTATTTTTCTGCCCCGAGCAGTGATCAGTCCTCCTGCAGACATATTTGACAGCGTGCTACCCAACAATTCGAAAAATTCTAAGCGCGATGAAGATTCGTCTCCACCAAAAGAAAATGGTAGTGACAAGCCATCAAATGAGAAAAAGACAGATAACAATAATACAGACGATGTGAAAAAAGATAATAGCGAAACAGCAGCACACAAGGAGGCATCTTCTCCAAACGAACAATCAGAGTACCGAGAAGTAAAGCTTAATGTTTTTTCTAATACCAAACAAACCATCGACTACTTTGACGAATCAAATTGGCTCGTTGCACCCTTCCAAAGAGGCCAGATCAAGACTTTTGTCAAACATATCCAATTGGCAGCACGTATTGCTCGTAAGGATCCAAATGCTATACTCGTGTTTTCAGGCGGCCAGACCAACTTTTATGCCGGACCATACAGTGAAGGAGCCTCATATTGGAGTCTTGCTGCCAACGTGTTGGGCGAGTATGACATCCCGGATACAGCCACGCCCAAAAACGACAATGCTAATAATGAGCCAGCTGAAGACCATCGTGGAGCCAAACCGGGCCAGCACCTTGTCAACAGAATGATTGCCGAAGAATATGCTACCGATTCCTACGAAAACTTGCTGTTTAGCATTGCCCGTTTCCGCGAATATGTTGGAAAATACCCCGAACTTATCACCGTTGTCGGTTTGGATTTTAAAAAGGAGCGATTCACCGACGTTCACCGTGCGGCGCTGCGATTCCCAGCATCCAGGTTTCGTTATGTTGGTGTTGATCCACCAGAGTTTTCAAGCCCTGCAGACGACGCTAATACTGACCAGGAACATCCTGGTCATGGTGCCAATGACCGGCATGGGGTTACTGATGAAGAAATTGTTGATACAGATGAGAACAAGTCTGATGACGAGGCCCTTGCAGATTTTGTCAACAAAAACGCTATCGAAACAAAAGAAGAGACAAAGGACAAAGATGGTAGTGATAGCAAGAAAGATGAAGACGTTCACAAGCGTGATCCTGATGCTGCCATATTGAAGAGCCAACGACAAAAGAATCCAGCATATATCAAAGCCCTGTTGGGTGAGCGTAAGAACGCACTGGAACCATTTAAAAAGGATCCTTATGGATGTCACAATGAGCTTTTGCTACACAAAAAGAGACTGCGCAATCCTTTTAGAAGAACACATTCATACATTTTATCATGCCCTGAGCTATACGACTTATTTACCATTTGTGCTAGAGACAATGTTCCTGAATCAATATTTAAAAATCTTCCTTGGAATTCTGAGAAAGCACCTTCAATAATCCAATAATCTATATATAACCTTTTTTGTATACTAATAGTTTTAATAATTTTATAAAATCCTTTTAATTTTTTTTTCTGTCCCTTTAAATGCATATAACATTTCATATTACAAACAATTATATATATAAAAAAAATAAATTATTATGAAGAAGTTTTGCCACTAAGTTCATCAGCAATTTCAGCTCTTCTTCGTTTCCATTCATCTACTTGACTCAATTTTTCTTCAAGTTCTTTGATTTCTCTTTCAACAGAGAGTCTAGCTTCCTCAGAGTTTGTCTTTTCAAGAACCCATTCATCGCCGTATTCCCCAAGACCAATCTTCAATTGAGCCTTGTGGTATCTTAGCAATGATGGTCTGTGAGAAATAGTAACAAGAGTGATGCCCTTTTTTTGGCAGGTCTCGTACAATAAGCCTTCAACATCTGATGAGACAGCAGAAGTACCTTCGTCAATGACAGCAAATTTGGGTTGTTTGAATAGGATACGTGCAAACATAATGCGCTGCTTTTCACCACCACTAAAGACATCTTTCCATTGCTTGCAGGTTTCCCAACCGCCTTCTCGTGAAACAAGGTACTCAAGCTTGACTTGCTCTAAAATCTTTTCCAAGTCTCTGTCTGTCATGCCCATCTCAATCATGTCTTCTTTGGAATATGGATAGATGACTTGTTCTCGAAGAGTTCCAACTGAAAGGTATGGACGCTGTGGAAGAAATGCAATATCTGAAGGTAATGGCTTGGAAACAAGACCTCTGAAAACAGGCCAGAGACCGCCGAGAACTCGAGCTACTGCTGACTTTCCTGAACCATTGGGCCCGGAAATGAGTAAATGCTCGCCTGGGTTGATAACAGTATTAAGATCTTTTACCAAAAGTTCACCAGGCGATAGATCTCTTCCAAGTCCTGGAACAACAATTGGTGTGTGTTCGAATCTAATTCCGTCGTATCCTTCTTGCATGGTTCCTTTAACATCTTCCAAACTGTAAAGTGCGACTCGATGGCTATGGCGGCGGCGATGCTTTCGCTTTTTGCTGTATGTACCGTCTTCATTTAAGCTTATGTATTTGCTGCGATTGCCATATGCCTGGGCCTGTACGCGATGCAAAGTAGATAATAGTGTAAAAACTCGTGAGGTATATCCAGCCAATTCGGCCAAGTCCTTAATTGAGTACATCATACGACCACCAGCATCTGCCAAAGATAACATGAGCCTCTTGTTTGTGATGAATTGTCTCATACGGTCTTTTTCTCTATGATGAGAGCCATTATTGTCTGTGCTTGGCGCCTCCTTAGTAGTAGCAGCTGAGATGACTGTAGCACCAGCATTGGTAATGGCAGCTGTAGCTGCATTTGTTGTTGCGTCACTTCCACTCCAATCTGGCAAAAATACAGGTAAAGATGCAAAAAGATAGCCAATGGCAGACCACGAGTACTTCAGCACAAAGTCTTCAAACATATTATAAGAAACTTTGATTTTTAAAATAGTTCTAATGTGTGTAACAAGACGTTGGTATAACTTTGAAAGAATAGACCGCTCAAGATCAGTACCGTCATAAAAGGCGATTTCTTCGGCATTTGTGATCAATCTGGAATGGGCGTTACGGTAGTCCCCTTCAAGTTTGGCTTCAACTGCTGTTAGCTTACCGAATGGAGGGGCCATGGCTTTCAACAGCCAAGCTGTAGTGAAATAGTTGCCAAAAATACCAAAAAGGGCAAGAGGGCCCAAGTTTCTACTCAATTGATAAGAAAAAATGATGAAGTCAACTGAGGGTTTACCTAAGTTGGAGTATAAAGAGGCAGCAGCGTCACAAAACTTGGTCAAGTCAGCTGTGATGTATTGGTCTACACCTTGGACTCCTCCATCAATATTGTTAATTTTATAAAAACCCAAGTTCTCGTCGAGATAAATGTCATGTATATATCTAACCAAGCGGGTTCTAAAGTCAATGGAAATCTTTGCCTGTAAAAACTTGATCATTGAGTTTGTGTAAGAAGCAGGGATGGCAATTAACAACCAATAACAAAGCCCTCTCACGAATTCTTTACCATTTGCAGCAATCAAGTCTCGAACAATGCGACCGTCGAGTTTTGCAATAATAAGCGAAAGCCAGGTTCTCAAAAAAAGAAAGAATGTATGAATAAATAAAAGAAATGCAGCTTTGCTGTTAACGCGTGGGACTACAATTGCCCAGATGGCCGAAAATTGTTTAATAAACTTTCGGTTTACCCCCACCGAAGTTTTAGAGCTATTTGCAACTGGGTCAAAAAACAGACGGCGGTGTGCTTGAAAAGTGGTGATTTTGGTTGGATTTATAATAATACTTGAAGTTCCATTTTTGTAAGGTACCTGTATTTCCTGAGGAGCCGTAAATGCGTCTTTCATTGAGAAAATTGAGGATCTTCTTCGAGGAAGTGATGTTCTACGTTCATTAGCAAACTCTTCCTCTTGCAACATCAAGGCTTTATTTTGATCATTCTGTGTCCGGCTTTTTTTAGATTTCGAGCGGTATATTTTAAGACTGGTGAGCCCACCTATTAAGAATATGAGCGATACCACGATCTGTGTTCTATATTTTCGATATTTGGGTATAGTTGAATTGAGATAAACTTTGAGTAGAGAGGGGTTGTCAATTATGGTCTCTATCATATTCTTTAGCACCGAATATTTCGGCCACCACATGGTGGACCAAACAGCCATATTTGAAACTAAATAGAAGTATGCTGAAACGGAAATATAATTGAGATATGGACAGAAGGAATTAAGATATAAAAATACAAAATATAAACCAGATTTAAAGATATTTCAAAGAAAGAAAGTAGAAAACTGGGGAAGTTGCTAAACAATTAGTGAAGAGGATACTTTTGATTAGGGATTAAAATGCATGTGACAATTATGATTACATATGATTGTGAGTTGATGATTAAAGATTAGTCATTATTACATTGCAATATTAGTTACAATGTTTCATTGGCTTTTCACTCCATTCAAATCAGCCCATTTCTAATGAATCTTAAATGACTTGCAATAAATCGTCGTGAAAAAAGGTTTGGAAAAGAGTTCTTGCCAGACAAAAAAATGAAAGAAAGAAAAAAAAAAAAAAAAAAATAGAATTGATAACTAGAAAAAGTGGATTTTTTTTATTTCAGCCGTTCATAAACAAACTGCATCTATTAGATAAAGCATGTATTCATTCCATTTGAATCGTTCCAGAACAAGTTTGTACATATTGTAGATTGATTTTAAAGCCGTGTAGATTGCAAAAAGTAGTAAAACTAAGGTTCTTTTATAATTCGATAAAAAACTTGTCAACTGAATGTACACATTTAATTATGAAAAAAGGAATCTTCTATGACGTTGAAAATAATGCTGTACTAATTGAAAATAAGTCCCATAATGAAAGCTGTTGGCTATAAAGATGTCATTGAATTAAACAAAAATCGGCGTTTGAGCAGCAATAATTTTGTGCGATTTAATTAAAGGTTACGTGGGAGATTCCGAACTTTCTGGACGTTTCCGAATCTAAATAGTGAGGCTGAAAACTGTCCAAAACAATACTTTTGATTCTTCTGGAATGATATAATAAAAAAATGTCATGATTTTGTACTAAAAGTGTCATTAGGATTTACTTTGATTTACATCGTACCATATAAAAATAAAAAAAAGCCCAGAACAAAAAGTACTGTAACTATGAGTAGACGTGGCTGGCTTATATTGTGTTATTTTTATCTTCAAAACTATTGCATGTCTCTAAAAAGATGTTTTTTTATTTGAGTATATACACAAGCTTACTGATAAATTTTAAGAGTAAACGCTAGCGTCCGATTGTTTGGAAATGGGACTAGTAATGCCGAATTAGGTCTCTTCTGATTGGTGTTGTATATAATAACCACGGCTATATCGATGTGGTCACTCCTGGTGGTTACATCGATAAGAAAATCACCAGATTTTTTTTAGTTCAGCATTTAACCATCAAACCCTCAGAAGTGTACGGCAAACATCACCAAATATAAAAAAAATCACCATAGAATTTAATAAAACAACGAAAATTCAACCCATGAGACTCAAAACTTGATTATATGAAGTTACCGACAGCGAAGACACCCAGATTTTCGAGCAACGAGAATCTCAACAAAATTCGATTGTTTTTTCAGACTTGAGCGATTATTATTATTAGAGAAGGTCAGTTAGTAATAAACTAGACCCTACTTGGCCTTTATTTCTTTAAAATAACAATAATACTATAAAGGACCCATACTATATTTATCCACGACATTAAAGTGTTTTCATATTGATATATACTGAGAATCATGGAAGCAATTGAACTTTCTACTTAATCTCTAATAAAGGGCTGCCGAGAAAGACAAGTAGGATTCAAGATAATTGAGAAATGAATTAAAAAAAAAAATCAGGTTATCATTGTTGTGTTTAGCACCGTTTTCACTCCACTTTTTATCCATCTCTAGTTGTGTTTTATTCGAAACATTCCATTTAGGCCACAACTCATACAGTCATTCCCCCCACGTAACAAACACCGTTAAACAAAAGTAACCTGATTCTAATATAATCAAACATACTCTTTAAAAGTATAAATACAGCCTGTTTTTTCCCTTTATTCCAATTTCTTTTTACTTCCTTCTTTTTTAATCATCATCATCTCAATTCAATTCAATTCACTTAATTCTACTAATAAAAACAACTTCACATTAGCTGAGCTAATTGCAACTTCAAACAAACACAATCACTTTCAAAAACATATAAACACATTTAACAATGATTGCTACTGCTGCTCGTCTCTCTGGTTACTCCGCTACTAGAGCCGCCATCAGACAATATGGCCACTACGAAAACAACGCCGTCAGACTTATCAAGGATACTGCTGGTTGGGCTGTCTCTTTTGGCATCTTCATGGGCTGGTCCCCAGCAATCTCTTTCATGTATGGCCACGGTAGAGATGAAACTCTTTAAATAAAGTCTCATGAGAAACCTTTGCATTATATACGACCCTCCTCTTGAAATTGCATCAATGACTGAAGTTGATTTTTATATACTTCACTATTCACGTTATTTGTCAATTACCCCCTACTTTTAATGATTTTAATGTTTTTTTTTACTTGTTCTATATATATAATTAGATCTAATATATTGTAATTTATCATAAAATATTTTTTTTGGTTGAATGTTACATTCAATTGAGTTAATAAGTTGTGTTAAATGAATGAAACTGGAATAGGCTGTTGTGTGCGTGTCATAGTGTCACATTACAACTTATTTAAGGAATTGTTCTTTATTTACAGGGGTTATAAGGAAACATTATATTTTACATTGTTATTAAAAAAGAAAAAAAAATGAAATCACTCAATTAAAGATTATATAATATAAAACTATATTTGATGTAATTTTTTGAACAGAGTAAGTTTTAATGATTACATATTAGAAATAAAACTCCATGCAGAGAGGATCCCAGTTTTCAATATTTCTGGGCTTGGTTATGTACATTCCCAAAAAATGGGCTACCTGAGTATTGCAAATAAAGAAATACTTAGGCCCATCAGCAAATTCTATAATGACGCTTCCCCAATTGAGCAAGTGATTTTTGATTTGAGCCCATTCAAAGCGGTTGTGAGTATTTGGGTATAGGTAACATTGTAGAGGACATGCCATTCTTTGTACTGCTCCAGATTTGTTGATAATATAACCTTCGTTAGATCCAAGGTATCTCTCTTGGACAACCGCATGCACCTGAGCCAAAAGCTCACGAGCGTTTTCTTTGGTGAATTTCTTCTCAGTTTGAATAAGAAACTGGTTGGGTGCTCCTTCCAGTAGTATCTCTGTTTCTTGCGACTCAACCGGTGTTGAGGATTGGTTCGGATAAGTTGACATAGTCTATTCAATAACAATGACATTAAGTATATTAGTTAGATGAACTCCTTGGGACTAAATGAACAAATTTGGAATACCTATAAGTCAAGTTTCTCTTGATAATTTTTGAATTGATAAACAGTTGAATAGTTAGAAGAAAAATTAATGCTAATTTTTATATCTTGAAGGTTTTCAATACTTTTGAAATGTGATAATAAGCCACCCATTTATTATTCAACCTAGCTAATTTTCAGCCAGCATTGTAATAGTTTGATCGTGCAAAAAGAATAACCCCTAAATATAAAAATTTTCATCTCATTTTAGTAAATAGTAAAAAATGATAAACAGTGATTGTAACAGTTATCGTTAATATATAAAACATCTATTGCAACAGAATTAGAAAATTAGTATACAACCTGAACCCCAAAGCTTTTCTAGAATTGAAGCAACTATCAGGGTTTTTAAATGTAGTTTTTCTAAAAGGAAAGCTCAAAGAGAATACACATACATTCCCTCAAATCAACATATACTATACTATTAAAGTTCCAGATGCTGGATCAACTTAAAAACGTAGTAAAGACTCTATATCTTGATTACCTTTTTTGGACGCACTACGGCTGCACACCCCTAACCTCAACCACACAACCTTTCTTACTAAAAAAATTTTTTTCATAATGCTGAAAAATTCAGAGACTTTTCATATCCCTAATCATTTTGGTTCAATAGTACAATTCACAACATTTAATATAGACTCTCCACACAGTTCCAAAATGACTTCGGAAAACATTGAAAAAAAGAGAAAACGCAAGAGTACAATCTCTTCGTCATCAGACTCTATTCCCATTAAATCTCATCATCTAGAAACACCAGGATCATCATCATCCAAACCAGCTTTAGCATTGGGATCTTTCGGTTCAGTAACGATTCCCTCAGAACTTTCCTTCGAGCTTTACAGACAAAAACAGCCCGATGGAGCCCCAGAAGGTATTCTTCTTCATGGCGAAGTCGACGACATAGACTTTGATGGGTCCACTGCCGTCATGTCAAAAAAGCACAAAAAAAATAGAAAGAGCGGCGACATGCAATCATTATTACAAGCAGATGACTTTAAACTTCCCGACACAGTTGTTCCAACTTCACAATACTATGTAGCCATGTACGACAAGGCAAAAAACAGTATAGATCTTTATAAGGCACCCCTGGTCAACGTTCAACCAGTAGCAAAGGCTGCGCGCATCTTTACAAAGAAGGCTATTGCCAGTCTCGAAAGAAACAGCAACTACTTACAAATGCGTAGCGATCTTGGTAATACTTTCGGTACCCGCAAGGCCAAGAAGATGCTTGAAAGTCAACAACTTAATGCTATCGACTCCTCAGTACTGGATGACATCAAGGCCGAGATTGTCGGCAACATTGAAGAAACCACAAAGTCTTTACCTACACAAGAAGAAATGGACGCCGAACGCGAAAAAGACCGTATCACACCAGTCTTTGTCGAGTCTGCCGAGACCCCCGAAGACATTTATCCTATCGAAAGCATTCTTTCTCAAAAGGAATGGGATATTATTCGTGCCGACGTTATTCTCAAGGAAGAAAGCCCAGAAGAACGCGCCAAATTGTTCCCATACACATCACCCTACATTTTATCACGCATCACTAGAAGAACAAACATGTCCAACTCAAAATCTTCAGCATCTGCCGACGCAAGCTATTTTAAGTTACTCTACTATCTTTCCTTTTTACTTGGTGTCTACCACAACCGACGATCTAAAAAGAAATCAGCATTGCAAAAGAATCTCAACTTCCCTCCTGAAGCTCTTCTCGACAGCGCATTGAAGCGTTATGCCACCATTTGGAACCCCAAGTCACGCGACGGAAATTTCCGTCTCGATGCTGGTGGCGAGCTCAAGCTCACCTCTTTTATAGCAGCTCTGGCCCTTAGAGTTGATGGGTTCATCTTGGAGGTCTCTCCCTTGGCCAATGAACTTCAAATCAAGCCTTCTAAACTCAATGAGGTATTGTATGCTCTGGGCTGTAACATCAAGCCTGCTACTGTTACACAAGCGGCAGAACTCAAGCTTAACAAGAGCACTGCTCTCAATTATAAGATTGCAACATTGACTGTTCCATTCAAAGCTCCAAGCTTAAAGAAGCGTAATGGACCACCAGGACGACGATAGTTTTACTTTTATTTTTATTGTTATGATATTTACAAAATAGACGGATTAATAAGAAATATATGTAAAAAAAAAAGAAGAACGATCTAAGTTTTGATCTTGAGAACTCTATTAGATGACATTTAAAATCTTATCTTTCTTAAACAATATCTTTAATAATAAAAATTTCATCGTATCTTTCTGTAAAACTTGATGATTTTGGAAAATCACATATGGATTATATAATCACTGAAGAATTAATGACTAATCAAAACATGTTTTTTATTTTTTTTCTCTTTTTTTCTTTTCCTTCTTCAATTTCGTTCTCCTAAAGATTTCAAAGACTGAAGAATCAAAACTCTCATTATTACAATAAATATTAAAAAAGATGACTGAAAGCGAAGACAAACCAATGGATTTGTAAGTTATTTTTCTTGTTCTTATCTTCAATTGCCTTTGGATTTTACATATAGATTTATCTTTTGTACTAACAATTAAAATTTAGACTCACTGTATACAAGTCTCTTAATGAGCTACGAGATGAACGTTCAGAGATTGACAAACATGTCTGTAAGTTCCCAAAACCTAGACTTACAATTTTTTTTCTTCAAGTAATACAAATTTCTGACTGTTGATTTTTTTTTTTTTACAATTAGCTGCTTACAATAATGCCAAACTGAGACCATATTACGAAGCACGTCGTCAGAAATTTGCCGCGATCCCTGGATTCTGGGCCAATGTTTTTCGCGGGGCTTCACATTTACTTGACCCCTATGTGACACTAGAAGATTTCAACTTGCTTTTACTAATCACTGATCTCTATGTCGAGTGGGACGAAAAAGTTCCAACAGACTTTACAATTGAGTTCACCTTCGATAAGGAGTTGGCGACAGAGTACTTAAAAGAAGACAGTCTTGTTTTGCGAAAGAAGTTTACATACAAGGAAGTAAAACCGAAACCATCGAGTTCAAAGGATGATGATGACGAAGATGAAGAAGGAGAAGAAAAGAAGGAAGGAGAAGACAAAGATGATGAAGAGGAAGAAGAAGAAGAAGACGCTCAAACCAAACAAATAAGAGAACTCCAAAAATTGATTCTGGAACGAGAATCCCAATCCTCAGCTTCCAAACACATTTCTACACCTGTCGAAATCCACTGGCAGAAAAACAAAAACTTGACTACTGTTTCTGCCACTGGCGTAAACTCCTTCTTTTCCTGGTTCAAGTATATGGGCCATGGTCCTGGCGACTTTGTTGGCGGAGACGAGTTGGCTACCATTTTTGCTGAAGAGATTTTCCCTGAAGCCATCCAGTTTTATTATAACGGCTTGTTTGATCAAGCTGAAGGTGAAGACGAGTTCGATCTCAGTGATGAGGAAGAAGATATTGGGGATGATGATGAAGATGATTTAAAGAGTGGTAGTAAGAACAAAAAGAAAAAGGAACAAGAAGAAGAAAAAGAAGAAAAAGAAGAAGAAGAAGAAAGTGAAGAAGATACAAGTGAACAACCTCCAAAGAAAAAGGCCAAAAAGAATTAAGAAACAAAACTATTTCAAAGAAATATAACTAAATTATGTACTATTATTAAAGAAAGTTTTTAGAATATTAAAATTTTTATTATTATTATCTATTTTTTTTTCAATATATATGTACTATATGTTTTTTTTATTTTTTTCCCTTAACACCTAATTAATGAAATCATGGATTGATTTCAATTTCTTCAGCATCCGACATGCTTGCTGATATTTCGTCATCTTCATCTAATCCGATATCTTCATCATCTGGTCCTAGTAGCTCATCTTCTGCGGCAGCAACAATACTATAATCGTTTCTTCCTCTTGACAAGGATCCTCTAGTAGTAAATCTTCTTGAGCGCTTGAATTTGGATTTGATTGTTCTGTAAGCACTTTGGAAAAAGTCGGGGATAACGGAAAGTACTGCAATGACAGCAGCAACAGAAATAACAAGTGATCGGACAATAACATTTTGATCCTCGTCGTCTTCGCCCAATCTGATTTGGCCGTAGCGCTTGGAGAAGTGGTCCCACATGATGTAGCCGATAACACCAGCCATGCCAATTGGCAAGACAATGACCATGAAGAGACCAAATCCGTGAAGACCGCGATGCTTTTGGTTGAATTCCTTTTCCTTTCCAGGGCATGGCTTGGCTTCGATCTTGTCCAAAGTTTGACCACCTTCGCAAGTACTTAATGGAATCTTTCTGTATCCAGTAGGCTCCCAGTATTCAATAGTTCCTGGCATTTCTTTGCAGATTGAAGAATGGTCTGGTGGAGAATATCCTGGAACAAGGCGACAGGCACCGTCGGAACCTCTTTCGTAGTTGAAGTCACATTCGTAATCACGTCTTGTGCAGCTGCAGTTTCTGATAATTTCATAAGGCTTGAGGAGAGATCTTCCAATATAACAGTCGCGACCTTTAATCTTTCTGTAGTATTGAGTTTCGTGGCCAAACAAACAGTTGTCTTGTTGGAATGGATGAGAAGGAGTCCAGAGTTCAAAGTCGTCGTGATCAGGATCAGTGAGACTGAGCTCACATTGACGTTCAAACATACCAGAAAAGTCGAGTTGAATGGTGATAGACTTTTCACCTCTGCTCAATCTTGGTCTGCCAATAAGCAAAAACTTGCGAGAAGAGTCCGAAGGAACAGTAGCAATGTCCTCAATTCTAACGAGTTCTTCACTAAACTTGTATTCAGTCCAGGTATCACCTTCATCAAGGGAGTAGTGAACAACGTTTGTATTATCCTTACCGTTAACAATAACAATGATGGAACCTTGGTCACCAAATTCCCACATGTAGAATCCCTTCTTGACTTCCTTCCAAGTGATACCACCATCTTTAGTAAAGAAGGTGTTACCGTCATGTAGTGGAGTCAAATACTGTCCAACATTTCCAACAGCAAGCATCATACCAACGGCAGATTGGGAAGAAAATGTATCTCTGTAGTCAAGACGTTCAGTGTATCCGTGCAAATTGAGAGAGCACTTGTTAAGACTGGCACCTGGGCATTTGTATTTGTTACCTTCAGAATCTTTTAATGGAGGGAAAATGTAAGACCATTCACCACCGTCGTTATGAGTAATTCTACTCTTGAGCTTTTTCTTTGAACCTTCAAAGGCTTCATTTGGATTTTCAACAGTGTTTACAATGGCAACACCTTCAAGACCAATAACCTTTTCAAAGTCAACGTAGCCTTGTTGGTTACGGTTGACATAGTCTAAGGAGGAAATATAGTCAGTACCATTGGAGTTTGATTTCAAAATAGTACCGTATTCAGATCCTGGTCTGGCGCTAGTTGTAAGGTGAAGGAAAATGGAGTGGGTGATAGATTCCAAAATGGTGTAGGCTTGTTGCTTTCCGATTTGATAGTTGAGAGGGAACCTGACTTGAGAAAAGTTCTCAGCGTCAACAGAAACATAGGCGGTGAGGGACTCGGCGTTTTCAGCAAGAGTGGCGACAACAGCAAATTCGTGTTCAAGAGCAAATCCAATAATATCATCAAACAAAACCTTTTGAGTATTGAAAAAGTCGTAAGACGAAACAAGCATGTTCTTGACTTTACCCTGGCTATCGGTGTAAACTCGTTCACAGTATATGATTCTTTCAGACTTGGCTTCCTCCAATTCATTGACATAAACACATCGCTTGACGTTTTCTTGAAGCTTGTTCCATCTTTCACCATGAGACTTGGTGTAGTAAGCAACAGTGTGGCATGTAGCAGAGAATGGATTTTCACAGCCAATTTCACCAGTCCAGATGAACCAGTTGACAAACTTCTTGCTGAATGTGATATATGGAATACCGGCATTGTTGCGCTTGGCGGGTGTTCTGAAAGACTTCCAGTTGTGACCACGATCAAGAGTAAAAACAACTTCTTCTTTTGTAGTGATGAGATAGCAAGCGTTGGGGAAATAGGGATTGGCGTAGATGGCAATGATTTCCTTGTCTTCAAAAATACGTTCCCACTTTCCACCATGATCGTGACTGATAAAGACTTGGTTTGAATCAGTTCTGAGAATGATTGTTTCATCAGCTTCTTCTGGTTTTTCGGCCTTGAGATAGAAATAGTCGATAATCTTGCCATTGAATTCGGTCAATTTATTGGCAACTTCTTTAGAGGCTGGCTTCTTGTCATCTTCGGTATTCTTAGGCTTGTCGGATTTAGGGGGTTGTGCAGATTTAACAATGGATCCATCAACACAGCTTTTCATGACCTTCTTTTCAAGATCGACTCCATTAGGAACCTTCTTACAGTTGTTTCCTGGGATGAGTCTGAATCCACTGACGCCTTCGTATGTACCTTCAGGATTGGAGTCACAAGCACTCTTATCTTCAACAAGAGCAGGGCTTGGTACGCAAAAACCTTCTGAAGTTCTGAAATAGTTGTAATCGCATTCAAAATCGTCCTCGGAACATTCGCAGATTTCTTCAAGAGCCTTTTGCTCGTTAAACACGTTTCCGACAAAACATTTAGCGTCGAGTTTCTTTCTCCAGAAGTATTGCTTGTGACCCATGATACAAGAAGGATTGGAGCGATCTTCCCATCTGGCGTACCACTTTTCATAGTCTCCAGAACCGTCTTCCTTCAATTTACATTGTTGCTTGTAGAGACCGTCGAAATCAATAGCAATGACCATGGTCTTGTCTTTTGAGGAACTTGGCTTACCAATCAAAACAAAATTCATAGAGGTGGAATCTTGGGTAGTGAAAAGGTACTTTGCTCTAATGTCAACACCAAGATCAAAGTCGTTCCAGGTCAAACCACGATCAACGGAGTAACTCATCTTGTTAACTACACCTTCATCTTGAATAGCAACCATGACGTTACCAGAATCACCAAATTCGTACTTGTGCGCATCAGATTTAGACTTAACCCAGGTGAGACCGGAATCGTGAGAAACAAACATGTCACCATCTTCGTAATCCTTGAGCTTAGTACCCAAGTTACCAATACCGGCAATAACACCTGGAGCTGGAGAAGAAAAGATTCTGCCAACATTGGACTTGTCCAAAACAGAGTGAAGATTCAAACCGCAGGATTCATCACCTTTGCACTTGGAGTCGTCAACAGAAAGGTATTTCCAGTGTCTTCCATCATCATAAGAAATAACGGTGCGGACATTCTTTTCACCAGCAGTTCTGGAATATTCGTCGTAATTTGAGATAACATTTGCAATCAAAATTCCTTCAACGTTTTCCAACTTTTCAATATCGACAAAGCCCATTTTGTTTCTATGTGTGTGTTCTAAGCTCTTGCGGAAATAGGTACCGTTGGAGTTGGATACATAGAAATCGCCAGCCAAGTCATCTTTTTCCTTCAAGACATCGACGTGAAGGGAGTGCTTGCTGGATTCCAAAACGGTGACAGAGTATTCAGTCATTGGTGCGTCGCCTCTTTCGGAGAACTCGGCTTCATCCCAGGTTCTGCCATCAAGGGAAACCAAGAAAGAAACATGGTCGTCGTTTCTGTGGCGGGCTGAGGCAACCATGAATTTGGAGGTTACACCAAGGCCTACAATGCCGCGGATATTCATTCCATCAAGCATGAGGAATTCCTTGTTGGTGAAAAAGTCGGTAGAGTATAAAAGTCTTCTATTGACAGGTCTGTTGTCCTTTGGTTCAGCCTCAGAATTTACCGAGCATACAATAGCGCGTTCGTCACCTTCAGTGAATTCCTTTGTTGATTGGGCAAAGATACATTGGTGAGATGAGATCAAAGGTTTTGGTGCTGTCTTGAAACTGTCAGTGGTATAGTAATATCTTGGAACACATGATCCGTCAATGTAGTCGCTGCTAGGGCAGTCAAGGCCAGCATAGAGGACATAATCAGGGTTATGGGCGTGTAGAACAAAGGCTGAGGCCAAAGGAACAGGAGGAAGATCAACTGAAATCTTGTTCCAGTGAATACCACGATCCTTTGTGTAATAATGGGTTTTTCCTGTAGTAAGAAGGTATGCTCTTTGGAAGTCTGTAGGGTGTGCAATAATGTGTTCGACGGGGCTATCAAGTTTGACGTCTATCTTTTTCCAAGATCGTCCATCGTCTGTTGATCGTGAGACAGTTTTTCCGTCTTCTTCAATGTATATTAATATCTAAAATGAGGGTGACGGTTAGAATACGAAAGCAACAAAAATAAGAAAAAAAAGAAAAAAAAAACGCGGTATACGACGATGAAAACAACTTACATTACTATCTTCAAAATATATGAAATTTTTAGGACTTGAATCAAAATTTGACTTCTCAATAGCTGGAGCGAATGCATGAGTTGATGGAATAGATGATAAAACTGTTAAGGCAGCCGTAAAAAGGCTAGCTCCGGATGAAAAGCTTAGCCAGCGCATTGATATATGATAACTGGTTAAGAAAGGTTCTTTATATAAAATGAGTCTATGTGTTTATTATGACTTTTGTGAATAGTCAAAATAGATCAAAAGAATGAAATGAAAAATCTAAAAGTGTAAAATAATCAATTGGCTATGATTGAAGTGTTTTCTTTATCTTTTTTTCTAAAACGAAAAAATGGCCAATTCTCTGCCAAACAGAAATTTTGTGGAGTTGAAGAGCAACTCTTGTACTGTAAAAAGACTGAAAAAAGGTTTTGTAGTAGATAATAAAGCTGAGGAAAATATAAACAAAAGAAAAAAATTGATACGGATAGAAATTCTTTGAATTGAATGTAGGATATCAGCAAAGCCTATTATGTGTTTAAGAAAAACAAGAAAAGCTGGCGATAGTGAAATTTGGTATCGTACTGATAAACGTAGGGTTTGGGGATTGGATCGGGTTAATTCTGGAGGAGGGGGGAATTTTGCAATATGTGGTTTATTCTATGCGCCAGACACAGTAGTAAAGCAACTAAAGTTAATATAAATAAAAACCAAAAAAAAAACCTCAGATTCACCGATCTTAATATAAAGAGAGAAAAATAGATTAAAATAATATATATAAAAAAAAGAATAAAAAGAAGAATAAAATACAATCGGTGATATTTTAACGGAGGATCAATCAAAAATTATCAGATCTAAAAATGATGAGAAAAATTTTTTAACGCAACCCCATTCGTCCAAACTGATCCGACTGCTCTTACTGTTCGTATTTGCTGCTTCGGCTAGTAGTAAAAAAAGCTTCTTGTTTTGTATATAAAGCCAACGAAAAAAGTAGGCAATTTCCTAATTGGGTAATATCCATAGATTGATTATTTTTAATCTGGATCTTACCTTTTTCAGGCGGCATTATTAAGACCTTGAATGAAAAGCCCAAACTACAATTTTAACTATAAGTTTTGTTCGTTTAATGTAACTCATTCAACAAATAAAGAATAGAGTTTTTTTTCCTGATATGATATATCTGCCTTATTATTACTATTTGAATAAAGATGAGTGTAACAGTTGGTTAACCGTTTTGGCGGCCTGAAACACTTTATAATGAGTATTATTTACTCGCTAAGTTGATAATGAGACAGTGCAGACTTGTAAATAGATAACGTTATATTTTCAAATCGGTTTAGATATCAACTGCTGATATCAAATTATCTCAATGATCTATCTATAAACCGATTAATCCTTTATCGGTTTACTCACAGGCTAACAAGACATGGGAGTAAATCGTGTCTGTCATGTGACTTTATCACATGACTACATGTAAATGTAAATGTCATGACACTGTTCGCCTCTTTTTTTTGTCATAATTTATATCCAAAAACTTAGGTACATTTTCCTTCTTTGACCATCAATCTTAATTATCAAAACGATTCAACTTAATACAACAACAATCAACATATTATGCCCGGAAATTTAAACGTCAAAAAATCCTGGCATCCAGGTCTTTTAAAGAATCAAGTCAAAGTTTGGCAACGAGAACAGGATGCTATTGCTGAACGTAAGAAAATTCTTGAGCGGAAGAAAGAGATTCAACGCGAAAAGGAACTGAACGAGCTGATGGCTTTACAAGAGGCCAACACTGGACAGAAACAAGTCAAACGTATGGAATGGATGTATTCTGGTGTATCTTCATCTGCAGGTGATAGGAAAGATGACGACGAAGATCAGAATGAAGACTTTTTGCTGGGAAAGCGCCGCATAGACGATATGTATATTAAGCAAGAAGCAGATACCCTAAAACGCGACCTGGTTGCAGAGAGATTCAAAGCCGAGGATGGCGAATCGGAAAATATTTCTGTGAAGACATTAAAAGATGAAAAGAAGAAAGAGTCTGATGATCCTATGGCAGCAATACTGACCAGACAACACACATTTTCGCAGTTAAAAAAGAAGCAAAAGGAAGAGAAAAAAAAGACAAAGAGTATTAAGACGGAAGAAAAATATGAAAAAGAAGTCTATGATGATACCAGAAGAAAAAGTAGTAGTAGTAGTCGAAGAGATCGCTCACCGCACTCTTCACGAAACTATGAAAAGGAAGAGTTTAAGAATCAGGATCACAATAAGTCTTTTAAAAAGGAATCATCTTCATCTTCTAGAAGCAGACGCTATGAAGAGAGAGAAGAAGAATATGATCGATATAGACGTTCTGATGAACGAGCACGTTCCAGTCGAAGAGAGAGTTCTCGGGAACGTAGATCAGATGACTCGAGACGCAGGCGCTCAGATAGTTACGAAAAAGATCGGCATTATAGTAGGAGGGAACGGTATGATGATGATGATGACGATGATTATTATCGACGTGATAGACATGAAAGTAGTAGCCACAGGAGAAGAAGAAGACATGATGATAGCTATTCAGAAGATGAACGTGAAGAAAGCTATAGAAGATCAAAGAGTATTAGACATAGATCTAGTTCTCCACATAGACGTCATTCTTCAAGGTCTCCTCAACGTCACCGTTCAGAAACCTCCAAATCATCATCTTATACCAGACACTCAGAGTCAAATAACAAGAGTTTGCCTCTTTCAGATACCAAGAACAAAACAGATGCAGAAGAGCGTGAACGAAAATTGAAAGAGATGATGGACAATGCCAAGGAAGTTGAAAAATCTAGAAAAGAACGAATTGAATCAGCTAAAGAAAAAGATTCAGAAATGAATTCTTTTTCAAAGTCACGTCGTCGTCAAGATGAACCTCTTGAATTTGTTCATAATTCTAAAAAGAAATTACTTGGTTTATGAAAAAAAAAACAATAATTATTTATTTACTATTTAGATGCTAATGGAATTTTTTTTATTTTTTTTATAATAGGGCAAAATATATAACAAGTTTTATAAACCTATTGAATGAAATGAAAAAGAAAATGTAACGTAACAACATACAAATGAATATAAACATACTAGAACTTTCTAGGTTCTTAATGAAGAAATGATAAATAAATATATCAATTCTCAATCAAGTAATGATAAAACTTGGTATGAGTCATATACAGATTGCAGAAAAATTGTAAACAAGACAGAAAAATTTTTCATTTTTGATCTATATTGGACATTAAAGAACAAAAAAAATTTTTTTCAAGTGGTGCGCACACGATATATTTCCAAGAATAACTTAGTATAGAAACATTTAGTGCCCTTTTCAAATAATTTTACTGAATGAAAACCAGTAATATATATATATATATATATTTTTTTTTTTTTTTTTTTTTTTTGAAATGATAGCCGTTGATAATCTTGGCTAATTTTGGTATTACCAAAGGTTGATTTTTACTTGGTAAATTTATTAATAATAATAAAAAAAAGACGTTGAAGTTATCAAAATTGACATTTATATATAAAAATCAGTATGTTTTACTCGTTGACTTTTATAGTTATTATTGTATATACACTATTGAATACAAGCCGATAGATATCAAATCACATGTATCAATAAGACCCTTTAATAGGCTGATACCGGATAGGTTTGTTATCCAGAAACTTTAGCCTGTTTTTGTATATAAAAAATTTTTATATTCAAGTATCTATATGTATCTATAGAAGGGCACTGTAATTCCGACACCAACCGCCGTTTTTTTAAACTATACTGTAACTAGTATCATGCCCGTTATTTTATAATCTTACGAAAAGAGTTATACAAAAGGACTCTTTCATTAAATCATTTTATTTGATTTTCAAAAAAAAATTTTTTTTTTAATCTTCTGTTAATCAAGAAGCAAAGACGGTAATTCAGTAGACTGTGATTCAAGTATAATAACAAAACAAATATCTATTAGGTATATAAATTAATATGAATAAACAAAATAATGCAAAAAAAAATATCTCTATGAAAAAGTAATAACAATCATAAAAGTCATAATAATTATGTATAACAAAATGGAAAAAAAAAAAAGAAACATTTTAATTTACCATTTGTTACGATATGTTCCAGTAGTTGAATTAATGTATTTAGAAGCCCGAATAACGCGAACCCCTATATTGACATTCCCATAATTACCAGTATCTATACTAGTACTAAACCCTGAAAGAGCCATCCAGACTTTAGTCAGTTCTTGCTCTGGAATTCGTATCCATACTTGAGGATTGCGCACAATAGATGGATCGTACTCTTCCATCATATCGTCATTTTCATCTTCATACTGTTTTCTATTTTTGGATGAATTTATTAATGCATTATTTGGCTGTTGCTGTTGAGAATATGATGACGCTGCTTCTCCTGTTGATGAAAAAAATCGTTTTGTATATGAAGATACAGAAAATATTGATTCGGCACTATCAGATAGACTTGATTCACTTCCTGTTGATGATAAATATCGACGGTTTCTTCTTGCTCTAGCAGAATATCTAGTATTTCTATTATTGCTATTATTATTACAATGGGAATCCCATGTGGAAAAATGTCTATTACCACCACTTGATATAATGATACTCTTTCTTTGTTTGTATTTTTGAAGAGCCCACGATGACGGGTTAATTATATGTAAAATGTCTGTGGGAATAGCATCCCCCGAAATGCCTAAATAGGTAGACAAGGCCTTTTTCAAAATTATCTTCCAACATATCATATCAAGTTCAAACGTGCTGCTGTGATACTTATCTGATGTTGATGATATTTGTTGTTGTTGTAATTTTGAAGAATTGATGGCCTCAATATGTAAGTAGGCAAAGTCTGTTGCTGACGCGGCAAATGAAAGTGATGTTTCTACCATTTTGGCTTCGTGCTTGTCTTTTGCTTCAAATTGAAAAGATTCGGGGACTACAAAGGGCTTTGTTGTTTGGTTTTGATTATATGCAGAATAGTTGTTGGTTAAAGTCTTTTTCTTTGTAATCGTTTGATTATTCTTTTTAGATTGTTCTTGTTGTTCTTGCTTCTTTTTTTGTTTACGAGGATTTGGAATAGGTTCTGTATTTGTCAAAGAGGCTGATGGAGTTAAAAAGGAAGAAAGACGAGAAGTGGTGGATGATGATACAAAGGAAGAGCAAATATCGTCGTTGTTGAAATCTTCTGGGTCGGACGAGCTTAAAGAAAAATTTGGCGGTGTTGCAGTTTTTATTACATCCAAAGTTGTTACATCTGTTTGTGCAGTGGCTGTAGTGACTATCGAAGAAGGAGAACGAGCAAAGGAAGATATTGACGAAGGTTTTCGTGAAAGAGTTTTCATCAGATTTTAAAGTGTTTTTGTTTGTTTGATAAAGGTATTAATATGGATTTTTATTATTTTTTTAAAAATTGTTAAAATTTTTTTAAAATTGAAATTGGAGTTTAATTTAAAAAAAAAAAAAAAACCAAAATGGGAGGAATTAAGAGTATTTAAATACTTTTTTTTTGGAAACCTTTTTGATTATATAAAAAAAATAATTTCCTTTTTTGAAATCCCTCCAGTTTTTTTTTTTTTTTTATTTAGTCATTGCCTTTTTTTTCGAGAATGATTTAATTAAAGATTGTTTATTTATTTTTGAATTTTTCAAACATTTCAGTATTATCAAAAGCTTCTATTGTTTTTTTTTTTTTACTAATAAAACTTAATCCTTCTTCTTCATATTGAATATTCCGAGACCTAAATAGGTTACTGGTCGTGTGTGTAGGTGCATACCTTTAATATAAGGTTAGAGAGAGAGGTTATGCAGTTACGCAGTTACAAAAGATTATAATGTAACAAACCCTTGTTGCTTTTAATCAATCAAAATCTGGCTGCCTACAAAAAAATTTCTCCATATATCTATATCTACATCCGAGAAAAAGAAGAAACACCTTGATATTAAAAGTATATTAGATAACTACTCAATTTTCTTCATTTAGTATGGTATAAACACATTAAAAACAACAAATTACTATTGTTACATCTTTATTAATATATAGAAGTCATATAAATTCTTAATGGTAAGAGATCAAGACATGTATAGAATAATCTTTGTTCGTTTCGAGA
The DNA here is from genome assembly GCA_029678045.1 of Magnusiomyces sp. LA-1. Classification (NCBI taxonomy): domain Eukaryota; kingdom Fungi; phylum Ascomycota; class Dipodascomycetes; order Dipodascales; family Dipodascaceae; genus Magnusiomyces; species Magnusiomyces sp. LA-1. Next base: position 6,905,009 of record CP115648.1, on the reverse strand, counting down.
TTGTGCTGTTTTCTAGTTTATCTTTATTTCCTTATATAAAAAAAAACAACAATCATTCTTATCAGTTGGTTTTAAAATGATAAGGTTTATTTCATTTATAATAATGTCATCATATCTGCCCAGAGAATTCTCATTTCCATCAATCTGATAAATACCAAGGAACAAAACATCTATATCATTTAATATTTTCATTGATCCCAGTTCTCAACATTCTTGTCGTACCTACCTTTGAGTAGCTCCAAGCAAGTGTATTCTATTTACATTTTTTACTGATGATTTTGAAATTACTAAACAAACTGGTACCCAATATAACACACTCAAGAATGCAGCCAAAAAGTCTCTACAACATTTTTATGGGCTCAATTCCCATACATTAAATAGGGCTGATTTACTTTTTTTTGTTTTTTTAATACATTTTCTTCAAGGAAAATTGAGTATAACAAACAAATAATTATAAGCAAATACCCTTAGCATTTAATACGGCCAAAATTCGATTTATATCACAAAGAAACTAATTTGACATTACTAGATAGAAAGAGAATAACAACTCGTTTTGTTCTTATAAAGTCTTTTTACCTTACTTGATATTTTTCCTTCAACCAGGTTTTTACAAACCAAAAAAGTCTCCGAAAAGTCAAACGTTTTTGTTACTTAAATTGTATTGTAATGTAATTTTCTTGGATCACCTGTTTTAATATTATAATATCAACTAAGTTGCTTATATAAGCTCTCGACTACTATACTTTTCCGTCTTTGCTCCCTATCAATATATTTTATCTCTCCTTATCGATATCTCATATATAACTGAATAGGAATAAAAACAGTACAATGTTTGATGAAGAACAAATCAACCAGGCCATAAAGGCAGTATCCAGTGGTAGAATGTCTTTAAGGGGTGCTGCAAGAAAGTTTGACCTTGTCTCAAACCCATTAAGTCACGGATTAGACTATGGAAATAAATCAATGGTATCAGGTCATGAAAATCAAATGCATCTTACTCTATCCGAAGAATATGTTCTTTTATCTTGGATTTTCAATCAAGACTCAATGGGACATACTCCCACAGATGAGGCGATAAAACAAGAAGCGTGCAGGATAGCTCAATCTCATGGAAGAAATATAACCCCCGGTAAAAGTTGGCCTGCATCTTTTCGACGCCGTCACAGATGTCTTGAATATATAAATGAAAGAAAACAACATCGTACTAAGACAATTGACCCACATTCTCTAAAAAACTTTTACAACAATGTTGAAACTATGATTGGGGAATTTGATGTAAAGCCTGAAAATATGTACATCATGGACATGATCAAACTTGAATCTGATGAGTCGTATACCCAAGAAAATAGCACAAGCTCGTCGAGAAAATCAAAAACTTGTACAACAGCAGCGGATCCTACTGGCTCTCCTGTGATATTTATTGAATGTATTTGTGCTATTGGAAGTCACATTAATCCTGCAGTTATCTTCACAGATTCAAATGCAAAAACAGACTTGTATAAGCCGAGGAAAAGTAGACATGCACCTGACTGGTTGTATTTCAATACTACCAATGATTAGTCCATCAATGCAAGTGTGTATATGTGGCTGTGCAATGTTTTCATACCCAATACTCAATTTGAAGAAGAAGAGGAAGAATGGCGTATATTATTTTTAGATAATCATGAGATTCATATCACAGATGAATTCAAAAACAAGTGCTTGGAAAATAAAGCCTTTCCTTTGTATTTACCTCCAGACCTGGCAAATGTCTTACAGTCTCCAGAAGTCAATTCCTTTTATGTTGTGAAGGATTGTTATAAAACAAAGGCTTGTGAAAAAATTCAGTCCACTAAGCAGCTACTTGACAACGAGGCTTGTGCTATTTTGTGGAATCAAAGCCGCAAGAAGAAATTGACTAGTTTCTTGATTCAAAACTTATTCAGACTCACCGGTATATACCCACTAGATTACAATATTGTTCAACCTTCTGGGTCTTCTTTTCGACCGTTTACAAAAGATGATAAAAGAGTGCGTAAAATACCTGATAGTGACTTTGACAATATACTAGATGAACTATATGAAATGAAGAAGAAAGGGGATATTAATACTGAGGCATATTTCGAAGTGAGGAAAATGATACTGAAACAACACAAAGAACTAATGGAGTTGAGGGAAAAGAGAGACGAATGGACTTAAACGACGAGATAGGAATAAAAGAAAAATAGTTGACTAAAAACAAAAAAATAAAAAAAAGGCTTATTGAACAAGATAAAAAAAAACAAAAAAATAAAAAAGGAATCATACTGAAGACCTGAAAGTGCTTATATCGAAAATGCTTTTAAATAAAAACACCAGCAAGTAAAAGTTGCAAAGTTATGTATTCATGGGACCCATTACTATCAATTTACCTTGTTCTTCTGTTTTCCGTAAATGCTCATGACATAAGGATTTTTTCATACATATTTAATAATTCATAAACAATTTGAATAATATTCAATTTTATGGGTATTGGAGCCAAGTCGCTCATAATTCTGCTAGAATAGACAAAGAAAAGAGTAATAAATCTGGCTGAAAATGATCAAATATGGCCAAATCATCCTTTTTTTGACTTTTCTTGTATGAAATGCAAATTCACTAAGTTCGGAAAATGCTTTTGCTTTTCATGAGTTAAACTCACAATTTAGTCAAGTTCCTAGGACATCTGATTCTTATGATGAACTTTTGACTTTGATGATCATAACACTAATTTTGAATAATAAACTGATTTGATTTTGTCACTACCATAAAAAGATAACTCAAATTTTTGCTTAGTTGGGCCCATGTTATTTCAAAAACTTACTATATATTAATATCATTAATTTTATAATGCCTATCTACGTTTTGGTTAGATTTATTGTACTAAAGATGTTAATGAAAATTACTGGTGGATTTAGTTTTCTGTATCGTCTATTAATTTTTCTGTCTAAGATAATTTGCCATTGTAATAAACTTATCAATCCAGTAATCAAGGCATAATGGAACGTGTATGAAATATTTTTGATCTCAATTGATCAATTAAAACAGCTTTATATATTGATACAAGGAAAACTATTCACAAGAATTGAACATAATTAAAAAACACAAAGATTGTAAAAAAGATTCCAAAGTGCTTGCTATATATACGTAAATTAATACGTTATATGAATTGCACATATAAGTATTTTCTTTTGTGTTATTTATTGTATTTTCGATTTGAGCTGCATAAAAGCTTCATTGAATGATTCTTGCTTTTTTCACTGAAAGAAAACAATATTAAAAACCAGATAATCAAATTTACCTGAAAACTATAAATTGGACCCTATAGAACCTTTTTTTTTTTTTTTTAATTCTACCTATATTAGTACCACAGTTTACAACTATTTAACATCAACCTGGTATCACATACATGTATGTATCGCCTCATTTGTAACACTTTGTTGTATTGAATCCTAACAATGATATAATCTTTAGCTTTTATAGAAAATTCACAAAATATATTAGTAAATATGAGAGTTTTATCTGCAATTTTGATTGCACTTGGAAGCTTTCAAATAAAGGGCACCTCAGCGAGTCCTTTGATTAAATATCAGGGTTACCAAGACGATTCAGCGACACTAACAAAACAACAATCAAAAGTAATTGACAATTCTAAACATAATTTATTTCCTCGACAAAGTACCAGTGGTCTTGTTCCTTTACCTGATAACCAGCGCTGCTTATACCCTTTAAAAAACTCGAAGACGGCATGTGCAAATTTTTGCAGTATGGTTGTTGCTAGTGCACCGGGAAATGAAGCGTTGATCAATAACTCCTTCTGTGTCCCTAAAAATGCCAGTCCAAATAGCAATCCAAAACCAGGTGAAAGATATAAAACCGGATATTACAACAATTTTGTAGGCCTTTGTCTAGCTTGTGCTAACACTTATGATAACCCATCAGCTGTCCAAATCAGGGACAAGTCAAAAGAATGTACTCCCCCCCTCCTTACACTTCCTAAATGCAGTGAGCGATGTATAAATCCTGGGGGTGTTGCTGCCCCATATCTAGACCCAGCAACATGTAAAGACAAGTGTATCTCACTTATAAACAGACATCGTCAGACATATCCCAAAACAAACCCTAGTCACTGCTGTTGGGGTCTTATAAATATGTATGTCCAGCTAAATGCATGCAAAAGTTGTCCAGAAAGTAGCAGTTTTATTAAGGATTTAAGCGAACTGGTTACTAATTGTGACCTTGCAATTTTAGACACATTTTGGGTGAAAATGTGCCCTCTACCCACATCAACCACTACAACGACTTCTACAAGCACCGTCAGCACATCGACTACAAAAATTGATTCATCTAGTTCAGAGATATCAACCACAACTGAAACATCTGCTATAGAAGTATCATCTTCCACCGATAACTTGAGTTCAGTTATATCATCCTCTACAAAGCATTCTTCTTCACAGGTATTATCTACCACAGAGCTTTCTGATTCAGATGTCTCATTGTCTACAGAGCTTTCTACTTCTACTTCAGACTTATCATCTGACACAGAATCATTCGTCTCACAAACATTAACCTCCACTGATACCTTGAGTTCAGATGAATCATCTACCACAGAGCTCTCTGCTTCAGATGTATCAACTACTACTAGACCCTCAGATGTTTCATCTGCTACTGATATCTTGACTTCAGAGGTCTCGTCTAACGCAGAGCCTTCTACTTCAGATGTATCATCTTCAAGTGAAACTTTGTTTTCAGAGGTATCATCTAACACCGAGCTTTCGAGTTTGAAGATCTCGATTACTACTGGAACTTTGATTTCCGAGGCACCATCAGTCAGTGATTTCTCAAGTTCATATCCATTATCTGGTACACAACTTTCTACCTCAAGTGCATTATCCACCACAGAAAGTCTCAGTTCTGATGTATCATCTACCATAGATCCTTCTATTTCAGATACATTGGCTGGCACTAACCTTTCCAGTTTAGAGGTTTCATCTACCGGATCGTTTTTTGATTCAGATGTATTATCATCCACAGAGCTTTCTTCTTCACATGTATTATCTACCACAGCGCTTTCTGATTCAGATGTCTCATCGTCAACAGAGCTTTCTACTTCAGATTTATCATCTGACACAGAATCATACACCTCACAAACATTATCCTCCACTGATACCTTGATTTCAGAAGCTTTAACTACTACTGATACTTTGATTTCCGATGCATCATCAGCTACTGAAATCTCAGCTTCAAATGCCTCATCTAATACTGATATCTTTAGTTCAGAGGTCTCATCTAAAACAGAGCCTTCCACTTCAGATATGTCATCTTCAAGTGAAACTTTGTTTTCAGAGGTATCATCTAACACCGAGCTTTCGAGTTTGGAGATATCGACTACTACTGAAATCTCGACTTCAGAGAAATCATCGACTACTGAACCTTTGAGTTCTAATATATCATCTTCTACTGATATTTCGAGTTCAGATATATCATCTATGACAGAACCTACTACTGTAGATATATTATCTTCCACTGAACTTTCGACGCCAGATGAACCATCGATTAGTGAAACTTTGACCTCAGAGGAACTGTCAATCACAGATGGCTCTACTTCAGAGGTATTATCTACCACAAAAGCCTTGACTTCAGATGCATCATCTTCCAGTAGATCAGAGCTGTCGTCTAACACAAATGCTTCAACTGGAGAGGCTTCAACTACTGCTGAAACATTGACTTCAAATTCATTACCTGGAACAGAGCCTTCTCCTTCAAGCGCATTATCTACAACAAAAGGCTTCACTTCAGAAGTATCATCTGACACAAATCCTCCTACTTCGGATGTATCATCTTCAAGTGAAACCTTGTTTTCAGAGATATCATCCAACTCCGAACTTTCGAGTTTGGAGGTATCGACTACAACTAAAATCTCGACTTCAGAGGCATCATCGACTACTGAAACTTTGACTTCGGATGCACTATCTGACACGGAACTTTTTACTTCAAATATATCAGCTTCCATTGAAACCTCCATTTCAGATGCATCATCTTCCAGTGAAATTTCGTCCTCAAAGGTGTCATCTGTACTATCTACCAAAGAGATTTCTACAGATATATCATTGACTACTGAAATCTCTATTTCAGATAGATCATCTAGCACTGATATATCGACTTTAGATTTATCATCTAACATAGAGACTTCGACTTCAGATGCATTCCTTTCTGGCGAAACCTTTTCCTCAGAGCTGTCATCTACCTCAGAGCTTTTCACGTCAGTGGCTTCAACAACTACTGATACATTGATTTCCGATGCATCATCATCCACAGAAATCTCGGCTTCAGATCCATTTTCTGGGACAGAGCGTTTGACTTCAAGCGTACTGTCTACTACAGAAAGCTTCAGTTCAGAAGTATCATCTACCATAGATCATTCTATTTCAGACACGTTAGCTGGCACGGGTTCTTCTACTTTGAAGGTCTCATTTACCACAGACCATTTCTCTACAGATGCCTCATATTTTACAAAGCCGTCAGCTTCGAATGCATCATCTTCCACTGAAATGTCCGACTCGGAGCTATCATCTAACACGGAGGTTTCTGATTCAGATGCATCATCATCTACAAAGCTATCTACTTCAGACTCATCATCTGGCACACACAGTTTCACGTCACAAACATTATCCGCCACAGAAACCTTTATATCAGATGTGTCATCTACCACAGAAATCTTGACTTCTAATGCAGCATCTGCCACAGGGCTTTCTACTTCGACATTATTGCTTACCACAAAGTCCTCAGATTCGAACATACCATCTACCACTGAACTCTTGACTTCAGACGCATCATCTTCCATTGAAACTTTGACTTCAGATGCATTGTTGACTACTGAAACTTTTACTTCAAATGCCTCATCTAATACTGATATCTTGAGTTCAGAGGTCTCATTTAACACAGAGCCTTCCACTTCAGATATGTCATCTTCAAGTGAAACTTTGTTTTCAGAGGTATCATCTAACACCGAGCTTTCGAGTTTGGAGATATCGACTACTACTGAAATCTCGACTTCAGAGACGTCATTGACTACTGAACCTTTGAGTTCTAATATATCATCTATGACAGAACCTACTACTGTAGATATATTATCTTCCACTGAACTTTCGACGTCAGATGAATCATCTGCCACAAATACTTTCACTTCAAAATCATTATCCATCACAGAGTCTGTCAGTTCAAATGCGTTCTCTTCCCGTGAAACCTTTTCCTTCGAGCTATCATCTACCACAGAGCTTTTTACGTCAGACCCTTCAAATACTACTGAAGCTTTGACCTCGGATACATTATCTGGCACACAGCTTTCCACTTCAAGTCCATTGTCCACCACTGAAAGTTTCAGTACTGAAGTATCATCTACCATAGATCTTTCCATTTCAGACACGTTGGTTGGCACGGGCTCTTCTACTTTGAAGGTCTCATTTACCACAGACCATTTCTCTACAGATGCCTCATATTTTACAAAGCCGTCAGCTTCGAATGCATCATCTTCCACTGAAATGTCCGACTCGGAGCTATCATCTAACACGGAGGTTTCTGATTCAGATGCATCATCATCTACAAAGCTATCTACTTCAGACTCATCATCTGGCACACACAGTTTCACGTCACAAACATTATCCACCACAGAAACCTTTATATCAGATGTTTCATCTACCACAGAGTCTTCCCCTTCAGAGATATCCTCTACTACTGAAACTATTATTTCTAGTCCATCTTCTTCTTTGACTTTACCCACTGGCTTGCCTTTATTCACCATAGATGAGTGCAAGCCATACTGTGCTTATGTTAACGAACAAATCAGCCTGGTGTCTGATCAAGAACAAAGGTGTGGTGTGCTTGGTTCCATTGACGAGCAACTGGTTGCAAACTGTTTACGATGTGTTAGCCAGTATCTCGAGCTTTACAAGCCAGGTGAGCCTGCGAAAGCCGTGTTTGACTCCATCATTGAGTGCAACATCCTACCGAGTCAAAAGGATTATGATCCAATTCCAATTCCTGGTCACTCAACTTGGTCATCTGGATCTGGATCTACAACCTATACTGATACAACTGCTCCAAATCCAACACAACCACCTTACACTGAAGAGCAATGCAACAAGTATTGTGAGTATCTTTCTGACCAACTTGACAGATCTAGTGATGATTCACAAAAGTGTGCCGTACTTCAATCACCAAATCACCAATTCGTTGAAAACTGTTTTCGTTGCACTGAAAGCTATCCTGAGTTGACAGAGTCGTCGCAGGCTGGTAGGAAAGTTATAGATCTGCTTGACCAGTGCCAAATTCCTAAGCCTGGTGGACCATATGAACAAGTTCCACTCCCTGGTGAAGGTTCGCAATTGCCAACTGATACTATATCGCCATCAAAGACAACCTCATCATCTGAAACATCACCTACCAATAACTTCTTACCGCCACAAAACAAATGTAGTATCTATTGTCTCTACATTACCAGACAACTCGAGCTCTCTCCACTTCTTCAGCAATGTTCCACGTTGGAAGGCATTGAAGAACAGATCATTGCCAACTGTTTCAGATGTCAAGAAATCTATGAGCCTGTGGCAGTATCGGAGCCAGTCAAAAAGGTCAATGAAGCGTTCAAAAAATGCGAGCTGAACCCATCTGATAAACCATATCGAGATGTTAATATAATTCAAAGACCAAGACAATCAACTAATAGCCAGTCTGCTACTACAAGCCAAAACGGTGGATCAACTCATAGTACTGATGAATTTGCCCCAGTAACAACTTTGTCCACCCGAACATCCATCCCATCTTCTAGCCCTACTAATGATCCTCCATTTACAATTGAACAGTGCAATCCATACTGTGTTTATATCAATGATCAAATTAGTAGATTCACTGACCAAAATCAGCAATGCCGGGTACTTGATGCTATTGAGGAACAGTTGGTAGCCAACTGTTTGCGATGTGTCGGAAGGTATCTCGAGCTATACTCTTCAGGTCAACCAGCTAAAAACGTATTTGATGAATTAATAGCATGCCAAATCGCTCCATCCAAAAAGGAATATGATCCAATCCCTATACCAGGTGATGTTTCTATCACTCTATCCGGCACAGCTTCATCAACAGCAGATTCTATCTCTTCCGTCACCAGTCAATCGGTTGGCCCAAGCCCAACAGATAATAACTTCACTCAAGAGCAATGCAGCATCTACTGTATCAACATATCTAGACAGCTCGAGTTGTCTCCTTCTTCGACACAATACTGCTCGATTTTACAGAACATTGATGATCAAATAATAGCTAACTGTTTCAGATGCACAGAGAAGTATAGTGAGGTAGCAGTTTCACCACCAGTGAGAAAGGTAATTGAGATTTTCAATGGTTGCAATTTAGCACCATCTCAAAAGCCATACAAAGAAGTTCCAATCAAAGACTGGCCTCAAGATTCCACATCAATGCCTGCAAATCAATCGACTTCAAAGCTTTCCACATCTAGAGAAGATCAGGTGACTAAATCGGCTACAACATTGCCATCTTCATCATCTAAGACTACTACAGATAAGCCAAGTGCTTCTAGTCCTGGATCAGGATCAGGATCGGGATCTGATGGCTCTGGCTCTGGTTCTGATGGTTCTGGCTCTTCTAATCCAGGATCTGGTTCAGGCTCTGGCTCTGATAATCCAAGACCTGATTCTGGCTCAGGATCTGATGGTTCAGGCTCAGGCTCAGGCTCTGGATCTGGATCTGGTTCAGGCTCTGGTTCTGATTCTGACTCAGGACTGGCACCCGGCTCTTCTAATCCAAGACCTGATTCTGGCTCAGGATCTGATGGTTCAGGCTCAGGCTCAGGCTCTGGATCTGGATCTGGTTCAGGCTCTGGATCTGGTTCAGGCTCTGGTTCTGATTCTGACTCAGGACTGGCACCCGGCTCTTCTAATCCAAGACCTGATTCTGGCTCAGGATCTGATGGTTCAGGCTCAGGCTCAGGCTCTGGATCTGGATCTGGTTCAGGCTCTGGTTCTGATTCTGACTCAGGACTGGCACCCGGCTCTTCTAATCCAAGACCTGATTCTGGCTCAGGATCTGATGGTTCAGGCTCAGGCTCAGGCTCTGGATCTGGATCTGGTTCAGGCTCTGGTTCTGATTCTGACTCAGGACTGGCACCCGGCTCTTCTAATTCAAGACTCGGTTCTGGCTCAGGATATGATGGTTCTGGTTCAGGCTCAAAATCTGATGTTTCTGGAACTGGATCTCATGGTTCAGACTCTGGATCTGGATCTGGTTCAGGCTCTGGTTCTGATTCTGACTCAGGACTGGCACCCGGCTCTTCTAATTCAAGACCCGGTTCTGGCTCAGGATATGATGGTTCTGGTTCAGGCTCAAAATCTGATGTTTCTGGAACTGGATCTCATGGTTCAGACTCTGGATCTGATGGCTTTGGCAACAATGGCTCTGCTCCAGGATCTGGCAACAACAGCAACAACGGTTCTAATTCAGGATCTGATGACTCTGGAAACAACGGCTCTGCTTCAGGACTCGCACCCGGCTCTTCTAATCCAGAATCTGGCTCTGGTTCTAACTCTAATGAATCTGTTCTAGGATCTGGCTTTGTATCTGGATCTGATAAATTTGGCTTGGATGGTTCTGTTTCCCCCAGTTCCAGTTTTGGTTCTGGCTCTAGTTCTGATGGCTTTGTCTCTGGTTTTGGTTCTGACTCCGAGTCTGGTTCTGAAGCTGGTAATAGCATTGTAAATGGAAGCATTGCCAATCCAGGGTCTGCAGATGGTTCAAATGAATCGAGCCTCATCCAAGTAAATACCGGCTTTAAAAAGTCGATGAGTTTAAGTTTGAGTATTCTATTGGTGATTATTTCCACCATATTTTGATCTTGACTTTTTCTCTTCATTCCATATTCTAATTATTCAAAAAATTTAAATTTTATATAAGAAATTGATGTCTAGTTAAGTAAACGCAAATTACTAATTTAAATTATCAAAAATATCACATTTTTATTATTGTTATTATTACCACTTTTTTGTATGATCTTGCTAAAACATGTATCCACCTTGACTACTGTATGAAACCAATAGGCAATAAACTATCGAAAAATCTGAATTGAAAGTCCAACAGAGATATTGATAATTGAAGGCATTTTTAAAAGATATGTTGATAGTAATGTACTGCTTTTTCTGGAACTCAAAAAAAGTAGAGCCTTTTTTAGAACTATTATTTTCTACCTTTTGAACAGCTTTGATAACAATTAGATAATTAGGCATACATTTTAATTATATCATATATTATGTGACAAAACTACATTCACAATTTTGTTTATAGATAGTATATATATATATATATATATACTATACAACTAATATTGGCTGAGATCAGAGGTCTTACTCGTGTGTTGGTGCACTGGTTGTAAAGCGAATTACACAACTTTCTACTAATAAAAAATAGGAAGAACGAAATATAACAAATGGGAAAGAAAAATTTCGATGGCACAAGCTTATGTTCTATTCTATATACATCAAAATTGTCTATGTAATATCATTTGAGTATGTAATCAAGTAGGGTAACCGATGATTAAATTATTATAACTAAGGCCCTGTTCTCTTGCACAAAAAATATTCTACAATTTTTTGTGCAAGAGAACAGGGCCTAATATAGAATAATGAACTGATTTGATTTTGCCACTGCCATAAAAAGATTCAAATTTTTGATTAGTTGGCCCTATATTATATTAAAGACTTGCTTTGTATCAATTTCATTAGGCTCCGTTTTGTTACACAAAAAAAAGTAGAAAATAAAAAGAAAATAGGGCTTGTGTTCTTATGTAGAAAAGTAGGAAACAATTTTTTCTATAGAAAAATCGATTTTACTATGGGAAAATTTAGCTCCAAAGAATAGGGGATTATTTTCTGAGAAAATTCTCATTTTAGAAAATATTCTAATATTTTTCCTGCAACAAAACGGAGCCTTAGTTATATAATACCTATCTACTTTTTGGTTAGATTTATTGTACTAATGATGTTAATGAAAATTACTGGTGGTTTTTAGTTTTCTGTATCGTCTATTAATTTTTCTGTCTAAGATAATCTGCCATTGTAATAAACTTATCAATCCAGTAATCAAGGCATAATGGAACGCGTATGAAATATTTTTGACCTAAATTGATCAATTAAAACGGCTCTATATATTAATACAATGAAAACTATTTACAAAAATTGAACAAAATTAAAAAACACAAAGATTGTAAAAAGGACTCTAAAGTGCTTGCTAAATATAAGTAAATTAATACGTTATATGAATTGCACGTATGAGTATTTTTTTTATGTTATTGTATTTTCGATTTGAGCAGAATAAAGGATTCATTAAATGAATTTTGCTCTTTTCACTGAAAAAAAAAACAATATTAAAAACTAGATAATCACATGTAGCTGAAAACTATATATTGGGCCCTATAGAACCTCTTTTTTACATTTTAATTCTACTTATATTAATAACACAATTCACAACTATTTGACATCAACTAGGTATCACATACATGTATGTATCGCACCATTTGTAAGACTTTGTTGCTTTGTTGTATTGATTCCTAACAGTGATATAAGATATAATTTTCAGCTTTTATAGACAATTCACAAAATATAATAATAAATATGAGAATTTTATCAGCAATTTTGATTGCACTTAGAAGTTTTCAAATAAAGGGCACCTCAGCGAGTCCTTTGATTCAATATCAGGGTTACCAGGATGATTCATCAGCACCAACAAAACAATCCAAAATAATTAACAATTATGGACATAATTTATTTCCTCGACAAAGCACCGAAGGTCTTGTTCCTTTAACAGATGGCAAACGCTGCTTATTTACTTTAAAAAACTCGAAGACGGCATGTGCAAACTATTGCAAGCTTGTTCTTGATAATGCAAAGCCCAATGAAGCAATAGTTAATAACTCTTTCTGTGTCCCTAAAAATGCCAATCCAAATAGCAATCCAAAACCAGGTGAAAGGTATAAAACCGGTTATTACAACAATTTGGTAGGCCCTTGCTTAGCTTGTGCTACCGCTTATGATAACGCATCAGCTATCAAAATGAGGGATATGTCAAAAGAATGTACTACTCCCCTCTTTACACTTTCTAAATGTGGTGAGCAATGTATAGATCCTGAGGGTACTGCAGCTCAATATCTAGACCCAGCAAAATGTAAAGACAACTGTATAGATTATATTGCTGAATTTCGTCGCGTATATGTCAAAAACAGTCCTAGTCACTACTGTTGGGGTCTAATGATGGGGCAAATCCAACTGAATGCCTGCAAACGTTGCCCAAAAAATAGCAGTTTCATTAATGATTTAAACAGTTTGGTTAGTAATTGTGACCTTGCAAATGTAAACACATATTGGATGGACATATGCCCTCTACCCACATCAACCACTACAACGACTTTTACAAGCACCATCATCACATCGACTACAAAAGTGGCTTCATCTAGTTCAGAGATATCAACCACAACTGAAACATCTGCTATAGAAGTATCATCTTCCACCGATAACTTGAGTTCAGTTATATCATCATCTACAAAGCATTCTTCTTCACAGGTATTATCTACCACAGAGCTTTCTGATTCAGATGTCTCATTGTCTACAGAGCTTTCTACTTCTACTTCAGACTTATCATCTGACACAGAATCATTCGTCTCACAAACATTATCATCCACTGATACCTTGAGTTCAGATGAATCATCTACCACAGAGCTCTCTACTTCAGATGTATCAACTACACATGAACTTTCTACTTCAGATGCTTTATCTACTACTGATATTGTGGCCTCTGAGATATCATCTAACACAAATCCTTCTACTTCAGATGTATCATCTTCAAGTGAAACTTTGCTTTCAGAGATATCTAACACGGAGCTTTCTAGTTTGGAGGTATCGACTACAACTAAAATCTCGACTTCAGAGACATCATCGACTACTGTACCTTTGACTTCAGATGCGTTATCTGACACGGAACTTTCTACTTCAAATACAGTAGCTTCCACTGAAACCTCGACTTCAGATGCATCATTTTCAAGTGAAATTTCTTCCTCAGAGATATCATCTGTATTATCTACCAGAGAGATTTCTACAAATTTATCATTGACTACTGAAATCTCTATTTCAGATGAATTATCTAGTACTAGTATGCCCACTTTAGATGTATCATCTAACACAGAGACTTCTACTTCAGATGTATCTTCTTCCGGTCAAACCTTTTCCTTGGAACTATCATCTAACACAGAGTTTTTTACGACAGAGGCTTCATCTACTACTGAAACTTTGACTTCGGATCCATTATCTAGCACAGAGCTTTCTACTTCAAGCATATTTCTTACCACAAATCCTTCAACTTCAAATACATTATCTTCTACTAGAATCTTGACTTCTAACGTATCTTTTATCACAGAGCTATCCAGTTCAGATTTATCATCGGACATAGAATCTTCCACATCACAAATTACATCTTTCACTGAATCATTGACTTCAGATGCATCGTTGACCACTGAAACTTTAATTTCAAATGCAGTATCGACCACAGACCTTCCAATTTCAGATGTATCATCTACCACAGAGCTTTCTATTTCAAATATATCATCTATTACAAAGCTTTCTACTTTGGAGCTCTCATCTACCATAGATCCTTCTGCTTCAGATGCATCATCTGACACGAAGCTTTTTACTTCAAGTGTAGTGTTGACCATAGTGACTTATATTTCAGAAATTTCATCTTCCATTGAACTCTTGACTTCAGATTCCTTATTTGCTACGGCAACTTTGACTTCAAATATATCAGCTTCTACAGAGCTTTCCACTTCCAAGGTATTATCTGCTACAGAGCCTTCTACTTCAACTATATTATCAACTGCGGAACTTACTAGTTCAGATGTATCACCTACTACAAAACCTTTTACCTCAGAGGTATCAACTAGAATCAAAACCTTTACTTCAGGTGTATCATCGACCACCGAAACTGTAACTTCAGATGCTCTGACTACTACTTATATCTTGATTTCAGATGCATCATCTAGCACGGAGCTTTCTGCTTCGGATGTGTCATCTTCCATTGAAATCTCGAATTCGGATGATGCAGGATCTACTGCCAAAACTCTGACTTCTAATACATTATCTAACACAGAAATTTTGGCTTCAAATAAATCATATACTACAGAGCTTTCTACTTTAGAGGTATCAAATAATACTGAAATCTCAAATTCAAATGTATCACCTACCACAGAGCTTCCAACGTCAGAAGTATCATCTATCATTGAAACATCGGATTCAGATATTTCAAATACCACAAAGCTTTTTACTTCAAATATATTATCTTCCACAGAAATTTCTGCTTCAGAGGTATCAACTATTACTGAGATTTTTACTTCGGATGTATTATCTACCATTGAAATCTCAAATTCGGATGCTTCAACTACTACTCAGATGATGGCTTCAGATTCATCATCGACAGTAAAACTTTCCGCTTCAAATTTATCACCACCTACAAAGCTTTTCACTTCAACGGTATTATATTTCACTGATATGTTGACTTCAGATTTATCATTCACCACGGGAATCTCGACTTCAGAGGCGTCATCTACCACAGAGAGATCCATTACAGAGATATTATCTACCACTGAAGCTTTGATTTCTGATACATCTTCTTCTTTGGCTTTACCCACTGGCTTGCCTTTATTCACCATAGATGAGTGCAAACCATACTGTGCTTATGTCAACAAGCAAATTGATTTGATTTCTGATTCAGACCAAAGGTGTCGCGTGCTTAGTTCCATTAATGAGCAGCTGGTTGCCAACTGTTTACGATGTGTTGGCCAGTATCTTGAGCTTTACAAGCCAGGTGAGCCTGCTAAAACCGTGTTTGACTCCATCATTGGTTGCAACATCTCACCAAGTCAAAAAGATTATGATCCAATTCCAATTCCTGGTCACTCAACTTGGTCATCTGGATCTGGATCTACAACCTATACTGATACAACTGCTCCAAATCCAACACAACCACCTTACACTGAAGAGCAATGCAACAAGTATTGTGAGTATCTTTCTGACCAACTTGACAGATCTAGTGATGATTCACAAAAGTGTGCCGTACTTCAATCACCAAATGACCAATTCGTTGAAAACTGTCTGCGTTGCACTGGAAGCTATCCTGAGTTGACAGAGTCGTCGCAGGCTGGTAAGAAAGTTATAGATCAACTTGATCAATGCCAAATTGTCAAGCCTGATGCACCATATGAACAAGTTCCACTCCCTGGTGAAGGTTCGCAATTGCCAACTGATACTATATCTCCATCAAAGACAACATCATCCCAAACCTTGCCTACTGATGGCTTGTTACCTCCACAAAACAAATGTAGTATCAATTGTCTCTACATTACCAGACAACTCGAGCTCTCTTCCCTTCTTTGGCAATGTTCCACGTTGGAAGGCATTGAAGAACAGATCATTGCCAACTGTTTCAGATGTCAAGAAATCTATGAGCCTGTGGCAGTATCGGAGCCGGTCAAAAAGGTCAATGAAGCGTTCAAAAAATGTGAGCTGAACCCATCTGATAAACCATATCAAGATGTTGATATAATTCAAAGACCAAGACAATCAACTAATAGCCAGTCTGTTACTACAAGCCAAAATGGTGGATCAACTCATAGTACTGATGAATTTGCCCCAGTGACAACTTGGTCCACCGGAGTATCCATTTCATCTTCTAGTCCTACCAATGATCCTCCGTTCACAATTGAACAGTGCAATCCATACTGTGTTTATATCAATGATCAAATCAGTAGATTCACTGACCAAAATCAGCAATGCCGGGTACTTGATGCTATTGACGAACAGTTGGTAGCCAACTGTTTGCGATGTGTCAGAAGGTATCTCGAGCTATACTCTTCAGGTCAACCAGCTAAAAATGTATTTGATGAACTAATAGCATGCCAAATCGCTTCATCCAAAAAGGAATATGACCCAGTTCCTATACCAGGTGATGTTTCTATCACTCTATCCGGCACAGCTTCATCAACAGCAGATTCTATCTCTTCCGTCACCAGTCAATTGGTTGGCCCAAGACCAACATATGATTCATTCACTAACGAACAATGCAACATCTATTGTATCTATATATCTAGACAGCTGGAATTATCTCCTTCTTCGACACAATACTGCTCGATTTTACAGAGCATTGATGATCAAATAATAGCCAACTGTTTCAGATGCACAGAGAAGTATAGTGAGGTAGCAGTTTCACCACCAGTGAGAAAGGTAATTGAGACTTTCAATAGTTGTAATTTAGCGCCATCTCAAAAGCTATACAAAGAGGTTCCAATCAAAGACTGGCCTCAAGATTTCACATCATTTCCTGTAGAACATTCAATTTCAAGAGACTCTACATCTGCAGAAAATCAGGGCACTGTATCAGCTACAGCATTGCCATCTTCATCATCTAAGGATTCTACAAATAAGCCAAGCCCTTCCATTCCAGGACCAGGTTCTGGATCAGATGGTTCTGGATCCGACTCTGAGCTTGCCTCTACTAATCCAGGATCTGGTTCCGGTTCTGATGCCTTCGGTTTTAGCTTTGATGGTTCTGGATCTGGATCTGGCTCTGGGCCTGGCTCTGGCTCTGGCTTTGGTTCTAATTTTGGTTCTGGCTCTACTGGTCCAGAATCTGAATCTAAATCTGAGCCCGGCTCCGGATCTTTTGGTTCTGGATCTGATGGTGCTGGATCTGGTTCTGGCTTTGAGTCTGGATCTGGTGCTACTGTTCCAGGCTCTGGCTCTGGCTCTGGTTCTGATGGTTCTGATGGTTCTGATGGTTCTGGTTCTGATTTTGGTTCTGGTTTTGGTTCTACTGGTCTACAACCTGAATTTGGCTCCGGATCTTTTGGTTCTGGATCTGATGGTGCTGGATCTGGTTCTGGCTTTGAGTCTGAATCTGATGGATCTGTTTTAGAATCTGACTCTGGTTCTGATTCTAATGATTCTGGTTTTGGTTTTGGTTCGGAATCTGGATCTGATGGATCTGGCTTGTCTGGTTCCAGTTTTGGCTCTGGCTCTAGTTCTGGATCCGGCTCCGGTTTTGGTTTTGAAGCTAGTAATAACAATGCAACTGAAAACATTGTCAACCATGGATCTACAGATGGCTCAAATAACTCAAACGGGAAAAAAAATGCAGGCTTTAAAATATCGATGAGTTTGGATTTGAGTATTTCATTGCTAATTATTTCCACCATATTTTGATTGTGACTTTTCTTCATTTCATATTTTAATTATCAAAAGCATTACATATATATTACATTTTTTTTATTGCCGCTTTTTTGTATAATCTTGCAAAAACACACATCTACCTTGGCTACTGTATAAAACCAATAGGTAATAACCTATAACATGGCTTGTACTTTTTTCTTCAAAATCATCTAATTTTTTTTTTGCAAGTAATTTTTCTTAAAAAACTTTTGAAAAGCTCTGCTAAATTGCATAGTAGCCTTTATTGAAGACTAAATGAAGCAAATTGTAAATATGGTTATGTCACATGATATGTGATATAATTGAAATGTATGCCTAATTATCTAATTGTTATCAAAGCTGTTCACAAGGTAGAAAATAATAGTTCTAGAAAAGGTTCTACTCTTTTTCGTGTTTTAGAACAAGCACTACAATACAACGACACTGGGCCCCACAATCAAAAACATCAAAAAGAAGCGAGGCTTTTACCTTCAGATATTGGCTACAAAGGGAATTGGCCAATAAAAGTAGAAAAGTTCCAGAATCGCAACATTATGGCAGGAAAGACACGACAGAGAAAATAAGGTCTTTTAATTGTTGCAAAATATAATATCAATGAGGTATATAGTAAGTATATAATGAGTAAATAGGGTTACAGGTAAGTCAATCAATATTATCATAAAAATTAGTTTTGTAGCATGTCAAATTTGGTCATAGACTCATGGATCTTTGATAATAAATTTCTTGCAAGTGATAAATTGAACAATCAACCATATTAACTTCAGAAAAAATTGTGTTTGCTAAAATAATATGATTGAATACATGAATAAAGTATTTTAGACATAATATACATTCTATTGTAAAAATCAAAGGTTTTTAGAAGTTTTTAGATTTATCATGTAGCTTTTGTTCATTATTAGTTGTATAACAAAGCTAGTCTTATTAAAAAAAAAATCCCTGTAGTAGTAGAAGTATGGAAATTTCTTCTATAACGATTAGCGAAATAGCTATACCAATACGCTGGCACCATAAGAGGGTTTATTTCAGGGCATGAAAAAAAAAAAAAAATTGGAACCGATATTAATGGAAAACTGACAAAAAAAAACAACAGTTTTGAATCCCATGAATAATAGATTATATGTACTTTGCCTGAATCTTATTTTTGTGAATACAAGTGTCTTTTTTTTTTTCTATTTATTTCAAACAACGACTTCAAAAAGGTAGATTAGACACTCGCTGAACATGGTTTTTAGTAATACAATTTGATAGTACCTCATGGAATTATAAAAAAAAAAAGGTCTAGATAACTTTATAAAAAAAAAAAAATAAACTTGTTAGCCAAATCTTGAAAGTATTTTTGTCAGCCTTAATTACTTGATCAAGTAAACGGCTCTATGTATTAATATAATAAAAACTACCCACAAGAATTGAACAAAATTAAAAAATACAAAGATTGTAAAAAGGGTTCCAAAGTGCTTGCTAATTATACGTAAATTAATACGTTATATGAATTGCAAGTATAATATGTATTTTCTTTTGTGTTATTTATTGTCTCAACACCAATTTGTCAGTCAAATAAAGACCAGTAATTGTGTCTAACCAAAAAGAGCTAGAGCTCAATCACATCTCTATTTAATTTTTGAGTTTTTCTACCTTGGATTTTCTATATAGTATATATATATTTGTTACCCTGCTTGAATATTCTCACGATATACGCACTAAATACCTCTCTGATATAATATCACACAACAAACAACATATGCTTACTCCCTAGATCTTTGTCTTTTTCGTAAGCTATATTTGTTTTAAAGCTAGTAGACGAAAACACGAGTAATATCTCTGCCCTATGTTAGTAATTTATTGTCGATCCTAGCCAGGTCTTAAAGAGGTCACCATTGTTTGGAGGTCATCCATAGTCGATAGTAGCTTTTTGTAAATTCAGTTCTGGATATTGTCGATTCGTTTAGATCTTTCCGCTCCTCCTCTCGCTCCTTTCTTTGTCTGAAATTCCAGTACTGATTTTTCTAACTCACTTGTTTTGATTTATACTTTTATTGATTCTAGCTTTTGCTTCACATCATTTATTTCTCCTTGGACAAAGCTATTTCTTGCTCATTCAGATTGAACGTCTTAAATAAAATATTTTTTTCTTAAACCCCCTTCATAAGTTTTTCGTAAGAAAGGAAATTTTTCCATGGGTAATTTATTGAGTCTGTAGATGCTACCTTACTAAAATGCATATTTATGACATTTTTTTGAACCTCCATTATCACATATATGATGCATCACCATTTACAAATAAAAAAACAACATAATTTTATTATTCTTTTTTTGTATCAGTCTACGCTGGGTAAAAAAATCAAAAGATTATTGATAACTAGATTAGATAACTTTATTATGTGGTAGTTTTCTATAGAAGATTAAGATTAATAAGTAAAAAAAAATAAAAAGTCATTATAATGCATCAGTTAATTTATCTCCAAACATCTGATCTAATACGCCGTGCTTCACAGGGTAAGCATACCAACGTTCCATCTGTTCTTAAAATAAACTCATTTGTCGTAAAAGGCTGCATACACTCTTCACAACTAAAACATGTAGAACACCAACTACGATCCAGCGCTTCGATACAAGCTTCACCGGTTCTAATTTCATGGCGGCATTTCCAACATCGAACTGCTGTTTTCTTTGCATGACAATCTTTACACCAAGCAACGCATTCTTCCTCCAGCCCATTTTCTTTTTCTTCATTATTATTGTTACTTGTGTTTTTCTTTTTCGAAGCTTGCCCGTTTTGGACAATAAAATAATCTTCTGCTTCTTCAAAAGCTCGATTACAATCTGCACAAAAAAAGTGATCCTGGTGCCAGTGCCGGTTTAACGCAAAAATGGCTGTGCCCTCAATAGGCGTATGGCAATATCCGCAACGTGGCGAAAACAATTCATGGTAATCTAAATGGCAATAAAGGTATCCTGGCGCCGTCGTTGACGTAGTACTATTGCTGTTGCTATTGATTTCTTCTTGTTGGCTTGCCTCATTTTTATGAAAATAGAATTGGGAATGCTCAAGCTGCATATGACATTGGTGGCATCTGAAACAGTTGACATGTAATGTCAGACCGTTTGTTCGAACCACTCGCTCATTTGATTCGATGGCATAGTTGCATAATGTGCATACAATCTTTGCGGATGAACCGTGTCTTGGAGGCGGAGTAGGGATAGGCCGATATTGTTGATCTTGGTTATTATATCCTGTGTTTATATATTGTTGATGGTCGTGATTATGGTTGGAATAGTCATTGTTATTAGAGTATGATGATGAATGATTGTGATGTGTTAATATTGAAGGTAATGGCCTAGTATTTCTAGAAGCTTGAGTATTTTGTTGTTGGTACTGACGATAATGTGGAGCTTGCATTACCGCTGGATCAGCATTATTACTATTGTTGATTTGTTTATTATTAGAGCAAGATTGATAGCTGTTCATATTGCTATTAGTTTTTAGTAAAGACTTTGTTGTTGTTTTGATTTGAAGATCATTAGATGGTGATACTGGCTTAGCTTCATGTACTGATTTGTTTTTATTTTTATTTGGAATTTTCGATGGAGATGATGTTGTAGTAGTTGTTGTTGGATGGAGTTGCTGTGATGATGATTTAAATGGACTAGGTTGGGAGGAGATTTTGGATCCATTCTGGTTGCGTTGTTTACTTTTTGCCTTTGTGGGAATGTCGGGCTGGTTACCTGAAACAGCCGCATTGTTTTTATTGGTGTATGGCAAACTGCTTGATGAACTCTTTTTTTCACAATCATTATTTGTTTTCTCATCAATTGATCCAGAAATGTCAACAACAATGGCTTTTTTTGCATCGCTTTTATTGGTTTCATCTTTTGACTCTTTATTCCCATTCTTCATTTCAGATACCGGCAGGTAAGAATCTAAAGTAACAAGTTTATATGAATCGGCTGTAGTTGTTTGGCTCCTATTTCTTCCTTCTCCGCCTGGGTTGTTGGAAGTCTGCTCAGCAGAAGAAGCTTGCCTAGCATTTGTATTGGTGGCTCTATTCTCCTTGTCAGATTCGTTACTAGTTATAGATGAAACCGTTGTGTTTGAATCTTCGTCATTATTAATATCGGAAGATTCATCTTCTTCACTTTCATGAACAAAACTAAGATATTCATCTTCATAATAAGAAGAGTTCAAAGGATTCTAAAAAAAACAAAAAGGAATAAAAAGCAGATTAGTTTATTTGATACAAAAAATACAAATTATAATAAAGATATCTTCTTTATAATAATATAATTGTCAAGAATTTCATGATAAAAAAAAGTTTATTCATTTATGGATCCTGAAGAAAAAAAATAAAAAAAAGAAAAACGAGAGTCTATAGAAGAAATATTAAGCTCAGAATAAATAAATAAAACAAATGATAAGAAGAAAGAAAAGAAAGTCATTAAAAGATGCAAAAAAGTTAAGAAAAAAAAATCATCTCAAAAAGAAGCATTCATAAGATCATATAAAGACACAATAAATAAGTAAAGACAATTGGGTAGATTTGATCATGAGTTAAAATAATGCAAAGAATGGTACTACTAACCTTGAAATGTTGATGATTTCCTTCAGATAAATCATCAATAATGGATGCTCCTGTTGTTAAAAAGCGCTCAACCTGATTCAATGAAGGATCGAAATCATGCGACAATGCCCCTGGAGCTCCTGTTTGGAGAGCTGTAGGTACTCCCCAGATGGAAGTTGGTTTGCAAGGGCGGATACGCTGGTTATTAGGAGCAATTACAGTGAAAGGTGTATTATTTTCAGGGCTGTTGCAGATGTTGTCATTGCATTTTTTCTGGCTGGCAGTAGTAGATTTGGTGACACATGGGCTCATGCTGTTGTCGTTTTCAGGATTAGTAAAGTCATCATCAGATAATGGTCTTCTTTCAGTTGGCGTATTATCGGTAGTAACTTTGTGGCTGGCAGAAAATGTGGGTTGTGATGAATTTTTAGATTCAAGACTTGCATTAACTGGTTGGTTAAGATCGACACCAGCGTCAGCGTGAATATGGAATGGAGGGTCGTTATCAATTGGTTTTTTGGGCTGTCGCTCTAAGCTGATAGCATTGATAAACTCTAAATGTAAGTTCTCAATACTGTTTTTGTCTTTGGAGCTTCCCGTATCTTCTTCAAGATCCTCCTCAATGACTTTTTCTTCTTCAATATCGTTTTCATGAGTGTAAAGAGACGAACTATTTGAAGACAAAGATGTAATGCGGGTTTTTTTTTCTGACATTGAGGAATGAGATTGTCCATTAGTGCTGTTGTCAAAACTAGAGATATTTGTGAGAGTGGTTGCTTGAGTAACAGCAGTCTCCATACTAAAGTTACTGTATATATCACTGTCATTACTATGCACAGACATGTGTCTTTTGAGGCCGCCGTCTTCATTTGATCTAAAAGAAAGATCTTCATCGTTATGATGGCGTTGTTCCTGGCAGCGATCTTTGGAAATCTTTTTTAATAAGGTATGCTGATCTTTTTGTTCTTCATGCATTTTGAGTGAGGGAACTGGAACTTGTTGGTCTATGAACAATTCATATCTATTTGGCACTTTGGAAGGAGAATGAATGGAAGACTTTGAGTAAAGAGATGGTGCCAATGATGAGTGATGAATAGATGTTGTTCTAGATTTTGAAACACCAAGGTCGGTTGTTGGAAGCTCCGACTGAGCGGGCTGGGTGATCTTTTTATCACATTCTGAAGACTGTAATGTTTTTTCAATTGTCTGTGGATGTATGTTTTCTTTATGGTATTCGTTGGGCTCAACAACTGGGCCCTTTTTGGCTTTTTGTGACTTAGCACTCAATGATTTGTATCTAGTAATATCTTTAAAAGATTCTGGAGGCTGTCTTGCTCCAAGAGGTCTGTTTGTTGTTCTTCTGAGAGACATTGTTGATCAAAACTTAAGGATCGCAAAAGCTTAACGGAAAACAGAAAGCTAACAAAATAATGAAAATTGGCAGGAAAAAAAAAAAAAAGTAAAATTATAAAAACGCAAGAAAAAATTATACTTTGAGAGGAATCAGCAAGGGTTTATATATGGGGGAAAGCAGATGTTAAATGTTTTATATTTACTCAGATCTAATATAGAGTTACGAAGGTTACAATGGGTTTTGTTTTCATCAAGTCCTAATTGGGATATTCCGACTCCATTTCCATGCAGCCGCTCTCTGTAATGAGTATTCTTGAAGAATCTTTATCAGGTAGTTGAAGTCCTGTTTTTATTGTCTCTTTAAAAAACTTTTTTTTTCTATAACACTTATCTATTACTTGGATATTACCAAAATGCTATTTTTATCCATATTATTTGCTTTGTTTGACAAAAAAACCTTCAACATCTACTCAAGCGATTGAAGCAGTTGAACGATAAATTAAACATGAAGTATCAGAAGCTTGTAATAATAAAAGTCAAAGTATCATCCAAAAGCGGGTTTTTTTTGTTTACATTTTGGTCATATTTGTTTTCAAAATCAAACAAGACCTTTTGTTTACAAACTCCACTCAGACTCCACTCACTCTATGCTTATATCGCCTACTAGCAATACTGGGTGGGTGTTGCTGTATCCGTTTAACGATTTGAACATTTTTTTTTCATAAGGGATAGATTGGACTATCTCCCCTTTTAGTTAAGATGCAATAAAAAAAAAGTTTTTTTTTCGTGATTTCTTTATTAAACGTTTATTAAGGGCCTTTCTCGTATGGTGCTTTTACCAAGTTGTCGTTTGTAAATAAATGCTTTACTTGTTTCAGCTGCTTAAACTGTGTCTGATGGCCCATTCATAATTCTGCTTATGTAAGCCCTGCTAATCTTCTCCCAGCCACTGTAAATATGCGAACCACCCAGCCCTGCTATTTTTTAAACTCTCTACTAATTTTGATATCCTTAAATTTTTATAAAATATCTGTCTTTTTCTTTCTTTTCTTTCTTCTTGCCATGTCCCCAAAAACACCAAAATCATGTCAACTAATATCGACATCAAAGTAAAAAGTCTCCCGAATCAGGATCTCGTAAGAGGGTTCCCTGGAATTCCTGCTACCTGGGTAAGTCTCTATTACAAAATTTTAACTATGTCTTTTAATTACTAATTTTTTCTCTTGTTCTTTGTATAATAGCCTCGACTTGAAGGTACAGTTGAAATTAGAAGTCCTAATCTTTCAAATTTACAAATCGCGCAAGTTTTTATCGCCTTGTATAGAACAGATGTTATCTATCCGCCATCTAGTCGTCCAGGCATGAACGCTCCTAAAAAGGACAAATCCTATCTCATAGGTGAAAAAGTCAAGCTGTTTCAAACTAACTCTTCAGCAAAAAAGTATGACGAACTCCTAGGCCTTGATCTCAAGTTTTTGCTTCCCCTACCCATCACGAAGCAAATTCCGGGGTCCATATCTCTTCAAAAACGATCAGTTGAAACGTTTTATCAGCTTTTTGTTAGCGTCGTATATGGCAAGCAGCTTCAAACATACCATCAGAGTTTTCCAGTCCGTATCAAGCGTTATGACAAACTTTCCACTTTTGGCCAGTTCCACATTCCTTTGAAAGGAAATGTCGTGTCTCCCGACCATTTGGTGGAATTCGAATATTCCATTCCACAGTCATCGTTTGGCCCCCGCGATAACATTATCTCGTATGTCAAAATTTCGCCCAATCTCGACCTAGGGCCCAAGTCGCGCAAAATAAAGTTGCAGCGTCTGTCTGTATCGGTTGTTGAAGTGATTACATTCAACCTCAACGAGTCGTCTTCTTCATCATTAGCTTCGCCCTATGACCATCATCAAAGCTATAATTCTCACCAGCAACAACAGCAAAACCTTTCGTCTGTAGAGAAGCGTAGAAAGCTGTGCAAGGCGACAAACCAGCTCGATATAAAACTTCCAGAAAACGGATACAGATGTGAAATCACTATGGATTTTCCTGTTAACGATCTTCGCGATAAAGACGGGATCATTGCTCCTATGCGCGCAGATATCCCGCTTCCTGCATATAATGGGTTCACAACAGCTTGTCAGCTTTACAAAGTCGATTATCTATTAGTATTTAAAGCCAAGTTCTCTCATAGCAAGGATATAGTTGTTGAGCAGCCAATAACGGTTACCCCCTTTGATCATGTTATGTGTACATCATTGATGAAGAATATCAAATCGGCAGTCGATGAAGCTAATTCTCAAGGTGAGTTGCCTGAGATAGTGCCCAAAGTTTATCGACCCAATGATTCAAATAGTTTTATGATTTACGGAATACAGCCAATGGGCCCTCTCTCAGGAAATGGGCCAAAGCCAATTCTAGTAATTCGTTAGTTTTTCTTATTATTTATATTTTATATCATCATGACCCGTTACGACCTGTTTGTATTATTTATATTTTGCTACTATTTAGATTGTTTATTTATTTTGTTATAATTATTTATCTCTTCTATATCTAACTCTATAGATTTATAGGTTTTTATTATTATTATTTATTTTTCATAATAGTCTTTGAGACCTTTTTTTTATTAGTAAGGCTGATATTGTGCTTTTTAACAATTATGTAAAGAAGAAGATGATCAACATTTTTTACAATCGAAAAAAAAAAAAACCCTGCACAGTAAAATAAAAAAAAAAAATTTCAACAATAGTAAAAGTTGACTTAAACTGCAAGACATTTTACTTTAACTTTAAAACAACGACGGTAGTAGTAAAGTTATTTATAGGGCTATTGTAGATACTATTATTATTATCATAACAGGCTGAAACAGAGCAATAACAAATTGGCATTTATAATCTCCAACTTCTTAGTTAGACATCCTAGTTATGATGATTTTATTATCATTATTATTCCATATACAAACGTGTTTTCATGTGAACTGTAGTATAATAAATTTATCCAAAGTGGAAATCTTTATCTAAAAAAATATCATATCATCATCATCTCTTGGTAAATAGCAAAATAACAACACTATTTGAACCGTGTACGAAAACTCAATTCACTTAACAAAGATGATAAATTTAATTAAATTAAAAGAAATGTCTGTTTTTTTTTTTCTTCTATCAAAATATTCTGTATACGATAATAATAATAAAAGATTACATACATATTTTTGTGATAATAAATGTACTGAAATTTTATTAATTATAGTAATAAGTTGAAACAAAAGAGTTTTGTTCTTATGTATAATTTTTCATTTTGGCTTATTTTCAATAACCTTTTTATAACGTGAATCGTATTTTTATACATGCTAATTCTCATTAAATACTCTTAAACTTTTCGCTTTATTCAAGATATTTGTTCGCTTGTGATATATTAACTTTACATACTGTTGTTGTTGTTTTCTTTTTACCAACCTGATAAACGGAAAAAATACAAAAATTCTTTTCAATGTTATTATTTTACCAAAAACGATAAAACAAAACATCTCATCATATCATTTAAGAGAAAAAAAACTACCTTATCAACTACTATCAATATATTCTAATCTCTACTTTAAGTATTTTGAGTTCATTTGATTCATCATATATACTATGTATTTCTTTCTCAGTTTTTTCCTTGTTTGTATAGACATATACAAATATACGGCTGTTCTTGGACTCAGTTGTTACATATCTTGTAGCAACAATGGTACTTCCATTACAATATCAACAACAAAAAAAAAAAAAATTTAAAAATCAAAACAGTCGTGAAATGAACATTAAACAAAATATTATTAAGTCATTATACAATATAAAGAAAAAAAAATCACTTTTTATATATCATCATTTGCTCATCAATCGAATATCTTTGAGTGAATTTGTTTTGCAACTTACGGTGCTCAGAAATTTGGCCAGGGTTACGTGACAAGTCATAAACAATCAAATGCTTTTCTGTCATCAACAACAACTGGTTTCTATTTATAAACATAAACTTTCGAATGGCAATTTGTTGCTGAGTGTCTGTTTCGTTTTCAGTACAAGATATTTGAGATGCAAAGTTGACATGGATGATACGATGTGGAAGATACCCGGCCTTGAAAGCATCACTGATTGTGCTGTCATTCAGATGAAACAAGTAGATTTTATTGTGTCGTAGTATAGCAAACCTAGACGCATCCATTGTAAAACAGTATGTTAAATCAGTCAAAGCAATTGATGTCCTTTTGAAAATCGGGAATTCTGGGCGTTTGTTTGGGTCTTCATCTTCATCCTCTTCATCATCATCTTCTTCATCATCTATATCTTGCTCATCAGCATCTTCGATACCTTCTACCACATTTTCAGTATCTATATTGGAAACGCTTGAAGAGTCGTTTTGGCCATTCTGTTCAATCGGCAGCGCCTGTAACTGAGCATTTGGTAATTGATCGCAGTTATTCTGAGAATTAGTGCTCTCATCTTCTTCTCGCTCTTCATTTTTATCATCTTCTTCCTCACTAGAATAGTCATCATCATTATCTAAGACGCCTCTTTCTGTGACTGTTTCTAGTGACTTAAATCCAATAAGCTCGTCTTCATCTAGAATGATTTTTACATTGACACCTCCAATCTCACTACAGTCAAATCCCAAATAGGCATTTGTCTTGGGAAGTGCAATAGCTCGTTCTAATGGCACATATGATGAAATGTTATTCCTTAAGTGATATGAAAAATATTTCCATAACATGCACTCCTCATCATCTTCTTGCTTTTTATCAGAACTGGGATTTACTTTGGAATCTGGAGTCGCCTTGCCAAAAATAATGGTTTCATTCCAGCCAGACATCATCAAAACTTTATCATTATATTGCAACGACATTGAAAGATCTAATCTGTAGTGAGGAATGTCTATTTCTTCACCTGTTGATAAATTGACAATAATAATACCTCCCAATCTTTGAGACCGTAAAAATAAAACTTCTCCGTTTTTCGAAATCGCTAGATAATTGATTGCTGAAGGATACTGCCGTGAAAATAGTACTTTAGTTTCTATAGGATATATTCTGGACATTGTGATATATGTTGTTGTGTTTTTGGAGGTCGTCGTGGTTGATATTACTTCCTTGTTATTGTATAAAAAGTAATCTTCGTTTTCTTTACTTGAGTTTGTTGAAGTTTCGCCCAAGTTTAGCGGGAACCGGGAATTGCATTTACCTTGGCCTCTGTTACTATCCGAAACAAACAAATCGTGAACTTCAGCATATCCTACATTAAACGATATACCAAGATATCTGTTATCTGTGGAAAGTACAACTTGATCTACAGTGCGGTCGTTGTTCCAACAGTAATAGTGTATTAAACGTGGAGTAAATGGCTGTGTAGTACTATACGATGTTTTAGATGCTAAACCTGAATTGGAATGCGGGTCGTAATAGAGTTGATGAATATACAGAAAATGATAATTATCAACTCCTCTTGTAACCGTCAGCATATAGCAACCGTCTAGAGAAAAGCAAACGCATTCAACTACTTGACTATTACCTGGATGTAGATTCTCATTGGATGCTGCGCTGTTTAGTTGTCGTGGATTTGTCGACGAAAAAAACGCTGCGGGTATTTCCATAGCATATAAAGGTATAAGGGACCTCCCGAGAAGCTGCATTTGCAATAGTTTGCGATAAAAGGTAACGAGTTTAGCATCATGCGTAAATTTGGTCGAGATTTTATTTGAATCTTCTAGTTGGGCTATGCATCCCAAACTGGTAAATGTTGTTTTTAAAATAAACGCGTTATATAGCTGCGTGAACGTCTCAATGACTTTTTCATTGCTACTCTGTATTAGACTGTTGAGTAGTTCACCACTTGCAAGATCCAAGCTGTAATCGTCGTCGCGTTTGTCAATATTCTCTGTTGCATCGCTATCCGTCACTTGTGATAAAAAAAACTTAAAGAACTCATCCCGGTTTTCATAATCATAAAGAAAAAGATCTATATGCCGTATTAATGTATAACGCCATAGAGCTATCTGTCTCCAGTGTTTACATGTCTGAGAGGCTGCTAAAAATGATTTAGGCTCCAAGTACAGGAAGGTGTGACGCAAAACTTCTAAAGGTAAATCATTTATGGGCATAATATAAAAAATTGAAACGTAAAAAGTTTAGATTATCGAGGAAAAAATAGTATCTATGTCTGGCAAATATCCGTATTTTTAGAGGGGGTATGTATGATGGGGTGTGTATGTGTATTATAGTCAAGTTTAAAGAGTAACTAATATTACAGATATTTGAAATCAGCAGCTTCTATTTGCAAAAATAAAAGGGAAAAAGTCTTCGATCAATTAACCCTAACCCACAATAACTAGCTAATAGCCTACCAAGTTTAACCACCATAAGTTTTATCAATTTTCAAAATAGAGTACCCTTTGATATCATACCAAATGCATGATAAACTCTACTTTTTACACTTTCCATTAATCATCAATTTTTTGATTTAGTATTGTGAAAGCTAGCATACAATTCAAACAAAACATTTATTGTTACCCAAAACATTTACGACCTCTCTAATGATATAGTATAGAATTTCAGTTAAGAAAAAAACGTTCTAACCATGTATTTCGCTTAGTATATATATCTATAATGGCAATTAATATCATACAAAAGAATTATTTATACTTGCTCTAAAACATGGTATGTATATTTATAGAAACTGGGGTTCAATTTCATCTTTTTTTGTATCATATAATTTACATACTATATATATATTTTTTATAAATGAAAAAAAAGAAAATTTTGAACTAATCATTCTTTTTAGTAGGTTTTACTTTCTTCAAACCTTGAGTTTCTGTAGCATTTTCGTCGTCATCAGCACTAAATATACTATCATCATCATCATCATACCATTTATCATAACCATCTTTGCCATCGTCATCATCATCGGCGACTGCAAATACTGTTTCTGTAGTTGGTCTTGATGTGCTTGATGAGGTGCCGGCATTACTACTGCTTGCAGCATTTGTGTTTGCTGAAGCATTAGATTCTGTAGTCTTTTTAGAATCTGATGGCTTTGGATCTGAGGGGCTTGATGAATATTGTGGAGGAGGAGATGAGGGGGCCTGTTGATTCTGTGAGCCAGATTCAGATACATTTTCTCTACTCATTCCAACACTGTTCTCTTCGTCATCCAAATCAAACGATCCTCTTAGTGATCCAATCTCAAATTCTTGAGCTTCACTTTCATCTTGGGCCAATTGAGTAGACATGGCAAATCTTCTGTTGTTGGCAGTAGGTCTCCAGATAAATGCAATAATGCAGAAATCTACAAAGTACACAACATTAAGCCACCCATCGAGCAAGAACCATCTATTTTGCCAGTGTTTTGTAACAAAGTCTAATGTTGATTCATTAGCATATACCATTGAGTTAATGAAGAAGAATGCAAAAATAACAATGATGGATCCCAAAAGTAGTCTCCACAAGTTCTTGTACATTTCAGCCTTGACATGCTGCTTCTTGTTTTCCAACTCTTGGGTTGTTTGAGCTAATGCTGAAAGAATCCAAACGTAAAATGCTGTCATAGTCAATGAAAGAGGCATGACAACAAACAAAATCCAAGGACTGTCATTGTCGGGCGGAACAATATAAGAGCAAATCGTCCATAAAACAGCAAATACAAAGTGAGTTCCAGCTAATGCCCTACATTTCCACATCAAATTGCCTAAAGATGGCTTAACAACACCATAACCAAGACAGACAATCAACAAAAGGAAAAATGTAAAAGCATTACGGAAAGAATTTAAAATGGAAAGAATCACAAGGTAAACCTTTGTTCCCGCAGTGTCGCCATGCTTGTTACTAAAATCGTAGTATCCCCAGATAATGATCATTTCAACAACCAAAAACGCGCAAATTGCTGTAATGTAATTTTGAACGGGAAGAATGTCGGATCTATGTTGAATATACGCAAACATCCAAAGAGCCAATACAACTGCATAGGCTAGTGCTGCAAATCCAAAAAAGGTGAGCTTAGGAATTTGAGTAGCAGCTAACTTTCCGTAAGCATTTTGGAACAAAACTGCACCTGTAAATTCGCTTGACTGATCTGAAAGATGAGTGGAAACGCAATAATATCCTGTTTGATTGACTGGGTAATGAATAGATTTTAAGTTCTTTAAATCGATTCTGGTAGTGTAAATAGGAGTTATGAGCTTTTCTTCAGACTCTGTAATAATAAACTCGCCGAGTTGTTCTTTTGTGCATAGTTTTTCGCCAATTGCTTCATCATCACAGATGAATTTTTTCTGAGTAATACCATCATCAGTTTTTCTAAGTCGACCAATGAGGTCAACATAACGGTATTCAAAAAGAACAAGGGATAAATACCCGTTGTTTTTTCCTTCAGTAGTGTGAAAAGCAACTATTTCAACAAAAGAGATTTGTTAGATCATATGTTTTAAACAATTAAAAAAAATGAAAAATAAGGCAATACATACTGTCAATAAACGGATCTATTGGGCCACCCCAATCAGATTTTGCGTACATGCCATTACATTTTTGAGGATTTTCTCTGTCCTAGATTTCAAGAACAATTATGATTAGTTGTTGAAAATTATGTATAATGAAATTGAAAACCCTGACATACAATTTTCAAGACATTTGCAGAAACTGTTGATGCTAACGAACAAGCGGCGGCAAGATAGAATCCTAGGCTGCGTAAACACTTCATTATGTGTGTATGAGCTTAAAAATGTTGTTTTATAAAATAAAGACGCCAGAATTGAGAATCTTGTATGAAGTAATACGAATAGGCGAATAGGTTTAGAATGGCGGTGCTGGAAAATTGAATTTGAATTATTAATGAGGTAGTTCAAAGACAAATCAAGTGATTTTGCTTGAAACGAAGATATGTTGTAGTCAAATAAAACTTGCTGATTTCCAAATGAACTAACAAATATCGAATACCAAAATAATAATAATAATAATAATAATAATAATAATAGTTAAACTTTGTTTGAGGTTTATAGTTGTAACGAGGAATATTATTTGAAGGTAAGGTGGTGTATTGATGAGTTGGTGTTTTAACGAATATTCAGGGTTAGGGTGTTAGATAGGATTGAGGCAAAACACATCTTATCGTCCCACCCCACGCTTTTGTATTCCATCAAATAGTTTATCATCAGAAATGGACTATCACAAGTCTCAAACAACAAAGTTCCATTCAACATTTAAATACATCATATTTGATGGTATGAAGAAAGTATAAAACGGATATACACATTAATAGAAGCAACACAAAAATAATTTAATAATAAAAATAAAAATAAAGAAATGGAATGTTAATCTTGTCCAAATAGTAAAAATACAAAAGTATACACCTAAAATTATTTATACAATTTTTTTTCTTGAAAAACAACAAATAAACTCATATCAAATGATCCTATTTCTTTTTAAGCTGGAACCAATGACAAGGCTGAATTTTCACTAAATTCCATCATAGTTATTTCATTTGAGGCATCGTCTCCTAAAGAGTTGTAAGCAGGGTCAACAGAAATATTGTCCATGCTAAACATGGTATCTGAGTTGTCCATCGAAAATGTCTGGTTATAAACATCATTCCTGCCAAAGCTGAAGTCACTTAGTTCCATATTATTTGTTTTGTCGCTTTGTTGTAAATCTTCAATACCGCTCGAATTTTGTGTGCTGGCAGTCATTAACGTATCTTCAAGAATATTGTTACTGGAGATTCCATGTTGAGATCCTTCGCCTTGAATGTTTAAATTAGAAGAGCCGTTCATATCAAAGGTTATAAGTGAATGAGTATCTTGGTCGTAAAAAATGGAGTCATTAAGTTCCCCAGATCTTCTGGTTTCTTCTTTATTCTTAATTGTCTTACAACTAAAATTTTCTATATCTGGAGTAGATAGGGTAGTAAAGGCGCTATCAGCTCCTTCATCAGTTGAGAAAAACGATGCCGTGCTGTTTGAACTGTTTGATAAAGTATTATTGTCGGCATTTAATGATCTGTGATTATTGTTTGTAGCATCTTCATCTTCCACAAAAGATCTATTAGTGATGACACATTCATGATGCCTTGTCTCATCAGTAAGTAATGATGGTAACGAATGACTTCTTGATTTTTTCAGATCAACACTAGAAGTAGTACCATTTGTAATTTCGCTAATTCTTCCTGGACTAACAGCCTCACTCATTGTTCCGGCTTGTCTGAAACTTTGACAAAATAATGGATGTTGAGCGTTATGTTCATTATAAATAACCCCCAGTATATTTACTGGGATATGGAAAGCAAGACCCATTAACTGAGCTGTCAATGTCGACATATTACCTTTCAACTTGTGGGTGAAATTTTTAGAAGCGACACCATTCATTGAAAAATCACAGGTGTTTTGCCATGTGTCTGATGTTGCAGGAGACTTTATCAAAAATCTGGGAGCTTCGTTAAGAGTAATTGTTACCATACCACCAATAGGGTTAGAATCATCTGAGGTGAGCTCGATTGACTCTATACTACTTTTGGGAAACTTCATATTAAAAACCATATCTTGGATAGATTTGGGCTCACAAATAGTATATGAAAACGTTGAATCCATTGGTTCATACTTAATTTGTAGGGTTTGAGGAGCTCGTATGTCGAAAACACGTCTCCAATTACTTATCCATAACTCACTGCATGAGAGGACTACTGGAGTAGTTGAGATAGACATTTTATTACAGGCCTGCTGTTGTTGGTGAAGCATTGGATTTAGATGGCTTCCAAAAGGAGTCAAGCTGTGACCCATAAAGTTAGGATAGTTACCAGCCATTGGAAGCTGTACTGGAAGTTGGCCTATCAAACTCATATTGTTATAAATATGATTACCTACAAACGGAGTGGTTTGACCAGACATGTAACCATTTTTTCTTTGGTTTTGTTTTGTTTTTGCACGTTTATTTTGAAACCATATTTGAACCGATCTTTCAGTCATATCGATTCTTCTGCCTATTTCTTCCCTGGTCTTTGCATTTGGAGTTTGATTGATTAAAAATTCCTTTTTCAAAACCTCTAACTGCTCAGTAGTAGCTCGTTGTCTTTTTTTGTTTTTTTGTTGTTGAGTCAAAGTTGACTTTCTAGTTCTGTTCGTTGGTCTTTTGTTAGAACCAGTCATGTTGTTTGTGATGCTTGTATTCATTTTTGCTTTTTGCTTTTATTTTGTTGAATAAATGGTTTATTTTAGCAATATGAAAGAAAAATAGATAAGCAAATTTTGGCAGAATATATAAATAAATTGATATATATAATTGTTAAGGAAATAAATAAATAGAGAAGCGAAATAAAATTTTAAAATTGAAGAGTATCGCCAATATATATACTCTTATTTTTTTTTCATGGGTTGCACGATTGAGTATTTGCTCTAATAATTTTTCTAGCTTAACAATATTAATCATATCCGCAAGGTGCCGTTAGGACTAATCAGATGGAATATGACAGATGGCTCTAAATGGCCTATGAATATGGTAACTGACATTAGCATAATGATGCCGTATAAACTTGATTTATGACCATCAAAATAATGCTTTTTTTTCTGATGTACGCATTTTTTTCTTGTTTTTTTTTTTTTTTTTTTTTTTTTTTTTTTTTCTGGACTCATGTGTTATAGCGCGAAAAGGACAAAAGGTCCCTTTTGATATTCATGCAAAAAAAAAAAAAAAAAAAAAAAAAAAAAAAAAAAAAAAAAAAAAAAAAAAAAAAAAAAAAAAAAAAAAAAAAAAAAAAAAAACCAAAGGATACTTAATCTGGATATTGACATTTATCTCTCAACTCTTTTGTAATAAAAAGAATTTATAGTTTATTTTTGTATTTTTTCACCTTCATTGGTATGAAAGACCAATTGGGGTCAGAGTTTAATGCTTATCTATAAATGGATTAATATAGAACCTTTACTAAACTTTGATTCTAGATTAAAGACAAAACTTCTGTTATTTCGTTTGCAGTGTTTGTTTCATTTTTTTTTTGTCGTTACAATGCAATGATAACGAATCTCTCAATTCTATATACTATTACTTCCTACATATGTTGCATTTCATGTATATAGTATTTCAAAGACCTCGGTAATAAACCTATTATCGCTTAACCATTATAAGATAATTGAACGAATTTGTATAACTGATGATTTGCATTCAGTTATAATTCTAAACGACCCTTTATTTTGAACAATTGCTACCAAAATTACAAAGATTTTTATGTAGCAATTTTCGAAACAAAAAAATTTGAATTTGATAAAGTATATATTCTGAAGTATTTGGAGTCATTTGCTGATTTTATTCAATATTACAGATTTCCAGAATGAAGCCTGTAAAATACTTTTGCTATATCAATTTCTGAGTAATCTATTGCATTTGGGTTGTTCACTTTTGTTTTAAGTTTAATTTTGACATATGATCTGAACCTCCCAAAAACAGATCATATACTAGGAGACTTTGAAAAATCTAGAAAATGTAGTATACTTTTATGGTAAAGTTAACCGGGATTATACTCAAAATAGTTTTATAGTATTGTCTCTATATTTAGTCATATTTATCTTTTTTTTGTTTATTCCTTTACTTGGATTAGCCCAGTTGATTCAAATTTCTTAATTGAGTTAACAGTTCTATTTCCATGCCTTATTTGGTACAGTGGCGTCCAAAGTTTATCTTTTTCTTTTTTGCATGTTCGACTTAGCTTCCAAAATCGAAAGTTTATTCTAAGTAGGTAGCTAAAGAAAAGTCTAGCATTGAACTTGCATCCATTCCGATAATTGAGTTTAAGGCAAAAAAGAATTGAGAAAAAACATGATAGATTTAGGTACTTTGGAATGTATAGAAGAAAATGAAAAGTGCCTTCCTTTTCAAAGGATAATTATGAAGAATTTATTGTCCGAGTATTCCAGAAAACTAGGACAGGTATTATGATATTAAGGTACTTTAATTATTATTAAATATTTTTCATACAAACTCATCAAAATCAGGAAATCTTGATTCAAAGAAACGCTTTTTCTGAAGACTTTTATATAGAGAAAAAACCTATTTCGACATTTCACTGAAAAATCTTGAAAACTCTTGCTTTAGGGAACTTTTTGAATAGCCTTTGAAACTAATCGAGAGAAACTTTTTTTAAGAAAAAAAAAGAAAAAAAAAAGGTAATCAAAACCTGAAACTTGTATGTTTATTGGACTTAACATTTATAAAAAAATTGTTAAAAGCAAAGCATCGGTATTCACAGCCTTCTAAATTTTTTTTCAACAAGTTTTTCTATCTTCAAAATATTTCATAATGCGTTTTGTTACTATTTAACCACTACATAAATAGACAACAAGTCAAAACTTCCATGATGAAACTTATTTTTAGTTTCCGTTTCGTCATTAAAAATGTCTTTGAATGAAAGACCTTCATCATATTTTCTAAAATCTCGCAAAAAAAAAAAAAAAAAAAAAAATTATATTCATGTCTGATAAATCCTCTTCATACTTAAATAAGAACTATAATCAAAGGCCACAAAGCTAGCTATTAATAATTCATTAGCAATCTAAGCATAATTCAAACAGAGACTGTGGAAAGACTTAACTTTGAAATGAATTATCGATATTAATATTTTCAGACTTGATAACGATTTTCATTTTCAAACTTTGTAAAAGCTTTGACTGGTATTTTGACTAGACGCTTGACTTTTAAATATTGAGACATAAATTCATACATAGCTAATATAGTTGATTGATTCAAGTTCATGATTACTTTGAATTTTATACTTGAAAGCTATTGAAAATATAATTCTCATAAACAGAATAGTTTTTGACATATATGTCAACTTTAATGATAACTTTTTTACTTGAGTATTATGCTTTGATACAAGTAGGGTAACAAAGAAAAAAAAACTAGCCAAGCCCGATAAGGCAATTTTTGTGTTTTACGTTGAAGACATAAGCGATTTTGGCGACTACTGGCATAAAGGTTTTCGATGTAGGTACTATTAGTTAATCTAGTCAAAACCTTGATTGGAAAACAAACACAACTATAATTCACCAAGCTTGCATATACTATTCACAACATAGATAAGAATTTCTTTCACGCTAAATATGACCATCTAGTGTTTTATGTTCAAGATTTCTGTATATACACAGTCTGCTCTTATTTTCATTATATGGATTGCTTTTTTTAGGAGAGATAAAGCTCCAGTATGGGAGAAAAAGCCTTACTTAGTAAATTTTATTGTGTTGAAGCAAAACTATATACATAAAAAATGGTTTTGAAAAGAGTTCTCAGACAAACTTATGATAATTAACTACAAGTCTAGAAGACTTTTAACAACTCCTGTATGTATCGTTGGACTTAAATAGTCAAATCAACATATTACATTTTTATTGTTACATTACATTATTTAATATATTTTGTATAGGCCCTTATGTTTAAATGCCTTTTATAGAATTGCTTGGCACATCAAGAAGTATAGTATACAAGGGATACAAGGGTACATATAAACAGGGTAACGAAGCGAACAATGAGGCTGGCCAAACCCGACGTTCTTTTTTTTTTTTTTCTTTTTCTCTCTGATTTCTATATAGTTTCTTGCACAAACCTTCCTCAAATATGTTTTGTTAAACTATTAAATCAACAACCTCCAAAGTACAATAAACTTTCATGATCTTTTTATTTTCTAATCAAAAGGTATTCGTAATGAAGAATTGTATTCAATGATGACTCAACTGTAGTAAAACCTTGATTAAAAAAACAAATACAACTATACTATGTCAAGCTTATTAAATAGGCACATAGCAAAGAGAAGACTAGGTTTGAACTTTAAATCCAACAAGTAAAATGTTTGGCTTAAATATTATCATAAAAAAAATAAAATGCCAAATATCTCTTTTTCAATATGTTTTTTTTTCCATAAAGTATAGTGAAATACTCCCATTCTTTGGCGTCTCATCAAAGGAAAAAGAAAAAGCAAATGCCTATTTGATTATTGCTTTTTCTATGTTAAAGAACATGTTTTGCTTCCACGAAAATTAAAAAAAATCGCCTTTTTTTCTAAGCGAAATTGTTTTCATTTTAGAAAAATAGTCTTGTACTATTATGGCAACAAAACAGGGGTAATTTTTTATAGGCTGTCAGAGCAAAAACAATAGACTTGAAGTATAGAATGGAATTTGTTGATGAGTTTTTTTTTTTTTTTTTTTTTGGTGTTATATTAAGCTCTTCAATGTCAAAGATGATTCTGTCTGGAGCATAGATGAAGTCAGCTTTTGTTACAGCAAAAGACAAAAAGAAATGTAGTCTTCAATATTAAAGATGTTTGTCACATTAAGCCTCATAATCAAACAGAAACACATATCTGCTTTGGTGATAAAATATAGGACTGAAGAAATGAAAAGTCATTGTTCATATACAAGAAAACAAATGTCATTCCCTATTGAGTTGGTTTCAGTTTTAAAATTGATGAGCTTATACCTAGTAAAAATAAAGCATTTATAAGGACTATAACCTTTGAAAGACGGATGAACTCGCAACCTTTTGCTATTCAGACTTCTGAAAATAGCCAATGCAGTGTTCTAGTCATGGAGGTCATCAGCCTCCACATAATACTAAAGGGTATCAGAATTTTTTTAGAAACAAGAAGACAATATTATATGGCAAAAATACCTCAGCTTTTTCATTAAGTTTGCATTGTATTGATGAAAATCCTGGTAAGGCAGCTTAACACAAGATATCTTGTTCATGGTATTAAACCGGTTGGAAACGGTTTTATGAATACCTATATGTCAGTTAGAGAGGGCGAATATTTCAAAAAAAACCATCGTGAAAGCCGGCACAAAACAAGTCCCTCTAATAATGATGTTTTTGTGGTTTTGGAAAAACATAATCGACAAATGAAAAGACCAGTTGTGTTTATTCAAGATTATGAAGAAATGAATGGACCTCTAGGTTTGTCAAGTACAATTTGATCCACTATATTCGAATGAACTGTCATGATAAAAATTAGAGACATGCACCAATAGTATGAGGGCATTTTTGTGAGATTGTGAGCAAAGAAGGATGGTAAACAACTGGAGGTTGAAATTGAAATCAGTTAATATTTGATTTGGTAGATGATTAGGACAGCATGATCAGGTTACAAAATGTAGAACTAGATGGCAAAGATAACATAATTAAAAATTTGATTAAAGGGATTTAACAACAGAAAAGAAGTAATATACCGGAGTGTATTGACGATGTAGTGATGGAGTTTGAAGTTCTCTGAAATTTCAATAATCCCCAGAGTCAAAATAATACAGAACAAAGATGGGTGCTACATCTAATGAAAAAAAAAAGGAGACAGGATAAAATAATCATAACTATGGCTCCATGGTTGAAAATTTCAAATTTTTTTATAATTTTTTCTTATGTATGTGGATATTATAGCACTCAAATTAAATGTCCATATGTATTTGTTATCACTTGAAATGTTAGGAACAACACCTATACTATATATATATTGCAAGTCAAATTGACTATTACATTACACTTACTGAACTGTACTTCACTTTTATTACTCTCTAATATCTTTAAGCCTTTTCAAGTCAATCATCGAAATGAAAAGTAATGTTTCATTTAATTATGATAACTCTCATCAGATAAACAAGCATCTTTTTGTTTTTTATTGTTTTATATTTTTTTAGGTAGCAGTTTATTTTTGAATGTTTAAGATGCACAAAACTTTTTGAGAATAAAAAAAGGCAAAAATTGGTATAGCAACAATCGTAAAATTCATGGAGAAAGAGAAAAAAAAATTTTTTTTTTCAGATCAATAACTCATTCATGCACCTTCAATATCAAAAAAATAGCAAGTTAAAAAAACATTTTATATATTGTCTTAAAGTAACTTGAAAATTATAAAGCTATCATATTCAGTTTAGTTTTAAGAATAATAAAAGCAGCTTGATTTTTTTAAAAAAGACTAAAGAGAGATATAGACCATTTACGAAATTACTTGTTAAGAGTTAACTAGAATAGTTATATTACTTTAATAAATCTTAAGATCGACCTTCAAATGAAAAATAAGAACCTATGAATAATATCACTTTAAAGATACAAATTGAAACAATAATAAACTCTAATAAAAAATGGTGGTGAATCTGCTCTTTATCTTCTGAAAGATTGCAAAGAGATGAATAAAAGATGAGGGATTGTTAAAATATTATAGCCAGTTTCCCGGTTGGTTGGAGGTTGATTATTGTAATTGGCAATCAAAAATTCTTGTTGACTAAAATAGGTTACATGATGAGTAACTTGGCAATATCTAAATGTACGGCTGAACCGACTGTTAAATATACGGGTCTACCTGTTTATTACGAAATTGTCACTTATAAACTGTATTTTGAATAATTTGTTAGTAACAGATATAAAGTAAATAAAACAATGTGCTAAAAGTTCATCTAAAAAGCGGATGGTCAAAAGGTAAATGCCTATTTTTTGTTTTTATTATTCAAAAAGTGTGCAAAAAACTTCAATATTGTTTCAGCCATTATACTTTTTCCCAATTCATAATCTCTAGCAACTGGGGTATTACCTAGATCTTATCGGAGGAACAGAAAAAAGAAAATAAAATTGGCAATAAATTGGATAATTGAGAAAATACATTGCTAAATTTCTTCTTGTTTACTTTTCTTGCTTTGTTTAGTACTTCTTGTCGAAACCGAGCTGTTTATATCATATTGAGATTTAGAGAAATGATTGCTAATAGAAGTCTTAAATATTGATATGATGAATGAAATCCTGCTTTTTTTATATAATATTGCTTAACCAGTTTCAATATTGACAAGATCAATCAAAAAAAAAGAGGGACTGAAAATCTCGGCAAATTATCCTACTTACAAACTTTTTGATATACGTTTTCCTATTTTGATATCTCTAATACCTCAAGATTGTAGTATTGGCTTGAATCTTGTTAAAAAAAGCACTACTGATAAAAACAAACTGTAGATCAAATTTAATATATCTATTAACCAGTTGCATCTACGTTTTGATCTACCAGATGTAATATCTTTGTTGTTATTGTTGATGGCAAAATTTATCAATAAAAAGTTTTCAGAAGAAATCATATCTTTATATTTCAATATTTTGGTAGAGCTATACTCAAAAATAAAAGTTCTTTGTGCTTATCAATTTTTACATTT
Source organism: Magnusiomyces sp. LA-1 (assembly GCA_029678045.1). Taxonomy (NCBI): domain Eukaryota; kingdom Fungi; phylum Ascomycota; class Dipodascomycetes; order Dipodascales; family Dipodascaceae; genus Magnusiomyces; species Magnusiomyces sp. LA-1. The sequence goes on along the minus strand of CP115648.1, from coordinate 6,862,624 downwards.
CTTATCCTATTCAAGGCATTAATCCTGTTCCATGGTATTGAATTCATAAGCAATAGGCAAACAGAAAACATCTATATGACTTTAGTAAAAAGCCACCACAACCAAATCTAAAGCCACATTTATATTGAATTAAATTTGACCAATAAGCAGCTTCAACATTGACGCTTCAATTCTTGGCAGGCAACATTATGGATTTTTTAATTTTTTTTAATGATATTACTACTACTATATGCTAACTCAAAAACTTGAATTTCCTCCCCAATTGATGAAAGCAATCAAAAAGCATCTTTAATATTGGTTTGTGCTCTGTTTCCAACAATCTGTTGGGCTCATTACTTGTTGAAAAAGTTTACTAATGTACTTTATTAGTACACACTGGATAGAATAATAATACAAAACTAATGAAGCGTAATGACAGCCGCGTCGAGAATTGGAATCATAGTAAACATTCGATGGTGTAATAAATCTTCAAATAATTCATTGTCATCTTTGGGCCCGTTCTCTTGCACAGAAAATTGTAGAATATTTTCTAAAAGGAGAATTTTACTATGGGATTACTATGGGAAAATTTTCATTCGAAAAAATATTCTACAATTTTCTGTGCAAGAGAACGAAGCCTTGGTTACCCTTCTTAACATATTCATCATTCTTGAAAAAAAAAAAAAAAAAAAAAAAAAAAAAAAAAAAAAACATGTTTTGGGCGGGCGGTTCTTTTTTTTGTTTTTTTACTCTAGAAGGTGATGAGCATCAACTTGAACACAAGATAAATTAATGTTTATATCATACGATTAAATGGACTGCTTCAATTTTCTGTGCAAAAAAACGCAGCCTATATTGGTAAAAATAACAGTAAAATTCAGTATTTATAAGATCAGTGGTGCAATCTGTTAGTAGCGAGACTTATGAATTATAAAAATAAATCATTTAAAAAAACTAATAAAACATATTTTTTATACGATGCTACAGCCAGAGTATGGAAAATATTGATGTTAAAAAGGTCGAAATGTCATCATAATATTCAGTTATGTTTGATAATTTCTATTTTTTTTTTTTTTTTTTTTTTTTTTTTTCAATCAGTTTTTTAAGCATGTCATTATCCTTTTTCATTTGATGTTATATTTAAAAGCTAGGTCATTATTCTGATATGTAAACATTTCAAAACTCTAAAATCAATGAAATTAATTGCTATGATATTAATAAATATTTAAATCTATTTATAAGAGGCCACTTTTTTATACCAATGAGATTTTCATCTTGATCACTCTAGAATCTGAACATGATTTTTCTAAAATGAGGCTAAGTTAACTAATAAAGCTGTCGCTCGGATAATATTAATAAAAGTACTTCAATATTTTTTTAAGGCGGATAGAACGTTCTTGCTAGATATTCAAAAACCTTTTTATTTTTTTCAACTTTTTGTCCGAATCAAAGATTTAAACTTATCAGCTATTCATTATTTTTTTGGTTTCAATGCATTATGCCTTTTTTCTACAAAATATTACCTTGTAAATAACTGTGTTACTATATAAAATCCTAATCACTATTTTTGTGCATAATTCATATATTATATGGCATGATAGGCGATTATGCTTAAAGGTTCTATCATGGAAGCTTATTCCTCACCTTATAGACAAAATTCTCTTTAAAAAAAGCTTCTGTAAGGTAAAAAATTTCAAAAAAAAAAAAACACTTCAAGTCAAAAGATATGAATCCAACAATGGTAAACAAGAAAGTACAAAATTATTTGAAATCAAAATAGTGATAAAATTTTCAAGTTAGATATATCCTACTCCATTGATTTCCCAAAACAAATAGAGAAACAAAGAGCAGCACAGCACAACAGCAACTCGCAAATTTGAAGCCAGCTCAGCTAAAGAATTCCATTACTTATGCACAATATAACATGTTTTTAAAAGCGTTTTATTTTGTGGCTCCTACACCATTTAAATCACTTTATAGTGTATATATGAAAAAATATTTTTTTATTAAAGCCAAAAGATTCTAATAAAAATATTTTCTTATAATAATTGGAAAGATCTATTGCTAGTTTTACTATGTTTTTATATCATAAATTATTGACAGGACTATTAATAATATTCGCATCAAGTTATAAGATCAGACTTTACAAAATTTAGATGTTGGATAAAGCAATGACATGATTGCTTCGTTTTGATAACTATGGCTCAGTTCTCTTGCACAAAAAATTGTAGAAAATGCAAAGAAAATCTAATTTTACTATGTGATTACTATGGGAAATTTCTCATTTTAGAAAATATTCTACTATTTTCCCTGCAAGAGAACGGGGACTATACATACATCTCGACTCAAGTTACCTTATGAATATTTGTATTGTTGTCTAATAAATTTGTTTTTATAATGCCATGTTTAATAGTTTATGCTTTTATTTGAGCATATAATAAATTTATTTTTAAATATATTAACAGGGACAAAATGTATGGAACAATTTTTTTTTAGGAAGCTGAAACCGGTCCAAAAGAGGCAAGCTTGACCTCTATAATTGAGATATTTATTATAGCTCTTTTTAAAAAATCCAATTTAGTTTAAACTATATTATAATATTGTATTTATGGGAAAAGATATAGCAAATCGGAAATATAACTCCAAACCAGCCAAGTGGGAACTGTAGATCTCTACAGAAGGAAAAAAAAAACGTTAACAAAAGAATAATTTAATAAAAGCGACTTTTAAAGACATGAATGCTATTGAGAGTATTGTATTTCCCATGGCATCGATTAGCATCATTGCTACTATTTTTGAATACTACAGCCTCAAAATTTATAAGATCTAGCTGTAATTGAAACTCGTCAAAGCTTCTATACAAAAAAGAGATTTAAAAAATCTCAAGATCTTGCATAAAATATAGTGTGATTTTTGCTTTTGAAAACATCAGCTCCTTATGGGGTTAGATTGAAAGAATAGCTTCTGATGTCTTTTAAAAGCTATTATCTCTTCGTATCAAAATATTCTAGCATCAACAATTTAATATATTTTAAAATCAACCGGTATTGCTTCTCTGGTCTATGATGATGGCGAGTTTGTTTATTGCTTTGTTTTTTCTTTTTTTTTTAAGATAGTTTAATCCTGAAATTGCTTATAGGTCATTTTTTATCAATCCTTTTCATTTTAAAAAAGAAAACATGTTAAATTTCAGTCTAAACAATTTTGCTTCTGGCAAATTTATTTATAAAATTAATCTGATAGTTTATTTCCTCATCCTAGGATGGCAAAATAAATTGTTGTTGTGATTATATCTTCTTTGCAATAAATATTTTAAACAGAAATAAATATTGCTGACTAAAATCCCCCAAAAAAAACATAATATTGTTTTTTTTTTTTTTGTCGTTGTATCGCTTCTATTCATTGCCTACTAAACACGCTTTAAAAGAAAATATCTGTTTTTCCATTGACTTTGACAGGCGATATAAAATACGGTTGTAAATCTATAAAACTGTTGGTAAGTGAGCAAACGTTAACAAAAAAATAAATTCATTTTATATTATTTAAATATCATTGATATAAATAAGCAACCCATTCTTAAAAAAAAAAAAAAAAAAAAAAAAAAAGCACTCATTGATCTGTTATATTTTTCATGTTTTCAGGGCGGTTTTTAATTTTGAAACCAGACCCCTCAATAATTAATGACAGCTTCTAAAATTATCCCTGAAGTAAAATGAACAATGAAAGAAAAAAAATACTTATTTTTTGGAAATGATAGCTCTTGTATTAATTTTAAATAATTTTTGAGTTGTATTTTTCCTTTTGACAGATGTAAGTGGATGACCTCTGCTTATTCTTTGTTTTTTTTTGTTGTTAAAATTACCCGTTACTACAAAATAATTGACAGCTTAGAAACTGAAAATAATTACCACAAACGGTTTTATTTTTTTTCATTTATTTTTATTGAATACTTTTCAATCCAGATTTTCTTTATTCATATATTGTTAATCGTCGACTAATCGATTCAAATACATTTTCAATCAGTTCCTCTCAACTATTGAATAATTTTACTTTAGACACTTTAAACTTCTTTTATGAATAGTCTTTAAGTTCTAGAGTACATATTTATATGATTCACTTCTTCATTTCTTTATTGTCGTTTAAATTTTAGGGTATTGTTTTTTCACTACCAACAAAATTATCTAAAGCAGCCAAACAGGTAGGCCAAAATTTTCTACCAATAAAGATTTTCATTTGACCATTTAACATTAATAAATCAAAAAAAGATTTATAAATATTCTTGTAGCCTATAACACATTATTTTACATAAGAAAAAACTATAGCACATAGTACCAACAGAATTGTACAGATTTGGAACTATGACACTATTATTTCAATTTAATATCACGTACAGAACAAAAATTAAATAAAGAATAACAAAAAAAGTTTTTGTTGGCCTACTAACTATATCGATCTCAGTTAATTTTTCAATATCGATTGGAGGCAAACATTAGATATACTCTAACATGTATTTATGCTTTTGAAGATGATATAAATTTGTTTTATTAACTAAACTAAACCAAACAATATCGGCAAGAGCCTCTTTCAGCTCTAAAAGTCAGCACAGATTTGGAACCCTATATCCCTTGAAAATCATTAAAAGGCTTTTTGTCCAAGCTTTTTTTTTATTTCGACTCATAATTACTACTTATTCCTATAGTATTTAAAAGGTAATAATCAGTTTTTATAGTATCGCGCCATAAGCTTGCCTTTTAAATCCAAATTTTGAGGGGTTGATAGTAATAAAAATACCATGGCTGCTTATTTTGACATGCAAAATTATTGTACTTTTTTCAATTTGTATACTTTTATTTATAGACTTTTTTTTCTTCATTTTAAAAAAATGGCATTTGCCAAAAAATGTATAAATTAAGACAATAATCTCCAGCTTAGTTATATTTACTTCTTTTGTTATTTATCTTCCTTAACAATAGTTTTTTATACACAAACAATTCTAGCACAATATCAATGTGAGTATTATTGCTTTTGCGTGTTATTTATTGATCAAATTAACTAATGATAGCTTTTTTCATCAACTTCCATTAGAAACAGACAAATTTATTATTGATGAAATTAATTCCGGCAGTTTTTATTGCTCTCTGTAGCTTTGAGCTACAACATGTTTTAGCAAGCCCCATTTATGACCATTCAATAGAAAAGCAAAACTTGGACTTATCAAAAAGGCAAAGTAACTATCAGTATCAATTTCCAATGGATTATGATGTTGTCTGTGTTCCTGAGTTAAAAGGTCAAATTAGTAACACCAACTGTAATAAGTTTTGCGAAAATATGTTTAACTATATTGATGGTAATATGCAAGATTATGGTGTTGACCAGGCCTGTGATCCAGATTCAGGTGAAGCTCTTGTACCTTTCCTAGGCTACTCCGAATATATACAAATCTGTCGAGAATGTTCTAGTGGAAGAAATCTTCAATACGCCAACTCTCTAGAAAATGTTTTACGATCTTGTAACCCAATCCCAAATTCCCCTCAATGTGAAGTCTCGTGTATTCTACCTGTAGCCCTTAAAGAGTATTTTGACCCAGATACTTGTGGTGGATTATGTACTAGTCTCATTAACACGATGTGGAATAACTATAATACTGGAACTACATACTGGAGAAATGTTCATATGTGTTGGGATTTAATGGATCGCGGAATGCTTCTTTCAGCTTGTAAAAATGGTTGTACTGCACCTATCAGTAATTGGGGGTATATTGACACAATTGTTAGTGTATGTCCATTGTTTGTTGCAGATACGTACTTGTTGGATATATGTGAACCTGTTAGTTCCACTAGTACGACTATTAGAACGTCGACTACACCTTCCTCGGTTACAAATTTAAGTACCGCAACAAGAACTACGACAGTAAGAAGCACATCCATAAGTAATACGGTTTCATCTTCCAATGAGGATACTACTGAGTCTGCTTCTGCTACTGACGCTTCATCAGCTACTGAGTCTGCTTCAACCACTGTGTCTGGTTCTGCCACTGACGCTTCATCTGACGCTTCATCTGCTACTGAGTCTGCTTCTACTACTGAGTCTGCTTCTGATGCTTCATCTGCTTCTGAGTCTGCTTCTGATGCTTCATCTGCTTCTGAGTCTGCTTCTGCCACTGACGCTTCATCGGCTACTGAATCTGCTTCAGCCACTGAGTCTGGTTCTGCTACTGACACTTCATCTGACGCTTCATCAGCTACTGAGTCTGCTTCTGCTACTGAGTCTGCTTCTGCTACTGAGTCTGCTTCTGATGCTTCATCTGCTTCTGAGTCTAGTTCTGCTAATGAATCTGCTTCAACCACTGGGTCTAGTTCTGCTACTGAGTCTGCTTCTGATGCTTCATCTGCTTCTGAGTCTGCTTCTGCCACTGACGCTTCATCAGCTACTGAGTCTGCTTCTGCCACTGAGTCTAGTTCTGCTGCTGAGTCTGCTTCTGACGCTTCATCTGCTACTGAGTCTGCTTCTGCCACTGAGTCTGCTTCTGATGCTTCATCTGCTTCTGTGTCTGCTTCTGCCACTGACGCTTCATCGGCTACTGAATCTGCTTCTGCCACTGAGTCTAGTTCTGCTACTGACACTTCATCTGACGCTTCATCAGCTACTGAGTCTGCTTCTGCCACTGAGTCTAGTTCTGCTGCTGAGTCTGCTTCTGACGCTTCATCTGCTACTGAGTCTGGTTCTGCCACTGAGTCTGCTTCTGATGCTTCATCTGCTTCTGTGTCTGCTTCTGTCACTGACGCTTCATCGGCTACTGAATCTGCTTCTGCCACTGAGTCTAGTTCTGCTACTGACACTTCATCTGACGCTTCATCAGCTACTGAGTCTGCTTCCGCTACTGACGCTTCATCAGCTACTGAGTCTGCTTCTGCTACTGAGTCTGCTTCTGATGCTTCATCTGCTTCTGAGTCTGCTTCTGATGCTTCATCTGCTTCTGAGTCTGCTTCTGCCACTGACGCTTCATCGGCTACTGAATCTGCTTCAGCCACTGAGTCTGGTTCTGCTACTGACACTTCATCTGACGCTTCATCAGCTACCGAGTCTGCTTCTGCTACTGAGTCTGCTTCTGATGCTTCATCTGCTTCTGAGTCTGCTTCTGCCACTGACGCTTCATCGGCTACTGAATCTGCTTCAGCCACTGAGTCTAGTTCTGCTACTGAGTCTGCTTCTGATGCTTCATCTGCTTCTGAGTCTGCTTCTGCCACTGACGCTTCATCTGCTACTGAGTCTGCTTCTGCTACTGAGTCTGCTTCTGATGCTTCATCTGCTTCTGTGTCTGCTTCTGCCACTGTGTCTGGTTCTGCCACTGAAGCTTCATCTGACGCTTCATCTGCTACCGAGTCTGCTTCTGCCACTGACGCTTCATCAAACGCTTCATCAGCTACTGGGTCTACTTCTACTACTGACGCTTCATCGAATGCTTCGTCAGCCACTGACGCTCCTGTTGTCACTATCACTTCTACTCGCCCTGGCGACTCAACTGAGACTGGTACTTCCACAATCTCAGATCCTGGTGCCGGAACTATCACCGTTGTTGTTCCAGGTGGCAATCCTACTGACGTTCCTGTTGTTACCATTACATCAACACGCCCTGGTGACTCAACCGAAACTGGTACTTCCACAATCTCAGATCCTGGTGCTGGCACAATCACCGTTGTTGTTCCAGGTGGCAATCCTACTGACGTACCTGTTGTCACTATCACTTCTACTCGCCCTGGTGACTCCACTGAGACTGGTACTTCCACAATCTCAGATCCTGGTGCCGGAACTATCACCGTTGTTGTTCCAGGCGGCAATCCTACTGACGTACCTGTTGTTACCATTACATCAACACGCCCTGGTGACTCCACTGAGACTGGTACTTCCACAATCTCAGACCCTGGCGCTGGAACTATCACCGTCGTTGTTCCCGGTGGTAACACTAGTGTTAATCCAATCGTAACTATCACTTCTACTCGCCCTGGTGATTCAACCGAAACTGGTACTTCCACAATCTCAGATCCTGGTGCTGGCACAATCACCGTTGTTGTTCCAGGTGGCAATCCTACTGACGTACCTGTTGTTACCATTACATCAACACGCCCTGGTGACTCCACTGAGACTGGTACTTCCACAATCTCAGATCCTGGTGCTGGAACCATCACCGTCGTTGTTCCCGGTGGTAACACTAGTGGTAATCCAATCGTAACTATCACTTCTACTCGCCCTGGTGACTCAACTGAGACTGGTACTTCCACAATCTCAGATCCTGGTGCTGGAACCATCACCGTCGTTGTTCCCGGTGGTAGCACTAGTGACGTTCCTGTAGTCACCATTACATCAACACGCCCTGGTGATTCAACCGAAACTGGTACTTCCACAATCTCAGATCCTGGTGCTGGCACAATCACCGTCGTTGTTCCAGGTGGCAATCCTACTGACGTTCCTGTTGTTACCATTACATCAACACGCCCTGGTGACTCCACTGAGACTGGTACTTCCACAATCTCAGACCCTGGCGCTGGAACTATCACCGTCGTTGTTCCAGGTGGCAATCCTACTGACGTACCTGTTGTTACCATTACATCAACACGCCCTGGTGACTCAACCGAAACTGGTACTTCCACAATCTCAGATCCTGGTGCTGGCACAATCACCGTCGTTGTTCCAGGTGGCAATCCTACTGACGTTCCTGTTGTTACCATTACATCAACACGCCCTGGTGACTCCACTGAGACTGGTACTTCCACAATCTCTGATCCTGGTGCTGGAACAATCACCGTCGTTGTACCCGGTGGTAATCCTACTGACGTGCCTGTTGTAACTATCACATCAACACGTCCTGGTGACTCAACCGAAACTGGTACTTCCACAATCTCAGATCCTGGGGCTGGCACAATCACCGTCGTTGTTCCAGGTGGCAATCCTACTGACGTACCTGTTGTTACCATTACATCAACACGCCCTGGTGACTCAACCGAAACTGGTACTTCCACAATCTCAGATCCTGGTGCTGGAACTATCACCGTCGTTGTTCCCGGTGGTAACACTAGTGGTAATCCAATCGTAACTATCACTTCTACTCGCCCTGGTGACTCAACTGAGACTGGTACTTCCACAATCTCAGATCCTGGTGCTGGAACCATCACCGTTGTTGTTCCAGGCGGTAACACTAGTGGTAATCCAATCGTAACTATCACTTCTACTCGCCCTGGTGACTCAACTGAGACTGGTACTTCCACAATCTCAGATCCTGGTGCTGGAACCATCACCGTTGTTGTTCCAGGCGGTAACACTAGTGGTAATCCAATCGTAACTATCACTTCTACTCGCCCTGGTGACTCAACTGAGACTGGTACTTCCACAATCTCTGATCCTGGTGCTGGAACAATCACCGTCGTTGTTCCTGGCGGTAACACTAGTGACGTGCCTGTTGTTACCATTACATCAACACGCCCTGGTGACTCAACTGAAACTGGTACTTCCACAATCTCAGATCCTGGTGCTGGAACCATCACCGTTGTTGTTCCCGGTGGTAATCCTACTGACGTGCCTGTTGTAACTATCACATCAACACGCCCTGGTGACTCCACTGAGACTGGTACTTCCACAATCTCAGATCCTGGTGCTGGCACAATCACCGTCGTTGTTCCAGGTGGCAATCCTACTGACGTACCTGTTGTTACCATTACATCAACACGCCCTGGTGACTCCACTGAGACTGGTACTTCCACAATCTCTGATCCTGGTGCTGGAACAATCACCGTCGTTGTTCCTGGCGGTAACACTAGTGACGTGCCTGTTGTTACCATTACATCAACACGCCCTGGTGACTCAACTGATACTGGTACTTCCACAATCTCAGATCCTGGTGCTGGAACAATCACCGTCGTTGTTCCTGGCGGTAACACTAGTGACGTGCCTGTTGTTACCATTACATCAACACGCCCTGGTGACTCAACTGATACTGGTACTTCCACAATCTCAGATCCTGGTGCTGGAACTATCACCGTTGTTGTTCCAGGCGGCAATCCTACTGACGTACCTGTTGTTACCATTACATCAACACGCCCTGGTGACTCCACTGAGACTGGTACTTCCACAATCTCTGATCCTGGTGCTGGAACAATCACCGTCGTTGTTCCTGGCGGTAACACTAGTGACGTGCCTGTTGTTACCATTACATCAACACGCCCTGGTGACTCAACTGAAACTGGTACTTCCACAATCTCAGATCCTGGTGCTGGAACCATCACCGTTGTTGTTCCCGGTGGCAATCCTACTGACGTGCCTGTTGTTACCATTACATCAACACGTCCTGGTGACTCAACTGAAACTGGTACTTCCACAATCTCAGATCCTGGTGCTGGAACTATCACCGTTGTTGTTCCAGGCGGCAATCCTACTGACGTTCCTGTTGTTACCATTACATCAACACGCCCTGGTGACTCCACTGAGACTGGTACTTCCACAATCTCTGATCCTGGTGCTGGAACTATCACCGTTGTTGTTCCAGGTGGCAATCCTACTGACGTGCCTGTTGTAACTATCACATCAACACGCCCTGGTGACTCAACTGAGACTGGAACTTCCACAATCTCAGACCCTGGTGCCGGAACTATCACCGTCGTCGTCCCCGGTGGTAACACTATTGGTAATCCAATCGTAACTATCACTTCTACTCGCCCTGGTGACTCAACCGAAACTGGTACTTCCACAATCTCAGATCCTGGTGCTGGAACCATCACCGTCGTTGTTCCAGGTGGCAATCCTACTGACGTTCCTGTTGTTACCATTACATCAACACGCCCTGGTGACTCAACTGAAACTGGTACTTCCACAATCTCAGATCCTGGTGCTGGAACTATCACCGTTGTTGTTCCAGGCGGCAATCCTACTGACGTTCCTGTTGTTACCATTACATCAACACGCCCTGGTGACTCCACTGAGACTGGTACTTCCACAATCTCTGATCCTGGTGCTGGAACTATCACCGTTGTTGTTCCAGGTGGCAATCCTACTGACGTACCTGTAGTCACCATTACATCAACACGTCCTGGTGACTCAACCGAAACTGGTACTTCCACAATCTCAGATCCTGGCGCTGGCGCTATCACCGTTGTTGTTCCTGGCGGTAACACTAGTGGTAATCCAATCGTAACTATCACTTCTACTCGCCCTGGTGACTCAACCGAAACTGGTACTTCCACAATCTCAGATCCTGGTGCCGGAACTATCACCGTCGTCGTCCCCGGTGGTAATCCTACTGACGTGCCTGTTGTAACTATCACATCAACACGCCCTGGTGACTCAACCGAAACTGGTACTTCCACAATCTCCGACCCTGGTGCCGGAATAATCACAGTTGTCGTCCCACCTGAGGTACGTCCATATACTACCCTTACTTTCCCAATTGGTTCCACTTCCTCTGGTAATGCTGGTAAAGTTTCTGAAAGCAGTAACTTCAGTAATATTGGATCTGGAAGCCATAGTTTAGTTCCGAGTGTATCTGGAAACAACAATGGCACTGCAGGTAGTGGACCTTTTGGTAGCGGTGCTAATACTCTTTCCCCAACCGGAACTCCACCAATTGATCAATCCAATTTCGGCCACAAAGTTTCAGTTACCTCAGGCTTGAGTTTAACAATTCCATGTTTCATTGCACTTTTGTTGATGTTGTAATCAATGGAGATGTGATACTTTATTTTTTTTATCCATTTTTATCATTTTATTTTGGACGGTGAAAGATTTCCTTATTTTATTTTTTATTTTTTATCCTAGAACCAGCACATTTATTATTATCAAATGAAGCCTTTTTGTTTTTGTTGTTTTTATCCCCTATTTATAATGATCTTATCAGATATACATATATACATATATATTATCCAATAGTAAATAATTATTATTTTTATTACAAAAACTTATTGTTCCAAGATATCGTTTAGATGGTTCTCTGTGATTTGATTTATACACCATTATCATCATTTATGTTCTTGAATATGGGTATTATTTATCATCTAATGAAAGACAGTCAAAAAGGTTTTGTTGTTTTTTCGCCATTTCAAACTAGCTGACATGGTAAAGTGAGTCAAATGCTTTTGATTTAATCGGCCAATGCTTAGAAAGTTTGATCTTTCATTATAGCTAGAGGCTCTAAAATACATAAGATACCACCATAAGGAGATTTCATTCTAAGTTTAGTTAACGCTGAGGCCGATTCGTAAAAATATAGAGGTCAAATTGTCTATGAGCCAAATATTTTTTAGATTCTTTTTTGGTTGTATAAAATTCATTTGGAATATAAACTCTTAAAAGCTTCCCTTATACCTTTAAAGAATGCGCGAAAATTATCGGTTTTGTTCAAGCCTTGTAGTAATGTGTCTAATATTTGTTTTGGTAGATGAGGTTCACATTCCAATATAGAGTAACTTGACTCGTTTGATATGTCTAGAGAAAGATAGTGTGGTTTTTTTGGTTCGTAGTTGTTAAGTGAAGTAAAGGTAAATTTGACATTATCGTCATCAACCGGTGTTATTTCCAGTCCAAGCAAGTCTAGTAAAATCACGACTTCTGATTCGACCTGTTTTACGTGTTGTTTAATCATAGTCATTTTGTGTTCATTGTCTATTTGAAATGTTAGTGTTTGTTTAATTGCTTGAAAAATAAAACTTAGTGTACATACCCTCTTTATTTTGTTTTATATGCTCATCAGCAAATTCAATATCACTAAGCATTCGGCTTCTTGCATTCTGTAGCTCTTTTAGTTTTTCTATCTGTCTGCTCAGTTTAACGTTTAGTTGCTCAACCTCCTCCTGTAGTTCAACAAGAGCTATTTTTATATATTTTAAACAAGTTAGTATTCTATCATGGGCAAGCAAAACTTAGTTGTTTGAATGAAAATGGCATACCTTTTTCTTGTAGTTGAACTCTATTTTGGCAATCTTTTATCTCTTCGATAATTTGATTACGCTTAGCTTTATATGTAAAAGTAAACTTCTTGGTTAGAAAATGAATGATGTTTAAGATATTGAAAAAAGTTGATTATTTTGTGAGTTATAGTGAATCTCTATAGAAGAAAACTCGTCTGAGGCATTGAGGAATACCAAGGGAGGAGACTTGTTTCAAGCAATATAATAATATGTTCGGTAAATACAGTCTGCCATTATGGCATTACCATTCGATGAATTCACGTATGAATATGGAATTATTAATGAATCAAATGAGCCTATCTACTTACATGAAATTTGCAGCAAACGAAAAAGAAATGCACGTTTCGTCTTGTTGAGAGTCTGTGTTTCTGTATCTATGTGTTTGTCTAGTAAATCTGCGAAAGATTCTATCCTTAATTGCATGGGTTCATCATTAAAGTTAAAGTCTGGTAAGTGAATGTCTGGTAGATTTGGGGGTAATGAGCTTGTTCTGCTGGGTGTAAGCATGGTCAGTTGTTTCTTTGCTAGTAAAGGAGTTGAGTTTCCTTCCATAGATGTTCCATTTGTTGACATTGTTTTGATAAGATTTATTTGATAAGGATGAATAAAATTGTTAAGATCATAATAATGATGATGAGAGTTAACGCATTTGTTTGTTTTGAATATAACAATGTTAAAGGTGGTATAAAGTATACAGACTATGGTCTGAAATATACACACACTAAAACAACAACAAAAAACTATAGTAAGCATCTCTGAAAAAAAAAACAATAATATATAGAAAAAAATTCAATACAAAAAGAATAATTAATATTTTATGATACAAAATAATAAAAAACCATTCAAGTTTTAAAGTTTTTTTTTTATTAATTTATATATGATGAAGCTTTATATTTTCTGTATATTTTAAAGAAAATGTGATATAGGATAATAAAGGTTTTGTTCGATGATTCTAAACTATCTAAGCGAAGTTGGCAGAGAAAGTTTCGGCAGCACCCTTAAGCTTGGCAAGAAGTTCCTTAGAAAGTTCACCCTTTTCAACGATGGCGGAGAGGATTTCAGATTCGTTAGCCTTAAGGTAAGAAAGGAATTCAGATTCGAATCGGCCAACTTCGTTGACTGGGATGTTATCGAGGAAACCGTTAACACCAGCAAAGACAATTGGGACTTGTTCTTCAGCACCAAGAGGAGAAGATTGCTTTTGCTTAAGAATTTGAGTAAGACGTTCACCACGGGAAAGGGTCAACTTGGTTGAGGCATCGAGATCGGAACCGAATTGGGCGAAAGCAGCGACTTCACGATATTGGGCCAAGAAAAGTTTAAGAGAACCAGCGACTTGCTTCATGGCCTTGACTTGAGCGGCAGAACCGACACGGGAAACGGAAAGACCGACGTTAATGGCAGGTCTGATACCCTTGTAGAAAAGTTCGGCTTCCAAGAAAATTTGACCGTCAGTAATGGAAATGACGTTGGTTGGAATATAAGCGGAAACATCACCACCTTGGGTTTCAATGATAGGAAGGGCAGTGAGGGAACCACCACCGTGCTTTTCACTCATCTTGGCAGCACGTTCAAGAAGACGGGAGTGGAGGTAGAAAACATCACCTGGGTAAGCTTCACGACCAGGAGGACGTCTCAAAAGAAGAGACATTTGACGGTAGGCAACGGCTTGCTTGGACAAATCGTCGTAGATGATAAGGGCGTGTCTGCCGTTATCTCTGAACCATTCACCGATAGCACAACCAGTGAAAGGAGCCAAGTATTGAAGAGGAGCAGCTTCAGAGGCAGTAGCGGCAACAATGATAGTGTACTTAAGAGCATCGTTTTGTTCAAGAGTTTGGACAAGTTGGGCGACGGTAGATCTCTTTTGACCAACAGCGACGTAAACGCAGTAAAGCTTCTTGGATTCGTCGGAGCCAGTGTTCCATCTCTTTTGGTTAAGAATGGAGTCAATGGCAACAGTGGTCTTACCAGTTTGACGATCACCAATAATCAATTCACGTTGACCACGTCCGATAGGGACAAGAGCATCGACTGACTTAAGACCAGTTTGCATTGGTTCGTGGACGGATCTTCTTGGAAGAATACCTGGAGCCTTAACTTGGGCACGGATCTTTTCGGTGGATTCGATTGGTCCCTTGCCATCAATTGGGTTACCAAGAGCATCAACGACACGTCCCAAAAGACCTGGTCCGACAGGAACGTCGACAATAGAACCAGTTCTCTTAACAGTTTCACCTTCCTTGACGAGACGATCAGAACCGAACAAGACAATACCGACTTGACCAGCTTCCAAGTTCAAAGCCATACCCTTAACACCGGAAGAGAATTCAACGAGTTCTTCAGCTTGGACCTTGTTAAGACCGAAAACACGGGCGATACCATCACTAGATTATATAAGGGGAATTGAAAGTTAGTAATTGAATATATTTATGACAAGCTTGATATAAAAAGGCGATGGGTGAAAGGTAGTTGTTGTTATAGTCATTGTATATTGATTGGTTGCTATGTTGTTAAACGATGAAAGAGTTGAATATTTTTTTTTTGTTTTGGTATGGAGAAATTGAGCCAATAAGATTTGGTTATCCTTTTGCTGTGTACAATTTTTTTCGGTGTTGTAATTTTTAGTAGGTGAAATTTGAAAAGTAGTGAACCAATAAAATAGCAGAACTGTGCAATAGCTAAAAACAACAGAAAACCAGCACAACCAAATTTCCGAGTCGCCCTTTTAATTTTTATATTGGCAATGTCTATTGTAAAAATAAAAAAAACTTACCCAACAGAGAGAACACGACCGGTTTCACTGAGATCGGCTTCACCAGAAACACCTCTGATGCGTTCTTCGAGGATAGAAGAAACTTCAGTTGGGGTAGCCTTAGCTTCAGCGAATCCTCTTCTAGCAACGAGAGAAGGCTATTTCAAAGAATTAAACATTAGTAATGATGAATTGATTTGAAAACAATTGATTTGACGAATAGAATTGAAGAATTGAGTTAAGATTGATTGAATTTTCTTTAGAATTTTCAAGTTGGAGTTTTTTTTTCAAGTAGAACCAGTTTATTTGTACTTACAGTAGCAAGAGCGAAACGTTGAGTGGCAGAAACACCAACACGACGAGCAGATTGACGAAGGACTGTGCGCAACATTATGAGAGAATGTAGAGAATAATTAGAAAAATGAGGAAATCCAAGAGAGGTCTCTGCGGATGGAGGAAAAGAAAGAGAGTATAAAGGAACTAGGTGAGAAGAAAGAAAAGAAAAAGAGGAGAGAGAGAGAGAAAAAAAGGGAAAAAAATAAAATACAAATAAAAAAAAATTAAAGAAACAAATTGGTGATAGGTCAATCGTTTGGGCTGCTGCTGTTGCTGGTAGTGGTGCAAATTCTGTTATTATTGGCGCTCTGCCATACCAAGACACTATGGGTTTTAGCTGAGGACGTGCAAAAAGACTGCGATTCTGGCTTTTAATTGGACTACCGCAATCCAAAGAATTCCAAAGTTATTCACTCATAATTAGGTAATCTTTAGCTAAGTTCCATGTTCCTATTGGCTGATCTTCTTTTTTGTAGTTAGTGTCCATTTCACGTGATGAGTAAAAGGTACTAAAGATGTGCAATTGCACACATTTTGCCAACAATAATTATGTGACATAATTCTATCATGTGATTTTACTTTTTGTTACAATTACAGTCAACGGGGATACGTAACTGCACGGCTGTGTTTCATGCTTTTTTGTTTGTTTTTATTTGTAATGTTTTACTGTTGCAAGTGCAAATACGGAAAATGGCACAATGTCAGTTTGTTGCCACACACTTTAAAGGATGATCATAATATCTATAGTACTATATACTATAGTATTCACCACCTGCTTAATACTAACTATACTTTTGAATTAAATAAGACCTTGAAAAAAAAAAAACTCAAAGTTTATTTGTTCTTTTTCCTTTTCTTTCCTTTCAAATATTTTTAACATTATTCAAAAAATTCAAGATTTATTCATAATATACCAGTATTTGGTTTGTTTGGGTCTAAAATAAATAAATCTATTGTTGTCTCATACGTTTCATATCATTTTATTAAGTCTGTATCATCAACTAGAAACTATACTTCTAGTGTGGTCCACTTAAGCAGAACACAAAGATACTTTATTTCTTCTTTTTTTTCTTCCCTTAATTTATAATTCAACCTTCTCTTCTATCAACATTTGTCCCATTAAAATCTTGTCAATCTTTCTGCTCTTTTTGTCTCCTCCCCTTCAAAGATGAGTATATATAGATCACCCGATTTCTTAAATAAAAATGAGGACTTGTCTGAATCTCATACCAAAAAGCCTCGCCCAAAAATCATATTCAAGTCTTCAGCCTATCCGCAATACCCTCCAATATTACATACTGATTATCTCTCAAAACATCATAGCAAAGGCTTATCATCATCATCATCACACTTTGACAATACTGCTTTCACCAAAATCCTACAACTGCCTCCTCTAGAATCTATATCACCCCCACCCTCATCATCAGATTCAAGCCTAAATATCCCTCTACTAGTGGGTCTTATCTCTGGTTTCGGAACCTTGTTTTTTGGCATTCTATGTGGTATACTATGGTTTGCTCTTCTGGGTCGTGGTCGAATCAAACTTGGTCCAGGTGGCGCTCCAGGAGAATACGATGACGAGCAGGCTGCTGTAGAAGAAGAAGTTGCAGAACTTGAGGCTATGGATGAAACAACCCGGCAAATCTATCTACGCACAAAGGCCTTTGTTGCCTCCAACCCTCCCAACAGCGCCCGCACAGAAATCAGTCTTGCACAATACCTAACCATCCAAGAAAAGGGTGTAAGTGCCTGGGAATTCGAAGTTGATTTCCCTAATGCAAACTGTTTTGTTGAAGCTAGAACTGAAATCGAATTTTATGACAATAGCACATGTTGCACTCAAACAAATCTCCCCATACCAAAACAAAATGACGTTTACTACTGGGAAGCAAAGATGTTTGAAATGCCTCCTTCGACACTTGTTTCAGTTGGACTCACAACAAAACCATATCCTACTTTCAGGCTTCCCGGGTACAACAAATTTTCTATTGCATATGACTCACAAGGCTGTCGTCGTGTTAACAATTCTCAGAACCCTACATTTGGAAGCAAGTTTCAACAAGGTGATGTTGTTGGTGTAGGTTACAGACCAAGAACAGGAACTGTTTTTTTTACTTACAATGGTAGAAGAATAGATGATACCATTCAGGGAATGCGCTACAATCTCTTCCCCACTGTGGGAGCAAATGGCCCTTGTAAAGTAACTGTAAATTTCGGACAAGCTGGGTTTGTTTATATTGAGGCCAATGTAAAAAAATGGGGTTTAGCTCCTGCTCAAGGAACATTATCGCCTCCTCCTCCATATGGAGCTGAGCGAGATTCTGTTTTATTGGAAACTGGACTTTACATGCCAACTGCAAGCACAAGTACAAGTAATATCAATGTCACCAGCACTGATCCTTCAACATATTCTGGAAATCATCCTATGATCCTTCCTCCACCACCACCTCCACATAATTACTCATCACCAAACACTTTGGTCAACTCAGCCTCGACCTCTGCCACTACAACTCCTCATGCTATCCAACTACATCCATCCTTTTCAAATCAAAGCGTATTATCAGGGCCTCATGATAATAGTAGTACGGGATCCAACATCTCCACTACGACAATTACAATAAATAACAGTATTAATGAACCACCCATGCACCCTGGATCGCCTCCACCAAGCTACACATCAGAAACAGAAGATAATGATACACATGACACCCATGAAACTAGGGATTTAGAACCATCAAATGAAAATATTAGAGATTCAAATAATAGCATTAATCAAGAGGAACATTCAACAGAGCGTGGAGAAGATTCAGATTCCCACAGTTTGCCAGGTTACTCAGCAAATGATGAATCAGCATCACATGAAACTAATAATGCTGATCAGCCACAAATTGTCAATCCATCTACTAGCAATGATGATGTTGATAACGACCCAGAACAATCAGCAGGAGTCTTGACTCAAGATTATGATGACAACCATACAGCATCTTCTCCATTACTCGAAGAATCATCTTTGCCTGTTGATACCACTACTACTGCAGCTTCCTCTATTCAAACATTGGACGATAATAATAATCCAACCAATGCATCATCTTCATTATCTTCACCATCAGCAGTTGATGTAAATGCTGAAGATGCTAATGTATCAAGTACTAAGAAGTCTTTGCATAAAAACAAGAACAAAAATAAGAGTAAAAATAATTCAAAAAGGAAGGGCAACAATCGTCGCACAAAATGATCCTTTTTTTTTTTTGTTCCTTTTGTTTATTAGTTTTTATATAAATATACTTAGTTATCAAATAATTTATTAAAAAAGGACAATTAGTCCTATCAGTAATATTTATTGTCTCATCATATCAATATATGCCAATTTTTTTAAAAAGTTTGATTATTGAAAAAAAAAAATTTATCATATCTAAATTATCGTAAACTATCCCCCTTCATTATTATTCATTATCATATATTGTATGTGTATATAGTATATTACATTTTATTATCTGTCCTATCGTTTTCCTGCTTTTTTCTTACTTGAACCTTCTTCTTCACTACTACTTTCACCATTATTACTTTCATCTTCTTCTTCCTTTTCTTCTTTGATTCCAAGCATTGCTGCTGCAAATCCTTGTACATGTTCTGTGACTTGTATCGTTTCTTTTGGACCTTGTTTAAGAGAATTTTTTTCTAATAGTTGAGTTTTTGATTGTGATGATGATGGTGATGAAGAAACAGGTTTAGTGACGTTGTTGAAAATACCATTCGTTCCAAGAGCGTTCCACATTCTGGCAAGCTCATTGATTTTTGTCATGCTGGTACGGAAACATGTTCCAGAAACTGGGTCGTAGGTCTTGACATGGACGATTGATGTGTGTTTTGGTGGTTTGGTAGAAGTGGAGTCGGATTTTTTGGGATTTTTGTGTTTACGAGAAAGTTTGTGAGAATATGTCACTGTTACTCGTGTCTATTTAGCTGAAGTTAGTTACCGCTATTTTTATTTATTTTTTCTAATTATTTAGCTAGTTGTTTGAAGAAATGTGTACTTACAGTATCTGGACGAGATGCAATTAATTTTTGAGAATTCTCAATAAATGTATCTAGTTGAAGTTTTGCTGGCATTTTTTATTTATATTATTTTTTTTGTTTTCTTTTTGTATTAATATGATTCCTCCTATTCAAACTAAAATGAGTATTAATTTGAAAAGCCAAATAAGTTATTTGTTGTTTGGTTTAAGATTTGGATATAAGATAAGTGGATGATGTATATACTATATGAGATCAAACAATAAAAAAATGGTGGAAAAATCATTTTTGTCTTTTTTTTTTCAGGTATTGTGGGAAGGTTGGAATTTTTCAATGGCTCATCACCCTAACCCAATAATTGAATGAGTCTGTTCTTTTATGATGACTTTTTTTTCAATCAGATCTAAATTCAAAATCAAAAGAAATCCTTAATAAATTAATTATTTATGATTAGTATTTATATTATTGATTTGAATATTTAATGTAGAAAGGTTAAAAATTGATACAGCTCTTCAACCTTTTTTCTCTAGATTGACTGGTCAGATCAAAGATTTGTACTTTTGACTGAGCAAGTTTAGTTTTTGATAGATGTTGAGTTTAGTCTATAATAAACTCATCAGTGAAATATTATTGATTTGACATTTAAATCTATGATTCTTCGTATCTTTGTATATAGTCTAAATTTCTATATAAATGCTTTTGTAAACGGTATGTTTGATTTGTTTTTTTTTAATTATATTAGTAAGATGGATCTTTCAAGTTCATATTGTATCCATTTACCTTTTATATTGTTAAGCATCACAAGAACTGTAAAAGAGAACAATTAAACACCCAAAATTGTATTTGGTCTGTGAAAAATCCTCGAATTTTGAATTTCTTGAAACTAATTTAATTATATATAAAAAATAAAAAGAATAAAAACAAACAGAAACAAAAAAAAAAAAAAAAAAAAAAGTATCCTTATTTTTATATAAATAAAATAAATTAAAATCATAACATTACTCGTATTTAATTAGCAAGAGGACTGAAGGGATGGGTAGCAGTAGGAGCGGTAGGAGATTCAATATGAGTGTTTGATTGAGAAGGAGTTCCTGGAACTTGAGCATTTCCTGGGTTTCCAGGGAGAGAAGTAGCACTTTGATTAGCAGAATATGGGTGATGTGATTCAGGAGAATATGGGTCCTCAACTTGAGCGGCTTCGGCATCAGGGTTGTTGACTTGGGTTTGAGAAGTGTTGGAAACCACACTATTTCGACCCAGTGAAGCATTAGCAATACCGGCAGTGACATTGGCCATGTTCTGTTGGTGTTGAAGTTCTTGTTGAGCAAATGAGTTTTGTTGCATTTGGAGTTCTCTATTTTGTTGCTCAATCTGTCTTTGTAGCATTTCGTGTTCTTCTGCTGAAGCCACAAATGAGCGTTCCTTAGCTATTCTAGCCTCCATCTCCTTAAGTTCTTTTTCTCTAGCTAACAGCTCCATTCTCTTTTCATTAATCTCACGTTGGACTCGCATTTCAACTTCACGAAGCTTCTCTTCCTCTCTTTGTAGTTGTTCTTCCTTTAACAAGTAGGATTGATTGGCTAGATCTTCAGGGTTGAGTAAAGCACTTTCACGAGGATCGCCAATATTTTGAGATAACTTTTCAGTTCTGTAGGTTTCATATAAAAATACGTCAGTCAAATCCTTCAAGTCAGCCATGTGTGATCCCAAAATAGCTGCACGAAGAGTGGAGAAATCTGAAAAATCAGGATCTTCAATATCAACGATACCCCAAGGATACTTGCGGGCACGAATAACCTTTCCTTTATGTTCAATTATATCGGTAGATGACACGATGGCAAATGGAAGCATTGATTTCAATTGAGAATTTTCCTCAATTGTTTCAGCATCATCCTCTTCAATATCATAAGGAAAGTTATAAATAGGAATGTTGTAATGTTCAATGTCTTCCATGGTCATTCTTTTGGTAGCTGCCAATTCAGCAGGGGTCATTGAATCGGCTCTGCCAATGACTGGGATAACGTTAACACGCTTTGATAAACGCTTCATAAGTTCTACATCCAGCTCACGAAGGCCATGGCCAGTAGGTTCAATGAAGTAAAGTAAAACGTGAACACGGTTATCTTTGAATCTTGGGTTACGTTTGATTCTTGACTCCTCAGCCAAGATCTCATCATACTGAAGTTCCAAGTATTTCAAGATTTCACCAAAGCATTGTTCGTTGTCAATATTGTCGCCAAATCCTGGTGTGTCTACAACAGTAAGAGTGATTCTGGTCCCATCCTCTTCATCCATCTCTACTGTAACAGGGTTGATTTGGATTCCTGGTTCAATGTGGGCCTTTGTGGGGTCGAATGTCTTGGGCCCTTGTCCAGTAATGACATTGATGGACTCACCGAGCGTCGAAGAAGAATTGTTAGGATGCTTAATCGAGTTTAAATCAGGTAGGGATTTTGAAGCTTCGTGTGCAAGAACTGTTCTGCCACAGAGGGTATTGACAAATGTAGTTCTGCCAGTACCTGAAGCACCACAGACCATCATTGTGAATTGAACACCTTTCTTGACGTGTTTCTTACGTCTCATCTATATTTCTTAAAATGTTAGCAAATTGACAAGGTTTAAGGATAATATATTATGATAAATTTTGTTGTACCCCTTAATTTTGATCTGAATTTCTTTTGAGTGTAAAAAGAGGATAGAAAAGAATCAAAATGATAGAAGATAAACAAAAATCAATATGGACTTATTCAAAAAGCAAAAAAAAAAGGTACATACCTCATAAGTAGCTACTGAAGGCATTTTGTATATTTTACTTCAGTTTTTGTCAATTTAATATAATTCGGAATAAAGCAAGCAGCAAAACGGTTTAAAAAAACTTTCACAAAGGATGTTAAAAAAAATTGAAGTTTCTGATACTAAGTGAAAGGTTTTATTGAATATTATAATGCTCAAAGTCTCTATCACTCTTTATGAGTAAAAATTTGTGTGAATGATGGTGTAGAAATAAGAGAATGAATTAGAAATGTATGTAAAAAAAAATCAAAAACTAGGCTAAAGGAGAGACCAAAATAAACAAACAAGGAGGTTTGTGTAATAGTTAATTCCACGTTGGTAAATTGAGCACAGTCTCCACTTTTTCTCACAGTACAGCACTATGTTACAGTTTATGTTACAGACATTGTTACACATTCTTCACTTTTGACAAACTTTATCAGTACTGAACTAATACTAGCAACTTTAGCATCTACATAAAATTTATTAGCATCGTTAAACTTCCTTTCTCAATTTGAAAAAAGTAATTGATATATAATGTAAAAAACAATAGTGACAACCGTGGGATTCGAACCCACGCCTCCGGAGAGACAAGGACCTTAACCTTGCGCCTTAGACCAACTCGGCCAGATTGCCTTTCTTGAAAAAACATTTTCCTAGCCAATGAAAACATATGAATATAGAAAACGATTAAGAAAGTAAAATAAAAAAACTATAAAAATTTGAATGTCTAAAAGCTTTTGATAGATCTTTATAAAGCTATATACGTTAAAATTACACTGGTCAACAGATTAATAAATAGAAAAGTAAATGGTTAAAAAAATACTCTATCAGTATACTAGAAGGTTTATTCATCATCTTTCTCATTTCCCAAAATCCCCGTTATATCCTTTTCTTTCTCAGTAAGATGAATTCTATGACCAAAGAAACGATCCCAAAGAGAGTCAGTCATTTGATAGAAAATCATAAAACAAACAGCAAGACCTCCAAGAATATTGACAACTCTGACTGCAAATTGAACAAATGGTAGTCTCTTATCTGTGATGTTTAGAACAATTGGTTCGATGTCATACTTGAAGTATATTCCAGGAGGTGTGGGTGAAGATGACGAACCCATGATCTTTCTAAAATATTCTTCAGTGGAATGAGGTTTTTTGCTTCCTTTGCCAGAGTCTTTTTGAGATTTTTCAAAAGTTTCTATTTCCTCCATTATTTCATCATCATCATATTCATAATTGTATGACAAATCTCTAATTTGTTCTGTCACTGCATACTGATTAGTACTTACATGACGGAATGTTACAGACGATGTATATCTGGTAGGAACAATCGATAAAAAATATTGGTATGAGGAAGCTGCAGAGATTTCATCTTTGAGCTTTTGGAAAATCTTTCTTTTAAGACTCATGGGAATTTCATTGGCCCCTTCCTTTTTATCAGCCTGAAATGGAAAAAACTCTTCAAGGTAATAAGCAAAACGTCTAAAAAGAGTTTTTTTAGGTAGTCTGCTCCTTGTTCCATCTAACGGATTGGTCATCTTTGGATAATATTCACCAAATGATAGCTCATCAATATAATGTGTAAAGTTCAATGATGAGAACGTAGCAACTTGAGGTTCAAGTGATAGTAAATCAACTGCGTTAAAATCTGGTGATTTGGGTATTTTGTCAGCATGACGGTTCAGAATCTTGTCAACTTCTACCTTACGAGCCTTTTTACTACTTAAAAGCATTCGATATTGTCTAGGCAAAATCATCCCTGAATGAAAAAAAGGCTTTGATATGATATGCAAATTTCCTTGTACCTTAGTAACTGGAATACTTCCATAGATCCTACAACCATGGTTTCCATCAATAAACTCTTGTAAAGAAATCACTGGTCTGTTGCCTCGAGTGAGTGAAGCAAATGATCTAGATTTTGATCTAGTTGGAACTTTGTTAAATTTGTTTTTGTTGCTAGTTTTTGAAAGAACTGAATAGAGACTCTCTTTACGTTTGGCAAGACTATGTGCATGTAGATCATGAGCAGAATGATCATGTCCTTTCTTGTTTAAAAGAATATTTTCTTCGTGATCGTTTTCATCTTCTTCGTCGTCTTCGCAATGATGATCATCATGTACTTCTTCTACAGGGCCAGTAAAGTCCACAGGATCCATCTGTAGCAATTCAGAAGCAAATAGTCTGTCATTTGACTGATCCAGTACGTTAACTATTAGTGACTGGCATGTTGATGCTACTGTTATATCAACATTTATTTGCATATTAGTCTCAACAGTATTATCCCCATCTATACTGAATGTCTGAGTTTCAATTGTCTTTAAGAAACTCAAAAGAACAAAGCGAACTATTATAATGAATAATATTATTTGGATAAATATGCTAAGCTTTCCTTGCGACGTTCGAAAAGAATAATGCGATGACACCTTGGCTAGAAGTTGGTAAATAAAAGGGAAAGGTAAAAGTTTGCTAATTAATATACAAATTCATAATTTGATGAACAATCAAATAAGGCATACGAAAGGCATCAAACGACCTGAGTGCTTTTGGAAATGCAGGGTCCATGATTGTTATGGGTGAAGGATGAGTGATCTATTCTATAACACTAAAGGTGGATTAGTTTAGGTACCAGGGATAAAGCCACGACTAAATGTATGACATTACAAATTATATGACAATACCGTTATTGTGAACTTTAATATGTTTCTTGTTTGAGATAATAAGAAATACACTCAAAAACTACTCAACTAGATAGGATTTGAAAAATCTGGGCTAATCAGAATTGTGATTGAATCAGCGTGGGAATTTTAGGACAAGACTTGAGAGATTTTTTTTTTTCAATTGTAATAGAGAGTCTGGTGATGAAGAAAGAAGCACGATCTGATGGAATACTATATTATCTATCATAGTAAGGGAAATTCATCTAGAAAAGACTGATTTTGACATGTGAAAAAGAAAGAAAAAAATACCACTTTTATATAATAGCTTTATAAAAAATCCAAGTTTTTCCATCTTAAACCTTACACCATATCTCTGTTAATTTTGTTAATGCCTCATTTGATATCACATTTATAAACACCATGCCTTTCGTTCAAGCAAATCTTGACGATTTCTCCAAACCCCCTTCAGCTACACCATGGTTTTTTTATCATTCAGAGGCTCAAATTGATGATCCTGCTTTCTGTCTCCCAACTCCCCCAGGACCAACCACAGCAGCTGCTGCTCTTACTTCAACCACATTTTCATTTGGTGCGTCAGAATCGACTGAGAATTCAGAAACTGTCAAGGCCTTAGCATCTACCATCAATTCAAATGAAGCAAATAAAAAGGACACCGGTACTCTATCTTCGAAACTGAGCTGGTTCCAATCGAAATCGGCCGCCACTAAAATTTACAAAGAAATGGAAAGTATGGAGAAAGAGGACAACAGTCTCAATAACGATGAAGATGAAAACAGGGTTTCTGACGCGAGTGAAAAAGAAAACGCTAAAACGGCAACACCTTTATCATCAAAGAAAAAAGAAAAAAATCTAAAGCCAGAACCACCGGTTTTTGCTACAGCCAGCTTTAGCGGAGCATTCGTTCCAAACACAGGCTCATGGACTGCTTTTAATCCAAACAACAACAAAGAGATTGAAGAGGTTTACCAAAGATCGCTGAAAAAAAATCCAGAAAATGATGAAAATGATAAAACAGAAAAACAAGACGAAAAAAGGACCAATGAGGACGAAGAAGAAGTTCTCGTAGGTTATAAGCGTCTTTATAAAGTGTGTGTAAAAGAGCGCTTGATCAAACCTGTTTTTTGGCACCCTGTCCGTGATGTATCGCACGTTATACGAGCAGAATGGTTTTTCTCTTCATCTTTAACACCTGTTGAGCCTTCACTAGAGGAAGCGGTTAGCAAAGCATTCAACCGTATCCGACCTTGGTCTAGAGAATATATTGAAGAACTTAAAATCGGTTTACAGGTTCCTGAAGCATTTGATAAGATTAAAGTGCCCATCACATTTACTCTTACGTCAGATAAACCAGAACAACCACCCACCACGTATAATGTTTTTATTGTGTTTGCTCCATGTTTACCTAGTCGAGAGGAAAATGCCAGCGAGAAAACACAGACTGAGAAAGAAACAACTGATGACGATGATTCTGAGATTGACGTAACTGATATCAAAGAAACCCCATCATTACCATCTGCCAATACCACAGATACAGATGACTCTGTTAAAGTGAATTTTCAAAAATACCCTATTGCATATGTTTTTTCTTCTCAATTGGGTGTATCTTCCATGAACCCAATATCATACTTAACCAATCCAACAAATACTCAGATTATATCATGTTTGCTTTCAGGTAGAACTCCAAGTAGTACACTTGCCATTATTCAGCGATATTTCAATTTCAAGGAATGGAAAAAAATACGTGGTTTTCCAGAGCGTCCAAGTGACGAACTTGGTTATACACCTCCAAAAATCACAGAATTAATTTTTGTTATTCATGGTATTGGACAAAAACTAACTGAGCGTTTAGAAAGTTTTGATTTCACATTTGCCATTAACCGATTTAATATTCTTATTGCAGATCAACTCTCATCCCCGAATATCCAACAGTACTTGAAGAAAAATACCAACATTGTAGCAATTCCTGTTCATTGGAGACGAACCTTAGACTTTGATGCTTTGAAAAATCAAAGTGAGGATCAGGATACTGGAAAGACATTGTTCACCCTACAGCAAATTACAATGGGTTCTATCCCAGCTATTAGAAATATTATTAGTGATGTTATGTTGGACATTCCATACTACATGTCTCATTATAAGAAGCTTCTTATCAAGGCTACAGTTAATGAAGCGAATAGATTATATAAGCTCTTCTTAAAGTATAATCCTGATTTCGAAGACTATGGAGGCAGGGTTCATGTTATAGGGCATTCATTAGGCTCTGTTTTAGCATTGGATATTCTTTCAAGTCAGCCAACTGACGTCCGTATTTATAGACCTAAAAAATCAGATACTGAAGATGAACCGCTTCATTTTTGCTTCAACACCCATAATGTGTTTTTCTGTGGGAGTCCTGTCGGATTCTTTCTATTGTTGGAAAACTCGAGCTTGATTCCAAGACAATTGTACGAACAAGAAATGTATGAAGCCCAAGTATCGAGATATGAATACCAAAAGACCACTATGGAGATGTTTAAAGAAAAGCTTTACTTGTTCAATCCACTGAAAAAGGCTGTTGAAGATGGGGACTTGTCAAATGGATCTAATCGACGCATCAAGTCTGCCGGAAGTTTTAGTGAAAATTTTGATGTTCCTAATTACTACCCCTATGGATGTATGGGTCTTAAAAAGATCTACAATGTGTTGCATTATTCAGATCCCATAGCATATTGCTTAAATCCTACAGTTGACCCAGAATATGCCGAATCTATAGATCAAGCAATATTGGCTTCAGAAAAGATGTTTCCTCTTGTTTCAAAACCCCCTGCTTCTTCTATTGCAAACAGTTTTAATAGAAGTCTTTTCCGAGCTTCTGCATCTTTATTGTCGTCAACAACATCCAAGCCAATTTCGACACCATCTCCAACACCTTCTGTACAATCGCTGCCTATAGAAACCACACCAGCGAAAGCATCGACGACATCTGCTGTAACAGAAAGATCAGGTGGCTTTATGAATTCTATTACATCCAAACTACCGGATATTTTTACTAATCCTCCGTCAATGACATCTACAAATACAGAAGAAACAATCTCCCCCACACCTGCCTCATGTCCAGCATCATTAGCAGGGTCAGATGTAGAAATGGATTCTGTTAAGAATAGTGACGAAGAAGAAGAAGAAGATGCATTAATGGGCGATGAATCTCCCAGTATAGACCTTTCAGAAATCAAGCCTACGAAGACAACTGATCCAGAAGATCCAATAACAGAAGCGACTTCAGAAGTAACAAAAGAAGAAAAAAAAGTATCTTCTACAGAAGTCAGAAAACGAGACTTGGAGGAGGAAGAGGAAGAAAAGAAAGCCAAAAGTAAAGAATTTGAACAGAATTTGAAAAAGTTTAAAAAGAAGAGTCAGCAATTTAGAGCAACTCCAACTGTACCATCTCCTCCAACACCGACGAAAACAAATGGTAATATGAAAGAATCTACGCCTACACCTACTCCAACTAATAAAGGAATTGAACCAATTGCTAATAGCGAAACAGAGCTTGATGAAGATCATAACGAAGAAGAAGAAGAAGATGATGATGATTATGAGTTTGATGGTTCACTTGCTTATGCGAAAAAGAAAATGCACATGTTGAATGATAATGGACAAGTGGATTTTGTGATTCCATTGGTTGGTACTTTGGAAAACCAGTACCTATCAATGTTGAGTGCACATGGTAGCTACTGGGATTCTAAAGATTTTGCACGACTAGTTGCCATTGAATGTGGAAGACCATCAGGTCGTAAATATGCATTAGAACAATATTCTGCAAAACCCAAAAATCGAAAGAAATAGAGAATATGTTTATTTATGTTTTTTTTAACATTATTTATTGAAAATGGAATATATAATAATAGTATATAATATTAAGTCTAATAATGTTTATAATTTTAGCATATCAAAAAAAAAAAAAAACTTTTAAAATTACTAATGATGTTGATGATTTATTACAGAAAGGAATGACTATTATTGAAACAAGAGAGTGGTATTTTTTTTTTTTTTTTTTGTCTTAAAGATATTATTATTAGGTGTACGAGATGAAAAAAAAAATTATCACAGCAGAACTTTTTTTTTTTTTTTGAATTTTAGGGTATTATTTCTATTTATTTATTTTTGGTAGGTTGTTTGGTTGGTTATAAAATTATTGATAAATGGGGTAGTAGCTTTTGTAAGGTTAGTGTAGTAGTAGTAGTAGTGCTTTATATGGTCAAATGATGTTTTTGTTTTAAAAAAAAAAATTTCTTTTTTTCACCACTACTATTGTTTAAAAAAAAATAATCAGGCCCAAAACCCTTACTCACTCACACACTCTCTTCTCTGTTTATACAAAGATCCAAGCAAATCCAAATAAAACAAAGGCACCTAGATAAAGAGAAGATAAAACCTTCATTTTAAAACTAGAGTCAAAAGCAACCAAAGTTAAAGCACCGGAATTTTCATTTGTTTGGAGAGAGCCAGCAACAACAGAGTTGGTAGTAGCAGAGGTTTTTACAGGGCGAGGAGAAGGGGTTGGTGTAATGGTCATCAAGACGTAGGTGACCCTAGTCATGGTGCGAGTGGATCCTGAGGAAGTTTCAAGGACAATGTCGGTGACTGCACTGGATGTAACGATGGTGGTACTTGGAGAGTCAGTAGTATAGATTACGTCGTCATCTTCACTACTACTTGAGGAAGAAGAACTTTCTTCCGAAGTTGATTCCGACTCTTCAGATGTGGTGGTGGTGGTGGTGGTGGTTGAAGATTGTTCCGTTTCTGTGGTTGTTGAAGATGACTGTTCTTCTTCACTGCTGGTTTCGTAAACTGTTGATGTAGTGGATTCAGGTTCAGATGAAGATGGTTCTTCTGTAGTAGTAGATGATGAGTCTTCTGTGGAGGAGGAAGATTCTTGCTCAGAAGAGGTAGTTGAAGGAGCTTCGGAAGATGCAGATGAAGTTTCCGGTGTGCTTATTGTAGATGATTCTTCGGATGACGATGTTGTTGTTGGAGTCTGAGAGACGGTCGAAGTCATTACAGTAACATATGTATATGTGCTATCGTATGAAATTGAAGAGGTTGTGCTGTTGAATCCACTGTTTTCATCGGCAGCGACTTGACGTTTGTCCTTATCAGAGGCATCATCTTTTTTAGAGTGCAACTGGAGGTGGAGTTTGGCTGGAAGCAAAAGTGCCTGTAACGGTGAGAGCCATGGATGGAGTCGATCGCAATCCTTATTATTATTATTATTATTCTTGTTTACACTTTCATCAGAGGCATCTTTAGTTGTAGCATCTGTAGATTGAGATTTTTCTTGATATACCTCAAGAGAAGAAACCTCAGGGGATACAGGAGCTGCACTGACAATACTAGAGCTAGCAGCAGCGCATAAAATTATAGTTGAAAGAAGAGTTTTTTGAACCATGATAATATTTAGTGTTGGTGATAATAATAAAAAAAAAAAGAGAAAGAAGGAAAGAAAGGATTCTTTCAAACTATTATATAGAATGACAAATAAAAAAAAATGATTTGAATTATGACAAATCTGAGATATTTTTAGAATTTACCAAAAAAAAAACCTCTTTCAAAAACTGTTTAGAAATTTTGTTTATTTTTTCCCTACCAGCTGCATTTATCTAAATAAGGCAAACAGAAACAGTGTGCGATCTGGCTGGGAAAAGTATGGGATCCACAGATCGTACGGCTCTTAACAGTGACCAATCAATTGAAACTTTAAACTCTCCCTCCCAGTAACCATATGACATCATAGTTAACGCTGAATTTTTTTTTTTTTCATGTACATTGGTAGTAGTACCATGGTCAAGGGGGAGAAAGAAAAAAAATTTTACACATGCTGTATTTCATTACTATATTATTATTATTTTTTTTTTTACTATTATAATCAAAAATTAAAATCTAGATTATCCATCCATCCAAGCAAATCGTCTCCCTTGGTGTCCATCCAATCAATACCCTGTATCAACGTGTCCAAATGCAAGGGGTCACTCGAACTACCTGTAGTATCATAGAATGGCGTGTTTGCATGAGCAATTGCTGTCTGTTGTTGTTGTTGTTGTTGAGGAGGTGGAAGATCTTGTCTTTGTTGATTCACTTGATTTTGTGAATACATTGGTATTGGTATATTACTTGTGTCAATTGTTTCCGACTGCTGTGTTGAAAAATTGCCACCAACCTGTTTCTGTTGCTGAATTTGTTGATGTTGATGAAGAAGCTGTTGAAGTATCTGTTGTGACATGTCCGACACTGGCTTATTATTGTTATTGTAATTATTATTACCAGTATCTTGGTTGTTGCTGTTATTATTATTATTATTTTGATTAGTCGTACTATTATTATTATTATCGTTTTGACTCATTGTTTTTTCGCTAACAGTATTATCAATTTCTATAGTACCCGCAGCATCTGGTCCTCCAGTGGCAAGCATAGTAGATGGATCTCCTAGTCCCGCAAGAGGTGTCGTATTGACCATAGAACCATCAGGTCCATTATTATAGTCACCAATCACTTTACCTTCATTGTTATTTTGGTACGAAATATTTGAATGTGTAGGAACTAGCGTTGTAACTGTTGTTCCGTTGGGTGTCGTAGTTGTAGTGGTAGTAAAGTCATCTTTAGTAATTTGATTGTAAAATGGCAAAGGAGGTACAGAATCAACATGGCTACCGGGCATAGAATTTATTGTATTAAATGAGAACTGTGACAAATTTCCCAGAGGATTATTACTGTTATTATTATTGTTATTATTGTTAGTATTCCCATTGTTGTTGTTGTTTGTACCATTGTTATTCATTCCAGCTTGAGCTGCAGCAGCAGCTGCTGCTGCTGCGACAAACTGCGCCGCATGCGTTGATGATGACCCTATTCCACCCCTTCGTCTGGCCTCATGAATAGCCCAGATCAGCTCATAAAACAATGAGGCTGTTAAATGAGACCTCATTCTTGTTACAATCCCCGGGGCTTTAGTAAAAAGTTCTGGATGCGTGATTATTACAAAATTCAGCTTTTCCAAAACCTTAGCAGTTCTAGAAATATCATTTTGTACATCCTTCCATGCTGTCAACATGTTTCTAAACAATCTGTGTACAGTTACAACAGACTGTCGTGCGCTTTCAACATATTGAGGAAGTAACAGTGGTGACAAATGAAGTCGGAATAAAATAAATGCCGCGAGACTAACAGGATGCCGGATATAAATTGGATATTCTATAATTCGTCTCTTTTCTGCAAGCCCACTAACCAACGTAACAACTCGCGTAGCAGCATGGTATGCCTTGATTATATAAATAGTCTGGTCTTGAATTGGCGTCTCAGGAAGAAATGAAAAAACGCAAATCATCATTTTTAAATAGAGTGAGTATATTTCAACAAACACATTATCGGTTCCTAATTCGCCGACAAGACGGTCAAGTTCTTGCTCTAAAATTCCCAATGTTGAAAATCTATTTTTTGGCTCTAAAGTACCATCTGGAGAAGTCACACTAGATCCCATCAGGTTGACTAGTTTTGAACAAAACATTGCTAGGCAAGCTAGTGATCGAAACGATTGGGGCAAGCTTGTGTCTGTCCTACTTACTTCTAGCAAATAGTCCATAGGCATATTTGGTGGCAACCCAAGGTTGGCGCACCATACCTGTTCCATGAAAAATATGGCAATCCATGTTCGGGTTCTCCATTTCTCGGCATCTGGCAAGCTGACCTGTGTCCGGCTAAATTCGTATATGAATTTACCTCTATGTAGACCTAACTGCATGGCCAGTGATTTTGCTAATGTAATAAATCGATATGAACAGTCATCCAAAACCTTCTCATTTGGAAGCGGCCAGTTGCCTAGAATCAGTAAAGCCTGTACAATATGTGTTGAACGTGGAGTTTGGATCCAACATGTTTCAATAGCAAGCTGTTTGATCAAAGAGCATAAACTATTATATAGTGTTGGTGTGGGTTCAGACAGTGAGGCTGTTAGACATACAGTCCAAAACAATAACTGTGATTGTTGATACAATTCCGCTGCAGAGTTAGATTGAATGATAGGTAAAAATGGCAAATATTGTGTCATGAATCGTTGATGAAGCTCCTCAGCTTGGTCGTATGAAAGACGAACATCACCTACAACATAGTCTGGGTGTTCTGTTGACACAGAGGTGTGTCTTGAATATATGTCCCCATTGGATGAGGTCGTATCTTTTGGAGATTCCTTTTTTATTCTTATAGGCAAATGTGTACCCATATTATTGTGGACAGCGCTGTTGGAACTATTTATCGAATTTGATGAAGGTAATGAAGTGTTTCTAACAAGCGGAGACGTAGATTTAGACCTAACACTTAGAGAAATATTTGAATTTATCGATTTGTTACTATTTAGATCGATGTTTGTACTATCTAAGCCAGCACTGTTGATTTGTGTATTCTTATTGGAGTTTGATGGGGTGTCCGAGGAGGTTGTACCGGATGTGATTGGTGGGGATACAGTGGATTTAGACGAAAGTTGAAATTCTGAATTATTGTTGTGATTGCTTGGAGATGGTGTAGTATTTTGGGCTTGTATGGTTGCTTGGAGGAGTTGTTTGAGCTGATTGTTCGAATCTTCACCTACTTGGTTGGTCAAGTCACCATTTTGAGGGTTATTTTGACTGTTGAACACGGCTGCTGCGGCTGCTGCAGCATCCGGGTTTGTACTAGCAGTTTTCTCCAAAACAGAGGCTAATATAGATTCTCGTTGTTGAAGTTCAGCCAGCTGTTGTTTTAGATGCGAAATGTCGTCTCTGAGTGACTGGACTTGTCCACCTTTATGAGGCTTAAACAGGGGATCAACTACACATTTTCTGTCAGTGCGAGCACATCTAGTACAAGGAGCAGGAAAGACCTCGAGGGCATTGCATTTGATTTTCTGCTGTCTACAATGAGTGCATGAACGGATCGGTCGAGGTCTAGAGTGACCAACGGCTCCCAATGATGGAGAAGTTGATCCGCCAGGCAATGGAGACGGAGATGCCATGCTATGAAAGTTATTTGCGGCTGCTGAATTTAACAGAGCTATTTTTGAACCGGCGTTTGTTGTTTGACCATCA
Organism: Magnusiomyces sp. LA-1; assembly: GCA_029678045.1. Lineage (NCBI taxonomy): Eukaryota > Fungi > Ascomycota > Dipodascomycetes > Dipodascales > Dipodascaceae > Magnusiomyces > Magnusiomyces sp. LA-1. The sequence continues at coordinate 6,828,049 of CP115648.1, read as the reverse complement.
TTCCGAGTATTGAAAGATCCTGCTCGTTTCAAAGTTTTATTTGATCCCGCGTTGCTTTCGATATGTGAAAAATTAATTGCACTACTATGCCTTCTAACTGATTTATTGTTTTTGTTAGTTTGCTCCGGGGATTTGGGAGCAATTAATGGGGCTATTTTGGATGTGTTACACTCTTGTTCTGTAAAAGGGGTTAGTAAATGTTTAAATCAGACTAGAAATATTTCATTTTTTTTTTTTTTTAAAAAAATTCATTCTATTACATGTTTAAAGACAAAAAAAAAAAAAAAATGCATTCTGAAATTCAAAGAAAAATGAATCACATACCTGAATGGTGGCTGGTTGGGTTCAATCTGGGGCTTTCAGATTTCAGTATGGTGGGGGGTTTTTTAATTATTGACGAGGCTTGCTGTTTTGAGTCAAAGTCGTAAGAGGAGCGTGAAAAGGAAGCTAGATATGACTTTAAAGAGTCTGATTTATGATCTGATGATGAATTTTGCAAAGATGACAGAGGCTTTAGTGACTCCATAAGAGGTTGTTGTTGAGACGTATTTGTGAGAGGGGTAATGGAGCTTGGTGTGAAAGATGGCGAGATCTGCCTTTTGTTTGAGGGTTGTATGGCAACATTAGTCGTTCGTGAATAAGCACGTTTTTTTGGATTGCTACGAGATGTTGTTGCTGAAGAATCTTCAGTTCGATGTTTTGGCAAAGAATCAGATTCAGGGCTTTTTAAAGGCTGGGAGTCTGGAGGTTTTGAAGATTTGGTTAATTCAGATGTGGAGGAAGAGCTATGTGGCGGATCTAATGCTGAGCATAGTTTAGGAGACTCCATTGTGGCAGTAATAAACAAGTATCATAAATGGTTATTCTAATGACAATTGAATATTAAACTGTAAAAAAAAATTTGTATGTTGGATGAAAAAATAGTAGTAGAATGGAAAAGGAAGTGAAAGCAAACAAGTTTTTTTTTTTAAAAAAAAAAATCAAAAACTAACTATATAAAATTTTTTTCTTGGAGAAGTTTTAATCAAAAGTTGAAAATCAAAAAAACGGTTCCAAAGTTGCACTGTGATTTAAAAAGCAAAAAAAAAAAAAAAAAGAAAAAGCTATAAACAGGACCTGGCGTAGGCAGCTTTAGTATATTGAATGCAATGCGATATAGTTGTTTTTTAAACGCGTAGAGAAACTACCAATGTATTTTCTTTAGAGCCCCATGATGACGAGAAAAAAGGCGAAACAATAAAATTCAATAAAACCTGTGACTTTTTATTTGGGGATGAAATTTTGGAGGATGCAAAAAAAAAAAAAAAAAAAAAAAATTGGGTTATGGCGAAACTGTAATTGCACTCCATGTAACAATGACATAACTACAACTACTATAATAATAACTGGTAATGTTTAGTTCTCTATAGATATCTGTATATATATTATGGCAAGGTCGAAACAAAACCATATCAAGCCTCAACATTCGCAACTGCGGGTTTCTCTTCTGCAGTTGTAGTAGATGGAGGAGGAATTGAAGATATGACAACTTGCTCCTCATTAACAAGGCCTTCAGGAAGAGCTGGAGGATGGACAGCAAAAGTCAAGTATGAGGTATGACTTTTCAGCTCATATTCAACTCTTGATACATCTCTCCATTCAAATCGCTCATCTCCTTCTTTAATTCTCATTCCTTTACCCCATGGGTTATATCCTCTAATTTTGCTGGATGATTTGTTTGAGGTGTTATTATCTGTCGTTTCCCTTTGTTCTTGTCCTGCAGACAAATCTTCCTCTTCAACTGTAACATCTTCTAAAACAATATCTTCGTCTTGTTCCTCTTGTTTCTGTACACCCTTCTTTTTATTTTCTAGTTCCTTTTGTATTCTGTTGTTTCGTCTTCGTAAGCCAATAATTCGTCTTCTCTTGACATCTCTTAATCGTTCAACTGCATCATCAACACCACGAATCATCTCTTTATGACCTTCCCATCGCTTAGAACTGACCTCTACCATTTCGATCTTTCTCCAGCCTTCACGCTTTAAAGTTTCAACTGTTCGGGTTACCTGCTCCATACAAGGAGAAAAACAGCATATTGATGTTTGTTGTGCAGTATCCATGACATCTGCTAAATGTGGAATTGCTAACCAAGGTGAAGGTAGATCTAAAAATACAGAGCTGGCTTGTAGTGATAAAATAACTTCTTCTTCACCCTTTTCATTTTTTTTTGTAATTGGCTTCAATGTTTTTCTTACGGATTCTGGATCCATTGCATTATCAATATTGGGCTTTAAAAATCCATCTTGACATACATCACGATGAGTTATAACAGTATTCTGATGAAGTTTATGCTGAGTGATTTCGATTAATGCTTCCTCATATCTTGGCTTGTGAAATTCAAAAGTAAAAAGTTGGCCCTTTTTGTTGATGGTTCTTGCTAAAGCATGTGTGAATGAGCCTGAACCTGTACCAGCTTCTATCACTCGGCTGCCAGGTCTGATCCCTAATCTCTGAACAATATAAGATGCATCTGGAGTATATACGATTTGTGTTCTGTGTCGAAGAGATAATGACCATAATTCAGGTGTTGGTGCAATAACATGAATGAAACCACGACCAGTACTACCTGGAATCTGAGATCCAAATGGCTTTCCAATTATTTTGTCATGAGGAAAAGATCCATATTGGGAGTGAAAGACTTCACCTGATTTTATGAAAATTGGACGAATATTAGATCGATTCATCCATGCAAGAATGAGATCTCCATCTTTAATAGTATTATTTGCCTCTAAAAACGACATTTTTAGTTTTGAATTTTGATTAAGGCTGGATTGAAAAAAAAAAACTAAAAATTTTTGTTTAAATTTCACAAAAAGAAAAATTGAAAAAAAAAAATTTCGAGCAAAAGTAAATAATCATGTGACTGAATATTCCTAACATTTCATTTCCAAAGTAATTTTGTTAAACAGGACATAAAACTATTCAAACTACGTTATAATACATTTATTTTCTATTTTCTAATAAAAATCTTCTTGGGTTTTTGAGGAGCTGGAGCAGCTGCACCTGGTGCCATTCCAGGTAATCCTCCAAACATGTTCTTGGTAAGCGATTCCATCAAACTTTCACTCATTTCTCCAAATGGCAATGCTGGGGAATGTGGTGGTAGAATAGATCCAACCTTTTTGTCTTTCCAACCCTTGGGGAACTCCTTGGGTCCATAAGGAACCTTGACCTGGCCTGGTGATATACGATTTTGTTCTGGTAGTTGCTGTTGTTGTTCAATTAAAGCTTGTCGAATTCCTCTATATAATGGATTCTCCTTAGGAGTCTCTGTAGTAGTTGGATGAGCTACAAGATATTCACCAATGAGTTTGTAAAGCTGACGCTTTGTTTCAATCTTCTTTAATCCTTCAGCTTCACGGTATGAGTCAAGTTCTGGTTCATGTATCAAGTATCGAATTCTTCCTGGATGTGCCCAGTCTTTAGGATGTGTTTTTTCAGGTTCCAATATCATGGGAACTTTAAAGCTTTTAAGAGCTGCCATTATTGTAGTAACCATAGGATTACTAACTGCTAAGTCAGTAGGTACTTTTCGGCCTTCACTATGTGATCTATCCTTGTTAAAGTAAATAGGGTAAATAATGTTCCAGTCTTTAAATTGTTCCATATCTTCAATATAATTGTTTTGTAAAGATGAGCCGCTAGCTCCTGGAGCTTGTCTAGGAAAGAGATTTGGTTGTGAATCAAATGAAGCTAAAGGTGATTGTGTGGGAATGGTCTTTTTAGGCTCAGGCTGTTTTGCTTCAGTCTTTGGGATCAATTTTGCTGGCCCAAGTCCGTCATCATCTCCAGCACCCTTAGCAAATGGAATAGCCCCATCGAAATCGGATTCATCAAATTCTAATTCGTCTTCGGAAATTTCTTCAATAATTGGCATTGTTTATGTGGTCTTTTATTTAGTTTATTGTTCTGTGGAGTTGCTTAATTTGAGAAAAAAGCCATGAAATTTGATTTAGTTGGTGGTATTAGGTATCACTAGTAAGAAAATATAATTTTGTTGGAGGTTTAGGGTATTATATAGCCTTACATCAAAAAAAAAAATTTCAACATCTGAATAATCAGATAATCGTTCAAACAGTCTACAAAAAAATATATAGTTAAAATGGGATCTTCCAAGAAAAAGAAAGAAAAGAAAAGCGACTTTATTGTGAGTACAACTTTCAGGTTCACTATTTCATTTGACCAACTTCTAATAAAATTGATAAATAGAAAACCAAACTAAAAGTTGGTAAAGCAAAGGCAAAAGCCTCTAACTTTACTGATACATCTTTCAAATCAAAAACTATTACACTTCCAAATCAATCTATAGTTAAAGATGATCAGTCAGTAACACATTATCTTTCCCTTTTAAATCATTCAAGTAACTCTACACGCCGAGAAGCTGTCAACTTCATTCGTACTAGATTTATTGAACCCAATACTGTAGAGAATGAGGACGGATCCAAATCAATAGATTATAAGCCTATTGTCATCGCTAGTTGTTCCCATCTTTCAGATATATCGAAGTCAGTAAGAGCATCTGTAGTGAAATTACTAAATGCACTCCCAGTATCAGTATTAGAAGCACATGCAGCTGCTATTGTTTTATATATTCACTTATCTATGACACATATCGACCCTGATGTACGAATATCGTCGACCCAAGCACTAGACATTTTAGTTGAAAAAGTACCAGAACAAGTTTGTAGAGTGGGATTCGCAAAGACATTATCATGTTTTATTACTCTTTTAGGCTGGCAAAGATTACTAGAAACCATGCAAAAAAGTCGAAATTCGGGTATGATATCAGATATTCAAGCAGCCATGTCCAATTCAGGAATCATGTCAACCACAACTACTTTGGAAAAGTCTCAAGATGCAAACAAAAATAAAAGTAACCATATAAAATCTCTCTTGATGCTGCTTCAGGCTGGATTAAAAGGAAGCGAGAGTGAGGAGAAATCTGCAAAAACTGTTTATTACGAAGAGATCTCCGATTCAGAGTCGGACTTAAACTCGGATGATATAATCGCGACACGACAACCTGAAAAATACTACAATCCAGACAACATTTCATTTAAATTTTTAGTTCCTCATACTTCAATGCCCTATTTGTCACTGAATCTATATGAAGAAGATTCTGGTGATGTTGTTTTTATTTCAGAACACAAGACAAGTAACCATGAAACAGACGATGAAGATCTAGATGAGAGAGCAGTTAAACTTAGATCCGGTAAAGGCTCTTCCGAAGTTCGACCAACTGAAAAGGTTTTCGAAGCTTCAAAAGCTGCAATTACAGAAGATGTAGACTCTAGAAGATTGTTAGTTGACTACTACAGGCCTGTATTTATGGAGGGTCTAAAGTCTAGTTTAAAAGAAGGTGGCGAATTGGGAAGATTTTCCAAACAAGCATTGGAACTCCTAACAAACCTTTCATAGATATACATTATAAGTAAATGGCACACTTAAATAAATATGTGAGCATGGAATTAGCAATATTTCGTTAAATTATTAAATATATTTTCATTATCTAAATATCTATACTTAGTTTGGAAGTTTTGTTACAATGTTGTTAAATGAACCTTCAGCTTCCTTTGCGTTCCAGAATTCAGTCTTGACATCGTAGTTTCCGTGATATATCCAACCATTTTCAGTAACATGGTATAGATTTACTGAACCACCAGAGTAGGCATCTCTGTGGGTGGCAGCCAAAATACTTCTCTTGCCCAAGGCCAAAGCTTCTTCAACAGACAAATCCCACTTGTAGCTTGCGTCCAAAACACCATAAGCAAAGGTTTGACCAGATCCTACACAAAACAAATCACCTTTTAATCTAGTGCCATCAGAGTCGACATAGTAAATTGCTGGTCCCTCAAGCTTAGTATAACCGCAAATCATTGTACCCATGGATAAACCCATTCCTTTATATTCGTAAGTTAAGTTGGCTAATATCTTGGAAGCAGCAGCAACGCTGATTCTTGATTTTTCTCTCAATTCATGTAGCCTACATTGCATACCAAGCCAGGTTTCCCAAAATTGACAGTCAGCGGCACCACCAGCCATAGTACCTAACAAAAAGGGATTGATTTCAATGACTTTCTTGACAGTCTGTGAAGAGACCCAGTTTCCTGCTGTAGCTCTTGAATCGACGGCGACAACAATACCACCTTGGAATCTAAATGCTAATGTTGTAGTACCATGTGCAATTTTAATTTTGACGTCTGGATTGGCATTGTCATCTGTATGGGCACGTAAAAATGCAGTTGGCTATAAAGAAATCGAATGTTAGAAAAATTAAGGTCACACAGACTATAATATCGGCATAATTACCATACCCTACTGATTGGAGGCAAACTGATGGAAGGAACACCAGAAACAACTTCAGAGTTGAGAAATTCTTGTTCCTCTTGGTCAATTAATGAAGATTGAGCACCTAATGGTGTGGCATATTTGTTTACAATGGCATCCATCGTGTTATATAGTTTATCGAATATTGAGTGGGGGGAAAAAAGAAAAAAGATTGAGCTTATAATAGAGATATTGAGATAATCAATCAGGTTGGGTGGCACTAGAAAAGTGAAAAGTGTTTGGAGGTTTTGTGATAGTAAGGTAAATGCTGTGATATGACAAATATTTAATAAGCTATGACAAACTTAAATTCCGTTGTTATGGCAACTACGGTCAATTCTAGTATACTCATGAAACAGCCCTACGAAATATTCTGTTATGAAGATTTAAGCATAGGAGCATAAAATATATCAATGGTAATATGTTTTAATTGATTTGACTGATGATTTTGGTTGAATGTTTTGGTATTGGGTTAAAGCAGATACTTTAATGACATAGTGTTTGTATTTTGTTGCTATTATTATAATAATTGTTGTTGTTATTGTACACAAAAATTTTTTATTTAATGAAAAACTTCTATTTTGTTCTTCGAATTCTACTACCCCTTTTTTTCCTTACAACTATCTCTTTGATTCACCTTTCAATCATTTTACCACTATCTAGCTATTGAAAATTGTATGTATACCCAATATCTATTTTGATTTTTTTTACTATACTTATGTGGCTTATTCGATATAGAATGTTTCTTTATGTTTTCTTTCAAGAAACCCAATTGAGTCTTTTGAACATAAATTAGCCCACACGAATGTTATGACCACCGTCACCTTACATTATTCTAACGTAATTTTTTTTGGCTTTTAGCATCTGAAAACTTTCGGAAAACATCAATACACTAAATCACACTCATATTTATTAAAATAATTATCAATAATGTCTGACGCTGTTAAGAAGGCTGTTGAAGCTATTGAGAAGTCTGTTGCTGCTTCTGAAACCCCAGCTACTGAAGAAAAGAAGTCCATCTTTGGATCTACAACTAGCGCCACTACCGCCAATGCTTTCTCACTCTTTGGTGGTTCCAAGCCTGCTGCCTCTTCTGAAGCTTCCAAAACCACAGAAACCGAATCCAAGAAGGAAGATGAAGAAGAATCATCAGAAAAGAAGGCTGACGAAGAAGAAGAACCTGATGTACACTTTGAGCCAATTGTCAAGCTTGAGAAGGTTGATGTCAAGACTAATGAAGAAGATGAAGAATCTACATTCAAAATGTGAGTACGAAAATGCTTTTAACTATGAAATCAACAACATGTCTAACACCCGTATTGTATTTTTATTTTAGGCGCGCTAAGTTGTTCCGCTTCGACCCTGAATCCAAGGAATGGAAGGAAAGAGGTACTGGTGATGTCAAATTCTTAAAGCACAAGACCACTGGAAAGATCCGCTTATTGATGCGCAGAGACAAGACCTTGAAGATTTGTGCTAATCACTACAGTATGTATAATTTGCCATCAGACATTGTGAGATGCTTGATCCAACAATTTTTTTTCTCACATTGACAGAAAATACTAACCTATTGAATTTCCCATTTTAATTAGTTCTTCCTGAATACAGTCTTAAGCCAAATGTTGGCTCTGACCGAAGTTGGGTTTACAGTGTCACTGCCGACATTAGTGAAGGTGTCCCAGAACAACAAACTTTGGCCATTAGATTCGCAAACTCTGAAAATGCTCAAAGCTTTAAGGAAAAATTTGAGGAAGCCCAAGCTGCCAACAAGACCGCATTTGCTTCTGAAGAATAAATTAATTTTTAGTTTATTTTGAGAAAAGGTTTTTGTTTAAAAACAAGTTATGAAAAGTAGATTTAAGATGAAATAAATGATTAATTCCGATGTATGAAAATAAAAACGTTCAACAGAAAGGTTCATATGTATAGCCGTAGAAAAGTTTACTATATATATGACTTTAAACATTCAATCGACAAGATATGATGAGCATTTCTTACTTTTGCAAATATAAGTGCTAAAAGTATAATGCCTTTTGTCTTTATCTTGATTCACGATATCAGATCGGTGTACAAAATGCAACAATACATGTTACATTGTTGCCAATGTAATGTAATAAAAAGCTTAGTTAGGGCTAAACCCTATCGTACTGAAATATTCAAGCAAGCTGTATTTTTTTTATTTTTGATCGATAGACACCACTTAAATCACTGCCAAACTTTAGCCTATTAATTTAATTGTTTTCAAAAAATAGTCACATTTCAGAGCAATGTTTCCTAAAGAGGAATGTAATCCAAAGAGTTTCGCTCTCTCCCACCCTCCAACCAGGCAAAGATTTTCCAAACCAAAACCTTTCTTTTCACTTTTGCTCTATCACCGGCTGTTCGACAACTTCATACCCTGAATACAGAATACATACGACAACTTGACAAGATGGTATGTACAAGTAAATGAATTCTTTGAATTATAAGGATCTACTTTCCAAACGATAAACAGTTCAATTTTTTCTCTGAGACGTTTTCAGTGGAGATGAGTAAAGTGTTGGAAGTTATGGGGTCGATTTAAAGGTAGAAGATGTTCAACAATTATGAGATAATGAAAAACTATCATCGATAAAGTCCAACGTTATTTTCAATTTATAAATTCAATATCAACTTGACGATACAAACAAATTATTATCAATATTATAAAACTTGTCAACATTGTAATTAAAATCATGAAATTCCAGCAAAAGCAAAAATTTACCTTGTACAACACAACCCTATAGCATCAACTGTTTGCGAAGCTTTCATACATCCGTAACACGTATAGCAATTTTTATTAATGTGCTTATAACTAACACCTTTTTTTTACAGAGTGACAAAAGTTCAAATCCTATGCGTGAATTACGCATCGAGAAGCTCACCCTCAACATTTGCGTTGGTGAATCCGGTGATAGACTTACTCGTGCTGCTAAGGTTCTTGAGCAACTTTCCGGTCAAACTCCAGTCTACTCTAAGGCCAGATACACTGTCAGAACTTTCGGTATCAGAAGAAACGAAAAGATCGCTGTCCACGTCACTGTCAGAGGCACCAAGGCCGAAGAAATCATCGAAAGAGGTCTTAAGGTCAAGGAATACGAATTGAAGGAAAGAAACTTCTCTGAAACTGGTAACTTTGGTTTCGGTGTTGACGAACACATTGATCTTGGTATCAAGTACGATCCTTCTATTGGTATTTACGGTATGGACTTTTACGTTGTCATGGGCCGCAAGGGTAACCGTGTTGCCAGAAGAAAGAGATGCAAGTCTGTTGTTGGTAAGAGCCACCAAATTAGCAGAGAAGATACCATCAAGTGGTTCAAGCAAAAGTATGATGCCATTGTTTCAAACAAATAAAGTCGCTAGTTTTTATTATAATTTAATGTGTGTGTCTTTTGCTGTATAAGAATGGAAAAAAAAAAATTAAAACTGTATTTCATTGCGTTTGGTTAAAAATTTCATTTTGCCTTTGTAGCCGTGTTTTAACATGAGCTCTGTAGTGCTTTTTGCATATATATAACTTCCTAGATTAAAATTAATCATGCCTAAGGATACTTGACAACTTTAATAGCCCGTAAAGGTTTCACTACGCTCTTTTTGTTTAAAATGATTCCACAAAATAAATTCAACATTGCGTTTAACAGTAGTAAGGATTGCAGTTCAATTAATAATCCGGATGGAAAGCAGCCAAAAAAAAGGATGCTGGATGCGAGTTTTGACAATCAGCCTACAAAGAAACAAATATTCAATAATGAAACACATTATCAATGCGAAAGCTCATTCAACTCTCTTGAAGAGTCCACAAGTAGGCATTCTAACACTCTAACATTACGGCATCATTTATCACCGTCTTTTACAAATGTAAATGATATCCTCAATTCTAGAAAAGAACAACATTTTGATCCCTATGTCTATAGAGAAAAACTACGCTCTTCTTCTTCAACATGTAGTGATGCTTCAAACAACTCTTTTCATTCAGCAATGTCTAGTTTTATAGGCGGAAGCAATGATAATGGTAGAAATGCCTCTCAGTCTACAGTCTTGTATAATCCAGAAACTGAAACTCACAAGCATAATGATTTCTCCGACTCTCCTCCTAAATTTCGAATGAAATCCTTTTACAAGCCTATGGTACCTTACAGAAATGTCACCGATTGCTCGTCAGTATACTACTTTGGAGAAACTGCTGAATGCCATCCTGATAATAGTATGAATATTGGCGAAGAAGTAGGAGTTTGCGATGAAATGAGACCTTCTGGCTCTAACTATTACCAGTATGATGATATTAATTCTCTAAATGAATTTGAGATGGACGAATCTGGATATCATGCTAGACCAAACACAGCGATTGGCTCTAATCTACCAAGAGCTGGACAAAAAGAAGCCATGATTCCATTGTCAGATGCGATTCACGTTATACTGGAGTATATATTTTTATTTAATTTGGAGAAATCAATTCAGGAGTTTAATGTAAAACAGCTGGAAACAATGAGCCTTGAGTTTACATTACTGTTAGCACAATATGAAAGAGTACTAAAACTCTTGTCTGAAAACGATATTGAAGAACCAACTTCTCCTACAGAAAATGTACAATCTCAGCAATATTCACAAACTTCATCTACACCTAAAACTTCATCTACTTGGAGACTCAGACGTAAACATAGAAAAGTAAAAAAAGTTACTTGCATTCCTAAAGAAGAAGAGCATCTACATGAATTTACAAAATTATATCCTGATATTGTTTGTAAAGAACCAGATACAAACCAAATTGCTCAAGACAATAACGACCTTGATAGTCCTCAACAGACAATAAAGAAAGAGTTAGATTTGACAAGCCCAGAAGCAATGATTAGTACTATACAAGATCGAAAAAATCTTCGTATCAAGCCTCTACCAAACAAAAAGACTATTAAACAAAGAGAAGACATTTTCTATCCCATCCATCAACGGATCAATCCCAAGAAGAGGCCATTACTCTCGAAGTCAAGAGTCTACCATCCCTATGGATTCACCATGGACGAACTAAAAGACTGTGACTTCTGGTCTGCTAACCGTATCTGCAGTAGCGATTATCTCTACAATCTTGAACATACCATGCCTCCGCCAATTCTTACCGACCCCAAACAGGATCCTCTTAGCAAAAACAAAGGAAGTCTGGGATATCTTAAATCAACATTTACTGAAATGACTAGCTTCATGAACTTTCAAGACTCTTTAAAGTCACAAAAAACCCAGCGTCAAAAGGAAATAGAAGCTCTTCGAAACTCGAAACGATTTAAATTGCGTCAAAAGAAAAGACAGATTAGTCATCGAAAGTTATCTTATCGAATTGATGACAAAGAAGCTAATGAGATGCTGCTAAAGCTGCATGGGAAAAAGCGTGCGAGTAGCTCATTAGAAAAGCATAAAGTTGCTAAGAAAGGCCGAAAAGCATCGTCTCGGCAAGTTTCTTCCAACTCCCGTCACTGCATTTCAAATAGAGCGGGTAGTAATAGCTCACCTACAATTATACGGTCTGCCAGCATAAGAAATCAAAGGAAGAAGTCTAGTATTCATAGAAACATATCAATGAGATCATTGCAATCTAGAAATATCAGTGAGCAGACCGGAGATGCAATGCGTCATGACCTATCACCTCCTAAAAATTCCTTTTCACGGTTCTGGAGACGTATTAGGAAAGTTACAGGCATATTATTTCCCAAGACATCAGCTCAAAAACGGAATAAAACTTGTGGATTCTAATATATAATTCATTCCTTCTCACATTATTTTGTACCGTAAGCTTTTATATAGTCAGTTAATATAAAATATAGTAGTCTACTATTACATTTTTTTTTTAGATATTGAACAATAGTTTGACTGTTGAGATCATTGTGCGGCTGGAAACAATTACATAAGCGTGCACAATCTCCTAAAAATTTTTTTTTTCAACCATTCTTTGATTTACCAGAAAATTTCACCTTTTTTATTCTTTCTATATACATTTTTGTTAATTTTTATTTTCACCGAAACATATTATTATATATATAAAATGGCACCTAAAACAGCTCAAAAACAACGAAGAAGGAGTAGCCGAATTGCTGCTAAGGAAAAAGAAAAACAAAATCAAGAGGTAACAGAACAAGTTTCTGTTGAAGAAGAAAAGCCCACAAACACTACTACTACTACTACTACTACTACTACAAAATCAGAAGAAAATAAAAAAGAATCTACTGAACAAGAGCCAGAAGAAAAACAACAACAATCAGAAGAAAGCAAGACCGAAGAAAATGGAAGCACCTCTCAAGAAACCAAGCCAACAATATTGCCAGTCCGAAAGAGTGGTCGAGTTTGGAAATCAACAATAGCGCCAGCCAAGCCCATTCGATTCACCAGTCTGTGTGTTGAAAAGACTCCTTGGGAAAAACGCAAGCAAGAGCGCGAGGCTTTGAAGGCATTCAAGATGAAAAAGAAGGAGTTACAGGAAGAAAAGGAAGCTGAAAAGAGGGCCAAGATTGAGGAAAGAAAGCGCAGGGAAGAACTCAAGTTGGAGAAGGAAAGATACGAGAAAATGGCAAAGACTATGCATGCAAAGAAGTTGGAGCGTATGCGTCGTAAGGAAAAGAGAAATAAAATGCTTAAAGAACGTTAGAGAGCTTTACTCCTCCTTTTGCATAGAATTCTCTTTTTATTTTTTTTGTAATTGGCTTACAATTATCTTTTGGGGTTTTTATACAATAATAGCATTCTCATAAAACTACTATATAAATGTTTTAAAAAATAAAAAAGTGTAATAGAGTTTAACCATATATGCGATTGCATTTTTTATTATAACAAAATAGCAAGCAAACAAAACTAGAATTTTATATCATTGGAAACACTTTAAATAAAAGGTTTGCCTAATCTTCTTCGTCTATCGTTTCATATCTTTCTCTATATGGGTTGCCAGTATATGACTGTAAGAATTGTTCTCGTTCTTCTTCGTCGTTGGCTTGAAACAATCGATTAACTTGTGTTCTACTACTTCGAATAGTAGTGTTATCATCTGTAATTTCAGAATACCTGGAAGATCGGTCGTCAAACTGTTCTTCGGGAGCCCCAGGTAGCGAGGTGTATGACCTGTAATTTTTAATGTAATTTGGTATAGAGTTGATATCCTTTTCGTAGTCGACAACAAAAGGTTCTGTGTTTATGACTTTGGATGGTATGGTGACAGCTGATTTTGGAGGAGTGATTACTGAGCTTAATTCTCGCATTTGGGGTTCAGGGCTCACTGGCTTTCTTTTGACTCTGTGCTTTTTGACGACATTGACGTAGCTACGCTCAAACGGATGGTATATGGTTCGATCAGTATTGGGCTGGAATGACACTGTTGTGTAGACGCTACTACTCTTATCATTAAATCCATTTTGTGGAGTTTGGAGAGTGTTGTTGCTATGGTTGACAGAAAAATTTCTTTGCTGGGGCATCTCTCCAAAATCCAATAACCGAATTGAATCACTCGTCTCGTCATCTTCTTCATTTCGAAGACCTGCTATACCAGTAGCATTGATTTCATCGTTAAAGAAATCAGAGTCTCTATAAATAGTGGTCTCGAACTCGCGAGGTATGATGCTTTGTACTCTAGAAGAGACAATAGGTACAAGGAGAGGGCTTTCAATTGCTGGATTCTGATATTCATTTTTGATGTTGTCCAGATTATCATATCCATAAGTCTGACTTGTATAAAGAGACCCAGACTCTATCATTTGATTCATTTCCTTTTCAGTAGGTATAAAGAAATAAAATCTATCATTGTGGCGTCTAACAGACATAAATTTGAAAATGAGTAACATAAATAATAATGGGATCATTGAGCATGCGTAGATATAATTGCTATGCGACCAAATGAGTAGGGCTGCTATAACATCTCCCGTAACCATTCCCCAGATCATATTGTCAAACAAAAAGGGCCAGAAAAGACCATCAGTCTCTGCTTTGGTAATGTATATATAATTAAGACTATATTTTTTGTAAAAATAATTGATGGAAAAATATGCAAGCAATGATAGAAGGACCAGTGGCTGTACAATAGCAAAGGTAAAGCCAATTGTAGAGTAGAATAGCATCCAGTTGTAATGCATGGCATAATTAAAGTGCTGAGGTGCTGACCACTTCAACTGTTGACGAGGAGTATAGCTTAAAAAGTGCTTTTTGAACCCGCGCACAATCATGGGCCAGATTTGCAGAAACTCCAGAGTTAGCCCAAGGCTTGCGTTGAGGATATAAGTGATCCAAAAAGATGATGCATTTATGACAGATGTTGAGAATTTAGCATCTAAATTACCTTCTAGCTCAACATTATCATCCTTTATTGTGTTGATGACATTAGCAATATATCCCCAGATAATGCCAAAAACAGAAAACACGATAAGGTTGTTAAAAACAAAAAAGACATAAAGTTTAGAAGTTGTATTTTTTTCGCGATCGCTTTTGGTCACTTCACCTTGCCATTGTGAAAGCTTTCGCATAAATATAGAAAGCAAATGGAATAGAAAAATTGTGATCAAAGGAGCAATAATACCCTGCATCATTGAGAAAATTCCCGGGTTCTTGTCAATAAAATTTTTGAAACTTGCGGAAAAGGCTCCAATTCTGCTGATCTGTGAAAGGAAGGCACTGATGAAAGCATTTGGGATGATCCAGAGTAATGTAACCAATAGAAAGATGAGATGACCAATTCTTTGTTTTTTTACTCTTTTCTTTCTGGTCAGGATCAGATTGTCCCAAATGAGGTCTTCAGGACGGGACGCCAGCCCTATTGTAATGTTGCCCATACTTGCTTTATTAGCAGAAAGCGTGCTTTGTGCCAGTCGTTTAACTTCGTATGCAACTTTATGGGCATCCAGTGGTGTCAGGTAGGAGACAAACCCCCATGGTTCTGGAGGATATCTGTGGGCAGCCATTCTGGCTTGGTCTATTTGGGATTCATAGACTCTAATTTTGCTGAATAGATAGTCATACGCGTCAACTTTTAAATTAAAACCGCTCTTATACTCATCTTTATATCTATTCATAGTTGGTCTTGATGAATGATCTTTATACTTTGCAGCAAAAGACTCTAGTTTAAGCACTGTTTTTCGATGCTCTTTGATTAATTTGTTAAGAGAGCTTGTATCTCTTCCCATAGTGATTCGTTCGATTGGCTTATTGACAGGCAAGCTATCTAAAAACGATTGTAATGCATGAGTAGAATTGCAATAAATTGGGTCGATTTCCGTCATCATAAGAGTTCTCATAAACCTTGAGTTTTGATATAATTTGCTCATGTACATTTTTCGTTTTATTTTAATAATCTTGTTAAATGTTATCCACAAAAAGAAGCAAACAATTATGTTAAAAACCCAAGTGAGAACGATGTGACAAATCATGTTTTTATCTGTGAGAAATATGGGGGTCAGAAGGATGAAGACGTCATTTTTCTTCAATGTTTCAAGCGAACTAGTGTCATTGAAGCAATAATTTACTGGAATCAGTATCATACAGCTAATAAATGTGATAGCTGAAAACACTCTGATACACATTTTCAAGAATTCCAGACACACTGCTACATCGAGCCCAGACTTGGAAATGATTTCATCCTGTGTCATTGCGTAGATTTTTGGTATCCATTTAAAATATCCTACATTTTGTAGACTTTTTGGAATTGTTTCTAATTTTGATGGATCTTCTTCTCCAGTTTCAAGATCTAAAGATGTCACTTTGACTCTAGGAGCATAAAGAGCTGTATGATGAGGTCTGATAAAACAGAAAATAATGAACAGTACTATTGAGCCTCCTAAACCAAATCCCAGACCTGCTAGAACTGTATTTGTTGTATATCCTGATTTTGAAAAGGATTTTTCCAATATTTTCTAGAGTAGTAACCAATTAGAATCTAAATTGAGTTTGCTAAGGAAATAAAAAAAGAAGAAAAAAAAAACATACAAGTAAACGATCGGCATTTGATCCGGTGGAGTTATATATTGCTTCTTCACGAATAATTAGACGGAAATGCATTGTGGTGGATGCTTTGAAACTGAAGTATCAAAAGCGAGTTATGTCTGTTACACGATATAATAGTTTTTAGCAATAGAATAGAAATCATATGCGAGAATGTCAGTGGTATATCAAAGATATTAAAATTAAGATATTTTGCAAGGATATACAACTGTTTAAGTATTAAATAAAGAATTCAAAATGAAGTCCGTCTATTTTTTGAGTAGGTGAGGATTTTCTCTTGGCCTTTTTTGTAAATGTAACAAATATTTTTAATGGTTTCTCAGCCTTCTTTTTTTTTTCTTCTTCGCGCGCAGCCAATATCAAGAAAAAGATTGTTTTAGTGAAGGGAGAATTCGATTCAACCAATGAGCGATGGAGATATTCTTAGCATACTCTTAGCATTTTTTCATGAGTAGGAAATTTATCTTGGTATTTCTGGTTTCTTTTTTTAACTCTTTCTAAGCCATCAACTGTAATCAATCAAACCAAAAAGGGTGGTGAATAAACCTGAGATTGAAAAAGCATTGGCGCGGCTGTGTACACTGACTGTTGTTGTACGAAATAGAGTTTGCAAAGTTTATTTAACTGCTTAAATTTTTTTATTCTGTCTCAGGCCATTCATTCCCTCTTCAGCAAACAGAAAATGGTAATACAAGCTGTTTGATACTATACCAACTATAAACCTAATGTAATAATGTATGAATCTAAATAGATACTGGGGAAAAAGTATATTCGTTATAAATAAAATCATGGCTAATGGTTTTTGTGTGTGAGGTTTTTGGCAGGTGCCTTTTTTTTACCATCCCCCCACAAGACATAATGTTCTAATAATAGAAACAAAGATTTAAAAACCGTTTTTTATCAGATAATTCGCATTAGGAAAAAGGACGACAGGCTTCTTTTTAAACGAAGACATGGATTGAAACATTTTTGTCTTATTTTTATAAGCCACACTCATCAAACTCGCACGTTTTTCCACCTTGTAGGATTTTGGCTTATTATCTGGTGGGCTCTTATGTATATTACAGTTGCACTTTATGTAATAAAGATTTGATAGATTTATTTATATAGCTATTAAAAAATGTTTATAAAAATTACAATTTGATAACTAAACCAATCAATAGTTTAATAATTCTAATGAGACATAGGCAGTATTAAGATGCAAAACAAAGATAAAAATATTAAGAAAAAAAAAGTCATAACAAAAATAAAAATAAAAATAAAATTTTATATATGCAATAGTTGATGTGCATCACTCATATGAGCCATAGTCGAGCAAAAAGGTTATATACCTAGGCGATAATTTCTTCACGCTTCCAGCCAGTTGGCTTTGGTGTGGAAAGGTCTTCAGATGGTTGAGGTGTCTTGTGGTCGTCAATCTTCAAAGCATATGGGTTTCTGTCATGCTTTTGAACTAAATTGCCAAAGGTGTGGTTGACTTCACGGTGCTTGGATTCGTCGGCACGGACATATAGAATCAAGTCGTACATGGTTGAATCTTCAGGCATCTTCCAGTATTGCTTGGCAATAGTTGGTGCTTTTTCGGTCTTCCATTCAGGTATTCTTCCAGCTTCAATATCTTCAATGCATCTGGTATAGGTGACAATGGCTTCTTCTTCCAAGTAACCAACAAATCTGTGGCAGATACGTGGGAACATAAGATAGCAGACAAAGAAAATGTTAAAGAAGACACCTTGGGCACCCAAAAGCATGAGTCTCATGAAAATACCAGGATTGTAAAGCTTCATAAAAGTTAACAAGTGCATTCTTTCGTTGTAAGCTTCTTCCAATAAGGTTTCAATCCAGGCCTTGTCACGTCTCATCAAACGAAGAGAGTGAAGGTGACGAACCATACCACCAACCATACCAGGAACACCAGCAATTGACTCAAGGAAGACAAATCTCATTAACCATCTTCTAGGAGTCATTAAATACTTTGGGTCATTTTCTTTACCTGGAGGAGGATGATGGTAACCAGTGAAAAAATCAAATGTTGAGCGGATAGTCAATAAAACATTTCTGGCAATTTTATCAGATAAGTTTTCAGGTTGATGGTGAGTTACTCCGACGGCCTTGAGTTGCTCCATTGTGGCATCAGGATGATCCCAGGTGATAACAAAGCGATCTTCAATTCCATTGGGCTTGACTTTACCCTCATCAGATTCATATTTGAGGTCGGCCAATGTCTTATCCCAGTGGTCACACTCAATGACTTTTTGTGGGGCAAGGCCAAATGAGTTGACTGAGAAGCACCTCATAGGTACAACTACTGAAGAAGAGCGAATGACATTAGACACAAAGCCTGGTTTAGAGGCAGCCTTCATTAATGTTGGTGTTATTCGTTGAATTCCAATCATTGTGATATCGTTTTTTTAACAATTGATAATAAAAGGAGTAAAAGTTTAGAATGTTTCTAGAATGTTAATGTTTAGATAAGGTTTGAATTGGTTGATGTAGAATGAAAAAAAAAAAAAAAAAAGAAAGAACAAATAAAAAAAAGAGAATTACAAAAAAAAGCAGAAATTGAGGTCCTTTTTATATTCCAACTATCAAATTAAACAAAAAGCAATTGTGTATTGAAATAAAGGAATTAAAAAAGTTTTAGCAAAGGATTGTATAGTGGATTTCCATGTCAGATAGTTAGTTCCCCGTTGCAAATTAGCAGAGATGATCCAAAAAATGGCATTCCGTTTCAGCCCGATAATACCCAATTTACCACAGCATGTGAACACCTCGAATATTATCAATCTCTCTGCGTTTTCTCTCTAATATCATCGAACCCCATTCCGAGTTTTTGTTTTTCTTTCAAGTTAACTTCCTTTTTTTTTTTTTTCTTTCTTTTTCCCGTATCCTTTTAGTTGCATATGGCAAAGGGAGTTGGGTTAAAGAAATTAAGCACTTGTAGATCTGTCAAAGACCATGTAAAAACAAACATACAAACATATACACATAACCCATCTATAAAAATTTGCTTGTTCCATTACTCACTCCACTCAAATATCTACGGGTTTGTATCTGATTGAGCGCATTAATCTTTAATGACTGCAACAACTTCAAATCAGATGTTTTTCCGGGTTCTGGCAAGTCAAACAATTGAACAATAAATCATCAATATCATTTATTTGAAATACATAGCATTCAATGTAAGAACAAGAGCAAGAAATGGTGGCTTTATAGTTTAAATGAATACCAGGCTAAAGTATAAAAAGTTTTTTGAGCAAATAAGTCAAACTATACACAATATCTATATTAGTGTCTCAAAGAATGCCACATTAGAAAGTTTTTCACTTTAGATATATACACTTTTAAGTATAATTTGCTCTTAAAGGCACGTATATATTGCATATAATTTTTATATGAAAAATGATTACCAAAAAGATAAAAAAAAGTAAAATAATAATAATAATTATTAGAGTGAGTGACTCAGCAAGGCATGAGAAGTCCTATGACCTTGGTTAAAATAAATCTTTTCTTCTTTTTTAGGATATTTCTTTTACCCATTAACGTTCAAAGAAATTGATAAGAGTCAAAGTTTTTCCGTTTAGCATCTTGAATGTTTTTTTTTTTTATTCTATTTCCACCTCAACGGATTAATAAATGAAAATCATGGTTCTAGAAATTTCAGAATAAAAGAGAAAAAAAAAAAGATATTGGGGTTTGTCAAAGCCCTTTAGATATATTTTGGTGTTTTTTAAAAGGTAACTAGGAAAGTTGCAAATAAAGGAATTTTTATTGGTGGGTGTATTCAGCCGTTTGTAAGCATGTGCCCAACCAATATGTTAGGCATGGTATTTACACTTAGCATACATTTTGATATACATACTAAATACTTTTTACTTCCTTAATTTCCCGATTGGCGTTTGACCAAACCCGACCGACATTATTTTTAGTCAGCCAAATCCCTTCGGATCGATATCAAATGACACTCTTTCTAGGCAATTTTCCATTCCGTTATACTTTTATTTTTGCCATCTATACAAAATATTATTATTATTCTTCTTTTTATAGATCTTAATCTTAAAAGGTAAAAAATGAAAAATAAAAAAAAAAAAACTCAACCGATGTAATAACATAATATTATAATATAAATTTCTATATAAAAACATGAAAAAAATAAATTCATAACCGACTAGAGAAATAATACTTTGATAAACAGTAAAGTTCTCAAAGATACATCCAAGCCCTTATTCATAAATTGAAATCACTCTTAAATAAGAAGACGTTCAATCTTGTCCTTAATTTGGATAATTTGTCCCTTAAGTTGGGAAGCATCATTAGAGGTGACACTGGCAGAAATGACAGGTCTGGAGACACCGCAGGCTCTACCAAGAGCAACCTTGGAAGGAACAAAAACGTATGGAACGTTCTTGTCTTCGCACAAGAGAGGAAGGTGCAAGACAATTTCAATTGGAGAAGCGTCAGCGGCCATAACAATGAATTCAGAGATACCACGGTTGAGGGTCTTGGTGGCTTCGTTAGCACCCTTCTTCAATTGACGGAGATGGGAAGCTTGTTGAATAAGATCCAAGATTTGGTTGGTTAACTCAGCATCAGCGAGAGGGAAAGCACGAGCATCTGGAGCAGACATTGTTGATGTTATTAATTAAAATTGATAAAGTTGTGTGTATAAACTGAAAAGGCCCAAAGGTTCCTTGCAAACTGGGAAATATACTGTGATAGAATCGACGTAAGCTCGCCTTTGTTACGATAGCCTAAATGACAAAAGTTGTAGTGTTGAAAAGGTGAGATCGAAAGATGTAGAAAGAGAAGGAAAAAAAAAAAAGAAGATCAATAAATTTGTTTTTCCAATGTAGTTAAAAAAAGTTTTGACGTCTTGAAAATTTTAGAATTTGCAGACTGAAAAATACACATGACCAGAGATGCTCACCCTAACCCACTCCTATGATATTTACAATATTTACCTATTGTATACTAAATAATAGATTGACTAGATTTCAAAAAGTATTCCCACAACTTTGAATTTTACTTAAAAATATTATTATCAAACTGTTTGAGCCTTTAACTTTGTTTGAAACATAAGAATTGTTTTATTCTAGTAGTTTCCTATGGCTCCAACAACTCATAGAATCCGACAAACGCGTGCTAGGAATACTCCACTTCCTGAAGATGAAGATGTTGTTATCCAAGTATTGTCATCTTCAGATAGTGAAGATGGCCCTTTATATAAATTGATTCCTCGTACCAGTTTGCCGGCGACATCTTCTCCGGAAAGTTCCAACATAAGACCAAAACAATGTATGTTTATTTTGCTTTAAGATGTTTATAAGAAAAGAGTGGCTGATATTTAGGTTATAGCTCAGAAACGAATTAGGAGACGCGTTGTAACAGAGTCGGATTCCAGTCAATCATTAGATGGAAATGCTACAACTGATTCAGGAAAATCACGAAAAGGAAATAATCGTCGGAAACCACGACCAGAATCAAGTGAGGCCACATCTTCAAGTAGACACTCTGAAACATCAAAATCACGACCCTTAGTTAAACATAGATCAGCAAGCTCCAATCGAGAGCAAGATGGACAGCGATCAAAGCTTTCCAGTTCTACCAAAAAACATAAATCTAAATCCAAAACTATTGCAAATCGAAGTTCACTATCTTCTAACCTACAAGATTCACCTTCAGCTTCAAATTCATCAAATTCAGAAAACAAGAACAACGATAGATCCAATAAAGCTGGTTCAAATCGCCCTACAAGCAACGAAAGTCGTTCACAGGCATTTAGATCAAGAAGTAAGTTACGCAACGGAAGACGTATTGTTTCCGAAAGTTCAGAAGATGGAGATTCACAGACGGACAATTCAAGTGAAAGCATTAAACGTTCATTTTACGAAGAGTTTCTTTCTGACAACGATAGTGGGAATGCAGCTGATGATGATAGTGAATTAGAAATTACAGACTTTATTCAACATAATAACAATGCATTAAATGACGAGGAAGATGAATTCGGAATCGATGAAGAAGATCTTGAAAGCTATAGATCAAGGAGACGAAAAACTAAAAGAAGACGTCGGAAAAATAACGGAGATTCCGATTCAAGAAAAAAAAGATACAAACGATCAGATCGTGAAGATTACAGCTTTTTTGTTCATCATGCAAATACCCAGACAGATCCAACAGCACCTCTGGTTGCAAAACGTACGAGAAACAATACATCCCATATTTTACTTAGAGATGGGAAACCGATACCAATATTTGTTCAATTCAAAGTTGGCAATAGATTACAAATTGCTAGCGATGTTAAAAGTATGACTGGACAGGATCTTCTGGAGTTTCCTACAGAGGACTCTCTCAATTTTACAAACCGTGAGCAAGTAGGAGAGCTGCGGCACACCATGAGACTGAACGATTTTAAATTTTATGATATAAAGGCGTTGGAAAACTCTCGTCAAATTGGAAGATTGGTCAATTTAGAACCATATCAACTTTATGATCCTGAGACTGATAAAATTCTTCCAAAACCCAGAGATGTTATAGTGGAAACCCAAGCTGATGAAGGTGAAGATGATAATGAAAATGATCACAATTCTCAAAGTTTTAATAACGACACGTCCGAAAGCTTTCAATTACCAGACTTTGAAAACAATTACAAAACCTCTTTATTTGATGATAGTCAACTCAAATCAACTCAAAATGAGCTTCATTCACGACTTGAGAGTGTATATAAAAATCCCTCCAAAGTTTTATTGCCACCTTTTCCAATGGATGAAGATTTTCAAAAAATGATAGAAAATTCGCGTCAGGATAGATATGAAAAAGATTCAAGTGATGAAATTTTACAGGAGTTAGATGAACAAAGACACGCCTCACCATTAAAGAAAAAAAAGTCGAGCAAAACTCGAAGTGCCAAGATGGTTGGACCATTTCTTGTTTCAGAATCAGAATCTGAAGAATTGGAAAATAGTCCTAATTCGCATGATGAACGCCATATAACCCCAGACAGTTCCAAAAAGCCTCAAGAATACTATGATATGAATGAAGAACATAGGTCGGTGAGTAAGAAGACTAAGAGAAGGAACAATACCGATTCAGACTCAGGGTCTTCAGGAATTTTTGTAGGCCAATCTGATCATACCAATTCAGATTTAGAGTCTACTCAACAAACAGGCGACAATATTGCAATATCGAATTTACCTAATGATGAATCTATTAGTATTAGAAACAGCAGACAATCTTTTTTATCCACAACCAAGGAACGCCCTAGCAACTCTAGCGATAAGATTTCCAATTCTGCTCATAATGACCAAAGAGAAGTGATAGGTTTTGAAGATTCTTCTGACGGATTTGATTCTCCTGAACATCACAAGAAGAAAAAAGTGCCTTATCTATCTGCTACCAAGTCTAATGCAAAAAGTGACAAAACGAGCAATCCCTCTACCCAAGATGAAATTGGAAATGATTCTAAAAATAAAAATAAAGAAAAAGAAACATCAGAAACTCAGTCCGGGTTACCTATTCGGGATTTCCGCCTTGGAAGAGTTCCAATACCCGAAGTTTCTACAGCCGCATCACTTGTACCTGATAAAAGATTACCTTTTACACTTTATGAAGATGTTGCTATTATCAGTGCTCTTTCTGATCCACGAGTAAAAAACCGAAGCGGAAGTCTTTTGTTTGCAGTCAAGGTTCTTTCGGAAACAATTTTCAAAGACAAGCGGTCATATGAGAGCTTACTGACCCGATGGAAAAAACGACTTTCCAAGGTAACAAACAGTTATATCGAACTAAGCAAGAAGACCAAACACAAGCCAATAGACTTGACCAAATTTTTTGACGAGTTTGAAAAGCAAATGGCTGAAAGAAGAGAAATTCCTGCTCCTCCTACTGTCGATGAAAGAAGAGTCAAAAGCCGAACCCGAAACTTTACATTAGAAGAAGACTTGGAACTACTTGAGTATTTGCTGTCAAAAACCAATCTAAAACCTACTGGCAAAGTATTATATAACAAGTATGCTGAGACACACAACTGGCGAAGTGGAGAGTCGTGGCGTGCTCGGTATATCAAATATTTTAGGCCTATAATTGAAGCATATAAGCAAGACCCCAACAGTTCCGTCTGTGCAAACTACAAATCTGTTTTGGACAAGCATGTAGATTTTATTCAAACTCTTAACACTGCTGGGGTTAGCTTGCCTTCAAATATGACATTTTCTAAGCAGCAATTCGGAAGTGCAACATATAACCAAAAAAGGTTTCAAATTCAAAAAAGAACTACCGAAGTAGATGATGACATGTTTCGGGATGAAAATCCATTTAAAAAGCAACAAGAAACCACGGGAAATGATAAAGGCCCACTATCGGAGATTGAGGATTCCGATGCTTATGATGATGAAGATGACTTTGATGTACTGGACTTTGGTGGCCACAAAAGCAATACTACAGACTTACTAGATCATGATTCTTCTAATATGGAAGAAAATGGCCATAACAGGTCATTAGAAGTGGGCTCTAAACAGAATTCAGATGATGAAAATAATAAAAGCAAAAGTGGTAAGATTTCTTCAACATTAAAATTTCCTCTTTCAAACTCCATACATCCAATATCTCCAGCATTTTTAAAATGATTTTTTATGATTTTATTTATTTAATTTTTTTTCTTAATTTAGATTATATATTGATCTATTCTTTTTTTTAATTGCATGTATTTTTATACGACCTTTTTTTTTTAATAAAGGACTTTTTTATTTATACTTTTATAAATTATCAACAAGCAAAGCAATTAGCTTTTGAAAAAAAGTATTGATTTGCTAGGCATTCATTTATTACTTTCATAGTAGATGCTTTGCTATTTATATTTTATAGGGTGATAAAAACAAGCTTATATCTATCTCATTACAATTTTCATTTTCATCACATTTCCAATAAAAAGAATTACATAGTCAGTGAGCAAGAATATCAAATTATTATTAAAATCATTTACAGATTTCCCTCTTATTATTCATAAAAACACTAAACCATTTTATATTTAACTAACTTCAAACTACAACTTTTGATTCAAGACTTTGATTCATCGGATTTCTTTGTGGCACCTGGAATAACAGCAGTTGGCATTAATAAGACTGGAGGGACAAAGACAGAATTTTCTTTAGTTGCCAATCCCTCATATACACTATACCAACCAAGTATTGAAGCCAAGATACCCAAGACCCCTCCTGCTTTTGTGAGGTTTGTACCAGATTTTGTATGACCACCAGCCATACAGAACTGAGCAGCTGCAAGGACTGTGAGATTCAAAGCAATAAAAAGAATCATCAAAAACAACACCCAAGTAGATCTAAAAGTCAAAGAAAACATGATGAATGCAAAGATTGCCCAGGCCAAAAGGAAAAAGCCCATAATGTTGTAAAACTCTTCCATATTGTTTGCATACGACGAGACACACCCCCAAGCATCAATAAGAACCATACCGTATGAGAACCAGAACGCGGCAAAGGCTGTTGTCATGGTTCCTCCCCATGCGTTTTCAAAAAGCAGGCACCAGAATCCGCCAATAAGTTCGATAAAGCCGGCATAGAAAAGGGTAAGTCCAACAAGGGCCTTGCTGTTGGAAACTCCTCGCGCACCACAGTTTACCAAGGAAAAGAGAAACATGGTCAAGCAGTAGGCGCTGATGGCGAGAGGTGCAGGACTGCCAAAGTTGTATTTTTTGACTGTTAGGCCTGGGTTAAGGGCACCTTCAAAAGCCCGTAGAAATTCCTGTTTTTCAAAGGTCATGCCTCCCATATGGACATGTGTGTCGGAAGTCATGACGCGTGAGATGCCGTGACTGTTCATGACAAAGTCATGGTTTGGATGAGGACTTATGTGATATTCTTCTGTGCTGACGGTAGTCTTTATCTCATCTGATTTATTACTACTTGCCATTGTTACTGAATCTATATTTATGAAAAGGAAGTGTTTTGTTATGAATTGACAATACAATAAGGAAAAGCTGCTGAAATGGTTATTTGACTGTTTTGGATAAGAAAGATTGAATTGATATTATTTTTTTTTTTTTCAAAAAAAGAATCAATTAGAAAGTATTCAACGTATTATTTATATAAAATATATATATTTAATTGAGGAGAATAGTTTTGAGTACCCCATATATACCTACATGATAAGAAATATGGGGTACTATTGAAATATTAGGCTCTGAAAAATATCGGGTCTTGATCTTTTACTTTAACAACAACAACAAAAGTGCACAGTTGAGCAAACTTCAGGTAGAAAAAAAAAAAAAAAATAGCAACTTTATGAGTCCTTTTTTTGTCTAGATTTGATTTAAATACTAGATAATTACCTAAGCTTTTGGTATACATTTCATTGAACTTGTATAACACATATAAAAAAACATGTCATTAATAAAAATGACCAACAGTAATATTATTTTTTTTTTTGGAGGGGGAATCTCATTCTGGATTCTATCACCCCTCCTCCGCACTTGTTTACGTACAATTTATCAAAAAACATTATATCAAATATCTTTTTTGACAAAGATGTAAAACTTACCGATTAGATTACCAAAATAGTGTAATTTCTTTTTTTTACTATCAGTAGAATTAAATTCTTTACAATATCTTGGCTTGTTTTTATACTTGCAGAGAATATCGAACTATTATGTAAAAAATCAACTAGGTATTTAATAGGCTATTATTACCAGACTTAACCTATTAATAGCCTATAATAAAAAAAGACAAAGTATAAAGATTTAAACGGCAACTTTTCGCTGATATAAAAAAATCAAAGAAAAATTCACTTACAGAGCAGTATCTCTGTTGCCGTATCTAAAAACTCTTCCTTTTCCCTTATTTTGTATTTGAAAAAAAAAAAAAAAAACTTGACAAATACCTGACAAATTTCTATACCATGCCCTTTATATATTTTCTTCCAACCAACCAATCATTAGTATTTTGGATTAGTGGTTAGTATATATATGTATATATATAATGTCTGGGGGGTATATTTTAATCTGATACCTCGGTGTATATTCTCAAAGGAACAATGATACATGTTGGCGGGGTTAAGAAAAAATGCAAGCGATTCCCAAACCCTTGAGGGACAGTGCCTATTTAATGACTTTGTTTATTTTAGTTGCTTATTCAGAGGTTTTCTAGACCTATTCCAAATACTGGGTGGTATTATTGTTATTATTACGCTGCCCCCTTCAGGTGATGATAGTAGGTAGTAATTGCAACCAAGACCTGATACTACTACTACTACTGCTACTACTGATTTAATAATAATACCAAGACTCATCCCCACTATAGAATTCAGGAAGTTTTAACCCCCACACGTAACAGTCGTTATAGCTTTTTTTTTTTTTTTTTTTTTTTTTCAGACTGCTTCTTCTTCTCCTCCTCCTTTTCTAACATTTTCTCAGCTGCTTAGTTTTAAAAAGTTCGATATACTCTTAATTTCTTTATTGATCACATTGCCTATATGACTATACGTTTATATATCAATTCCACAAAGAGCAACAAAGTTTATTAGATTTATTCCGTTAGTCCTTTGATCAACCTTCAACTCTGATTTGCTTGACTTTCTCACAACGTTATTGTTCCATCTTATTTTGTTTTTTAAAAGCAATAAAACGATTGAATAGCTTATATTTAGTCACAAAGTAAAGCGGGATTGATACTTAATTCTTACATTGAACATTCTATTGATAGTGTTTTCATTCAAAGGCTCGGTATATATATAGTACTTAAAAAGAACCCTCTTTACAAAAGAGACTTTATGATGAAACTTTACTTCAAATAAAATAAAAGTATTATCATACAATCGACAAAACAGTCGGAAGTACAATTAGCCACACTTTTATTATCACTTCGACAACGTTTCATAGTAGAATTATAAAAAAAAAAGCTTTATTGTAAAAAAAGAAGAAAAGCCACTTTACTTTACTTTGACTTGATTTACCTTCATCTTTTAGTATTCTAATATATTCCATCATACTCAAAAAGTAAAAGAGATCTAACAAATATATCAATCAATTGATAACACTGATAAAAGCCTTGAGTTGGGATATTTGAATGAATGAAAGTCTTGTTTGCAAAACTTGTATTTTCCACCACATATATAAATAGAAATGAGGGGTTGAGGTTTTGTACCAAAATAAACAAGACATGATAAGAGGCTTTTTATCTCAAAGTAGAAATTCCTTTGTTTATATATTATCAATGACCAATTCTTGGAGTAACAATAGTATAAAAAAAACCAAGATAAAGCAATCAAAGGCTCATTGCATTCATTACATAACCTAAATCTATGAATTCACTGATTTTACAATTGTGCTGGTAATTGAAGCCTCTTTTCACTTTGTTTATCATTATTGGAAAAAAATTTATTTCAAATGCTGTATTATTCAGTTATTTCCTATATATACTATTGTTTGGAAAATAAGGAATAATTTCGATATTGATGTTCAAATCACAAATGATATTATAATTAGTTGTAACAATCTATTAGACATGTAACAACATATTATTGTTATGACATGTTGTGTAACAGATCGTCTTTTTTTTCAGGCCACACTTTAATTGATCTAAACCCTCTATATATACCATGTCTCTTTAAACAAGCAGGTTTATAATATTTTTTCTTCTTCTCTTCTCAATATCATTAGTTGATATACGTTTAATAAGTTATATATTGCTCTAGGAGAACTACCCATTTAGTGTTAAAACAATGCCAGCCAATTCTTCAATAGTATACAAACAATATGACTCCAAGTACGAGGAGTCAGACATCCCCAAGATCCGTGAATTAATGAAAGAACATCTATCAGAACCATACTCTTTATACGTTTATCGCTACTTTATGTACGAGAGCCCTCAGTACTCATTTATGGCATTCGACACTTCAAAAAATAACGAACTAATAGGCGCCATTGTTGGCAACGTCTCTAAGCATAAAAACAAGCGCATGCGTGGTTATATTGCCATGATTGCCACAAAGCCTGAATACCGTGGCCAGGGAATTGGATCAGAACTTGTATCATTAGTCATTAAAGAAATGAAGGAAAAGGGCAAAGTCGATGAAATTGTTTTGGAAACAGAAACTATCAATGTAGCGGCCATGAAGCTCTACGAAAACATTGGGTTCGTCCGATCTAAACGACTATACCGATACTACCTAAACTACAACGACGCTTATAGATTCATACTGCCCTTGACAGAAAGAAGTACACTACTGACTAGAATGATGCCAGACGATCTTCCTACCATTTAGTTATGATTTTTTTTATTTTCACTTTGATAATGATTACGAATTTGTGTGTATATGATAATTTTTTTAGAGTTATTCATTTGATAACAAGAATAGAGACATATATTTATTAATACCCTTATGGCCGATTAAGAAAATGAAATAAGGCCTTGCTATTCATGTAGATGTAAAATTTCAACAATGCCAAAGCTTTGAAAGTAAAGTGTTTATCTTGAGTTTTCACTCAAAAAAATATTGTCAAGTTGAAGTACATTATGTAATCTTGACTAATCTTGAGAGTCTATTTCCGGACAAGCAAAAGTAAATTCTGCCAAAGGCTACAAAGCTATTTCCTAATTCTTTTTCTTTACAATCTTTCTTTTTCAACTTGTTTTCTTCTATCAATATCATTTATCTTTCACTTCTTTTGAATATTATCCATAACCAGTTTATTTATTTATTTATTTATTTATTAAGGCATTTCACTTCCGGTAACATAGAATTTTTCAACTGGTTTTTATAAAACAACAATAATCTCTCTTCACGTATATGATATAATCTGTTCCCACCAAACTGCAATACCAAGATGTCAGATCAACAGACAATAAACGAAATAATGTGAGTTCTTTAATATCACTATTGAATAATTCAATCTTAGAGACTAATTCAAATATTTTTCTCAGTTTACTAAAAAATGCTTTACTTAATGGCAGTTCAGGTATGTACTACTTATCATGGATCATTTTTACATTTTTTTTTTTTTTTTTTTAACTAACTAACATCAAACACGCTCATTTTATTTCGTAAAAACAGATGTAGGACCTACTAATGAACATATTGGAGATACATATTCCAACCGTGGCAGAAAACTAAAACGCGATGCTGATAAGGTATCTCAAGGGCGCTTACAAGTACCTCCTTTTGATGGACATGGCCTACATGTAAGTATCACGTTCAATAGCTGTTACTTTTTATAAACAATATTCTAACTATACTTTCCAGATAATGAATCAGAACGGAAAACTAGAATCTATAGTTTATAAACGTCGAAAAGTTGAAAAGTTACCAAAAGTTAATGACGCGGAATCTGATGCAGATGTAGAAGAAGACAAGGAAAACGATGAAGATAACGCCAGTGAAGATGACGAAGAAGAGGAAGAAGATCCATACGCAGAAATAAATTTAAGAGGTAAGTTTTTTTTATCATTTTATATTATTTCTATTAAAGCATTATTAACTAACTGAACTTTGATAGAACTTTTGGCACCAATAACAAATGCTGCGCAAGTGCCTAGCCATCCATCAATATCGCGATCTTTCACCAGTAAAACCATTAGAAATATGGCACGTAGGGCTATGGAAATCATTAACGAAGAACATAAACATACCATTCAATTTGCAAAACTTATGAGCGTGTTTCTTGGAGACGATCCATATTATCTCGACGTTAGCAAGCTCAACCTCCCCATTTTCAACCATCTTGATGGGGTCACAGACAAAAATGGTAACGCACAATTAAATCATATCAATGGTGACCATGTAAATGGAAGTTCTGCTGCGAAACAAGGCGAGCTTGCAGAAAGGCTAACAAGCAATTCATCAATAACACCAACAGCACCAAGTTCATCATCATCATCATCGTCAGCATCAAATACTACTGCTGTAGCAGATTCATCTTCAGGTCGCTCTAAAACAAATAAAAAGAAGCCAGCTACAACAGAAGAGGAGGAAGAAGAAGACGATCCATTTTTCGGTCTGCCGCAAATCATCATTGACAGAGACTATGGAATAAAAACGGAAGAGGCTGATGATGCCCGACAACTGACTCAAATTGCTCAACAACGAAGTGAAGAATTTATCAGATGTATGGTCAAAGTACGTAAGGGACTTCTCAAAGCAGAGCGATACCAAGACAAGGTTTTCAGATGGTGCAAAGAAATGGCAGGAGAAGATGATGATAGTGATGGAATGGAAAACCACAACATTACAAAGTAATATATAAAATCTATATTTAAGTCTATTGAAAATTTACATTATTGTATATTATAAGCTGTTTTTCCTTTACCAATTTGACAATTTTTCATCTAAAACTAAAGTCAAATTATCTGTTGATTTAGGTTCTGATTTTGAAATGTAAGGCTTGACAGCAGTTTCAAAAACTTCACTAAACAATGTTCCAATGATACGAGTAAGTTTATCACCAGTTTGTTTAAAATCTGGATATGCATTGACTTCAAGCAACTTGACATGAGGCAGATTGTCGCCATCGGTAGAAGGAGCATTTACCAAGAAATCGACACCATAGATTTCAAAAGCGTTATCCAAAGGAGCAAAGTTGATTGAACCGGCTCCAACAGCTGCTCTAAACAAGTCGCCAGTGGTTTCACAGATCTCGTTGTAGATGTGGGTTTTGTTTGAATCAGAAAGATCTTCAAGATCCCAAAACAGGTGTACGAAATCATCATTTTCAGGTTCTGTAGAGTCAGAAGAAGAAGGTTGTAGACAAGTGTTTGTCAAGTGACCGTCAAGAGGAATATATTCACCTTCCTGATAGTCTTCGTCACTCTCGTCATCATCATCATCATTGTCGTTGTCGTCTTCAGTAGTTTCTTTTGGAGGTTTGGATGCAGTAGGCTTGACGTATGGTGTTGAAGCAAAAAGTGCCAACATGTTTTTATAAACGTACACTTTTAGGGCTCCAATACAAACAACATAGACACGGATATGAAATTTTCTGTTGTTATAGGCCGGAAGTAATAATGGGTTATCGTAATATTCTTGAACAATGAAATGCCTTAATTGAGAAGTGATAACATTATTATCATATCCACCATCATTACTTATACTCAAGTTTTTCATATTGTCAGCAACATCATTGTTTTCATCTTCATCTTCGTCTTCGTCTTCATCGTCGTCAGTTTCGTCTTCTTCAAACTCATCGAAAATTCGTTGTAATCCAGCAATTGTTTGAAATATCCTGATCCCTTGACCCTTATCGCTCATGCCTGGTTTCAGAATGTACGACTTTCGGACCTCGTTTTCCTCATTGATCTCAAGTTCTCTACGAAGTTCAAAACTTTCGTCCAGCGAGTCGTCAAGAAATTCGGCATAGTCTACTTGTAGTTGAAATGTTTCTGGTGCAGCTTGGACAAGAATCGAGTCTGGGTGTTTGGCTGTGTACATGGCGATAGTGTGGCTCAGGAAATGCTTGCGGATTATTCCTTTGCGGTAGATGTATGAGCACCCAAAGTACTTTGGGTCTGTTGATAACCTATCAAAGTCAAGGTCTTCGTATTCTCCATAGTGAACGGTTAATTGATTTTCTGTGGATGGTTTAGATTCTTTATCTTGATCTGAGGGCAATACTGAAATGATTTGAGAATTTGGAAATTTTGTTGATATGGCTGATTTGATATGAGGATATAAATATGAATTTTGTTCTATAGTAATATTAAACACTGGATAATTAGATATATTAGCCATTTTTTCTTCTTATTATTATTATTATTATTATTATTATTATTATTATTTTCCTTGCGATTTGGTAACAAAATCGTGTTTAAAAAATATTTAAAATGCTGCTGGTTGATTGAAAAATTTAAACAAAAAAAATGTTTTTGAAATGTTTTTGACAAAAAACTCAAAGAGCAAAAGCGAGACCTAACCCTTGTGTAATCGGACTTTAAAATGCTGATATGTAATTAAGATAAAACAAAATCACCACAATCGCTAATTAATTAACCTGATAACCAAAATAGATACAAGTATTGGAGAGGTACAAGCTGGTTACTAAACAATGATAGTGAATAATAAAGTTTGAGTATAAAAATAAAAAAATAAAATAAAAAGAACTCAAATTGATGTCATTGAGGATATATCATGCGGTTAATAAAAGCTGTGAAAATCAACAATTAGCACAACATTGATATTGTACATTTAAACAAAAGAAATCATTTACAATTCCCTCAATTTTCACAGTCTTTTAATAGTATTTTCCTCCAGAAAATCAACTACTCTTTAATATTTTCATATTGAGTACAACAATTATTCTCAATCAATTAAGCAGTATAAAATGGGCAGGATATTGGCATTGCACATTTCTGAAGCCGAACGATATAAACGTCTTCAATCATCTATAGCCCATTGGTGTATCCCGTTAATCAGCTTGATTATATGGTGGGGAATGCTTACAATCATGTTGGTATTCTGGGGCATTGGAAAGGTATATCGATTTTTTTTTTCTTTGTCAACATTTCAAAAACCTCTCTACTAACTGGTTCCGGAACAAATTTTTTTTTGTTATCTAGATGGATTATTTGACTCCCCCTAACAAACCCAGGACCCTGGTGTATAGTATAATAACAACTTTAATCGTCAACGTCAAACTTTCCTCTTTTAATTGATAATTTGCTAACCAATTATTTAGTTATGTCTCTACAATTGGATCTGAAGGATTAAAACCTTTATTTGTATGTGCAAGTTTTCTGATGGGAATTCTAGCCTTGGTCGCAACCATTGGCGAACGTATGGTCCGGAACCGGTATCGATTGACTGAAAGAAGACGAAAATGGGAGCGAAACAGCAACTTCATCACCATCACAGCAAGCTTTTTTGGCTACTTGAGCCTTTTCCTTGTTGCAACTCTTGACAGTCGCGATTACTACAGAATGCATATCATTGCGCTGGCTTCGTTTCTAGGTCTTCTTGGTGTTTCTTCTTTTACTATTGTATCGGAGTTTTTCTTTCTTGACCCTAACCATGCCAATTTCAGACGGTTCCAAGTGTCATATTTTTTCAGATTCATATGGTCGATTCTGGAAACAGGATTGATTATAGCATTTACGACTTATTCGTTGACTCACAATTTGAAAAGTGGATGTTTATTGGAATGGGTGAGTAAATGATTGATTGTGCCTGTTTTTTTTTTTTTGTCGTAACATGGAGAAGTACTAATAACAATGTATAGATTGTGGCCTACCTATTTGGATTCCATTTAATACTGATGATATATGATTTGAGCCCAAGAACTGAATCAGGATCTCCAAAGGCCGAGCAGAAGCTAGGACGCTTTATTGAAGGGAGCTTATGCTCAATGACCAATTGGATAGACTCGACTGCAAGAAATGTTTTTGGTAAAGAAACACATATTGCGGAGAAGGCTGAATTTAGTAGAATAGATGATGAAACTAACCCAAGTTGATTGAAGTAAACATAAATAGCATGTAGTTTTATATCTTTATATTAGATATTACAAGAACCAAAAAAAAAAACTTAAAGACAGTATAAACTATTGCTTGACATGAGTTGAATATTTCTTTTGATCTCTCAATTAAACTGAAAAAAAAGCCTCGGAACAACTCTTGAGTCGTTTTGTTATGACAAATAGCAGGAACAGAAACAAGCGCGGCTGAACATGTGTTGGTGCGCTGTTTTTTTTTGTCAATTTCAAAAACCACAAGTCATGTGATATGAGCTGAAGTTGCGGTAACTGATTTTCTGTTCTGATTGGTCAGTTTGGAAGCGGTACAACTGAAAGATGCTTTATGAACATTGATTTGCCTTTTTTCAAAGAACAAAAATCGTTCAATAAACGACTTGCCATTCGGCCGGAAATCAATTTGGAGTAGCTGGAAAATGAATCAACCAAACTTCACTATTGAAAATTTCAAAAGACTTTACCCACAGTGACATTTTTCCATTGGCCGTTGGAAATTGCAGGTTCCGGTTTGAAATTATACTTGTGACAAAAAAAAAAAAAAAAAACTAAAATTTTGATATAAAAAGCCTTAAATTTCCCACCCTTTTTATTTTTTTTCTTTCTTTTTTTTTCCTCTTTTCTCTTCATCCTATATTTCAATTGTGGATTAATTATATAAAACCCTCTTTCTATATTTATTACCAGTTACAATGTCTTACATCGCTCGTCGTGCTTTCTCTTCTTCTGCCCGCAACGTAAGTAATTTTAAACTTTTTTTTTTCTTTGAATAATCTCCGTTTACCCCATATTAAACTTGGGGCTGATGGATTGGCCAATCACATCACCTAATGAGCCATTTTTTTCTACTTTGAAAATACCAACAACTGCAAAATTTCACCAGTTATCAATTGGCCTATCTAAATCAAACAACCATATCTAACTAGATCTCCTTATTTTTCTTGTTTTAAATACAGGCCCACAAGGTTGCTGTTTTAGGTGCTGCCGGTGGTATCGGTCAACCACTCTCCCTCCTTCTTAAGCTTAACAAGGATGTCACTAGCCTCTCCCTTTACGATATCAGAGGTACCCCAGGTGTTGCTGCCGATCTTTCCCACATCCCAACCAACTCCACTGTTAAGGGTTACCTCCCAGAAAACGACGGTCTTGCTAAGGCCCTCGAAGGCGTTGAAGTCGTTGTTATCCCAGCTGGTGTCCCAAGAAAGCCAGGTATGACCCGTGACGATCTTTTCAACACCAATGCCTCCATTGTCCGTGACTTGGCCAAGGCTGTTGCCACCACTGCTCCAAAGGCTTTGGTTGCTGTCATTGCCAACCCTGTTAACTCCACCGTCCCAATTGTCGCTGAAGTTTTCAAGGCCCAAGGTGTCTACGATCCTAAGAGAATCTTCGGTGTCACCACCCTTGATGTTATCAGAGCTTCTAGATTCATTTCTGAAGTTAAGGGAACTGACCCAACCAAGGAAACTGTCACCGTTGTTGGTGGTCATTCCGGACACACCATTGTCCCATTGATCTCCCAATCCGGTCATCCAGACATCTCTGGTGAAACTCTCGATGCCCTCGTTCACCGTATCCAATTCGGTGGTGACGAAGTCGTCAAGGCTAAGGATGGTGCTGGTTCTGCCACCCTCTCCATGGCCCAAGCCGGTGCTAGATTCGCTGGTTCCCTCCTCAAGGGTCTTAAGGGTGAAGAAATCGTCGAACCAACCTTCGTCGACTCTCCTCTCTTCAAGGATGAAGGTATCGAATTCTTCTCCTCCAAGGTTGCTCTTGGCCCAGAAGGTGTTAAGGAAATCTTCCCTCTCGGTCAACTCAATGCTTACGAAGAAAAGCTCATTGCTACCGCTAAGGAAGACCTCAAGAAGAACATCACCAAGGGTGTTCAATTTGTTGCCAGCAACCCATAAATTGCTTTTTAATGAAAACGATGTAATGTTAACTCTTAGTATATAGTAAATTTTCGCGTAATAAACGTTTTGTGGTTTTTATTTTAATTTTTATTTTATTTCAATGCCGTTCTACTTAATGATAGTTAATATGGGTTAATATAAAGTTGTACTTTACTTTGAACAAATATTGTGGATGGCTATCCCGAATAAATACGATCGATATTGGCCTTTCTATACACTCTGATTGACTACAAAGCATGCTGTTAGACTTTCAATCCAAAGACTTATTTGCATTCAATAAAATACTTATATTATTATCAATTTTATTAACTTTTACTATTTTTATTCAGTTTCAACAATAATAGATGTTCACAAGCCAAACTAGCTTTCTCTGACACACCCTAACCCACAAGTACAACTTACAACGACAATTAATACTTGTACTATTTGCTTGATCTTTGTCTTTTTTTTCTTTCCCTTATATACCATCTATCTAGACTTTGTTTGATAATAATTGTTAAATTTTTTTAAAAAGGTTTTAAAAACTCTATATTCCTAGCAAGTATACTATCACCGGCAATTTTGCCTGAAGTCATAATATCTTCAACCTACACGTTTCATCTTATATATATACTTCTACTGCCTCAACATTATGAGCCTCTTAGATCATGATGATGCAGATATACCTACATCTCAAAATGATGTTCAAACACCTTTCACAACGGCATTAATTCCAGAGTTAGCAACACCAGCTACTTCAGGCTCTTCCTTAAAACAAGATGTCTCTTCATTGTAAGTGTCTTGGTTTGTTTTTTATTACTTTGTTTATTTCAATTTGAGTTATTAACCATAGCATATTTAGACAACCTGAATCTAAAAGAACTGCAACAACTGCAACACCATCAGAATCCTCAAGTACAATTGAAAACACTACTACTGCTTCTTCAAACCCCTCTCCTTCCTCATCTGCAGCAATGAAGGGAATTCTTGACGAGTTTGACCCTCTCGCAACGCGCAATAAATCTACCCCAAAACCAGAGGAATCGTCGTCTAAAAACCCCGAAGATCTTATACCCTCTGAAAAGCAGTCTACCAATGTAGCCGAAAAAAAGGAATCTTCAAAAGCAAAGACAAAATCCAAGAGTAGCAGTAAGCCAAATGACCAACAACAGGACGCACCCATGAACGAAAAACAGCCATCTTCTTCATCCACACCTAAAGATCCATCAGCACCCCCACCTTTTGACTTTCAAAGGTTTTTAGACTTGCTACGCCACAAATCTGCAGACCCCATTGCTCGATACTTGAAGAGTTTTCTACAAGAATTTAACAAACGTGTATGGACAGCAGATGAACAGGTCAAGATCATAACCGATTTTGAGCACTTTATTGCTGGCAAAATGGACCAACACCCTCCATTCTCCACATTATCCGATGCAGAAATGGACAATGCTATGGAAGGGATGGAAAAACTTATTATGAACCGCCTTTACACAAAGACATTTTCTCCAGAAATACCACCAAATAAACGTACCGATAGTCACGAAGAAGATGTTATTAGAGATACCGTATTAGACGACAAAATGTCGCTGTGGAAGTGGATTGAAGGCCGACATTTAGATATTCCCAACAAATTTCTACGTAATGGAGAGGCCTTTGTCAAACTAGCTAGTGATGAACTACGCAAAATCAACCATTACAGGGCCCCTAGAGACAAGGTTGTTTGCATTCTCAACTGCT
The DNA here is from genome assembly GCA_029678045.1 of Magnusiomyces sp. LA-1. Classification (NCBI taxonomy): domain Eukaryota; kingdom Fungi; phylum Ascomycota; class Dipodascomycetes; order Dipodascales; family Dipodascaceae; genus Magnusiomyces; species Magnusiomyces sp. LA-1. The sequence continues at coordinate 6,789,613 of CP115648.1, read as the reverse complement.
GCAAGGTAATTTTCGGGCTACTGAGACAATCAAGTAGTGAAGAAAATGCAGACGGCTTCCTGCCCATATTGATCTATGTCGTGATTAAGGCACATCCTAAAAACATGATCTCAAACATGAATTACATTCAACGATTCAGACGGCCAGAGAAACTTAACGGAGAGGCTGGGTATTATCTATCTTCGTTACAAGGTGCCGTCAGCTTTATTGAAACTTTAGATCATCAATCTCTTAGCATCAGTGATGAGGAATTTAACAAGAATATGGATGCTGCTATTTCAGAACAAAAGAAGCAAAAAGAACAGCAAGAGCAAGAAAGATTAGCACAAGAATCTTCACAACCTCCGATTACTCCTATTCGTGGCTTGACTCCTGAGCCCGGCGCAAGAACAGGAACAGGCAGTCCACGCACAGCTTCAGGCAACCTCACACCATCAGCCGTTCTTCAAAGTTCTGCTGGGCTTTTGGCAGCTCCATTGAAATCTATTTCCAAATTATTTGACCAAACAGCTAGCAACACTAGATCCAATGACAGCAGTAATAGTGGAAGTCCAGTTATTTCGGGGCAAACGCGAACATTTGAATCCCAAGATTATGCAGCTCGTCAAGAACAATTGTCATCTAGAAAAAATAATGACAAGGAGGATAAAGAATTAATGGACGCTCTTTATAAGAGCTTAGACAATGGTAATAATGCCAATAGCAATGCTCCTAAACTTTCGCCCGAAGAACTTGCAGCAAGACAGATATCTGCAGAGGAAGAAGAAGCTCGAAGGATATCACAACAAGAGTTTGAGTCTGTTGTTGAGACACTTTCTCAAATGTTTCCAACTCTTGATAGGAATGTCATTGTAGATGTTGCTACAGAAAAGCAAGGAAGGGTAGGAGCAGCTGTCGATTCTTGTCTTGCACTTGTTAGTACATAGAGTTATATATATAATACTGGTAATGAATTTTTTTTCAAGGTTGCTATATACTATGTATGTATATATAGACTTTTTATTTTTATTTTTACTCTGATTAGTTTTTTGATTACAACTTTGATTTTTGTTTTTAACATGCTTTTTTATTCCCCACTCTAAGCCCATACTCCCTTTGCCTTTTTACTTTTCCCATCACCATAATTATTTATTTAGCATGTTAAATATCACATCAGATATTTCCTAGAAACAACCATTTTGTCCATTTTTTTTACACTCAATCTATTTGAAACATGAATAACAGCCCTTCATATAAGTATCAAACTAGCAGAAGTTCAATTATTGAATATGCTAAAGTCAACAACCTGAGTATTGATTCTTCAAGGTATTTTGAGAAGATTTTATTTCAAAGTGATATCACAGACACCGACTTTCCTCGATACATCCCACTTCTCAATTTGTCTTTAGATGATTTTTATATTGAAAATTTGGATATAGATGCTGAACATACTGAGTTCATTACGCAAAAGTCATTAGGGTATCCAGATCTCAAGCTACTTCCAGTGCCACAGGTAGATTCATTAGAGCTTCTTACTCCATACGCACCAGAACCTCCCAAAAGCCTTATTCTCACAGAATTCCCTGAAATTGAATTATACAACTCGACTCATAAAATAGACGATGATGCTCAATTTGAACTAGATCCTTTTCCTGATGATCTTTCCTTATTAAAAGAAATGAGTGAGGGCTTTGTTATACCATCTGAAGATGAACAGGTTATTGATGAATTGTCTATGTTTCAAGATACAACGCTTCATCAGTTGGATTTAACTCTATCTCCTAACAAAACTGATAACTTGAAATTGGAACTTCCTATACTTCCAGCTGATGATCTTTCATTTAATATTGAACGTGACATGTATAACAATATCGCAAGCAGTCCAGATATTAGGAGTGACGACGATCTTGTAGACAAAACACTTTCGGTATCTTCAGAATCAATGTCCATTGTAAAAGATATTATGAGTGACCTGGAAGAAAAAGCTTTACCTCGTGCAATCAAAACAATCCCTGCAACTTTGGAAACTACACAGAAATTTGATTCTCCTATTGAAAACGCTGATCCTGAAGCCACAAATTATTTCACAATAATTGAGAAAAGTATGCTAGAAAAGGGTGCTGAAGAGGTATCTGAGAACTTGCAAAGGCTTGACAACAAGCTTTTGAGCGACAAGTTTGTTAACATAGATCATATTAAAGAAGATATTTGTGCTATTGGGGCTCAACAACTACCACTTCCGCCGGTGATTGGGTACAATGCAGATGATCCGATCACTACTTTGATTCCAAAATTCCGATATCCTGAATGGAATATTCCATATGCAATGTTTTGTAAACTAGATTGGAAACCATTTTCAAACATACCTCATGTTAATTGGAATTACCCGTTAGTTTTTAATGATGATGGCCCCGACAAAGCTGATTCTGAAATAGAGGAGTTTATCAAGATGGGATTTTACACCCCTGATTCTAAAGATAAAGCTTTTGGCAAGCTGAAATATATTCAGTCTTCTTCTGAAGATTTTATGATTGAGAGTTATTCTAGCAACAAACAAGTTGAAGATTTAGAAATAGCAAATGTAGCTTTTGAACCCAATTTGGTCTTGGAAAAAAGTAACCAAAAAAATAGCAGAGACGGCCTGTTAGCCGTTTCATCTGATACTTTGAATGATTCAAGACCGGCTAAAATAAGACGCATCAATATCTTACCTCGTTCTGGTGTCAGTAGTTTTTCATACAATCATGCACAATCGAGCGATTCCAGTTTGCAGATCGGTAGTTGTATAAGAAACGATGATTTACAAGGACCAACAAATTTAGAGACTCGTCCATTGTCATCTTCGTCTTCAGATCTTGAGATTATAGGAATTCAAGACTCAAAAACCAAGGTTTCTACTCCAGATCCGGACATCAGTGAAATTTTTGTCAGTAGAGGCAATATCAGCCTTGATTCTTCAATAAATTCTGAACTAAGTTTTGCCAAATCGAATCCATTTAAAAATTTTTCTCATCTGCAAGATACTTCTTCAGAAAAGAACCAGCCGATGCCAAAATCGTCAACAATTATCAAACCAAGCAACGCAATACCTACAAGTTTTGATTTAAGTGATGAAGAATTATTTAGCTGGAGCGACATGGAACTTGATCTAGGTCAACAGGAACCAAAAGTTGCAGAGAGTGATGAGAAGAAGAAACAGCAGATTAAAGTCACAGAAGAACAGTTAAGAGTGGGACCTTCTACAAACCCTTTACAAAATTCAGGAGAAGGAAACCAGGGCTTAGATGATAATTCTGACTTAGATCTTAGTATTATGGAGTTAAATAAGTTTGTCCAAGAAAAGTCTAGGAATATCACCAAAAAGACGCCTAATAAATTCCCAACTGCTAAACCTCCAGACGAACTAATTTCTTTCAGCCCCTTTTTTTCTGAAACACATACATGGGCCATTACAGGACCAGCAGCAAGCAACAAGCATCTGCAGAATAATCAACCATGTAAAGCCCATCAAACTAGTATAGTGGGAAATAATAATAATAATGATAAACCTACTATACCGGATGCATCAACTCAAACGTCCAAAAAATTGAACTACAAGCCCCTTTCGCAGTTCACTAGCAGGGGTTTTCAAAACCACTTTTCCTTTTCAGTGAATTCCACTTCGCTACAAGGAAATACGAAAAATTCTTTTCAAACATTCCAGAACCTGAACGATACCACTAGCAATCACTCTACAAACCAATTGTCACATTTTGACGTTTTAGAGAAAGATAATTTTTCAACATTGTCAACGTCTTTATCTTCACAAAAAAGTTTAAAAGATGCAGGTGCCGGATCGACATCACTACAGCCTTTTATTCAAATATGGTCTAAGGTATATCCAACATCTCCAACAAGCAAACGAACACTGATTCTGAACATTGCTAACACCAAGCTTGCTATTATTAGAAATCTACAGCAAAACACAGCACTCTGCAACTTTATTGAATGTAACCTAGGCAAGCAAGAAGCCAATCTTTACTTTACCGAGAAAAAATGCATGATATTTTTTACAATAGACGACATAACGCAGCAATCCTTCAAGCCTTCAGACATTACTATAAAGGCACTCACATTTGGACAAAAATTTGTGAATCCTCATGCAAAGCAGGAACGGCACCCTATACCCCCAGTCGCAAACTCGCTTGCACTAGAGCGAGTAGTGAAAATCAAGGCTATCTCCAAAGTGGACATGATTTTTATAGCAATTCTTATTGACGATCACAATAAACCAGGAGGAAATTCCACACAGAACAATGTTTATTTACCGCATGCAAACACCTTGCCCCAATTGTCGCAACCACAAATCCAGGCATTACAAAGGTTTCAAGCCGCGCTAGGTCTTCAACACTGGGTCCAGACGTTTCTTGTGTATTCTTCCGATACAAATCTTTGTAATTTTGTTGACAATGTAGCAAATTTATACGGCACTGGACACCAAGCGTCAAATAGCTTTAATTCGACATCTATGGGGTTGATGAGTAATACGAGAGGTGTTGCATTTAACGAAAAAATATTTTCCGGAATACCCATTAAATCTTTAGAGTTTTTAACATTTTGTGGAGTGAATCCCATTGTTGCTGCCACTATTCTTCACGCCGTCGATCTGCTTGAGTTTATTCAAATGACTGAAGCTGATATGACTATAAAATTTGGAAATTTGCTATCCCAAATTCAAATTGTAAGTTTTTTTTTTTTTTTTTTTTTTTTTTTTTTTTTTTTTTTTTTTTTTTGTTTGGTTAATGATAATTCTTTTATGTATACTAATCTAGTATTTTGAAATTCATTTAGAAGTCTTTACAAAAGATCTTTACAGGCGATTGGTATATGTAAGGGATGAATTAGCTTATAAATATTATTGAGCCTTGTGCTTTATATCTTTTGTTTTTTTCAAAACATAAAAAGAGAGGTTTGCAAATTTTGTATGTATATTGTGTTACATCCAACAATAGAGAGAAAAACTGTATAAAATTACTAAACCAAGAGCTCTTTAGGCAAATCCCATGCGGAATTGGAATCAATATTTGATTGAAAAGAAGAATTGCAACATTACTATATCCAAACAGTCTTTCTTTTTCTAAAAATATGCAAAAGTTTTACAAAAAAGAAATAATAGATAAGATTTCATTTTAGATCAATCGACTGTGATACTATTTTACCATTTAAACTTTCTCTAGTATCTTTTGCTTAAATTTAGCTTTATAAAAAAAAAAAAAAATGCATGCTTAAATATGCTTAAAGGCAGGCAAGAGAAACATATCAATACATAATAATTAATTTGAATAAAAGAGATCTAAAAATACAGGCCTATTTATTTTTTTGGAATGACATATTTGATAATTCGTTATCTTTCAGGCACAAAATTACTTTTTGTAGTCAGCGATTATATTCATAAAGAATATTACATTAGCCTTCTAAGTTGCTATCAACATAATTCAGAATATGTAACCTTGAAATCGATGAAAATCGTACGTATACTTTTTTTTGTTAATCAAGAAAAGTACATAAATATAATTAACAAATGAAAATTCATACAGTATATTTTTAAACGTGAAATCTTTCATCAAGATTAAAATATGGATTAACAATAAATAATAAATAATAAATTCCTTAAATAACTAGATACTTATCGACTATTTCTCTTGCCATGCCATTATTACCACTAGCAGCGTAAATGGAAACAAGATTGTAAGCAGCATTAGGCTTCATTGTATAAGTAGCAGCCTTTTTGCTAATATGGTATATGTCTTCTTTGTCTTTAGATGTATATTCAAGCTGCTCTTTGGTCGATACAACGTCTGGGTAGTTGGCAAGCACTCGTTCATAGCACCTCGAAGCCTCATTGTGCAATCCCAGCCCGTGGTAGGCTCGGCCCATGTTATATTCTGCTTCTTGTTCCTCCCAGTTAGTATATGCAATTGCATCATCGCCATCGATCATAATGTCCCTTTCATAACTGGTAAGGCTTTCAGCATCACCATTTAAAGTGCGTTCTTGTTGCTTACTGCTACTTTTAATATCGTTATTTTCAGACTCTCCAGCCTCTTCCATTTCAACATCTCCTTCATCATCGACGTTTTTGGGGACGCTTGCATTCGATTCATTTTTAGTAGTATCGGATTTTTCTAGCTTCAATCGGAAATTCTTTTCATCCTCTATACTTTTTTCTCCCTCTTTAGATCTTAATTCATAGTACTTTGCTAAATTGCTAAAACCTTGCAAAATTTCTGTATGTCTACTTCGAGATAAGCGGTTTAGTGCCCTCGAAATGTTGCATACACCCATAAGCAAGTGAATAAGAGGTTCGTTTGGAGCAATATCTAGCGCATTTTTGAGATACCCTAATGCCAAAATATATGACCGATTTAAAAGAGCGGTGTAGGAGCAGATGATATATACTTGAACAGACTTTTTTGAATGGCTTTGAACAAATCGTAAACGCCTTTGAAAAGACTTGTAGAAATTGGCCCCCCGGTAAATATTGACTTTTTCTATACCAGAAGACAGAATGACAGCTTGCAGTCTGTAAATATCATTGATATATGGGTCTTGAATCAAATATCCTCTTAGGGAATCGCTGGAAATTCTGTAGTCTTCTGCAAAATAGGCACAGACCAGCTTTACTAAGGGTATAGTTTCAGTTAGTCCGTCGTCTTTGAAAATCTTGAAAGAGTTTGCAGCTGCTAAAACACGATAAGATGTCTCTGCATCTTTGTTGTACTTGGCAGCAACAAGAGCATACTGCATGAAGATTGTAAACCATTGTTCCGTAGTAAGACCTCTGATAGGAATGTTTTTTCGTCGAAAGATCATTTCTTTTCTAGCTTGCATTTCATTTTCACTTCGAAGAGCAGCTTGCCTAGAGTTTAACTCACTCATGATTTCATCATTTTCTGCTTCCTCTTCTTCAATGTTGTCAATATCATCTTGTAAAATTTTATTTTCCAAAATGTTGAGACGATCTTCAATTGTATTGTGATCTTTCATGTTGTCAATATAAAGATGTATTCTTTTTCCATAGGTAAAGTTTTTAGTACTAAGAATTTGCTCCATCAATTTATGGGCTATTTGCTTCCATTTAATGACAGCGGCCAAATTATCCGGAGCTTCTATAATGTATTGCCAATGACGGTGCAGTTCATCATAAAGTTGCAATACATGCTTTTTAATTTCTTCTTGAAGTCTTTTGCGATCGTTTACTGCAAGGCTTCTAGTTTTACGAATATAAGGGATATGCTGAATGAACGATGATTCGTCATTTTGTACTTGCGTTGTGCTACTAATAACCGATGACTTGATTTCATCATCAGGTCTAGACAGTATAGTCGCTCTCTTTTTCCTATGAACTTCATTCATCTCTAATTTAGATTGTTGAATAATATTCGATAGCATACCGGCATAATGGCGTGAGGCGGCAACATCATCTAACAAAAATGTGACTTCACCAAGGCCAACCAAGGCTTCTGTATTTTTGGGATCGGCCTCAACAACCATTTCGAGATGCTGTCTAGCTTCTGTATATAATTCCAGTTCAAGCTCACATTTAGCTACCGCTAAAAGCAGTTCAGTTGCATATACTTCATCTTGATTATTGTTCATTATGGCAGTGAATAACCTGAGAGAAGTTTTGTAATCATGGTGCTTAGAGAAAAGCATGCCGGCTTCCCATAATAAATCCACATATTCATTGACATCAGCATTTAACAGAAATCCAGCATGTATCAATGCTTCCTTTTTATCACCTTTTTCAAGTCTAAAAGTTAAAAGTTTCGCACGAATGTCTAAGGGTAAATAAAATTTACTGGGATCATTGTAAAACTGGCTCTTAGCAAATCTACTGTTTTTAAACCTTCTATCGTCAAATTCAGAGTCATCGGGGATGTCATCCCACCACGTCTCTTCTTTTCGATCAAGTAATCGACGAGATACAGACTTGATAGTATGGATACCTTTAGACCAAGCCTGTTGCATTTCATAAAGTTCGCAAAGCACATTAAGTTCCGAAAATCCAAATGGGTGAACAAGACTAATATCAATAGGGGTAGATTCCATACTTTTAGCAAGAATATCTTCGTAAAGTGTGACAGCTTCTTGGATTTGATTTGTCTTAAGATACAACTTGCCCAGTATACTAGTAAATTCACTTTCAGCAGGATATTTCTGGTGAAGTTTTCTAGCATTTTTAGCAGCATGTTTATAGTCACCCAGAGCAATATAGGCTTCTATCAGCTTCCATCTCAATTCGGGATCATTTCTTTTCAGATCAACAGCTCTCAAATAGAAAGTAGTAGCTTGAGAGTAATATCCCATGTTGAAACTTCGCTCTGCTACATCAATCCAATCTTCCAATACAGTTCCACCAGCAGTGGCTGCAGCAATTTTGGCCTTCAAGGCGGCTTCATGATTTCCCAAGTCAGTGTGAATGATATCAAGCAGAATATATGGTAATCTAGCTTCGTTATCTGCAAGAATAGCCTCTTCAATTAAAAGAATGGCATCTTGGATATTTCCTGCTTCATATTCTTCTTTTGCAAGCTCCAGGTATATTCGTGCCTCATGATTAATCACATTTGCAGCTGAATTTTTGAAATGCTGGTTGATTCGATATCTACTGCCTTCTACTGTACTTTTAAACAAAGCATCCTCATCTTTTCTCAATCCATCAAAACTCTTTTCTGAATTGCCCGAATCACTTTCTTCATCGGAGTCGAAAAGCACTTGCATTCTTAATGAAATGTCTTTGGGGAGATTATCTTCATCCAGTTCAATTTCTTGATATTGATTATATTGTTGTGATTCATCTGGTATTTCATAATCTTGGTCATTTTGATATATTGAAGCGTTTTGCTCTTCATTTTGTTCTTCATATGGTTCTTCATATTCTTCATTTTGAACTTCATTTTGAACTTCATTATCGTCAACATAATCTTCATCATTTTCACTGTCATCATATGTGAAAGGAATACGTGAATAATCTTCGTCCGAATCTTCTGAAACGTCGTTTACAAAATTATCATTGTTAATTTCTGAATCTTCGCTATCACTAGCATCGTTGACTGGTAATTTGTGTGATGTTTGTTTACCTTTTGCTTTAGTATCAATACCGGGTTCTTCTTTAATTTTAGGTAGAGGAGACTCTTCTACAATATCCTGTGCAGAATTTTCTTTTTCATGTGAAGTTGTTGGCTCTGGTTGAGTATCTTCAGCTATTAATTCAACATCTTCATCTGGGGTTTTAATAGTTGATTTTGGTTCTAGCTCTGGTTCTGTCTCTTGTGAATTGTTTGGGGTACTGTTCCCGCTACTTGAGTTTGAAGTCTTTCTAGTCTTGACTAGAAAGTTTAGTTTTGTTTGTTTTTTTGTTCTCATTGCGTTAACCTTGCCATAGATGTTACAAGGGCATATTGCAATTGACCTAAATGGAAACTTGACTTGTTGTTGTATGAGGACTTAATTGAAAAATTAAATGAGTGAAGAAAGCGGAAACTGAACCTCGACCAAAAAAACAAAAAAGAAACAAAAAACAAAAAACAGAAAGGAAAATGGATAGATAGTCATCACGTGAATTAATGGCATTACATATGATGTAACATTACTTCTTACTTCAACCACTTTTTTTATTTTTTGTTTGAAAGCTTCTATCTTACTCCATAATATTAATCAACAGATTCCAGCTGAAACAATGATTGAAGTTATATGCAATGATCGGTAAGTATGTTACTAGCAAAATTCTATCAGTACTCTTACTAACATCTAGCATCATTAATTAGTGTTGGAAAAAAGGTCAAGGTAAAGGTAAGAGATTGTAATTTTGTTCCTTTGAAAATGATGACAATGGTATTAACAAATTGTAAAGGCCTTGCCTGACGATACAATTGGAGATTTTAAAAAGTTACTTGCAGCACAAATTGGTACAGATGCTTCAAAAATTGGTATGTTTTTTTTTTTTCATTAATTTTTATTATACATAAAGATAGAAACGATAGCTAATGGTTTTTTTTACTTATCACAGTCTTGAAAAAAGGTTATACAATTTATAAAGATCATATAACTCTTGCTGATTATGAGATACACAACGGGATGAGTCTTGAGCTCTATTACTCCTAGACACCATCATGCTTTTATTTTTTTCTCTTCCTCTACAACGAAGGAGAGTAATTATCAACACGATGGTCTGCTTAAGTTCGCATTTGGAAAGAAAGAATTTTTTTTCATATTGGCCCTCTAAATAAATGGTCAATGCTAATGAAGTAGACTTAAAGCTTGGTTTTGCCTTATTTCATATGTAATTTAACACTTCTATTAGCTTAGCTTTTTTAGATAAAATTTTAGCATTCACATAAAAACTGTATAATTGTGATTGCTTTGATTCTCTAAATTTCAATAAGTTTATAAAAGCTCAACTACGCTACTTGAATTTTTAGATCAAATAGTTACACATATTGATTTTTTTTTAAAAAAAAACGGAAAGCAAAAACATGTTAGTTAATATTACATAAAACATGAAATTAAGTTAAATTATACATTAAGAAAAATATAGATTTACAAATATTTTGTCAATTCTTGGGAAGTTTGGATTGTCGTTCCGAAGATTGAGCATTTTCTAAGGGCCTTTTAACACCACTTGTAATTGCTGCTTGCTGATTGTCATTAGAGTTTGGAGTGAATGCAGTGGCAGATGTAGGGATAGAAGTAGTTGAAGATACTGAAGACGAAGAAGGAGGAGCAGCAGAATTTGATGAAGGAGGCACAGTTGTAGTACTAGGTGCCGACGAAGGTGGAGGAGGTGACGCTGATGCTGATGGAGAGACAGAATTAGATGAAGATTGCCCACCAAGATTATCAATGGAAACTCCTAATCTAAGAGCATGTGCTTGTAATTGTCTAACAGCTTCTTGAATTGCTGGTGAAGGATTTTTCAGTTTACTGGCCTTTAGAAGCATTTGAGCTATTTCCTTTGCCCTAATATTTGGCGTCTTTTCTTTAGATGAAGGCTGATTGGAACCAGAAACTTTTCCATCAACAGTAGGTACTGGTTTTTGCACAGAAGCACCAGTATTATCAGAAGGCTTCTGAACGGGTGTACCTGAGGAAGTAGTAGTAGATGTATTCAAAGTCTTTGTCACAGATTTTCCCTTATTCACAGTTGACTTCTCAGATTGAGAGTTCTGAGCAAGTTGGGTAGAAGTAGATGGTGAACCGACAGGAGCTCCTGTAGACGTAGGTTGATTACTAATAGGAGTTGAATTAGATTTATCATTTGAATTATCTGTAACTGGCTTAGGTTCGGCTGGTGTAGGATTTTTGTTTTCGGTTTCAACTTTAGGATTTGGCAGGCCTGTAGGATTAGCTGTAAGGTTACTGTTAACGTCACCTGTTGGCTTTTGAGAAGTATCTGGCTCCTTTTTGATTTCGGGAAGAGAGCCATTGGTAGAGGCATTCTTCACATCTGTAGCCGGCAAACTTGGGGCAGAAATAGGTTTGGTTTGTAAAGCTTCAGAAGGTTTTGTTGTTGCTGGAGTATTGGCTATAGGGCTCTTATAGGCTGCAGGGACTGCTACTGGGATAGAGGGGGTTGGTGGGACTGTAGTTCCATGTATTCTTATAGATGATGGAATAGAGGATGTATCAACTTGTGAAATCGATGGAGGAACCTTCAACGTTGTTGGTCTTGAAACAGCAGAAGCTGTAGGTTTTACAGTAGATGCCACTTGCGGGGCTGACACAGAATTAGTCACATTTGCAACATTCGACTTCAACGTGTTTGCTGTCAAGCTCTGAGTTGAAGATGACGGTTCTACTGAAGAAGGTCGAGGTGAAGGACTTGATTTCAAAGAAGGAGTAGCAGAACCTTGTTTAGCAGATGCTTGATTCTTTTGCATCTTTTTCGCAGAAACAATTGCTGCATTTAGAGCACTGACAAAAAGATTTTTATGCTTTCCAGATGTTAGTGAGCTCACTATATTTTTTCCACCTCCTGCCAGTGCACCGCTTTTGGTTAACTTTGTAATGACATTTGCTAAAACATGTGTAAGAACCTGAGAATCCAATGGTTGACCCATCTTTTGCATTGTATCTTTAACCTTTTCATGTAAAATGTTAACAATACGAAGGGTATCCTTTGGCAAAGCTGAAGCAGTAGATGAAGAACCGGATGGAGTTTTTGATTGTGTAGCTTGTGATGCTGTTGAGCTATTTGTTGCTACGCCAGATTTATTAAAGCTCTGATTTTGTTGGGTATTAGAATTGAGTGGAGTAGTTTTACTTGTTGAAGCTTGACTAGTTTTGGAGGGAATAGATGACATTAAAGATGTGATTGACTGCTGGCCTTTTTGGGAGTACAATAAAGCTTTTGAAGTACCAGGAGTCGAGATTGCCGCTGGAATTGATAATGGAGCGTGCACTCTATTTGTTGAATAAGAGCTTTGATTAGAAGGCGTACCGCTTGCATTATTGAAGATTTCATTAGGAATCTGAGGCTTGACTTTCATTTGGGGAACAGAAGTTTGCTTTTGCAAGTCAGGTAACGAGGTTTGTGGTTTAGTAAAGAAAGCTGGAGTCTGGGTCATTCTGAATGTGGTTTGTCCAGCTGCCAACGAAGGTCGAGATGACAACGGCTGACTACTGTTAGGAGTAGTGGAACTAGGTTTAGTATAGTATGATGTACTGTTTGTCGCTGGAAGTGGAGGCATAGCTGGCATATCTGTGAATGGAAATTTAGTATATGTACTAGAATTGATACTTGTAGAACTACCAGAGGCTGTTGTAGGAACTGAGGGCTTGCTAGCTGTCGAAGTCACAGTTAGAGAGTCTCTTGTCATATTGGAATAGTCAGGTCTAGAGACCCTATCAATGGTAATTTCACGAGCAAGTTCTGCAATTGTTTTCTTTTTGTCCTTTGAATCAATCAATGATAGTGTTGATTGCAGTTCTGCTAAACTGGTGTTACTTGATATACTAGATGGAGTGTTACTGTTGCTGTTATCGGTAGTATTTTTGGCATTGCCAATGTTTGTAGATGCTATAGATGCATTAGAATTTGAAATGGAACCAGGTAAAGAATTTTTGGCGGTGGATAAACTTGAACTGTCTGTCAAATTAGGTGTTTCGTTTTGCTTCTTGAGTTGTGAGTTAGATGATATATTAGAAGAAGTACTAGAGGGAGGAATTGGAATGTTATGCTGTTGAAAGTGCACCTTCAGCGAGGGAGGTAATTCTAAATCTGTAATGGATGGAGGTAAAGCAGGCAATCCTGATTGATTAGTTGATGCGGTTTTGAGAGGTTGTGTTTGATTTACAACAGAGCTTGTACCAATTGACGAAGGAATAGTTGTCTTTGGTAGTTGTAGTTGGCCAGGAAGTGAAGTCGAAGGTTTCTTTGCCGTTGAGGCAGATGAGTTAGAGGCTGCCTTTTCCGCAGACTTCTGAGCTGCTTTGGCGGCTTCAGCAGCTGCTTTTGCTTTATTGAGACTATTTTGAGCCGCCTTTTTCCTAATGCGTTCACGCTCTTGAAAATACTCTTCATCAATACCCCAAAGCCAACCTTTTCCCTCTTTGGATATCTTTTTAAATGCCTTATTTGATGATAAATTATGCCTGACAGAATTCTTCCAGCCATGAGGACAGTACTGATAATATGGGAAAATATCTTGAATCGACTTGTAAATCTTGGATAAAGAAATACCACTTTCATTAGGATGTGCTCTCAATGCGGTTGCAATAAGATGAGAATATGAATATTGAGGCTTTTCTCTATACTCTTCAGGAATTTCTTCAGGAAGATACTCTTTTTGTGCTGTTTTGGTCTTTACAGGAACATTATTGACGGGTTTCTGACCAGTAGCGGCAGTCGTTTCTTTAGAAGATTGAGATTCATTAGCTGATGTTTCAGTTTTTGTCACAGCTGGAGGGTTTAGATTAGATGTAGTTGATTGAGTTTTTGATGATCTTGTTGTTGAGTCTGAAGTCGTTTCAGAGTTCACATGCTTTTCGGTGTCTAATGGTTTCAACTCTGCGTTATCAAGTTCTGTTGCAACTGAAGAAGATCTTGTATGTGATATGAGATTTGGAGATGCCTTTTCTGAATCAGGATTATCTCCTGAATCGCCAGTCTTTTCTTTTTGGGAATATCCTTTAGCTGAAGAATCGCCCGAACCTCCACTTGATGGCAGGATGAAGGAAAATGATATTTGGCCAATTTGAATTTTTATACTGGAAAACAAGAAAATACAAGATTAGCTTTGTGTCAAAAAAAAAAAAAAAAAAAAAAAAAAAAAAAAAAAAAAAAAAAAAAAAAAAAAAAAAAAAAAAACCTACCCATCCTTTAATGGAACAGTTGATCCCGTTTCAACAAATTTATCATCGACAAATGCGCCATTACGTCCCAACACAGATAATTCAAACCGTTGAGTTCCGAAGTTATAAAATATTTTTGCGTGTTTTCGAGAAATTGCTTTAGCTGATCCCAAGTCTACATCAACAACTGAGCCACCACTTTCTGCACCCCTACCTAATATCACTTGTAAAGTTTGGACGTAAAAGGTGAATGAAGGAAAATCTAGGCGGGCATAAGCTGAAACACGTGGAACGTTTTCAAGTTCACTTTTAGATGTATCCCCAGTGGCCAAAGTATCAATGAGCTGTCCTCCATTTATGGCATTGATAGCTTGTAATGTAGAACTTTTGTCTATTGGTCTGTTGGAGTATTGTACTTTTTTTACAGTAGAATTTTTGCTGTTGAGAAGTGGAATTTGAAACGGTGTTGAAATAGGTGTCACAGTAGCTGATTCTGAAGCACTTTTTTTAGAGCGATTAGGGAGAGGAGTTTTTGTGGTTTGCAAAAAACTATGAGAATCACTGAGATTAGGTGATTGAGGAACTGACATGGAATGAAATTCAAGCTGAGGTTTCTGTACTATTGTGTCTAGAGACTCGCTCTGTGCTCTATTTTGATTGCGAGGTGTGGTCAATATAGATGATTCCGAAAAATCTGGTAATTGTGCTATGTCTGGTAGCATTTCCGCTATAGTTTGTTGGTGAGGAATACCTGAACCACTAAGTTTTTCTGTTGGTGCGTTCAAGTCATTGTTAGATGTAAGCGTGGTAGAAGCAGCATCATTTATCCCAGAATTAGATTCATTTGTTTGAGTTTCAGAAAAATTAATTTCACTCATAATAGCATCATCACTGAGGCCTTTAAAATCAATGTCTTTTATGTTTAAATCCTTCAAATTGATATCCTTTAGATCTTTGCCATCGCCCAGGTCTTTTAAATCTTTAAATTGAAATGCATTATCAGAAGAATGTTCGGTTCCAGTTTTCAATTCTGAAAGTTCTTTAAGATCAAAATCTTTAAAGTTGAATCCTTTCAAATCTTTGAATTCTTTAAAGTCAGGTAAAGGTATGTCAAAAGTAGAACTTAAGCTTTTAGAGCCCGACGCTATTGTGGATAATGGAGATTTAGATAATAAAGTGTTTTGTAGAGGTTCTGGAAGAATTATTTCAAAAGGCAGAGAGCTAATAGGGTCTTTACCAACATCTTTAGTCTTGGGAAAATCGAACCCTTCTAAAGACGTTGTGGTAGATAATGATAAAGAATCCAGCATACTTTGCTCAAGTAAAGATCGATCAAAATCCGGAAAAGAAAAAGATTCACGTGTTGTAGGTACTGTTGGGATAGTTAAAGATTCTGATGCAGTTGATGATGGTATTATCGCCGATTCTGAAGTAGTAGATGCAGGTATTTGTGTAGATGAAGATTGTTCAGGCTCTGATATTTTTATATCTTCTAAATTTGAAGAAAAGTCTGTAGATGATTCTTTTAAGTCAATGTCATCAAACTTTATATCTGTTGTGTTGTCTTCTTTTGAGTCTTTCATTTCATACATTTTTTTAAAGTCTTTGAGATTGTCATCTAAAACCTTGAAATCCTTCAAGTTGTCTGGTTGAATCTCAGGTAGAGAATTTACTAAATCATCAATTTCGCCTTGATTTATTTTAAAATTATTCAAATCAGTTGATAATTGTGTCCCGTCTGATTCTAAAGAATTTTTGAACTGCTCTACCAAGTTCTGGTTATCTTGACTATCTTTAGAGTCTAAGTCCTCAGCGTTGAGAGACCCATCCTCTAACCCGGTCATATCGAGGTTGTCCATATTGATATCGAAAGACATTGCACCATTCGCTGAATCATCTTTATGTAGACTGGGTGACAATCCGTCAGTTTTGAATGAAGAAAGAAAGTCGTCGGAAAGAGAAACCTCCATATTCTCCATATTTGAAAAGTCATGACCTTCTTTTGTTGAATCTATTTGTTGCTTCTCGCTCGAGTCATCTTTTTCTTCTGAGTTTTTGAAAGAGTCTTTAGTGGTATTTGAACTGTCGGTGCTTATGCTTTGTTGGATGGGGTTTTCCGAAGTAGACGGATCGTTATTCCCAGATCCGCTGGTTAGCAGCTCCAGGTTGTCGCCGACAGTGTCAGATTCGGTCGTTATAGGTATAGGATGCCGCGACGGAGACCCTGGAGATACCGTACTCATATTTTTGTGTTTAAAAGGTTAAAATGTCAAATATTGTTATTACTGAAACAAATATTGTTGGTTAAACGACTGAGTAAATCAGAATGATTAAAAGCTGAAGACTTCTCAACTGGAAACCAGTGACGGAAGATCAATGATATTTTCGAAAAGCATGCACTGATTTCACTGTATGTTATTTCAAAAAGAAACGAAAAATAAAATTGAATGAACCGAAATAAAAAATGTTATATAGAATCGCGCACTGTCTGATGAATTTGCAATAAGTGGATGCTGAAGCCGAAATAGTAAACTTTGCACTACAAAAAAATTAAATAGAAATAGAAAGCTTATTGGTTAATAAATCTGCTGAATTAAAGAGATGATAAATCTAATATTTTTAGATATTACGCGATTTTAGGGCAATACTAGGGCATAAAGATTTGGCAAAGTGCTACGTCGTGATGAAAAATAAAAGGCAAAAACCGTGTAAAATATATACGTACAAATAAGACAGTAATGTAAAAAGTCTTAATAAATAAAATCGCGAATATATCGACGTGAAATATAGAAATGTGTTATCAATAGGATTGTAGAAACTTTTCGGCAAGTCGAGTCATAAATTTGGTGATCCTTTTTGGTGGTTTTGGAGGGGTTTTGGTAACAGCATAGATATTGGTGAAAATTTGTTACATCGATGGCAACCAAAAAGGTTCAGTTAGAAAAGTGGTTACAAAGGGTTAGGTTAAATCACGTGTTTGATTTATCTTAGATGGCGGGTTTATATGTGAGGCAGCACCTGAGAACATCACGATAACACAAAACTAGTACAAAACTGAAGTGACTATTGATGTGGTATCAGTGATGAATTGGGCTTTTTCTTTAAACAAACAAATGAATTCATGAGAAAGACAAGAACTTCAAAGGAATAGTTAAAAAAGTAAAATGAGTATTTTATTTTTGTAATGTTTATACCGTCAGTTCAGGAGCTATGATATCATTTAGCCTAGTTAGATAGTCTATTAATCTGGGGTCACTGTTACATGTGATGTAATTGTAATGGACACTTTGATATTTAAATACGGGCAATCTCATAATTATATGTTTCTTCTCTGCAACCTTTTCCTCCTTTATCAATCAAGTCTTCAATTATTTTTATTTATTTATTTATCTTTATTTATTTCTATTCACCAGTATCATTTTATCTTCAATTCAGTTCATTCGTAGATTCAGCTCAAAAATGCCAAAGAACGTTATTGTATGTGTTGATATCATGATGGTCTTATGCGATAAGAACAATTTAACTAATTTGCCTCCCATTTCATATTTTTTAGGTCACCTTTAAAGATGGAACTTCTGCCGATGTCATCTCCAAGTAAGTTTATCTCAGTATAAGTAAACCTTATCCGTAGTTTCATGACGAAGTTTCGGTTCAAAAAGTCAATTCTAACAAATGTTTAACAGGGCAAAGTCTGATTTAGAATCTAGCGGTGGTAAGTTTGTCTTTTCTGTTTGTATCAAAAGTTCTTATCTAACATTGCTCTTCTTATATTAGGTAAAATCACAAACGAATACAGTCTTATTCCAGGATTCAGGTAAGAGTTACGCGAATTGGTTCATTGGTACCGTCATCATATATCTAACTTTGTATTCTTGTTGTAGTGCTGAGGTCCCAGATGACAATGTCTCGACTCTTTCTTCTCACCCAGACGTTGCCAGTGTTGAAGAAGACCAGGAAGTAAAAATCCAATAGATTATATTAATTGAAGCAATACAGAGTTGATTTCTCCTATTCCTCTTTTCAGATTAACATAAATAAATATATACAAATACAATTTTTATACTTTTATACCTCCTTGAATGTCCATTGCTTTCTTTACTACGCCGATTGCGGCACTTGTTTGAATCTTTTCATTTCCTCCACTGCTTAATCTGTATTCTACTTCACTAAGGCCTTCTAACAACTGAATTCTTGCTTCTGGTTTTAGTTCATATGATTCAAATTCTTCGGTTAAGGAGTCCAAAATATCGGCAAGTGCGAGGCCTTTAGATTTCTTGATTGTGTCGACGGCTTGGACCGCGGTAG
Organism: Magnusiomyces sp. LA-1; assembly: GCA_029678045.1. Taxonomy (NCBI): domain Eukaryota; kingdom Fungi; phylum Ascomycota; class Dipodascomycetes; order Dipodascales; family Dipodascaceae; genus Magnusiomyces; species Magnusiomyces sp. LA-1. The sequence goes on along the minus strand of CP115648.1, from coordinate 6,770,995 downwards.
TCCAATTCGCTTGAAGGATCGACTCCATAATAGCTCTAACATCTGATGGCTGTGGACTTCCAACACATTCATAGATCATTTCTTCTGTAATTGTTTGCTGTTCTTCTTTTCCGTCTACAGACTCTTTGGTAGCCAAATAACAAGGCTGTAAAACATTAAGAGCTTTTCGCATATCTCCCTTAGACAACTTGACCAAGGCTTTTCTAGCATCCGGATCGATTTTGACCTTTTCTTGTTCAATCACTACATCTAATCTTTTATCTATAGCCTCTGGTGCCATTGGGGAGAATCTGAATCTTGTGCAACGCGATAGCAGAGCAGGGTTAAGCTTGTGAGCGTAGTTGGCAATAATGCAAAATCTTGTGTGCACCGTATATTTTTCAATAACTAAATGATTGCAATGTGAAGTTAGTATTTAGAATTAAGTTGAACCATATTATATAACTTACCTCGACGAAGAGCATTTTGGGCAACGTTTGTCATAGCATCTGCTTCGTCCAATATAACTAGCTTGAAATCGTGTTTTGATGTACTAGAAAAATTAGTTAATGAAAAAAATTCTTTTAAAAAGGCTACACTTTTAACTTACGAGAAAATTTGTTTGGTACTAGCAAACGATTTGATTTGATTTCTTACGACATCGATACCTCTATCGTCTGAAGCGTTTAATTCTAATACCATGTGTCGGAATGATTTCTCGCCATAAAGTTCTCTGGCAAGAGCCAAAATTGTAGTAGTTTTACCAGTACCTGGAGGACCATAAAATAACAAATGTGGTAAGCGACTGGCTTCTATAAACTTTCTTACTGTTGATACTACGTGATCCTGTCCGGCAACTTCGTCCAAAGAACTTGGTCGATACTTTTCAACCCTACAAGATCAATACAATGTTAGATCATAGTCAGAAATGATTCAAAGTATAATATACGTACCATGGCAAAAGATCTTCTTCAGTCACAGAGGTTGTAGACTTTGTTTTTCCCTTATCTTTACTTTCCGTGCTCATTATTATCTTATGGAGGTTATTGTAATTTTGTTTGAGTTGGATATCAACGTTGGATTCTGTTTGTTTGTTTTTGTTCAAGTAAAAACAGATTGCCAATTTCATCCATAAAATACCAGTAGTAAACAACGCGCGTCTTACCTAATTGAAAACCCTAGCCCAGGAAACTGTCTCAATATGTAAATCAGTTAGATGTGTGTCAAGAAGCTGTTCCATTATATCAACTAATGTATTCAACTACTTTCAATAATTTTACTCATTATCATATATTCATATAAATCTTGAATGAATATCCAGGATACAATATAACTTTCAAGCATCAACCATTTTGCATTCTTGAGCTCTATACGATCTCCATGGTACTCAAGTTAAAGCATCACTTTTAGATCCGCATTTTTCATTAATAATTCAATTGGCATTTTTTTCTTTCAATAGCATTCGAAGCCATAGTTATGATTTATCACAGTACAAATGACATTTCTATAATTTCATCTCAACAGTCTCAGCCTAGAGCCAAGTCTCTTTCAGGTTCATTCACCCATTCTTTTACTAAACTTACAAGTAACTTGATATTTGTGGTTTTAGTACTATTAGCCTCATGCGTATTTGCAAATCAAAACCTAGAACAAGCAAACGGGTTTGTAGAGATCAACATCAATAATAACTTGGCAATAGGGCAAGATTTTGTAGACCCTCAGGGCCTTTATGATGGCAATGAAAAGACAACAGCAAAAGTTTTCAAAAGACAATCTCCTTCCCCTCCCTCTACAGTGACATATGTTTCAAATGGAATAGTAACAGCTACCCCTGTTCCAACACCAATATCAGGAAACAAGGTCGTGAGATTTGTTATAGAAGAAGGCCAATACCATATCTACGAACTGAAAAACTTTACTAGAAATCCATCCGGCAATCAGACATTTTTCCTGACTGCAAACTTATGTTCGTTACCAAGTTCTGATCCTAAAGGGGAGTTGGTGAGAATACAGTTGGCAACAAACGTGACTGATTTCATGGGGAACATTCCGCTTCAAGATATTCCGTCATTTTCAAGGTTCGACCAAGGTCTGGCCTACATTCAGCAGAATTTCTCAATGTCGGATCAACAAACATCAGTGTATGCCATGATTATAGTGCTCCCTCCTAGTTACACTAATCAGACCAAGACTAATTCGGCATCTGTTCAAGCTCCAGCTGATGCTTTTACAGATTTTAATAACCAAAAACCAATATGGAGATATGAAATAGGTCTTTCTACTTCAGGACCATTACACAGTAGCTCTTCGGATCCATTTTTATTTCTTGTAGATACGGATTTTGCCCATGCATTATTCACTACAGACAATATGACCCAGTTCGTTAACAATAGTACGAATTCCATAATCCCTGAATACACTGTTCCTGATTACTCAAATGATTTGTTTTTCAAGTCGCCAAGCACATACTTTAACTTTTTTATTTTTTCATCCCAAATGGGCAACTATCTCTCCAAAACTCTGTCCAAATCTTACTGTGCGATATCAGACTCACAAGAGGCATTACTGAACCGTGGCAACGCTGATATATCAATCACAACTAGAGGAAATCACGGGCTTCCTCGTATCCAGTATTTTGTTTCTGGTCTGAATATCTCTACAAACTATTGGATTGCTTTGACAGAATCCAATGATCATGGGAACTCATCAGAATCGACATTATCGGGAGGAAACGTGTTTCAAATGTTTGACTTTTCGACAAAAAGAGAACAAAATTGTCAGATTATCTATAACCTGGGACTATGTAAAGATGTTGCTTATGCAGTTCCAGGAAATGCAACTGTGTTTACTCCAAAACAGTTGGGTGATCTTTATGATTCGCAGGCGCAAAAGTGGTACCAGAACTTTAACTACTCTCTTCAACAAATCCATTGCCCGGTACGTTCGTCTGTCGACAGGTATTCCATTTTGCGCACATGTGAGGACTGTGCCAAATCCTACTTGAACTGGCTGTGTGCAGTTACAATCCCTCGTTGCATGGACTATTCTGCCAATGCCACATATTTGGCTCCGCGAGAAAATGGTTCTCGTGCCCAATTTATTGACGAGCTGGTCCGCCCAGGTCCCTACAAAGAGCTGTTGCCTTGTCTTGATATGTGCTATGATATAGTTCAAGACTGTCCTTCTCAGTTTGAGTTTGAATGCCCTAATATTGGTGAGGTTGGGTTTAAGGATTATTACATGACAGTTGCTCCTGGTGTAGGAGATATTATGTGCAATTATCCAGGTGCAGTCTACCGAGCAAACGATTCAATCATATCATATAGAATTATTAGCAGTACAATTATACTGGCTATCAACCTTTTTGTACTACTAGTTATCTAGTTTTTTCTTATTTTTCTTATTTTTTGTTATTTGTTTGTATTTTTTTTAGCTAATCAAAAGTTTTGTTGTTATATAATATAAAAATAGTAATAGATATAATATAGACTTGTTTTTTAATCTTACAATCTGCTTGGAATGTGTTTATCTTCCTCATTGTCTGTTTCTTCTTTAAAAGAATCAATAGTAGCCTCGGAAATATCAAAAGTTTCATTAATACCTTCTTTGTTGGCATTTATGTTTAAAAACTTTTGACAGTCATCTAGTAAATAATCTATTGTAAAGTATTTTGCCGCATTATAAAGCTCTGAAAAGTTACCATCTTCATGTGCCTCCTTTATGATATCATAATCTTCCGTAGAAAGGTTGTTGTCAGCTTCAGTCACAGATTTGGATTGGTCAGTAGTTGCAGAAGACCTTTTGTTTTTGTAATCGAAAAGAGGAGCTTCACGGTCACGGTGGGCAATACAATACTTGGCAAGTGTGTTGAGAGTGCTTGTACCAAACTTTGGAGTATAGATCATTGGAGGACTGCAATAAGGATTGTAACTATTAACAAAGGCAATGAGAAAATCACTTTGGCGAGCGGCATCAAGAGGAATTGACACATAATTCTTGTCGCGAGAAAGTAGCCGGATAATTCTTTTGTTTCTGAGCCGTTTATTTTTGTTCAAGTTTTGAGAATCTTGTTGTTGAGTCTTGGACTCAGGAATTGTGGTTCCTGAAAGATCATCAGTGGAAGTCGACATATCACGAACAGAAGTATTGGATATTTCCAATTGTTCTTGTCTTTGTTCTGGACAAAGTCTGTCTTCTTTTTCCTGCTGCTTATCTAAAGACATTATAGGTTTTTAGTCGCTGAATTTATCAATTTCGGCCTCGCGAATTGTAAGAAGACAATAGGAAAAGATAAATGATGAAAAATAAAAAACTATACTTTGTTTAGATTCAATGAATAAAGGATTTTTCAAATCTAAAATAAAGAATAAGAGAAAAACACCCAGTTTATATATGTGTATATGTATATATGTAAGAACTCTTTTTAATCATTATACCTTTATCAGGAACTTTGAGCAGAAAAGTGACCAAGTAAAGAACCTCCTTTCATGACCCAATAGTTTGCATAAAGAAAATAGATGGTTTAGAAATATAGAAACATGCTTTATAGATTATTTACAGAAAAATACTAAACTGAGCAAAATAAAAATGATGCACATTTTCTTTTATTTTTAATTCCCTCTATAGGTATTCCCCTTTTTTTTTTTTTGTTGCTTCCTTGTACCAATTTTTCTAAAGATCGATAAGACTTTTTTGATCAACACTTTCCGCCGCATATTTCCTAAACTTGTTGAACAAAAAAAAAGAATTCTTAACTATTACATTATTTTTTGGAATTTTTTTAAAATGAAAATGAATATAAAAACCTTTTATGGTTAATCAATTATCAGAATAAAGAACAGGTAAACAAGAGCTCATTTTTTTGCATATGTTTTGAGTACTAAAAATTCTAATTTGTATATACAACTTATATAGCTATCATACATTAACATCAAATAAATTTTATTTTTTTATTTCATTTTATATTATTTCTATTTCACCAAACCTTTAGTCATCTCTTTAGCCATATTAGAAAAATAATCTGATTCAATATCTTTTCTCCAAGTTTGTAAATCACAGATATAAACATAAGAGTAGAGATTATAAGGTTCGACAAACGAAATCAGTCGTTGGTCGTATGCAATGTCCATAAGAGGTAAGGGGAGGAAATCCATGGGGTAGTTAACTCTTGTCAGGTGCCGCATCTTGACATCATGCTGTGCCAGCGATGCGCAGGGTCCAGATTTGCTTCGAGTAAAGTTTACATATCTTGAAGCCATGTGTTGATAAAGTGCCATACGCGAACGACCAAAAGATACATGCTGCTGTCTGTAAAGTAGTGGGAACGAGTCCAGGTCTTGCTCATTGGGATGCATTGAACGGAAAATGTGAGCCAGCTCTGGAATATCAAAAAAGGCCTGCGCACTGTATCTTAATAATTCTTCAAATTCGGGAGGAGTCTCGTCACCTTGATTCGGATTGTTAAGGTTCTCAGTTCGCATATAAACTTCATTCTGGAGACGATTAATCATATGATTAACCATCTGGTCTGATGGGAAAAGCTGATAAAGGTTGGAATTTTTAAAGTATATTGGAGAGTCAAACCATAGGTATTTCAACTGTTTACATGGAAGAACAATGTTCTCTTGAATCATATTGAAAGACCATAGAGAGCCAGAGTAGATATTCGAGTTGTAGTTTTCTACAGTACAATAGTTTAAGCCGACTTCCAGCTGATCAGCCATATTTCCCAAGAATATAGGACTAGTTCCTGCTGGAAGAACCAGCTTTACTAAAGACTTGAGATTTTGAAACTTGCCAAGAAGCTTAATAATAAACCTTTTGGTTATTCTTGTATGCGAGATATTATCCAATTGGTCTGTGTTTGAATTTGGCGAGCTTAAAAATGAAATACTTTGAATGTGCAACATTCGAAGCTGATTTTGCGCCTGAGGCGAATCCAAAATGAATTCCAAATCATCTACAAAAATAACATTCAGCTTGAGTACCAACAAAGTAGAGATATGCTTCAAGATCATGAATTTTGCCCAAAGTGCGGAAAAGGAGTGAAATAAAAGTCTTGATAATGATTTAAAAGGTGGCAGCACATCTCTCAAAAATGTAACTACTGGGATAAACCCTTCAATGTTTCTAAACGCATAATAGGTAGGAGAGTATGAGATTTCTAAACTTTGAAGAGTAGAGATGATTGGATAGATAGAAGATACTGTTTGTAAATAGGAGCTATGAGGTTGCGATTGATATAATGTGCAATAAGAGCTAAAAAGGTCGAATAGATGATTTGAATCGCATATGAGTTGCTGCAGTTTAGAGTTTCGAAAAAACGACTCGGGAAGAACAGCCTTGAATTCAATCCAAGAGGGCAGCTCTAAAGATGTGATATTGTGGAAAGTGCTTATATTAATAGAGTCTGTGATTAGACAATTTCCCACCACTTGATTTTCATCAGGATGCGTTTCCCCCTTCTTGTTAATAGAACATATATGTTTTAGAAAGTCGATGAAAAGCATGGATATAGACTCAGGATGTGCACTTTTTTCTGCAATAGAAGCTTGATCCCAGCGTACCATACTGGATGCTGAGTCGGTGACCTTTTTGCGAGTGCTTTCAAAGGCCAAGTGTTGTAGAGATATCAAATTTCCAAAAATATGCCCTAGAGAAGATTTTAGATCCGTTTTCACATTTCGTTTATTTAAATTTATGTGACTAACGATGGTAAGCGATTGGATCAGCTGAATGCCCTTATCTGTTAATAGCTCTAAATTTGTTAGACAATCTAAATTTATGCGTATACCTAGTTTTACTGGATAATCTTTCAAACTACTGCTTCGATGATACCTGCTTAATGAATTGTAATATTCCGGATACTTTACAAGGATTGCATCTAGCAGATATTGCTCAGCATATTTCTGAAATGTACTCAATGTATTGTTGACACTACTAGATCCGATACAGATCTCAATTTTCTTTAATTGAGGCATGATCTCAGGATCTAACAATTGATACCAAGTTACAAACGGGATTGGAGTTTCCTTTTTCAAACTGAGGGCTTGAGATCTACATGCCGAAAACACAGACACATTTTGTAATATATGTGTTGAAAGAGAATTTCTAACAGTTCGAACTGGAAGATTAAGTCCCGAGTTAATATAGTTTGATTTGGATAGTGAGGCTGTACTATTAGCGTAAGTGTTTACTGAATCACAGTAGGTATAGCTATGAGCATTGACATTACAAAAGGTAAGATCAGAGGTGAATTTTGATACTGGGCCAGAGGAGTGCTCTGGATGAGATTCGTGAAAGAGCGATACTGATGGAATTGGGAAATATAATGGTGTCTCGACGAAACTCGAAGGAACTCTGAAGGAAGTTGAATTTTTAGACCGGTTATAGGTGGAAGAGGAAGAAGCTGCAGAAGACCCTCTGAGTGGCTTTTCAAGGTGAACTGAATTCCAAAGGATGGGCAAAAGAACTGAATATACATGTTTGGACGATAAAGCAAAGTTTAGTAAAAGTTTAGAAGATCTGGGAATTAAAGAATCAGTATACCATAAATTTTCTGTTGCGTTTATCGGAGTAGAATCAGTATAGACATATGAAGCGATTTGTAGAATAATTTCAGGAGGAAGATCAGATAATGTTTTCATTAGTAAAAAAAACTCTCTTTCTCCGGTGCGCTAAATAGGAATAGATTGAGAGTAAGTTTAGTATATGTGGCAAGAAAGCTGATTTCTCTCTTATTAATTAATTGATAAGTGAAGAGATATTGAAAGAAAAATTCATTATCAGTATAGTAATGGGCTACCGTTGAATGGGTGCAACAATATGTTACAAAAGTGGACCCCATTGTCATAAAGAAGGGTTTGTAACATTTGTCATCATTATTGAAAGAATTGAATTTTAAAACATTGAGTCAACTTTAATAATAGAAAAAAAAAAGGAATTTTTTTTTTTTTTAGTTTAAATAAAGTAGATAGACTTTAGAATTAATATATTATTAGTAAGAAGTGCCTTTAGAAAAAAAAAAAAAAAAAAAAAGCACATGAAAAATCATCATTCAGGGTGGTACCCATCTGATGCTGCTTTTTTGATGTGACAGGTGCTTACCCAAAGGTCGTTTGACGTGAGAAAACAAATACAACAATGCGATTCAATTCTTATTTTTAAGCAAAAAAAAAAAAAAGATGGTACAAGCTGATGATGTTTATTCAGTTTTATTTGTCATATTTTTTTTTTGAACGAGTCTTTTTGCTTTAGGTTATATATATATTTGATCGCTTGATTTTCTCAAGACATTATTATTATTGCTATGTGACAAATGCATATCGTATATAAACAACAATAACAACAACAACAACAACAGCAAAAACAGCAGCAACATGGCCTGTTAATTGAATTATTAAATATATATTAATTCTTCTTATTTGTTGTTGGCGTCTTTATTGTTACTAAACGGGCAGTTTGTTTGTATTTACTACTAGCCTACTTTGGTAACATTTGGAATTACTATTGTAATATTTGTCCATACAAGAGAATTTTTAGGCTCCAGTTGGGTTTGATGAGCGCTTTTTATTTTTTTAATTCCAACACAAAAAGATACTTTGAAATGAGCTAAAATATGATATATTAGGAAACGAGACGAGAATCTCGATAGCGAGAAAACCGCAATTGCCAAATAAATGAAAATAAACATAAAAAGAACTGCAAATATGTGCCAGAATGTTCCTCAATTGTTGAATTAAACAAACAACAACAGCAAAATTCCATAACCAAGAATGTAAGGCAGCAACAACATCAACAAGGTTTTTTTTTTTGTTATTATTCTTCAGATATCAATAGCAAAAAATAAAAAATCAACAATTATCAAATATTTTAGAGGGTTTTTTTTATGTTCAAAATATTAATTAAGAATATCATTAAAATTACTTAAATACATATAAAAAAAAATCAAATTAAATAGTGAAATATCACATTGAACAACAATACTAATCTAATCTTTTGGCGTTAGGAGAGGATATTAGAAAAACAAAGATTAAAAAAGAGTGTTATTGCCAAAAAAAAAAAAAGAGATATAGTAAGAATAAATTTTCTCATGTCGTCGTCATGCGTATATATTCAATTAATTTTAGTGATCCTATCAAAGGGCAAAGAAAAAAAAAGGAAGAGAGAGAAAAGTTTGAGGTGACATTATTAATGAGAGAGAGAGAGGGAGGGAGAAAGAATGTATGGTTGGTTATGTGCAAAAGATTCAGTTCAATATAATTGAAGCACTTAGACTTGAGACATGGTTGGTCCAGCTCTTGGTGCACTTCTACCTCTTCCTGGTAAAGAAAATGGGCCAGATGAAGTAAGTGAAAGGACAGACAAAATCAATTGAGCAAGGCAGACAAAGAAGGCAAAGTACAAGAAAGCAGTAGAGGCTTGAGCCTTTCTGCATCTGTCTTCGGAACCTTGAGTGACTGTGTTTCTATCGAGATACTCTTGATTAGTGCAAGAGTGAACTCTGATGGCAACAGCAACAGCTGTGGCACCAGCAAAGGTAAAGACAAAGTCCAAAAAGTCGATAGTAGCCAAAACAATTGGGAAGGCTAAGAATTCAAGGAAACCGGCGAGAAGACCATAGATGACACCAAAGACGAGACCAAAGACGGCACTGAAGAGGGCGAAATTAACTTGAGGATTCGCATGGTCACTTCCATTGATTAATGAACCGGTCAAACCTAATACAATCACTAGGAAAACAAAGAGTGCTACTCTGAGAGCGGGATCTAAATAAGCGTTCATTGTGTATGTTGTGTATGTTAATAAATAAATAAAGAGGTTTTAGATTGATAGAGACTTTTGTATAGGTATCTGAATCAAGATATTGAAGTGTTGTTGTTGTTTTAGTTTTGAATAAACAAAATATATTGGATATATGAAATTTAAAATATGAAGGTTTTAAAAAAATAAAAAAATAAAAAAAATAAAAAAAACACAACAGAAGAGAGGAAATCGCGTGGGTTTTATACGATTTTCTTCCGGGGGGTGTTTTCAAATAGCTACATTAAAAAAAATTCAATTGTTCATTGTTTATTTTTTTTTTTTTAAACCTTTTTGCGGGTGTGACAGAATGCATGACATCACTTTTGTAACAGTCTTCGTTTGCACCCACAAAACCTATCTATACTGCTTTATTTATTAAAAATTGACTTATTACTGTTATTACTACTATTACTACTACTACTGTTATTGTTATTATTATTATTCATATTGTTATTATTAAGTTCCAAATAATTAGAAAATTCAACGATTTATCATTATCATATATTTGGCAGTATTTATAAGCAATGATGATATACTGGCGTGACCATAAAAAAATGATTCAATGAATTTTTAGTTGTTATGAAAAAAAAAAGCGTCATCTGATTACCATTATATTATTATTATTATCATCAGTACAAAAAAAAACCTTCTTTTGCAGGGCTTACTCGTTCAAAATAGAAAATTCCTGTTTGCTATATTCATTTGCCTATTTCGGAAAGCCTGTTGAATTCTTTTGGACCGAAATTGGTTGTGTTTAACAGCAGCAGATGAGATGACACTATGAGTAATTGCAGTAAAAAGCCCTCACAGAATGGAAACCTTCCATGCCTCACTATCCATTTTTATGTTACCGTCTTTGTATGAGTTTGTTCTCAATTGGCACCCTCTACAATTATTAATAATATTTGGCTAAAACTGTGTTTGAGCATCTGGTAATAATAATACATAGCTTGTAATACTACTATATACAAGAGAGAGAAACGCTCAACCGCCTCATGTGATTGACCAGTTTCACCCGATCCGCCCGGCAACCATCGTCATCTCTTCTATACTTTCTCCGCGACAATTGTCCCCACTACCACCACATGACCACTGATTGAATCAAGATCTTCCAAAACGACTATTGTTTCTTTCTTTCTTTCCTTCTTTCTTTTATCCATCAATATTATGCTATATGTTAATATCTAGATTTATAGTTATATAATAGATTATATTGAAGGCAGAAAAAAAAAAAAATTCATAATGTCTACTAGAACTGTGACTCAATTTTCACAGATTCTTAATTCAAAAGTTTTAGGTGCTAATGATCATATCACCAATTTAAAAGAAAAACAATTTCAAAGTCAATCATCATCTCAGTCAGTTCTGTCAGATAGTCTACTGTCAATATATTCAATACTAACTCAATCACATCAGTTACCAATTGCATCTCTAAAAAATTCTAAAGGTGAATCAAAAGCTAAACGACACTCACCACATAACACATTTGACTACTCGGTTAACCCAATCCAATTTCCATCAGTTGATACAATCAAGCAATCGTTAGAACAGTACATTTTAATAGTCACAACCGAACAGCAACAAATTAATATCCCCTCTAATAGCAATGACTCGTCCCGCTCTTTAAATAAACTACAGGATGAAGCATTGGATGATCTTCAATGGTCAATTGTAGGTATCTCGGCTCTCTCTGTTTATTCTCATCTCGTGGATGCTTTCCGTAATCAAACCCTTCCTCTTGCAAATGATATAAATTACTGGAACTCCATTCTCAATTCTTCCCACAATACTCTTTGTACTATACTTTACGCCATCCAGTCATCACCCAATGCACTCTACCAGCATTTAAAAAAGTTTTTATTCAAGATTTTTCATCACACTAAATCTATTGGCACTTCTTCCAACTCAACAAACCCAATTGTATATGCTTTGTCATTGACCACTAATGATCTGGCAAACGTCTTTAACAAAACATTGGATAAAATTGCTGATATCATCGGTGCTTGGATTAACGCTTCATATGAAGCAATCAACCAAGCTCAGATAGTTTCACAAAAATTATTCAATCTTACATTAAACCCATCTGATAAAGAAGATCTTAAACGATCAATTAAATCTCAAAGTAATGAGACAACTATCACTAGTTCTCCTATCGATGTTCCTTCTCCATCAATATCTTCCTCTCTTATGGTATTTCTTATACTATATTCTCCATTAAATGCAACAAGAAGAGAAATTGTAGCCCACAAGTCTCAAGTTTCTCACTTAAGGTTACAGACTGCCAAGTCTTTGGGGTACTTGGTTGGAGAAAGTTTTAGGCTATTCCAAACCCATCCAGAAAGCCATCAACAAAAGAAAATCTCATCTGCTGCTGCATCACACAATTCGGTAATCCTGGGGGACAACCAAAAAAATGACTGGAAATTGGAAATCCAAATTGCTGTAAATACTCTTGCCAAAGTCTTGCAAATTCCTCAGGACGATTACGAAGAAGGGAAAGATTCTACAATTGAGTCTATTTCTGAAAACGAAAACGATATATATGACTCTTCTTCTGAATCTTCATCTAATGAATCTGATTCTGATGAAGAAAAGCCTATACATGTTGCTCGTAAACATTCGGCCCAGCATCAGCAACTCCAACCAATTAGTACGTTTTCACATTTTGAAGCAAGTGAAGACATTTCAACAATTAGAAGCTCTAATTCTCCAGTGCCGCTCTCTTCTTCAGTCGCTGTAGCCATTAAAATTCTCAACATTATTGAATCGGATTTAGTGTATCATTCAAAACGATACAACAAAGTTACACATTCACATGGTCAACCTTCTTGGCTTACCCGTCACTGGCTAGGTTTGACTGTATTTTCATTTGCGTCTGTATCTCTATCGAAAACAATAATTGGTAGCTGGGAAAACATCCAATACTGGTTCCAGCATTCTGTAGTTGATACTGCCATTGCATTTTACAGAAACTGGATTGTTGGGCCACTCTCTCAAATCTACAACATTATTAGACACGATGAGCACGATGCAGAAATTGCACTCATTACGAAAAGAAGTCTCAAAGCTGATGTTGAGTCTTTAGAACGTATGGTAATTCAATTTGCTATGGACCATGGCGAAATCCCCGTAGACGCAGTCTCTTCGACAGCAGGCAATGCATCTGTTGCAGAGGCAAGCAACGAAGTTGTTGAAGCCTTGGTCAAAGAAATCCGTCAAGGCGACATCTCTTCAGTTCTCAAGCCATACGAAACACAAATCCAAACTCCAATCAAATCTCTCATTACTGGCGACTTGATCCGATCCTTATTGATCCAGATCCAGAAAACCAAAGTCGACATTGAGACTGCAGTAAGTGGCATTGATAGATTATTACAGTCTCAACAATTGGTGTTTGGCGTTGTTGCTGCAATGCCATCCTTTGCATTCACCTACTGGGCAGTAATCACTCCTGGTCTAAACTGGATTCGTGGGAACGCTCGCAAGTCGCGCGAGTATGTTCAAAAGAAACGAGAACTGGCTACCATTTTGGGCAGAATCGATCGTCTTTTGTCCTTATTAGAATTAGAAGAAAACTCCTTGGCTTTAGAACCACTTTCTTCTACTTCTTCTCCATCTTCTACTGGGGAGGAAGAAGAAGAAGAAGAAAAAAAATCTTCAAACTCTGCTTTGAAAGTTTCTAAAAGACATGGGAAAAAGCATGGTCGTAAAGGTAAAGGAAAATCATCATTTTCTATTTCTTCTCCTTCTTCTTCTTCTTTTTCAAAAGATGATGGCGATGATTATTATACTTTACTTGGATTGTTTCTTTGTGAAACTTTCTTGTTACGTCATAGAGGCCTTGAAATGCTTCCCAAATCAAGAATCCATGATTGGAACCAATATATTGGTGATTTAGAAGATATTCAAAGAGGTGTTCACTTTCAACAAAAAGTAGTCACTAGAATATGGAATGTTTTTTCTGAATATTTCAAATAGATCAGCATATATACATTATTGTTATGTAAACTTAAAAAAACAAAACAAGCCCTTTGATAATAATAAATAAATAAAATAAAAAACGAATGAATATATTACACAGCACATATATATAAACATAATGCAAAAAACAAGAAAAAAAATTAAAACCAGACAAAAAATAATCATTAAAAATAAAATACATTATGTTGATATTGAAACAAAATGATTCATTTGCTTAAAGCCAAAATAAGAAAATAAAAAAAAATTAAATCTAAAAAATGGAATTGACAATGTTTGAACCGATTGTTGCACCGGCACCGAAAATAGCGGCATTACCAAGCTTACCACCAAACTTTTTAGCACCTTCAGCAACAGCACTGTGTTGATGAGGTTGCTGTTCTTGTTGAACAACTTGTTGTTGTTGAGGTTGAACAGGACCGGCAGCAGGAGGTGGGTAGTAATTGGTACTTGGTGGAGGGAATGGTTGTTGTTGAGGAGGAGGAGCATATTGATAAGAAGAAGCACCATAAGATGGTGGAGCAGCGGCACCGCCATAAGGAACTGGTGCCTTTTCTTGGATTGGAGGGGGGCCCTGAGTGATTCTAACGTAGTTGGATGGGAAGATACCTTCAATGCCGGATTGAACATCCTTACCTCTCCACCAGTCAGAGTTCAACTTTTCTATGATTTGGATTTGTTGACCTGGATACAAGGCCAAGTCGGAAGGACTGGTTTTTTGAAAGTTGTACATGGCTTCGGCCATTTCGGGTGCTGGAGTTGGTGGAGGAGGTGGGCCAGATGGAACTAAAGCAGATGATTTTTCATCATTGGGGGAACTTCTGGTGGTTTCTGTTACTTCAAAGACATCGATTTTTGGCTGACCTGGACGGAATTCTCTGGGCAATTTACTGGCGAGTTGTTCGTATAATCCTGGTGTGATGACGTCGGAATCACGAAGAAATGCGAGCTCCTATAAATGAATGAAAGTTTGTTAGTATATTATGCCAGTTTGAGCCAAATGATATAAGGTTTGCCAGGGAAAAAAACGGGGTATTCGTAATCAAAAGAGAAAAAAATAATTAATTCCATATTATTATTAACATGTGGGCTTAGACGTAAGTTTTGTTCATAATTTGTATGAAACATCTAAAAATCACTCAGAAAAGTAGCGGCAAAAACCATTTGTTGATTCTTAATGCAAAAAAGGGATAATTATAGTTACAAAATGAAGGAAATCACTGGTTGGTTTCAGAGATCATTCTTTCAATAGTGACAAAATAGTGCTAAGTCAAAATGAATTCAACTTCAGACAGATAAATGTGACACTTGTGGCAACAAAACAGCAACAGAAAACAATATGAAAAGATCAAAAACTTACAGTAAGGACGTTAGTGAGCGAACGATTAATAAATGCAGTATTTCCACTCATTTTGATATTTAACTGTATGTATTTGTATTTGAGAGGAAGGTTGTTACGAAGAACGTATATAAAAAGATAAGTCGTTAGAAGAACAAGAGAAGTGGAAGAGAAGAGAAGTTCTTAAAGAAGAACAAAAATATATTTCTATACAAATTGGCACATACATAGTGCGGAGGTGCCCTGTTTCTCAAGACACTACGTAATGATTACTCATCATGAGTCAGCCACCACTCCTTCCAAATCCGTTCCGAAACCTCCCAAAAGTTTTTTTTGTTTTTGGCCCAGTCTGGCGCGGGATCCTGCCAAACGTCTGAGTACTCCATCTTTAGTACTATAGAGTTGATTTTCTTTTTTTTTTCGTGTTGATGATGAGATACAGCAAAATTAATAATAAATACAAAAAACACCCAAACCACCATTAGCCTTTAAAGCTTTGTAAAAAAAATTTTTTTTAACTTTTACTCTTTGCCCTTTTTGCTCATTTTTTTTTCGAATTAATTGCCAATCAATCTATATCATATTTTCAGCTACAACCCTACTTTTCATCATATAAACAGTATTGCATAATAATAAATTTCTATTTTATACAAGGGATCTAAAAAAAATGACTACCACCATACATTCTTCTCACAAAATTGTTACTCTTAAACTGCCATCACATTTTCTCAAATCCATACCCATAATGACACCATCATCAATCCCCGCCTCTGCCTCAAATTCAGCTCTCACATCTCCATCGAAATCAGTGACTCGAAATGGGACCCCAGATATTTCAAATAAACCTCGTTCTGGCCGATCAAGGGCATCAACAACTAATGGAATAGCCAAACAAACCACATCACCCTCAAAAAGTAATAATAACGCTCCTGCTGCAGTTGCAGCTATTCTCGCACAAAATGGACGCTCTGATAGTCCTGGACCTCACAAATCAGCATCGTCTACCTCAATTGCCGCTGGCGGTTCTGGAGGTACCGGCTCCTCCAGAAACACGGGACTTATGGCGTTGAAAGCGCTAGACCGATCGGGCGCGCCTGTCAGGAAATGGAAAAAGGCTCCCATCGAAATGAAATCGTTTACGGGCTTCAAGTACACGTTTACTGCTTGGAATGGAGGCCCAAAAGAACCATCAGCAAACACTACTTCTTCTAATGTTGCTAACTCAACTCCTGTCTCGGGTACAAGTACGCCAACAAACAATCGCGCCAAACCCGCGTCTTCAACTGCAAAACCAACATCTTCACTTTTTAACGTTACATCCACAGACTATCCTTCTGAATCATCTGCTCCACAAACTCCCCTTCCTTACAACTCTTCTGGACCAACTACACCCTCAAAAGGTTTAGAATCTGGAGCCTCGACGCCAGTATCCGCTCCTTCTTCGCCTTCACATACTACACCTGCTCAATTTACAATCAAAATCACAACTTCAAAATCTAAAAAGAAAGTTTCTGCTGCAAACTCATTCCCGCCTGCAAAATCACCTTCAATTAAAAACGGAGGCTCTCAACTCGCTCAATCACCAATGACACTTAGTACTATGGGAACTCCCACAACTGATGAGCATGAGTCTTCTAAATAATTCATCTCATTTAGCTAAAACTATAAACATATTAAAACGACCACAAGAACCTTTTATTTTACCATTGTTTTTTTTTTTTTTCGTATTAACTACCATGTATAATGACCTATTGTATGATATTTTTTTTTCTATTCTTTATTATTACATATTTAATATCAGATTTGCTATGTAGCAGAATACATGAACATTTTCGACAAAACACATTAAATCATTGTATTATTTATTTTAGTTTTAAAATATATTCACACTTTTATTAATGCAGAAAGTATCTATATATACTTTTATATATGTTTCTAAAACAAAGGAGTATGGGTATTATCTGAAGTATAAAAACAAAATAAAACTTCTATTTAGTTTTATTTTTTTTCAAAAAAGTTTTTCTAATAGATGTTGATGAAAGATGAAAAATAGTCGTTATCGACTATAATGATGGGATATTAGGTATATGCTTTATGCAAATTGTAAACAGAATATTGATTCATCTGTAAGATCTGTTACTGTCTTTTTTTTTTTTTTTTTTTTTTTTTTTTTTTTTGTATGGTTTCGAAATGATTTGTTGTTGTTTTTAAATAAGGAATAAACTTAATCATCGATTTCTTGATACTTTTCAAGTACAATCTTCTTATATTCTTCTGGGTTCTCATCATATAGCTGGGCAGCTTGGGCGTTGAGAGGTGATGAATTATTTGGTTCACCAAGTAAGGATTGTAAAGACAATAAAATTGTTTGGACGTTGTAGACAGCAGACCACTTCTCTTTCAAGATATCGAGGCAGATATTACCGCTCATATCTACGTTAGGATGCCACATCAAGCTAGTAAACTTGATTGTAGGTGCTGTAAATGGGTAGTCTGTAGGGAAATCAATAGAGATCTTGTATTTGAGTCCTTCATAAAAAGTTCCACTTGGACCTTCGATAGTGCCAGCCCATTGTAAAATGTTTGCATCAGAAACTGGGAAAGCAGAAATCCCTGGAGTTGATGACATCTACAACAAAATGTTAATATCACATGTTAGATCAACTAAATAAAAATATTTTTTTTCTTCAAGAAAAAAAGTCTATTGATGTGAAAAAATGACATACCATAAGTTGCATCAGTTCTGATTGTAATCTCTTGGTAACTGAATGTCCGCCTTGTGCTTTGTCACTCATGGTTGAATAGTTTTAAATGGTAATGTCTCAGATTCAAAAAAGGATTTAAAGGTGTAGATCAAGAATAATCTTTTAGGGAGGTTTTGAATATATATGAAAAAGTAAAAAAGAAAAAAAGGAGAATATAAACAAAAGTATGATATTTAAATCTAGTAAAACAGTTGTAGCGTTTTTTTTATTCTTTTTTTGGGGGGAATATAAACAAAACAGTACGGCTGGAAGTAGACTATTTGTGTTCCAAAACATTCTGGTTTAGGGTACTCCGTTGCTTTAGAAACCATCCCGTGACTTTAGTATTTTCTTCTCCCTCAAGTTTCAAGCACAACTTTGCTACAGAATCTCTGCATTTATACTTCTGTATATTGGCATTCTTGTTTTTATATCTGAGACGATATTTTCTACCTTGATAATAATACCAAACCCAATTGTTAATGTCGAAAAGCTCAAAATAATACATCAAATGGAATCCTAAGTGAATTGGTTCACAAATACCAGCTATGCTAAAAAAATCATTATCATCAGAGTGGCTTTATAAATTGCATATATAACATCCAACCTTTAAATGTTCTGATTATTAAAACTTGCTCTCTATTATTTGATCACAAAATCACAAAGACTATTGATGGTCTTTACTTGCATGTTCTAAGCAAAAAATATGAAAAGATGAAAGGATGAAAAAAAAAAGCAATCTTGTATACAAAAATCCGTAAGGAAATACACCTTGTTTTATATCTCTAAAAAGCAATATGGGTTGCAAGTTATTCTGATTTATTTTATGCATATGGGAAAATATTAACTTTTTATTGTTTATCACTCTGATTCTTTTGATTCAATATGAAATTTGATGTTTGATTTTTTGAAAGGTTCTAAAGATGATGCAATGAGGATTAGTGAATAAAAGATTTTTCCAAGAATGTATCACTTCATTTTCATTTAAAAATAATTTGAAGAAAAATAATTCAAAAATGAAAAAGGTCTATGGTTCTATTACAGTAGTCATCATAATTTGCCCCTTATTTCTAATGAGAGACTTTTCATCAATGATTTAAGCTCTCTCGTACATACAGCGACGGGCAGATAATTTATTATGAATTATTGATTATTAAAATATTTAATGCCCCTATAATTTTGGCTCAATTCACAACTCAAATTCACATAAAAAGTAACAATAAAAACACTAACAAAGCATAATTGGAGACCAACACAAAAATTTCTCACATCCTGATTCTATACATTATGTCAATTATATTTACCTTTGTTTGGATGGATTTTAATGATCCTTCAAGCATCTCACCCATCATATATATACGGAAAAAACGAAGATTTCATATCAACACTATTTGAAATGATGATATTTCTCCCTTTGCATCAGACTATCAGTTAATATCTTGTGTTTAGAATCAAATAAGCTTTTTATTATTATTATTTATTATATACTACAGTCTGTCTTGATAGGTATTTGCAACCTGAAAAGCAAAGATACAAGGAAACAAATAACACTCATCGTATGTCTATAACCTGCACCACCGATTGATTATATATCTCAATATAAAGACTATGAAATTCTTTTGTTAAATACAACTTATTAATTTTGAATCGTTTTAAATGTGCCTTCATTTTTATTCTCGGCCCCTCTCTTGTTTTCATTCAATCTTCATCGTAAAATATCACGATATAAGTACGGTTTAAACCCAGTTTCATTATAATATTATGGTATGCATAATTGCTATAGTTGGGTAAAATGAAGAAGTCTTATGTTTTAGCTGTTTTTTTTTGTTATTTGTAAAATATTCTGTAGTTTTCAATCTGCGATAATAGTTACCAAAACAGCATTTTCCTTATACGTAGCCTGATTCTAACTTGTTTTTGTTTCTCAATATTTCATATCTATAGATTTTTTTTAGAAAAAAAACCATCGACTCTCTTGCTCGTCGTTAGAAAAAATTGTTTTAATTGCTGCATACATATGAAAATGCCGGTTCAAATACAAAAATATTCTTATAATTAGTGTTTGACGGATAGCTCTAAAAAAACTCCAAGATAATGTATCAATCTATTTTCGATTTTTTCTCTTGTTTTGACTTTTTTTTTGTGAATCTTACAGTGAACTATTCCTGTTTGTTGGATACATGAGGTTTTTTTTTTTTTAAAAAAAACAAAAAAATCAAGTTGCCATGTGAGAATATGTGGCTGTAATATTGTTATGTGAGATGGTTTAGATATTGAAATGGTATTTTTTCCTTTTTGTACATAATATATTAATCTAGGAAATTATAATATTTGAAAAAAAATGGCAAGAAAACAATCGGATGGATTGAAATTATTATATCTTTTTATCAATTGAAAGAGAGAAAGGATAAAAAAAAAAAAAAAAAAAAAAAAAAAGGGGGAGGTACCAAAAACTAGAAAATTGGGCTGGAATTGACGTAAATGATAAATGTACCAGAAAAAAGCCAAGTAATCGAACAATTTTTGTATCAGAAGAAAGTAGAATACGAACGGAGTTTAAACAATTGTCCTTCTTTTTTCTTGTTAATATTTCAATTTAATGAGAACAAAAAGTTTTCTACTTTTTTTGTTTGTTTGTCAAATTTGCATTTTTCCAGCTACAAGTTTTTTTTTGTTTGGAAATTTGTTATCGGCTTATTCAGATTACAACTTATTTCTAAAAGATCCATAGTCACTCTAAAGTTTGAAACGAAAGTTTTTGAAGCAAATATATCCACAAGCACAAGCGTAAAAAATTATAAAGATTCTTTATAAGTTGTATTTTATACTTATATCATCAAGGCTTTTGTGTGTATATAGCTGATAGGAAATTTCTCATTTTGTTTTTTCTATTGGCAATTGCACTCAAGGAACTTTACAGTAATGTAGTATAGTAAATAGCATAGCTTCGATTATACTCGTTACAAGAAGAAAAAAGACTACTAAACACCAAACTCTTTTTTATCTACCTTTACTTTTCATTAATTTTCAATTGTTTTTTTTTGAGAAATAAATCTCTTTTAAGAAAATGGAAGAGGTGATGCTTTTAAATTCAAATAATTATTATAAATTTCGGGTAGTCAGAAATATTATAAAAAAAATTGTATTTATCCAGCAATACCCAAAAAATTATTGTAAACCCAAAATGTTAAAATATGTGGTATTTTGTTTTTACTATAGACGTTGAAATTTGTTTTTTTTTCCTCAATACCCTCCAATTATTTATATACTTTCCCAAAGTAATCAAATAATTCTTTTTCTAGAATTGAGGCAAGCAAGGTTAATTTAGATATTAATTTTGTTGTAGAGAAAAGAAAAAAATGTATATGCAATTTTTGTTATTTACCAGTTGTTGTTTTTTTTTCATTGTAGACAAGATAGGAACCCAAGCTAAATTACTGACAACTTCCAAAAGCAATATTGAGTTGTTTGCAATTGGGAGTTGTCAAATGAAACTGGTGATATTGCTCCTGAGCGTTGGATAAAGGCCTCTATAGAGGTTTGGAAAAAATAACTTAATAAATTACAAAGGAAAAAAAGCTGTTCAATTAAGATAGCTCAGATTTGTTTTCCTATAATAAAAAATACTCCATTAATTAATAAGGATTTGTTAACCAATTACCATATGTACATTCAGTTATTATTTAAGTTAATAATTATTTTTTAGATATCTTGAATTCATTACAATTGAATATGGATTATTATTATTCTTATTTATCTTATCAATTGGCAGCTGATATCATACCTAGAGGTTCTTTTTATAAAAAATTGTTTTTATAGTGCTTGTTAATCAGGAAAGTATATTCCGTTTAGTGTAGACAAGCATAAAACACAAGAAATTTTCTGTCGTCTAATTATTGAATTAACTTTTTGTTTCAATTTTGATGTGAACTGTCTCTAAAATGCTAGAATTTCATTTACATGTTTTTTTAAAGTAAGTGGGCATGAGAAGTAATTTAGGAAAAAAAAAAACTTTTTTTATTATGAATTTAGTTGAAGCTGGATATCGGCTTCTTTTGAGGAATAAAAATAAAACGGTGATAGTGGTATATCAAAGCTCAGTATGGGAAAATTGCATAGTTATTTAAACTCTGACCATATAATTTAATAAAGGCAATATAGGCACATATAAAACCTTCCAATTTCATTTTAAATATTATCAAAGTTCTAGGAAACAATTAATATCATGGGTTTCTTTCATTTATTTAATTGTAAAATGAATTTGTTGGGTCAGTATTAAATCAATTGAGAAGTCAACTCAAAAAAAAAAAAAATTTAATCTAGCTCAGAAAATATTTTATCAAACGGGTAGCAAAGTCAGCAATGGATATTTTGATTTAGTATTTTATAAACTTAACTATTATATACAATCTCAAGTCTAGACTTTGTATATTTTGTTTCGTTACAAACTGTATTAATTTACCTCAAGATAATATAGGGGGAAATGAGGAAATTTGAAAAAGTAGATTAATAATAACAAAAATTATAATAACAAGGCAAAGTCACGTATTTTTTAGTATTTATATCTTAAATATTGGTTATGAATATTCTCCTTTTATTATATTTTTTAAAGATAATTGAGCAAAGATGAAGGGAAAAAAAAAAAAAATGGAGAGGAATAATTATCAACTATTTTGACTTTCATTTGGAATTCAAAGTTTAATATAAGATACACTTTTTGTAGTATTATTATACAATTTCCCATATACGAAAATAATTATTGAAGGTAAACTTTAACAAAATTCTATTACTAAGTTTTTTTTCCTTTCCATTATAGTAAAGATCAGAGCTATAGATTATATTTGTGTGGTTGTGACATTCATAAAATCTTGGTAAATAATCATTTTGTAGTACACGAAGCCTCCTTTTAATTGTCGTCACTGCATAAAAAGAGAAAGAGAAAAAAAATATGGAAACAAGCATATTTATCTGAGACCCGGGTTTTATCTAATAAGTAACAGATTGTATTTATCAGATCATTTGCTGATTTTATGAGGTCATATTCTCAAGTTCGCAAAATGGAGACCTAAATGTTTGAATTCGACATAATATGACTCTGACTTATGTTTCCCTAAACCTACGTTATTGCTTTTAGAAAACAAAAAAAAAATTTTGCAGCAGTTTTATTTTAAACAAAAGAAAAAATTAAAAAGAGTTTCTGAGATCTCTCTGTGATCATCGATTTGTGCTGTTGATATCATAAGGCTGAGAACAAATGAAAGGAAAGTATTGAATAGCATTTGTTAATTGTTTTGACTGCTTTGTGCTCATTTAAAAGGCATTCTCGACGCTGCCTGTAAAATTGTGTGCTGATTGAGGTAAGGTCAATAATTTCAAAGGGAAGGATAAAATTTATACTCTACATCTTTTATGTTAATTTTGAGTATGATATGTAGCATTTATTATTTTTATTTATTCCTGGCTTCAATCAAATCCATTTTGTATTTTTTTAATTGATAAGCAATAGAATAAATCTAATTCAAACTATATATGTTGAATCAATTTCTATGTTCATTATTATGTTGATTGTTTTGATTCAGCTTTTCTAAGTTATTTGATGATTTGAAATATAAGAAAATTCAAATTATCACCTTTTGTTGATTTTTTTTGTACATCTTTTGGTTGGGGCATTCTGGATCGAGAAGAAGGAGCAAAATATGGATTCGTATTTTTTTTTTAAGTAAAAAACAATTCAACCACTGTACTACCATATTAAACAATCGTTCTAAGTAGTGTACTAAAATAGATGTATGGCATATTTGAAAAGACCATGCCAATTGTAGATTGACCTTCAAGATAAATTCAGGTTGCTTTGAATAGCCTGAACATGAAACACGTATAAATATCTATAGGGATTTATCTATATCGTTGTAACCTTAGATTTTCTTGAATTTTATTTCTGACCAATCAGCAGCACTTACCAGCATCATCCAGCACAGTTACATGATTCAAAATCATTCAAGAATTAAGAAAGAAGATAAAAAAGGTGGTGTGTAAATTATATTTTCAAGTGTCATATTTAAATTTTCTAAAGTATTCAAGGCGATTATGTTGTGTTATACGGGTCAATTGAAGTCTCAACATGTATTTAAACCCGAAATAGTTATAAGTAGGGGGAAAAAGGGGAAGGTCACAAAAAAATTTTTCTTCTCTCTTATGAATTCTGAATGTTACAATTTCCTATTGAAAATATGTTTAGCAAAATATGTATGATTGGTTTTTGATTATAAGAAACAAAAAAAGAGTAGAATGATTAGCCGACTGTCTTTTTCTCAGAATGGAAGCGCTGGATTCTTCTTGACGTAAATAGCCAACTATATTGTTTACTAACGAAAAGGTTGTTTCAATAGAACTCCAAGATAATATATAAATTAACTATACTTTTATTGGTTTTTAGTATTATTAATTCGGTTATATTCCGTTGGTTACATTTTCGGTCATTAATCAGAAAGAAAAAAAAAAAGAGGTTAAACAACAACGGCTGTAGCAGCTTTTGGAATGAATTTCTCCTTATATTAATATCGGGTCTGATTTTGAATATCTAGAATAGTTTGAGAAGTTATAATTCGGCGACTAGAAAACGGTTGAATGAAAAAAAACTGCATATTGTTATCATTTAGAAATTCATTGACTCAACTTGCTTGTGATTAATGAAAAGTTTTTTATGCTCTATAGCTTGTATACTAGCGCACTCAAAATAACCTCAAATACTTGAAGAAATTAAAAGACATTGTTGAAATGCATAGAATAGTAGTTGAATAGACGGTGATACTATATACTAGAAATTAAAGAGCATTTGATAGTTAGTTTCGAGATTTTTGATATGAAATGTAATGGCTAGTTCGGATGGTCAGTATATTATTAATTTTCATTTTTATTATTTTTAATATCTAGCCAATGCAAAATAATCGATTAAAAATGAATAATTATAGATTGAGATAGCCTTCGCTCAGAGTACTCGCTTGAATACATGGTATTTTATCCGACAATAAGTACTGTGGAGACTAGGAATAATGGATTTTTTTTTTCATCGATTATATTTGGGTTTTCCAAAGAAAGAAGAATTAAATACAAAAGATTTTCTAGAAAACAAAATAAATGGTAAAATAGGAAGGGGTTGTAATTGAAGAATATTCTAAAAACAGCTGTTATTTTTCCTTTCTTTTGTCGAGAGTTTCAAATGGTCGCAGGAGAAAGGTACCTGCAAGCAAAAAATTCACTGTCATTTTGATTGACAGCACACGAAAAGCAAATTGGTAAACAAAAATGATATAACTGAAAAATGAAAATTAACATAAATGGTAATAAATTAGATGAATTAAATAAAATAAAAAAAAGAAACAAAAAAATAATGTGTCAATCCTTTCATTAACGCAAAACGCAGGTAAATCTTGTATAATTGATTTTATTCATTTGCTTTTTTTTTTTATTGAAATCCGTTTCAAAGAGTGTTTTTTGTTTAACCTCTTTACTGTAATTTTTTTTTACTATGGTCTTATGAATCAATTTATTAACCAATACTTTTTTATTGATTGAAAAAGAGATAGATTGCTTTTCTTATATCTCTTCTATATATCTATTTTTCTTTAACAATTTGCCCTTTAGAATTAAGTTTACTGTGAAGAAAATTTTTGACGTGATAATAAAATGACTGGCAATATATTGTAAGTTTTGTATCCAAGAATTAATCCATTTATATTTGAAAAATTGATTGATCCATTTATGATTGAAAAATAACAAATAAAAACTCTTACCGACCAAAACTGTTTAATGAATGGCAAGCTTTAACCAAGTCAAACAAACATACTGGTCTTACTCATTGGCTCAAATGAAAAAAGAAGTTACAAATTAACCTTCACTTTCGATTGATTTCATATCACATATAACTAGAGTTTAAAAACTCAAAAATAGCAATGATTAAAAAGTGAGGTAGCAATGATATTGCTGAGGGTACTATCATTTATTGTAAAAATGGATTTATATCTATTCAAGTTGAAAGAAAATAGATAGTGGTAGAGCAAACCTATTTTTCATTCTCTATTTTGACACTTTCAATTTTTTACAGCAAAGCATAATAAGGCGTTATATCGGATTCCGAGGTGAAAAAGGCAAACAACTTATAAACTATATGCCTTTTCTTTAAAAAAAAAAGTGTAAGGAAAACTTTGGTTTAACTATAAGCTTTTAGTGTCCATCAATAACAATTAAAGTTTTCGATTTCCAATGTTTGGTGCAAATTAGGGGTTCAAAAGGGAAAGACGAAGATAAAAAAAAAAAAAAAAGAAAAGGATGAGCAGTATGGTTTATCTATGGCAATTCTCTTTTACAAATTTGTTGTGATTCATTATAAAAAAAAATATCATTTGAGTTTATAGAATACTAATGATTTAGACTTTTTTTTCATCATTCTATTCAAGAAGGTTTTACTAGAGGAAAAATATAATGTTGATCATTTATGTTATGGAAGAAACAAAAGTGTAAATCCAATAATCAAAGTTTAGATGTTGGGTACGGCAGCTTCCCTAGATAGGAGAAAAAAAAAAAAAAAAACATAATTTTAAATTTAGAACAATAAAGTGCAGAGTGAATCATCGAAATAAATTACTTTAATTAGCTCTTCAAGATTAGAAATATGATATATTTCAAAATTATAATAATCACTCGATATTATAGTCTTTTGCTGCAGAACTTTCTTTCCATTGATGCTAAGCAAACGACTCCATTTTTTTTATATATATTTCTCTTCTTTTTTTGAAACGGAATAATATATTGACATAATCAAGGAATAAAACTATACAAGCCTAAGATAAAGTTGAAAATAGAGAATTTCATAACCTCATGATACAATGCTGACCATGATGCATATATACCTCAGCCCTATCCAATATTTGGTCCTTTTTCTCTTTATTTGTTTTTTTTTTTTTTTTTTTTTTTTTTTTTTTTTTTTTTTGCCTTTTTTTTGCCTTTTTTGGGTTGTCTCTTTTCTGTTTTCATATTCAAAACTTGAATTCATAGTAACGAAAAATATTTTATACTATAAGAAAAATGTAAAATTTTCAAATTATTGAAACTTGTATTTTAAATGTGGAAGTTGGCATTTCATGGTTTCTCAAAAAAAGCCAATAACGGCTTTCAATTATCTATATAATTGAATTTTTAATTTTTGATTAAATATTAACTCAATAAAGGTATTTACTAGTAAAAAGAAAAAAAAAAAAAATCAATAGAAAATGTAAGCATCTATAGTAATTAGGGTTGTTGTGACACACAGGTGACTCCAAGTATACAAAATCTCAAACCAAAGTCTTTGTACAGTATACGGCTTGTCTAAAAGATTGGAGTAAAAAATGTTAAACAAAAGAAATGGCTAACAATCTTTCTTTCTTATGGAAGTACATGGTATAATGCAGTGATTAAGAGCCAATGACTACATGATTGGGGTTAGATCCGCTTTGGTTCAGGTCTTTATTTTCTTCAAACAGAAATGTTGTTAATACAACGTGTAGTACCTGCAAGGGATTCCGTGTAGAGATGATATACCATGAGCCAGCACCCTCTGGAGAGTATGGTTTTTAAGATATAGATGGCTATTTACTTTTTTATTATACCTCTAAAAATACGAGATTTGTAAAAAATTCCTACAGAGAAAATTCTTTCAAATGATTCTGTCTGAAAACGGTATGAAAGGCACTTATTTAAAAAGAATAAAAATAAACAAAAATGAATATATTCGTTTTAAAAAAAAAAAAACGCTCTTTAACTGCTTGAGATTTTAAAGGCTCGTTTTTTATGATTGGTCCATTTACCTTTTAAGCTATAAGACCTTGAGTCTTTTTCTGTTTTATACTGATCTAGAGTTCAGGTTGCTACAGAGACAAAAGGCAAATATGCAACAAAAAGTGTAGGGTTTGGCTTTTAGTTGCTTGGACTAGCAAATCATATATTTTAATTGAACAAGAACAAAAAAAAAAAAGTCTTAGGTCTTTCATTTTTTTTACAATATTATATTTAAGATGAGATAGATTTTTTTGACAGTTGGTTTCAATGCTTGAAGCAAGAAAAAAAAAATTGCATTTTCTGTACAGCATGTTCTCCCATATCAAGTCTTTGACGCCAGTTTAGGTACAAGAAGAATGGATGACGTTAGATACATATGGACATTTTTGTTATAAAAAAGTTACTAAAGTCAAAAATGAACGAAAAAGAAAGTAGCTTCTTATGTTGAGATTTCCGAGTCAAAGATGAAATTTTTCTAATGAAATTTATTCGGAACACGAAAAAAGTTCTTATTAAACAGTGCTTGATGATTTGAGTGTCTCATTTTGCTAACATGATTTTGTTGTCTCAATACCTCGGAAAAAAGTTTCCAATGGAAACTTTTTGATAAACACTTTTAAACTCGAGATTCATGCGAGAGGTTCGATGGAACTTTTCAAACCTTCTATATTGAATAATTTTAATTTTTGTTTAAATAAAAAAAAATCTGACTAGCCATTATGAAATTAGAGGAAAAAAAAGAAACTATGTGAGATACTAAATCTCTTTTGGTAGTTATTATCCTAATGCGTGAAAGGATAATAGTGATAACCATCGTTAAAAGAAATATAGATGAAAAATAGCCCTTTGTAGTCAGACCACCAGCACTCCATATTGAGAAAGTATTTTCAAAGCCCAACAATAAAAACGCTATATTTTGTTGATTTTTCTTCAACTGTTTTTTTGATTGACAACAAACTGTACAAGCAGCATAAAGTACTCTTTTGGATCTTTTGGGAGAGATCATTTGCTACTGTTTTTTTTTTTTTTTTACATGGCCAAAGTAAGGGCAAAATTTTTGAACCTGGTTTGTATATATTTTTTTTTGTCTTCAAAATAATAATAATGCTGATCGTTTTTTTTTTTTTTTTTTCTTTAAAAATAAATTATCTCAAAAAAAAAAAAAAAAAAAAAAAAAAAAAAGTATTTAAAAAGAAAACAAAAACTCTGGTTCCAAATTCCTTAATTAGGAAGTTTTTTTAAAAAAAGAAAAATCATGAGATGTAAGAATAGATTTAAAGCATTGTTCAGGGGAGGCATCAATAAAGGCACAAAATGGAGCTTTGTAACTTTTAAAAGACGTAAAATGACTTTTAGGTTGTTTTATTAAAGAAGCAACATTTACTAAGACTATTTAATGATCTTCATTCAACCTGGTTTTCATATATCTTCAATTTGGACCTACTGAAAGTCAAAATGTGAACAGCAAACTATCAGTAATTATTTCAATTTTAACTTTGAATTGAAACGATCAAAAGTTCAGAGTACATATAGAGAAGACTCATATATAAATGAATCTTGGTCAATAAGGTACCTTTGTAAATAACCCCTTGTAATAGCTGTCCTAGTTTTTTTTTTTTTTTTTGTCTATATTTACTGTTTGACCATAAAAAGGTGGTCCAGTATGTATACTTGAGATGTTGACTAGGAGCATAACAACTAAAAAATCAAAACAATGCTTCAAACGAGGATAATCAAAAGCAATTAACTATATGGAAAATTGCCCCTTAGTTATAGTATAGTCATTTGCCATATAATATACATATAGAAATTGACCAGAAATAATCAATATTTAGAAGATGAGAATAGCAAAGCTTGTTATGATTGCTTTGCATTTTAAGTACAATTTAAGAATAACAAAGTCTTCTAGTTACAAATATAATAAAAATGAACGAATGTAAAAAGAGTTCAATACTTCATTAGATTTACAGACCAAAATAGTTAGTACTACTCCA
The DNA here is from genome assembly GCA_029678045.1 of Magnusiomyces sp. LA-1. NCBI lineage: Eukaryota > Fungi > Ascomycota > Dipodascomycetes > Dipodascales > Dipodascaceae > Magnusiomyces > Magnusiomyces sp. LA-1. The sequence goes on along the minus strand of CP115648.1, from coordinate 6,741,341 downwards.
CACAATCATTACAATTCAATATATTTCTTGTTATTTTAATCTCACCAACCTTGTAAAGATATCAAACTTATTTTAACCAATTGTATGATGTGTTTGTCACCAGTGGTATATTGGCAAAACCTTGTTTGTAATAATTCAGTATGGTAAGTTAAATACTTAAGGACAGTATTTAATCAAATGGTCATATAAAAAAGCTTTTTTTTTTTTTTTTGTTTAAAAAAAAAACCTTACTTTGCATTTCATTTCATTCAACCTTTAAAAGCGATCGAAAATAATGGGGATTCTAGAAGAAGAAGAAATCTTAATTGATAATCACAGTCTCTTAAAGTTTGAGTATATTTTTGCCATATATCATTAGTAATATTGTTAGGCTGTTTCAACCTTTTCAATATGTTAATCATGATAATGCAAAAACCCAGTTTGAAGGATTTAAAAAAAGAGTTTTTATTCCAGTGGCCTTTTATTTTTATTATCAGCCCCTTTAGAAACGTCTATATTGTGTTATCTTTGTTGTAAGATAGCAGTGGAACTTTCTAATCAAAGTTATTTGAAACCTTACATTATATTAGTCAAATAGAACTATATTGAATATTATGTCTCTCTTTTACTTTAGATAATAATGCCTTCGTTAAAATGAAAATAAAACTGAATGAATGAAAAAAAAGAAAAATAAATGACTATATAACAAAAAATTAATTCCAGTAAGCAATTAAATTTCTCGAGAACAGACATCACAGTATCTTGAATTTAAAATTATCAAAGGAGCATTAAAGTTTGTTATTTTTTTTATATATGAATTAGAAAGACTAATTCAGATTGACAAAAATTATTCCTTGTTTTTCTAACCAAACATAAAATGGGGAAAAAGTTCAAACGCTTATTACTAAGAATTACAAGAGTTAATTCTTTGATTAGAGTTAAGGAATATTTATAAGAAACATGCAAACATGTTGATAAAGTTTATCTATACGAAACAGTTTTTTTTTCTATTCTAGTTATTGCTGGAAAATGCATCAAACTTAATTCTGCACATCCAATAAAAGGTATGAGAAAAAGAGGAACCGCATGTTTTTTTTCTTCTTATTAAACATGAAATATATGATATACTTTATAAACAGCAAATAAAAAAAGTTTATTGCTGCCAAATAATTATTCAAAATGTTTTATATAAAAATAAACTGAAAAAAAAAGGACAAGAATGAGAAAAAAAAAACTACTACACTTCTTTGGTTATTATTAGGCCGTTCACTATGGATCTAGACACATAACAAGCAAATATATAGATGTAATCAACTTTGAAAAATGATTAAGTATCATTATTGTTTTGTCTTTTATGTATTGCTATTTCATTGATTATCATGTAAAACGAATCTTTTTTTTTGTCCTAGCTGAGCCCAGGTGCAGATAGCCTATGTACAGACTTTCCTTTCAAAGATGTTTTTAGTTAGCTAGCTATCATCACAATAGACAAATGTGATAAAAAAACTAATAGATAAATAAAATAAAATAAATTCTAAAGATATAAAAGTAATAAAAGAGATCGGTTATAAATTAATTTAAATAGACCATGTTGATCAGCTTGTAAAAGTGGATGAGTACTGCAAATAAATCTGAGAGGCCTAAAAAGAGGATTTTCAAAAAAGATGTATATTGATTTGATTTGCAAAAGGTACCATCTATAGATATATAAAATACATAATGACTCTAAGATATACTTCTCTTTTTATATGGAAGATATCTAAAAACTCTTTATAACACATCATCTACCTAATGGTTTCATGTTTCAACTAGATACTTTTAATGACATTTCTTTATAAGAAAAAACATAAAATTTGAACTTCCTAACAACCAAAAGTTATGCCATAACCTGACAAAGCTTGGTTTTTTTTCTCAATTAGTCTAACAAACACTTTGATTAGCAAAAAAAAAGATTCCTTTAGTAATTTTAAGTTGTTTGGATTGTATGGATTGTATGGCACAAAAAAAAAAAGTAGTTACAAGTCCTAGTATAAAAATAACAAAAAAAAAAAAAAAAAAAAAAAAAAAAAAAAAAAAAAAAAAAAAAAAAAAAAAAAAAAAAAAAAAAACGACAATCCTGATTTCTCGATCCAAGGTTTTTTGTCTGTATATTTATTAAATTTGATCTTTTTTAGTCTTCAAGCAGAGCTAATTCATCTAAAAAGTATTGAAGAAATCTAGTACCAAGTATGAGTAAATCGGGAATATGATGAGAATGTAAAAGCCTTTCGCAGGATTAACTCTCCATATAGATATTGACATATTTTAAAACCTGTAAAATAAAGGGCATGGATGACAGGTTTTTTGTTAAAAAAAAGCCTTCAAAAAAAATTAGAAAAATGCAACAAGAAACTACACAAATAAATGAAATTGAAATTAAAAAAATCATACATCTTGATCTTTGAAAGAAAGAGAAAAAAAGACAGTTTTATATAGTGTATATTTGTTCCATTACTTTTTCAAAATGAAGGAGTGTTATAAGTTGAAATTGATTAGATATCATAAAAATACATGCAGATACATATAACAACGTTAATGAAACAAAGATTTCATTAAATAGCTATTAATATAAAAAAAATACAAAGATATTCAAGATTTATAGTCCAGATTCATATCAGAAATATATTTGGCAGCAAATGAAATATGTGAGTATTGATGTTGATTCTGTTGTTTGCAAAAGGAAGTTAATGTATATATGTAGGATCTTATGAATGATTTTATTGTACGCTATTACAGAAAGATCTTGCTTAAAGTTTTGAATTCAGTGATATACAATATACCCTCTTTTTGTTCTTACAGCTTTGTTTCTTAAAGTCGGGGAACAAAAAAATTATCACATACAAAAATCTCCTATTTTCAAGTATACTCTAATCAAATTTGTAAAGCCTTTTTAATACAGAAAAAAGAATGAAAATCTATTATAAACAATGGAAATTTTATGTGATAATTACCAAGCTCGAATCTCTACAGATTTTAGTCTCTGACTGAAATTTTAGGTAAAGATTATTTGAAAGAATGAAAAAAAAAAAAAAAAAAAAAAAAAAAAAAAAAAAAATTAGTGATAGGATTTAATAATTTTATGGTTGATCTCTTATTTACTAATAGTTAATATATTTTGATAAGATTTTGTGATGGAGGCTTATTAAATTATGGACAAAATGTTTTGTATATACTCTTCTAAATAACGTTGTTTTCTCTTATATATTCAAGGGCGTCTTTAATCATTAGCGACTTTTTTTTGTCAGATGTGAATTCTTATAAGGATTTTATGTTATGGGCAGAAGTAACAAGTATAGTAGATATTAAAAATCAGATACAAGAAACAATATATAATCTCAGAAACAAATAAGGGCTGCCTGGGTTTGTGGCTATCTTAAATTACTATTACATTTTTTTTTTGAATTGATTGTTGTTTATAAAGCTGCTTCTATTACCTCCTTACTGGCAACTTTCCTCTCAAGGAAAAAAAAAATCATTTTTTTTTACGCTAGTACATTATATATATTTTCATTTAATGACAATTGATTGCTATATTTATTTATACTATTGTTTGCTGAATTTGTTGTTAATAATAAGTATTTTCCCAAAGTAAAATACATAAATGCAAAAGTAAGAGATATCTTTTTTATTTTGAATAATTTCATTTTAAATTCATTAACGACATAAGATGCTTGCTGTTTTTTTTTTTTTTTTTTTTTGAAAGAGACTATTTTTGAAACTCAGGGAAATGTTCGTTTATACAAAACCAAACCCTTTTTTATATATAATATGCCACATTAAAAACGCCGAAATAAAAATATCAAGCGTCGATAAAAAATATTTAGAAATAGCTGCTTTCAGAATGCTATTATAATATGAAATTTTAGACGAAAAAAGCGATCATTTCAAACATAGCGTTATTATTAATATTTTTCTCCTTTGAGTTAAGAATCACAAATGGTGATTTTGAGAAGAGATGTTAGCATTAAAATATCTGGACTATAAATAGAAGCAAATATATATAAACATAAAAAAAAAAGTCATTTATTACAAACAAAAAACAAAAACAAAATAATTGAATAAATAAATATAATAAATATGTATAAATAAAAAAGTTAAAATATATTCAATGCATCAATAAAGTCAATTATTATTGGGGTGGCTGCTGTTGAAGTTGCTGAGAGTTTGAATTTATTCCCATAGAAAGGTTTGAGGTAGCATTGACATTAGTTGAAGAGCATAATTCATTAGAGGATGGTAAAAGCTGTTGCTGGGGTGGTACAGTATATTCGCCAGTAGAAACACTTCTTTGAGTTTTCTTGTGTTCCGATTTAGTTGAATTCTTCATGTTTTCTTTTCGAAACTTTTTGGCCCATCGTAAGCCACAAGCATTACATAAGGTTTTGGGTCCTTTTGGGCCTTTACGCCATTCTGGAGACTCTTCGACATGGCACTCGGTACAAACATGACCAGAAAAGCCGGTACGATCATATGATTGATAGCGAGACTTGCGCTTACCAGCAGTTGTAGCGATTCCTCCAAGAGCGTTGAGGTGGCCCATTGCCCCAATGGATCCGAGACTGGCACGGCCGTATGGCATAGAGTTTGGCATGTTGCCGTATGGTGAACGAAGGTTTGGATGGCCCATGTATGATGCGGGAATACTACCGGTAGGATAGCCAGTAGTATAATAAGCTGGTGTGGAATAGGAGGCTGCAGTTGCAATATTTGAAGTAGTGTTTACAGGAGCACTCATGAAATGCACTCTTTGGAAATCATACATTGAGTTGGATGGCATTGATGATGCAGGGATGCCATTGGGACTAGTATTTATTTGAGCCGATGGATCCATTATCGGGCTTGAATTTGTATTTGAGGGGACCATATTTTGTTGTTGAGGAGTGTAAAGACTTGTGTTTTGATAAGTTATTTGAGGAGGAGTGGTTGCTGAGGGGCTGGTGCCTCTCATTTGGGATTGTGGTTGAGTTGCAGTATTGAAGTGCATCATTTGAATGTTTTGCATAGTTTGTCGAGAGTCTGTTGGATTGGCCAGTTGATATGTGACTAGTGGAGGAAAATCTTGCTGAACAAGAGAGTTTGAGTCTGGGACAACATAAGCTGGATTCCAAAACGCAGTAGAAGGAGGAGCAACTGCATCAACGTTTGAAGCAAGTTGCTGTTGTTGCTGACTTGAAGCAGACATGGTCATGGGCTGTTGAGAGTGAGGTTGCTGTTGCATAGAGACTGAATTTGGGGAATGGGCTAAGAGATGAGAAGAATTTTGTTCAGAAAAGGAGGGATGTTGGAGTTTATAAGTAATTTGGGGATTTTCCAGGTTTTGAGTCTGAGATTTAATGTTTGATGCTACACACTGACTAGTTAATAAGTTTTGAGAGCTTATATCAGTGTTAGTATTATCATTAGTGCCATTGGAATTAATAGCATTTTCGTTAATATTAGCATTTTTAATACTAGGGTTTTCGAGGTTTGCATTATTATTGTTGTTGGTATCATCAATTGATTTTATACCAGCATTAAACTCAAACTTATCCTTTAGACTGTTTTGGGAGGTTTCAAACAAGATGGCAGAGTTGTTATTACCAGTGGTGCCAGGAGTGCTTTGTAGGATTGACATATCTTCATAAGACCCTTTAGTAAGAATAAGTTCATTTTTGTTCTCATAGCTGAAGTAATTGGATGAAGCAGAGGATGATGGTTGAACAGATGAATGAGCCATGGAGTTCAATAAAGGATTTGAATGTGGAGAAACTGCAGAGGGGGGACACGAAGATGCTTCAAATCCAGAATTGTTTGGAGCTTCAGTACCCATCGAAGCATCAATATTGGTAGCGACCGTTAAATTGTTGGAAGCAGGAATGTTGACTTCTTGGGATATGCTAATAGAGTCTTTAACGCGTCTTCGTTGCCATAATGTAGATGTTTTGTTATCCTTTGATGGTGAAGGGGAGGAGAAAGAAGAAACTAAGCTTTGGGGCTTGTTGTTTGAACTGAGAGGGAATGCAATTATTATTAAACCTCCACATGCTTTTGTTCGAGTATCATCTTGTGTTGGTGAGTAGTTTTGTACTAAAGAATCAATTTCAGAAATAGTTTCATTAATATTGGCATTGACACTTTCGGAAGACGACCATTTATTATCGAAAATTGCGAATCCCTTTATAAGGAGTGGGACATATTCCTGAAGTGAGCCATGCTTAAAATAAAGATTCATTTCAAATCTAGTACCAGACATGACAGAATTTCTAACATTTTGAACACAACTAAATATATATGAAGTAGAGTTAGAATTGATTTTGTTCTAAAAAAAAAAAAAAAAAAAAAAAAAAAAGTATTAAATAAAAAAAAATACTCACAGTTCTAGATTGTCGTTGTAAAGATACTCTAAAAATGATGTACCAACCAATTTTTTGGGATCATATCCAAGAATTCTTTGAGAAGAATTTGAAAGAAAATATATAGAGCCAGAAGGGCTAATAAAAAATGTAATGGGTGAAGATGCTTTTGAGCTCATGTTTGATTTACTACTGGTATTTTGGGTGTTATTATCCAACTTTCGAAGTTCGGGGTTGATTATTGGTGAAGATGATTGGGTCATGCCAAAAGAGTTATTTCGAGAAGAGCAGGGACTAATGTTATCGGCTTGTGAGCAAGGAGAGATTGGAGAAGCGACATGAGAGGATGTTGAAGAAGCTGTTGCATATTTAACGTCTACTGACTGTTCTGAGTGAGTATAATAAGATTGTTGAATATTTGAAGGCACCGTTGGGTCTAGTTGTTGGTAAATATTGTATTGTTGCTGAAGAGTAGATGAAGGAGTAGAGTTTGAAGAGGGGTCTGAAGGATGAAGACCATAAAAGTTTAAAGGCATTGCAAGCATTTGTAAGTATATTTATACGTATTATAGAGAAAGGGCGGTAAGAATTATGATGATTGATTATTGGTTATGCTGATGGTAATAATGATAATGATAAAAAAGGTAGATTATTGAACGATTGAATAACAATAATAAATAAATAAATAGTAATAAATGATTAATGAATAAATAAATAAATAAATAAATTGCACCAAAGAAAAGAAGGAAAACCTTTTGTATTATATAAATATGATGATGAATATAGTCATAAAGATATATATGGGCTTTTTTCATTCAATAGAGCAGAAAGAGGTATGGAAAGAGAAATTGTAGTTTAGAGGGGGGAAAGCGAGAAAAAACAAATCCCCGGAATCTTGAGGGTAGTTATACTTTTTTTTTTTTTTATTCACCATTGATTGTGAAAAGGTTGGGTATCTCAAATCATCAAGTTAAAAAAAACGTATAGATTGATAAGTGGTTGCTATTTCTCATAGATGGGAGTTATTAATGTCTCTGGGGTTATAGTGTGGGTGTGGGATTAAATATAAATAATAATTAGCATTTATTATAGGGCTGTTCTATTAATTGTGATTGGTGGTTATATATGCAATGGAGCGGTAGCAGCCAGTAGTGTTAAAAAACAAAAAACAAAAAAAAAGTTGCCATTAAAAAATATAAAGCTATAGCATCTAAATATTCGTTCAACAGACTTCTAGGTGCTCTTGGAAGGAGAAGAAGAGAAGGAGGAGGAGGATTTTGAACATAGAGTCAATAGACCACAATTATTTCATTTTTATACCCTACCAACTACCCATTTTTTTCTCGGTTATCTGTTTATTTTTTTTTTGTTGATATTTAAATAACAAAACCCTAAAATAGCAAGTGATGATGGTAGTTTGCTTGCTTTCAGTACAAGAAATAATAACTGAATCTGAGAGAAAGAAAGAACGGTCTATGACCGTATTCAATCTTGACTTTGTTTAGTCATATCTTTGGCTGTTTTTCTTTTTTTTTTTTCTTCTTATTATTATTTTCTATTAAATTTTTTCTACCCTCGAGCATATGAGCTTTGAAACTCTGAGGTTTAATTTTTTGAATTTTTTACAATTCTCTTAGAAGCTTTCTATAAAGTCAAAAAGTTTAAAATGATTATGATCATGCATGGCCTTTCTTATAGATTTGCTAATTACGAAATTTTGTTGTTACTACTGTCACCACTTAACTATTCAATTCTCAAGTTTTTATTTATTTTTTTTTTATTTCAAACAAAGGAAAAAAAAAAATAAAAAAATAAAAAAGATTTTAAAACTAGGGGTTTTGTGATAACAAATCAAGGTCTGATTTTTTTTTTCTTTTTTTTTCTTTTTTATGGCAACTATATCAAAAGTCCAAAAAAAAAATACATAAAAATATATTACTATACTGTTTTCATATTATTAAGATTTTTAGCAGCAAAATAAGTTTATAAAGTATGATATTAGAGTAAAGTGAATGACCAAGAAATATATAGAATGGAGCTTTGGTACTGGGAGGTTTATGATATAATAAATGCAAGCAGGCAATAACATTATCAAACATATATCTTCGCTTATAATTGTCCCAAATTGATAAAAATGTTGATTACCATCCGAGAAAATATTTGTAATTGCATAAAAAAAACAACTGTAATACTTTATAAAACTGCTCTACTCCTGTTTTAATACCAGCTGCTTTTTCTCTTTTTCAGGAAAGAAAAAAAAAAAAAAAAAAAAAAAAAAAAAAAAAAAAAAAAAAAAAAAAAAAAAAAAAAAAAATTATTGTTTTATGTTATCGGGCTTACAGTTGAAAACCAGCTTCTATATGGTATGATAAAAATCCAAGTATGAAAAAGTGCGCTAAACTTTTTTTCCTTGAAAGTTTATATATATTTTTTTTAGACTTCTAGAAGTTTTTGATAATAAACAGGACATTAGCCAATATAAAATAAGCAGATGTTTTCCATCGTTCAATAATTCATTTTTTATCTAAAGTGGGAAATAAATATAAATTTTCTACAATCAAGCAATGGCAAAACACTTATGTTCAATTTATTTCTAGATTATATAGATTATATCGAATATTTCAATAAGATATACTCTTTTAAAGTGGTTTTATATTGAGAAGGTAGAATAGGCAATATACATTCATTGAATACATTTTTATTACCACGTTTTCCTAAAATATCAAGATATAGAAATTAAACTTTTAGTACAGCACCTTTTTTAGACTGTTGATTTTTTTTTTTTAAAAAAAAAACTGTTACTATCTCTTACTCGGAGCCTATAATACCAGAAAAATGGAATAGGAAAAAAAAAACAAAAAAACAAAAAATTAGATATCCTTTATTTTTTTTTACTCATTTTTTACAAAGAGCCTCTTCAAATAAATTTATTCCCCATTTTTTTTATATAGTTTCTAATTCAGCTATAATAAATCAGTAAGTGCAAATAGGAGAAAACCACACCATTTTTCTAGAATTGATTAATATAAAAAAAAAAAAAAATAATATCACATCTTGTATCAAATTAGTTGACCTAATAAAAAAACATGTAATCGATTTTAGAAGGCTTATGAATTGTTTGATCAATTTTTGGTATGAGAAAATATATAAATCATATTCCGATATCTACATATAAATTTTGTATTTATTGAGGTATACTTATACTGGGATACAGTAAAAACTTGTTTATAATGGAGTAGAAAGATTAAAATGAACAACAAAATATGAATATAATTTATTACATTTTTTTTTTTTTTTTCTCTTTCTATCTTATCTCATTGAAACACAACACAATGAAAATTTTAAAGCTTTTAATGTTTGTTTTTTCTTTCTCTCTTTAGTTTTGAAATTTCTGATCGATGGTAAATTAAAAAGTTTATCATATATTGGGCAAGTTTAGAATACATATAATCTACAAACAATTGCAGTTGTAGCTTGATTGTGCCCTATTTTAGTAAGCTCTTTATGAAGAAATTAACAAATTGAGAATTGAAAAAGAGATTTTCAAGTTAATATATATATATTTTTAGGTCTGTTTGTGTACATACTATACTCAGTACTTGTTTAGATTCAAAATGGCAATGGTATTACAACTCTTGATCTGCTTTAATTTTAGTATCAAACTGATGACGATTTAATCTTTTTTTTTTTTTTATGATAATGGAATTCACTTTTTAAAGTTTGATATTAGCTTTTTTATAATTTTTCCATCTTGAAGTAGCAACAATATTAAAAGATGAAATTCAAGCGACTTGAAAAATAATCAAATTATATCCCTATGTAGCTGTGATATAACATTTGTGAATATAAATAAGGATGATAAATTGTCTACGCTGATGTCATCCCACTGGCACATATATGATAAGAGACTTTATAATAAAGACAATTTCTTAAAAGAATCTAAACAAAAAGCTATATAGGTCTGTATATCATGAGACATGTAATTTCCCTTAATATATACTATAGGTTATATGAGGAAACCGTTGAAATGGTCTTTTACTCTATGCCTTATAGATGGTTTTCATTTACTTAAGATTAATAATAACATTAAGAAAGTTTCTATGCTACAAAGCAAATAAATTCCAAATAGATGATCTATTGATAAAAGTATAGAATAATATTATTAGTCTTTTAAAAAGGCGATATGGAAATATTTTCCAGCCATTTATATTTACTCGATGATATGATTTGGTGGGTTTAAAAGCTTCATAATTTTTAATTGTCAGATTTGAAGTACTAAAGGGTCAATTATTCTTATGAAAAAAAATAAAAAAAAAATAAAAAAAAAAATAAAAACCAAAATACAAAATTTATTTTGCACTTTACGTTGAGAAGTTCTAATCAAATAAAATTGTAAATGTGATATCTATAAAAACAATATAGTAAAAAAAAAAAATTGAGAGTCTCCTATTGCCAGCGTATAAAAATAATAATTATACTCTTTTAAAACATTTGAAATTAAAATTCATAAATCAATGATATCATGTATGAAATCGATAGCATAAGCTTGCTTCTTTTATTTTTTTTTTTTTTTTTATCAACTAGAATAGTATCTTGCTACTTTGAGTTATACATTGATTAATGGATAAAAAAAGCCCATTTTGGAATAATTATTATTTTTTTTCACAAGAATCATGTACATGAAAAGAAAAAAAAAATCAAGCGATATCTATAGTTGACTATTTTGATCTTTCGAGGCCAATAATCGACTTGAGCCCAAAAAAAAAAAAAAAAAAAAAAAAAAAAAAAAAAAAAAAAACTTTTTAATATGTCCCTTTTAAAAAGAAAAAAATAACTCCTTCCACTTTATACTTATATAAAATTCTTATTTATTTCAAAGTTCAACTTACCTTGGCTAATTATACGGTTAATGTTACTCTTTTTTTTATATATATATATAATCAAAAAGAAGAAAAATAATGAGTTATCTTTGCTCTTATACTTTAAATTAACCTAGTATCTTAGTAACTGAAAAGGAATTGATTCAAGATAAAAGTAGTGAATGAAGTGTAATACAAATGGCATTGTAACGACAAAAGGGGATTGCGGATGTTAGAAAAATTGTTAAAATATATCGGCAAATTTAACTAAAACAGCAATTCCCCCATCCTCCAGTTAATTTGTGTGCTGGGGGATGGAATTTCGATTGGTGTTTTTCTAAAGTGTAATCTTGGGGGGAAGGAAACTGATTAATGTTTATCGCTTCTCGTTATATGTGCATTATAACAACTATTGTAATATATATATATACAGATAAGCCAGCAGAATCATATATATAAAGGGGAGAGATTTGCTATTCCTATAAAGCCTAGCAAAAACCATCACCTACAAGTGTAATGTAACATCAATGACAGCTAGATGCTTTCTGAATGAAAAAACAGTAACCAAATAAGGTTACTTTCAACTGAATATTTTATTTCTTTGGGAGGAAAATACGATAGGGCTGACTAAAAAGCACTCGTTCTATTTTTCTTTGCCATATAGGCCTAATTGATAAAGAGCACCAACGCAAACCACGTATAGATTTTGTACAAAATATTGAATCGGAGAACCGGCAAAAAACAATCAAATATGATTTAAGGATCAGTTTCTTGCTTATCAATATATATTTATTATACCAATGTTATGACATAGAGCCCTTTTTTTTTTTTTTTTTTTCTAAAATTAATTATATATATATAAAAACAGTGCAAATTTATAATCAGCTTTCTTCTTTCTGCAAAGCCTCTGTTTAGTAAGAGCAATCCAATAACGCACCAATCAAAAGTAGCTTTGAACAAAAAAAAAAAAAAAAAGAAAAAAGATATTAAAAAAAATAATTCAATATTTAAAAGGAATTCAAGGCGGAATAGAAAAATAAATTCCTTCTTAAATAAAAACCAAATAAGCATTAGCAAGACATCAAAATGCTTCAAGTATAAATACCTTAGGAGTCCTACAGATGAGTCAAACCATTACCAGAATTGATTAAGAATCTTTTGAAAGATATGTCAAAGCTAAATTGCGGGGTTCCAGCTGGCTGGGGGGCGGCGGCGGACTCTATATAATTATAATAATAATATCCAGGCGGACTGGCAACAACCATCATTCTCTATTGTAGCCAAGCATCATATCTATTTCTTAATGAAGTTAAAAGTTAAAATTGAACCTTAGATGCAACATCACTGTTTAAGAGGATCCAAAAATGAATAGAAATAAAAAAAGCTTTATGTGATTCTTCTTATAAGATGTTTGGTGCAAATCAATCAATTAAAAAAAAAAAAAAAAAAAAAAAAAAAGGCCCATACATATATTCAGTCCACTGAATTATAAACTCACCCGTTTAATCATAATAAACGTGAAAAAAAAAGATAATAGATATTAATATTCGCGAAAAGTACAAGCTTTCAAGAGCGCTATTTAGAAATCGTTATAAACAATATCATCTTTAATAGATCAACCAGGAACAGCAAATCCGGTGATTACTCCTTTTTTATTTTTTATTTTTTTTGGTTTATAAAGTTGAAATAAAAGTATCAATTTATCAATATGTTGAAGTAAAGTAGATGATTTATATTATTCTATGAAAATTAGATAAAATTCCAACGGTGGTATCCATTTTGATAAAGATCAGTTTTTAGGAACCTATAGTTAAAAAGCTCAGGAACAACGTTTTTTTTTTTGTTATCTTCTTTAGTAAATCAAGTTTTTAGGGCTTGGATAAAACCAACACGATATATTTTATGTTACCATAAATTTACTTGCTGATCAATATGGTGTAGTGTATGATATAAACTATACAATAAAGTTAGATTGGTATATAGATCATTATTAATATGATTTTTTTTTCTTCTCCTCTATACATTTCATGTAATACATATATATATATATCTATCTACGACCTTAATTTTTTTTTCTAAACGTATATATATATATATATATAATTAAAACGATGAAAAGGGTTTTATCAGATTATATAAGTTAGGTCATGTCAAGTCAGCCTCTTTTTTTTCAATATTCTTCGTTACACCCAAGGCCTAAAGCACATTTCTCCTTAGTTTGACTAGTATCGATAAAACGTGGTTAATTTCTTTTTTCAATTAGAAAAAAAAAAAAAGTTGTTAAATCACCCTTTATATACATGAAGCGACTGAATTATTGAATTTGAATATTAAGCAAATTATTTTTGACAGATATATAAAATTTCCAAAAAAAAAGAAAAAAACAGAAAGATTAGATAGCTAATGAACAACAGAATTATCTCATATTTGTTAACAGATCTTATCAATTATATACTTTTGAGCTTCCTGTTTTTTTTTTTTTTTTTTTTTTTTTTTTTTATTTATTATTTTCTTGATACCTCTAACAAAAAAAGAAATTCATTCTACCAACAGTCACATGTAATACAAAATACTTTGATTGAATAAACATGAATGCTTTCTTGCCTTAAGCACAAAGACATACAGCACTTTGAATTAATTTTTCTGTTTAAATTTGCTAATTCAGGTTTTATAACATGTTTACTGGCATAGATTTATAATCTTTATTTTTTTAAAGACCAATCAAAAAATGTATGTATAACAAAGCAAACAGCTTGAGGTTTTTTTTTTTTTTGTTCATTTATATCTTTTCCAAATTCACCCATCAACTGCATCGTCAAAGACTACTCTTTTGGGAAAATAAAGATTTTAAAGACAAACAACTTTGAAAGTAAAAAAAAAAAAAGCAACAGTCTTAAAGAATCTTTTTCCAGTACTGTGGAAAATGTAGCTTGATCGGTTGTTGTCAGTATTTAATTACTCAAAGTTGAAAGCTAGCCTTGCATATGGAATTGCAATGCAATAGTACATAAATATATAGCGTCAAATTTAAAAAAAAAAAAAATAGATTGATTCTCTTTAAAAAAAAATTTAAATTTGTCTTTAAATATATTCAAAGTGTTATAATCAAGTGCTATATGCTTGAAAATGACGCTGTTGAGAAAAAAAAAAGCATCTATTTCAGATTGAATTACAATAGATTTTTTTTTTAACTTTTAGAGTGTATGGCACAGAAGAATGCTCTCCATATAAGTCTCACTTGACTGCCTATTGAATAAATTCAAAATTAAGGAACGGGAACTTACACAATACTCTGCAACATAATGATAGGAATCAAGCATGATATTATTATCATAGTTCTTTAATATACAATGTTTTCTATTTTCTAAAAAAAAAAAAAAGGTTTTTATTGATATAGATTGGTTGTTGTCTTTTAACAGAGTAATGATTCTAATCGTCTCAATAGTAAGAAGAAGTAAAGGAAATTAAAAAAAAAATGACGCTAATTGAGTTGTTTATTTGTGATTTCACTTTGTCATATCGTAACCTGTTTTTTGTGTGTAAATAAATAAAAAAATAATTAGGTCTGGAACTTTTTATTTGTGTCTCATTCTAGGTGCCTGGAATACCACACAAAGATCTTGAAAAAAAAAAAAAAAGAGATGGTTACTGCTTTTTGTTTTGTTGACAGGGGGCATTCCCGCAGCATTTGAAAAAGCACTGAACGATAAGCTGTATATATGCAAACAGTAACTTTCAAGATTTATAATCTACATATTCTTCATTTTGTCTAATTGTAAAAGTACCAAGCACTTTTGAATATTTACCTTTTATTATCTCTTTGAGAGACTATTATGAATATTATAATATCCAACATAATTGCTTTTTTAAAATAAAAAAAAATCACTTTAGATCTAGATTTGATATGTAAGATTATTAAGAAAAACAAGAAACAAAAAAAAAAAATACAACTAAATTCTTGAAAAAAAAATTACAGGAACCATTTGAAACTTATGTAGTAGCAACATACAACATGGAAAAAAAAAAAAAAAAAAAAGAGGTGGTCTAGAGCAAAAACAAATTATTATCAATTGGATCAAGAAAAAAAAAATAAGAAATGCCTCGTTAAACGATAAAATAGATAAGCAATTATACCATATAGTACAGTATTTTAAAATTCCAATTGTCATTACCAAAATATTCTGTTTGTTGTTTTATATCTATATGGCTAAAAGATACTTTTCCTACTAGTTCATCGGATGGTGGCATACCAAAATTCATGATTTATCAGCTTTTTTAACAGAGGTAGTTTTTAAATTCGATAACTACTTCTTTTTTTAATTTACCAAAAAACCATTGAGCATATAACATTTTAATCATTTTCATCAAACAAGAATCTCACATGGACATGCTATATTAATTTGAAAATGTGAGTTGTTATTAAATTCAACCGACTATTTTACTTGAATAAGAGTTCCAAAGATTGATATTCAAACTTTCTTCAAAAGAATATAAGCGATAAAGTATTTTTTTTATTCAAACTTGTATAAGCAAAAAAGAAAAAAAAGATAAAAAAAAATAGATTGTAGTATTTTTTATATTGCATAATGTGAATATATTCAACTGGAATGAAGAATATTTTTGTTAAACTATTGACCGTTTTAATCAGGCAAATTGAGTGGTAAATTTCAACAAGGTTTATTAATCTAGATGAAAGCTTATTATTATAATAATAGAAGAAGTTCTCCATGAAAGAGAGTTTTTATAAAACCTAAAATATATAAACGTGCTCTTCTCAACATTGGCAGTTAGATTACGTCGCCAAAGTGATTACAAAAGAAGAATGGTACTTCTTAAAGCATTGTAATATCAAAATATATTTTTATAAATGAGTTTACCATTTATCTCTAATTAGTTGAGTATGAAAAAAAGCAGAGTTTTATTCACCTTTTTAGGTTCATGCTTTACAAAAAGCTAGGCATTTATTTATAGAAGATCAAAATCTGAATTGATGTAAGAGAAAGGGGTAAAAAAAAAAAACATCATATCCATGACGGTTTTCCGATACTTTATTGTAACAAAAAGCTATATATATTTTGTATTATTATTTTTTTTTTTTTCATTGAATTATGCGAATAGCTTTAAAAGACTCTTAAAGGTATATGCTTAACAGATTATCATATCTATCGATAAATACTTTCAAAGTCAGGCAACTTTGATTGTTTGATTTTGTATAACATGACTGACTTGACTTTTTGAATCTACAAAAAAAACCAACGTGGAATAATCAAGACTTGTCGAGGCCAAAAAAAAAAAAAAAAATTATATATATATATATATATATACAAATCTATAAAGCCATTTAAATTAAACTATTTCAATAAAGGAACCAAATAATTTTGATCTAAGCCAACACGAGGTTTAAGCCATAGGAAAATTTTACTGACAAAAAAATAAAAAATAAAAAACAAAGAACCGAAAAATAATACACCACTAAAAATTTTACAAAATTAAGAGACGGTTATTTTTCTTTTCCTTTAATAATCAAGCATCCAGCCTCGCTTCTGTATCCAATCTTTATTTTTTCTCTATTTTACTATTTAATTTATCTCAAATTGCATTTCTGTTTTGTTTCTTCTTCAGCTCGCTTTGGTTCCCTAGTAAAGTTCCTTTTAAGCGTTTGAGATTACTGTTGTTGATGATCTTGTCGTTGTTAACAACTTGATATAAACCTATAGATGATTTCAAAACGTTGGCCATAAAAAGAAACAAATTTGTAAAGTATCATTTAAAAAAAAAATAAGTAATGGAGATCATTTCCCTCCTCCTTTAACCTCACCTAAATGTAGCATTATAAGAGAGTATAATACAATTGATGATGATGCTATAACAATATTTTTTTCTTTTTAGTAAATCCTACGAAAATTTTAACTATGAAAATCATTAATAAGATCTTTTATTGCCATAAGATCATAGCTATCATATTCCTATTGAAATAACAATGTTGATCAATTTATATGATTAATACTATACATTATATATATATATATATATATATATATTTCTTAGGTATCTGTTATTTCTTGGGTTATTATGTTTATTTCGTAAAGAATTGAGGGTACATCAAAAGGGAAAAAATATCAACGACGAAATTAACAAGCAGCTTTATCATTTAATAATTGAGACTTAGTATTACTTTTATTATTGATCTAAGATGAAGAAGATACCTCCGTTGGTACTTGGTAAAGTACCCTCTGCTTGTTAATAATATTCAGGTCCGGATGAATTAAGACATTGCATCGACTTTAGATGATTTTGAATTTTACTGCAAACCAAGATCTTTTTTTCAAAAAGGACCTTTTCTTTCTTTTAATGGTTTTGTTTTTCGATATATAATATAAATTTTGTTAACAGATTGTATCTACAGATACTGCCATCATCATTTTTTATTACAATCCCATTATTATATATATATTGGTAATTATATTGGAATATAACTTGCCTTTCCTCTCTCTCTCTCTCTTTCAATTATCTCATAAGGCTGTACATAATTTGATAATGCAGCTTTGAGATTCAATTGCAGACTAATGGTAAAACTGGCATTTTACAATATATTATGAATATATATGAAAAATGAAAAAAAGCAACTAATGTAAATTATATATCTCTTTAGTCGAAATTATGGATTCAAAAGAATATGATGCACAAAAAAGAAATAAAGTGAAATAAAAGTAAATGATAACAAAGAATTTTTTTCAAAAAGCTTCATAGATAGATATTTAGTTATTTATTTTTTTCTAAAATCAAACACAAGGAGCGGGGCAGTTTGAAAGAATCTCTCGAAGAGATGAGGATATGTCAATGGATCACCATCGCGTAATATTTACTAGGTGGAAACGCTTAAGCAAAAAAAGCAGTATATCTAAAAAAAAATGACACTAGGTCTTGATAAACCAAAAAAGAAAAAAAAGGCATCATGATATATCTGATCAATTTGTATAAGGAATGAGTGTTGCCTTATTTGTAATTAAATAATTACATTGTTTTTTTTTTTTTTTTTTTTTTTTTTTCAATGGACTTTTAAAGGATTAAAAAAAAAAAAAAAAGGTTAAATTAGAAATCACTATAATCCACCCTTTATACAATATAAAATCTGGAGTAAAGTTCATTTCTACAGAAAAAAAAAAAGAAAAAAAAAATGTTTGATTTGCTACTGCATTTTGAAATCTTTACTAAAACCGTTTAGAAGCTCAAAGTAACAGTTTTTATTAATATGAAAAGGATTGTCATTAATATTGACATTGGGGATTCTGCTTTCTATCTTCTATACGTTTCCCTTTACCGACGATCATTTCATAGGCGTCTCCAGCCGCTTATCTCTCTCTCTCCTCTACTTTAGAAAAAAAAAATTTCAACGCACCTATCTTTTAATACCAGGAAAAAGGAAAGTGGAATATAAAAATAAGATCCAAAAGAAGTTTAGTTTGCTTAAAATTTATGGTAATTTTTTTTTTCAAGGCGTTTGTTTTCTTTTTTTTTTTTTTTTTTTTTTTGGAGTCTTCTTTTTAAAATGCCTAATGGTGAACTTTTATTCCGAATCAATCCTGCATTTATCTATACTTCTATAGATTAAAAAAAAACATTCTCCTGGTATAATGCCTCCTTTTTTATATATATATCTTCTTTAGAATAAAATAAATAGAAAAAAGGATGCGTCAAATTCTTTTTAAATCCAAATCATTATTGTCAAATCAAAAATTATTATTTTTTTTTTCTTGTATATAATATACAGATAAAACAAATCCAACTTTAAGAGGTTTAGCATAATGTTTAGCACTGTACTTTTGCCAGTTAATCTATACGTTTAAACTTGATATATGCCACCAAAAAAAAAAAACACGAGATATTCAACTTTATTAATTTTGCTTTAGCATATAAAAATATTATGGTGATTGAGTCCTTTGGTCCTTTAGGCCTTTGGCGCGCTTCGGTGCGCTTTGGTACGCTCTGGTCCTTTGGTCCTTTAGGTCTTTGGCTTCCCCATATTAGATCTATTTTTTTTTTTTTCAATAACATACCTTACTATACAGTTCTTCGGCAATGGTTATTTTACGCGGGGAAAATTAGGCTGCACCTCCTCCATATACAAAGCTCTTAGCAACTTTACACTGCCATAAAATATATCTCCAACATCGTATAGCCTTTGAATGTTCTTTATATATTTATTGGATAGTTTGACTTATATGGGGATTTTAGTTAGTTTTCACTGACTGATGTATGAGAAATAGATATAATAATTTACGGTTTTCATATCGCAAATTAATAATGCCCACTAAACCTCTCCCCCCTTTTTTTTTCGATAGTTTGTGATTCATTCATCCATATTGAAAATAGATGCCGTAATAAAATCTATCAAGAAAAAAAAAAAAAAATACGAATATAACTTGCATTGATGTTGAGAAAAAAAAAATCTTTGAATAGTATACAATTTATGTATACTACTAGCCTTACAAGAAATCAACAGTTTTAGGCAAGGATTTTTTTTTCTCTCCAAATTTATTAATGCTATATCATCTATAGTAAAATATTCATCAACCTGACTGAGTATGATTTTCAAATGCTATATCCATTTACAATATAGAATGCTTATCAGCTGTTACATATAGTCTTCTTTTTAACGATAATGAATTACTTAATTTGTCGCTACAATAAGCTTTTATCAATTTTTGTTTTATTTAGATATATTGTATAGTTTATGAAAGGAGAGAAATTTAAAACCTTTATAAGAATTACTGCTTTATCTAGAAATGACCATTTTTTTCTTATTGTAAATACTCCTTTATTCCTTTTATAATGTCGTGCCATTTAGACTGAATAGCAAATCATTTATATGAGATTTAGTTGTCCTAAAAAAAGAATAAAAATTCAATGTATATATATACTTTTGTTTTTTAAAAAAACTCATCCAGAATGAATTTCTAATTACTTGTTCCTTAAAACAAGCTGTATACGCTCAATTTTATCCGTTGGTTGATCGATTGCTTATGTGCTGTGCCCTCAAAATGTAAATTCTGGGCTTATTGTAGAAGAACCCTTTTGTAGTATACAGACATAGTTTACCAAATTCTTAATTAAAGACAAAAATAATGAAAGCTTTTAATTTTTTTTTTTTTTTTTTTTTTTTTTTTTTTTTTTTTTTTTTTTTTTTCAAACGTTTAGAGCTTAAGTATCTCATTGATATTTGGACCTAAACAATGGTCAACTGGTATTGCTATTGACTCTTTAATATGTCAACCGGTTTTTGTTTTATTCTAACCATAGCTACAACTCATTTTTAACGTTTTTTTTATTTATTTATTTTTGAGATTAATTTCATTATTCTAATTCTTCCACCCCTTGTCTTATTTTGAATACGCTTGGACATCTGACAAAATCTAGGCTATACCAACCTCGATATATGGGTTTCATATCAGTCTAGTTTAGTAATGTTATTAAGGCCTGTCCATTTTTTATAATCCATTAACATTTTAACATGATATTAATAATGTTTCTCTCCCTTCTTGTTGAAATAAAATTCTAGACATTTAATTATTATGCTTTCATAAATAGAATTCCAGAAAAAAAAATTAAAGGCCTTGTCTGTCAGATCTTATTTATTTGTTTTACAATCCATTGTCATTTTGGTTATTTAAAGAATAAAGGAATAACATGTTCTAGACTGAAATGATTCATTGGTAAAAGCATATCTTAATTGATTGTATTGCTTTATATAGTTAAATCTTAATGAAACTATACCTGGTTCTCTTTTTATTTTTTTTTAAAAAAAAGTAATAACTATTAGCTCTGTTTATTAATAAGTATTAAAAAGTTTATCTAATTTGAATTATGAGCTTTGGTAAATAAGGAACAAAAAATAAACAAGATATTAACCTTGCATTGGTAATGCGCAGTCTCATCGCGAAGGGAAGCTTTATTACCTTCTTTTACCATACTTTTTATAGAATCAGTAATTTGAATTCCAGTTATTCGATATTTTTTTTTTTTTTTTTTTTGTCTATACCTTTTCAGAAAAAGGTATAAAAATATATCTGTTGTGATTGGTAAACAGCTCTATGGCTTTGTCATATAATTTCTCAATGGCTTTGTGAACGCTAATTAGTTGTTTAAAGAAAAAAAGCAAGTTTAGTGTTTATTTAAAAAGGTAAATATACCATTAAAAAATCCAGAAGAAGGGAATATTAGCGGCACAAATACACAAGGCTCATGGTATTTTTACGATTAGGTTGTGTTTCCATGAGTTGAAATTATTGTTTAAGTACTCAATGTATTAAAACGTATAGAAAAACAATGATTGCGAATTAGCTCTATTATAGGTAGAGACTTCATTTTGAGGTATTCATATCCACTTTCATGGGATAGACTTGGGGGAACTTATGTATTATTAGGTCATTGAATATATCTAAATGTGTGTTAGTAATTAAAGTCATTAAGTTTCCAAGAGCGTGAGTAATTAAAGTAATTAAGTTTCCAAACAACTGTATAGTCATTAAATATCCAATACTGTGAATTTGTAATTAAAATTAAAAGGTAATAGTTTTTAAATTTCAAGATACTAAAGCCAATCTTGACAATAACAATATTTAGCTGTGGTTGTTGTTGTTTTGATAGTTTTAGTTTACGTTTGACTAAGATAACCAACACCCGTATAAATGATCAGCATTATCTTTGTAATATATTGATAATTGGGTTATCACTCACCTCACAAACCATTGTATGTATCTTGACAGTATCAAAGCCTTCCCGCCTAAATCCGAAGCCTCAGTCAAAAAGAAAGAAAATTTAGCAAGTGATTCTGTATTTAAACATTTGTGACACTATAATTATAACAACAAAAAACAAAATAAAAAATAAAAAAAATAAAGGTATTTAATTTAAAATTTCTTTTTAGAAAATGCACCGTGGTATTGAAAATGAAATTCCTTATATAGTTTGGCTATACTCATATAGAAGGGAAATTAGCAGAGTGCCACATTCCATAAAAAGTAGGAACAAGCCTCTTCTCTCATTTGGGCTTTAAACGTTTCATTTGGAATCCAATTCATAGGGAAATAGAATTGAACGTTGTTGGATGGCATGTTACAAAAGAAAAAGAAGAAGAAGAAAACAACAACAAACAAACAAATAAAATAATATTCAACTGATGTTTACGTTTTTCTTTGGCACTATACCCTTTTTTATCTGTTTATTTATTCGTATAGTTTTGTTAGATATTGCTATACGTTTAATCATTTAAGCTGATATGAAATATTAAAAAGTATATGAAATATTTACCTGCAATTAGTCTGCAGATGTTTCTTCTGTTAACCTTTTGGTTTCTCTAAGCTCTTGGTAATACTCAAAGGGGGTATATTTTAATATTGAGATGTGATAATATGAACAGAGAAAGAAACATTAGGAGTATTTTTTGTTTTTTTCAATTCATTTGAATGCTGTCAATATAAGGCAAGTTGATTATATCTGATGATATTTAACTCTTAGTTTAGCAAATATTGATGGTGGTATTGAAATAAAAGTGATAAAAAAACCGCTCAATCTAACAAAAAAAAAAAAAAAATGAAGAAAATAAAATGACTTTGAATAGTCAACAATCCAAAAAAAAAAGATTGCCTTAGTCAAATATTTTATTTTCTTTTGTTTTCATCAAACCTGTTCAATGACAAAAAACTTATAAATGTTTTCAGATATCAGCTGCCAAATTATGACCTTTTCATACTTTGCTCAAAAGATATGAGAGCAAAAACTTTAATACTACGATATTGCAGATACCCATCATGGATATAGAATAATAATGCCAAATGTTTGATTAATAGGTATTTAAAGGGTCTTTTCAAATACAAAGACTAACGTTTCATTAATGTCATTATGCTGGTATTTACACACACTTTCATTATGGTTCTATTGGTCAATGTAGGAATGGTGACCAATTTATTGATACCCTCTAAAAGGTAAGAGGGAAGAAATATAAATCATTACATAAAACTTAAATAAACTAAACTTAAGGGTTAGGTTTAATACTTACAGTCAACGATTTAATAGTTGGCCGACTAAGGAATCAATTTATTGATATAAATATTGAGCGAGTAAATGGATGACAATGTCATACTTATGGATATACATATACAACAGGAAAAAGGCCTGAAAAAGATGGTAATTTTTCATTCCTTTTTGTCAAGAAATAAAAAAAAAATTGTGGGCTACAGTTTGTATAATACAAAAGAGTCCTTTTGAAAAATACCTTATCAGTCCTCTTTTGGACATGAGCAAACCAACAAGTAACTTATCAGTGACAGATTTGACCATGATTGTTATATTTTAAACTTTTTTTTAAAGTTGTTTGTTTGATTTGAAAGCAAAGATTCTGTGGTTGGTTAGATGCCATATTGCTAAAATAATCGAAACGACAGGTGGCAGCAAAAATTTATGATACTACGCAATCACCACCAATTGACAAAAGTTGGAATCAAAAGATTATAATCTTTTAAGGAAACTAAAGAGGAGTAAGATGGACTTAACCAATGAGTTATCTTGGGTTTTGTAAATTTTTTTCTTGGGGAAAATGACCTAATATGGTAATTGATATATCAAGGGCTTTGAGATTGATAAACCGAGAGACCTAAAAAAAGATATGTACAAAATGATTGGAGAGATAGCAAACCGTTAGAAAAATATAACAGTTAAAAAAAAAAAAAAAAAAAAGTTTCAACAGTAATAAGATTTGAGAGCAAGATGGTTATCTAAGATATCTAAGCTATCATTAGTAATGATTGATCCATTACAAAAGCTTGTTGGTAATGACGGCACTGAAGAGGGGCTCAAACTGGCCAAAAAAATTAAAAAAAAAAAAAAAAAAAGGCTTCTACCTTCCCGTTATATTTCTAGAACCTCTTGATCAAAAAAATTTTTTTAAAAAAAGAGTTTGGTGCTTCTAGTGAATTAACCAAAGAAAAAAAAAAAGTCTACATGGGAATTTAGATCATAAAAGCTGTGGGGGTTTGTATTTTTTACCTCTTGAATTTTGTTACAAAATTGGTGGTGGTAACTAAAATTAAACGTCGTTTGAATTAAATTGGAAAAGTCTTGTGACAAACAACAGTATAATTAATGTGTTATCAACGTCAGAAAACAACATAAATCGCAAAAAGATACCTGTTTTCGTAAGTTGATAATAGTGTTTAGTTGGAATTCAAAATCAACAAAGTCACACAAACAAAGCCCGCCAATATAAAAGAAAATAAAACAAGCCAATCATATCAGCGGGTAAATCAGTCCAGAGTATCGAGAACTAAAACTTTGTTATCTTGCTCTCAAATCGCACTTTTAATATCGAGATTTCCTGTTATGGGTAGCAGTGCGGCTAACTGATAAGAAGTTTGACAAAAAAAAAGGACCCCATTACCGCTTACCCATTCCCAAATTTTTTTATGTGGTTCAATCATTATCAAAATACTATAAATATCAAAAAGATTTCCCACAATATGACTACTTTTTTTTTTTTTTTATATTCTTGTTTCTTTAATATCATTTTAATTATAAATCAATTATTACTATAACCTCACTTTCTTATACCAATCAAATTCAATATAAATAAACTATCACAATGGAAAGATTAATGGTAATTTCCAACCACACAGCTGCTTCTGTTCCAGCTCCAAACCACCCTCTTGATCCCCTTTCACCATCAGAAATTTCATATGTTGTAAAGCTCATTAGAGATACTTATCCATCAAAGAACTTTGGATTCAACACAATCACCCTCAAGGAACCTCCAAGAGCTGCTATGAACAAATGGTTGAGCGACAAAACCCCTGTTACTCGTGAAGCCTCCTTTGTTCTTCTTGAAACCGGTGTCGCCGGCTTGTATGATGGTTACGTTGATTTGACTGCCGGTGTTGTCAAATCCTTAGAACACAAAACCAACGTCCAGCCAATTATCACCGCTGCCGATCTTGCTTCTACCGAGGAAATCATCAGAAAGGATCCTGGTGTTATCGAACAATGCAAAATCTCCGGCATCCCACTCGAAGATATGCATAAGGTTTACTGTGACCCTTGGACAATTGGTTACGATGAACGATTTGGAAACAAAAGACGTCTCCAACAAGCCATCATGTACTACAGAAATGATATCGATGATTTCCAATATTCCCATGCCCTTGATTTCTGCCCTATTATTGATACCGAAGACAAAAAGGTTATCTACATTGATCTCCCAGCTGTCAGAAGACCCCTTTCAAAGGCACCACACCCTAACTTTTACCCAGGCGGTCTTGGTTCCGAGCTTGGCTACAGACAAGATCTTAAGCCCATCAACATTACCCAACCAGAAGGTGTTTCTTTCACCATGGATGGAAACACTATTTCATGGCAAAATTTCAAGATGCACCTTGGTTTCAACTACCGTGAAGGTTTGGTCTTGTCTAACATCAATTACTTTGACAAGTTTGAACAGCGCACAAGACCTATTTTCAGACGTGTTTCTCTTGCTGAAATGATTGTCCCATACGGTGGTAAGGAACACCACTTTAGAAAGCATGCCTTGGACGTTGGTGAGTACGGTCTCGGTTACATGGCCAACTCTTTGGGTTTGGGATGTGACTGTAAGGGTAGCATCCACTACTTGGACTGGTCTTATGTTGGTAGAGATGGTTCTGTCCAAACTGTAAAGAACGCTGTCTGCATTCACGAAGAAGATGACGGAATTTTGTACAAGCATGCTGATTTCAGAGATGATTTCCAAACTTCTCTTGTCACCAGAGCCAGAAAGTTGATTATCAGCCACATTGCTACTGTTGGTAACTACACTTACTGCTTCTACTGGGTCTTCCACCAAGACGCTGTTATCGAATTAGACATCAAGCTCACTGGTATCCTGAACACCTACGTTGCCAACCCAGGTGAGGATCTTGACGGTCTTGGAACTTCTGTTTACCCAGGTGTCAATGCCCAAAACCATCAACACTTGTTTTCACTCAGAATGGAACCTGAAATTGACGGTTTGGACAATTCTGTTGCCGTTGTTGATGCTGCTCCATCTGAATTGCCAGTTGGCCATCCAGAAAACAAATACGGTAATGTTTTCAGACCTAAGCGCACAGTCTTCAAGACTTCTGGAGAATCTGCTCAAAAGTATGTCAACGGACGTACTTGGGACATGTGCAATCCAAACAAGCTTCACCCATACTCTGGTAAGCCAGCCTCCTACAAACTTGTTTCTAGAGAATGTGCACCATTGCTTCCAAAGCCAGGCTCCCTTGTTTCCAAGCGTGGTGCTTTTGCCTTGAACTCTATGCAAGTCGTTCCATACAAGGACGGCCAACTTTATCCAGCTGGTGAATATGTTCCTCAAACCTCTGGTGAACCACCAAAGGGTATTACTGAATGGGTTGGTGATGGTTCTGCCAATGTTGACAACACTGAAATCGTTGTTTACCACACTTTTGGTATTACCCACTTCCCAGCTCCAGAAGATTTCCCCATCATGCCTGCTGAACCCATCACTTTATTGTTGAGACCTCGTAACTTCTTCTTGATGAACCCAGCCCTTGATGTTCCACCATCATATGCTATCAAGACTACTGAAGTCATTGCTAAAAAGAATGGTGAAACTGAATATTATGATAAAGAATCCAAGCTTGCTTTTGGCAACACTTCATCCTCAACTCCTTCATGCTGCTCTAAATAAGTTTAGTTTTTTTTATTTTGTAAAGTTTTTGTTTTAATGATTTTAATGTTTATGTTATAGAAGGAATTATATTTTTTGAAAAAATAATAATAAAAAGTGAATATGATAATAATTGATTTCTAAAGAGTGTTTTTTAAAAAACGTTTCATAAAAAGATTTGATCATATATTGATCTAACTAGACCGATTGGATATGTCTTGAACATTTGTTGACATTGGCAATGTAAAAGATGGTGGTTGGTAGATTAAAACAAAGCGATTCCGCTGTAACCCAACTTTTACGTGACGCTTTTTCTTATCAAAGAACAAATACAGAGTGAAAAATGTCGGTGACAAATCGGTGCGGAATCGCACAAACTGACTCAATGGGGTGTCTTTCACGTGACTTTTTGTTTTGTTTAATTGGAAAATTTCACCAGTTTTTTTTTTTTCTCTCTCCTTTTTTTCTTCTTTTTCAATTCATTATTTATATATTTACATTCAATAATAATACCCTTTTTTTCATTTCTTATTTTCAAGAAAGATTTTTTAAATATCAATTTTTACTATTCAAATATATATATTTATACATCATCATAATGTCTGCCCCTAAAACTAAAACCGTTGTTGTTCTTGGAGGTGACCATGTTGGTCCAGAAGTTGTTGCTGAAGCAATCAAGGTTATGAAGGCCATTGAAGAAGTTCGACCAAATATCAAGTTTGATTTCCAACAACACTTGATTGGTGGAGCTGCAATTGATGCGACTGGCAATCCTCTTCCAGACGAGACTTTGGAAGCTGCTAAGAAGGCCGATGCTGTTCTTCTCGGAGCTGTTGGTGGACCCAAGTGGGGTACAGGAGCCGTTAGACCCGAACAAGGTCTTCTCAAGATCCGCAAGGAACTCAACTTGTATGCTAACTTAAGACCATGCAATTTCATCTCAGAGGCTCTTTACGATCTATCGCCATTGAAGCCAGAGGTTGTCAAGGGCACTGACTTTACTATTGTCAGAGAGCTTGTTGGTGGTATCTATTTTGGTGAAAGAGAAGAAGATAATGGAACTGGAAAGGCTTGGGACACTGAAGCCTACTCAGTTGCCGAAGTCCAAAGACTCACACGCATGGCTGCTTTCCTTGCTCTTCAATCCAATCCTCCTCTCCCAGTCTGGAGTTTGGACAAGGCCAATGTTTTGGCTTCTTCCAGACTCTGGAGAAAGACAGTTACTGAGACAATTGAAAAGGAATTCCCTCAATTGACTTTGAACCACCAACTTATTGACTCTGCTGCTATGATCATGGTCAAGAACCCATCTTCTCTTAACGGTGTTTTGATCACTACTAACATGTTTGGTGACATTCTTTCTGACGAAGCCTCTGTTATTCCAGGCTCTCTTGGTCTTCTTCCATCAGCTTCTCTTGCTTCTCTCCCAGACAAGAACACTGCCTTTGGTCTTTACGAACCATGCCACGGTACTGCTCCAGATTTGCCAAAGAACAAGGTCAACCCAGTTGCCACCATTCTTTCTACTGCCATGATGCTCAAGCTTTCTTTGGACATGAAGGAAGAAGGTGAAGCTCTTGAAAAGGCTGTTCGTTCTGTTCTTGACAGTGGAATCAGAACTGGTGACTTGAAGGGTACTAACTCTACTACTGAAGTTGGTGATGCCATTGCTGCCGAAGTTAAGAAGTTATTACAATAGATTATTATTAATAATAATTTTAAAAGGATGGTATGAATAAAAGAAAAAAGAAAGAAACGATTTTGTATATATATACGACATATTTATAAATAAATGATAATAATAAAAAAAATGTTTTTTCTATTACTTTTGAAAAAGTGTTATAACAAAATCTGGGGTACATTTAGGTACATTGATTGACAAAATCATCATAACAACAAAAAAAAAAAAAAAAAAGACGATTATCCTTTTGATAATGACAAATTTGAAAAGATTTGATTACAAATTTCAAGCTATTTTATAAAGAAAACAAAACAAAGAAAAAAAAAGGATGAGAAAAGATAGACATCAACAATGAAAATAATGGTACTAGTAGTAAATGTCATTCATTTTTAATTGATATATAGTATAATAAGCATTGTATATACCATACAAAAAAAACAACAAAAAAAAAAAAAACAATCATTCTAAAGATTCAAGATATTGAAAAGTCGTTTCAAGAAAGTCTTGCCGTTGAATTGGATCATCCAAATCCAATATTTTTTTTTTATGTTTTTGACAATTGTTTTTGTCATTAGTATTATGATTGTTATTGTCAGTATCATAAGAATCATCATCATCACAAGAATCATCATCTGCAAAAGCTTTCATTTCAAATTCATCTTCCCAAATAGGTGACATCAAATCTTCTTGTTCTTGTTCTTCATTTTCTGTTTCGTCTCCATCTTTTTGTTTCTGTTGAAAACTTTTTTTATCATCATTTTCATTATTTTTGTCGTTTCCAAGCAAAAGGATCCGTTTGTGGAGCTCTATAAAAGACTGTGCCTGGATTTGAGTTTTAAGATCAAATTTATGTAAAGATTTTGCCAACCTTTGTATCAACATCTTTTTAAAAAGATTAAAAAAAGATATTTCATTTTTATTGCTTTCTTTTCCTTCTTTTTGAATAATTTTAGAGTTTTGATTTTTTAATCCAAAAGATGCCGTACTATTATCATTATCAGCCAGTTTTGAATAGTTTTGTTTACTTTTAATGGTTTTGTTGTTGTTACTGGTAGTACTACTGGTAGTGCTCGGCATTAACAAACTTTCATCTTTGCAAGCATAAAAAGGCGGAGTAAATCTATTATTATTATTCGTTTCAAATGTTTGTTTGAAGGCTTTCAAAATTGGGTTTATATTCTAAAAAAAAATAAAAAAAAATATTAATAAAAACAAAGCCTATTATTATCTAAAGAAATATCAAACTAATTGATGTATTTGTCGAATGATGATGGTAATAATACTGAATGAAATCAAAAAGTATTATTTACAACTGACAAATACCAGTAATAAAGTTTATCATTGATATTATTTTCCTTCTTTAGAAGACTATTTTAAATAGGAAGATCAAATAATGGAAGATGATAAAAAAAAAAGCCCAGGTTATCTATATTTATAAATGTTTTTTTTTTTTTTTTTTTCCGTACCTTTTTTACATTGTTAATATCATGTTTAATTAATGAAAGGTTATGATCGCCTTGAATAGATTTAAGAGTTTCTAAAGTTATAAAAATGTTAGAAGTTTATAAATATCTATATGAGAGAGAATGGATATGCAAAATTTGATGATGGTCATGAAGGTGATGATGAAGATGATGAAGATGATGATGATGATGATATAATTACTCTTTGTATTGAAAGTTTTTTCAATAGTAAGCATCTATCATATCTTGGTCAACTGTAACTAAATTTTCCGAAAGCTCTACATTCCTTTGCCTTCTTTTTCCTTCAGCTTTTTTTAGAAATGCACCACCATCATTAGCTTTTTTAGATTCTTCTTTACTAATAATAGTAGTCGAGTCGTATTTATTATTAGTACTGTTGTTATTATGGTTCATACCTTCTTCTAAACTTTCATTACTGCTTATACTTGTGTTGGTATAATCTCTCATGTCGTCATCTGTATAATTATAGTTGCTATTATATCGACGGTAGCTTGAGGGGAAATAACTGTAATCATTTGGAGAAGCTGCTGAGGAAGCAGAAGAAGAGTCTCGGCTGTCATCTGATTGCTCGTTAGCAGAGTCTAGATCGTTATGGTGGTGGTGGTTGTGGTAGTTGTTGTCAGATTTAATGCAAAGGCTGGTATTATTATTATCGTTTTTAGTGTTGTTATTGTTGTTGTTTTTGTAGCAAAGGTCGCCATCATCACCGTTTTGGGATGTTTCTACTATTGTTTGTTTTAAATTGGCTAGGGGGGTATCATCCTTAGTTTTATTGCTTATTTTCTCACATGTTGTTGTTGTTGTTGTTGCTGTTGATGGTACTTGATTGTTCATGACCATATCTATAGTAATAATACGTTTAGAGAGCTGATCTACTTGCTTTCGGACTTGCTCCATTTCCTTTTCGCACATACTTATTCGAGCATCAAAATCGTTTTCAAAAGACGGCTGGTCGTCGCTGAATGATGAAGATGAGTTGAGGTAAGCATCTACATTGTTGTCAAAAGTGGAAAATTGCTGGAATATTTGTGGAAACAATGTTGTCCGTGGCGCCGATGAAAAGGATTCTTCCTCTTGTTTGAATTCTGCCTGCAGTATTGAGAATGGAGTTGATGGAGAGTCGCTTAATGAAAGTTTATTTTGCTTTAGGGAAGGTTTATTATGTGAGTCGGCGATATTACTGGTGTTGCCTAGAACCAGTTGGTCGTATGAAAGATCGTCATATGAAGAAGACGCCATGATGTATAACCGATTTATTATGAGTTGAAGTAAAGTTCAAGATATCTTCTTATTGTTCTTGATATTTATATGGTGATATTTTTGATGGGATTTAGGGATGTATTTATACTTGTTGTAGCTGTATCAAATTTGAAATTAAACTAAGGAGTAATTAGCAAGTTCCAAAGTAATAACAGAAGAAAATGACTAGAGTGTTTTAAAAGGTTTTTATAATGAAATTTATGTTAAAATAGAACAAAATAATATAAAAATAGTAATAATGAATATATGAAAAAGAAAGAAAGAAAGAAAAAGGAGGAGGTATTAAAAAAAAATTAATTTGAAGGGAAAAGCCAGAGTATTTATACAAAAAAAAAAAAAAAAATTCAAAATTCAATTACAAGGCTTTGGTTGTTTTCTGTGTTTTTTTTTTACATATTTTTAATCCAACATTCAAACTTCTATACGGAATTAACTATTATCTATTATAATAGACTTTTAAATGCTCATATACATATTTCTATAATATTAAGTCTAATACGTTTTGTTTAAAGATCTTGAAAAAGACTTTAGTTGGTTGAGTATGGGATTATGGATGATGATGATGATTAAATTGCTAATAATAGAAGGCTTCTATAATACTCCCGGTTGAATACCAAAATCAGGTTGTTGAAAAAAAAAAAAAAAGATACCACCCCTTTTCCGAATCCATTCATTTTCTAGTCATTTTCATCTATTTATGACTGGAATTATATCCAGAGTTCACGTATTTATAGCAGATTTTTGGATTTATCGAATGAAACAATATAAAGATGAGTTTGGTGGTCATTTCAAAACCATCAAGAAACAAATGTGTTTAGCAACAATCAATCGATCAACAATCAACAATAACAATAGCTACTTTTTCTGTGCCGTTTTTTTTTTGGTATGGTACGCACAAGAAATTGGGGTCTAAATATCAGTTTTAGGAATAAATCTGCATTAACTCCTATTATAAGTAAAAAATCTTTGATGCTTTAAGAAAAGAAAGAGAGTTTTTTTTGGGAAATTTTTCAATCCAAAGGGGATTCAATTATTATTTTCAACAAACGAAATCAAAATGTAAGGGATTATTATTCAATTCTTCTTTTTTGACATTTTGAATAAAGTTTATTTGTCTCTCTTTGATAATATAAAACCCTTTTACGAATGTTGTTGTTTGTTTTGTTTGTTTTTTTATTCCATACAGCAGCCTTTCTGAATCCACTCGGTTACCTTTGTTACGTGCACATATAGACAAAATATCCCATTGAAAGGAGGCAAATAAAAAGGAGTTAAGCAATTTCCAGTATCAAATGTAGAAGCAGACTGTTGCTGTAAAGGAATGTGTGTGTGTATAGATGTGAGGCTAAGTAAAGTTACCTCTCTTTCTACTAGTTGGGGGATGCTACATAATTATCAACATTTGGTTGTCCCTCGTTACTCTCATACTCCCTTTCAATTGATTATTTAAGATATAAGTAAGGGTGTTTTGTTTTGATCTTCTCTTTTTTAAGCTTGAATCCTTATAAAAATCAACGGTATATTGAATTTATTTTATACTCATTCTTGAAGGCTGTTCATATTTTATTTTCAGGAGAATATCTTTCATTTCTTCTAGTACCACTAAAAACATATTTCAATTATTAAAAAAAAAAAAATCAAAAATTCATCTTTATTTAGCTATAAAGTCATTTATGAATAATGTTTGAAAAAATTTAATGCTGAAAATATATATATAAAGCATCCTAATAATACACTGTCGTGTCGAGCAGCTGCCTGTCATACAGCTCAGTACATATAAAATAAAACACCGTAATGTAATCGTGATTACAGCTCTTTTAAAACGGCTCTCAAAGCACTTTGCCCCAGTTTTTTTCATATGTATCCCATGTTACTTGTGTATCTTATATCAAATAAGAATCTATTCAATCCATCCACTTTTATTTTTTTTTCATTTTTTTCAATTTGATAATTCAATTAAAATGAACAATGTACTTTGATTTCTATTCATTCTTTAACCTTTCACATCATTTACCTTTGGATTGTCTATAAACCTTTTAATTGTATCCTTAACAATTTCAGGAGAAAGCAATGCTTATCATCAATTGACATTACTATTATTCTAATTCAATCTAGTCTATAGTTAATATTTTGCATGACTACTTAAATTATCTATAGATCATTCATTAAATTAAACAAAAGAGAGATCATTATCAAATAGAAAAATGCTTATCATTTTAAAATCTCGTTTCACATGAACATGTTTTACAATATATGAAACTAGTTTATTTTACAATTGATTGCTGTCAACATCTATATTTCATTTAATTTATTAATCTGCTTTGTGTCTTTTCGTATTGTGCAAGATGTATTCTCTATAGACTTTTATGTATATTGATTAAACATGTGAACAACATGTGAAGTATTAACATGAATGAAAAGCTATCAAAGATGATTTCATTTAACCATAATCATACTATTATAGTCTATATTATTTGACAGATAGTAGAAATTTATATATCAACTCTCTTTAAAGCCCCTTAAACTAGTAGTCAATGATATCAAGATGATTATCATTAACTCAATATCTTAAAGATATAACAATAACCTATAAATTAAACAACTAAAAAGAAGAAAGATGATCACTTTTAATATCCCTTTTGAATAGTTTCAGTCGCCACCAGTTGTAAAAGAGGAAAATAAAGAAGAAGAAAAAAAATCAAAACTTATATAAAACAAAGTCTTGTAAGATTTGTTATGTATGACTTAAACATTTGTGTTAAAGATACAAGTTTTCAAGACAATGGCTAAATAAACTATATATACCTAGACAAATGAAAATAATATAAAGATAAAGTAGCCAATTATAAATACTAAGGAGATTCAAAAATTAAAGATAGTAGTTGAGCAATCAATGAATCTAGTCTTTATTGGACTTTGTTGGTAAAGTTAAACTCTTTTTCATATCTGATCCCTGAAAAAAAAAAAAAAAAAAAAAGAAAGACTTATCTCCCCCGATTTAATAAACCTTTACAAAAAGAACAAACCTCCCAATCCTTATTTTAATTTAAACATTGTTGATTCTTATTGTTTTTTCTCTTATAAGATTTGATTTTGAAACCTCCGTTTATTTTGGGTAGATAGATACTGCAAGGGGGTATAATAAGTAAATCAAAAAAATAATAAATAAAAAAAGCAACAAAGCAAGCAACAGATCTCTTTTCCTTTTTTTTCATGTTCTTTCTTTACCTACCGGAATAAAATAATCAAAACGTTTTTCTAAATTCTGAAATCTTCAATTACTTCATCTAAAGGTCTCAACATTTGTGAGATTCTTCCATCATGATATTCTATAGGGGCTGAGAGATCATCTGAATCACCTGCATCCTCTTCTTTCTTATTATCCTTAGTGCTGCAACACTTATTAGAACTTGTCTCTGCCCCTTGTCGACATGAACAGTTTTTTGTTTCTAAAGATGCACCGTCATTGCCACTGCTGCTGCTACTATTACTACTGTCCTTCATTAAATTTGAAATGATTTTGGCCTTTGATTTGGCTTTACGTATTAAAACCTCCAGCTTGGCAACATCTTCATCTGAATTTGTCATGGGAATCGAAGACGGTGATAACATCTTTTCTAGACTTGCTACTGATGTTGAAGCTTTCGTTATAAACTTTTCTAAGTCCTTCTTTTCGTTGTCATCATTGCTGTCCATTGAAGAAGCTTGTTTTTTATAAGCTTCAATTTGACGTTTCCAAACTTCGATCCGTCCAAGTAAAACACCAATGGCAATATATCGTTGAAATGCTGTTTGAATTCCAAATTCTGCGCCTTCGTGTATTCCGGCGATTTTGCCAGCTATTTGGCCTTCTTCAAAACCTTCATCAAAATACCTATAATTTAAAAATACAATTTTTTTTTTTTTGTAATTAATATTGGTTTGATCTTGATATGAAAAAAACGTGATTGTTTTTTTTTGTTTCATAACCTACTGTTGCTCCAAATTTAATGAAGATTCAAAAATATCATCATCCATTGTTTAAAATGCTCTCAATCAAATGATATCTTTTGCTCTTTTGTTTTGTTTGATATTCAAAGGCTGGATTCTAGTAAGACTGATTTTCAAAGTGAAAGAGAAGTAAAAGCAAAAATATTCAAAGTTTTTGATTTGTAATTTCTTTGTTACACTTTTAAGATAAAAGTAAATTAGTGTCGACCAACCACTTTGAATTTTTGTTTTTTTATGTAAGACTAGTTCTATTCGAAAAAGAAAAGTGAAGGGATTCTATTTTTATCTTTTTGAAGTTGATATCAAAGTATTATCAGATGTTGAATCGGTATTAATAGAATAAGGAATTCACGACGAGGTTTTAAAAGTCTAGAGGGTTGTTACAATGCATGTAACATATAATACGTCATTACCACTACATTGAATTTTTTTTTCTTCTTCTTCGATTCCCTTACTATTGCCATAATAAACCATAGCATTTACTTTAGATCAATATGAAAAAATCACAACCAGGATTTTCACGTATAAATCCATTAACACTTGCATCTTCTTCAAATGAAAACGATTTAGAAAATGAAGACGAAGATCAATTGCTTTTGCGAGAAGATATTGACAGCTCACACTTAAAAAGAAACAGACGAAGTGGAAAACAAGTTCGATTAGACTTTGATTCGGATTCTTCAGATGATGGCGAAACGAGACGAGACAAGGATCTGATAGCACAAAGGAAACGCGAAGAGCAACTGAAAAATAAAGGAAAATCAACTAGTGACGATGATGATGATATGTTTAGTGATGATGACGACGAAGAAGAAAAAAAAGACGAAACGGCGGATGAACAAAAGAAGGGTGTAGAACTGCTAAACATGGCAAAGTTTGAAGAAGAAGAAGAAATAGAGGTCAATGACGACAAAAATTCTGAGGATTTAGGAAATGATGAAGACGAAGTTACTGAAACAAATGTCGACATTGCTTATTTCACAGTTCCTGATGAAATGCCTTTAGATAATGGCGAATCCGAATTCAAAGACACAATCAATTCAGAAGACAGAATAGTTGAGCTTGATCCAGATACCAATGAACCACTACCCAAAAAATCAAACGACCCCAAAAAGAAACCTAAGCAAGAACCAAAACTTGAAGGTTTCCATCTCAGAGACGATTTAGAGGAAGGTCAGTTCGACGTTGATGGAAATTTCATTAGAAATGCCGCCGACGAAAATGCTCACCAAGACCTGTGGCTAGAAGGTGTCAGCAAACGTGACATTCTCAAGGCCCGTAAAGCTCATCTCGAACGACTTAAAGCAGACGACGCCATTGAACAAACACAAACGGAAGGCCATGCATTTATACCCAAAACAGAATACATTTCAAGGCTAGTGGAGCTGTTGAATCTCGGCGAAACTCCTCTTGAAGCTCTACAAGAACAACAGAAAAAACAGTTGGCTTACAAAAAGGCTCTTAAAGCAAAATTTCGAAGAGGCAATCAATCTGCTAAAAAGAAAGCAGGTGGTGCTGCAATTGAAGAATCTGAAGAAGATATAGCAAAACGTAAAGAACGACAAAAACTTATTGAAGAAATTACAGAATGTACAGATACGTTGCTACAACGAGGGATGACAAACATTTATGATATGACTCGAGAAGAATTGATGCGAGAATATAAAAATGAGACAGGAGAAACGTATACTTTGAAAAGGAAAAGGGCTCAAGATGATGATGAAGATGATGAAGATGTAACAAGAGAGTCTCTAGAAAATGAACAACAAGAACAAGAACAACAATCTAATCATGGGGATGAAGATGAATATATGGATTTGGAACCAAATACAATGCAATGGCAACTCAAATGGGAAGGATCAGATGAAATCCATGGTCCTTATGATTCTGCAACCATGCGCAGTTGGATTCGTGATGCTTACTTAGATTCACGAGCAACTGTTCGTGAATACAAAGCTGATGATGATTCCTATACCTCTTCTCAACCATTTGTTCCTTATGATTCTGTACAGTATTTATAACCTTTTTTTGTTTAGTTTTAATCTTTTATTTATTTTTGTTAACGTGTTTTTTTGTTTAATCGCTTTTTTGTTTTATTTATTTTGTTATCATCTTTTAGAATACTACAAAAATTTTAGTACACTATCTAGATAGTTTTTTATTTATAGCAATGACGACAATAATAATAATAGCTAAATATAAAAAGCATCCAAAGTTATACATTCAATTGGAGAAATAAAATTATAAAAATAGAGATATGTTTTCAGTCTATAAATTAATAAAAAAAAAGTTTTGATAATTAGAGAGATAAATAATAATTGAAAACAAAAAAAGAAGAAATCATAATGATAGAAATAAAAATAATGAGTGCAAAAAAATTATAATGATAATAAAATAAAATGTTTCTATAATATTGACATTGTGTTATCATGTTCAATACCAGGAGTAACACTGGATATAAATTTCAAAAAGACAACCAAATATTGGTCAGCTCTCAGAACGCCTTGTGAATCCGACTCTTCAATTTCCTCCCAATCGTCTTCATTCTTATTATTTCCAGCATCCTTTTGTTTGTCCTCCTCCTGTTTCTGCCGTCTAAGTTGCTCCCTGCGGTTTTCGGCCCTTGAAAGCAACGTCTTCATGACACTTGCATGGCGACATGGATGGATCGATACAGATATCAAATCATCTTCAAACGGAGCCTTTTCAATTGTAGCAGTCTTGTTGCGGTAGTCTGCCATGATATCTTCAAACATCTGTTCTGGGGTAAGGGGGGTACCATCGGCATTGAATCCTGATAGATATAGCTTAGGGACTCGGTAAGATGTGGAATAGGTGATAAACAGATTGTAGGAGCGGACACCGGAGTTGGGGTCCGATTGCAGGTTTGAATCTTGTTTAGCAGCTGAAGTTGAGGATTTAGTAGGAGGAATGTAGGCGTTATCGTCATCCTCTTCGTCATCATCGTCCATATCTTCAATATCAATAATATCGTCTTCCTCTGGCTTGGAGGCAGGTTTTGCATTAGTAGTTGTAGTACTGATAGTGTTTATAGATAAGGATTTCATCTTGTCATCGACAGACTCTTCAGATTTGTTGTTATTGGCAAAAGTAGTGGCAGTCCACCCATCTGGTTCCTCATCCAAAGCCTCCATAGTCGCATCCGATGATTCATAAGTGGAGGCACGATAACGAGATGGAACGTGCTTAGTGACTAGATATTGCTTATCATCTGGTAAAAATGTACGACGTTTGTTGGGAGGCGCTGAGGACCATGACCAGGTAGGAAACTTGTATACAAGATAGTCGCCAGCTTCTAAAAACTCTTCTGGGGTGATTTCGCCAGTCTCACGAAATGTTGAGACATGCGACACAGGAGTAATGTATTCACGTAAGGATGATAATGTAGAACGGAGCATGCTAAGATTATTCTATAAGTGTGTGTATATATGTTCAATATATAATAATTAATAAAGAAAAGGTATTCTTATGATATAGAAGTAAAAAATATGTAAAAATAATGAAGAAATAAATATATAAATAAAGGTAGTGGTAGTAGATAAAGAGATGTGGAAAGAGAAAAGAGCGATCTTAAATCATCAGTACAAAACGTTGTTCTGATAGTGGCAACAAGCCGCTCTAACATTGTTACAAACAATCTACATTTGCAATGTCACTTTGATCAAGACTGAAGATTAGTCATATTCTCAGTCACATGCTTATGACACTATCACAACATCTTGTAATTTAGACACAATAAAAGTAGTCTCAAGAGTGTTGAAAGCAAGGGTTTTATTTGAAAAGATTGCTAAATATTTTTTAGATGTCTTTATTTCAATAAGCTTATCATATATATATATATTGTGTACATTTGGTTGTATTCAAGAACCAGTCCGAAATTCTAAACCAAAGAGAGATCTTCACAATAAGCCTCCCTCAAAGTCTATTACGGTAATACTAAAAGTCGAAAATTACTTAAGGTTTCTTCTTTTTAATCACTTTGGCTAGATATCTTGAAAACGATTAAGTGCTTGAGTCATCCTGTTTTCTACACACTATTGAAAAAGGGGATTTTAACTTTCAAAGAGCTAATTTGCACAAAACTCAAATTAAATGTATTGGAGGCTTTTCATTAACAGAATTTGATTCACCGGCATTTGATAGAAACATCTCAAAGATAGAATCTTGCCATTTGTATAGGAGATAGATTAAGAAAGCCGCACTATATTACTTGTTTCGGGTTGCACTCAATCAATTAATCAATGTCTCACGTAGATATATGACATTTATATTACATAATATGTCATATAGAACAACCACGAGAGTTTACAATGTAAAGTACATAAAATGGGTTCAAATAGGATTTTCTAGACAAAAAAAAATATAAACTCAGATTTGGCAAAACTTTTCTTTCTAGAATATTTTTAATTACCGCTATAATTTTTATACTAGACAATTAACAGTTTAGAGTCTTACCTTGTTGTGTTACATTTTCCAATACTATAAAAAAACAAACATTAAAACAAAACCTCTTATCTTACTTCTCCATTTATATAAAGAGGTTATCATTTACAAAAAATACACGCTTTTTGATGCCTATCGTGACGACATCTAATACCCGCAAGAGGGCAAATAGTACTTCGGGCAGCACCGGTAACAGTTCAGGTTCTGCACCAGCAACACATACTCACAACAGAAGAAAAAGCACGTCCAAAGCTAGCCATAAAAAGACTCTTTCCGGCCATGACTTGAAAACAATTCACTCCAACGGCCGTTCATCCTCTCCTTCTTCGGCCTCATCTAACTCCTCTCCATCTCATGTGAAAAAGGGGTCCAAAAAGCACGGTAAGGAAGGCCAAAGTCTTTGGAGCTCCTTTCTACACTTTTATCAAACCAAAAAGTTCATTTTCATTCTCGGTGCCCTTATTGGGTTGTTCGCAGCCGGCTATTCGGTTCGGAATAACGATTTGGTTAATCTTGAAATGCTTAATGATCTCAACCTCGACTCTATTTCGGACTTCATGGAAGACTGGAAAACAATTCTTCCTTCAGGTATTATGAAAGAAGCTCAACAATTTGACAAACCCTCAAAGGATCTTTCGGAACCCTTCAAGATTGGTCTCACCTTGCGCAATGAGGAAAATATAACAGCTAAGAATCCAGTAATAATGGTACCAGGGGTTATTTCAACCGGTCTTGAGTCATGGAGTATGGAAGGAACTCCGGAATGTCCAGCAAAACCCTTTTTCCGTAAAAGACTTTGGGGCTCCTGGTACATGCTTAGAGCCATGCTTCTTAGTAAGGACTGTTGGCTCAAAAACCTAATGCTTGATCCCGTAACTGGCTTGGACCCTCCCCACTTCAAGATGAGAGCTGCCCAAGGAATGGAAGCCGCAGACTTCTTTGTCGCTGGATATTGGATCTGGAACCGTATTTTAGAAAATCTTGCCGCCATTGGGTATGATCCTCTCACCATGTCAGTAGCTGCTTACGATTGGAGATTGTCTTATCCTGATCTTGAAAAACGCGACGGCTATTTTACACAATTGAAGTTGGCCATTGAGCACAACTACATCAGCACTGGTAAGAAGACTGTATTGATCAGTCACTCAATGGGTTCTCAAGTTGTTTTCTACTTTATGAAATGGGTAGAAGCCAAAGGCTATGGCAATGCTGGAAAGGGCTGGGTTAACAAACATATTGCCTCTTTTGTCGACATTTCAGGGTCTATGCTCGGAACTCCGAAAGCGATTGTTGCCTTGTTGTCTGGCGAGATGAAGGACACTGTCCAACTCAATGCCATGGCTGTCTATGGTCTTGAAAAGTTCTTTTCTCGTAGAGAACGAGCAGACCTTTTGAGATCTTTTGGCGGAATTGCAAGTATGTTACCAAAAGGTGGAGCCGTTATCTGGGGTGATCAATCACAGGCACCTGATGATTACAGTAACCAAAACACAACTTTTGGCAACTTTATTAGGTTTAGAGAGCCTAAATCCGACCTTTCCAACCGAAACCTCACTGTCCAGGACTCAATTGAATATCTTCTTGACCAGGGTACTGAAGACTTTAAAAGACGTATCAATAGTGCCTACACTTATGGTATTGCCTATACTGAAAAGGAGATCAAGGCCAATGATAATGACCCTAGAAAATGGACTAACCCATTAGAGGTTGCACTCCCCGACGCCCCTGACATGGATATCTACTGTTTATACGGTGTCGGAAAACCCACTGAACGAAGTTACTACTACAAGGAAGAAGAAAACAAAACTTCTACAAACCTCAATGTCTCAATTGCCATTGAGCAGCCTGATGCTGTTGTTCTTGGTGAGGGTGATGGCACCATCTCACTTGTTACACATTCCATGTGCTACAAATGGAAAGAAGAAAACAGCAGATACAATCCGGGTAAAATCCCAATCAAGATTGTTGAGATGTCACACGAGCCAGATAGCTTTGATATCCGCGGAGGTGCCAAAACTGCAGAGCATGTAGATATTTTGGGGCGTGCCGAGTTGAACGAAATGGTATTGAGAATTGTTTCTGGGCACGGAAACGAAATCAAAGAAAAGCACATTAGTCCATTAGGAACCTGGGTCAAAGGAATGGACTTTTAGTAACATGGCAGGAAGAAACAGATAACAATCAATGACTTTGTAAAATAAATATATATAGATTCTAATAATAATAAATATTTCGACTTGATTTTTTTAGTATAATTATTCAATCAATCAATTAAACCAATTTCAAAAGAAGTACAAAAGTGACGTAGTATACTAAGTATATCATAGCATTTTAATTAAAGTAGAATGGGTTATTTTTATTTTATTATCATTAAAAGGTTATAAAAAAGTTTGACGTATTGAATAAATAAAGAAGACGATTTTTTTTTAAAAAAAAAATATGGTTGTTTAAGAAAGGGTCTTGCCATCAATGATTTCCTTTCCAGTTTTTGAAATGATGCCGTAAACAGTGTCATAATCGACATCGGCTGGAACATCAACGGTAACAAGTTGGGTTTCAAGATTGACATCGATACTGTTTTTGTTTGGAATTTTCTTGTTAAGAGCACGTTCGACTGCTCCACTGCATCCTATAAATAGATAAATCAATGAACAAATGATATTTTGTTATTAGAAAAGAATTGAAAAAGATTTATATTAATGATGATATTGATTGAAGCATGTGAAAAAAAGCGGAACTTACCAGAACAGGTCATCTTAACATTGAATTGATATACGTGATTATCAGCCATTGTGTATTTTGTCTTTTCTTTTTGTGTTTGTTTTAATTAGAATAGTTATTATTGTATGATGATTTAAAAGTTGTTGTAATAAACAATAAAAAAAGTGGGAAAAAAAGGGAAAGTTTGATCGGTTTATATATATTTCTAATCGTATAATTGATTTGAAAAAAACCCCCGGAGCCTTAGTCATCTGCCGTGTGCCTTGGAGGTGCTGAGGTGTTTTTGTTGTTACATTATTGCCTGACATGTTACAACATTTGCATTGCAGTAGGGGGAATGATCTATTTATTTTGTAGCAAATGTAAAGTATTTAAAGAGCTTTATTTTTTCCTTTTTAATAATGTCTATGTAAACTGGATGTACATATCTACAAAAATACTTAAAGATAACGATAATCTTTATTATTGTCTTTTTTTTGTTTTTTAAACGTTAAAAGTTTATTTAGGTCGGAGATTGGTTTTTGTCAAATCTTTCTTTGCGTATTCCGCTTTGACTGATTCTCGGACAGATTTTCTGAATCGATCATGATCCAACAGTAAACTTTGAACTGTTTCTTCAATTCCATAGACAGGATCAAATCCTAATACTCTCCTTGTTCTTGCAATTTCCTTTTCATTTGGGATTTGTGCAGTTTGAATAGTGTTGAATCTTTCAGGGGTCATTGACCACCAGATACCAGAGTGGATTGATCCAGTCTTGGACTTCCACTTATCTCTGGCCTGAGGAGCAACATACAAAAACAAATTGACAACATATGCCCACACAAGAGCCAGGATTGGGTTGACACGGATATCATGTATAGTTTCGGACTTTACTAGCGACTTGAGCAAGTCATCACCAAATCTCAAAACTTGTCCATTTGAAACAATAAAGCTGGAGTTTAGCACAGTGTCTGATGGTTGGTCTAAAGACGACTTTTCAGACTTTGTGATGCTGCTGTTACTGGCTTCAATAAGTGCACGTTCTGCAAAAAGTGCTGCTCGGACGACGTCTTCAACGTGCATGATGCTGATAGGTACAGACCAGGAGTGATCAATTACTGCCCCGTAATACAATGCTGGGGTGAAAATAGTTTCTCCATAATACCCAGAAACAATCCCCTGTGGTTTTAGGGAGGTCACAAATATGGAGTCTCGTTGTCCTGGCTTTGTAAAGTTTTTGGGTGATAAGATAATTTCTTCAGCCTCCTGCTTTGACTGTGCATATGCGTTGAGATATTTGGGAGTTGTTGGTCGGGAACTTGAACTTGGCATGTATGCCCTGTTGATTCGGCTGTTTATAGTCTTGATCCATGTTTTATATTGCCAGAATTTCCACCACGATGGAACTGGTTCATAATCTGATTGAGCATCTCCAAAGTTAATTACAAAATATTTGACTTGTTTGTCAACAATCTTGCTATCCTTATCACTTGTCAACTGGTCCAACGCATCTACCAATGCTGTTGCCATGTCAATATTTTGCTGATATGGAGCCTTATCTATAGGTCTCCATCCAATGAAGTGGCGTTGGATAGATGCAACATTAAATATAACTAAATTTACTTTGGGTTTTAAAGAAGTTGAAGAGTCTTCTGACTCTGAAATTATCTCTTCCAAAGCTTTACGGAGTTCATCAGAGTTTGTTGCATCTACCATCTTTCCCTTAACACT
Organism: Magnusiomyces sp. LA-1; assembly: GCA_029678045.1. Taxonomy (NCBI): domain Eukaryota; kingdom Fungi; phylum Ascomycota; class Dipodascomycetes; order Dipodascales; family Dipodascaceae; genus Magnusiomyces; species Magnusiomyces sp. LA-1. The sequence continues at coordinate 6,697,119 of CP115648.1, read as the reverse complement.
GTACTTGACAAGATCTGGAGGCATTCGAAGGTTCTGATCCAAAACAGTAATGTCAGGTACTGAATGTACTCCATCTCTAAGGATCAAAATTCTTGCAATCCAAGATCCAATGAATCCTGAACCTCCAATAATCACATATTTTGTTTCGGTATCATTGTCTGTTTCAGGCTTGGGTGGGAGTGGATGTTTTTTAAGAGCAGATGAGCCTTGTGTCCTCAGCTCTTGTTTATCGGCATTACCACTCCTTGTTACTGGCGATTTTTTATTTATGCGTTTGATGTCAATGTTTGCTGCGTACTTGTTCATAAAGTAATCGGTTGCCAGAAACCAAACTAGAAATGGAAACAGTATTGCAAGCACTTGGACAAAAGGTGATGTAGCCATTATGATTATGATAGTTATCCCTTTATATGGTATCGTCCAACTGGAAATTAGCTTTTACAAACTTAGGGTATTGTGATAGAAAAATACAAATTAATTAGGAAAGATTTGTCTAATATAACAGAAAAATATAAAGTGTAGTTTTAATTTGTAGTTAGTTGTAAAGATAAAAAGAAATAAATGGTGGTTTAAAATAAATTTTCTTGTGACAAATTGGTAGTAAAATACAAAACTTTAATGTAGGGCTGATGGATGCAGCATAGAGCTTATCGCACCAACTAACTATATTGCCCAATTGAAATCAAACGTCTAAAGTAATATCTATATTCATCTTACCCTTAAAAAAGGTAACTAATATAAAAGTAGGTGGTCGTGAGTTTTATACAGAGTAAACATATAATAAATTGATTCAATTGAATTTGTTCAAGAGTAATACATAACATTTATATTAAATTCAGGATTACTCAGGCATGTAGTCTCAATATGTTACAGACTATATCTAATTGTCAGGTTATTATGATCCAACATAAATTTCATCTTTCAGACATTTTCAAACCAGTATTTTGGATAAGATTCAACGCTTCATCAATATGTATAAAATTCCATATTAATAACAAATGGTTTGATCACAAATTTTCAAAACCAATATGAAAGCTGATTAATTTATTTTTCATTTTATACAAAAAAATACATAATAAAAACAGTTATTTTATAATAATAAAAAAGTTTGTTTTTTTACCGTATTGACCTCCTAAATTATTCTCTTAATGATCATGAGGATCTTCCTGTTGTTGTTCAGGTTCAACTCTAATCATGGTGTCAATACGGAGGATGGCTACACATGCTTCTAAAGCACTCTTCAAAGATTTGATCTTGCTGATGGTTGGTTCCAAAACACCAGCCTTGACTTCGTCTATTACCTTACCCTTGATCAAGTCTAAACCGTAGTTTTTGTAGTTTCTCTTCTTGATATCAGTAAGAGAAACGCTTTGGCTTGCAGCGTGGTAAGCTCTAAGTTTTGCAACCAATTCAGAAGAGTCTTTAGCAGCATTTACAGCAAGAGTCTTGGGGATGATTAATAAAGCATTGGCAAACTCAGCAATAGCTAATTGTTCACGGGAGCCAACAGATGTAGCAAAGTTTTCTAAGTAGATGTTAAGAGCAGCTTCAACAGCACCACCACCTGGAACAACGTACCCACTTTCTAATGTTCTCTTGACAACAGAAAGAGAGTCATGGATAGATCGCTCCATTTCATCTAATTGATAATCATTTGAGCCTCTTAGAATAATTGAACTTGATGAATGGACCTTAGTGCCCTTGACAAGAATCAATTCATCATCTGAAACTCGTTCTTGAGCAACTTCTTCAGCTTGGCCCAAATATGAAGATTCGAAAACTTCTTCACCATCCAGGTTAGAAAGGGTAGAGATCATAGTGGCACCAGTTGCGCGAGCAATTCTTCTCAAGTCTTCCTTCTTGCATCTTCTTACAGCCATTACACCAGCTTCAACAAAAAGCTTGAGGCAGAGATCATCAATACCCTTAGTTGTAAGTACAACATTGGCGCCAGCATCTATGATCTTATTAATACGTTCGACAATGATGTCAAATTCTCTTTTTCTAATAGCTTCTAATTGTTCTGGGTCATCGATGGTGATATTAACGCCCATTGGCATTCTAGCCTTCTGGAGATTCATGTCTAAAACGGCAATCTTGGCACCAGTGATTCTCTTTTTCATAGCTTGAGAGGCAACGGTACAGTTGAGAGCATATCCCTTAACCAATATAGATTCGAGGGCGGATTTTCCGTGTGCCTTAAGAACATTGACGGCTTTTACTGGGTACTTTGTATCGCCTCTTGTGTTTGTGGTTTTGACGGCAATCATAGCATCAACGACCATTTGTGAAAAGAACTCCGAGTCTGGGCCAATAATTTTACTGGACATACTAGTTTTAGCAATGTTGACCAAAGTTTCCTTTCCAAGACTTTCGACAGACATGCTCATGGTATCATTAATGAATTTTGTTGCTTCTCTTAAAGCTAATCTATAACCAGTAATAATTGTGGTTGGATGGATCTTGTTTTTAACGAGTTCATTTGCACGTTTTAATAGTTCACTTGCAATTATAACAACAGATGTGGTTCCGTCTCCGACTTCTCTGTCTTGCTGTTGTGCAAGTTCTACCAAAATTTTGCCTGCTGGATGTTCGACATCTAAAAGATTTAAAATAGTAGCACCATCGTTAGTGACGGTAACATCACCAATATCGTCGACCAACATCTTGTCAAGACCGACAGGTCCCAAAGATGACTTTAAGACGTTTGCAATTGCCTGACATGCGAGGACTAGAGTTGTTATTAAGGTTAGTATACGGCTAATTGATTCTTGAAAAGGGGCAGATCAAAATACATACCATTCTGATTGCGAATATCGTCGCCACTGATTTTCTCACCATTGAGAACTAAAATAGTTAGGTGTTAGTTAGTATATTGTGATGAAAAGTATACAACAGAAGACGTAGACATACATAAAGTTTCCGATCTAGCTGAAGAGAAAACGGTCGACATTGTTGAAGTATTGCTAATGAATTGGCTATAGTCGTAAAATGTCAAATTTAGTAGTAGTGATTGATGGTGGAAAATGCCAAAAGTAAATCAAAATAGAAAATTTTGGTGTTAAGTACTACCCTAACCCAATTACATCACTATGAGAGCTTAGGGAACTACTGTGGATCAACTTAACACAATCAAAAGACTATTTAAATTTGATATTATACTACTAAATTTAATCCAAAAAAGACATAAACACTTGCACAAATTGATCATTTATTCATTAATAAAATCTAGATTTACTTATTCATAATATAGGCGATAAAACCAAAGATGTTTTATTTCCAAGTATCAAAATGCTGGGCAGGGTAATTCAGAAATCGGCCATCAGATCACGTGGAGGGTTAACTGGTTAGAAAGGAAAAATTTCTCAACCATCTGAAATTTTCTAGAAAAACCACAATTGAACCTTCTTTCCTCTCTCTCTTTTTTTTTACTCTCTCTCAAAAACTATATAAACTTTTGTTTTCTTCAACATTTTTCGGTCTGTAAACCAAAATAAAACTTAAACAGTACTATCATATAAATCATAATGAGTCTCGCCAGAATTGCCGCCAGAACCAGTCTCAGACTTGGTCGTCAAGCCGTTTTCAGACAAATTCCAGCCGTTGCTCCAAGAATGGCTAGAATGAACCTTGCCAGAGCTTTCTCTGTTTCTGCCATGACCCAACAAAAGTCTTCTTTGACCTCATCTGATGCTCAACTTGCTGCTGTTCTTAAAAACGAAATCAAGATTGAATCCAGCACTGACGAATTATCCGACGCCACCGAATACACAAAATGGCTCGAATCATCAGGATTCCAACTCAACTCCACTCCAGGCAAAGACGAAATTGAATTGATTAAGAAAGAAGGTGGAGAAGTTATCCATGTCTTTTTCTCTGTCTCTGACATTACCAATGGCGATGCTTACGATATGGAAAACCAATTCGAAGATATGGAAGGTGAACAATCCGAAGAGGCTGACCTCGAAGGTGGTGAAGAAGATGCATACGACTTGGGTGCCTCTCCTATCAGAACTAACGTTGTTATTGAAAAGGATGGCTCTGCTCTTTCTATTGAATGCGTTATCCAATCCAATTTGTTGTTGATTGAAAACGTTACTCCATATGAATCTGCCGAACTTGCTCTTTCTGCCACTGCTGAAAGCGACTACAAGAGACGCGAAGTCTTCCAAGGCCCAGCCTTCTCCAATTTGGACGAAAATCTCCAATCCGCTTTGGAACAATACTTGGAAAGCAGAGGCGTTGACTCTGATCTTGCCAACTTTATCTCAGACTACTCTTCTATCCGTGAAAACGAAGAATACATTCTCTGGTTGAAGAAGATCCAAAAGTTTGTTGAAGCTTAAGTGCAACAACAAGAAGAAGAAAAATAATAAAAAAATGTGATTCACTATAGTAATTAAGTAATACTTTAAAAATAAAATTTTGTAAATAACTGGATATTAAATTGTGTTTATTATGAAAAAAAAGAAATAAGATACATTTATGATGTAAAAAAAAAAAAAAAAGGTTTGAAAAATGCACTGTTTTTACCAAGCACACAGAGGTACAGTTTTGTACTTTGACTTATAGTCAAGATATATGTTAGCTTAAGAATGAGAAAAACTTTGTCTATTTCAAGTAAGCTGGAAACAAAGATACCTACTGTAACGGAAACCGATAAATATGTTACAATTACCTAAAGAAAGTAAAAAAAGAGTATATCATGTAGCTTATTTTGATTGAAATGCTGAATGTTTCATGATCATGTATATAAGGGGATTGTTATCTATACACCTTCAACAATGAGCTGACTGAGATCGATTAAACTCAACCAACTTTAATAGTCAGACATAACAAGAATTAAAATATTTTTTTAGACCTCAACAACTAAACGGTTTGGAGATGGTGTGGACCTGTTTTTTTGGTGCTTGAAATCACCATATTTCTGATAACTGTCATAGCAAAAAAAAGTGGGTCAGATTTGAACTCTCAACCAACCAGTACCATCTTGTTTTCTGTTACAAAAGTAAAAAACTGGTACCATATTAAGCCGGATTTATAAAAAAAAATTTTATCGTTTGTTTTGTTCTTGTTATTCCCATGAAAGTGCTGTCATTAATATAAAAAATTTTTAGTTCAAGATGGCTCTTTTAGTTGATTAGGAGTTTTTTCATATAATTAAGACATTATTTCTTTTTTTTTTTTTGTTAATTGTTATTCTTGATCATAATGCCACAGTCATAAACATGATTTTAGAAACAAATATAAAAAGATCAAGGAATCCTGGATATTTGAGGTAAAAATCACCATTGATGATGATAATACCAGTCTATTTGTTTGGTGGGTTTTTGTTTTCTTTTTTGTTTTGACTTATTGTTCAAAAAACCTTCCCGTAGTTAACATTACATGTTACAAAACCTTCATACATATCCAACCCCTTATTGAATTTCATATATATTAGTATTTAATCTTCCTAATTTCCACCTTTTTTGTCTCTTTTTTTTTTTTACTTTTTAATCAAAATAAAATTTTCTAGTCTCTAAAAACTGATTATATTCTCTATTTCATTCTGATACTTTCCTCCTATTTTTCTATACTCATTACATATATGCAAGTCTGACTTCTACAGTAGTATAGCAATATGACTTCAACTGTAGACAATCCTTACAACAATAGAAACAATTCTATCAAATCTACGAAATCTTCGGACAAAATTGCAGAAAATAATGCTGTTCCTCTAAAGTCGGATACCGTCAGTGAATGGCTTCAGGCCCTGGATCTTTTTGACAATGGTAAAACGGCTGAGGCTTTGGAGATATTCTCCGAGATCCAGCCTACCAACTCTAAAGTCACTTACAACATAGCATCGCTATATGCTACTCTCGGGAACTATCAACAAGCAACAGCACATTTCAAAAAAGCAATCTCCTTTGACAACTACATGGCCATTTCTCACTTCCAGGTTGGAGTATGTCGATTTCTTTCAGGAAATTACAAAAGTGCAGCCACATCATTCAACAACTCTCTATCTTTACTGCGTGGTAATTCCGTGGTCAATTACCAACAACTTGGGTTAGACTATAAACTCTATTCTTGTGAAATCATGTACAACCGTGCGCTGTCCTATATATATTCCGGTGACCTCGAAACAGGTATCTATGATTTGGGCTTTGCTGTCAAAGAGAAAAAGTACATTACTGAGCATAGTATTATTGATGAAGCACTGACCCACTTCACCCAAATGCATAAATCGCAACTAGACCCTACTTCAGTGCCTACTAACAATAAAAGCTCGAATGGTGCCGATGCCTTAAAAACTCTCAAACTGCCAGGTGTTTTAGACGCAAGACACCAACGTTTCAGTGTCTTAAATCCTCCAAAATCATTTTACATGAATGATCCAGATGCTGCTCTTGATCTTCAAAATGCTCTTGCTGAGCCTGTCTCTCCACTATCTTCTGCCCACCCTGGGCAAATGAGCTATTCTCTGTTCTCTGTGCCGCAAGGTTCCTTGTTTCGATTGAACGAGCTTAAAGTCCGATCAATTATGAATGACAAGCAACTAAGTACTATGATGATGACTGGCAAAAAACCATCCCAATCAAATTCTGTTGGTCCTGTTCCATCTACTGCATTACCAAGCCTTCCTCAAAACTCAAAACTTCAAAGATCAGCAAGCGCAAATACTTTTAACCAATATCCAGGCATCAAAGAGAGAAATAACTCGGGCGTAGTTACTCCTCCTATATCTCCAAATCTAAACAACTCTTCAAACAGAAACTGGAATGGTCAACGCTCTGATTCTTCCTCTGGAAACTCTTCAAACACTTTGTATAATCAAGAATTTTCATCTTCATCAACCTCTATGGATACCCAAAGAAAAGAAGGACGAAACCAAGCTATGAGAAATCCTTATACTAATAACAGTACTTCTAATGACTCACAAGAACCAGAAAGTGCACTGGGCCTATATCTTGATGAAATTATTGAGCACAAACAAGTTGAAAGAAATGTCCAGATTCAAGATCATAATCGTTATCAAAATAACAATAATTATAATAACATTACCAAACTTGGTCAACCTTATTCAGCTACAAAAGTTAGCACCACTTCTTCTGCTTCTTCTTCTGTTCCTACGACACGACATGGTAGCCGTAGCGAACAAGAATGCCCTTCAACACCTCCTAAAAAGCGTGGATACAGAACAGGTGGAAGTCCACTGGATGGAATTACATCTTCTCCCACTTTTGCCAACTCAGTCAGATCAGCATCTACTACCTCGTCTCCTACATCTGGAATTAACAACATTAAGGTCAAGATTTCATGCGGTAAGGAGACCAGAGCCATGATGGTCAATAAGTTTATTGAGTTTTCAGAATTTAAAAACAGAGTATCAATAAAGTTCCACCAAGCACAGGGCCATCATCCTGACAGTGGTAGCATTTTGGAAGGAATTTCCAATACAATGACTATCCGTTTGAAGGATGAAGATGGAGATTTGGTTCTAATTGCTGATCAGGAAGATTTGGAAGTGGCATTGAATGAAGCAGTCTCTGCAGCTGAAGCTATGAGTGTAACAACAGGCAAAGAATGTAAGCCAAAGATTCAAATTTTTGTTGAAAGTTCATTTAATGGAGAAGCTTTTTAAATTGCTTAAAGGCAAACATATTATAAAACTGAAAATTGTTCAACAAAAAGAAGAAAAAAACTCTATTATTTCCCCTTTCCTCTAATTTTGTCATCTCATAGAATTGTGTTTATTTATTAAGTTGTTTGAATTATTTATTTAACTATTTCATTATTGTTTTGAGATTTTTTTTTTTATATTTTTATTTCCTAATAATATTTATTTATTTAACATCAAAGTAATCAATTTAACAAGTAAAAAGCAAATGAAAAGTATTTCAACAATCAAAGCTATGCAAAATCTCCACTTTTATTATTGATGAAAACCAGAATTTCCTATCTTGTCAGTTGTTGATATCTTTTTAAATTCTCTTTAGACTTCATTTTTTTTTTTGGTCGGAATATGTGTGTATCTTCATCATTCTCCTTTCAACTTTAAAATTGAGCAAATACTATAACAAATATAAAAATGTTGGTTGATTCTATTCCTGATATTTGACATATTGACAACTTTAAAGCTTAGATGATATCATGGTTTTTTAGCAATTTTTGCTAATAATCAAAATAGTTCATATTTGATATATCTTTATATTTCTCTCAAACTTTTTATTTATATCAAAATAATTTTGATGTTAAAAATAAATCCTCTCTTTTTAACCTGATAAAACTGAAACAATCACCTACTAGATCTCCACCGAGTTGTTGATTTTCAAAGACTGAAGATCTAAGCAAATGTAATTGGGGGTAAAAAAAAAAAAAAAAAAAAAAAAAAAAAAAAAAAAAAAAAAAAGAAGAGGGTAAAACTACTTTCATTTTATAGAAATATAATAAATAATAATGTATTTCAACTTAAGTAATCGACTATTTTTTTATATTGTCAATTTGGTAATGCCCATAAGTATCAGATAAAACTTATAATCTGGTATATCCAGATATAATATATTATACTATTTGGTTTGAAAAAAAAAAGGATGGCTTTTAGCGCATCAGGTTTTGTCTTGTTTTATGGTTGTATTACTGCTAAATATAATTTCAAACAATTGATACAATCTTTACAAGGTTTCTTCGGGTTGAATATTTTATCTTTTGAAAATAATTCCAGTAGTTCAAATCAAATATAAATGAATGACTAATTAGCTCTTTGGAATTCTTCCCACCTTATAAGTCTTGTATAAATCATTAGTGTCTTAAAAAAACAAGCTTTATTTTTAGAATTTTAATCATGTTCTTTAAGCATGTCTTATGTCTAATGTAATATTTGTTTCAATTAAAGTTACTTCAAGTTATGATTCCAATGTCAAAAAAAATTTTTAAATATATAGTTATCGACAAAGAAATTAATTGTTTGATTTGAATAGCATCTCTTAAAAAGGTTTTGTCAAATGACTTGTTTTTTATTTCAATTAAAAGGTTGGGACTCTGAATTTTTGTGGGATGGTATTACGAAAGAGAAGTCAAACATACCAGATGTCCATATTTGACATCACCTTAAATGAAATAAGCATTTTTTAAAATGTTTCTAATGTCTGAAATAACAACTTGTAGCAATATAAGTATCATATGGCATTATCATTAATGCAAATATAAATACGAATGTATATATAGCATTCCAATTTTAAAGTATCTATAAAACTTCGCTTGAATGGGTATTTTTATTAATGAATTAATAACGGTATAGATTTATCGGTATTGTGAAGACTCTTTCAGGGAATTTGTTCATCTACTAGATGTCACTGATCGTTGAAGATGTTATCTAGAGTCTAAAAAGATATACACAAAAAACAAATGATTTGTGGTAGTAGGTGGTTGGGTATCACAACAATAAAGAACCAAAAGTGTTTTTGTTTCCTTTTGAAAAGTTATCTACATATATAAAAAAAACAAAATCCAAGACTAGACTTATTTTGTAAATCCTTGGTATATTCAAGAGTATCTTTAGATAAATTGATGATATATTTGTATAGAGTCACATTTGTATATGACAGTTTCTAGTTTCGGCATTAGTATCGGAATTGACGTTGATTTTGTGCAAGAACTCACAACAACCAAGTTTTTGGTAGGCCTGAAAAAAGGACAAAAATTGCAGACAGGCTACGAAGAAATACCAAAATTTTGGAAAATTTTAGTGCTAGTTTAAATAGAGGCATATTCTATAGCTCACGATACAAAAAAAAAAAAAAAAAAAATAATTAAACAAATAGAATAGTGGTTTTTACTGCAGTAGTTTTGTTCTTTGCGCTAGATGACTTGCGCCATATAGTTAAATATCTTTTTAAGGGATCTAGAAAACTCATTGTAAACTAAAGAAAACAGAGTAGATATTGATTTAGTATTCTTTCAATTGAGAAGATTTTTGTTAGTTTATGAATTTTTCTTTTTTTTTTCTATCAATAAAATGTTAAGGGTGAAACTGAAAGGAGAACTTACAATGAAGTATCTTTTCGAAATGGAAAACAAAAAATGTAAATGAATTGGCAATTTACAAATTACTTTTGTCACTTGTAGAATAAAAAGTTAAAATTGATTTTAAGTGTGATGGCTTTTTTTTTTTTCTTCTTCTGTTTCTTAACTGTATTTAAAATAAGAAATATTGAAAGGGATGTGGATAATAATGACGACAATGGGATAAGGTTTTTATTATTGCAATTTCTAAAAAACTAGATAAATATATTTCTTTAGTATATATACTCTTTGGTTACCACCTTTCAATCATTTGAGGCTCAATGATGACTGTATTGTTTATAAACTTGGTTCAGCTTATATCTGTTAACCCCGGATTTCTATATTATATCATTTTGTTTATAATATAACATATGTTTGTTGAAATTTTTATTAACCCAAAGATCAGGAAATCAAAAAGGTCTAGATTTACTCTATCTCAATTTTATTGATTCAGGAGTTCAAGATTTAAGGATAATATTTAAATTTTCCCAATTGAATATAAAAATGGGAGTTCAGGATGAATTGAAAAAAGCAAAAAAAAACAAAGGAATAAGGCCTGATTATTTAAAAAGTCTTTCCTTTGAAAGAACTAAAAAAAAAGCAGGTTATTATTTTCAAAAACAAAGTTAATTTTCTAATGATTGGAAATGGCATTTGATACCAAGGAAAGGGAACAAAAAGACAAAAAACACATGTTAGTATTAGCTGTTATATATGAATTGAATTTGATCAATGTGATTGATGACACCTTTTTAAAGAATATCTAATACTAATTGATGAGTTCTATTTATCTTTTTTTCTTCTTATCCACAATAAAATAATGTCTATAACAAAACTAGAAGCATTATTCCAGAATGTTTATAAAGTCTATCGAATATAACAATCCTTTTTTTTTTTTTTTTGCTTCTCTCAATTATCGCTAGCTGTATTGGAATCTCCGCGTGCATTGCATTGTTCGGCTTAATGATTAGAATGGAAAGAAGAAAGAAAGAAAAAATTATATTATTCTTCTTTTTCATATAATATCATATTTATATGCAACAGCAACCAATAAAAGAAGGAAATCAATAATAGAAGAAAGAGTGGATTACTGTCCATTCTGATCATCTCCTATTAGGACTACGCTAGTATTGTTACTACCAGGAACACTATTTGCATATCATAACAACAATTCATCAGGATAAAATGGTACTTTCTCATAGTGTTTTATTGTATGCATCCAACTTGTAAAAAGGGCTAAAATACTATTATTTTTTTCTTTTCTTAAACAAACAAATCTTTAGGTTTTGAATAGATAAGGAAGTTTCTAAGTTTGGAATTTCTTTATTTGATTGGTAGACCTTTTAATTATCATCTGTTTATGTCAGATGATATCTGATATATCAGTAATATCAACTTTATCGAACTCCTTGTGTCCTTTCTTACCCCATGATTGGTTGTCTCATTATTAGATAAAATGATTGTGGTTTCATATATTCAGTCTTTTGGAATCCCCTCAGGCAACTTGTTAACAATATGGAAGGGTGGGTATAAAATAATCATAAGAAATCTCCTGCAACCGTCCTATTTAATCTATAACCTTTTCTTCTAGAATGTGTCTGCAAGGAACAATTATACGAGAAATATTGATAATTTGTAATCCCGTCGAGCTTACATGTGTATAAAAAAAAAAAAGAAAGAAAGATAATAAAAAAAATACTTTAGAGTTGCCTAATCTTTCCTTGCTTTATACTGTTTTTGAAGATAATACTGATCAGTTTTGAGGGTGCATGATTGAAATGAAATTGGAGGACTGAGCTCAGTAAGTCCTGTAAAGATAACAATCAGCCACATTTTAATTAGCAATCATAAACAATGAAATGTCTGGATTACGATATTTTGACTTTATTTTTATTTATTTTTTTTTAAAAAAAAAAAAAAAAAAAAAAAAAAAAATAAAAAATAAAAAACATTGCTTTTTTGAAGTAGATAAGATCAGTCTTCTTGTCTCATCTAGAAAGTACAAGCTAATGGAAAACTATTCCGCCAAAACAAAGGATCTTCATAAAAAAAAAATGTATTCCCGTGGGTCATTAGTAGATCTAGAATTCTGGTATCTATCATATCATTTCCGTGGTTGAGAGTTTTAGGAACGTCCAGGATAAAATCAAAAAGTTTAAGAGAAAGAGAGATGAATTAAAAAATAAAAAAAAAAAAGTGCAATGTTGGTGGAATAAATAAGCCATATTAGGCATTCCATAGTTTAAAATGGAAGTATAAAAAAAAAGGAAAACAAGGTTTTTTAATCTGGGTATTTCAGGTTCTTTTTAAAGATGAATAAATAAAAAAAAAAAGCATATCAAATTATACAGTTTGTTTTTATTATTAATTTAATCGAAATTCACGGGATTCATAGATTCATAAGTATCTTTTTATTTGTAGAACATGAAAAGAAAATACGAAGAATGGAGAAAGAAAGGATCATTCTCAGAGTGGATAGTAGTAGTAGTATTGAAACCAAGTGCTACTATGTTTGATATATAGAGAAAATTAAGCGCATTTAAGGTGAGATCAAATGGATAATGGAATTTATGGAACAACTATTTTCTTTTTTTTTTATTTCCATCTAATATTGGATGATATTAAGATATCAAGATTTTTTTTTTTTTTTTTTGGCTCAATGATCATACAGTAGTCAAGAGTAATTTGGTCAAAGCTTTATACTAATTGAAACCAACATATATAGGGATAAAAAGCAATTTGATTTGTAATGATCATATTACGAGTTTGATTTCAAGTTCTAGAGAACCACGAGTTTTTTTTTTTATTATTATCCTTCAATGCTCAAATTAATCTTGTGCTATCGATGGAGATTAGAAGCATCTTCAAAAACGAAGAAGTGAAACAAACTGTGCTGGAACAAGACCTTGAAAAATGGAATTCTTGATCATGCTGAATGTGCATTTGCTGCAACAATAGTATTTATTCGATACAGTCGTAATTAGTTACAACTGTTGGTAGCGAACTGATGATTCAGCAACCCAAGCCGAGAGTCAGAACAAAAAAAAAAAAAAGTACTCAACATTTTTTTTATACATATAAATTATAGCAATCATAGAAATGAGAAGCTTTTATAGTAGCATGGTAATTATTTTCTATATATGTTCTTTTTCTTTTTATAGAAAAACTAGAACATGAAAAAAAAAAATGAGGTGATTTATATAAAAAAAAAAAAAAAGAGATTGTCAAAGCATAATAAACAAAAGAAATGCCAGCTAATAGTAAAAAACTGTCCAATTGAAACAAGATACGAGACTTATTTGTGCATGAGGCCAGCATGGTGAAAGAAATGAAAAAGTTCGATCTTATATTTGAAAAAAACTTTAAAAAAAAACAGAAAACCTGGTAAATTCAACATTCTTAAAAGATAACAAAAAAAAAAAAATATGGAGATTTAAAGATGCGTTGGTTTAAACACAGAGTATTAAAGTAGAACATATAAAGCCTTTTTTATCTATCAATCTATTTTAAAAAAAAAAAACTAAATAAAGCAAATCGATGATTCTTTGAAAAGAGTATTATGAAAATAAAAAGAATCATTTAAAAATTCCCAAATGAAAATAGACCATGCTTTTTGGTTTTTGTAGAAACAAAAAAGTTTCTACATGAGAAAATGGTAAAAAAGTTACCAATGTTTACTGATAGGCATTTAGTACTTGATTTACCCCATACTTTTTTATACGCATACCCAATAAGGAACTTTTATATTGATAAAAGATGTAAAAGCAACATCGCTTCTATTAAAACGTGTTATTCCAGTATTGTTTGTATTCAATAATATATATAAAAGTATTTTTTTTTTCAAAATAATGTTTTGAGAAAATTTTTCAAATGATTCCGGTGGCAATTGTAAAAAAAAACAAAAAAGGTACAAACCGCAAATAAAATGACTATAATCCTAATAAACGTTTGTTTTTTTTTTCACTTGTTGTAATAATGGAAAAATTTAGAAACAACTAAAGAAAGCAAGGTAGCTTTAGAAAATAGCAGTTTTATTCCTTTTCGAAACTGTTTTTTTTTTTCAAGCTGGTTCTAAGAAGGCTAGACAAAATTCCACTGATAATCACTGCTCTACAATTGTACGTTACATTCTACATTATTGAAGTTATAACCTTCCCTCCTCCTAGATGCTATCTAAAAGTATATCTATTTTAGTATGTAAAGTTTTTAAAACGAATTTTTTTTGTATAATCACTATATATATTCTATAATAGTTGAACTAAACCAAACATCATCCGTTTTTTTAAAAAAAAAAAAAAAAACAAAATCGAATTTCTTTTTAACAATCAGTTTAGAAAAAAAGAAATCTGGTTTACCGATTTCTTCTGTAATGTTCCTCAACTTCTAGACTGATGTTGCGCATTTCTTCCTTTTTTCTATGGATTTTCCATGTATCGTCTAAAACAGACCAAACAGACCACTATTCAAAATCAACAGAAGTACCCATCGAGTCGGTTGTTGTCTTTATTTATACGATACCTTCATTCCATGTAAACAGATAAACATTATAAATATTTAGATCAAACATACCTCGGATTATTCTAGAATTATTTAATGATACTATTTGCTTTTTTTGTTTTATTATCTACTGTTATTGTTTGCTTATTTATTTTGGTATGGGTAGAAGAAGAAAGTAAAGTCAACGTCATCATATCATCATCATCACCTTATACAATCTAACTTCTCTTTTTTTTTATTAATTTTAGTCTTAATTAAACTTCTTAATAAAAAGATATTGGTAATTTTTATAAAGATATTTTTTGTCATATTTGCTATTCTTTGTATAAACTCTTTAATGTCATGTTAAAAGTTTTAGTCTGGAAAAAAAAAAAAGGAACAACTTTAATCTTTTTTTGATCAATCGATTGAGAGAGAATAAAAAAGATTTTTAATACGACTGTATTTATTTTCAAAAATGTTTATGGATGATCATGGTATATAATTGATAGTTATAAACAGATGAGATTGAACTTTTTGGTAAGTACAAGTTTGTTATAACTGGTTTATTTACTCAAGCAAAAAAAAAAAAAAAAAAAAAAAAAAAAAAAAAAAAAAAAAAGGAGAAACTCAATTGACTTTATCTACATTGTTTTTTTTTTTTAAAAAATCCATATTAATTCCTTGTTTTTTTTTTTAAATTATTTCATTTCATTTCTTTTTAATCTCAGAAAATGCTACTGATTTAATAGAAAAGTCTAGATTGTTTTTTTTTTCTTTTTTTTTTCAAAAATTGAATCACCAATTGAATTTTTTTTTTTTTTTTTCAAATGATCATTTGAGTATAATTTAGCCTAATACATATAGAAAATTGGTTATGATATCGAAGATTTTGTATATCTATACACATTACAGTCAAATGTAAAATAGAAATCGACAATCTTTAGTTTTTTTTTTTTTTATAAGTCAAGCGTCATGTTTTTTTTTTTTTTTTTTTTTTTTTTTTTTTTGTAAGTCCTTTGTTAAAGTGAATTACCAATCATGTACTACTGTTCTACACTTTAGATTCTATAAACCTTTGTTATTATTTCAAAAACAAAAAAAAAACAACTGATTTTATAAGAGAAGCATATTATGCTGGTTTTATTAGAAGATTGTTGTCTAAAATTTTTTTTAAAATCATTCAGTTTGAGCATTTCTATTGATTCTTTGAGAAAGTTGAATGAATGGCGGTTAAATCTAGATACATCTAATGTCTATATATACTTTCTCTGTCTCTACTGCTGAACTCTCTGTTTATATAGTATTCTGTTATTATAGAGGTTCAAGTGACAAAAGACAATATGACTAATATAAATATTTCATATATACCTTTGATATCCAATTATTAATTGTTGTCGTCGTTTTTGTTTGTTTGTTTGGTTGGTTGGTTTCTTTTTTTTTTTTTTTTTCTGTCTCCTAAAGCAACAGTCTACATTGATGCTTATGCATTTCTTAATAGACAAACAAAAGCGTTCTATTATAACTGTTAAAGAATATCAATAGAAAATTCATGTTCCATAAATGTATAGTGGTTGTTTCCTTTACCTATTTCAAACTTTTATTACAAATGAATGCTGTGTCTGTAGAAAACAAAAAACCAAAAATTAGGGTGGAGAGTGTTTGTGTCTGAGGGTTGTTGATCTTTTCTTTAGTGATGAATCACAACTATTTTATTACTGCCAACACCCATGAAATTCATCAAGCTTTCAGGGGGGTTCATGTTATCATCATCATTTATCAATCTTTTTTTTACAAAAAAAAAGGTGGAGGAATAAGTAAGATAAGGTTCTTTCCATTCTGTCCTACTATCATCAATACCAAAATAGTTCAAAAAAATAATTAAAATTGCTCTTTTGAAGATTTTTTTATGATAGTAACTAAGTATGGAATAGAAGGGAAAACAAGATAATCATAGAACATTTATTTACATTATCCATTATATAAATGAATATACAATATAAAAATGCCCCTCTTTTTTTGTTTTGTTTCTATATTAATTAGTTTTGATAGAAGAAATTTGATGGGATTGATTACAGTTGTCTCCAATGTTTCTTAATGCAAGAAAAATGTCTTGTCAATTTGTGCGCTTTATTTGATTACTGATATATTCCATTTTCCATTTTAATTTTTTCTTTTTTTCTTTTTCAATAGACATGGAATTCTACAGTTTGTATAGATTGCTTAGTTCTTTTTAGTTTGGCTTTTGGAAAGAGTATTCTTTTGGATATTTTCCATACATTTCATATGGCAGCAATTCTTCTGTCACTTGGTACCTTCTTTTCTAGACAGGAACATATATGTCTAATTATGTATTTTATAAACACTTGTATTGAGCATGTAATGTTTTCCATTTAATCGGGCAAGTATTCTGTAACGTTCAAAGACGTTGACAAAAACGGTCAACCGTTGATGACCGTTGATGGCCGTTAGTGACCGTTAATGCTGTTTTTTTTTTTTTCTTAAAACTGGAAAACATTATTTATTTTCACCGTTATGGGAAGTAGAAGCAACAACAACAACATATATATACAGATCAACGTTTTTTTGTAATACATTCATTAACAAAGATTAATAATCTTAAAAAAAAAATGATATTTAATTATTTTTTATTAAAAAGCAACCCGAAAAGTATATTTACTGGGGAGGGATCAAGAGACGGTATCACATAGGAGATACCTTCAATGTACAAGAATGTCTTGTCAAAGGACAGACACCTAGTCAAATTTGTATAAACAAAGTTTATTGGTCCATGAAGTATAAGGATTTTGATGATCGACAAAAAAAAAAAAGAGCAAAGACTCCTCTATAAGGAAATAACCAAGCGATAAAATTTTTTGAATCATTCGTTCGTTGATTATAAATTGAAAAGGAAAACAAGTTTTGAAGCATTAACTATTGATTAGTTTAGTAATAATAATAATAATAATAATAAACTTTGAAAAAAATAAACAGATTAACGAATAATAAAAGAATGCGCATAATCTTTCAAAAATATCTGCTTTCAAGAAAAAAAAAGGTCCACTTTAGATATTTTCTAAAGGTGAGAGAATATTGCTTGTAAGATTGATGATGATGATGATACCTTCAAAAAGATGTCATAAACTTTATTTGGCAACAGTAATTAAGGTTTTATTGCACCTCCCATTTCTGTCGGCTTGCACACAAACCTTTCATTTTTTTTTTTTCCCATATTAAAAGAGATGTAATTTCTGGTATTTCGGAACTGTCATAAAGTACATGCTCACAAGAGCTTTTTTTTTGGCTTTACTTTCTTGAGAATAATAATAATATTAATCAATATAGTATAAAAAATGTTGATTTCCGTTACATATTTTGTTATCTGAAAAGTGTTTTCCTCTTTGAGATGTAGTACTTTTTTGTCATTCTGTATACTTTTGGTCAAATTTCTAAAAAAAAAAAAAAAAAACCATTGGATATAGCCGAATCTTGAAAATAGCTTTAATCAAAAATTGATAATAGTATATAGTCTATAGAGTTTTTATATTGTATAAACTTAGAATACAAAAGTCATCCAACTAATGTGAATATCTGATCATTATTCAACTGAATATATTCGGTTTTCAATAGTCTTTTTTTAAAAAGTGACTTGAAAGTAAAGTCAATAATAATAATAATAATCAAATATCATATAAAATAAAGCTGATCTTTCTCATCTTCCTGTCATACTACAGTGTATATATGTACCAGGAGACGACTGCATTTTGACTGTTCAACGGATGAAACAACTAGTAGCAAAAATGAGATATAAAACAAAAACGTGGTATAGTGATAACAATCAAATCCTTAATCTTTTTTTTTGACTGGTTGAGCCCACCTGATTGACATCTTGTTTATTTTATTATTTATTTTCAATAAAGCTATATGCACTTTTTAAACTTTTTTTTTTCTACTTTTTTTGATTTATTTATTGAACGACAGTGCATATTGACTGTTGAAATATTTTGTTTAAAAAAAATACAAAACCTCCCTCCAGGATTATTATTACTGAAATTTTTTATCCTGCCCTCAAATGTCTCCAACTAGATGGACTTGTCGTATCTACCGCGCCTAAAATATGTAACCAAGAGATAAACAAGCATAAATTTTGTCTATTACTATCATTGGGAATCGACTTGTCTCACAGGTTTAGAAATAAAAAATGGAGTTTATTTTAGTGTGCTAGTTTTATTTTTATTTTTTTCAGATATCTACATAGAAATTTGAATTGAATGTTCTTTATCTTTCTTAAAATATTTTTTTTTTCTTTTTTCTTTTTCAAACTACTACTTTCGACTTTTGATTGCTTTTTTTTTTATCTTATAAAACAAGTGTCAAAGTGAATACAAATAGCAATATTGAATAGCCGTTTAAGAGTTTTCAACTACGACTTCTATATGGTGAGAAACAAGAATTGCCGTTAACTCAATTGAGAAACAAAAACCTTTTTTTTGATTGCGTGGATTATTTAAAAAAAATATCAAGTTTCCTGAATACAAACAAGCATACTAAACGGTTAAAAGAAGAAACATTTATCCAAAGCGTTGCGATATGTTTTGAATAGAAAAATAATAATAATAAAAAATAATTATAGTAAAATACTAAGATCCATTGAAATATATATCGTTATCTAGTTTTCAAATGATATTGGCAAAAAAATGTACAAATTGTGTGCTCTAACGGCATTGCTTAGCGAAAGTCTTTTTCTTCCTTACCTCTCCTCCTTCTCACCCCCTCTAACAGCTGTTTTTCTAGATTTCAAAAAGTGACAATTGACAATTGCTAATCGTATCTTGCATTTTTTTTCACACATACATTAGAGTCTCGAATCCGCAATTGAATATTGTCTATTTACCATTATAATGGAGCCACTATTAGAACATCACAAGGCTTTATCCCGTGAATAGCCATCTCTAATCTCCGCTTCATAGCAAATATTATTTGACGGAAGGGAAAAAAAATAAAATGCAAAACTTATACGGCATTAACTAGGGTTTGCTGTTTCTTAAACTTCTCTTTTCTTTAATCATTTTGTTATCTGTTCTAGTTGCATATTATAACAGTGGATTTAACAAAAAATAGGTTAAAATGTTGTTTAATCAAAAGTAAAATATAGAAGTTTTTAAGCTTAGAATGAGCTCATATTTACATCAACTAGCCAGTAATAGTTCTCATACTTTCAAAACTAAATATGAAACGTGTATAATACGAATGAGCAACCTACAATAATGGTGGCCTTTTTCAAAAGTCAGATCTGGAACAAACAAAAAGACTACTGTTTGTGAGTCTTGGTAATTGTCAACGGATAATATCCAAATGATGATGCCCTACGAGCCTTGCTTACGCCGTAAGGTAAAGAACAAAAGGTTTAATACTGTGTGAAATATTGAAATGTCATAATAAGATCAAAAAAAAAAAAAATTTAATATACACAAGATGACCTGAGTTAAAGCTATAGATATTGCCGTTTGAAAAATTTTACCACGGACAATAATTACTATATACGGCGAAAGAAAGGCTGGTATTAGCTGTGAATGATGAATCAAAGTATGAAAAATAAAAGTAGATTACTATAATAACGACAATAAAAAAAATAATAATCAAAAGGTTAAAAGTATTTAACAAAAGAGCAAACAATAATTTTTTTTTCTACTTAAAATAAAAAAAATAAAGAGGCATCAAGGATCTCAGTTATATCAATTGAGTTTAATATTATATATTCTTGTTTTTCAAGATTAAGGGATTATATGCGATTCATAAATCAATAAGTAACGAAAGTACAATTATGATGAAATAAGGCACTGAAAAAGTATAGACAAAAATGTTTCTTTGATCTTTATTTCTTTAATGATTGAAATCTAGATATTAAAAGTAGAACATTCAATAATGAAATCAAAAAAAAATAACAATTCCCTTTATTTGTTTTGTTGAAAAAGACAAGAGATTTGATCTACTCTGTGAGATTCATAGATTTCCAAAAGTTTTCATTTCCCCAGAAACCAAAGTCTACTAATTGTATACGATTACAAATATGACTGACTTATCTTTGATCATAAGGATTTATCTGCGATTTTAAGCATATTTTCAAGGCTTGATTATCCTTATTCGGTTACTTCTTTATGATAATCCTTTTTTTTTTTTTTCTTTTAAACATTGATAAACATTACACTATTATGACAAGACAAAAAAGTAGATATTCTGTATGATCTGGAAGTAAAGAGAGACATAGGAAAATGCTTGATACCAAGAAATTCTTGTTTTGTTTTAACTTTTTATCTACTATTGATAGGATTTACGTTTTATGGCGTTAGAGCAAGACTGTTAACAACAATATATATTCTTTTTTTTTTTTTTCTTCTTTCTAAACGCGTGGGGGAAATTTTGTTTCCAAAACATTTTTTTAACAAAGATCAGAAATTCGTATACCTCTTGAGGGAAGGAGGGGATGAAGTATTTTCATGTGAAAATTTAATAAGATGGATTTCAAAAATATCTCTTCCTACTAATTATCCTTACCATAAATGTTTTTAAAGAATTACTATTATGACGGTATCAATAACAGTAGTGAATGTATACAAGAGAGATGTTTTAATAGGCAGTCGGGTAAATTGCAAATAGAAGATTAAAGTTTTCATACAGAAACGGCCAAAACTTTTATTACTATTGATTTTTATTTTGACTTGTTTTGCACTTTGCCATTTCTTTTCTTACAATCCTCTTTATATGTATATTTTGCACTTCAATATTGATAAAGAAATAGGTATGTACAAAAGCAAATATATTCAAGTTAAATAGCAACAAGGCACCAAAAATATTTATCCAACAAGTAATGAAAACTTGCTAATGGTTGAAAGTAGCATTCAAAACAATAAAAAAAAATTGAGTGGAATATTTGTTTGTTTTTTTTTTTTTTTTTGCAATCTATATTCATATTTTTGGTCATACTGCGTTCTTTTTATTACTCTTGACTCTTTGTGAATTTCCCGTTCCTGTTTGTTGGAATATATTCACTCAAACAGGAAAAGTAAAATTTATTCCTTTATGAAATATTTCTGTTGGAAGTACTAATAGATGGTAGTACAAAGGTATATATAAGAGAGATATTACTGGGTATATTGATCTTCTTTTATAAAGTTAGTTCTACTTTAAGATACTTATACTTTGCTTACATATATATAAAAAATGACATTTAATAGATAAAAAAGATTTTAATACTCGGTTTAGTTATTTCTCATCTGACTAGATCGATGATTATCATTGACCAATATGTAATAATGTTTCTGCTTCATATAACATTAAAGATTTTTAAAATGTAGAATCATTTTGTATTACTGATGCCTTAGCCTTTTGGAATATAGATTTAGTGTCACTTTTATATTAAATCATATTATCAAAATTTTCAACATTTTTAAATCCCCGGAATAAAAAATTTTATTCTCTTTCATTGCTCCATAACAAAACTGGGTTCCTTTATGAAGCCTTTTCCTTGGTGCCTATTGTTGAAAAGAGAAACGTATCCAAGGTTACAATACCATAATTAACAAGAATAATAAAAAGACAGCAAATAAAAATTTTTTTTGTCTTGTCTTTTTAGTAAGATTAATAAAAGAGAAATCGATATTGTTAAATTTCTACACTTGTACCAAATAAAAAATATCAAAATTTTCTATTTTTTTCAAGGCTTTTTGTAATGACATTGGGACATTAAGCATGTAGGGTCAGCAAGGTCCGTGGGACAATTATACCAATATTAATAACCAGTTTCCCATATGTACTTTGTAAAGGTTTTTTTTTTTTTTTTTTTTTTTTTTTTTTTTTTTTTTTTGGGCTGGCTTTGAGCTGTTGGCTACGAAAAACCCCGTTATTTTTTTCCTTTTTCATCCAAAAATTTTAATAAACTTTGTTTTTTAATTCTTTTAAAGTTATCAATGTAGGATAGCAACACGCATAAACGTTGAAATTCCTAGATATACCATTCAAATACAAGAATTTTTTTTATATATTTTCTTATAAAGATAGATATAAACAGTTGAATAATTAAGTGGAAAAGTCGTTGAACTAAAACGGTTTTTTTCAAGGCTTTTGAAGAGTTATGATTGACAAAGGTCCGTTTCTTTTTTGTATTTATATAGAAAATTTTTTTTTTGAAAAATACTTGTAAGAAGGGGTATTCTTCCACTTGATTTTTTATTTCCTTTATAAATGATTCAAGTTAAAATTTTTCTTTAATATTAAAATGATGATACATTGTAGATATTGTCTTTATAATGGTAGCGAGTTTAGTTTGTTTACAAGCAAATATCTAAAATGCAAAGTTAAAAAGGTTTAGATATTTGATAAAGATCTATGACTGATCAGATCAAGATTTAAAAAAGTCAAAATATTGAGATATTGATTGATAGAGAGATATGGAGTTTAATATTTGTTTCTTTGAATCTCCGAGATTTTTATAGATTTTTGTTAAATACTATATACTCTTTTGTTAAACCTGTTTAATTCAATAATATATCTCAAATACACTTTACGGGCAGCATTGAGCCTTTAATTGGCAATTTGTCTATCTCTGGCTTTCTCAAAAGAAATAAAATATATATATATATATATAAGATCTCTTAAAGTATATCTTTTTTCAACAGCCCTCAAAGCATTACGTAGCAACATTTGTAACGTTTTTAATATTTTCTTCATTTGCTTTGATTTAAATATGCAAAATTACAAAAGAATTAAGAAAAGATGAGCAATGATACTTTTCGGATATTTGACTTTGTAGATGAGAAATAGTTAAAGAGTTCATTCTTTGATATCTTTTTTTGAGGTTAAATAAGCTTTTGGAAGATTATTTCTCCATAGCTTGTAGCATCATAAGAGGGCCCCAACTTGAACAAGTTTATTTCACAATAAATCATTTCAAAAACAAAAAACAAAAATGTGTGTTTATGTTTTATTTCATTTAAAATTCAAGGCTGATGAGTAATTATTAAAGTTACTCAATAAGACCTCTTCTTTTTTTAAAATGAAAAACTCACAGTGATTTTATTATCCTGTTGATGTTTTGTGATTTTTGTCATATCTTATTAAAACTATTATTGCTATCTTAATGAAAAAAAAAAGGTTAAATAGTTTTAATCAAAAAAAATGGAATTTTATCTTGAAATGGTCATCCTTTATTAGTGTTTTAATTGTTTTTCTTCTTTTCTATGTTGATCAAAGGACCAGAAGGAAATGGGACCTTTTACTCCTAAGACATTAAATGACTAAATGAGATGGAGAGTTCAAAATATTGAATACTCCACATGTTGACGGTATTATTACCACTTAATTTACAAATGGAGATTTACAAACGGGTGGTTAAATCTCTTTTTTTTATCTTTTTAAAGAGATCTTTACTGGTTCTTTATCAAATAATAATAATAAAAAACAAGGCTAAATATTAATATGAAAAAAACATGTCTACTTCAGTATATATTTAACGAGATGAAAATAAAAAAAAAAAGGAAACAAAGTTATAAGAAATTGTGATCTTTTTGTAATCATATATTGAAATCTTTTTCAATATTTTGTTAAATGGTATTTATTATTGTTGTTCAATATAGATTTGTTCAAAACGATGTGGTACAGAGGGTACTTACTGATCTGTCATTATTTAGAAAAAATAGCGATTATTATTATGTCTTTATGTTAAAACCTGCGAAAGGATTAGCATAAACGAAAATAGCAGCGATCAAAGGCATTACAGTTTTTTACTTTAGAAAAGTCTCTAAGAAGGAAAAAAAAAAAAAAAAAAAAAAATGTCTAATGGCTTTTTTTCCATTATCAGAAATTCAAATTAGAAACATATTTAAAAATAAAAAAAATCAATCAATTCCCGTTGAAAATAGATTCAAGAAAAGAAGATTCAAATAAAAAAAGAAATTAGTACCAAAGTATTTAAAACTTGGTACATACCTTGGAACGGTGAAAAAAGAAAGGATAAAAAAAATGTAGAACTCAGGGCCTCTATTAAAGTAATAATGATTAATCTACTTGGGCCAGTAACAATTAAAGGATAAGAATTCTTATCATATACTTGAATTCATTTTGTTTTAAAAACATTCTGATAACAAAAATAAATATAGGAATGAACACACAGATACAAATCTACTAAAGGGCATATCAATGGAAGATATTATTGGTAGCTATTTGAAAAAACAAAAACAAACAGTCAACCTTTTTTTTTTGTTACCAGTAGAGTCTTTAACAAGATATATAGAAACAGTGCGGCTTTGCATTATGGAGGACTCTGCTCCATATTTTCCATTCTCTCTCTCTCTCTGTCTCTTTGATGTATGTATATTGGATATATTAGACAAAAAAAAAAATAAACCAATAAAAATTCAACAACTTTTGTATATATTCATTTTTTTTTAACTGCATTTTTTTATGTTCTATTTTATCTATTTATTTGATCCAATGGAATTGAGAGAAGTTTCACAAGACTTGATTATTGTTTTCCATATTTTCTCTAGCTTGTTTGTCTATTAAAGTACATTGAAAAACCATTTTGGAATCTCTCCATTGAATTAAAAACGCCGTTAATACTGGATATTTAATTCATATTGAATGAGCAATTATTGCTCACCAATAATGTATATATATACATTTTGCTCTTTTGTTTTTTGTTCCTCCTTTTAAGCAACTTTTACTCTGTAGGTTGCTGCTGTATGAAACATATATTTCTAAATAATATCATTCTTGATCGATTCAAAAAAGGAATATTTAAAATTATCGTAAGATTAAAAAAAAAAACTCTTGCGAGGGGAATAATAAGCAATGGTACTGAAATCAAAGTTCTATATAGAGAATTGGTCTTTATGACGATTGCGGTGTAGGAATCGGGTCAAGGCGGCAATGCCTCGATCACGTGGATTTGTTGGGCTGTCAGCAGATCACTAAAACATGACTTTTAGATGGGGGGTTATATAAAATGGCATGATAATGCTATTTAACTGCTTTAAAATGTACTTGAAGATTGCTAATCATTTCTCGATGATACCAGCAATCATTGTTGACTTTATTATTATTACATACATACATACATACATTGATATGATAGCAATTCGATATGAAAAAAAGTAACATGAAAATAGAAATAGAAAAAAAAAAAAAAAACCGGCCATTTTTTTTCCATTCTTGATGAATGATTTCGAAAAAGGTCCTGCTAAAAATGGCGGGATAAAATTTTTATAAGGAGTTACTTCCGTATTGGGAAAGAAACAATGGCCTATTGTTTGAACAAGGATCCTTTTTTTAATATCATTTTGAGACTAAAAAAAAAAAAACAAAAGAAAAACTTTCAAGAGTACTATTTGAAAATTTTTTTTATTTTTTTTTATTCCATAATCTATTGTTTAATTACTATTTCAATTGATATAATAACATAAATTAAAAAAAAAAAAAAAAGACAATCAGGGTCTGAATTTTTTTTTTTTTTTATTTTCCCCTCGTTTTGAATAAAATATATCCAATATCTCTTGATTTTTTCTAATTAAATTGCTTTAGATATCATCATCATTTGATAAACTATCTATAATAAATATAAAATATATAAATTGGACTATAATAAAATCAGCCTTTGTATACAAGTTTAGTTTTGTTATGTATACAAGTTAAAGTTACTACTTAGATAAAAATAGGATAAAAAGACGTCAGCCTTAAAGATGAATCCACGAAGATCGCCGACCCGTCAGAAAATAAAAAAAAAGCACTTATTTCTATTTCTACCAGAAAAGTACTTGATCTAAAGGCAGCAGGGCATCATTAGCCAAGGTAACTTTTATGTTTTATTCAAAAGGAGTAATAAAATAAATTTTTTTATACTAAGGATATTAGTATAAATATGGAATAAAAGTATGCCAAAGTTATAAGTTTTTAATACAATGTTCATTTAATTAATACAAAGTCATCTCAAGATCTACACTTTGTATAATTGATGTTGAATTATGGATCTTGAAAACAATGCCTCTGTTTCCTCCTTAGCCGTAACTTTAATTTTTTTTGTTGAATATGGGGAAAAAAGGTGGAAACAATAAAAAGGCATGTTTTTTTTTTTGTTAAATCCGATATACAAAAAAAATTTTTTTTTTTTTTTGATACTGTATTTAATAAATAAGCTTGTGATGATAATTGGGGAAACGTTTCAACCAAAATTGCTACTATTTTTATCAATGACTTTATTTTGATACTTTATTTTTGATGTTTATTTAATCTTCTAGAAAAAAACAATCATTAAATATTGTTGAAAACTTTCAATCTAAAAAGAGAATTTTCTATCTTAACTCAAAATGAATATAATAATAATAACAAAAAGCCCATTAACTATGACAATAAAAAACAAGTTTGGAAAAAATTAAATATCGTACTAAACTATGAATGAATGAATACAATGAAAAATTTTTTTTTTCTCTTCTTCTAATATGTAAGAGAAAGGAGTAGTAGAAGGATTATTCAACAACAAGCATATTTGGACATTTCATTTTAGTTTTATTGAAAAAAACCAAATCATCCATTATTGTCATCTAATCAAAAAAAGACAACATTGTATTTATTGCATAGGACTTACTAGCTCATGTATATATATATATATATATATATATATATACAAAAAACTCTTGTTGTCCATTATTACAGAGTCCAAACAAGATTATAAAGGTGCTAAATTAGCATTAACGAATAATCACTAACGAGTATAAACAATAAAAAGAACAATCAAAAGCAATATGTACGCTTTCAAAGCACAATCCTCGCAATTTCTGCACATCAATTCCATTATTTTGTAGTTTTGATTTTGAGTCTACAATGTGTGCTTTTTAAGATTAATATGAGATTGAACTATTAGCATGAAGTATGCCATTGATTGGCCAGTAATTTCCAATTGATAATAAAGAAACGGCTTTTAAAATGATCAGGAAGAAATTTTTTTCATAAAATACGAGAGACTTTAAAGCCGTCATATGAACATAATAATTACCTTCTTTCTTTTGAACCCCCCATCTTTTTGAAAAAAAAAAAAAAACTAGTAGCAATGGAGGTAAAGTAATTAAAAAAAGGTGTCATGGGAAGTGATAAAAAAGAGTTTATTCGGAACAAACCGATTTAGGCAAGGAAGGGAAAAATTGGAGGTTGTTGGCCAGAATAGAAATGGAACATTAAAAAATGTAGAAAGGTGGAAAGTAGAAAATTTCTTGTTAATAATACAAAATTTTTTTTTTCTTTTCAACTAAAACCTATAACTCTAATCTATTGATAGATGCAGCTAATATGAAAAGGGCTAGGGTATAACCTGCAGCTAAGACTTTTGTAAAGTGTGTGGTTTTTTGGTTTCTCTGCCTTCTTTTTCTGTTCGTTTTTTCTCAACATTTCCCTTTTGGGCTGTTACTGCCTGGTCTCGCCCATAACCCACCATAAGCGTGTGTATATACTCACGTTTCTTTTTTACTTAATCATCACCTATTTTCCATCCTATTTTCTTTCTCTCCCCCCCCAAAAAAAAAAAAAAAAAAAAAAAAAAAAGTAAAAATTATATATATATATAAAACCCCTCCCATCCCCTAATCTCCAAAATTTCGTGACCCCCCTCCAAACTCTTTTTTTTTTTTTTTTTTTTTTTTTTCACCACCATACGGTAATATAACTTTTTTTTTACAATACTAAAAATTCAAAAAAAAAAAAAAAAAGAAGCAAAACCTTCAATCTTCTCATCAGCAATTCGGGCATTTTTTAAATAGAATATAAATCAACTCAAAAACAAAAAACAATCCAGATATAAACAATCATCAGTAATCAAATTAGAAATATATATAAATATAAAATGCCTACACCAAATCCACCTACGACTAAATCTTCGTCGGTATCGGGCGCATCTGGTGGTACAAAAGTCAACCAAGCAGCTTTTATTCATAAACTTTATAGGTATGTTGTTTTTTCATTGGTTAATTAGCAAGAATGATTTTTCTAATTTTCCTTTTTAATCGTCACTTTTTTTTCAAATGTACGTTTATTGTTATATCTAGTATGCTTGAAGATGATGCCATTAAACATCTCATTTCATGGACACCTTCAAACGACTCGTTTGTCATTTCTCCTGGCGAAGAGTTCTCGAAAGTACTATCACAATACTTCAAACACACAAATGTCTCATCCTTTGTACGGCAACTGAATATGTATGGCTTTCACAAAGTAAACGATACTTTTCATGGCTCAAACAGTCATAACGGCAGCTCACATTCTTCTGACACAGCTCAGTGGGAGTTCAAGCATGGTACTGGCGCATTTAAGCGAGGCGATACCGAGGCTTTACAAGGTATTAAGAGACGTGCATCACGACCTTCATCTCTCCATAGAGATAATATCTCGTTAAAATCAGTCTCTCTATCAGTTCCCTCGACTCCTCCCCCAAACGACTACTCTTCTCCTCCTCCATCGGGTTCCACAAATATGCCTCCACATCATCATTCTCATAGACCTCCTCCACTTCCTTATCCCGATCATCCTTATTACTCTTCTTCAATACATCAACAACAAGCCCAACAAGCTCAACAGACCCAACAATCTCAACCACAACAACAACAGCAACAGCAGCAGCAACAACAGCAACAACAACAACAACAGGCGGCAGCAGTAGCAGGCAACTCAAATGTGGCTCCTAGTAATCCTATACATCAAGGCCCTCCAAATTCTTTAGGATCGGCAGACAATAGCCTCGAAGGACGATTATCATCACTGGAACATTCAGTGTGGAGCCTTCAAAACTCAAATGTCTTTTTACAGTCACGAAATGCAACATTAATTGACACTTGCAAGCGAAGCCAAGCTGACTTGTTACAACTAGTTGATATCATTACAAGATTGTTAAGACAGTTTACAGAATATGACTCTTCTCAACAATACTTTTGTGATTACATCAACCAAATTACTGGCCAACTTAATAATATCCAAAAATCTATCCCCAATCTTCAAAATGCATCACTTTTAGGCTCAACTCCAGTCATGTCCATGGCAACTACTACCATGATTCAGCACATGAGTACTGAGCTCAATAGAATAAGAAGCAGTGTTCAACAAAAGTCCACTACTTTGGGCCAGCTTGCTATTGATGAACATAGTCATCAAATTCAACAACAACAGCAACAGCAACAATCACACTATCCAAGTAACTTTCCTTCATATTCCTTCCAACAACAGCAACAACAGCCTTTGACTTCAGCTCCATTCCATCCCACTAAAACTGAAATTTCATTTTCTTCAACAAAGGAAAGAAATGCATCTATTTTTTATGATCCTTTAGCTCCTGCGCCTAATCCCACATCTCCTAGACAAGACTTGAACAGAAACGATGAAAAAGATTTCCCAACTTCAACACCTCATTTGTTGAACTCAAACTATCATCTTCATAGACAATCTGCTCCAGGTGGCTTGTTTGGAATGCAGTCATCTAGAAATAGTCCAAGCAACTCTGCTCCTTCTTCTCCAGTTCCTTCTAACCTAGATCAGTCTCACTATGGTGGCTTCCCATCTTCACATCCCCACGGGCCTGCTCCTCATCACCAACCACTTCCTCCTTTAAGTTTAAACAACAACTCTGGTGCGCCATCGTCCGCTCCTAACAGTAACCAACCTAATTCAAACACTTTGACCAATAACACTTCAAATAATAATACCCCGGGAACAGCTCCTCACTCTCCTCAACTCACAAACTCTAATACCCGTTCCAACTCTTCATGTGTTTCTCCATCTCATCATCCATACAACTCTCAACAACCAACTTCTTATTTTAACCAGTCTTACTATAATAATAGTTCAAATGGCCCTCCTCCAAGTTCGGCAGGACCTAACGACCACTCTAGCAATAATAGCTCACCCCATGGCTCTCCACATCATGGGCTTATGCCACCTTCTAGAGATCAACGTCCAGGTTCCTTTCCATTAATTTCTGCTTATCACAGCCAGCGCCAAGCCTCCTATGGTTTGAACACTACTTCTTCTATTCCTAGTTCTAATCCATATATATCATCCAACTTATCTTCAGCCATTAAGCCTAATCCTTCGTCATCGCCATCCTCTCCATTTAATTACTCTAATGGAGGTAACTATACTAGTGGCATGGGCCCTGCGCCAAGCAAACTAAGATCGGAAGCTTTGACTCAATATCGCCGCCACACTTCTGGTGAAATTTTAGTGCCTCCATCCTCTTTAAGTTCTACTAATGCAAACAGCACTAGTAATTCTCACACCATTCCACCCATTTCCTCCTTTTCTATGGCCACGCCACCAGATACTAGCAGTAGTCGACATAATAGCTGTGCATCTAGCAACTCTAGTAGCAGTGGAATAAATGGTAGTAATAATGCTAACGTTGCACCTCCTATGGTTATTGGAACTCCTACTAGCAGTAACCCTAACAACACTACTACTACAGTCACAGCCGGCTCGGACAAGATGTCTTCTCCACAGTCAGTAAACTCTTCATACCCAAACAAAGACAGACAATCTAGTGTTTCTGATTTAACAGGAGGAGAAGAAGCTAAACCTTCAGGAGAAAGGTCTAGACAAGGAGGAATTTTATCCTTGTTGAATCCTACTCCTACAGAAGAGAGATCAGAACTTAAACGTAAGAACTCTTCTACAGAAGAAGTAACATCATCATCAACTACTGATGCCAAAGAGCAATCAGCAGAACCATCTAAAGAAGGAGCTATAGAAGTGAAGAAAGAAGTTTCTGTTACAACTCCACCTCCTACTTCATCTACTCCAGCACCACCAAAGACAGTATCAACTTCTCCCACTGTGAATAATATTACAACAGAAAATGGTTCATCATCAGCCGTTTCATCGCCCCGGACCGGAGCCGTTAATTCTCGAACTTCATCACCAGCTCCTATTTTTAACTCTGCATCAACAAAGAACGGAATTTCATCATTATCAAAAATCTCAAAAAGTTCGCCTAATTCAAACAAGTATTTGGATTCTCCTGCTTCCATTTCAAGTCCAAAATTAGATGAACCAGAACGTAAAAGATTAAGAGTAAATTAAGAATGAGAAAACTTTTTTATTTAATTATATATACCTAATACCCTTTTTTTATTTATTTTCATTTTTTTTTTTTTTCTTCTTTTTTTTTTTTTTTTCTACAAAACTAAATTCTTTAAATCTATGCAAAATATATATATATATAAATGTATAATGACATAATAATGTACTTAATGACACTTGGAAAAAAAAAAGTTATTTGTTTTGCAAAAAAAACATTTCAAAGTCTTTATAATATTGGTTGTTCTATATGTTGACAACAAGCTTTGTTAACAAGGTATTTTCGTATTTTTAAGTTTTTTCTACAATTCTAATTGATAGAAGAAGAAGAAGGGAAGAAGTTTTTTTTTTTTCTTTTTTAAGATACAATGGAAGGATAATCGTTTGATCTGTTCTTCTTTTGTTTTTTTTCCAAACAGAGTAATAAACTTATATACAATGAATGGATATATGTATAGAATGAATGATTCAAATATAAAGAACTGAATGAATTGATAGTCGATTGTTTTTTTTTTTTCTTCTTCTTTTAAACAATGAAAAAACAAACTTTGAATAGAGATATAAAATAGAGAGACAGTTTAATGAGGAAATCTTTTAGGTAGTATAGTAGGTAGTATAATACTTTTTTTTTTTTTTTTTTTTTTTTTTTAACTACTGGAGTTTGTGGACCAATGTGCATAACTCTTTTTTGTTATCTTATTTCTAAAAATATATACATCTATAGACATATATATATGAAGATGCAAAATAAAAGAGAGTAATAGTAGGAGTAAATAGATCTTTTTTTATATTATTATTGTCTTAAAAAAAAAAAAGATGAAATTATTAAAGAAAAAAAAAAAGATCCGATTTATTAAAGGTAAAAAAATATAAAAATAGATTGATCTTTTTGAATGATAATGAATAGAAATGTAGTATTTTTAGATTATTGATTTTATATGGTTCTTCTATGTGAAAAAAAAGAAAGTAACCGGGAAAATTCCATATTTTTGACACCTTTTTCTCTTGTTCTTCTTCCAAGATTATGGATGGATTATGGGCTAAAAGATATTTAAAAATTTATAGTATAAATATTAAAAAAAAAAGTATTTTTAGAATCATTTTTTTTATTATATGTCAAATTAACCTAAATGATGATAATATTTTTCTGGATAATGGATGGATGAATGGATGGGATGGTTAAGAGATACCTACCACCCACCCACCAAGAGTTAACCCTACCTACTATAGTACTATTTTTGGAGTCAATATATTTCTTTGGTGGGTTTTTTAAAAAAAAAAACCAGCCTTTTCTCAAATATCTCAAATATATTATTATTCAAATTATATATATAGACTCGATTCTTTTGATATAAATATATAGAGTTTCTTCAAGTTTTTTTTTTTTTCTCTCTTTTATATATATATATATATATGTACATAATACCTAAATCATCAATCTAATAAAGATCAGGCATACGAGTACATTCATGACCTCTAGTCTTGACCATATCTCTAAGCTTAGCCAATATAGGACTCTTTTCCCAACGTTCTGGGCATGGTCTTACATCATTATTATTAGTAGCCCAGTAATAAATATCCCAATCGTTTTCGTCCAACAACTTGTCGTACTCTTCAAGTTCGTCCAATGTCATCTCCTTGAGATACAGCTTGGCAAATGTAGACATGAGCAAGTCGCACTCTAGAATGCCGCGCTTGCGCGATTGGTATAACAGGCGAGCACGCTTCTTTTCAATCGACTCGCCTACACGTGGCAAAGGCTCGATCTTGAACTCGAATTTTGTGTTTTTTTCGTCTTGTGAAACGGTTTTGAGATTATGGCTTTTGGAGGAGTAGTATCGGATTGTGGAGGTGGCAATACATGTGCTACTGCGGTTGATAATAGTGGCTCTGACAGTAGTAGCCAAAGAAGCTCTTGAAATTAATTGTCTTGATAACATTTTTTATGTGTGTGTATATTGAAATGGTTTATTTGTGTTGGGAAAAGAACTTGGTAATGACTGAAGAATAATAGAAAATAGCTCACAAAGAGAAAGGATATTTAGGACCAGAGTAAAAAAAAAAAGTTGGGGAAAGTAAAATAAGAAAG
This sequence comes from Magnusiomyces sp. LA-1, assembly GCA_029678045.1. NCBI lineage: Eukaryota > Fungi > Ascomycota > Dipodascomycetes > Dipodascales > Dipodascaceae > Magnusiomyces > Magnusiomyces sp. LA-1. The sequence continues at coordinate 6,663,401 of CP115648.1, read as the reverse complement.
AGTCAAATCAGTAAGCAAATCAGAGTTTTTGATTATTAAGAACTTGGGGGGATTGTTGAAGAAGAATTTTTTTTTTCTTTTTGGAACAGAATTTATGACAAGAATATGTGTAACATTGGTGTAACATTTATTATCTAATGATGACTGATGTCTGACACACATTCACTTTGTAATTATAGATAGGGTTTCTTTCCTTGGTCTTAATTCCATTATTTCTACTAGACATATTATATCAAACTATACAAACCATCTAAAAAGAAGAAGAAGTATAGAGACAACTTTTACTTATTAATTCCATAGCCAAACAAACTATCTTCACACTAAACTTTCAAAGTAAGAACATTCTATAATTCTTATACTTATTTTCTCTAGCACATAACAAATATTCAATTTAAGATTGTCAACTTTATATTCTACTATATATATTCTTCTTTATAAAACTTTCACATAGACTTAAATTTAACTGTAAGTTAAGTGAAAAACAACACAACCCACATATCCACGTGATTGAATCTGATATGTTTTGGTCTATTATTATAGTATACATATTTGCCCTTACATGATGAGACTTAAATTAGATTTATTGTGGAAAAAATTTCAAAGAAATCTTTAGACAAAAGTCTCAACTATTCATTGATTCAGTTCAATATCTGCTTGTTTTTTTTTATATCTATTACGACAGATAAACAAATAATAAAAATAAAAAAGTCAATATCAATTTAAATTCTCTTTGCTATCATGTCTGTCTCAGACTCTAAAATTTCAAATTTTTTAACTAGTATAGTAAAATCGGAAAGTAATAGTAATTCAAAAGTGATAATTCCTTATAATCTCTCATTTGTTTAATATAAAAAAAAACTTAAGCAACTTATCAGTGTATATATAAATAATAAAGAAGAAAAATATCTAAAGCTAACAATTTTTTTATTTTCAAGTATACAGATTTCCATACCTTGAAAAGACATGAAAAAAATGTATTAATTGAACTAAATTAGTTTATAAAATAGAAATAAAAAAGAAGTAATAAACAAAATTCAGTTCTTATATTTATTTATTTATTTTGAAAAAAAATAAAGGGTTAAGTTACTGAATTCGATTATGCAGAAGGTATAAGTAACAAAGAGCTCGTAATAAGAGAAAAAAAAAAAGATACAAATATTTGGAAGCAGTTAAGAAATTTAAATATGTACAAATTAGTTGATAACAGTTTTATTTGTATAAATGTAAAGGAAATGAATCAAATACTTTGCTAATCTTTAATAATACGCGATATACAAGAGAATGGGAGAAAAAAGAAAGAAAGAGAAAAGCTATGGATTTACAACATTCTTTTTTTATATCAAAGGACTTTGTTAAATATTTTATAGTTACTCTAAAAGAAGAAGAAGTTGAAAAGAATAGCAAAATAGCTCTATAAATCCTTTTAAAAAAGATTGTTAGAACGTGATAAAGAATTGAGTGCATAATGGAAAGACAACAAACAGGTACAGCAGCAATTCCTTTCAAACTCCTTTTTTTTTTTCTATCTTTTTTGTTTACTTTTGTAACAATTCTGAAAGCAAGGAATGGTTTAAAAGGAAAAAAGTTTCAGCCCTTCTTATACATTGATCATATATAAAAAAGCAGCATTAACAAAAAGAAAAAAAGGACAAAAAAAATTTAACGAACAATTTAGACGAATAATGCAGTATCATAATTGGGTTTATATAGATAAAAAAGTGACACTGAAAATTTTTAAACATTTTTATCATAAAAAAATAAAGTAAAAAAAAAAAGATCTAGATCAAATATACATCGTTACCATCTTTGTGATAATTATTATGTAGTAGTAAAAGGCAAGATTTTTTTTCTATCAATGTGCTTGCTTGTTATGCACAATTTACCAGCCTTTCAGTCCATGCAGTAAAAGTAATGAATGATATTATACTCCAACAGATGTTTGCTAATATAATTGAGAAAAAAAGAGAGAAATTTATATAGATGGAGGTTGGCTTTTTTTAAGGTTGGCTACTGCCGATAACCAAAGTTTTTTTTTTTACAGTCGATGTTAAGAATAGATAGAAACACCTAATTGGGATATTATTAAACACCAGCCAATTTCATTTTTTTGGAATAAAACTACACTTTTGCAACAACAAAAAGAATACCAAGATTCAATCAAGAGATTTTTAAAGTATGAAATAAGTCTTTTTACTATTTAAAAAATCAAGGTGTTCGGTAGAAAATCTATATAAAACATCTAAATTGGGGAGGTCGCTTGAAGAACAAAGAACAAAAAAGATATTGTTCTATTAGCCAGACAATGACGGGAAGGCTGGACAACAATACTATATACTACAAATTGTTCCTCATATAGAAAGAACTAAACAATTGAACTCCAGCCATTTATTTCTTTTAAAATGACCAGCTATGGAATTACCAGAACATATTTAAACCCTTCAAGAGCCATCGAAACTCCACTTCAATGCAAAATAAAAAAAACTTTACTTGTATCTTTTTTTTTTTTTTTTTTTTACTTTTTTCCCTCTCTCTCTTATTACACATTTTGGTCTGCATATACCAGCGTGATAGACCCAAAATCCCAGTTTCATCAGGTTTAGAAGCTGGTTATCATCACCAACAAGATCTTCCCAACCACCTAATTCGTCTACCTATAGTCAATTTATACCCGATCTTGCACCGTTTATTCAAACTTTCCAAAAAAAAATATTCAGCAAGTAACATACATCGACTAGAAATAGATCTATAGTGTACCCATTGTAGTAGAGTTGTTTCATCCAGATTTTTATTAATCCTGGGCCTTACCAACCAACCCAATTTATTATTATTAACATAAGAAAAAACCAAAAAAAAAACCAAAAAAAGCTTAACCAAACATTTAAACCCCATTTGAAAAGAGTCAATTGCCCAAAATTGGAATCTAATAGTATGGAAACCGATACAAATTCGGTGTCTTCAGGCGTAATGACTGTTGATCCTAACGCTTCCAGTCAGACCTTGACTTCTACTTCGATTTCAACTTCGCCAACAATCAATGCTGATCCATCCGATAATGAATTACATATCCTGCAAATACCCGAACCAACTCCATTTACAAAACCAGCAGCAGAAACAGTCCCACGAGATTCAAAACGACACTCGTTATCCATAATTTTCCCTTCTGTAAAATATTCCCACTCTAGTCAACTTTCGACTTCTTCAGATTTTACAACTTCTTCTTCTTCTACTTATTTCCCAGTATCTTCATCATCATCATCTTCAGCAGCTCCCTTACTTCCTTTATCCTCATCATCTCCACGCCCATCTTCATCATCCTCTTGTTATTCTTCATCAACAAATTCTGCACCTTTAGAAACAACCTGGGGAGAAGTTTCAGCAGGTTCCATACGATCATCAAGCACAAACAGTAATCATACTCATACAAGTGTTCTCAGTCATAGTACAAGTTCACCCTCATTAGCACCTTTGTCTTTTACAGCTGAAATAAAACGAGGAAGAAAAAAGATTTTATTTCCTAACCATCCAAAAAGAGATTCTGGACATTTGAAAAACGCATCACTTTCTTCAGAAGGTTCTTCGTATTCAAATCCATCAATATTTTCTTTAGGAGTTGATTCATCTGGAGACTGGTCGTAAGTATATTAAAAAATGTCAAAAAGTATTATATTATTTATTCAATAATTATTAACTTTCAAAAATTATTTTTTATAGAACTGTTTTTAATTCTAGTACCCTTTCAGATAGAGATCATTTAGGTGAAAAGTCTGTAATTCACGAATCGATTCGAGAGGATTCAAATTCACCACAATATTGTTTCCAACTACCTCCTGCTAATTCTCCAAGTATGTCAGATCATCACCACGCATATCCTCAGTCTGACAGCGAAAGCGAATATAGCTACAAAAGAAATAAAATTTCCCATATAGAACAACATTTGAACTACATGGCTGAAACGACCACTAAAGAGACTTCCCAAGATAAGGTTTGTCTCGAAAACCAAGATCATCAGGAAAAGTCTATCAAAGAAGTAGAAGCTAATGCTAATACGGAAAAATCAAAAGTAAGTGAGCAAAGGGAAAACAATAATTCTGAAACAAATTCATCACATTTATTAAATCTTTCCCAGCAGCAACCAGCTGATCCGAGCCAATTGGATGACAATATTGTTCCAGAAATTAATAGCGACAAAGAAGAAGATGCAGATAATGTTATAAACTCTGAATCAAATACTCCAAAACTCAAACCTAATAACACTGACAAAGACATGTCAATTAATAAGCCCCAGCAAACTGTCACTGTACCAAAGTTTTCACACTCCAGATGCTCATCATTAGGCTCTGCATTAAACTTTGAATCAAATACGGAAAACGAAACTGTTAATTCTTCAACCCAACTGACAAGCTCAATTTCTTCTCCTATTTCTAAAGATAATAATAATAAAGATAAAACATCATCTTTAGCAAACTTAAACTCTTCTACTTCTTCCTCCACTTCTAATAATTTCAATTACGATTTTGATTTCAATTTGCTTCCACCCCCAAGTCTTGCTTCTATACATTCAAGCAAATCGACACAATCGTTACCTGATCTAGCAGAACCTTCAATCTTTGGTCCTTTAGAACTACCTTCTAAAGCCGCATCTGAATCTAATTCTAGAACCTCGTCTTCTTCTACAAAAGAGCCGATCGTCATTTCGCATGTTGAACCGGTCTCTCCTCTTCCCAGAAAAGTAGTCTACACAAAATATAGACACTTTAGCGACAATAATATTTATTTGATGGAAAAAAGAGCTCGTGAAATGGCACGCAATAATCACAACTTCAACCTTTCTCATTCTTCTTCTACTTCATCAACAGGCTCTTCTTTAAATAACAACAACTCAGATGGCAATAAAAAACCTGGTCAACTGAACTCTTCTTCACCCCACAAACTCACTACAAACTGGAAAAGACATTCTCTTGTTGAATCTAAACAATACCAAAAATCTGTTCTTAAACAAAAGAGACGAATGCAAGAAGCTAGAGCTGCTGAACAACAGCCTTTACTTCCTCATTCTCCAACTTCTGATGCTCCTAGTTTGAATGTAAAGAAAAATCCAAATCATGGTGGGGTTTTGCATATCCCAAAAAAGAGAGGTACTAATACTAATCAATTCAAGATCAAACGACGAACTGTTTCTTTCCCACTTGTTGGCTCTTCTTCTTTCCATAGCATAAGATACCAAGAAGAAGATGAAGAAGAACCTGTCGAGGACTCCAACTCTAAAAAACGCAACTCTCTAGCTGAACTTTTTGGTGGAATTGCCAAAAACTTCAAAAAGGATAAACATAAAGAGGAAGAAAAAGAAGCGAAAAAAGAAGAAGAATACAATCAATATATTCCATACAAGCAGGTACCCATAACAAGGGAAGCCGCTATTTCTAATTATATCACTCAAGATCCACAGGAAATGAGAAGATCTTCGACTCACTCTTCCGAGGAATCGAATTATTCACTTTCTCAAAAACTGTTCAAGCCGTTTGGTACGCCTCGACTTGACAGTTCAACTTTCCCATTACTAACCAGCCCAATAAAAACTTCGTTTTTGCCTAGTCCTCCACCGATCATCACAAAAGCCTTGCCACCTCTTCCTACCAGTTCAGCTGGTAACAGCCCTATTACTGGACACTTCCCTTCCAAATCTTACTATCCGGAACTACCACCTTTACCCAGCCTCCCAAGTCACGATGTTAGTCCCACTGGAACGGCTACTGCTAAGAAGGTGTCATCTACGGGATCTTTTCAACCGACAGTGACACGTCCTCCACCAAAATCATATCCTAGTCCTTTACAAGAGGAAGATGAGGAGGAAGAAGAAGAGGAAGAAGAAAAGCCAGTAGTAGAAAAGGAAGAGGAAACTCGTGATGAAAAACGTGAGAGTGATGACAAGCAACTTAGCGAAAGTATTGAAATTGAGAAACCTCTTACACCGGTCAAATCAACAACACCAATTGTTGCATCAACCAGTGATAAAGATGGTGATGATAAGATGGTGGATGAATTGGAAACCACTCCTAAACCAGATAAGAGTGTAGATGAAGCTCCACAGTCAGCTGAATCTAACGCTCCTTTAACAACAGACTCTGATATAGCGACAGAGCTCACACCAATAGCAAGTAAACCAGCCAAAAAGAAGAAAAAGGTAAGTGTGCAAAAAGTTTATTATTGTTTTATTTTTTTTTACTATGTGCGATTTTTGTGGTAAAAGGCGGATATGGGTGAGTGATAAATGGCATGAGTATGGAGTTATGCGGGGATTGTGCTATTTGTGATAGTGCTTAAAGACCCACTTTCTTCCAACCACTCGACATTTATTTCTCTCCATCCATCAGCCAGCCGTCACGAATATCTCAAAGTTTTTTTTTTTTTTTTAATTTTTTTTTACTCTTTTATTCTTTCTCTTATTTTTTCTATTCTTAACATTCACTACATTTCTCTTTCGTTCATACATATCAAAAACAATTACAAGTCTAACACATTTTTATTTTTAAACTGTTTCATCAGATCTCTTTTGCAACACCCATAGATTCAGAATTAGATATGGATGTCCCACAAACGACATCTTCAGCGCTTGAGAGTGGTGCAACAGGCTCAGACTCTTCTTCAATTCAAACTTCAGTAGACATTCACGTTAAAGGCCACCAAAAACATAAATCTTTTTCTTCAGATGAACATTCGTCTTTAGATATAGCGCGTAGACAATCGTTACTTCGTCAGCCTTCAGATGCCACAGAACAAGGTGATCTTGAACCACCAATTACTCCAATGTCAACCAAATTCCCACGCACACATTCGCGGTCTTCTTCAAACCACAGATTATCAATTGCTCCAAGTTTAGCTGCACGACATTCTCTCATATCGCAATATTCTCCTGTGATAGAACAGGCAACGGAAGTATCCGTTTACAACGCCTCTTCATCATCGTCAACTTCGCCTCCACCAGGTGCAACTGCCGGTGCAGCTACAACGGAGTCAACTCCAAGATATTCAGCAATGGCTTCATCATCAAGATCTCCAAGTGCGGAATCTGCCAGCTCGATTTCAGCCTCTCAGCAAATCTCGCTCGAAAAAGTACGCGAAACAACGAGCGAACTTGAATTGATTCTTTCTAATATGAGAAGTTTAAGAAAATCGTCAACAGGGTTCGCGTCAAATACCTCTAGTCCAGTTCATAAGCAACAAAAGCCAAAGTTTGGTCATCAATCTTCACTGAGTGTTAGCTCTACTCCTCTTCCATCGCACCCAGTATTCCCTAGTCCTTCATCAGACGCGCAGAATAGCCTTGTCCCTTCTGCAGCATCCCCAGTCCCAAGACCCGCTACTAGTGAACCGGCTTATGGCAGAGAGTACATACCTACTGTTTCAGGTGCAGGCATTGTATCATCAATTGGTAGCAATTCCAATATTCCAGAAGCCACACGACAAACCAGTGAAGGAGTTTCTGCTGAAGTTCTTAATAAAGACTTACCTTTACTACCAGACCAACAACCACAACAGCAAGATTCGCAGATAGAATCTTTGGACGGCTCTAGTGTTACCGTAATTCCGGCTCATGAAGGACCTGCTCTCAACGTTCCACAATATCCGTTACCACCTCCTCCACAAAAATCTGGGTTTAGACACCAACAACATTCGCGATCTCACTCGCTTCCCGTCCGCTTTGCAGATCTTGAACATGCCGAAAGCGATACTTCTACATCCACAACTGGTGAAGGTTCGCAGTATCCAACGTCTACCTCGCATGGACAATCATTGCTTTCTGCACGAGCCGCGTCCGCAAACCTTATGGCTTTTGGCGCGAGCCCACACACAGAAGCTCCCACTCCTAGTTCAGCAATCCTCAATTCAGACATTGGTATGTCAAGCAGTAGCAACAGCAGTTCCAATACTCCTGGAATTGGTCCCGGATTTACTCCTCCTGCTTCTGCCCCTCCTATACTCTCATACAATCACCAACAAGATCACACACAGTTTTACAAACCAGACTCTGCAACTTTGCCCGCGCTTAGCTATAAAACTGCTCCTTCCTCTCCTCACAAGTATTCGGTTATTTCTCCTGGGCCTAATGATTTAGATGCTCCTCCAATTCTTCCTTTTGTCAAGAACGAAAGACGCGTCGACTCTCCAGCAAATGAAGGTGTCGACTCTTCTAACGAATCTTTTACAACTGCAAGGTCTGAATATAGCACTCCATCGCCTGATATCACTGAACACCAAAAACAACAACAAATTTTGAATCAACGAAATAGCTTTGTAGGAATGGGATTATCAGGTGTACAAACTAGCCCAGCAGAACTTGAGGCTCGCAGAAAAAGCGAAGAGCTAAACAGAACTCGTATGGATGAACAACACTACCAACAATATCCAGTTGCCATTTCTGGTCGTTCTATTGCTACGTCCCATCCTCATTCTTCTTCTGAGCCAAATTCCATAGATGCATATCCCCATGACCCAGCAGTAGACTTGAAGGCTAGACAAAGCAGAGATTTGATATCTTCATCTTCTTCAGTTTCTACGCCTACCCATCGTTCCCAATACCCAAGCAGGAAAACGAGTAGCAATTATTCAGTTGCTGGCCAAGACTCGTCATCTTTTGATAGCCAACGTCGCGTAGTATCTAATCCTACCTCACAATACCATAGTTCTTCATCTTCTGTTGGTAACAGAGTTTCTTCTTTATCGACTGTTATCCCTACAGCTGCTGCCTCTAATGCATTATTCTCATCTTCTGAAAACCAATCTACTAGTACCCCTCATACACAACCTACTTCATCATCGTCTCAAGATTTAAGGCAGAGATCCGCAAGTGTGACATCCAAGCACCAGAGAACTACATCCTCTCCATTGCTCTCGTCGATGCCTCCACCACCATCGTCTGCCATGTCACAAGGCTCTTTACTATCCTCTTCAGACGGCTATGAACGAACTTCCGATTCCAAGTTGACAAATAAGGGGAACAATGCTATTATTCCATCTCCTATTGACGAAGAAAACAAGGCAGATCAATACCGAAAATCTGTTATATCTTCTATCTCACAAACTTCTCAAATTTCACAACCTCTTCATAGCAGAGACTTTAGAACTTCGACTGGTCCTGAAGCTTACCCAATTAACACACTCAATAGACTAAGTTTGATTGCCGCCCAGCAACAAAAGAGAAACTCATACCCGGCTCAATCTGCCCCACAGTCTCAACACCAGAGCCAACAAACAAAGTCTTATCCAATGTCAGCAGCTAGTAGTAGCGGTAACATTGGAGGACCACAGTACAAAGCTTCTTCTTCATCTTTATCATATGGTAGCAAACAACAACAACAACAAGGTTCATCTCAATCACAAACTGCCACTTCTTCCACTGCAAATACCACTTCCAGATATGCAGCATATCTGCAGCAACAACCAATGCCTTATGATTACTCAAGCGAGGTTCAAGGTTATAACAACCCTCAAGCATTAAACAAAGACGGATCTGTTCCACCTATACCCCCTCAACACCGTGTCATATCTGAACATTTCCCTCCAGGAAGTGGAACTCCTGCAAGTACAGACCCAGTAACTGTTACCCGTAGAAGAGGACATACATCTAAACCTACTCACAGACACACAATATATGACGAATTTTTGGACGGCGAACCATCCAGAAATAGTGAATACTTAAATTATCAACAACAACAATACTCTACTAAAGGATCACGAAAATCAGCAGCAAATATTCCAACAACCACAGATGGAGGAATCGGGTTCGGTTTGGGAACAACAACTGCTGGATTTGGTGGCACGTCAATCTCAGCAACTGCTGCCGCTTCTTCAGGTAAACGACGACATGGACACAGTAATAAGTCCAGCAGTAGCGCACCTTTGAATTATTATCCCGAAGGAACAACCCAAGAAGCAACAACAAACAAAAATTATTATAGTAGTAGTACAGGCAGCAACAGAAACTATATTATAAGTAGTGGGAATCAACAACAAGAACAACAAAACAAAGATTCATCATCAGCTCCAAGAAGAAGTGTTCTTTTGGATAGAATTAAAGCAGGAATTGAAGCAGAAGAAGAAGGAATTGATCAACAAGGTAATAATAATAAGAATAGAAATAGTGGGAAATATCCAAAACGACCATTCTCAATGGCTTCAGTCAAGTATTTGATGGACTTGTCAGATGCAACTTTTAAGCTTGATGAACTCGATATGCCACCAACGGAACGCCAACTTATTGAAAAGTTTGTTGACGCTTTGGCAAAACTTAGTACTGACATTACTGCTGATAGTCATAAACGCCAAGAAGGAGTAAGAAGATTGAATAATGCTTTAAGAGCAATTGAAGGATGGATTTGATTGAAATAAATGAAAAATATTATAAATCAACAAAAAAAAAAAAATACTTAATTGCCCTTTTTTTTAATCTTTTTTTTTTTTTTTTTGCTTTAGAAAGTAATAATAATAAAAAATATTTATATAAAATATTTATATAAAATAATTAGAATAATTGTTAATTTTGTCTTTATTATTTCCCATGTTTAAAATATGCTTGCAAAGTTTTTAAATAAAAGTGTGTTGATAAAATTAATAAGTCTATTGAAACAAAAAAAAAAAAAATTCATAAATATTATTGTTATCATCATCATTATCTCTATATTCATATTCGTCGTCGTCATCGGCATCATCATTATTGTTATTATTTGGTAGTAGTAGTATCATTATTATTACTACTATTATCACTACTATTATTACTAGTAGCAGTAGTATTAGAAGAAGTAGAAGATGACGAAGAAGAAGAAGCAGACGAACCTTGAGGCTGGTTAACCAAGTGATCAGTATTAAACTCATAAGTCGCCATATCTGCCTTGTACTCGATATACGGATCCATATCAATATTTTTGAGCATGGGGTGCTGGAACTCCCATCCAAGCTTACGTACCAAGTGCTCGATGACATCATCGCAGGCTCCCAAAAGTGTCAACTCAAACTCATTGTGCGTGATTGCAGTTTTCGAAATATAAACTTGTGTGACATTAGAGGGAATAATACGCACCGTCTCGCTGACTGGAGACACCTTGAGCGATGTCCCGATGCACAGCAGCAAGTCACACTTGTCCGAGTCATTTCCGATAAGTGTCTCTTCAAAAGTGTGCGGCAGTGGCTCCCCAAAAAATGTAATGTCTGGTTTCATTACACCAAACAGCGGGCTCTTACGCATGTTTGCTGAGATCGACATGGGGCCACCGTAGTGTTCGTATGTTGACCGTGACGACTTTGTGGGCCTGTACTTCATTTCGCTCTTGTTTTTGGGATCCAAAATGCCATACACTTTGCCGCCCATATGGAAGTGGCTTGAGGTGTCGGTGAATTTCGGGTTATCGTCAGACTCAGACCCTGAGTCGTCCCATGTATTGCTGCTCTTGTTTTTCTTTTTACTGTTTGGCTTGCTGTTGTTTTTGTTGTTGTTGTTTTCAGATTCTTGCAGAAGCGACTTGGCTGCTTGCTTTTTGCAAACTGGACATCTGGCGACTACCTGGTTTCGAATGTCTTCAAAAATTGTTTCACCTTTAGTTTTGTATCCGCAAGTCTGGCAGGTTGCAAATGCAAAAGATCCATGACATTGAATAAGCTTTTCGGGCAACACGCCGGCATAATACTCGAGGTTATCAATGTTTTGAGTGTAGTTTCTAAGTAGCTTGCCCTTGTCTTGTAGTAGTTTAATGAATGAATGTGTTGGAGAGAACTTGGATGTCACTGGAAGAATTTCTTTTGCAATGGAATAGAAAATTGAGGGGTCCTTTTTGAAAGTGCTAAGATAAAAGACCTCTTGAGGATCAGAAAGACCTAAATATGACAGTTTATTGTAGAGACCAGACTTGGAACGAAAGTCAGGGATTCCCAAACTGGTTGAAATACCTGCACCTGTGAGAACTATCACGTTTTTTGCATTTTCAATCTCCTTGACAAGTGAATCTATAGTCAAAGGAGTTGAAGATCGTTTTCTAGGCATGACTGTAAACTTTGTTGCTTGGACTGCAAACTGAATCAAATCATCTGCATTTGATCGGGTTACTAAATGCTCTGGAAGTGGAAATGATAGTGCTGCAAGAACTTCTGCTGGTGTGACCATGGAGTGTGCAGAATAGAGATATTGTTGCACAAACATATAAGGCCCCTTCATCCACAAATCCATTTTTAATTGACTTGCCACCTTATGACTGATAGTTACTCGAGGAGTATCTGGTGAAATGGGGTTTCCGTTACTAAGGCTTTCTTCCATTTTCTTGAGCAGTTGATCATGGGTAAGCTCCATTTCTATATCTCTTGAGAAAATGTTGAATTCATCTTCCTCTTCCTGATCATCGTCACTTTCGTCGTCATCTTCTTCACTGCTGCTGTCGCTGATTTCTTCTCCATTAAGTTGGCGAGTTGCATTTCTTTGCTGTTTGTATATTTGTCGGAATAATCCTGCTAAGGAGACAAATTCCGATGAGAAAGATCCGGCTTCAGTCATATCACGAATCTTATCTTCGAATAGTTTGGCAAACATTGGGCTAACAGAGTCGAGTGCGTCTTTCTTCTTTTCGGGTACAACCTCTACTACCTGATAAGTGTTATTCGATTTGGTGATCTGAGATTCAGACTCTTCTGAAGATGGTTTGTTTTCAGTGGTGTCATTGTTAGGCTTGCTTTGGGTTACTGTTGGGTCGTCGTTATCGCTGGGATCGGTTACAGAAGTAACTGCATCTGAATCACTAGGAGTTTCATTAAACAAGACTGGAGAAGAAAAAGATGATTTGAGAAAAGAGTCTAACAAGGTGCTTGTTTGTTGCTTGGTAGTTATAGCGCTAAGCTGTTCGGAGGATGTGGTTTTTTGGGCCGGCTGTGGTTCTTCTTTGACTAGTACTAGTTCTGGCTCCTCAATAGAAAGAGGTATCACTGTTGAGCTTGTGCCATCTTCCAGTTTTATACGTTTTGCTGGGGGAGTAGAAGTACCTGAGACTTTTGGGAAAAAAAAGTCCAAGTTCTTTTTTGTGTCTGGTTCTTTGGAGGGGATTTCAGCAGACATTTGATGGTTACGGGCTGTGAGGATGGAAGTGGTCGTTAGGAAGAAGAAATGGACATTTGGTGGTTGAGGCTGTAGAAAAACAACATTAAAAAAATGTTGCTAGGGCTGATAATGCTAACCGTAGTAACAAAACACACACACCCAAAAAAATTCTTCCGACTTGCCGTGAGGAAAAAAAAAATGTTTTTGCCCTCCTTGTTTAGTAGGTATAAGCTAGCACTATGAACTTTTGCCGAAAAGGATTCTTCGCCTAAAGCCTTGCTTATACTACAGGCAACTGCCAGAGCCCAAAAAGGGTTTTGGTAACTAAGATGACTAAGCATCAATGTTACATGAAAATGTCATGTCATTTTGTTGACAGGGTAACAACGAATGAAAAATCTTTGAGTCGTCTCTTTTTTTCAGCACCAACCACCGCATCATCAAATCTTTTATTTCTTCTAGTGGTAATACAAGTCCGTTGTCAACAAGCCTTTGTCGAATCCAGCAATGCCTCCACAAAATAAGCAACAGATTAAGCATTTGGCTAAACTCAGAGTTAAGAGTACTGCTCCTAAGCAATCAGGTGGCCCATGTGCTGTTGCTCTTACCAATCTGTTATCATGCTGGGCAAGTAATTCAAACAACTCCCCAAACTGCGTCAAGCTCGAACAAGAACTCAAAAACTGCATGGCCATGAGAGTAAGTTTCATCAATAATTTGTCCAAGTTTTATTATATAACGTTTTTGTCTTGAAAAATAAACTAACTTTGACTTTTTACTATAGTCAACACGACAAACCAAAAAATCGTCCATCAACTACCACGCTGCTAGATTAAAAGACAAGGTTTCACCTCCACGATACGATTAAGCATATAAATACCTCCAAACGTACACTCAGAACTAATTCCGACTTTTCCAGCCAAGGATTTTACTTTTTTTTGTTATGTAAAATACTCATTATGTAAATATTTTTTATATCATTACGAATAAGCCATTTGATTTCTCTTTATTATTTTTATTCTTCATACAAGTGTCACAAATTCAGGACCCTGCTTTTTAAAGGCCATTTGAACTCAGTGCTGCATCTAATTTGCGATTTTCCAAAAAAAAAAAAGCTCATTTATTCAAATTTGCTAAATCTCGATCTACATATCGTAGAATATAGTGGCCTGTTGGGCTATTATGCTATTATGTTACTACTGCAATGTTGTAAAACTAATCACTTTATCTATTCCCAGTAATTTATTTTCTCACCACTTTTTCTTCTTTTTCATAATCAATTCATACCACTATCTTAAAATCTAGCAATAATTCTAAATAGTTGGATTCTCTGCAACATGTCTTTTACATTATCTCAAACATCAGCCCAATATATATATAGAGGTAGATCCTCAAACTGTGTTATTTGTTGGTACTCTTATTTCAAGCCAAGTTATGAAGACCTAATTCCTCAAGACTCTTGGGACTTTCCTAAAAAGATTTTTGAGCAGTCGATTCAAAACTTTATACCTCCCACAGGCACCCTGAATTATTTACCCGAAAATATAAACGAAAATATATCTAGCCAATGTAGACTACGATTATTCTACAGCAATGACAGTTTCAGATCAAGTAGAAAAGAAAAGAGACCTTCTCGAAGACAACAAATAGGAAATAGCAAAAGAGTGCGCTTTTTGGTACAGAAAAAATTTATTGGTAAAAGGTCTAGACACCAAAGACGCAGGATGGAAAGAATGATGATGCAATATGGAAATGTTGCAACATCTAAAAGTATTAGGAATCTCAGCAATATTGGCAGTGAAGTTATAATAATCCCAGGTGAGTTTTTGATTTCATCTGGAGCAAAAGGAGCTAGATCTATAAGTGACTATTCGACTTCCAACTATTATTCAAAGTGTAAAAAATCTGAAGAATATTATAATTCAATTCTAGATGAAGAAGTATTATTGGAATACCATATCTTTGGAGTCAATAATTCTCGATCTTCCTTTTGATTTCCAACAAAAACAATATAGGCGTTCAACGATAAACAGTTTAACCAGATTTGATTTCGCATACACAACAATTTCTAGTTTAAAATGTATTTATATGTTTTCATTTTCACTTTTTTTTTATTTGCATTTTAAGATAACTTTATAGATATTTATTTGTTTAACTTTATATTTGTATTGTTCAATATACATCTATAGATTTCTTTTCTATTCTCAATCACATTTAAGATCTAAAATAGACTACATAATCCTATTGGTTATAAATCAGCCTCACATAGAAGCTATGATGTTCTGTTACACAAAGTGTAATTGTAACAGTAGTGGCTTGTATTAAACGCAAACTAAGACTTATATGGCCTCTTCACATGCATCACCACCAGAAATAAGCCTGACTAGTGATATTGCACGGGTTAAGCATTGTTTACTTTTGAGCATCCAGTTTCCCTTCTTTAGATTCCCTAAAAAACTGCTCCCCCCTATGCCATTTTTCCCTTTCCATTCCTTTAATATTGATCACATATTTTCTTTCCCTTAATAAATACCCTCTTTTGCTTATTTCCAACATTCTCAACGAATACATTTTTCCATTATTCCGCCTCTTATTAACTTTATCTCAATCAAAGTATTCTTTTAGTTCTATTTCCTATTTCTATCCTGTAGTCCATTTCCGATAGATAATACAGATCATTTCAAGTCTATAAAACAATCGAAACTACGGCATACATACAAATTCGGACAATAAATGATTTACCAAGTTTTATAAAGTATTCGACACGTTCTTATTTTTTATAGCAACCAGAAATTTTTATTACAACCAAACGAGCTACAGTTATGGCCAAGAATATCGACCAACATGAATACCAGCAAGCAAAGGAACAGATTGCTCAGCTAGAAGCAGAGCTAGCTGAGTTCCAAGCTTCTTCAAGAGAACTTGAGCGTGAACTCGAGCTTGAGCTTGAAGAATCAGAAGAACGACATAAAGAATCTCAGTATACCATCAACAAGCTGAATGCTGAATTAAATGACTTTAAGGTAGGTTTTTCTACATAACACGATACTTACTAAGAATCCCTATTAACTCATTTAATTTTCTATTCGAATTTAGGAAAAATATCGGCAATTACAAAAAGATTATGCGGCTTCTCAATCTTCTGCCCAAAGAGAAATTACAGCCCTTCGAGAGGCTCATAAACAAGCTTCACATAGGCTCCGTGAAATTGAAATGACGAACGATGATATGGAAAGAAATGAACGGTAAGTATGGTTTTTGAGAGAAAATAAAGTCTTATACTAACGATTTGATATTTGTCTCTACTAGAATTACAAAATCAACATTGGAAGATATTGAGCTTAAATATCATAGTGCACTAGAGCAAATTGCAATGCTAGAGGCTGAACTGGCAGGCAATGAAGATTTAGAGATTCAAATACAACGTCTAAAGGATGAACTACGAGATACCACAGAAGAACTTTCGGCTGCACACAGAAAAATTGAAAGCCTTACATCCCAAGTTGAACATCAATTACACACTCGTACATCGAAGCTCAATTTGTCGGACAAATCTCCAAGATCAAGTAAAGTTTCTCTACCATATGGATTTCATCCACAACAAATACCAGAAGAAACTGTTGTTAAAGACTCTGTTCCTTCTTCAAGCCGCAATTCTAGAGCATCTCTTCCACCTCTCACATCCTCCAGAAGTTTACGCAAGATTCACGGCATGCTTGATCAAATGAAAATGCTGGAATCTCGCGTTGCAAATTTCAAATCTTCATTACCCTTACCAGTGACACCAACAACTTCAAGCAACTCTATCAGTTCAGCAATTAATTCACCAAGTCATGCAAACTCTACAGTACAATTTACCCCCGCCCATCCCTCACCTTCAAACAATTCTAAACGATCTCCAAATACACCTAGTCATCAAAGAACATTATCTTCTTTAAACCCAACATCATCTCCAAGTAGACAGCCTTCCAATCCAGATCTTTCTCCCATATCTAAACGCCATTCATCTTATTCAGGTAGTAATCTTACATCTCCCCCATCCTCTTCAGGAAGTTCAAGTATATCTAGTGCTATACCTGTTGCGAAGTTTAGAAATAGTCCTTCAATTAGCAACATTTCTTCAGCTATCGACTCTCATGAAATGAACAATAATAATCATAATGAGTTCTACGAAAACAAATACCCTAAAGATGAAATTTCTCAACAGTCATCAAATTCTTCATCTCGCAGTAAGAATCTATCTAAGAGAGCCTCATTAATCAATACTGATTATCATTCTTACTCTTCTAAAGCCCCACCTTCTCCACGTAAAACACCAGATGAAGATCATCATTCTTTTCAACAGCCTTCAAATCCATCACAACAAGCCAGAAGTAAACAATCAATACCCGCTGACAGAGCAAATAGTCTTAGATCTGGTATTCCACCCTTGTCAAATTCTAGAGCACCAAATTCCATGGAAACTGGAAAATCTAATCCAGATTCTTTTCATAATACCCAAAGTAAAGAAAACCTTAAATCTAGCAGAGAAAGTGTTGTAAGTCGTAGACGCTCACTAATGGCGACTCGAGGAGAATTATCGGCCCATGAAGATCCAACTCGCTTGTCAGCATCACCGTTTAATAATCCGGGGCCATCATCTGGCGAAGTATACAAACAAAGAAGTTTGAACAGCTTGTCGTCTGATTACCAACATCAGCAACACATGGAAAGCTTTGCTAAACTCAGTAGTAACCAGCTCGCTGGATTAAAGAGTTTTAGAGAATACGAGCAGCAAGCATCTATTCATGGCAATGGATTCCATCATTCAGCGACAGACTTTGCCAATGAAAATAGTAAACTTCAGCGTCGATCCATGGACGTCATATCTTTTCTCTCGAAAAAGAAGCCATCCACAAGCAACCTCAACGGCAATGGCGTTATGTATGGCCACAACCATAGCTACAGTAATGTAAGTGGACTTTCAACTGCACAAATAGCAAACCTATATCAACAAAATAACAAAAGTATGGGACCACCTTCTCAAAGACAAGCATTTCACACTCATCATCACAGTATTGGAGACTTCCACTCTAAAAATGGAAGTTCAAGATCTGTAAATGAAGTTGGTGCTAGTAATAATAATAATAACAATAATACCCCTAACTTTAGCCAACCAGATTTCCATCGTCGTTTGTATCATCAATCATCGAATCTCAGTGTCGGCTCAGCATCAAGTAACAATGCTGAAGAACGACCTGGATCTGCATTTTCTATGCTACATGGCCGCCCTAATGTTAATAATGGTCATGGAAGATTTGCTTAGATAGATAATTTAAAACCCTTTATTTTTTGTTTATTTATTTATTTTATATTTTTTTTTTCAAAAAAAAAAAAACAAATCAAATGTTTTCTCTTACTAATTCTATATTGAAACTATTATACGTAAGATCTGTAAAATTTTGAAGAAACCTCTTTTCTGTTTTACGCTAACAAGTGGCAAAATAAATTTTTTTAATTTTTGCTAACAATTTCGTAATAATTACAATTTGAGATTTTCATACACAGGTATTGCCACATTTACAAAATATTGTTATTTTCAAATGGAAAAAAAAGTAGATTTTTAAAAGATAATTAATTATTTTATTATTAGTCATTAAATAAAGTCATAAATATATATAAATAAAAATATAAAGTACCCGAAATAATAATATTAAAAGAGTTCATAACAAAAAAAGAGAAGCTTAATAATATTATACAAAAGAGAAACCCAAGTTAAATAAATTTATTTATTAATTTACTCCGAAAAGCTTTCATCTGGAACATCTTCAATAGATACCTTTCTTCTTCTAACCTTTCTCTTGCCCTTTTCTTCAGCAGTGTGCTGTTTTGATGGGGTTACAGAAGGAGAAGAAGAAGAAGAGGGAGTAGCATCTGATGACGATGATGATGGTGAAGAAACAGAAGAAGTATTCTTAGACTGTTGTTCTTTCAAAAACTCTTGAAGCTCGTTAACTTTATCCTTCAAGTCATAAACAAGAGTTTCATTCTTATCAGCATGAGAAACAGCAAGCTTTGTTAATCTATGCTTGACCTTCCTAAGATCTTCGTTATCAGCAAGAACTGGATTTCCAGTCAACTCGTCTAACTCTTCGTACAACTTTTCAAAGGTGACTTGGTTGCGTTGAACAATTTGTAAACGAGACTTGAGTGACTGGAGAGCAAACTCGATATCTTCAGTATCATCATTAGAGGAGGAGAAATCTGGAGTGGTGGAAAGAAGTTTGGAGGACGTTCTGGAGATTCTGTTGTAGCTTTCAATGACATAGTCGAGCTTAGATTCAATGGCAGACAAAGTCTCCTGAATTTTGGCTACCTTTTCTTCATTGGTTTCTTCTGGTTGTTGAACTGGAGCAGGAGCTTCAACAGGCTTTGGCTCAACAGTTCTTTCTTCAGGTTTGCTGTTTTCTTTGTTTTCTTCTTCGGCCTCTGAGAATTCTGGAGTGGTTTCCATTGATGAAAGATTTTCTCCAAAAGATTTTGTAGATTCAACAACTGGAACAGACTTCTTTGGCGATTCTTCTTGTTCATTCTCTGAGTCAACTTCCATCTTATCTTCAACCAATGCCTTTAATTGTTCTTCTGGTTGAGATTGTTGTGGCTTTTGCTCATTTTCTTGTTCAGATTCAGATTCTTCTGGTTCAAAATGATGGAATCCAAAGAATTGATCAAGAATAGAAGCTGGGTGATGTGGAGGATAAACAATTCTTCTTCTTCTTGGAGTTTGTTGTTGCTGTTGTTGTTGAACGGGTTTCTTTGTAATGGAGGAAACAGAGTGTGTTGATGGTCTTCTCTTTACATAGACTGGAATCTCATTTGATCTAGCTTTGCGTTGCTTTTCTAATTGTTGTTGTTGTAATAAGAGTCTTTGCTTTTCTGCTTCCTTCTTCTTTTGAGAAGCAATAGCAGCTTCTCTGCGCTTTTGCTCTTCTTCTTGTTGTTGTTTTAGACGAGCAAGATATTCAATCTTGGCCAATTCTTCGGCTTCAGCTTGAGCTTGAGCTCTTCGTTGAGCTTCATAAATAGCTTGTTGTCTTTGACGTTCGGCTTCAATAAGAGCAGCTTCACGTTCTCTTTGACGACGTAAAGCTTCAGCTCTTCTATAGCGTTGTTCTTCATATTGACTGTGCTCAAATGGATTTGCACAGTAGTAAGCGTCCTCATCGTATTGTCTTCTTCTTGGGATAAAGACAGAAGATGAACGTCTTGGAGCTTGTTGAATGTAATCGAATGGTGAGACGAAATGTAGCATGATTAATATTCGTAAATTTTCAGAATTAGTATAGATAAGATTGTAAGATAGTATATTGAATAAATTATTATGATTATTGAAGAATATAAAAAAAAAGAAAAGGAGGAAATCAAAATTGGGAAAGATTTTTGATTCTATTTATATTTGTAAAAGTCGTTCCCCCGGATTTTTGGATTGGCTATGGAGATATGCCCAGCCGTGCCAAACGGAAAATTGTGGCAGTTTCCAGAAGGAGTTTCCCAATCTGGAAAGGCCCAAAATATTCTAGAAAAATCTACAAACCTCCATCACCAAATAGGGATTAAAATTTCAAAGCAAGGTTGCCACTTTTACTATTGGATTTGGCAGGAAGAACTTTATAGAATTTGCTAGAAAAAATAAACTTTATGAATCTTACAACACCTTACAACACCCATTTGTAAACATACAAACATGTAAACATGTCGTAATTTCTAAGCAAGATAATCTGACTAAGAAAAGACCCTAAAAGAATATCTATTAATTTACATTTATAATCAAAAAAAGATGAACGGCAAAAATATATACATAAAATATTTAAAAAAAAATGCCATAATCACTAGTTATTGTGAAGGAGCGTATTTACAATTGTGAGACTGCATCCTCACATCTATGACACAACTTGTCTTCTTCTTCAGCAGTATATTGCCAGCATCTAGGACACTTGTGGTGTTGGGTTGGAATTGTTTCGGCACGAACTTCAACTCCATCAATAGTGCTACTAGATTCGTAGACCCAGGCACCATTGGATGAGCTTTCAGTAGGATTGATATTTACCTGAGAGCAAATCAGCAACTCGGCCAAATATGGTTCTATAAATTAAAAGTTAGTAATAGGGCAAGCAAGATAAAATAATGGGCAAGTGCATAATCTCTTATAGACTTGCATAGCAAAAATATCAAGTTAAACACATACCATATTTCTTTAAAAGTTCTGCAATTTCATTGCCTTCTTTGAAATGCAAGTTGACATCACAACTCAATGAGCTGGTCATAGATCTGTTTGAGAAAAAGAATTTGTTAGTAAAAAATAAGTTGTCAAACAAAATAACTTTAAGACTTACTTTGCGACACGAGCGGATTCCATAGCCTGGTTGACAATCTTGATAACACCTTCAATTTTTGAAAATTCCTTTGCAATTTCTTCGTTTTCATAAACTTCAGGCAATTCATACCATCCAGCTTTAAAAGGACTATCTAAACCATTTTGGATATGAGGAGAGCTATGATCCCAAGCTTCTTGTGTCAACAATGGGGTGATTGGAGAAAGTACTGACATATAAACCTTTAAGATTTCGTTCAAAACAAAAAGAGCAGCCTGTCTATCTACTGACTTTTCAGGAGCAGCATATAAACGATCCTTGATAATGTCAAAATAGAATGCAGACAACTCAGTACTTGTGTGGTAATTGACTGTTTGCATGACTCTGTTAAAGGCAAAAGATTCATAATGCTCCTTAGCTGTGTCAGCCATCTTTTTCAACAAGTGAAGAATGTACAAGTCTACAGGATGGAATTTCTTTGGATCAAAATCACCAAATTCCTTTGGATTGTAACTTGACAAGTTGCCCAACAAGAAACGGAGAGTGAAACGCAACTTTTTCAAGTTTTCAGCAGTGTTTTTCAAAATGGTAGGACCAACAGAGACATCCTTGGTATAGTCAGAAGAGGCAACCCATAATCGGAGACCATCGACACCAAGAGGTAGCCATTGTCCCTTTTTACCCTTCATAACGGTTTCAGGTGAAATCGTATTGCCTAAAGATTTAGACATTTTTTGTCCCTTTTCATCTAAGGTAAAACCGTGTGTGATAATATTTCTGAATGGAGCCTTGGCCTTTTTGGAAACAGACATCTTTGTTAACAACGAGGATTGGAACCAACCTCTGTGTTGGTCGGAACCTTCCAGGTAGTAGTCAGCAAGGTATTTGCCATCCTTTTCACGGTTTTCAAGCATGGTCCAACTGGTACCACTATCAAACCAGACATCCATAGTGTCTTTGCCCTTAAAGTATTTAGCTCCCTTACCTTGGAATTCTTTGGTTTTTGGAAGCCATCTTTGAACATTGTCTTCCTCCTCAAACCATGCGTTTGTTCCGAATTCTGCAATCTTAGAGATGATATGATCCATAGTAGCAACATCAGTTAAAGGCTCACCAGTTTCTTTGTTGTAGATGGCTGGAATTGGGACACCCCAAACTCTTTGTCTAGAAATGCACCATTCGGATCTAGATTCTGTGAATGCTTCTAATCTGTTTCTTCCGTTTGATGGATGGAAGTGGACCTTTTGAAGAGATTTGATGGCATTTTTCTTTACTGCATCAACATCGGCAAACCATTGAGGTGTTGATCTGATAATAATAGGCAACTTGGATCTCCAATCATATGGGTATTTGTGAATATATTTACGGTTGATTGAGACAAGGGCGTTGTTGTTTTCTAAAATTTTGATTACTTCCTTTTGACCTTTGTTCAAGACAAATAACCCAGAGATTTGCTCTAATTCTTCTGGAACATCTTTGGTATACTTTCCCTCATCATCTACTGGGGAATATGAATCGATTTTGTGTTTGCTGCAGAGTTGATAATCATCAAAACCGTGGCCAGGAGCAGTATGAACTAAACCTGTACCAGCTGTTGAGGTAACATACTCAGCTGCCAAAATGGGTTGATCCTTGGCAGTCATAAAGTTCAAAAGAGGGTTCTTGTATGTGGATGAAGTCAAAACCTTACCACGGAAACTCTTGATTGATTCAACAATTTCGTATTCCTCACCAAGTTCTTCGAGTCTAGCTTCGGCAACAATCAAATAACCGTGCTTCTTGTGTTTTACAACAACATAATGCAAATCTGGGTTTACGGCAATTGCTCTATTAGCAACAAGGGTCCACGGAGTGGTTGTCCAAATAAGAGCATGTAAAGTTTTATTAGAGGGTATTTGGCCGTTAAGGATCTTCTTAAGTCTGTCGTCAATATAGTAAAGTGGGAATTTAACATAAACAGCTGTACTCTTGTGGCTATCATTATATTCTAGTTCAGCTTCAGCAAGAGCAGTTCGAGTTTCAGTGCCCCAATAAACGGGCTTGATTTTTCGCGAGATATAGCCTCTGTGGAGCATTTCCTTAAAAACGTTAAGTTGTCTAACTTCGTAATCTGGGTCTAAGGTTCTATAACTGTTGTCCCAGTCACCCATAACACCGAAACTTTTAAAAGATTTTTTCTGGTCATCAATAGCTTGTAGAGCATGTTGTCGTGCGATCGTGCGAATTTCTGTTGGAGAAAGAACAGTAGAGACATCTGTTTTGGCCTTTTCAGAAAGGGTTTGTAAAGCCTTGAGCTCGATAGGAAGACCATGACAATCCCAGCCTGGAATATATTCGACTTTCTTTCCTTTCATTAGCTCAAATCTGTTGATTATATCTTTGAGAATTTTGTTCATTGCATGTCCCAAATGAAGTTTTGCATTTGCATATGGGGGACCATCATGAAAGACTGATTTTTCTTGAAATTTATCAGATTTATACTAGTTGATAAAAATTAGAATTAAATACATTTATGAAAAAATTGGTGTATATACATACCTGCCATTGATACAGATCATCACTAGATCGTTTTATTAATTTCTGAATGGTTTCCTGACTACCAGATCGATTAGGAAAGTCAGTTTTAGGTAAGATCACAGTATCTGAAAATCCATGGGATGAAGGCTTTTTAGAGTCGTCTGGTTTTTGAGCAGTAGCATACAGCCTAATAACTCCTGAATTGAAACATGAGTTCAGTTGAGATTTCAAAACAAGGGTACGCTTTCCCACAGAAGCCCGGATCATTGTTGCTTATTTTCTGTCTGAATCGTTGTTCAACTATCTACAGTTGAATATGTATGATCAGTTGGTGGAAGTGAGACCCAATCACAAAATCAGGAAATATTTTTCGTTTTTCGTTTTTTAAGTGTTGTGAAAAAAAATTTTATCACCACCAAAAATTTTCACCATTTTGACTGAACAAAATCTTAAAAGAATAGGATTCCTCTTGAAGCATTTTGTACAGACTGACATCCCATTTTTTTTCAACATATATACACATATACAGTAAAAATGCTTTCAAGATACTCTACTAGACTCTTGCTTTCTAAGAGAATAGCATCAAGCATTGTTGCCGCTACACGAACTGCTGCTATTCCAGCAGCCAGCTATGCTAGATTACAGTTCATGAGCACAGCATCAATAGAACAACAACCAGCAGCTAATCCAGTTCCAGTCAGAAACACTGTCAAGCCCATCGACTCAAGAAAAACTACACTTATTGACATCTATTCACACACATTAAAGACATCCCCAGTCATTTTAATTCTCCACCACAATAATCTTTTAAGTGCCGAAGATCAACAACTTCGAGCCCAGATCAAGAAGGCTGGTGGTGAATTACAAGTTATCCGCCCAAGACTTTTCAAGGTTGCTCTCCGTGGACAACATCACGAAGATCCTGCCAGTAAAGAAGCTGCAAAGTTGTTCCGAAACAAAAAGTCAGATGTTTTCCCACTTCTTTCCGGTCCAACAGCCATTGTATCATTTAAAGAGCTTGATCCAAAGGCTGTAGCTGGTGTAGTTAGGATTGTCGACAAGTCTAGTGGTAGTTTGGCATTAATGGGAGCTATTATTGACGAAAAGGTACAATCTATTGCTGATGTTGCCGTATTCAAGACTCTTCCAACATTGGCAGAAGTCAGATCTCAACTTGTTGGTGTTTTGACCGTTGTTGGCGGTGCCGGTCTTGTACAAACTCTTGAAGCTTCTAGCAAGGTTCTTTATTTGACCATGGAAGAACGACGAAAGCAATTAGATCCTGCTGAACAAGCTAAGAATGAAGATGAAAACGGATCTTCAGAAGAAAAGAAGGAATAATTAATTCACTTGATTCAACTAGCTAAAAACTAATAAAACAACAAAAATATCAAACTGTATATATTATATTGTATATTTAACTAGAAAAACAAAAGCAAGGTACAATAATCTATTCTTTATTTTTTTTCAATAAATACATGTTCTCATATATCATTAGGGGGAATTCCATTGGATTTATCTGGAAATAAGCACGGTTGAGTTAATCTCTATATTTTGTATTCATTAAAACTCAATGTTTCTGAAGCATTTTACTTATAGGCTGTGCTTGGTTGATAAAACTATTTAGTGAAAGATCTAATTTTATTAAATCAGTCTTAAAATTATCGGCCTCGGTTTTAAGTTCGTTCTTGCGCTCTAGCAATTTACCTTTGATAACAAATAAATGCAATCTTCTGTCCTGTTCATCCTTTAATCTAGCAAGCATGAGCTCGTGATCTGAGAGGGCTTTTGTCTCTTCATTGTCATTGTTAGTTGCATTTGAAGGCGAGCTAAATTCGGGGTGATCAGCGTAGAACCGTTCGATTGGAACCATGTCGAGTTGCTGGTGCTTGGTGGGGAAGTCTCTACATCTGTCAATTTCATTTTTTAAATGCTTATGCTGGTAAAAGATGTTTTGAATGTCGAGTTGGATCTGGTCGACGCGGTCTTTCTCAGAAATTGTCTGGTTTTTGATTTCGTTTATTGATTCTTGAGACTGTCGGTTGAGGTCTCGTAATATCACAAGATCTGTATCTACTTGCTTTCCTAGTTTCGCCAGCTGTTTTTGAGTTTCGGAACCATATGGTATTACCGGTTTTGTATTTTGGGTGTTATCATCGCCATCTTTCATCTCCGTGTCTTCATCTTTTTCTGTGGTATTTTCTTCTATCGGTATGGGTTCATTTGAAATATGTGCTTCTAGCGTGTCAAGAATCGACAGGCAGTCCGTTTTAAACTTGTATAGCTGGTCTTGTGTTTTTAGAAATATATCGTCTTGTATTATTGATTGCTCCATGATGGCTTCTTGTGCTATTTTTGAATTGTTTGATGATTAGTTTTTATAGTTAATCTGCTAATTTAACATGAAAGTGCTGGTGAAAACGGTTTTCTAAATCACTACTACTAATTGGGCTTGGACTCAAATTTGGGTATCAAATGTACATATGTGTTCTCATAGTTACTCTAAGTAGTTAAATGCCTTGTTCCCTACAACATTATGGAGTATTTATAGATGTTGAGAGCGAAAGAATGGTAATCTTTTGTTTACAATTGTGTATTTATTTTAAGCAATGAATATCTACTGAAAATTACTAATTTTGAATTTAGAATAGAACTGCTTTATCCAAAGTTGTTCTTATTATCATTTTCTATTTCAAGATATTGATGAGAAAAAAAAACTTAATTAACTATAGTTTAACTAAACAAGTAAAAAACCCAAAGGATGGTTTACCGTGCTATATTTCCTTTATAAAGATGGAATTATGGGACGATCTACATAAGTTTAATTCTAGACGTCAAAATTATTGAAGTGGTAACATAAAAAATTAACAAACAACGAACGAAAAAAAAATATAATAATAATGAATAATATATAAATAAATAAATAAATAGGATTAAAGCTATAGGAGGTAGGAAGGGTATAAAAAAAATCATTATATCATCAAATGTAAAAGGATTAAAACAGTACAACATCAAAGCAAATATTTAGTCCATCATTGATCAATATTTATATGTGACGAACTTGATGATAGAGAAAAAAACAATTTAATCTGCAAAGAAAACCATGAAAAATTGTTTCCTTCTCACGTAATCTATATGACATTGTTATTGTTTTGTTTGTACTTTGCATTATTATCTGAAGATCTTTGTGAATCAAATGACGTTCTCACAACTAAAATACCGGTATATCTATCGTCATCACCGTTTGGTGCCTGCTGTTGATTAGGATGTTGTTGCATGGCTGAAGATGGAGGTCTACTTTGTAATTGTATATCTGACAGAGATCTGTCATTTGCATAAGGCTTGTAGCTTGAAAGTGCTTGCTTCTGTAAGGCGGTAAGATTAGAATTTGTTGAGAAATCTATTTCTTCGGACTCGGACTCAGATTCTGAATCTTCTTCTATTTCATCAATTTCATCATCAAATTCATCTTCCATAGGATCAGATGAACCGCTTACTATGCTTTGATGTGAAAGATATTGAGTGTGAGCCTTGTTATGAAGGTTTCGGAGATCAGTTCCACTAAAGTCTTTTTCGTTCATCTTTTTAACGGAAGAGTGTCTGCCTGGAAACTCCATCACGGGGCCAGTATAAGAGCCATTGTTCAAAAGCATCACATCGTCGTCTTCATCCATATTATTTCGTTTTTCGATATTTCCATCCATGTGGGTCTCATTATTTTGGTTGGGATATGTGTTGAGCGAGATAGATGTGTCAAACTTTGCATCATTTCCAGTTAATCGAGGATCATAATTTCCCCTTTCAATATCGTCGTCATCGTCATTACCGAACCCAGAGTCATTTCCTTTAATACGTTTAATCTTGCTCTTGACTTTAGTCTTGAGGAAAACTCTAAACGATGGTAAGCAAGCGACGACGATAGCTGTACCACATTCAATTGCAGTGAAGATAGCGGCAATAGCAATAGCAGTTGAGACCGCAATTGTGACTGTTCTGACGAGGAAAACAATAATAGTAATTGCACCAAGAGAGAAGACTGCGATTAAACCGTAACGTTGCTTGGCTGGAATAGTAGTCAATTTTGGTACGAGGGGGAAAGGCAAAAGGAAAACCATAATATCGGTAATAAAGTTGCAAATGGAAGAGATGACAAAAGGCAAGACAGAAGTGGATGAATAGCAGACATCAACTTTTGACAAGCTCCAATTCTTTCTAATTGGGTTGCACAAGAAGATGTTCAGCAATAAGACCAATAAAAGGGTCACAATAAGAATTACAGTGGTTGAATGAAGAAGCATTCTGTGTCTGGTATTTTTAGGAATAATTCTGTAGAAAAAGCCAATAATGGTGAATTTGACTAACCAAACACAAAGATAGTAAGGAATAGAAGAAGCATATATAATTTTAAGAACCTTCACTTTGACTTCTTCACCTCCAACAACATAACGAGTAATGTCGTCGTCAAGATAAGAAATACCATTATTCATAAAACCGTGAGTAATTGTATATGTATCTAGAGAGATCCAGAGAAAAAATAAAGCTTGAGCTATAATCAGGAAAGCATCTTCTATTTGCAAGCCTACTTTTGTAATAGCTGTCTTTACCCATATTCTCAACAAGACAAAGGTTAAACCGATACAGCAAAACAGCCATTCGACAACCTAAATAAATAGAAAAAAGAGAAAAAAAATTGTTAAAAAAAGAATTCTTTTCACTTTTTGTATTACAGTGAGTTAAAATACATACCAATGTTCCTACTGGGTAGGAATCTGCCATTTTATAATTTTGATTTGTTGAATACTATATAAAGTTGAAGAAAAAGTAAACGAAAAGTCGAATAAAAAAGATTGAACCTTTTTTCCCTTATTTTTTTGTACTGTTATATTTTGATAAAAGAGTGCTGTATGATCTAAGGACAAAGAGAGCTGACAATTAGAAATGTCGAACAAAGATCATAATACAACTGTCGATATATACAAATAGTAGTTTTAAAGAGTAGTATTTTTATAACTGATAATTTAAGAAAGAAAATTAGCCCGGATTCATGGATGCTTTTATATTCTGGAAATATGCAAAGTTAGATATAGAAGAGAGTTATCGTGATGGAAGAAGTGGAGAATAACTTAGTCCATTTGTGGTAAATGTCAAATTAAAGGTCTATGCACCAGAAGACTAGTGGTAATGATGCATCGAACACTATGGAGTTGGGCACATACTCCATTTACTAAGAAATATCTGGATATATATAACCAAACTACTAAAAATGCCAATAATGGGGTTCATTGTGAAATTAAAAAATGATGAAGGAAAAAAAAATCTATTATGATTATTACTATTTCTCTTTTGTTTGTTTTATTATTATATTTATTTTATTTTATTTTATTTTTTTTCAGTCACTCAACTAGCCTTTGATTACTTCATGACAAAGTAAACCATTTTTAGTAGTTCAGAAGGTAATGGACAGACTAGTAACTCAGCCAAGTTTGAACTTTGAAAATTCTAATTTAACGCTCATATAAAAAGTTATCCTCTATAAGTTTCCATAGATAAAGTAATTATTTCAACGGAAACGTTATAACTTGTTTAATAAATTTGAAGGCTTTATAAAATAAAATAACATAAAAATAAAAAATAAAAAAAGGGATATGGGTCCGGTTGTTTTTTTTTTTTTTTTTTTCTTTTTTATATATATATATAAAGGGACTTTATATCCTGGAGTACAAACGACCAAAATAGAAGAATAATCTTTTTTTTTTTTTTCCATGGATTTCATTTCATAATCTAAGCTTCTTTTTCTAAAATGTTGCTGCTTAGATGCGTGTAATTAATAGCTATTATAGAATTTTAAGTCGTAGAGATCCATGAATCTTTGATATTTGGACCCATAATTTAATTTATCAAAAAATTTTTTTCTCTTGCTTCTTTTAATGACCTGCAAAATATTATCTAAATTAAACTGGCCTAATTAGATTTGGAATTATTCTATAATTATTAATATCGCATTATTATTATTATAATCATTTATCTCATTTTACAGCTATTTTCTTTTTTTATATATATATTGTTCTTTGCTTATTCAACAAAAAGCTTACCTTTTGAACTGGCATTTCAAATATCAGACAATATTGGTTGATACTTGTTGATATATGGAAAAATCCTTCAAGACTTAAACATTGTCCTTAAATGTTGTAATACCCATTGTAACATTTTTCTGTCATGCCCTGTATAAACCTTCTTTCTGTCAAAACTTAAAAAAATTGAACAGGCTCTTCATAAATGAAAAAAATTTTGTACTTTAATTTTCAATCGCGAAAAATATAAAAACGCATTTCAAACAACAGCAGTCTAAATTAAAAATGAGTGACGACGAACCTCTAACGTAAGCATATGATTATGAACATATTCCGTCTAGACTCCAGCTAACAATATCTTTGTAGACTTTCTGCCTCCACCTTGGCAGCACTCATGGAGTTTCAAAATGAGCAAAAAGATCGAGAAGAAAAGTTTCAGAAATTATACAACCAAGCAGAAGACGAATTCGACAATCAACAAGAAAAGGACTCTGATGGGAATATTATACAAAAAGACATTGAGGACTTCCAAGAAGACTGGAACCTTAGTCAGTTTTGGTATAGCAAAGAAACAGCTACACTATTGGCACGAGAAGCATTACGAGCAATTGGAGTCAACACCCAAGAACAAACCAATGAAAAGTATACTATTGATTACAATGGTTCAAAGAAACTTGCCATTATTTCAGCACCCTCAGTTTACTCTGCTCTACTTGCGCTATTAAAACCATGCATAAATGCGAAAGATATCCTTCAAAATGTTTATTTATTAGAGTTTGATTCAAGATTTCGTCTCTTAACTCACGTACCTGCCAACTTTATTCATTACGATTATAACAAACCTTTAAACATCCCAAAATCTCTTAAGGGACAATTCGATGCTGTTGTTGTTGATCCTCCATTCTTATCCGAAGAATGCCACACCAAAACAGCCTTAACAGCACGGTTTTTTTTGAAAGATCCATTAAAAGCAGGTGAAAAAACAGAGTCCAAGGTTATTGTTTGTACTGGTGAAAGAGTTTCTGAGGTCATTCAAAAAGTATACCCAGGAATTCACATTACAGATTACTTCCCAGAGCATGCAAACGGATTAAGTAACGAATTCCGTTGTTATTCAAACTTTGAATGTCCTAGTTGGAAATTTTCAAGCTGATTTTTTTTATATAGGCTTTTTTTAGATTATAGTTATTTTTTATGTATACAGACTTAATTTAGCCGTTTTAAAATTATACTTTTTGTTTCCTGTTATTTTCAGTGTCAACTAGCCAAATTTCCACTTTTTGTGTTCTACCATTACTACGCACCCCATCAAAAACATCAAATATATTTTTTTTCCCCTTTACATCATTCTTTTTCTTGCACACCATCGCCACAACATCACAACTATTATATATGAAAATAAAGATACCGCACATACTGTGGACGCCCAAAGTCAAGCGGCGTCCGTTTCATATTGGCATTAAATGGCAACTCTCGTTATTGGCATGCTTTTCTGCTCTCTTTGCTCTAGGTGTTCTGGCTGTTACTACGGTATGATATCATCGATTTTTTTTTTTTTTTTTTTTTTTTGCATTTTCAAAGCCTTTTTTTACTTATCTAGATTCCAAATGTATCTGATTAGACATTAGACATTATATATATATATACTAATATCTATTTTATTTTTTATCAATAGTCGGTATTAAACCATTCGACAGTTCTTGAGCTGCGATCTGACCGACTTCAAGTAGTCGCACAACTCAAGGCTGCTCAAGTATCACAAGTTTTATCTTTATTGCTCGGAGATGTCTTTATGTTTAGTTCTCGAAACTTCGTTCGTCAACTTATCACGAATTACTATCTTTCAGGCGAGAAGTTAGAGGAACAAACTGCTCTAGACTTTCAAATGATACTACAAGCCACAGACAACTCTGTTGCCGGCGCAATATATTCATACGACTGTACTAATATTGTTTATAAAACAAACAACGAAACTCTTCCGGGAAATGTCACGCTTCCGCAAAATCTTTTCCCTTTGGAAAATACAGTAGCAAACTCCACCATTTATAACGTTTTGATGAGTGGAGAGCAAATTATCAGAGGCCCTTCAGTTGTAGACGGCACTTCATATCTCTCCATCACCGTTCTGTTTGGCCTTCAAAATGCAGGAGCTTATGGTATTCCCAGCTTTGGATTTCTTACGATGGTTACAAAGGGAAGCTCTCTCTTGAATGTGGTTAGAACAAACGACCTCACTGATGGTAGCCATATGCTACTCATTAAGCTCAACACAAACTCGACGCGGTCTAGCTCTTTACAAAATATAGAAGAAAACAGAGATCCAACTGTCACTTTCAATGTACTAAACTTCATTTGCAGCGGTGAATGCAGAAACACATCTTTTCCTTTGCGGCCAGGAACTCCAGAATATCTAGCACTAGTAAACCGTACCTCAGGAGCCAGAATAAACTATGACTTTTATGGAAATGGTTATGCTTTATCTGCTGGGTATGCCCCAGTTTCGACATTCTCTCAGATTTGGGCTGTAATTGTTATGCAACCTCATTCGTATGTTTATGGCCCAATAAGAACAATACAGAATATTTCTATTACTGCCGTCTTTTCCATTGGTGCCGGTGTTTGTATTGTGACTCTTCTGCTTTCAGGCTGGGTTCTACGACCAATTACTAGACTTCAAGAAGCAACTGAACAGTCGTACAGAGATACATCAAAATCGAAAAGCATTTGGCACCTCTTTAAGAATTTACTCTTCAAATCGACGCCGAAAAAAAGTAAACCAAATGAAGACCAAGGGCCTCATGACTCTTACAACGAAAACAACGGCCAATTAACGAGGTTCAATGAGAGTGGCTTTGAGAGGTACAACATTCCAATGGCTTCTCTAACAAGGGAAAGATTAGGTCATTTTCAAGATGAAAAATCTGAGTTTAGGCTACCTGATCAAGTAGTCACTCGAAAATATATCAAAGATGAACTTACAGAACTCACAGAAACATTCAACGAAATGACGAAAGAATTACGAAAACAATATTCTAAGCTAGAAGACCGCGTTCAGCAGCGTTCTAAAGAAATCAAATCAGCCAAACTTTTAGCTGAAACTGCAAATGAAGCCAAATCCTTATTTATTGCAAACATCACACACGAATTACGAACACCTCTCAACGGAATTTTGGGCATGGCAGCAGTTGCAATGGAAGATGATGATCCTCAAAGTATTAAGGATTCATTAAAGGTTATCTTTAAATCTGGTGAACTGTTGCTACGATTACTAACAGATTTGCTCAGTTTCTCTCGAAGTGAAGTCGATAACATGAAGCTTGAAATTAAGGGATTTTCTATTTCTGAAGTAATAAGTCAACTTCATGCAATTTTTGATGAAAATAGTAAAACAGCCAAAATTAATTTTTCAATTATTCTTACAGACGAATGGCTCACATCATATGAGCTTTATGGGGATATTAATAGAATTTTGCAAGTCGTCATCAATTTAGTATCAAACAGTTTGAAGTTCACTCCTCCTGGTGGCTTTGTCAAGGTTATTATATCTTCGGACTTTGTGAAAAATGTACAGTATAACGATGATGCCTCTATAGACGACTCAAACAAAAACAAGAATAATGCATATGAAACAAGATTGACGAGAAACTCACGAATTGAAGAGGTTGATGAAGAAGCCGAAGAAGAAGAAGAAGAAAAAAAGTCACAACAAGAAAAAGATGACGGCAGTATAGATCAGCAGTCAGATTCACAAAACAAGGCATCCGAAGCAAATGATAGTCTCGAGAAAGTTGAGACAAACAAAGATACTAAGGATCAAGAAGACATGTTAGATGATACTGGAACTTCAATTGTTTCATTTCGTGTTTGTGATAGTGGTACAGGTATTCCACCCCATTTACAGGCTCGTGTTTTTGAACCGTTTGTTCAAGGAGATATTGGGGCCCGAGAAACTAGAAGTGGTGCTGGCTTAGGCCTCTCAATCTGCAAACATTTGGCCACGCTTATGGATGGAACAATAAACTTACAGTCAGAAGTAGGCCGTGGATCTTGTTTCACCTTTTTAGTACCTCTACGATGCACGCTAGAAACACTCAAGGGAGATAACGATGACTCTAGTACCAGTAGTAGTAGTGACAGTGATTCTGAGCATTATCTAGAGTTAAAGAGTGAGGGATTGCAAAAATTATCAATAGAATCTACAATTATTGAGCATTCTGCACAACCCACTTCCCGCAAAGAAACTGGGCCTTTATCTAATCAAGACATTAATCATCACCAGCGATCAAAATCTTCTCATAGTAATCACAGCACTGGAAGCCATGTTTGGACCAAAGTTAAAAGCATGATTTTAGAGCCAGACTTTTCTAAATCAAATCAAAATTCTTCTAAATCTGACAGTTTGACATCGAATGATCCTTCTAATAGTTTTAGCACAATAGGATCAGTAGCTTCAACTAATACTTCTAACCAAACATCATACTCGTCTTTCAACAAAAACGAGCAATCAAACAGTGGTAGCGTATTTTCCAATTATACCAGAAGAAGAGCGCTACCTCAACTGTCTATTGATATTAGAAATTCTAACCACGCACATTATAACAAAACAGCATCTACTACTTCCACCACTACCAATTCTGGTACTGTATCGTCGAATTCTGAAACTGGAATTAACAATCCGACCACACAAAAAGATAACAAGAGCGGATCTTCCACGCCTCATTCAAATAATAACCCATTTTTTTTTGGAATTACACCCTCGAAATCTAAATCAGGAAGCACAGGGACGAATGCAAAGGAGCAAAACTCCCAATCTGGAACCTCAAGGAAATCCTCGTCAGGACCGCAAACCCAAGGAGGAAATGCTACACAAAAATCAAGTGATTCACCTTTGCATCCATCATCCGTTAACTCAGACCCTAATAATTTATCTAAATCAGAATCTGATGACAAGGCTAACATCCCCAAATCATCTGATATTGCTCCTGAGCATTTAGAACACAAGGGTTCTGACAAAGAAATAAAAGCTAAATGTCCAACTACAAATACAGGTAATAATGCTTCCACAGCTGGAATATGTTCAAGCTCCTTCAAAATTGATGGAAATGGCCATAGCGCTAGCACCACCAGCATTAGTGGAACAGTATCCGCTTCTTCTAAAAAGACTGTTTTGGATCCCAAAATCTGTGACGATTTATGTATTCTTGTTGCTGAAGATAACCGTGTAAATCAAGAAGTCATGATTAAAATGTTGCATCTTGAAGGCATTCGCAATGTCCAAGTAGCCAACGACGGAATAGAGGCTGTCAAGGCCGTAAAACGGTCGCAAGAATTACCAGAACAACAGGGTCACCGAGTCTCATCATCAACAAGTTCGATATCTACAACCACAGGTGATACTAAAGAAAAGCCCAATAGTACGGGCTCCACCATTTCTCATGATTCTCTTGCATTTGATTCTTCCATCACAACAACCATGGCACCACCACCACCTATCATTATTCCACGCTCAAATACAGGCAAAAGTAGCCGAACTTCGGGACAAAGCTGGCTTGGCAACAAATTTGTTAGTCCACCAGGGAAACACTTTGATATCATTTTTATGGACATCCAAATGCCCAACCTTGATGGTATTCAAGCCACCAAACAAATCCGACAAGATCTCAATTACAAGGGGCCCATAATTGCGGTCTCGGCTTTCACAGACAAGTCTAATGTTGATAAGTGTTTGCAAGCAGGTATTGATGATTTCTTGGGAAAGCCTTTAAGAAGGCCCAAGTTACATGCATTACTTATTGAATTGGTTGAAAAACGGAAAGAAAAGAAATAGAAATTTATTTAATTTTTTTTTTTTTTCCATCAAAGTGTTTTATTTTTTAACTAGATGATTATTTTTCTTTGAGCATTCAATATGATTTATTATCATATATTTTTATTTGCTAGTAATTATTCCATGCTGTTTTTTTTATTCTTTTTATTATCTTATTGAAAATTTTTATGTATATTACTACTACTACTACTATATTTATAAGTCTCTCTATTTGTAATAATAGATTCTTTGTTAAAACCTATTGCTTCTTTAAATAAATATCTAATATCCGCATACTAAAAAAAGAAGTATTAATATATTACTACTATAGCTCGTGATCAATTCTCAATTTGGGTTTAGTTGTTTTTTTTTTTTTTTTTCCCCAAAAAATTAAACCCTTTTGCCGTTAGGACTTTTCATTTTATACAAGATACGAAATTTTTTTTTTGCTCTTGGAATATAATCATATTGAATGAAAAGAAAGAAAAATCATTTCATTTTTTTGGTATTGTTAAAAATAAGTGGGTATTCAGATCGAAATACTACCGTCTCGGTTCAACACTAGCTTATCAACTTATGAGTGGTACTGGCACATGCTAGGCTAGCTATTAATTTATGAGCAATCATGATAATAATGCAACTTCGTTGATGTTGATGTAGTATCTAGTATATAGTATACATATATATTTAGATCTATTTATCAAATTATCAAAATGAACGTTTTAATCGACATGAAAAACTACGGATCTAGATACACTCGAAAATAAAAACATATCTAGTATAATTAAAAATTACGATTATTATTAATTACGGCAACGTGTACATATAGAGAGATTAGATAATTAGAAAAATGCATTAGAATAATAAGAAAAGGAAAAAAAAAAGATGTGGGACAAAGATTATTATATATCTACTAATCAGTAGCAGTAAAGTTTTCTAATGTGATTGAAGAGTCGTCACACATTGATCGGAAAATTCCACCCTTTTGATACAAGTTTAATGGCGTATCAAACTCGGCAACTTCACCTTGGTCCATAACCAGAATCTTGTCATAATTAAGAATAGTTCTCAAACGATGAGCAATGCAAAGAATTGTGCAGTCCTTGAACTCCGAAACAATGGTAGATTGGATTCTGGAGTCGGTCTGGAAATCCACGTTAGATGTGGCTTCGTCAAGAATCAAGATCTTAGAGTCACGGACAAGTGCTGTGGCAAGAGCCAGAAGTTGTCGTTCACCAAGACTAAAGTTTGTGCCTTCGTCATCGACAGATCGGTCCAAATGAAACTTGGGCATGCTGGCGTCGCCATTCTTCAACAACTCAAGGGTAGATATTCCACGAGCTTCGAGTTCAAAAACACGATTGAGCTCGGCTTGGGTGACAAGCCAGGCACGACGAAGTGCATCCCAAAGCTCTTCATCACTATAGGTACCGAATGGATCAATATTAGATCGTATTGTCCCCTTGAATAAAATAGAATCTTGAGGAATAATAGAAAGTTTGGATCTTAACTGGTGGAGACCCAATGTCGAAATGTCAATGCCATCTATAAAGATTTTACCCGATTTCAATTCAACAAGACGATAAATAGCTGTCATGATGGTACTCTTTCCAGCACCAGTACGACCGCAGATACCAATCTTTTGACTGCCTTCAACTTGGATTGTAAGGTCTTTGAGAGCGGGATCAAGTTCAGGACGGTACGCCATGGTAGCATGATCAAACTCTATTCTTCCACTATCAGGCCAGTTTGCTGGAGGAGCAGTTTCTGGTTTATCATACTGTGCTTCTTGAGGAAGGTTGTAAGCGTAGTGATGAAGACGTTCCACAGCATTCATATTGTTTTCAGCAAGAGCCATTTCACGAACAATCATCGACATCATGGGCATGATTTGCAAGATACCAGAAACAATAAGACCGACAGATGATGGATTGATATTAAATTGCTTTGTGACACATAATAATGTGGTAATAATAGTAGATATGAATCCGATACCATCCAAGCGAACAGTGAGCCAACGTTGACTGGCAAGATTAAAAAAGTATGCTGAATTCATAACATTTAGTTGGGTTTGCATGGTATCAATAAATTTATCTTCATCGTTGTAGCCTTGAATAACATTAGCTCCAGCCAGGGACTCACCGAAATGGGCAAAGACTTTTGATCTGGCAACGGAGTCCAAACGCTTCGCTTCTCGAGCAGAAGATCTATAAAAAGATGAGATCTGAACAAAAAGGAAACCAAGAACGAAAAACGGAATAAGGAACCAAGGGATATAACACATTACCATGATATAAGTAGCGATTGATAAACTTAAAGAATAAATAAACAAACGAACCTGTTCACTCAGTTCATTATCAATGGTGTTAATATCATGCGTAAATCTGTTTAGAATTCTACCAAGAGGTGAAGAGTCAAAGAAAGACATTGGTGCATGCAAAATGGAGTCAGTAGCAAAATTGTGTAATCGTTCAGAGGTTTTGTTACCCACAGCAGTCATAGTAATAGAGTAAAGAAAGATAAAAATAGCAGTACAGAATGTCAACAAGACAAAAATACCAATATAAAATCCTTCTTCGCGTCCTTTAAATCTGTTGGAAGTCCAAAAAGAAAGCCAAATACTGGTAAATACTTGACTAAAATTACTGACAAGAATCAATAATAAAAATACAGGGATAAGGAACCAACCCATACCAAGAGAACCATGACGAACAAAGTTTTTGTAAACTTCAATGTTGATACCATCAGATTCCTGGTCTTCTTTAGACATCAAAGCACCAGTAGCAGTATTTTTGCTTTCTGGGCCTTTTGCCGTTTTTGACTTTTTGATTGCAAGCATGAGATCCCCCTCTTCATCAGCAGTCTTTAATGTACTATCTTCATCTTCAGAATTGCCGTTGAATCTCATCAAATTGTCAAAGGCTGGAACTGTTGCTCGAAGCTCTTCTTCTGTACCAATATAGCTCTTACCAGTACCATCGACAAAAATAACTCTGTCAGCATACTCAATCATGGCAAGTTGATGAGTTGCCAAAACTCTGGTCTTGTGCTTGAGCAACCCCAAAAGGCAGTTGTCCATAATTTCTTTTCCGACATGGGCATCGACAGCACTTAAAACATCATCCAACAAGATATTATCCCGGTTGTTGTAAACGGCTCTAGCCAAACTAATACGTGCCTTTTGACCACCCGACAGAGTGATACCTCGTTCACCAACTTCCGTCATATCACCAGCAGGAAGAATTTGAAGATCTCTACTCAACGAGCAGCAAGTGATGACTTGGTTATACCAAGCTTCATCATATGGCCTACCAAAAATAATGTTGTCTCTTACTGTTGCATTTTGAACCCATGGTTGACTTGCGGGCAATGTAGATCCAGAAATTTCTACACGCCCAGATACTTTGTGCATACTACCAGCCATGGCAGATAACAAGGAACTCTTACCAGATCCAATTGGACCAGTGATGATTACAAATTCTCCTTTTCTAATAGCAAAATTTGTGTCAAATAATCCCGGAAAAATCTTGTGCTCTTCAGAAGAAGAGACTTCAGAAAGATCCTTTTCATTTTCACCATCAGTAAGTTCCTTTGTAGAGTTTTCAACTTGCTTTTCTTCCATCTTTGAATCTTTATCATTCTTTTTCAACTTTTTACTTGTTTTGGATTTTTTCTCTTTGACAGGCATTACATCTGCTTCTTCCCAAATAAAACCACCATCAGTTATTTTAATTGCGTATTCACTATCTTCCACATATTCAATATAGCTTTCTAGCTCTTCAGCTGACATAAAGGCTTCAATACGTTTCAAAGATTGATAAGCATCAATACTAGTAATAATGGAGATTGGTAACAAGATAAAGGGAATTCTCATGACGTTGAAAACAGAAAGTGAGGAAAAAACAGTTGCAGGATTTAAGGCACCACCTGTTTTTGAAAGGGTAATGAATGCAAATAAACCAGCAAATACAGGTATAGACTGAACAAGAGCGTTCAAAAAGTTTCTCCAACCAAGAACACTAAAGACCAATTTTAGTTCTCTTTTGCGAATATTTCGGATTCTTTCAGCATATGCTCTTTCCCAGGAATAGAATTTGATATTTTTGACAGCATTAAGAACTTCTCTCATCAAAGATACTCTCTCATCTGTTACTTTATGAGTTTTGCTTCGAAGATGAGAGAGATGCTTTCCTGTAAAAATGACGATAAAAAATGAAACAAAAAAGACAGCAAACCCCACAAGACCAGAGGCACCAATGTTGGTTAACACTACTGCGATAGAGATGCCTACCGATATTGGGAAGGTCCAGGAAAAATGGAAAAAATTGGTACTGAAATCAACACGATGTGTATCGATAGACATAATGTTTGTAATCTTACCATTGGGAAAATTAAGCCTCGCTTTTGGAGATAGCCTAAGATTCTTTTTGTAGATGGCGTTAATTAAAGTTGATCGTGCTTGAGCACCAGTCATCATAGCGTTGTAAAAGTGTATATTCGTGAGAAAGTTTGTAAGTAATAAAAGAAATGCAATGCCTATAGCATATCCGATGCCACGATTAGTTGATGCAGTATCACTGGCCATTGTTGATGCAATAAGACGACGGATAAGAAGTGGATTACATGTGGTCGCTATATCTCCTAAAATTTTGGCCAAAGCAGCGCCCCAGAATTCATACATAAATGTAGCATTAAGAGCTTTTAGAATAGTATTTTTGGGTAGTTTAAATGGATTGAGCTCTAGCTCTTTAGGATCCAATTGATCCTTATTTTTTTCCCTGTAATACTGTATACTTTTTTCAAACTTTTCTGTGAGATAATCGATCGACCGTGTCGTTCCCGAGGGGTTATACAAGTCATTCATTTCCAGAGTTCTGACATATCCGACCTAAGTGATAAAAAATTGGTTAGTTTTTTGTCGCCTTTAAATAAAAGAGTAAAATTGGCTCGATCCGTAGAAATACTTACCTTTAAAATTGGGCCAACCCATGTATATGTGTACTTAGAAAAGAAGTTAAGCTTGGGCTCTGGGTAGACACCTTGAGATTCAGGAACTGGCGGATTTTGCTTGAATAAGAATCTAAACAGTTTCTTTTTTCTCGGCGGGGTCAGGGAGAGATTCCTTTCTATGTCCTTTTCGGCAGGCTTTGTTTTTGGGTTGCTTGAATTCATAGTCAGTTGAGACATTTTCGGTAGTTTTTAGTTTCAACTCTATATCTCAAGAAGAATAGTTTGATAACACTACACTAGATATTACGATTGAAATGTATGTTTCGATAATGAAGCTGATGATGCTAGAAAGAAGCGTTTCGGCAAGCAGCAAATTGAAATTTCAAAAAAAAGTAAAAAAAAAAAAATAAATAAAAAACAACGGAATTGCCGACACTTATATACTAATCAATTTCTAGAATATTTTTATTGTATTTCAAATCAATTTACAAGCAAAATGTAAGCACTATTAAACAATATGGTCAGTAACTTGTTATCAACAGTGACATGAAGATAGTACTTACATAGATTCGGAGTCCGAATGACTCAGATATTCAACGATATACTTTTTCCAAGTATTGATGCTGACGTTGGTGTTGTTGAAAGTGCCTTATTTTCAAAATCGAGGAAAAAAAAATTTTGGTTGTGATGAATAGAATCGGAAATCCGATTTTTGCTTGCTTATAAAGCGGAGTTTCTCAAAAAAAAAAAACAATCAATTCAAATTTCATTGCTCAAATTACAAGGATATCTTGATAATTCGCCACTGAGGCTCGAAATCTTCCTATCCAATTTGAAAAACCTATGGCAGTAGAGTATCTACGGCATTGCTCATTTCCTTCTTTAATCAATTGAATTATAGATTTGCTACTATGGTATCAAAAATTAAAATTCTTCTCATACAAAAAAATATACCCTCCAGTCATTATTACAATATTAGTAATCCGTCCAACATCTGACTTCGAACTTTTCAAACTTTACTAGAACCAAGAGGCAAAAAAATAATAAACTATATATCTTACAAAAATCAGAAACAAAAAATGTTTTTAGGAAACTGAGACATAATGATGATGAAAACAAAGTAATATTAAGCCTAGGTAGAAGTTATATGATAATAATAGTCAAGAGCCGAAGGAGAGGTTTGATTGCTAGGCGATACCTAAAATAGCATGAATAAAAAAATTACATACTTAAAAGGCTATAAATTTTTTCATTCTTGTTGACTTTACTTCCTCAAAACTTGAATCTATCTACAATATTGTGTTATATAAACCCGGATAGTTAGAAAAATGTCTCGTGATATATCCTTGATTATCGATCTCAATGGCGAAACTTGCAAGGCAGTTTGCATGGATCAGGATAGAAAGCTTCATCAGGTCAAAACCCTCAGTGGAAGCTTGGAAATTCCCACTATTATATCGTTTGAAAAGAGAAAATGTTTAGTGGGAGAAAAAGCCATTAAAAACGCAGAGAAAAATCTCAGCAATACAATATTTTCTCTTGAACAGTATTTGAATAGTAATAAAGACCTTGATTTAAAATTTCCCCGATTTACTGATGCAGTTCAATATACTCTAATTAACTCTAAAATAAACTTCTCAATTACTAGAAACACTAAAAAAATGAGTGTGTATTTGGAAGAGGTGTTTTCTTATTTGATAGCTCATTTGATTGACTTAGCAAAGACTGCGACAGGAGCAAAGACAATCAGCAAAGTTGTTATATTGACTCAGTTTCATATAGACAAAAAAATAAGATGGCATGATATAGAGACTTATTGGCACGCTCAAGAAATACTTCGAACTATTGGCTTGGGTACAAAGTTGGAGGTGTTAACAATCGAAAAATCATTTTTGTACGAGCGAGAGTACATCAGATCAATTGCAAAAAAAAGTTCATGTGTTGTATTCAATTTTGAACACGAAGCATTTTCTGTAAATGATGCATTCAAATCAATGTCTGGTCATAAAAAATACCGAGAAAGATTTAGATCAAAAATTGGAGCTAGAGATTGTGAATCCCAACTCGTACAGTACCTCCTTGATAGTTTTACAGACTACTGGGGAAGCAGTGAAAATATGAAGAAAAACCATTTAGCAATGTACCAAATACGAGAAGCTTGCAGGAAAGCCATAGTGAAGCTTTCAAGTCAAGAGGAAACTATGATTAGTGTTTCAATAAAAAATAATGAGTTTTACACACTACCGATCGCCAAAAAAAAGTTTGAAGAGCTATGCCACCCAATATTTAAGAAAATAATTGACCTTCTTGAAGAAATATATCCCATCAACAATAATCAAATATATAAATCAGAAGTATTGGTGCTGATTGGTAATATGGTGGCATTTCCTTTATTGGAAGAAATGATTGTAAATTTTTTTCGAGGCAGATCTAAAGATATCCAAGTTCATAAAAGCAAATCCTCTGAAATCTTTGACCTTGCGTACCGTTACAAAGAGAACTGGGAAATGACAAAACTTTTCAACAGAACCCATGTCAAAATGTATGATCTATCTATTGGATATGGATCATGCTGGGGCTTCACTAATCTCTATTTTGATACACCATTTTTTACCATACCTGCTCAATTTTCAAAAACACTTCTCCGAAAAGCCGTTTCTTGCAACAAAGTTCATACAATCCATATCTATGAAGGGAACAGTGCCCTACAAGAGTTCAATAAGCATTTAATTAATCTCACGTTGCCTTATGTTTCCTTAAATTCCGACAAAAACTCATGTGCAATTTTGACTGTCAGACTCACTGAGTACGGGCAAATAGTACTTACTAATGCAGAAGCAAACAATCCTTACAACAGAATTAGTGTTTTCATGGAAAGCCAAAACAAGAGATACACCCCCAGTGAGATCCGAACTTTTATTTGGAATGCCGAAGATCGTGAAACAGAAGAGCGCGAACTCAAAGCTTCCATGAACACTTTGATTGGCAACTGGGGAAAATTTGATACGATGAGAAAAAGGCTAAGGCAACTCTACCCCCTATTATCTGAAAAACATGACATTTTTGAGTCTTCCACAGTTGAATTCAAAAAACAAC
This sequence comes from Magnusiomyces sp. LA-1, assembly GCA_029678045.1. Lineage (NCBI taxonomy): Eukaryota > Fungi > Ascomycota > Dipodascomycetes > Dipodascales > Dipodascaceae > Magnusiomyces > Magnusiomyces sp. LA-1. Next base: position 6,619,538 of record CP115648.1, on the reverse strand, counting down.
TTGAGAAAGAAATTGATGATGCTGAATCGACATTCACCTCTTCGGCAAGAGATGTTGCAATTGAATATTTTGTACAGGCACAATTCCGTATCGAAAAACGGTTTGAAGAACTTGAAACACGCTACTTGAACAATATTCAAAAAACTGCTGACCGTTAGCTGGAATATGAAAGTGAGGTTTGGACTTGATAAGAGTCGACTTTTTTTGTTTAATTTGAGTAAAGAGACGTAGTTTAAGATTTCATAGTAGTATGATACTATGAATGCTTTTTATAGCATAATGCTGTTTTTGTAATATCTTACTGACGTTTGATTAATGAAAAATATATTGTATTATATACGGATCCTAAAAGATATGCAATAATATACCTTAACTCCAATATGTAAAATACCCTTCAGTGCCTGACTATCAATTATATTTGTAGCTACTTTGGCTGCTTTCTCTAGGGAGCTATTACTGGTAATAAAAAAGCCAAATTATATTATGAAAAATATTACATGGAAAGTCTTACAATTAAGAATAATGTTTTAGAGTCAAGTCAATTTGTATTTCATACAAACAGAGCCAAATAAAAGCGTATTTGACCATATTTAGCCGCATTTACTACCCTTTCCCTTGCCTATTTTGGCAGAATTTTGACAGAATTGTGAGTTACTTGATTCTACGCTCCATGAAATTGAGTATTAATATGCCTGTAATTTTGCTATTGCCAGGGATTAATGATAATCTGTTTTTCAGTATCATGACCACAACTAAGAGAATTTACTATTTTTGCAGACATTGGATAGAGAGAAAATCATATCTGGATTAAGTAAAAGTAAGTGCCAAACATGTTAATCAATAAAAAGTATAGTATATTGGCTATTATAGGACCTTTTATACCGCAAAATCTATGTCTACTTTCAAATAAGCAAAAAGATATCTGACAAAATAAACTCAATTTTTTTGATGACTCATGCTTAATAACTCGATTATGATGATATTGCAAGCTTCTAATCGAATCAAAAACAGATAAGAAAGTAGTCTAAATATGAAATTAATGTCCTCTTTATCATGATGTGCCAATGAAGATACCATTTTATATCGACAGTCGCTTCCGGAAAAGTAAGCAATGCTTTCAACGGCTTATTTCAATCATATATATAAATAACGACATCCCACATGGAATTATGAAATCCATAACTTACCTTAAAATATTATATCCTTTGATTTGATTTTGCCTTGTATGATACGGTGTTTGGCAACTACTGAATTCATTTTTGGTTTTGTCACTAGCTGGAAAACTTTGGAAATCAATATTTTGGAGTATAAGTCCATATACCTGTCACAGGAACAAAAAATCTAGCATTAACATTGAGAAACTTTTAAATAATTTAAAACACTGTATACTGTTTTGATGATGGTAATCAAAAAAATCAAAATTTAACAGCAATCACTATATTTGAAAGCTTTGGTAACACTCTTACTGGTCATCTAGTACAATTATATTAATACAACTACTATTCAAGAAGCTATGCATCTATTTTAATGATAGTATTGCAAGTAAAAAATAATCTAGTAGGAAAAGTTTATAAATAAAAAATATATTATGCTTTCTCTTGCTCTTAGTTGTGCACCAGCAAAGGCTCAGTAGAATTGCATAATTTACTCCTCGATTTATGATTTATGATATTTAACTGAAAAATGTACAAAACTTTGATGGCTGTTAAAAATCTTATAAATGCCTGGATGACTTCTCCGGATTAATCTATTATATTTCAGTAATTATTTTATCAATCTTTGGAATATCAGACTCACTATGCATATTCAAAAAAATCTCAACTTTAACAATCGCCAGATGTATTATGAAAATGAGACGAACTTCTTTTTTAAGAAGCCAGAGTTTTCTGTTGCTCTTAAAGAGTTGCCTAGCGACTCGAATTTGTCCAGTTCAGTTGAGAAACCTAAAAAAAGCAACATCGATAATGGTAAAGAAATAGGAGTTTTTTCTGCAATATTTCTGATAGTTAACCGGATGATTGGGACAGGAATTTTTGCAACCCCTTCAGCAATTTACAGACTTTCTGGCTCTATTGGGGTATCACTGATCATGTGGATAGTGGGATTTCTGATAGCAGTGGCAGGACTGATGGTCTACCTGGAATGGAGATCTGCTATTCCCAAGAACGGAGGAGAAAAAAACTATTTGACTTATTTTTATAAAAAACCAAAGAATTTGGCATTGTCAATGTTTGCAACCTACACGTTTTTACTAGGTGGTTGCGCTGCAAACTCTATCGTTTTTGGGGAATACATCTTAAGTGCAGCAGGTCAAGAACCAAATAGGTGGAATCAACGTGGCGTTGGATTTGCCTGTGTATCATTTGCATTTATTGCAAATTCTGTCAACATCAAGCTGGGGTTATGGATTCAAAATTTACTTGGCGGATTCAAAATTTTGCTCATTTGTATTATTATGATAGCAGGGTTTGTTGCGCTTGGCGGAGGTATCAAAGGACTCTCAGCAGCGGAGTCCCATGGGCATTTCAAAGATCCATTTTCAGGACCCCACTCTTCACCATCGGCTTATGGGATTGTCATGGCTCTTTACAACGTCATATTCTCTTATATTGGTTACACAAATGTAAACTATGCACTTGGGGAAACAAAAAATCCTGTTCGTATACTGAAAATATCAGCACCAACAGCCTTGTGTATGGTATCTGTTATTTATATTCTTGTGAACGTTGCTTTCTTTGCTGTCATTCCCAAAGAAGATATTGCTTCAAGTGACAGAGTAGCAGCTGCTACCTTTTTCAGAATTGTCTTTGGTGAATCCGGTCAGAAGGTGTTGTCAGTTTGCGTGGCTTTGTCTGCCTTGGGAAATGTTATGTCAGTCTTATTTACTCAGGGAAGAGTTGTACAAGAATTGGGAAAAGAGGGTATCTTGCCGTTTTCTAAGTTTTTTGCGTCCTCAAAACCTTTTGGATCACCCATGGCTGGGATATTTGAACAATGGTTAGCTGCAGTTGTCATTATTTTAGCACCACCTCCTGGAGACGCGTTCAATTTTATAATAAACTTTATATCATACCCGCTTTCTATGATTAATATTTTGGTGTCTGTGGCGTTAATCATTATTAATTTTGACAAGAAAAAATACAACTGGAACCCGCCAATTAGAGCCTCTTTACCTGTGATATTTTTCTTTTTTCTATCATCTGTTTACCTTTTTATTTCTCCTTTAGTTCCGCCTACCAATGGTCAAAATGTATATAAGGCGCTGCCATACTGGCTACATTGCATTGGAATATCGATATTTGTTGTAGGGGGATGTTTCTGGGTTTTAAGATTTAAAGTGCTACCTCGTATTCTTCCTTCTTATATCTCAAAAGAGTTGAAGACACATTTTTAGTTAACTAGACAAATGAGAAGAATAGTGATAAAATCGGGGAATTTTCATAAATAAATGGTATGAGAATAATAAAAAATGTCGTTTGTAGTGTTGAATAGTACTTTGGTACTGTGACAAGTAATTACACGTATTTAGAATTTGAACAAAGATACACCATACAATATAAATGCTTTAACAGTTGAACTAATTAATAAGCGCTGAAAAATTTCAATATACTAGTTTAAAAATAACCGATTTGGCGAAATGATTTGGCTGGACTTGTTTTAAAGTTGCTCTTAATGTCATATAATGCCATTGCGATCACAACATTTCAATTTGAAATTTCGATCTGGGTATCAACATATGCAGATCAGCACGGCTTTATTTCTCTATAAATCAATAGCCATTATTTCACTCCACACTGAGAATATACCTACCCTACCGTATTTGTATTTGTGCCAAGTTTGTCTAAATTGAAAAATACCAATGAATATACCAACCAGGCTTCTGAACTTTGTTTTGCCAAAAAATAACGACATTCCACATGCGATTGAGAAATTTTAAACAAAACTCAGTTTACAATATAGTTTAATGGAGTTGTAGAATCATTCCCTTTTCACAGGTTTGATTGGTTATTAACAGTTTTGTATTAGGATTTTTGATATGCACATAGTGCCCAGATTCTTCACATCTTTCATATCCATACAGTATTTGCCCATGATTACATTATTTGAAAAATACCATATAATCCGCAAAGAAAAAAGGACCAAATTTCAAAAAAAAAAAACCATGGATACCAGCATTAATTAGAGATGTCAAGTTATAAGTTGTATGCTTTAACAACTTGATTTCAGCCTTATATACTTTTTCACATCAGAACTTGAAACTAAGTGGTTTTTCCAATAGCCCAAGCATTAACTAGCTGCAGCCGAATTTGAATAAAAACAAAGCAAGTGTCAATAGCAATCGTTCCATACTTGGCTGTTTCCTCAATGTTAACAAGAAAAAAGAAAGGAGAAAAAAGGGTAGGGTTTTCAGTACTGCGTCACTAATGGCGTTACTGTTTAAAAGACTAAAGATATTTTCAATAATAGCACTATAATAAGCGCCAATATCTAATGAACCAAACAACTGTAAGCCACAAACACATTAAGCCACAAATATTTCATGCCTTTATGCATTTTTAATTTGTACTTTCTTCTTGCCCGTAAAAAAACTTTTCAAAATCAACTTTTAGCACTCTTAAAGACGAATAAAAATGAAAAATGAAAAATGAATAAATAATAAACATTTGTTTTTCAAAGTTTGAAATGTATATAAGATGACCTAGTTTTCAGGTATATTGATATCTTTTTTTTTCCCCTCATCATTCACACATTGAATATCATATCTACAATGCCTCTCTCAAACATTATTAGTCTTAACAAAAGCCAGAGTGAAAAGGGGATTTTTGGAAAATCTACTGTTTCAGTTTCTCAACATGAAATTCACGAAGATGGGAACTCATTAGACGATTCAAATTCCAGTATCGTCAACAGTGGTAAAGAAATAGGTGTTATTTCTGCTATATTCTTGATTATCAACCGTATGATTGGAACCGGTATTTTTGCAACTCCTGCCAACATTTACAAACTTTCAGGATCTGTCGGTGCAGCGTTATTTATGTGGGTTGCTGGTTCTTTGATTGCAGCAGCAGGTCTTATGGTATATTTGGAATGGGGAACGGCAATCCCCAAAAACGGAGGGGAAAAAAACTATTTGCAATTTTTTTACAGAAAACCAACAAATATGATGCTCTCAATGTATGCATCTTACGCCTTTCTTGCTGGTAGTTGTGCCAGTAACTCTGTTGTTTTCGGTGAATATATCTTAAGTGCAGCTGGAGTAGAACCCGGCAGATGGAACCAACGTGGTATTGCTATTGCATGTGTTACATTTTCACTTCTCGTCAATTCCGTTAGCGTAAAAGCAGGCTTGTTACTTCAAAACTTACTTGGAAGTTTCAAGTTTGTACTTGTTTGCATCATCACAGTAGCTGGCTTTGTCGCCCTTGGAGGGGGTGTCAAAGGACTCTCATCCTCAGAATCCAAAAGCCATTTCGATAATGCCTTTTCAGGACCTAATTCACCTCCATCAGCTTATGGAATTGTCATGGCTCTTTACAGTGTAATCTACTCTTATATCGGTTATAGCAATGCCAACTACGCACTTGGAGAAACAAAAAATCCTGTTCGTACTCTAAAAATTGCAGCACCATTAGCTTTGGGTTTGGTATCAGTTATTTACTTATTAGTAAACATTGCGTTTTTTGCTGCCGTTCCACATGAAGAACTGCTTTCAAGCGGCAGAGTAGTGGCAGCAAGTTTTTTCAGAATTGTCTTTGGTGAATCAGCTCAAAAAGGATTATCAGCATGCGTTGCCTTATCTGCTTTAGGCAATGTTTTGGCTGTTTTATTCACACAAGGTAGAGTTGTTCAAGAATTAGGAAAAGAAGGTATTTTGCCATTTTCCAAGTTCTTTGCATCTCATAAGCCTTTCAAATCCCCTATGACTGGTATGTTTGAACAATGGGTTGCATCAGTCGTTGTTATTTTAGCACCACCTCCTGGAGATGCATATAACTTTATTTTAAACTTTTTATCATATCCTCTTGCACTCGTCAACACTCTTATCTCTGTGGCATTGATAATCATCAATTTCAATAGAGAAAAATATGACTGGAACCCTCCAATCAGAGCAACTTTCCCAGTTACATTATTTTTTGGTCTTTCTTCTCTTTATCTTTTAATTTCTCCATTAGTTCCACCTACAAAAGGACAAAACGTATATGAATCTTTACCATACTGGTTACATTGCTTGGGTATTTTGATTTTTATTGGAGGTGGATTCTGGTGGGCTTTGAGATTCCATATTCTACCAAGAATTTTTCCAAATCATATTTCTAAAGAACTAAAGGTATATACCGAAGACGGTAGAGAGATTGTGGTGAAAAGCGATGAATAAGTTCAAAAAATATAGTTTTGTAAAATTTTCATGAAAAGTAAATAAATATTTTGATGAGTTAGTTGCATTAATAAAAGAGCTCAGTTTTTAAAAACCTTTTTTGTTCTTCCTTGGAATATTTATATTATGATGGAGTGAAAATCAGTAATGACTCATACAGAATGACTGAAGCAATTTATGTATTGATAAAAGGAAGCCCAAGCCATCTATTGAGTAGTCTATGCTCCATCTATAAAAATTTCCTCATTAGGATCTTATCTAATCTAAGATTAGGGTGCTCAACTTTGAGTCATTGAACTATACTAGCCGAGGAATCCAATTGAAATCACAAACAAGTTTATAATACAGCTTGTATTATAAGCCACACTACTTCCATGTTTTTTTTTTTGTAACTTCTTAATTTGATTTGTCACTATATGCAGACTCTCCCGATACTCCCCAGCCTGAAAAGCAGTACCATCCTAATCATAACTGCAAAAATGGATTCTCAGTGCGTAAAAATGGCAAAATGAGCCTACAATATATTAATCAACTCAGATTCAATAATTATACAAAGCTCTGAAAAAAGGAAAATCTTGAAACTTTTAAAAAAATAATCAAGCATTTGTTTTTATAAAGTTTCGCTTACTTTTTGTATAAGAAATCTCTCGAGATGAAATAAAAAAAAAAAAAAAAAAAAAAAAAAAAAAAAAAAAAAAAAAAAAAAAAAAAACTATTAAAATACAACAACCTTAGAATCATATATTTTTAGTGAATTGAAATTAATCATGTACTATATAAAACCAAACCAGAGTGATAAAAGTCAGAAACAAAAACTTTGACAGTAAAAACCAAACTAATTGGAAAAAAAGAAATGATAAACAAAACGTATTTGAGCTTGTACAAGTAGGTGGACCGCACTGCCATTTGAAAAGTGATTAAAGATAATTAACCCAAAATGACAATATTTGAAAAGTCTTACATTTGTATGTTGCTATTAATATAAAAATGGCTTTGTATGTGCGTATAAGTTACAGGTAGATATACATCAGGTTTTCAAGCCATTGAAAAAATAATAAAAAAGTGAAATTTTAACTGAAAAAAATTCAAGTTGTCAATGTATACTATAGTAATTTTAAGTGCCTCGCATTTTCTTGAGGTGTTTTTTTAGATTATATTTTACCAAATTGTATCCTTGTTTATGAATAAGGTTTTATTTGATAAGCAATTATAATTAATTGTCAAGTTTTTTTAGTAACATTGGATAGTATATTCATTATTGAATTCTTTCGTGATTCTTCAATAAGACTAGAGACAGAGAACAATTAAATGCATAAATAGAATTACATAATAATCCATTGAAAGAGATGAAAATAGTAATCTCATTAAACATTATGTTGTTATGTTTCCCTGTCATATAAGAATCAAGAGAGACAGATAATTCTTTATTCAATATATATATTTGATCATTTCTTTCAACTGGTTTTTTGTTCTTTGCGTCTCTTTCAAAAAAATTTTATCTTTCAAAAAATTAGCAATTCCTACTAATCATCTACAAAATCTGAATAAAATAGTGATAAAATTGGATTTTAAAATACCACAAGCATTTTCTTGAATTTTCTAATCTTTCATTTTAAGTTGAAATTCTCAATAATTCACATATTTATTAAATTTCACAGTGGCTTGTATAAATTACATTTGTGCATATTACACTAGCTATAACAGAAAAAATGGTATTTTTATCAATAAATTCAGCATTTGCAATATCTGCAATGTTGATATTATCGACAATTTTAGGCTCTGTATCAGCAATGTGGCCTCACTCAAAAATAATTGGAAACGTGTGCCAAGTAGTTAGCGGCAATAACTTCGATGCTTGCAGCAAGTCTGAAGAAGAATGTCTTTGCACCAATCCAAATTATTTAGCTACAGTAGCTCTTTGCATCAATCAAAATTTAAATACAACAAAAAGTGTTGATGAAGCTTGGAATTTTGTACTTTTAGACAAATGCAAACAGACGCTTGAAGTTGCTGAGAAGGCTTATAAGAGTGCAATGCGACTACTGAACCAAACAAATGTTACTGTGCTGAATGAAGAATCAAATCCAAACGAAAACTATACAAATCCAGTTATTCCTAGCAAAGAATCAGTCAAGGACACTTATACATCCATATATATTAACCTTTACAACAGAGACATTGGGACATGGCAAGGTTCTGCACTTGTTTTATATTGGGTAGTTGTTATAGGAATTGCTGGTATTTATCGCTTATGGAGGTATATTATGGTGAGTTTTGCTCCTAAGCGACAATCTATGGGGAGACCTAACCGATTAATGCGAATGTATTATAAACACATTAAGTTACCCGCAACTTTTGGCCTTCGTCACATTGACAGATACTACTTATTTGGCTTTATACCAGTATTCATTCCTACTCGTTACGAAACAATCTTAATTTCCATATACATGATCTTGACCATTATTTTTATGTGCTGTGGCTATGTATTTATGAATAACAACCCATTGTGGAACACTCACTACTCAGAATTGGTTCTAAATGTGTCAAATAGAGCAGGAATTATTGCAGCAATCCAAATACCTCTACTGACGTTGTTTGCCTTGAGAAACAACATTTTGATTTGGATAACTGGATGGTCCTATTCTTCATTCAACGCTTATCATCGTGGAATTGCTCGAATAACTTTTCTACTGGGTGTGACACACGCTGCTGCAAAGCATAGCATGATGTTAACATTTGGTATGCCTTTACGTATGATATACTACCCTACTGTCCTATTCCGCCTTGGTACAGCAGCTTTGGTAATCTGGATTTTCATGATACTTCTAGGCTTTTTTAGAGTTCGCTTTTATGAAATTTTCTTGTTTTTTCATGTTCTTGGAGCAATATCAGCTTATATCTGTCTGATATATCACCTTCACGGACTTGGGTATAAGCAAACAGTCTATATTGCATTAGGGTTTATATTAGCGGATATTATAATTCGAGTTACCAGAATAGTCTTTTCCAATGCGTCTATTATTCTCAAACCAATTGAAGGATCTAAAAGCTTGACAAAAGCAAATGTATCTTTGCTGGCCAGTGATGTTATTAACGTCCGAATCCGAACACCAATTCAATGGCCTTTTGCACCTGGCCAATATGTTTACATTCATTTCAATAGAATTAATATTTTCGAATCTCATCCATTCTCCGCTGTTGGGCCATCCTCTGATGGTGAGTCTTTTCAGCTTTTATGTAAAGCTCGAGGAGGTATTACAAAGCGTGTTAAAGAGTACCTTGAAAAAGAAGGCGCCTCCGCCACTAATGGGCGTAAAATTAAAATGAATGTTCTTATCGAAGGTCCTTATGGTGTACATTGCCCTGTAGAACGTTATGACACAGTTCTTCTTGTTGCCGGCGGTATCGGGATTACTGGTATCATTCCCTATGCAGAGTATTTAGCATTAAGTCCAAACTACCATGACATTATTCTTATCTGGACTGTCAGTACAGTAGATGAACTTACATGGATTGAAGAACGTCTTCAATGGTTATCCGAAACTGCTAAAGCCAAAATTAAACTCTATGTTACAAGAGTGTCGAAAAAAATCGAACAACCAGTAGATTCTACAAATGTTATAGTGATGAAAGAGCTTGGAGTAGGGCATAATACTACACCAATGGAGTTGGCTCATAAACGATCTGGTGAGACTGATAGTTTTCGTCTTGTAGGAGAGGGAATAAATTTTCAAAAGTCATACGACAACGGAGTAAAAAGAAAGCTTTCCATCAGAAAACACATCAGAAATATTAGTCAAAACAGCAACGTTTTTGCAGTTGATATCGACCAGCGTATGGAAAACGTTGATGGAGGAGATATGGTTGACTGGACTCATAATGAAGGGCAAGCATATCCCCATCAACATCTTAGGACAAATTCAAGAGGACAGCAAATATATACTCAGCTGGCTCCTCCAATTGAAGAAGAGAGTGAGGGATCTAAAATGGGTTGTGCATACAAAATGCCACGGCAAGCCCCCAACAATTACAGAAACAGTTACAGATACAGTTACAACCCAACTAAGCGTAACAGTGCTATATTCAACAATAGCAGCGACATACCTTCATACGATGGGTACGCAGCTCACAACATTGTTCCTCCACCTCATGCGGGAGTCAAAGGAGATCATAAAATCAGTATTAATGAGATCAGTCGACAACAATTGTGGATGGACAATATCATAGAAGGTACTAGGCCTAACCTAATGGAGACAGTATCAGAGTTATTTAGAGAAGCTCCAGGTAGTGTTTGCATAGTCGGCTGCGGACCAGCTCGAATGATGGATACGTTGAGAAAAGCCACTTGTTTAAATTATGATCTCGTTCAACATGGGCGACTTGACTATTTTGAAGAAGCCTTTACCTGGTAGAAATCAATTGAATATATAACCTATATGTAAATTTTCAATCATTTAAGAAAGTTTTAAACATGTGCAATTTGAGAACCTGCCTGTTGGCTGGTATGGTGACTAAGCAACTGGTTACCCGGGCTATTTGGGCCAGGGCACTGCCGAAAGTTTTTATTGCTGCTGCTTAATCTATCGTAGTACAAAAAAATTTTTTATGTAATGATATACACCTCCAACAAAAATTTCCATCGTCGTAGAAAATTTTCAGTATAAAAGCCCAGTCGATTCCCTACAAAAATCACTTTTTTTCTTCTTTTCTCCTTTTCCTTTTTTTTTTCTTCTTTTCTCCTTATCCCCATTTCTCCCTCCCAAATCCCCCCTTCTATTTACACATAAACAAAAAAATGAGTGCTCCAGCTACTAACTACAAAGTCGCCGACATTGGTCTTGCCGCTTTTGGCCGCAAGGAAATTGAACTTGCTGAAAATGAAATGCCAGGTCTTATGGAAACCCGTAAGAAATATGCTCCAGTTCAACCACTCAAGGGTGCCAGAATTGCCGGATGTCTCCACATGACCATCCAAACCGCTGTTCTTATCGAAACCCTCGTTGCTTTGGGTGCTGAAGTTACCTGGTCTTCTTGCAACATTTTCTCTACTCAAGACCACGCTGCTGCTGCCATTGCCGCTGCTGGCATCCCAGTTTTCGCCTGGAAGGGAGAAACCGAAGAAGAATACACTTGGTGCATTGAACAACAACTCAATGCCTTCAAGGACGGAAAGAAGCTTAACTTGATCCTCGATGACGGTGGTGATCTTACCTCCCTTGTTCACGAAAAATACCCAGAACTTCTTGAAGATTGTTACGGTCTTTCTGAGGAAACCACCACTGGTGTCCACCACCTTTACCGCATGCTCAAGGATGGTAAGCTCAAGGTTCCTGCCATCAACGTTAACGACTCCGTCACCAAGTCTAAGTTCGACAACCTTTACGGATGCCGTGAATCTCTTGTCGATGGTATCAAGAGAGCTACCGACGTTATGATTGCTGGTAAGACTGCCGTCGTTGCCGGATTCGGTGATGTTGGTAAGGGTTGCGCCATGGCTCTCCACAGTATGGGTGCCAAGGTCATTGTTACCGAAATTGATCCTATCAACGCCCTTCAAGCTGCTGTTTCTGGTTACGAAGTTAAGGCTATGGAAGACGTTGCTTCTGTCGGTCAAATTTTTGTCACAACTACTGGCTGCAGAGATATCATCACTGGTGAACACTTCAAGGTTATGCGTGATGATGCTATTGTCTGCAACATTGGCCACTTCGACATTGAAATCGACGTTGCCTGGTTGAAGGCCAATGCCAAGGAACACGTCAACATCAAGCCAGGTGTCGACAGATACCTTATGGAAAGCGGTTCTCACATCATCCTTTTGGCTGAAGGTAGACTTGTCAACTTGGGTTGTGCCACTGGTCACTCTTCTTTCGTCATGTCTTGCTCTTTCACTAACCAAGTTCTTGCCCAAATTGCTCTTTTCAATGCTAAGAATGAAGAATTCAGAGCTAAGCATGTTGAATTTGCCAAGTCTGGTCCATTTGACGTTGGTGTCCACGTTCTTCCAAAGATTCTTGACGAAACTGTCGCTCGTCTCCACCTCAACCACCTTGATGTCAAGCTTTCTAAGCTCTCTGAAAAGCAATCCGAATACCTCGGAATTGCCCCAGAAGGTCCTTACAAGGCTGATATCTACAGATATTAGATTGTTTTCAACATTATTTGGGGATTATTTTTGCTATTGAATAAAGAGTTGGCAATTAGTATCAACTACTAATCTGCAAAAAAAAAACATTAGCAATTCTAAAAAAAAAAAAAAAAAAAAAAAAAAAAGAGACCGTATTCAACTCACTTGTTATGATCAACCTTTCAACCTGTTATGATTCTGTTTTGTATATAAATTTTGCATCAACTGCAAAAATTTCTTATGACTCTTGTTTTATTGTTATTTATTATTATGTATTGTTATGTTTTTTTTGCTCTTTTTTATAAAAAAAGCTATTAATATATTATAGAGTATTCATCTGCTCGAGGTTTATAAAATTACTTGTTAAAAAACGTTTAGTTACTGTACGATTGCAAATTATTGCCTGTGCATTTGGAATGCAACATCTCCAAAAGGCATTTATCTGCAGTGGTAGGAAAGGAATGCAGCTAGCTGGTAAACATTAGCGACCGTTTTATATTCTCATCTTTAAGGTTTAAAAAAAATTTTTTTTGATGTTATCAACAAGTATTATTATAAAATTTTCATATTTATATAGGAATTTATATAAATCATTTATTTGTTGTATTTAGCTTTGCCCAAATCAAAAGGTAAATACTTATACTTCATCATATGTTGTAATTGTCTTCTCATGGTCAAGATAAATAATAAAATGAAATAGATGAGAAGAATAGGCCAAAAGACTGGGATATCAAAGATTTCAAACAAGGAGATAAACAGACTGGCAATGGTAGCTCTTATAGCATTATACCAAAACTTGAATTCAGGCAATCTTCGAATAAAAGGTCTAAATTCACCATCATCATAATCACCAGCTCCTCCTGCTGATGAGGGACCGGCAGCTGCTGAAGAGCTATCACCTCCTCCTTCTTCAATATTTTCATTCTGTAGCTCCTGTTCTAAAGATGGATCAAACTTGGGCTGTAAAAAGAGTAAAAACAAGTTTAAGAGATAGATGCCAAGGGCGTAGCAGACGACATACCAACCTTGGGCGAGTATTACACGTATCAGGAAAACGGCAAGCAAGACGCCAAACGCTATCCAACGGGCGCCAATGTGTGGGACGGTTGAGTCAAGGTACTTGTTATAGAGTCTGCGGTAATGAGTGATATAGGCCGTAATAACATTTGGAGAGCCTCCATTAGATGATGATCCCAAATCCATTGTGTTGATTTAAATGTATGTGTATTCGTTTTTTTATAGTAAGAGTAATAATATATTAAATTTTCTTGAAAAAAAGAAAAAATAAAAAAAGGAAGGATGAATTTGTAATTGAGAATAAAATTTAATGATGGTTTGGTATGTTTTTTAAATCAACAAAATATTAATTGAAAACTTTTTTGTTGTATCTATTTTAAATTTCTGCTTTTTTTATCCTTTTTATTAAAAGCTTTTACTTGTCCAATGTGAATGTCAGATTGAACAATTGCTTGGTATCAAGTTCAAAAAGTATATATTTAACAAGAAAAAAGGGAGAGGAAAAGGTGTTTTTCTTTGGTTTTGAAATAAGAACAGAAAAATATCAATGATGGTAATTGTTGTTGTTGTTTTTATTAGGTGGTGGTACCAATAAAAGTGTCCTACGTGTTAATTAAAGAACTACGGCTGTGGGAGCAAAATTGAGTAAAACCACCACTACACCATTTTCCCATACAACCATTTTCAACACTATAAGGCATTCATTTTATTTCCAATATCTAAATAAATTTTTAAATGCTATTCAAGTATAATAGTATTCCACATAGCTATATACAAAAATTATGCGTATGATTCAAGTCTTTTGATACAGTAAATCTTTACTATCAGTGTTATACCGTAAAGCTTTTGGCCACAGAATAAAAAAACCGAGTCCCCAATATTCCTCATTCCTCTGACATCTCAAAGGGAGCCGCTTGTGATCAAAGTTACTCCAAAATGATGAGTTATACCCATTTTCTTTATAACACTTCATTTCCTGCTTGTTCAAATATCTAGAATTTGAAATAATAACATATTAAGCAAAAAGGATTTTTGCATATTGATCCTAAATGCTGTTGCCTAACTTTCGATTTGATACTTCAAATAACTCATCAATTCCAAAAAAATTAAAAAAATAAATAAAGAAAGTTACTGATTACTTCTTCAATTCAGCTAAATTATTTTAGGAAGCTACTGTAGCAGTTCCACCTTCAATAGCTGCCTTTTCTCGTTCAAGTTGTTGAATATGTTCCTGCATTTTTTTAACTTGATGGTACACCTTATCTAAAGCACTGGTCAGTCTGTCCATTTCTTCCATCTCAGTCTGTAAGCTATATGGCGATGTCTTAGTTCGTTTTGGGCTCATCAAGGCACCCGGTTTCTCTGTTAGTAGTTGAAACATTGGTTCTGTAGGTTCATTGAATACTAGCTCATCATAAACAAACGATTCTACATTCTGTGGCGTATTTGAGGGTTGGTTATTTCCGCCTGAAGCAGAGTTTCCTCCGCCAGGACCGTATGGAACACCGTAAGGATGCAGTTTGAGGTGATGATATAGCATTATTGGCTTTTCGTTGGCTTCTGGTACAAAAAAAATCTTAATTGTAATCTCGAATTCACCCCAACCTGTTTCTGTGACTTCAAATGGTTCTTGTTCTATTGACCGTGATGGGTTTGGATATGTATCATGTAGCTTGAATACCACTCGCTTTATAAACTTAGACAGGTCTTGTCCGTTAGGATCTCGCACAAAAATAGTCCATTTGTGTGTGTGATCAACAGGCATTTCTGGCGTTTTATTGTTACCTAAAGGCTCTGCTGTGTTACCATATAGAAATGGTCGAGATATTGAAATGTTCTGTTTTAACATGTTAGTATGGATTAGCCATGCGAAAATAAACATAATCAAAGGGAAAATGTATAATGCTTACTTTTACACGTCTTTGACTTGGAGCCATTTTGATTGTATGTATATTATGCTTTGTAGACTTGTTTTACAAGTTTAATTCAAAAATAGTTTTGATATAAAGATCAAGTAATGAAAAAAAAGTGTATAAATAAAAAATAAAAAGTCGCGACAAAATCACGTGATATTAATTTTTTCTATATAGAAGCCAATATCTGGATATTCAATTTGGCAAATCTGCTATTGATAGTATTTAATCCTATTATTGTAATTAAAATTATATTTCAGGCAATTATACTTATAAGCCTGTATCTATATTTTGCTAAAATAGAGCCAAAAAATTACAAAGTCTTTTTGTTTCGCTTGTATCATCTAAGCGTATTTGATAGTGAGTCTATCACCATCCTTAATGGCACCTCCAACAACCTTGTTTAGCTTCTCATTATAGGGTAGAAATTCATTATTCCAAAATAAAGCTGCCCTTTTAACTTCATTAGTTTCTTTGTCAGTTTTGGTCTTTGGTACTCGTAAGGTCTCAACTGCTCTATCAACTATCTTTCCAATGACAATGTTATTGGCCATGTAGACTGTAGCAGTTTTAGTATCTCTTTTTATTAAATCAGATTTGGAGTTGGAGGAATTAAGGGTGGCAGTTCCGCTACCACCAGGTGAGAGTGTGGCTTCAGCGGAATAAGGACCTATTACAGAGCCATAAGCTACTAAGACTAGATATCTTCTACCAGGGTTGACTTCGGATGGTGTTGCGCATCCGTTAATAGCTACGTTTGTAGGCCTATTTGGATCAAGAGGCTTCGCTTCCTTTTTGAGTTGAATTAAAGCTGATGCGCTTAATTTTGATGCCGTTTTTGAAGATGCCAATGGTGTTTTGGTTTCTGCTTTTGTTAAACCACTACTTGAGTACTTTGATGAAGTGATGCCTCCAAATGACCACTTAGATGAAGAAGAAGATTTGGATGAACTTGAAGATGTTGATGATGATGACTTGGATCCTAACAAGTTTCGCAGTTTTTCTAGCGCGGCCATATTGTTTTTAGATGTCTTTTCTGTTGCTTCTTTTTTAGCAACGTTTCGCTGTTTATTTGCTTCGTCATAGCGTTTTTGTGCGATCTCGCGCTGTTCTTGAAGAGTAGGTTTCTTTGTAGATGGTTTTGATTGTGATAAAGTAGTCTTTTTAGGTTGTGAGGCAGTTGATGACTTAGATGCAGGCATTGGTCCGTGGCCAGAAGCATAAGCCGCCAAAGCTTTTAGTCTTTCTTTTTCCTTTGCTATTTCCTGTTTACATTCATGAGAAAACGGTTGACGATGATCAGAGCAAAATACTTTTCCACAACCATCGCAAGTAAAAGGAAGAAAGTCAACATTTGTACAGTAGGCGCAATGTGAACCAACATCTAAGATGCCTTGGGACTTTTCAGAAATCTGGGTATCGTCAGTCATAGTTGTTGTTATTGTATATTTGGAAGTTGTATTAGTTATTATATCAATATTTTTTGTGTTTTTATGTTATTTTTAATGTTTTTATAAAAAGAAATAGATTGTTGATCTGAAGTTGATGTATTTATAGGAGTAAAACTGAATTTAACTAACGGAGATTGTTGTAATAATGTTTTGATAATAGACGCTTAGTCATCTCGGGATAAACGCCGCCGCCACTCTGGCTCATCACTACTGTCGGTGGCACAAATCTAGGTTAAGAGCTATTGATCTAACCCATCGTCAGACAAAACTATATTAGTAAAGATGTTTCAAAATAAGAAAAAACCCGAGAATCTTCTGGTACCTGCTGTAACAGCTTTTTTATGTTTTAACAGGTAGATTCCCGACCCAAAGAATTCAGACGTGCGGCTGTAGGAGATTGATCTGATAACTCCCGGATTTGGCAGGTTATCCAATCAGCATGTGAATCAAAATTACCAGTGTTTTGAAAATTAACTTTGAAGTCATGCCCCTAAAAAAAAATCAAGCCATTTTTTTATTATCGTATAATTATTGGTGCAATTAACATTTTTTTTATTTCTTTTATAATTAAAAAAACTTCTCTTCTTCTTGTCTATAAATCTCAATATTTTTTATACAATTTTATGTGCTACCATTAGATCCAATTCACAACAAACCCCCTTCAACAGACATAATACACGTTGCCGTATTTCCACAACAAATAACCATAATATCAAGAGGTTAAGATAATGATGTCAACAGAACAGCCAGCTTCACTATCATTAAAGCCAAAACGTCACCCAAGACACTCGTTTTCTACAGCCAAACCTCATAACGAAACCTCTTCAGAAGAGAAAAAAGAATGCTGTGGCTGTGGAGGTTTAAATTGCGATAAAAAGAAAGATAAAAGTGAAAGCAGCTCAAATTCAAAGTTAACGGGCGACTTAGATTGGTGAACGGGTTATACACAAATTCAAGATATATTGATAATCAATTGTTTATTTATTTATTATTATTATTCAAAGTAATGAGATAGAATCAATACAAAGTTTCATATTACTTTTTTAGTTATTCTTTAATTATAGTAGCAGGTCAACTGATCATTCACTCACTTTAATTGTAAAGCATTAGGATGCTTTTATTGCTTCTTTAGCTACAAATTATAAAAGAGCAAATGATGTTTTATCGAAATTTTCCATGTTTAGAAGTTTTTATTAAAAAAACATATATTGGCGAAATGTTATTAAAGACTTACGTGTGTATACTTGTTACTGAACAAGAAATCATGATGGATAAAATTGAGGCTAGCGTTTACAGCATAGAATCATCAAAGTCATATAAGGTGTTTGTCGAAAATTATAAAAGCTTTTTTCTAACTATTACCACTTGTAAACATGGAAGGATATGAAATGGGAAAAGCTAATGGTAGTAATTTAAAATTGAAAGTTTAATGTGTAATAATAAATGTTGAATTTAAGTTCGTAACAGATTTGTAGGATTTTGGTAAGGCTGAACATTTGTCTGGCTTCCCTAACCAGAAATGTCTTATAAATACTCTCTGACTACACAAGTTTTTAAAAAACTAACTGTTTCTCCAATCAATTGATATTTGACAAAATTGATGAGAATAAAATAAGATGTTTGAAGCTTCTATATAGTTTATATTGCACACGCTTTATTATTCAATGATGGCTTTTTTATTATCCCAATTTTGTTTTAGAAGATATTTGCTTGATTATTATAAAAAAATTGGAGAGCAAACTAGATATAAGATGAGGAGTATAGTGCTGAAAGGAATATTTTAGATCCAAGGTTTGAATGCTCAATAGTATTGACAATTTTTGTAGTTGCTTTTAGACATTCCAGGCTACATCAATAATCCTAAGTTTCTTAACTGTTACTTTATTAGATAATATACATTTCAAGTAAGTTACTTTCTCCAAAGATATCTATAAGATCAAAACTTAAATTGGTTATCTGACGGTCTACAACATATTATTAGCATTTGTTCGTATGATATAGCCATTGATAAGCTTAATAGGGTCGAAAACTGTTGCATTATCAATGTCAATTTTATCACAAAAGGAAATCACGTGATTTACTACAGTTATGAAAAGCACCAATGAGAGAGGTGAAGTTTCTAATCTTTCCCCAGGCCCGCATCGGCCTACTAATCGGGCAACCTTGACTCAATGACTAAATCCTAATTCCCATAGTTTTCATTATTTGAAAAAAATTTTCATTCTCCACAGCATTTGACTCTATTTTCACCCCAACATCAGTCATAACTATTGCATACAAGATGATTACTTTGTCATCATTTTCTAGATTTGGATCAATCTATAGATCTTCTATTATACGACGAGGACTCGCCACTGCCTCTCGTATTCCTCAAAACCTTACTGAAAAGATCGTACAGAAATACGCTGTAGGCTTGTCTCCTGGTAAAGTTGTACAAAGCGGTGACTATGTATCAGTAAGGCCATCTCACTGTATGACACACGACAATTCATGGCCCGTCGCCTTGAAGTTTATGGGTCTCGGTGCTACCCGCGTTAAAGATAATAGACAAGTCGTTTTGACTTTGGATCACGACGTTCAAAACAAGAGCGAAAAGAACTTGGAAAAGTACAAGAACATTGAAAACTTTGGACGTAAACAAGGTATTGATTTTTATCCAGCTGGCCGCGGTATCGGCCATCAAATCATGGTCGAAGAAGGCTACGCATTTCCATATAACTTGACCGTGGCCTCTGACTCCCATTCAAATACTTATGGTGGTGTCGGATGTCTGGGCACTCCAATTGTTAGAACAGATGCTGCTTCAGTTTGGGCTACTGGACAAACATGGTGGCAGGTTCCCCCAGTTGCCAAGGTCGAGCTCCAGGGAAAACTTCCTGCAGGCTCTACTGGTAAGGATGTTATTGTCGCTTTATGTGGCGTTTTCAACAACGATGAAGTATTAAACCATGCTATTGAATTCGTCGGCGATGGCCTCAACCATCTCTCAGTTGACGAACGATTAACAATCGCCAATATGACCACTGAATGGGGTGCCCTCAGTGGTCTTTTCCCAGTTGATGACGTTCTTATTAATTGGTACAAGACCAGACTTCAAATTCTTCCACAACCTCACCCAAGAGTAAATGCTGAAACTGTTTCCAACATTGAAAAGAACAGAGTTGCTGCTGATCCTGATGCCCGATACGCCAAGAAGTTGACTATCGACCTTAGCACATTATCACCCATTGTTTCTGGTCCTAACAGTGTCAAGATCTCTACTCCTTTATCAGAACTCTCTGCTAAAAACATTCCAATTCACAAAGCATACCTTGTTTCCTGCACTAACTCAAGACTTTCAGATATTGAAGCAGCTGCCAAGGTTATCAAGGGCAAGAAGGTTGCTGATGGTGTTGAGTTTTACGTCGGAGCTGCCTCCAGCTTTGTTCAAAAAGATGCTGAAAAGTCTGGTGCTTGGAAGGACCTTCTTGATGCTGGTGCTGTCCCACTTCCTGCCGGTTGCGGTCCATGCATTGGTTTAGGTACTGGTCTTTTGAAGGATGGCGAAGTTGGTATCTCTGCTACCAACAGAAACTTTAAGGGTAGAATGGGTTCCAGAGATGCTTTAGCTTATCTTGCATCACCAGAAGTTGTTGCTGCTTCAGCTGTTTTAGGTAAGATTGGTTTCCCAGAAGAAATTGACGGAAAGTTGCCTGCCAATATTGGTGCTATCAAGAGCAGTATCGAATATCCACAGGAATCAGCTGAATCATCAGCACCTGCTGAGGAATCAGCAGCTGGATCTGTTTTAGAAGGATTCCCCGAAGTCATTGAAGGTGAACTTGTCTTATGTGATCAAGACAACATCAACACTGACTCTATTTACCCAGGAAAATACACATATGAAGATGATATCTCAAGAGAAAAAATGGCTCAAGTATGCATGGAAAACTACGATCCTGACTTTGGCAAGAAGACCAAGGCTGGTGATGTCATTGTCAGTGGTTTCAATTTCGGAACTGGTTCTTCAAGAGAACAAGCTGCTACTTGTATCTTAGCTAGAGGTATCCAACTCGTTGTTGCCGGTTCTTTTGGTAACATTTTCAGCAGAAACAGTATCAATAATGCCCTTTTGACATTAGAAATTCCAGCTCTGATAAATATGCTTAGAGAAAAGTACAAGGATGACAAGGATGTCACTCAACGCACTGGCTGGTTTATCAAGTGGGATGTCAAGACTGCCACAGTCACAGTTACTGATGGACAGAATGGTCCAGTTATTTTGAAGCAAAAAGTTGGTGAATTGGGTCAAAACTTACAAGAAATCATTGTTAAGGGCGGTCTTGAAGGATGGGTCAAGGCCCAACTATAGACTCTTGTTTTATTAAATCTGTATCATTCATGTAAAACTTGAACTATTATAACTATTATCTTGTTAATACATTTTTTTATTTACTTGGTTTGTTTTTTATTTAAAAATTGTCTTATAACCAAATCATTGTAAGATGAGAAATTTCAAATCTCAGTGATTAGGTAATCAATATTGAAGAAAATTGTAAAAAAAAAATCCAAGCCTGTTGATTCAGTACTCTTATCCATTATTGGTACAGATGTTTCAACTATCTTATATAAATACAGGACTTAAACACCATCCAACGCGAATATTTAGTAAAAATGTTACAAGAAGCATCACTATGATATCAAAACCGAGGAGGAAGAGAACTTTCCAAGTGGGATCTTCCTCAACCGCAAAATCTAAGAAAAAGGATATTTCAAAATCAGATCAAGATTCTTCCCAATTAGAAACAAGCGCAACTACAAAATCAGAGTCAATAGAGACCACAAATACTTTTAATATATCAAAAGGATTTCAAGAGAATAATAGCCACAGTAATTCAGCTCAACAAAGTAAATCTGTTGGAACAAAGCCGCCATCTATTCGAAAAGATAAGCAAAACTCTAATTTATCACCATTTAAGCACTCTAATGACGAATCTACATGTTCTGTATCAACCTCTGTACTCGATAAGTTATTCGAAGACAGTCGGAAAAACCTCGCACTTGAGGCGGATATGTACACTGCTGGTATAAAGCTTAAAAATTGGGTTACACCAGAAACTCCAGTAGCAACTGTCAACACAGAAGTCCGCGGTGTTCTAGCCACTCTTGTCAAATACTGCTTCACGCTTCGATTTCTTCGCATGCCGCCTATTCACTCCTGCGAATTTTTTCAAGGATATTATTTTCCTCCATGGCACATTATCGCAATTGGACGCAAGTCGCGACCCTCGTTCATATCCATTTTTGGCAAGGGTGAAGAATTTAACGGGAACAAAGAAATGGCATCAAGCCAGCTTCTTATTCGTCGATCACGGAATCCAATATCGTATGCTGTTGGACGAAACTATATAACCAACTCTTCACGGAAAGCGTTTTGGAAAGCTTTTGTGGAAAACCCAAACTCTGTAGACGGTGTTTATCTTGTTAAATCATTAAAGTATCCTTACCCAAATCCTGTTGTTGGTACAAGCGAGTTTTCAGGGCGCCAGTTGACAGCACTTGAACAAGAAATGGAACGTTTTGTGAAACGAGCGACTGTTACAGCAAGTAAGCCAATGCCTTGGGTTGAAAAGGTTACAGAGAAAACCAATTGGAATTTTCTGCAGAATTTGATAAAAAAGAAGGTGTCCAAGCCTGTAGCAGATAAACGTTGGCTTTTTTGGCGTAAGCAAAAGGAATCTAAGTTAGACAAAAGCTGAAATAGCACTTTCACTTTTAGCATTTACGATCTTCTCATTTTGTAAATACATAGATCATTATTGTTATAGTTATTGTTAATACCTCTATAGATTTAATAACTTGCTATTAATTAGAATTATAAATACATCTGGTTTCATTCTGATTCTTTAATTATACATTTAACCTTTGAACCTGAAGTTTTCAGTGAATGATGACGGAAGCACAGATGTTCTTGCGTATTCGGTGTTGTTTGAATATTTAAAGTAACGGTACGCGTGGAGATTTATCTTTAGTGACTCTGGATCAGGGTCTTCATATAATTGACTGTTACATACATCACAAAACTGCCCTTCAATTTCCTGTGCACTTGAAACTTTTTGCATCAACTCACTCCTGATATTTTCAAAGCACTGATGAAGTTCGTCCAAATGATTTCTATAATCATGCTGAAAAGTTTCTGTTTTTGTTTCAGGTTCTATGGTTTGCTTTCCATCTTGAGGACCTTGGCCTGTGACTAATTTCGAGAGAAGACGAAATTCTTTTACATTTTTGTAAACAGGATCATTATTTATGGGGTGTCCCAGTAGTGAAAGATGTTTTCGAATCTGGTGAGTTCTTCCTGTTTGTGGATAACACCTTACTAATGAAGTATTAGACACAGGATCATATTCGATTCTCTCAAAAGTAGTAAACCCATGCTTGGGTGGTCGTGTTGTTAGCAGCGTAAGAAACTTTTTGTATCCTTCCACGAACTGGCTCTCAAAAATTGGAACCGAACATGATTGTTTGATCGGATCAAACTTTCCGTCGACAACAGCTAAGTATTCTTTTCTAGTGTCGTCATCCTTTAGCATAGCAATGACTTTTGATGCAGCTTCTGATGATTTGGCAAGAATCAAAAGACCTGAAGTCAGTCTGTCAAGCCTATGACAAGCTAGGTATTATACATTTGTTAGATATGATGTCAAAACTCTCTGATAGCAAATGAACTTACGAAAAACACTATGCCCTACGAGATGCTCCAGAAATTCAACTATAGTGTTTTTTCTATATCTCCCCGTAGGATGTACCGGAACTCCTGCTGGTTTATTGATGATTATTAGATCATCTTTATCCAGTACCAATATACCGTTTGTTTTCCAGTTTTTCCAATCCACCGCAGCTACTGGTGGTTCGTGTATATGGGAGTTGAAAAGAAGGATATCACTAGATTTTATCTTCTCTTTTTCAATTGCAGGACCCTTGATCTCTAGAATGGGCATACTTGGCTTGCCCTTGTTTCTTATTAGTGTCACATTCCCCTTGGAAACCAAGTTATCATACTGTTCGGGAGTTTTGGCATTGAAATCATTTACTAGTACATCAGAAACTAGTCTACCAAACCAACGCTCTTTACAATTGACAGTTCTAGTAAGATGGTATGGGTGTATTTTGCACAGTCCATTGTGTATATAATAAGATGACAGCATTGAATTAATCTGCAGGTTACGTGAACAATTATCACAAATCCAAATCAATATTTTGTAAAAGCTTAGAACTTGTTAAATATAATAAGACCTAGATTAAGACTTTGGATAAAGATCTCTTTTGATATTCAAGCCCTAAATCTCAAAAACCAGATCAGTTACCCTGTCTGCTTTATGTGGAAGAAATAATAGTGTATCCAGGCCGGGTAAGAAATAAAAACAATATAAATACCTGGTCAAATTGAATTTTCTTCTTAATCTTTTCTTCTTCTTTTTTTTTCTCCTTGTCGATCTTCTAAGATTGTCCACCCTTTGTTGCGAGCATTTCACTAACTTACACTGCTCAGTCTGAATAACGTCTAGCCCAGTTCCTATGCAGCCTCTTTTTATCTCTCTTTACCAATGACTATGAAAAGAAGTAATAACGCGCAACAGAATGAAGTCAAAACATTGCAACCCATCGCATGGATGAGGATGTCTATGGTTCTTGTTTATAATCGCCGTTTTGCGACAGCGTAAATAGAATAAATGATTGGCCTGGTGGGGTGTATGGCGTCCAGACGAGCACCTCGTTCTAGTTGAATTCTTCCTAACACATTTGGGGAAGCAAAACGACGAAGGGTTTTTGACAAACGGCTATGTGTTGATTGTACTCCACAAAGCTGCTATAGTTGTCCGTCTTGTGGCGGAACGATGGCGTGACTGCGCTCCGCAAAAACTCTTTTAAAAACATGATGTGAAAACTACCTTTTCAATTGCATTATTGCATCCATATATATAATATGTATTTTAATATGAATATGCTTTTGATTCAAAAACTAGTTGCTGTAAATATTTTCAACCTCTTTTGTGTACACTAAAGTTCAGAACTATAAATTTTATTGTTATCTAGATCTAAAACAAGCCATGTAAAAAATTACAAATCTATATGCTGTTATTTTGTCTTTATAAGTTTAATCATTGAATCCAGTAAACCCGCATACTAAAAAGATCTTATAGTATGGCTTTTTGGCAATACTATTTTCCCAGTTCCAAGCAGAAGTTAAACGGCCATCAATACAGGAGCCCGCGTCGAAGCCATTGTCGGCACCACTTCCATCGAAAGCATGCTTGAAAAAATCTGCAAGGATTGTTTTCTTGAGACCTTCTACTGATCCGAATTGGTTTTCAATCCATTCATGAATAAACGGATCTCTCGATATCTTGTCAATTTCCTTGATGACAAGGTAAACTGGAGTCAAGATTCTGGGGACCTGTAAGTACTTATCCAAAAAGAAGAGGGCATTTGGAACAGTTCTGTCGCCTAAATGAATGACACTGCTTCCGATCCAAGTGCCGGTTCTGTCCATAGCCTTTTTGACAATGGTATGCATGGTGCGGCCAACCTTGGGGCATGGCTTGACACGATTAAGACCTTGACCAGTGTCAGCTAATGTGTAGCGGTTTCTACTGTTTGTCAAGTCGTCATCGGCCAGCGACCACAGTAAAAACATGTCTTGCATAATCAGACTCCAAAGAGTCAATGATTGGTGTACATAGTGAAATTGTTTGGTGTGATTGTGTGACAATCTGGCTCCTCCACGTCCCATTGAAATACCTAGACTAAACTCAGGGCCATCTGGGCCGATTGAGTTCGGATCGAAAAAGGTGGTAAGCATGCGGATCATCTCTTCAACCGGATATCTATTGGAACGGAGATAAGCGTGATAATCGCCAATAGAATAGAGTGATTGGCAAATATCATCTGCTGTGATAATACCAGTGGCCTTCTTCCCGTTGGCAGCGTCTGATGGCTTACTAAAAAGCATGGATGATGGAGCTGATGAATATTTCTTTGATAGGATCTTAATAGCGGTTTCTTTTCGCTGAATTTCTCTTTGAATTGTAGCTCGAGCTTTACCTTCAGGAATGATTTCCATGGTAGCTTGAATAAGCAAAGGATCGTTAAACAATCCTAGAACAGGAATATCATCATCATCAACGGAATCTAAATCAAGAGTCTCAGATCCATTACCTCCCATAGCTTTTGACTTCAAAAAGGAGTAAACAGTCTTTACTGGTTTATAAAGATCAAATTCCATCGCCTCTCTGATTTCAGGCAATCGCGAATCCATCAGCATGTACATTAACTTACCAAATGAGTCTCTCATTTTCTCTGGATTCATAATCTTGTATCGTCGTCCAATTTCAAAAATGTCTTGATACCATTGGGCATTTGCAGAGAAGTCGACTTGACCATCCTGATTAATGTTGGCATTAGGTGGTCTAATCGAGTTGTTATTGTTATTGTTACTTCTATTGCCAAATAATGTTCTTCCTCCTGAAGTGTTGGTAGTATCCATGTTACTAGATGCTACTACCAAGCCAGAAAGAATAGAGCACATTTCACGAAGTTGAGCAATGATACGTTTTGTTTTTGAGGTATACGATACAATATCGATCTTATCAGTATACTCACTGACATTTAAAGCAGCCTCTAAAAGTCTTAAAAGCTTACGTTCTTCAAAAGTCAATCGCATGGGCACATATTTAGAGTGGTATTTGATACGTTGAAGGATATACTCAGGAGTATTGACATTTGAAGGTAGCCCCTTTTTAATAGCAGGTCTATCAGAATCAGTTTCTTTAGGAGCAGTCAAAGCTCGAGCAGCCTCTTCAACTTCTTCTTCGAGTTTTTTTGCCTCTTCTTCATCTTGCTTCTGATCTTCAACTGATTTCTTCTCATCGTTTCCAGTTTGAAGGTTTTTACCATTCGCTGAGTCATTTTCTGGTGATTCCCCATTAAGGCTTTTAGTTTTGTGGGTTTTACGATTCTAAAAGGCAAAGTAATTCAAATCAAGTTAGTTAGTTAGTTTTAGTGATTCATTCCTTTTTTTTTTTTTTTTTTTTTTAGTAAAAAAATAAAAAACTTACACCTGTGCGATGAAGATAATCGAAGCAAACTGTACAAAAGTAATCATCACAAGACAAGCATATAGTCTCGGCAGCTTGATCCCCACACTCTACACAAAGAGGTTCATCTTGGTTGTCTGATTGTTGTTGACTTGGTCGTGAAAATGTGCCTACATCGGTTTGAGATTGCTCGTCAACCTGCATTACATCACCATTTTCATCTCTGTCATCCTCGTCGATTATTGAGTCTGGATCAATCGCTAAAAGTTCTTGGAGTGGTCGTTTGTTTGTGTTGACTGTAGTTCCAGTGTTGCTGTTGTTGCCATAATTAATAATACTATCGGTGCCATTTGGTCCTACCTGTTCTTCTTGGCCAGTCATTGTTGCGACTGATTTCTTTTTGTAACAAATTATTTTCTGTAAGAAATGGAAATAAAAAAAAAAGTTTGAGCTGGGGAGATTCTTTTCTATAGATCAGAAGAGAGATAAACAATACCCAAAGAGTATTTAAGGTGTTTTATGTCGTAACTAATATATAAAAAGAATTTCAAGGAAACAGAAAAGAAGAAAAAAAAAAAGAAAAGAAAAATTGAAATTGACACTTCTAAAAAAAATAAATGTAACAATTTTTGTAATTGCACTAAGAAGGCTCTGTGAAAACAGATTTCTATACAAGACATAATTTTGATATTTTCTTACTTTTTTTCTCAATTTTATAAATGTATAAAGCTAACAACAAAATTTTCTACCCGCATTATTTTATTACATGTATTTTTTTTTAAGAATCGGATCCAATGGCTCCGTAGGCCTTTAGAATCTTGCAATCCCGTTCAATTAGTTCGACTACTCCTTGAGGTTTGTACTTTGCCTCAACCATGCTTCTAACAAGCATAGCACCATCTTCAATAATCAAGCGTCTTAATGCCAAGTTAAGTTTAGGGGAAAATTCGTTGTACCATCTATGGTTCCAAGCAGTCAACTTAACAATGACATCGAGAGCCAATGATCTGATACGATTAGTAAGCTCAGCAACACTGTGAGCTTTTATTGGAGTACCATCTTGGTCAAGGACCTTTGGAAAGTTTGTAGAATTTTTGCTTTTTGCAGAAGAAATTTCGTCATCCTTGTCTAGGTAATAATCAAGAACTTTTGATAAGACCCTGTGAGAAAATTTGGCATTCAAAGAATGGAAAAAAGCATCGGCTGCCTCATCTTTGTGTCGTAGTCTAAGAGCAACCATACCTAATAGTTCCCATTCCAAGGCTGTTTTCTTGTATGGAAGCTGTTGGCTTTGGTAATGTACATATTCGGCTCTCCAAACAGTGTAGACTCTAAGGTCCTCATACAGGACCATAAACAAGTTATCCAGCCATCTTTCACATAATCTTTTGCTCTTAATTTTCTCCTCATCTTCTTCAGTTTCTTTATCCTCATCTTTTTCAGATGTTGCAGCGTTTCCATTGGTCATAGTGCCATTAGCTTCTTCTGAAGTAGAAGGTCCATTAGTTGGTTGAGATTTTGTGGATGCTTTAGATATAACAGAAAGTTTTCTGTCATGTTTAACCTTTTTATCCTTTCTATACTCTTCTTCCATTACGAAAACTTTTGATCTGTATTTGAGTAAAGCATCCCATCCAATATTGCTAACAATTTCGGTGAGTAGTTCATAAGCTTTTGCAAAAGTCGATCTTAGAGTTGGGGCTGGAAGTTTTAAAAGGCCGGGATCAGCGGCATTGTTTTCGTCGTGTTCGTTTACAGACCAGACCTCATCTAAAACGCCATCGGAAGGAAGTGGGAAATGGCCTTTAGCGGGACTTGGAGTCTTAGGCAAATCTGGTTCTTTTGCTGTTGACATTGGGCAGGAATTTAAAGTTAAAAGAGCTTGTTCATAATCTCCCATCTTGGTGTAAATTCTAACCAATTCAGCCCATGGTAAAAATTCGGAAGGTGAAGCATTGACAGCACGAATAGCGCTATCGAGAGCCCAGTCTAATTTGTCCTTCTTTAAACAGTAGTCAGCTTGAACTTGTAATATGTTGGAATCTCTAGGGTTTTGAACAATTGAATCGTGTAACACCCTGACAGCCTTAACTTCTTCATTGCTTAATAACAAAACTTTGGCTAAAAGAGAATTGACTTCTGGATCGATTTCGCTTAAACGTTCTAAAATTTCAATTGCCGGCTCATATAATCCTGAAACTTGAATAAACTTTAAGAAACCATCTACTAAGTAGTTATTGACTAAGGTAGGAGTTTGAACCTCAGAAACACAACCAATCGAAGGACCTTGGAAAAACACCTTTTCGAATGCTTCCAAGAATCTGACTGTTTGTGATGGAGGAGAACTTAATGGATTCAATCTGCTCCAGTACGAAATAAACGAGTAGGTCTCGTCATCGGCAAACAGTAAACATCTAATCATTGCTGAAAGATAAGTCTCGCTCCAAATTTGATCAGTGGTAGGATGTTTGTCCCCACGCTCATCAACAATATAAGCTTCAACACCACCAGGTATCTTTACTAAAACTCTGACATCAACTCGTGAGAATATGTTGTAACAGCAATAAATCCCTGTGTGAATTTTCCAGCCGGCATGCTTGCCAAACCAAATTTGTTGTTCGCCCAGACTGAATGTCAAAGTGTTGAGGTAAGCAGCAACGGCAGAAGATGAAGAAGTATCAACACCAGTGACGTAGTGATATGTTCCATGAACACGGGCAGTCTTTGTGACAGTCTTTGACAAATGGACTAGATCTGGTGGACCCAATTCTTTGAATAAAGGTAGGGATGCTGTTCTAGAGTTGACCGATTCGCCGATTTCGTTTTCCAAAAGCTCTGGAACAGCCAAATTGTTTAGTACCATGGTTTTAGTTGAGTTTCCTGTTGATTCTGCGTAGACAAAGCTCAAAAGATATGATAACAGTTTTTTTGATTTGAAGATTTAGTGTGATCGTATTAGTTGATGCTAAATAGGCGAAATTTATCCAATGGGCTTTCCAAGTTAGTTTCTTGTGGCTTTTATAAATGTAACAAGAATATTTGTCTTTTTA
This sequence comes from Magnusiomyces sp. LA-1, assembly GCA_029678045.1. Taxonomy (NCBI): domain Eukaryota; kingdom Fungi; phylum Ascomycota; class Dipodascomycetes; order Dipodascales; family Dipodascaceae; genus Magnusiomyces; species Magnusiomyces sp. LA-1. The sequence goes on along the minus strand of CP115648.1, from coordinate 6,589,528 downwards.
TATCCGTCCTTCAATTTCCTTCAATTCCTTTTTCAAAATAACGGTAGTTGGTAGCTTCCAAAGGTTGGATTTATTGTTGCGTCAATATAGAGTTATAAAACAAAAAAAGAAAAAGGCTGAGACTTTTTTTTTCTTTTTCGATTTTTTGGAGGTGTTGAAAAATATCCAAAAATTAAGCTGCGTGGCCTTTACTTCGTGTTACTGCAATTACTCAGCCTAACAGTTTTTTTTTTTTTTTTTTTTTTTTTTTCTTCCTTTCATTTATCCCATTTTTAACCTTCACTCTTGAAAAGTTGGAAAAAAAAATAAAAGCAATGTTTGAAATCTAACATTATTTACAGATACTTATATTTTCTAATTACTATCTTTATTATATTTTTCATAGATCTTCACGTATTGAGGTATTTGTCTCAATAGTTTCTGTGTTGGCTTCTCTATCAGTATCTTCACTTATATTCCAGGGATAATCATTGGTCATCTCAGTTGGATCAGTGACAGAAACACGTTTATAAATCCACACAGCCTCTCTGAGATTTATAAACTTGAATAATGGGAGTGTAACCTCTTTGGCAAAATCAGTGTAGGATTTTTTTTCATTCCAAGATTTTTGAGCATATGCCTTTATTTTGTTGAAGAGTTTCACCTCTCTATTGTCAGGTATCTTTTCTCCCTTGATCAATGATTCAAAGTAAGCTTCAACAAATTTTACATCTTCTGTAGCTTCTCTTACTGTATTCTTGATAATGGTTTGATTGATGTGATCAAACCTTTCTACCTTATCCATCAGCTTCCATTTGTAGGTGGAAGGGAGTGGATAAACTTTCTCAACCTCCTCTGGACTAGTTTCAACAATAAGATAATCGAATGAGTCTAGAATATCTTCCAAAGTGTCTTTATCTTCTGTCTTGTCATAAATGTACCAAGGATTGTATTCAGGGTTCTTAACTTCGCTGTAGAGTTGCCCAAATCGTGTTGCACCTGACATTGCAACAGGGACATCAAAATGAACTACCAAAGGCTCGCCTTTGACAGGATTGGGGGCATTTGGAACTAACTCATGGAATTTAGCCAATGCTACTCCACCTTCATAGTTCATAGATGAGACAACAAGTCTGACGGTAGAAAGGCCTAATCCAATGGCCATTATAATCAAAGTCATTATGATAAATAAATTGTGAATGAGACGGCCAAGATACTTTGAAGCAAAAGTGCTGATAACCGAAATTCCCTTAGCAGTTAACAATGTTAAAATAGGAATCACATAAACTATAAATCTCCATTCCTTATGAGGTTGCATGGAATATACTGCAACATAGATTAAGGATGAAATTCCCAAAATAGTAGTGGTTTTACTTGGAGTAATGTCCTTTGATATCAATCCAAAAAACATAAAAACCCAGACAACTGGTCCTCCAAAGTTGATAACCTTGGGAATGTCCTGTAAAAAGTATTGTTCGTATGGAGAAACACCCCAATTGCTGGACTTTCCTTGAATGACATTGTATATAAATCCCTGAATTTCGGGAACCATCAATGGTTTTTGCCAAAAGTAAGAATCTACAAGTGCAGAAGAGATTAAACCCATTACAGTTCCAATAACAATTGGTCGGAACATTTTTTTAATGCTTGTCTGTCTGAAAACCAGCAAGGTCAAAGCAATTGAGCACATTAACAATGCAACTTCTGATCTGAAGACAATTGCGGTAAAGGCCAACAGACCCAAGCCAGCTGAATAGTTCAATTCAATGATATATGAAAGTGCAATATTCGTAAATGGGAATGCTAAAAAGTTTGGAATAGTTCTAGAGACATAAAAGGGGATGTGGAACTGGATGCACATCAATGCCCAGAACCAAGCAGATGAAGAAAGTCCCCAAGGTGTTGAATGGACAACAGGTTTTTGATCTTCTTTCTTTTCAGTTTTTGTTCTCTCTTGATCATCTCTTTCTAGAAGCTGAGCGCCGATATCGTAAGACCATTTGATTGATTGCCGGAGAGTTGCTAAAGAAAATGCGTTAAATGCAGACAATACTACTCTAGCCAAGGTCTGAACAAATAACAAATCACCTTCTGGAGGAGGTGCAACTCGACAAAAAAGTTTTGTCAAAAAGCTGATAAAAAGAGAGCCTACAAAAGTTCTTGGAACTGCACCAGGAAATTCTAGATGGTCATATTTCCCAATGTTGGTTATGCCATATGTATAAATGTCGTGAATTGCTTGGATATTAAATGATTCTTCTACCTTTGTGTAGGGGCAAAGAATAAGATGAGTCCCCACAATAGCAAGAAATATGAAATCAGGTAGCTCCAATTTCATGCTGGCTGTTAATTTTGAATACAACAAATCTGTTTGAATCAAAAAGGTTAAAGATGATATAAAAGGAAATTGTGAAAACGTGCGTCATTTACTATTGACAGAAAAAGAAAAAAAAAAAAAGTAAAATATTACAAATGTTATATATCATGTGATTTAGGCTTTATCTCTGATAACATATCAGTTGCTGATAATCAGTATTCTGAATTCAATATATAGAAGGGAGTTTAAAGCCTTGAGTTACAGGGAAAACCAAATTTGAAAGTATTTAAGTTGAACAGATTATTTATAAAATAAGCAAGTAAGTTCAATGTAGTGAATTAAATTATAATTTGTACAATGTATCAGAATAAGTAGTCAAATCCTGAATATTTAGGCTTTTTGCAAATTTTAGATTTTATACTACTTTCCATGACGGGAAAATGCTATACAAAAGTAAAAGAGGACAAATCAAGTTTCATAACTCACTTACTAACTCATTATAATAATAAATTTCTACTAGATCATGTGCCTAATATTTTGCTTCCTAGATAAACTGTCATAGCTATTTTCGGAATGAAGAAAATAGGCATACTCTATATACTCTAATAATAATGCCTATGGCTCGCCTAAAACAGGTATATAGATGGAAGAGGCAACAATAATAATGAAAGCAAGAGATTCAATGCTTTTTGTATTATGCGCCTTTAAGAAGAGGCTTTTATCTGAATTGGTAAAAGAAAGCAAAAGATCAAGATGTGTTCACGTGGATGATGGTGGATGGTACTTTATCGTGACTCAGCCGTACTTGATTATAGGAGGAGGAGGGGATTAAAAAAAAAAAAGGCACCATACTATACTATACTATATATACCATCTTTATTAATATAAAAACAATCTTATTAATCAACAAGCATTCGTCACAAATCAGATATACAAAGGAGAGTGGTGGTTTCTTCTGTTACATCTGATCATAAAAGCATTGACATCAAAAGACTGGCTGGTGTTTGGCCGGGTGGTGCGCTTCGATCATATCAAATTTTAAATAAAAAAGAAACAACAATCACTATATACTAAAAAGAGAATTATTAGGCACTAAGCAAGCAGTGTGAGGAGAGTTGTGGGTTTATTTTATCTATTATCAAATCACTTTAACTTTCGCCACTAATCTCTTATTACCTTTTTTTTTTCTTTTTATTTCTAATTTGAAACCTTCCTTTCTTATCTCCAGCTCTTTCTTTTTCCCTACTTCCTTCTTACTCTTATACATCACTTTTTATATATATAAGCTCTTCTTCTTCTCTCCTTCTTTCTCCTTACGTGTAGTAGTTCTTATCTGGTTCTCCACATATACGCAATCAAATACTCTTAATCTGCATTCTCTCATAATGACAGGGGCCAGAAACCGCCGTCTTTTGGCAGAAGAAGATTACGAAATCTTACAAAGGTCGTCAAGCCCTTTCCTCCAAGTATCTCAAAATGACGACACAGAATCTATTTCAGATTTGGGATCAGTGATTTCATCTGATTATGACTACGATAACTACTCCATTGATAACGAGCATTCCGACATTGAATCCTCCCTCTCCATTGATAATAATACAGATAATATCTCAAATAGCTCCTCTAGCCCTGGAACCCTTGGCTCTGAGTATAATTCTGAGCAAAATAGCTCCCAAAGCCATGCACAACAGGATGACGATGATGCTAATGTCCTTCAATCTGATATTCCTCAGTTGGCTAGTTCGATTAAAAGTGAAATCACATCCTCTGAATCCATTTCTAATGACCTATTACAAGATAATGATGGCAACATTTCTACATCAAATGATTTGAGCTCTGGCTTATATCCAACTCCCACTACAAGCAGACCCGAATTCATTCCTGCTCATCAAAGTGATTCAAACGGTAGTGACTCCTCTCTAGTCCTAGTCACTCCTCTTGTCGACTCGGGACTTTCTAGTCCAAGCTCTTCTATTTTACGCCCCACAGTTGCTGCTATGTCAGACATTACCCAATCCGCTGCATTTTCTAGCCCAGACCAAGGATTTCATAACGAAAAAGATATTTTCAGCTCTAACTCAGACTCCTTCACCACATTTGATTCTTTCGATGATTCAGAAAGTCCAAACTTATTTTTAGAAAAAATTAAAAGTTATAAAGATGTCTTTTCATTTGCTGATTCTTTTAAATCTAAAATCGCATACCCCTACTCTGACGTGGTGAAGCGTTATGTGGAGTCTAAAAGACCACTATTCCAGCCAAACAAGCCTTTATTTAACAAAATAAAAATTCTTTGCTTTTCGGATTCTGGTCTGTCCAAGGCTACTCAAGTCGTCTTGAGGGGTTTCTATTCTTATATGAGAGCATACAGCAAGCATCAAGTAAGTCTTTATTTCGGAGCCCCGCTTCCTGATAGAGTCAATGGAAATGGATACTCTTCTCTACCCTCAAATTTTAAATGGTACACCATCAAAGGGACTGAAGATGAATTTGTACCAGTCAATGATGTTTTCATTCTTCTTAAACAATCTTATGTCTCTGATGAAAAAGAAATGTTGCCTAATGCTACTTTTGCTATGTATTACTTTAACCCAATTCCTATTCTCAAGAGTCACGTTCCTACATCTCTTGAAAATCAAAGAATCTTTGTATTCAATTTTCTCAACAAATTTAAAATTCCTACTCTTTCTCTAAGTCAAGCCCTAATTGAACCATTATCTCGAAATTCTGAAACAATGTTTATAACCAAAGGTTTTCCTATAATAAATTTTGGCTCTGGGAGAGAATGGTCCCCACACACCTGGAATTCGTTATTTGGACAACAAACAAACTTAGGATACATGCTTGCGGCATTGCATTTGTATAGTTCTGATGGTGATTCTAGAGCTGATGAAAATGCAGATTTAGAAAATGGAAATTTCGATGAACCTTTAAAGGACAGCAAAGATCATTTACTTTCACTAGTTGCTACCAGTAAACTTAAACATGATACTTTAATGTTGAAGGAATGTGTGCAGCCCATTGTTCTAAGTGAGCTACAAATGGAACACCCACCTAGTAAATACAAGAAGTCAGCATTTAATAAATCAAATAAGCGCTCGATTTTAAATCACTTGTGGAACATTTTTTTTCTTGTTTTGTGTGCTCTTGCCGCTTATCATCTTTTCCCTTCAAGTTCTAATCTACCTTCCAACTTTGTTGAGATTACATTGGTAGAGAATGATCTTATTCCTTCTTCTCAAAGCACTTCAACTGGAAAATTTCAGTTTAACTTAGATGAAAATAATTTCAAATCTGTTTCAAACAGTTACAAGATGCATTATGTCGCTTTAATCTACAGAGATGCAAATGATCCTTATTATTCAAGCACTGACGAGCCCAAAGGTTTTCTTTTTGATGTAGATGAACATGGAAATCACCGATTTGTCGTGCCTAAAACCGAACGACGTGGAATGATATCTATACAAGTCTACGCCATGCCTGCTCACGAAATAGCCATATACCGGGAAAAGTCGACGCATTTTTTCAGTCCTACTGGAACTGAGGGTGTTTTGCAAATAGTTGTAGCCTATGGCCGTGATACAAATCAGTGCTTAGATTTCCCGAGATCTGATGAATATAAAATGCTGATCAAAGGTTGTGAGTTTACATATCAATATAAACAACCATTGATTTTATACGGTTATCCTGATGAATCAAGTAGCTCTGATGAAACAAAAAGCTACATTATACCACAAGATTATTTCCCAGCGACTTTGGATTATCCCAAGCCTATTTCTACCTCTGCTATAGATATTGATAACAAAAGAGCTCCCACGAAGAATCGACTACTGTCTAAAGACATCTACACTTCATATCTAAAAAATGGTTCTAAAATTGAAGCACAGTTTATTTCTTCTTATATCAAATGGAAATATCACGCCGACGAAGCTTTTGATAAATTCTTTCATGGCTTAAACTTTACAATGAAGCCATTTTCGCGTTGGGCTTTCCCCACGTTTCATAGTTTGAATGATACATCCCATTCTCTTAAAATTGAGGAATCTTTGCTCGGTTTTAATTCTCATATTGCTGATATGGTTTCTGTTGCACAGAACCGAGCACTCGAAATTGCGGCTTTCTCATTGAATGTTGTCGATAATGTTGTTGATATTATTCACAAGAGTATTAGATCAGTTTACTCTCATACAAAGTATTTCATTCAGTTGAGCCAAAAGCAAGCAGTAAATTCTTGGAATGTGGGATCAGACAGGTTCAATCAATTGTTTCAGAAAACAAAGAAATATGTGCAGGCATACACTGAGTCAGCGAATCAAGGCAAAAAGCACTGTTTTTCATCTTGGGTAAACACCAAAAGCAAGCAGAGGACTTTTCTAAACAAAAAGCTTGGCCAGTTTAAGGATGGCATGAAACGGCATATTGAAGGTTTAAACGTCAAATTAGAAGTCCTAAAACAAAGCCACGTATAATTTTCATTTGATTCGATATCTACTATAACTATTTTCTAATGATGAAAATTATACTTGAATCTTCCAAAAGCAATACAATACGGCATTTAATTAACTTCCATTTCTCTTTTTTTTTCGTTATGTTTTTATTTTAATATTATCGGCGTTTTCAATCACTTTTTTTTTTTTTTTCTTCAATAGTTGTCTTTTTTTTTCGGAAATGAAAATTAAAGCACTTCTTCGAGGTAAGTTTATTTGTATTTATTTTTCTTCTTCTGTTCTTCAGTCCACTTTTTTTTAAGTTCAATCTCAAAGAATCCAGCTCATGTTCATTAGCTGGCTTCAATTTGTATATATTTTAATCTATTTCTTTTCTATATCTTCTTTTCTCATTTGTATAGTTACATACTCAATCTGTTATTTATTTCTATTTCTTTGAGAACTTAAAAAAAGATGAAACTCTGAAGGCACAGGATTTTAATTTTTAATTAAGGGCAAATTAATCATATATTTTTTAAAAAAAGGAATTTTTTTGTTAATATATTTATTTTATTTTAGGGAAACACTACACTTTTTTATTTCATCAAGCCTTTATATTTGTTATATTTTTTATTATTATTCTATACTGGGGAGAAATTTAATTCCATGTTTTGTCTGTTTTTAGCATGAGTTTATATATATCTGTTGAATATATCCATGTTTTATTTATATTTTGATTATCGAGTGTAGTAGTGGTCTTTTGATCATATCTAGTTATATATAAAACTTCAGGTTATTATTTCTTTTCCAAATTCGAATTCAATTAATTTTTATTTCTAATCTTAACAATCATATAAATTTGGTTCATGTTCAGAATAATAACCACCCATTTTTGATACATCGGTCCAACCGTTTTTTCAGTGGTTTGTTATACTTTTGGAACTATAATATCTGTACTCCAACTCCGTCATATATATTTTATTGTTACTGTTATGTTCCAAAAAGTTTACCTTGGCAACTAATCGTGTTTTCGCGTCATATTGATTTTTCAGTAATGACTCCAATTCACTAGGATTAGAAGCATTTTGAGCAGCCATAGCCAATAATCGTAATCTTTCTACGGGGTTTATCTTTTTAGTTGTTTTTGAGTTGGAAAAAGAAGAAGAAGTACTAATACAAATAGATTCATCTTCTTTTTGCTTGGCGGAATCGGTTGAACTAGTAGACTTGCCCGTATATTTTTCATCCTCACTTTCATCATCGTTGCTTAGAAATTCTTCATCAAAAAAATCTGTAAAATAGTCTGAATCCGACATATACTCAATCTCTGAGTTAGATAGAAAGTTAGTCAATTTTTCCAGATATTCGAGTGCGACTTTATCAACACAATCTTCACTATAAATTTGTAAAGAGAAAAAAAATAATAATAATCGGTTTTATTAGTTTAAGAAAAAAATATAGGTGTGATTTTCTCTTGTTTAGTCCTTACCAATTGCAATCAGTTTCAGTTGAAGATTTGTTTGATTCAGATTTCCCTTTTGAAGCTATAGATAAATTGATCAAAGCTTTGTTAAGTATTTTGTGATTTTGATCCGCCTCATATCTATTGGAGCTGTATTTCTCTCTAGATTCCAAAATTCTAAGTCTGTTTAACAGCATTAATAATAAAATCTGAAGGTCTTGCAGGGTGCAATCTTTTAGCGTTTTCGATGTCAAACTTTCAACGTCATTGGTCTCTACACGTAAATAAATATTGGAATTGAAAACAACAGGATTCAAGATAAAATCCTTTTTTATGCCTGCCGCGAAATCTGGATTATAGACATACACGTAATCTTCCATAATTTTCTGAAGCAGCTGAATGCTCTGTTTGTCAATTAGCATTGTGGTGGGGTTTTGCTCGTTAGCATCTAAAATTAGTTTGTTCCTGTTCAAAGCATCAATAACTCTTTGCCTCAGCAGATCCGTCAAGGGGAGATTTGTTATATATTCATATTCATAAATATTTATTTTTTCCGTATTGTTATTTTGATTGGCATCTTCATTTTTCGACTTTTGATCTAAAAAGTTGCAAATCCTTTCTATGTTGGGAGATTTATTTTCTGGAAGTTCACTCGTGGGGAAATCTAGAGTTAGTAGCAATGAGAGCTTGCTCAAAGGATCGAATTTGTCTTGGGACGCTTTGCTATTGTCATTATCAAATATTTCCTGAAAAGCAGTCAAGATGCGATTTCTAAAGTCTCTAATTAGAATGCCAGATTCGCTGTCGCTTGGCTTTAAAAGTAAGTCCAATTTTTCTGGGATAGGTTTAGGAAGAAGATCTGATTTTTTAATTTTCGATTTGATGTACTCAATATAAAACTGGTTATTGTCGTTTTCATCAACTATAATCATCATGTTTTAGTATTGCCAAAAATATTATACTCAAAAGCTAATAGATATTATAAAGTATACATATAAGTAGAAGATAAATATGAATATTTTTTCTTGTCAAACTTTAAGTTTGCAAAAAAAAAATTGCTCCTAGAGTTTGTCCCAGATTGTAGAAAAATATTATTTATATAGTAGCTGCCAATATTAATTGAGTAGAATTTCCAAATTTTAGCAATGTGATTGAAAATAAGTTCAAGCTTTGACCCTCATAACTATATTGATTGTAATTAAACCTACAAACTTAGCTGGAGCTAACTTTCTTAATATTTTACCTGAAAATTTTTGATTGTTTATAATTATTTAGAATTATATAAATTAAATATGCGAGAATGCTCGAAAATCAGCGTATCATGACAATTTTTTGATATCAGTTTTTTTCAGTTTTAGTATGGAAAATAGCATCAGTCGATTGATTTTTTGTAGTATACATTTATTCGTCAAAAGATTTGTTAGTAGCAGCTCCTATGTATTTGCCTTGCTTAATTCTCTCACATGTCAAGCATGCAATGAGGGCTGCACCAACACCAGAACCGTCTTCGGCAGGGACTACCTTGATAGGATGTTGCTTAATGTCTTTAGAAGGCCAGTCAAATATATCAGCTAAAGCTTCAGCTCCACGTTCCTTGAAGTTGGGGTATTTGTTAAAAACAGAGCCATCGGCTCCACAGTGTCCAGTCTTCATGTCAGTCTTCTTAACAAGAGCTGCAACACCACATGCTGAAAGGCGTGCTGCTCTGGTTCCAATTAACTCAGCCAAACGGCGGATTAATTTACGCTCAGATTCACTAGTGATTAATCCAAATTTGTTTATGAATAATGATTCAACTTCAGATAAATTCTCCCAAGGATCTTCCTCAATAAAGGATAAGAAACTAGCATCAAGGCAGTATGGCGTGCGCAAGTCTCTAATATCGCGCCCTTCAAACATGCAATTTTCATCATATAAATCGCAAATTACCAGTCTCATAATTTCACCAAGATAATAACCAGCAATCATCTTTTCAAAGCATTGCTTTCCTGGACGTGGTGAGGTTTCATCGATGATAATGTCCCATTTAGTTCTTGGAAGAACCTTGTGTTCATTGTCAAAAGCACCCCATTCACAATTGATTGCCATGTAATCATCTGGCTTGATTCCTTGATCAGTAGGGAGAAGTCCTTCCAACTTTGGAATGTTACCAATTCGTTCATAGTATGCAGCATTGCAACCAGTTCCAAAAATCACACCCATCTTAGTCTCTGGGTCTACATAGTTTGAAGCTACTAAAGTACCAGTGGTATCATTAATAAGAGCTGTAACGGAAATTGGTAATCCTTTCTTCTTAAGAGCCGATTCCAACATTGGGGCTACATCGTGACCTTCAACATCAGCAATGTCAAACCCTTTAGTCCAAGTCTGAAGAATTCCACTATTAATAGCATACTGTGTGCAGGGATATGAAAAAGTAAAGCCCAAACTAAGATCACTAAGTTCTTCTTCGGGGTGGCTTGATGTCAAGAATTTCGCGACACAGTCGGCAATATAATCAAATAATTGGTCTTTGGTGCCGACTTTGAGGTCTTTGGGCATCATATATTTTGATTGTGTTACATCGAAACCACGGTTACCATCTAAAGTAATCTCAGCTACTCGAAGGTTTGTTCCACCCATATCCAGGGCCAAAAAACTGCCTTTTTCTTTTCCAGTGGGCCAGTCAGGAACCCATGTAACATTCATCGGCTATAGACAAAAAGAAAACAAAATAATAAGTTGTTAGTAATGAATGAAAAATAGAAATTAATCAAATTTGTAATCAAGCGGCTGTTATAAATTTAAGACAAACAATATGACTAAAAAAACTTACAATGCTTCCTCCTTCCTTAGTTAAGCCTGTATTATTTAAAATGAAATTGTTAGATATGGGGATTTTATACATTGAGCATTGCATGCATACCTTTTTCTAGCTCAGAAACAAAGTGGTCAGTGATTTTCTTGAGCATTTCTTTACTGACAGTAAATCTTTCTTCAAGCACAGCAATTTGTTCCATAAGATCTTTTGGAACGTCCACCATGGAACCCTATCTCAATTGCAGTTGTGACATCATCACAATTAATCAGTTAGAAAACACATCAATTAAGGAATGCAGCAATAGATAAGACTTACCTTACGGGATGGGGGTTTTCTGGGACCAAGATTGACCATTGTAAATTAAGTTAATATATCGAAATAAAAGCAATTGGTGGTGTAAATAAAAATAAAGATGATTATGATTGATTTGATAATGTAAAAGCAAAGATGGGAAGAGAAAGAAAGAAAGAAAGAAAGAAAGAAAGAAAAAAAAAAACAAGAAAAAAGAGCAGTTATTAAAGTATTTATAGAAGTTTCCACAGATTGCAGACAACAGTAAGGTGATATGCTGAGCAACCTATATGGCTGCCAACTCTCATAGTAGATGCCCATTTGCTTGGAAAAGAGGCTTTATACGTAGCCCTTATAGATCATGCGACGGTTGTCAATGTTACAATGAAGGCATAGGTACTAATAAAAACATGCTTTGAAAGGCATTGATTTAAAATTTGATATAATCAAATTAACACATTACCATCCTATTTCGAGTGAGTTCAATTAACAACAGCAAAAATATCCTTTATCATGTTGGAAGATGAACGAAGGATCGTTATTAATCTCTAGACGTGTTACAGCATGTGTCATGGCAGAGAATTTACCCCTAACCCATGCATGTCTTTATTTTTTTTACTGCCAAACAAACAAAACCGCCACTCAATCTATTTCAGACTGGCATTCTCATCTTGAACTATCATAGCATTATATCTCAATTATCTCTTACTGAATCAATCATATTTCATCAATTATGTCGTCTTCACCTTCCAAAACAACTCCGCCAAAAAAACAGGACGATTTCGGCTCTATTGTTATAGAAGCCATCCCAGATTACAAATTAGCAGATCACATATTCACTTTGAAAACAAGTGCTAGTAAAGACAACGAGTACGAGCAAGCCAAAACCTCATTATTCAACTCAATTAAAGAAAATAACTTGGCTCCTCTTTATCATTATTTACACACAACTCCAGAAACTGCAAACATTTTGCCATGGGACGAAGAACTCTACCAATCTTTGGTCAAGAAAAACAAAGAGAAAATCGAAGAGCTTGAAAAGGAAATCAAGCAAGCTGAACAAGACGAAGAAGAAACTGCAATTGCTGAAGGATGGACTAAATTAGGTAACTACTATGCAGAAATCGGAGATAAGGACAAAGCCATTACTACTTTGAAAAAGGCCACATCTTTAAGTTCATCTGGGTCAGGAAGTAAGCTCGATAATATGTTAACAATTATCAGAATTGGCCTGTTTTTCGATAACAAGAGCTTTGTTAAGAAAGAATTAGACGCTGTGAAACTTTTGATCGAAAGAGGGGGAGATTGGGAACGAAGAAACAGATTCAAAACTTACAACGGTTTGTATTTGTTATCCATTAGACATTTTGAAGAAGCCGCTGACCTTTTGATCGACTCCCTATCAACCTTCACTTCAACTGAAATCGCATCATATGAAGAAGTAGTAAAATATGCTGTATTGGCTGGTGCTTTTGCCTTGGACCGTGTTAACTTGAAGCGTAAGGTTGTTGACTCTCCTGAAGTTTTATCGTTAGTTCCTACTACTCCATCTTTGGAACCAATTACTGTTATGACCAACTCTTTATACACTTGTGATTACGACTCTTATTTCAAGGCATTGGCTACTGTCGAAGTTGAAGCTTTGAAAAAATCCAGATACTTGGCACCTCATTCTTCATTTTATATTAGAGAAATGAGAAGAAAGGCATATGCTCAACTTTTGGAATCCTACAAAACCCTCAGTCTTAAGAGTATGGCTGATGCTTTTGGTGTTTCTGTTGCTTTCTTAGATAACGACTTGTCAAAATTCATTCCAAACAAAAAGCTGAACTGTATTATTGATAGAGTAAATGGAATCATCGTCACCAACCGTCCTGATAATAAGAATGCCCAATATCAAGAATTCGTTAAGCAAGGTGATGCTTTACTCACAAAACTCCAGAAATATGGTGCTGCTGTTCGTCTCAGTGGTGCCGAAAGATTATCAGCATAATTCTTTATATATTGGCCTATTATGTATATTTATAAATAGAATGATATTTTTATTAATATTGAAATCGTCAGTGCTTAAAAATTTAAACAATTGTTATGTGTTTTTTTTATCTTTTTTTCCTCAAAATCAAGAGCTCTAGTTATTTACAAAAATCATATACATATTACAATTCTTCAAACATTTAAAATGATGTAATTTGAATTTTTTCATAGTTTTTTTTTTCTTAATAAGTTTTCAGTTTCCATATCTATTGGTTGGAAAGTAAAACTTCGACTTGATCCCAGTATTCTGGAGTGACCTTTTCCTTTATTTCCTCCTTAGATAGCCATGAGAATTGCAATCCCTTGGTTTGTGGAACAAAGGTTCCGTGAATGATGTGAGCCTTAATCATATATTCTCGGCTCTTGGTCAATGCTGATAATTTTTCTAATATGCTATCGTTGTCTTCTTCAATGGAAAATTGTTGTTCGTTTATTATTGATTGTCTCTTGTCGTCCTGGTATCGGACAACAGCACATGGTGTGTTGCTAACAGTCCAAGTGTGCATGTCAACACCTCCCAAGGTTTCTAAACCACGGATGGCAGCATCGTGTAATGGTTCCTTAGGAACAATTCCGGTGGTTGGGAATTTCCAAGTCTTACCATCTTCAGAAATAAGAAGGTACAAGGTTCTGTCGAGTTTACGGGTGAGAGAGGTGATATCTCCGGTTTCGTCAGCTTTAGTTTTTCTTGGGTTTGGAACAATAGGTGCTGCGGCTCCGAAACCACCTTGAGCATTGTCGTTAGCAGCACCGCCCGCTGAAGCAGCTTCAGCTGCAGATTGGCGTGGAATATTTAAGTCTTGGGCAGTTCTGCGTTCTCTGTTGAATTTGACATCTGGAATACCTTTTGGATACCAAACGCCTGGTTGTCTGTGAACTGGACCAGTTTGAGCAGCGACGAACTTACGTTCTGGGAGAGAACCCTTCTTAAAATAAAAGTAGCTGGGAAAGGTCCACATAAGGCGGCGTTCAAGTTGAGATTGATAGTAATAATATGCCTTTTCAAATTCAGATCGTTCTGGAGTGACGATGGGGATACGAGAAAGAATCAATGAAGCATAGACATTGGGAGGTGGATTGTGAGCTGACTTTAAATTTTTTTGAGCTTCAGCGGAGATTTCTGATGAAGATGGATTTGATGATTCAGTAGAGGTAGCGGCAGCAGCAGCTGTACTGTAAAGTCTTGTGGCTGATCCTATATGAATAAAAATAAAATCAATTAGCTATTGATCCAATAATAATGAGGGATAATAACTAGTGTCTAAAGCAACTTACTTTGGATCGAAGCTACAGAGGGCTTGATATGTTTCAGACTTATCATTTTTTGCAATGGATTTCTGCTCTAAGTGGTTGAATTATGCCAAATTCTAAGCCTTGGTGGTAAGATTTGTATGTAAAGTTTTGAAAAAAAGAAATCAATAATGGTCGGTGTGTGAAAAATTTTTAGGAGAACCAAAAAACTTTGGTTGGTTGAAATTTTAAAGTCACGTGCGTTATTTGCTTAACCTTCTTTAACAAACTGATCGGAACAAAAAGCAACTTTTTAGTGAAGCACCACAATCATCCCTTAATTTGAAACAACATTCATATTGTCAACAGGAATTAAACAGCGAGAAGTATTGAGTATACGTTTTACGTTCTAAAAATGGGATCAGTAAAATCTGAATCTAGTTTCTCGCTTTCAAAGTTTGGATACTACCCTTTCGGTCTGCTACTCCTAATAGCTGAACTAGGGCTTGGATATCTAATCATAAACAAAATTCCATGTATGTATATAGTTCATTTTGCTAATTCTCTTGTAATTTGTGACTAACATAAGCAATTGATGTTCTAAAAGACACAGAGATCGATTGGACGGCGTATATGCAACAAGTCTCTCAAATTGTGGAACGTTCTGAACGAAATTATACATTAATTGAAGGAGGAACTGGACCACTAGTATACCCCGGCGGGCATGTAGCCATTTACAGTATATTATGGGCATTAACGAACAAAGGGCAAGAAATTCAATTGGCGCAATACATGTTTCTCTTGCTCTATATTCTTACATTAGCAATAGTTATTATTTGTGTCTACAGAAACACAGAATTACAACTAGGTCCCCAAGAGACTTTAAGTGCAGAAGAAGCCTATGATAAATCAAGAAGCACTAAATCCAGTAAATCTTCATCCTTTATAGCTTCAATTCCGCCATATATATGGACTCTGCCTTTACTGTGTCTATCAAAACGTCTTCACTCAATATACATGCTACGTCTCTTCAATGACTGTTTTGGTACACTATTTTCAGTAATTTTTGTTTGGATTATGGCAAATAATAGATGGGTGCTTTCGTCTATCGTTCTTTCAGTTGCAGTATCCATCAAAATGAATTCTCTTTTATATATACCTGGCGCTGCCGTGATCTACCTTCAGGCAGTGGGGCTTAAAAAATCAATTACAAGAATCGCTTTCCCATTCATATTAGTGCAAATAATTATGGCATTACCATTCATTTTAGACTTGACTCCATTGACACAGCTAGTATCAGAAAAGCTTGATCTATTACCATTCCAAGAGTCTAGTAACAGCACTTACCCCGAACTCACTCATACTACTCTTCAAATGAGCCCTGAGGGGGTTTTAGAATCTTTAAAAATCATTGCTTCAAACATTTCAAAATCATCCTCATATGTATACAAGGATGTTTCACAATACCTGTCTGCATATTTTTCTATTCCACTTGCCCAAATCCTCCGAGTCATTGTAAAAGATATCAAGTTTTCCCCATATGCTTTGGACTATGTTAAGCAAGCATTTGATTTTTCTCGAGTTTTCATGTATAAATGGACCGTGAACTGGAGATTTATTCCCGAAGATATCTTTGTTTCACCTGTATTCGGCAAAATATTGTTAGGTTTACAGCTTATAGTGACTCTTGTAGGGTTTGCAACACATAAATCTGGTTGGTGGTTTTCTCCATTAAAACCTCTTCCAATCGGTTCCCAATATGTTGCTAATGGCTCATCAACAGGCGCATCCACATCCATAGCAGTAAAGCAACGACAAAATACAATGAGAAAAGTTACCCCAATATCCGTTGTTAAATCTCCCTCAGATTTTACTTTTATTTCTTTAGTGCGAACACTTTTTCTAGATAATACTACCGATTATGTGAGACAAAAACGTATTAAAGAAGGTATGAATAAAGATTATGTTTTAAAAACATTAATTTCAAGCAATCTTATCGGAATCTTATTCGCAAGGTCTCTTCACTATCAATTTTATTCCTGGTTCTACTGGAGTGTTCCTTATGCATTATATGTCTGCTCGAAAAACTTTTCAAAAGATCAAAAGCCAAGTTTTCTTGGGGTCCTCTTCTCTTTGGGTATATGGCTTGCTCAAGAAGTGGCCTGGCATACATATCCTTCAACAAACTTGAGTTCACTTATAGTAAATGTTTCGTTGGTCTACATGGTTTTTGGGCTGTGGTATAATGGCTACCGATCATATACTCTGTTAAAAAAAGAAGTCCTTGCTAATGACATTCAAAAAGTAAAATAATATTGTCTATATAGTTAGTTATTAATGCTATAATTATGAATCAGTGTACTAATATACAACAATTTGCATCAATAATATTTAATTGAGTGGAAATTTGCAGGTTAGACTTATGGTTTTTAAACTGCCTCGATTCTGAGGTTTGATTGCTAAGTGCGACTTGTTATTTTGAAACGATAATACCTCAACTTGTAGTGAAACTCAATTGATATAAAACGATTAAAAAAAACTAAATTATTATATAAATCAAAGCGCCAAAAAAGAAAACAAAATTTATATATCCCAGTTAAATAAAATGCAACAAAAAATAGCAATAATTATAAAAATAATAGTTTATATCCTGAAAATTAAAATAATGGTCAAATAATCCATTTGAGTTGGATGATAAACTAATATTTTTGTCTTAAAAGTTATTGTTTCTTCTGCTTAATTTGTTGTTGCATTTTGCTCTTCCGTAGAATGTCAATTTGCTCAATTGTCCAGGAAGCTGCATTAGCTGTCATAGACTTGAGTGTATTTCCCCAGTTATCAGGGGTTTCTTCTGATTTGTTTGTGCTATTGTTGGTAATTCCAAAAGCAGATGAGTAATCAGTATCAGTAAATTTTCCAATGTCAGATTCGGATTGCTTCAAATTGTAGGAGAATGTTGTATCCATCTCAAAGTTGCCCATATCATTTTGATTGAGCCGAATGTTGCTTCTTTCAGATTGGTTTTGGTTATAATATTGATTATTGTTATTATTTCCCCATGCCTTATTTGCTTCGGCATCAATTCCAATGCCTGTTGTAGCTAAAATAACAGCTGCTTGACTACAGCCAGAGATGAAGGCTATCATCATTCCCTGAATCAATCGTCCTACTCTTGCACCATGTTTAGAAGCCATAAACTTGTAGCCCCAACTTACAGTAATGGCCAAGATAAATCGAATTACATTCAATAGCCATGAGCCCACCTTTTCTCTTAGTTTGTGTTTTCGCTCATGAATAGCTAGGGTCTGGAACAGTTGCTGGATGTATGGTGCTGCAGCTTTTATGGCTAGGCAAGATGATCTTACTGATGAAACAACCAAACGCTCGGCAAAGTTTTGAGGCTCATAAATAGGAGGGCTTGTGTCTATCACTCTGTCCTGTCTATCAAAAGAGCTGTTCGGACTATTGCTACGTTGTGTATTCAAGTCTCTATTAACACTGTCATAGAAGTTAGGAGAGTCCATTATATTAGATACCAGATTTCCTTGATAAGGTTCAGCATTCTCAGGTTTGGAACTATTTACATTTCCTTTAGTGTTATCTTGTTGAGCTATATCAAGGGTGAACATGCGTCCCTGCATTAAGGGGGTCAAAACTAAGTTGATCAATTGTTTTTGCTCTTCTGCCGTGAGCTTTGGCTCACTGTTATCAGTAGTATTGGTTGGTATTGTTGATGAAGGATACTGCAATTCAGATAAGGTTATGTTGATAAGCCGGCCTAGTCCATGAACAGCGATACTACGATCAAGTTGAGAGTCTCCAGAGAACTGGCTGAGTCCACGTAATAGAATTTTGTATGCCTGATCTAAATCTCTATTCCATTGTGTGTATATTTGTTGAGGCCCATCTGCTGTGGAGTCCCTTAATTTAGTTGATGATGAGGATGATGCAGTAGATGGTAGAATGTACTCTTGTTGGGGCATTAATGGGCTTTTCTTTGGTGAGACTTTTGAAGAAGAAAAGGATTTTGAATCAAATGCTGTCGATTTATTCTGTTCTTCAGGCTCAAAACTACCAAAAATATCATCGGAGGAATAGTTACCAGTAGATGGTGAGAACTTTTTGCAGCTGTCGTTCTCTTCATCCGAGGATTCTTTGCTAAATTGGGCTTCCTCAAAGTCCTGTAGTGCAGAGCTGTTGGGGATTTCAAATATAGTTGTTTTTCGAGGGCTTCCGCTTGTAGATGAAGGTTCAGTTTGGCTCATTCTTTGCATAGAAAGTGACGACCGTGGAGTCACTTTTTCGGTGTCATTAGTAGACTGTTTCTTTGAGGGACTGTTGGATTTTGAGCTTGTAAGTGAAGATGTGACCCAGGTGGCGGTTTTCATGCCTGGAAGAGAAGACAATCCCTCGAGACTTTTTGATCTTACATGATCTCGAAAGTCAGCAACAACTCCATTCACAGCTGCTCGTTTATCTTTGCTGTTGTTGACAGCTGATATGGCACTGAAGATAAGGGTTTTCTTCTCGCTCAGTCGTTCTCTTAGAGTAGGTGTTTGGCTTCCACTATCTATCGTACTAGACATTATGCAGTATTGTGGTTATTTGGTGAGGATTTGAATGCATAGATAAGTAAGGATAAAAAAATGGAATAAAAAAAAATAGAGAAAAACACCGAATTTTATATTAAAAAGTCCGTATTTGTTGTTTTTCCATAACAATTATCATATGAAAAACCTTCATTAAAGTTACCGAACCTAATGTCGAATCCAGGCCAACAAAACTAAAAAAAAAAAAAAAAAATAAACAGCACCAGTTGGATTACTTATTCATTTTGCAATATAGCTCCATATAGAGAAAAAAAATTAAAGCGGGTTTTTTGAGTTGAGTTGAGTTTGTGTTGTTTTAGAACATTTAAAAGATAACTATTATTATTCCGAACTTTGGAAGCTTGATATAGCACCCAGTGCTGTGGCAATCAAGGCCTAGTTCTGGATTATGTAAGCGATACTTTGTTGTAATGTTGGACCTCAAGCCCAACATTTGAACTAGTACATATAGAATATTCACGCATTTGGAGAGTATGGTAATTAACATAAATCACTGAGAATAAGTAGAAATCTTTATTGCTCTCCTTATCGAAATTATTTGGACAAACTTAAATAGAGTTAATCAACTATATAGTAAAAGTCGGTTTTGAACTGGCTTATCAACCTTAAATCACCAAGTTCTTTTTGGTTTTTTTTCTCTTTTCGCTCTTAAAAAATGTAGCTTAAAGTCGTAAGATTCAAACCTTTTGGCTATATATTGGTGGAAAAAAAGAGTTGAATGAATTTTTTCTTATCTGATTCAATATAACAGCTTGTAACTGTTTGCCAAACAAGAGTCTAATCATATTATAGTTAGACGGATGGCATTGAGTTTTTCGTTGAACTCTATTTTTTTTTGCAATAGTTTTGTTGTAAAATCCTGTTGGAACTTTCATGATGATCAAATTGGACAAAAGTAATTTCAACGTGTGTTTTTAAAGTTCAATATTACTCATAAATGATATTTAATTTTCTGGGGTAGAATGATCTAGTTGAAAGTATTCATTTATCTTCAAATAATAAAACGATCACAATTGAAGGCTCGCTTACGGTACACTAATATGGATGAAAAATATCTAGCTTAATAAATTTATGAATTGATTCTTGCACTTTTATTGTCAAATAGCGTAAGAACTTTCTAAATTCCTGTTTTATCTTTGTATCTTCTACAATGTCATCCAATTTGTTGGTCTGATTTTTTTTCACACAAGAATCAGTTGCTTGAACTTTTCTTGTTATTTTAACAAGGGTTTTAATTACCTTGTTTGACACAAATGCAAGTACTAGTTTATAAATTTTTGTTTAGTTATTTGTTTTTATCGAATTAATAAAAAAAGATTAGTTAAAATAATAAATGTTTATTGAGAAAAAATAATGGTTACATAGGAGAGTTTTTTTTCTGTTCAAATATATTCTAAAAGTTTATCATATTCTTAAAGGCAAAGAGCCCCAACAGCAGCAGCTACGAGAGCACCGCAATAGATAGAGCCACGGATAGATGAGGCACCGCTAACATCAACTTGACTTATAGAAGGACCATCGTCGGAGACCATAGCTGGAGGAGCTGTAGGGCTGCCCATATCATTACCATCGGTAGCAGTTGTTTCACAGCTGGTGACAGTTTGTACGACTGAAGAACCGTCGCCCATGGCTGGTGATGTTGCCATTGGGTCGTAACCTGCTTGTTGGTCAGATGGTACAGAGTCAGAAGCCATGGCTGGTCCTGGTGCACCATATGGCTGAATAGAAGCTGCAATATCAACAGATGAATAATCTGCAGGCATATAGCCTTCGGCACCGTAATCACTGTAAGCGGGATCTACACCATCTGGATAATTTGGTAGACCGGAACCATCAGCTGCCACATCTGCAGAACTTTGATCTGGCGAAGGTACTGCGACTGAAGATCCCAAGTTATCTTGAGCATTGGTGAAAGCAGCAATTGTAGCAACGGAAAAAATAATAGATTTAAGCATTGTTGTATTTATAGTTTGACTTGTTATATCGATACTGATAAAGTTGTATTTTTTTGTAGTATACTAAATAATAAAATAATCAAATAAATATCAATTCAACATGGAGATATTAGTTTTCTTTTATACTCAAATGAAGATTCAGTCATTTCTAAAGTTGTATCACCAATGCTATGGAATCACTGTGTAATGATTAGTATTTTACTGGCACTTAAAATCAAGTGAAATTAGAATTGTTTGAGGAAAATGGAGGTTTTCAATAAAATTCATGCATAGTTTCATAAAAAATACATGCTTGTCATCTTGTATTTTGTTCGATTGTTTTAAATTGTGCTATAAAGTTGATTCACTTTATCGATAGATCGCTTTTCTATCAATACGGGTTCTTTCTGTACTTGAAAAATTCTTCAGTAGTCTGGAAATTTCCATAGTATATCTTTCATTTGCCTGTAATCATATTAATCTAACTAAAATAATTTTTATTTCAAAAAAAAAAAAAAAAAAAAAAAAACCTGTTGAATCGTGCGCGACCTTAAGCATTACATATGTTTTATTATGATTAAATATCATTTTATATAATTTTATCTACATCCTAATAAGTTAGAAAATTAGTTAAAAATATTATCAAAAATATAAAACCATAAGGTGTGTATATATGAGTAGCAAAAGCAATGAATTGCGACAGGTTCCCAGTTATGCACCGAGCTCCATTTGAAAAACTAGGTGTAGTATACTTTTCAGGCTGAGAAATACTAATGGAACTAGAAGAATCCTGTGGCCATTGAGAACTTTGCGTAGTCTGCGTCAATCTAGATCTGCTAGATCTACTGAGTTTACTAGGCCCGGCCTTTGGAAGAGTTGACAATAACTCATTTATAGCTGTTTTTTGTACAGACGTAGTATTAGATGATGTTTCAGAGGTGGTTGTAGGGATAACTTCAGAGATGGTCGTAGGAGTAATTTCGGAGGTGGTCGTAGAAGTAATTTCTGAGGTAACTGTAGGTATAATTTCTGAGATGATTGTAGAAGTAGTAATAGAAGTAACCGTAGGTATAACTTCAGAACTAATATCGTCAGCAGATACTAAGCTAGTTTCACTTTTATTTATAGAAGTAACCGTAGGTATAATTTCAGAACTGATATCGGAAGCAGATACTGAGCTAGTTTCACTTTTAGTTTCCAAAATAGTTTTGGGACCTACTATCAAACTACTATCAGATGGCTTATCGAAACGAGTTGAGGTAACAGTTTCTGTAATAGTGAATGTATTTGATGTATCGGTATCAGCATTGTTTGAAATTTCAATACCAGAGAGTTGATCCCAAAAGTTCTCTATATCAGTTTTAAATGTTAAGGTAAAGGTACCTTTTGTTTTAAAGAAAAGGTTGATATTTAGAAGATTCGCAATTGTGTCATTATCTTTGGGAGTTTGTTCTAAAAGATCCAAAGATCTCTTGTACTTTCCTCTGTGATCTAAAGCTATAAATGATTCCAGAAGTCCATCATGGTCCATTTGAAAAGTCACTGGTACTATATCAGCTTTGATGAAATGATCATTACTTTCTCCTATGACTAGCTTGTTTTCTGGAGACAAAAAAGCTTGTCCTAGTAATAACTTCTCCTTAGCATCATAAGCCAAAATCTTCCCAATCCCAATGAGATCTTTGCAACAAATTGTTGACAGAAGAGTTGAAAAAACAATCTTGGATAAAAGCATTTTTTTTTTTTTTTTTTTTTTGGTTTATACAATAATTAAGTAAAAAAAGTCTCCAAAAAAAATTTTCATGAAGGTTTATATTTTTTTTAAGATCTACGAGATGATTTATAAATTCAAGCCTTATCACTTGAATTTATATTACGTTTTTATTTTTGTTGTTTCTTGTCAAGATTGATACTATCAGAAAACAAAAGAAATTATGACTTCCAATATAAGTCATTACTCCCAAAAGAAGAATTTATTGATTAAACAGTGCCTTTACTCTATCACAACTGCTGGCATTTAAAATTGTTACGTTAATAATAAATAATCCATGGAAAATAGTGATGTTTATCAAATATATAAACGGGACTTTATGAATCCTTAAACTAAAACATTATGAAATTCAATATCAAAAACCAGAAAAAATAAATACAAATAAATACAAATAAATAAATAAAGCAAGATATGTGATCTTCAAAATAAAATGGCCACGATAACAAAAAGAATTGCATTTATTGTTGCAGAAAATGAGTTCAAAGCCTCTCCTCCACTAGCTGAATCGTAACCAGATATCAAAAATGAAGGCCCCAATGGGGACGATCTCAGAAATTTTGACAGATTCTGATATGATTTGCCTTTGATTTTAAGTTTTTCATCATTTTCCCAAAACACTCTTAAAAGTATAGGCTTTCCATCTACACCTTTGGGTGCGTATCTACGGTTGTAAATTAGATACTGAAATACGTCTTCTGGATCTCTGATTGCAACAAATGTGCTTGTATTAGGGTCTCCCTTTGAATCCTGCTCTGTTACTCCGAGAAATTGTTCATTGACAATTGTAAAAACATTTGACTTGTCTCCAACCTCAAATACATCTGTAAATACTGTATCGTTTGTTTCGTCAAAACCAAGCCATGATTGGGTGCCTAAAACCTTGACGCGGCCATCATCTTGAAGAAGGCCAGTAAACAAAGGCTCAGTTCCCAATGTGGCCAGCTGACCGCGTAAGTTCACCGATACTGGACCTACAATTCCTCCTTCTTTGAAGTTTCCAAGATCTAAAACAGCTAGTAGTTGAAAAGCGCGAGGTTCTTTTATAGCATCACTCTGTGCTAAAGCTACGGATGTAGTCAAGAAAATAGATGATAATAGATTGAACAAGTTCATTTTAAGGCTAGCTAGGTAAGACTATAACCAATTTTTATAAAAACTATGAAAAAAAAACTCGAGTGCTTATTTTGGCCAACGTTGATTCTCTTCCTATTTTGCTGGAATGATACGTTATAGTCTGTTGCGATATATTGCAAGTATTACCCATAATAAAAGCTTTTGGATAACTTTTTGTCTTTTTTTGAAGACAAGGCTTTCATATTATACCTTTCTGTTTTTTCAAATACTTATTGGGGCATATTTTTTTGGGAAGATTAATTCAAAAAAATAAAAAAGGCATGGATCTAAAAGTGGCAATTTTTATTACTTGATGTCCCTCCCATTAAAAACAAAATTGCTAATTTAAGGCATCGGCGATTTTTATT
Organism: Magnusiomyces sp. LA-1; assembly: GCA_029678045.1. NCBI lineage: Eukaryota > Fungi > Ascomycota > Dipodascomycetes > Dipodascales > Dipodascaceae > Magnusiomyces > Magnusiomyces sp. LA-1. Next base: position 6,565,192 of record CP115648.1, on the reverse strand, counting down.
AACAGAATGAAAAGATCTAGATACCAACATTTGGGCATTTTTAAAATAGTCAAAAGTGTTAATGCAAGATATAGTTCAGCATAATAATATCCAACCTTTTGGGAACTATATGTAAGATGTGTGATAATAATCTGTGTATATTACTAATAGTTCAGTAAAAATGGCATAATATTGTTACTGTCTATTAATGGATATGTAGCTATCAATGAATAGGCATCACGCAATAACTTATACAATACAATATATGTATTCTTGTTCAAGTTTCGTAAATGTAGTAATGATTCGATAACCAATAAATAGATTTTTCAGTGTGTCAAACATTTGTCATATTTTACAACTCATCCAAACAAAAGACGGTAATGGATCACCGTCTAATGACAATCTTTAAAAATAATAAATCAACAAAATTGGTTGAGCCAAATTTATTACAGCCGATTTACTGCGTTGTTGTGCATGACAATTGTCAATCATGGAAGCATACAGATGGCTGCAAATATAAACAAATAACCCCAAAGAAGCTCTTTAAGACTATATTTCTTTTTATACAAGTGAGAACCAGAAGTAGATGAAGCCAGTGCTACTGTTTCCGTAGAGGATTTATTAGAATTGGTGCTTGACGTTTCTTTTTCCAAAGTTGTATTGAAAATTGCGTAAATTTTTGTGTCTATTCGAGGAAGAGTTGTTGGCAACTGTGCATTATAACTATTCAGGATCCATTCCTGAACAATCGTATTTTTGTTTGTCTCATTATTACAAATCTCAACAGGCCTCAAATTAAAGGAACATGTTTCGTTGTCTTCAATTACAAATGCCCATTGTTCTGAAAAATAAAATAGGCTTCTATTAGAAGTTGACACCAGTAGTGATTTATCAGTAGCAACAGAAAGCCAATACTGAGTTGAGTTTTGAAACCTATTATAACAGGGTGTTTTACAGAGTGCCGAAAAAAAATTACTACACGAGCTTGGTTGCGGCTCGTTTCCGCCACTTTCAGATGCCAAAGTATTAGGGAATATAACTCTTACTGTTCCATCAGGCTGGAACATTCCATAAAAATACGGTCCATCTCCCGATACATTTAGCTGGCAGTCCCCATTAATATGAAGCTTTGAAAAATTTAAGATATTTTGTGTGGGATACCTAACCATAAGGCTGAATGTAGAATTGGGATTGATTTCATTCATTGATATCTAGGCAACTTGAGTTCTGGCTTGTCTTTGATTTTGTTTTGTCAATTCAAAAGATCTCTGCTCTACTAACGAGTAAATATAATTCTACGATTGGAGTTTAGTTGAAAATCGAAAAGTTATAATATTTGCCACAAATCCATGGTCCTATACTTCTAGAAACCCAAGCTGCTAACTAATTTGAGTTTTCATAATCTTTATTATCAGTGATAACAAGAGCATCCCTAAAAGGAAAAAAATAGCCATTTTTCTATAAATTCATGCAAAGGAATGGACAGTCAATTTTTTTACAAATGTAAAAAACCTTACAAAGAACAAAAGTTTTTTTTATTATTTTTTGGATGAGAGAATAATATTATTTCATACCTCTTTATGTAATTAGTACTGCTTCGCACATACATACTAGTCCCTATTTAATTTTTATGGTCTGTAATTCTCGACGGGCTGTTATGATTTCTAATAAGTCGCTAACCAAGTTACCATACAATTTAGAATCGTATGTTTTGTATTGAATTATTATATTGGCTCGAGTCTTTGTATTTTTTATGTGGTTTAAAAAATTTGATTTAACAAAATTTTGCCATTGCTCTATTGCCAAGTCTAGTTTCCGACCTCTTTCTACTGTGTCTCTATTCAAGCGACGTGCCAAACAAATATCGATTGGCGTATCTATAAATATTTTATAGTCGCAGATGGCTACAATTTTTTCCTCGAAAAGGGTATAAAGCCCTTCAAGAATAATAACGTTTGGGCGATCAATTAGTGTCCATCTTGTAGTTCGCTTGTGATATTTAAATGAATAAACTGGAACCTTTACAGTATGTCTACTTATTAATTCAGCTTTTTGATTAGATTTTTATTTTGTAAAATTATTATATTTTTTTTACATACCCCGACTTTAATTCATGTAATATGTCAATAATCAGATTCCAATCTAAAGCTTCTGGTGCATCTAAATCAACCTTGCTTTGAAAAGCAAGTTCCTGGATATTCGAGGGTAATGGAGTATAAAAGCAATCAAATGGTACAATATATGTTCGTTTAATCTATATATAAGACAAGAAAAAATTAGTTTAAACAGCATTGAGAAATGGTCATGATTTCTAAAATAAACAATTAAATACATACATCTAATTTTTCTGCTATAGTTTTAGATAAAACAGTTTTTCCGCTGCCACTCGATCCTGCAATAGCTATGATAACTGGAGTCTGTAATTTTATATCAGTTCCGTTTGTATATGCAATGACTTCAGCACTCATTTTTTTAAGTTAGATCTTATAAATGTCAAGTTCATTTGCGGTTGTGGGTTTCAAACAATAAATAAGTTGTTAAGTTGTTGGGGGTGAATTTATTGATCACAGAGGTTGTGTTATTTTTCTCTCAAGGAGCAATTTTGTTTCAAGTCACACCTCATAATCATAACATGAATTACAAACCGCAGTATTATAGTTTTTAAAATCTGTCTATTTCATGGGTATGATACAGGCTAAAATTAAAGAGAGTTATCAATAACAAATCAACTACTTTGTCACACCTAGACGATATATCAAACACTTTTTGACCTGAATGGTATAACTAGATATTGGAAGCATGTCTTAATTGTCTTGTAATGTATCTGAAAGCTGTTTTTTTTTTTTTTCTATAAATTTTTATATACTAATACCTTATATAGCTATAAGGTAAGCTATTTTCTCACATCTTTTTAGTTTGTAAAACATTATTAGCTGTTAATTAAAAATTCAGCCTTAGAATTTCATATTGTAGAGAAATTTATTCTTTAATGCATAATTATGAATACCATAGTATAGTATATACATTGTTGAAAGGAGTTAATGTTACCAATTTTTGAAAAGAACCCAGATATTGGGATCATATTCCTATAAAGTATTTTTACATGTAATATTTCCTGAGTTGGAAAATTTCCAACATCTTCGAAACGCCTCGATAAATCTGCACGTAAAATCTGGGCAGTGTATAGAAACAAATTTGTAAAAGTTTGATCTATAAATAATAACTTTTATTGTTCAGTTAAGTACTATTATTTATATCTATTTTTTATCGATTCTAAAAAAAGGCTTCAAGCCTACAACCTTTTATAGTATGTATATGATAGAGCCATTGGTGGAGGAGAGTTATATACGTAAGATTGATAGTCTAATATCATTTAACGTCTTGAAGTGGCCTCTTTTGTTATTTTATTTTTTCCGACTGGGTTTAAAAATTTTTGATAGTTTGATTAGAGGCAACAATATATTTGCCTCAAGCACGTTTTTTTATCGTTACTTAAGCTATAGATGATTGTCTTGACAATACTCATTACCTATGAAGCAGAACATAATTTCAAAATCGTTTTGTTCAATAGTAGTAATCGCATTGATTTCTTTGAACTTAAGAATCATAAATAAGCTTCATGGCTAGTTGTTATTTTATAGTTTTATAACTCTCTACTTTTAAATTGATTGTTATCAAGTATATTTTACCACGTCAAATGTGTATTTTGAGTGTTGCTCAAACCGAGTTTATATTAATTGAAGCAATGTTTTGAGTAGATTAATATGAAAAAAAAAAAAAAAAGCAACTTCTAAATGTAAAAGAATTGTGGCAACAGCCTTTAGAAACTAAAAGAAGCATACAGGAGATAACTCTTATTAAAAAAATGCAAATATATTAAAAATCCTTATTGATACCAAATAGAAAATTAAGGCTGCTTGCGTCTTGTCTTTATGTGCTACAGGCTTATTGTTGACAGTTGAATAATCTGAGCATCAGTAGTAAAACCGCAAAGCCAAATTATCAACGACATAAGCAAAAGTGAAACAACAAAATTTTTTTGTATTGATTAGTATAATATTTTCTGGTACTTTTACCTAACAAATCCATCGATTTTATAAAGCTAAAAGTTAAAAAAAATACACTTCAATAAGGTCAGTTATCAAGTTCTTTAAACGTTTGTCTGGTTGTATCATTGAAATATCAAGAAAGAAAAAAAAAAAATTCCATTATACGAGGAAAAATCCAAAAATAACAAGATATTTTTAGAAAATATGAATATATTTTAAAGCCAAAAAAGGTTACAAAAACAAAACTTTAGCTACGTATACCGTGGGTTTTTTTAAAAAAAAAAAAAAGTAGGGCTGAATGTTTTGTAATATTGGATTTTGTTTAAAACATTTAGGTATTGGATGTTTCTCAAAAAAAAAAAAAAAGCATTATCTTTTTTAGGACTTTAAGCTTAACTGAGACAATAAAGTCAATAATCTTTATTCAATTGTTAAAACAAAAAAGTATTTTCTGTTATAAAATCCCCTGATGTGAAGATTTGAAAATGTTATCTAGTTTTGTTTACAAACCTCAGTATACATACTCATGTTCAAAAATTTTATTTCCAAACAACTATGTTTACAAAACTACTTTCATAGTACTTTTAAACTATTTAATTAGTTATTGAAACAAATAGACTGGATCAAGCTTCAATAAAAAGATAAGTTTTTTTTGAAAAAAAAAAATCTAATTATCAGATGTATTTCTTTTCAATATATATATTTTTTTGCTTTTATAATTAAAATGTATGTATTAGCTATTAATAAATAAGTGAATAAATAAGTTAAAATAAATAAATAATGATTTGATTACTTAAAGGAAAAGAGAGGAAGATAGTATGCTAATCAAGACGACAGAACCAGCACTGATAACAATGTTGGAAGCGCCATTGACTTGTGGAAGCATTGAGTGAGTTTCATTGCCAGCAGCTGGAACTTGTTCAAGAGTTGGGAGAGGAGCAGTAGCAACTGGAACCAAAGAAGAAGCAGTTCCATTAATAGGATAAGGAGGAACTGATTCAGGAACGCCGCCATTTTCTGGTACTGGTGAGACGGAAGATGCAATTGGAGCTGGATTAGGATTTGGGAATTCAGAAGTTTCTTGTGGTGCAGATACGGAAGCAGAGATCTGCTCACCAGTTATTGAAGTTCCCTCAGCACCTGCAGCTGGAACAGAAGCAGAGATTGGCACAGCCGAGACCAAAGCACCGTCAGTAGGTACTTCGGCATCAGGAGCAGTCTCTGATGCATTGTTTTCTGGAAGTTCTGAACCCTCTGGAGCTGCACCTTCTGGAACTTCTTCACCTTCTGGCATTGCTTCGCCCTCTGGAATTGCTTCACCTTCTGGTTGGGGAGCTTCTCCTTCGTCAGCTGGGGCGCCAGATGGGTCAGCTTCGCCTTCTGGTTGTGGTTCGGGAGAAACAGTTGGAGCAGCTCCACTGACATCTGGGGGGTTTTCAGAGTCGCCGCCGTTGTTGATAGCAATAGAGTTGGAGACTTCGACAGCATTGACGTTTTCCATAGTTGCCCCGTTAACTACTGCAGCATTGCTGACGGTAGTTCCAACAGAAGCAACTGAGGTGACACCTTGAGCCGTGACGACTTTGTAAGACAAGGCGCTCAAGAGCAAAAGGGCTGATGATGGCTGGCTTGAAAATTTCATTTTTATATTTTTTTTATTTATTTTTAGTTGTGATTATTAATATTCGTTTTGAAGTATGAGTTGAAATTAAAAAAAGTGGGTTTATTGTATAGTTCTAAAATAATAATGGATTATTGATAATAGGACTCTAGTGATTACCGTAAAATATAATATTTTGATAATAGAGAAGAAAAAAAAAGGAAGAGAAATTTAAAAGAAATTGAAGGGATTTTGATATCCTTTTATAGTTGAAATCTTTTTTTCAAAATAAAATTTAATAGCAAGAGATAGAAATAGAAAGAAAGAAAAAATTTTAAAATAATTCATAAAAACATGGCTGAGGGAAGAATTCAAAGTTTGAAAAGATGCAAAGTAATGTGAAATGAAATTATAAAACGGTTAATGAATAGCTATTAGATGAGGGAGGGGAAGAGGCATTTTTTTTTCTTCTTCAATAGTTTGTGTCAAGATATTGTTCAGAGTTCTTTGCTAAGTTAAATTTGGCTATATAAAAGTTAATTAAGGAAGGATTCAAGTGGCTATATGGATATATCAGGAACAAATAATATATTCATTTAGACTTTAATTTGTTTTGACCAAGCTTTTGTTCCTGGAATTAGAAATTTTAAAAATAGTAAAGATAAAAAGAGTCAAATCCCTTTTTTTCCTTTTTTTAAGGATACTAAGATATTTTATGATAATAAAAGGGTTTTGGATCAATTTAGTTAGTTTTGGTGTTTTTTAAAATATGTGATTGAAAAATACATGATAATATGAATAGATGCAACAAATATTTTTTTCTTTTTTTTGGAAAAATTTTTGAAGATTGGTATATCCACATAAGAAACAAGCAAAACAGTATTGTCCACTTTTAGAAAGCAACCATAAAAGATTTGAGCAAGACATGCTTTTGATTTTGAATCCTGTCCAAGTACTTTAAATTATGGAGAAGATAAATTATTATGAGGAATTGATTTAAAGAATTGCAAGGGATAGTAAGAAAAAAGGTTCAGTATAGAAGCTTACGGTGACAGTTTAAGATTTTGATTACCGTATGAACAATAATAATCAATATTAGGGCTTTCATTTAACCTTTCATAATAAAATCATATATTTTATATATGAAATATTTCAAACCCTGTATAGATACACAAGCACTGGATGTTATTGAAAATCCTCTTGAGTTTACTAAGAGTAGAAATGACAGTGGCCTTCTATATTATTATGAACTGATTCTTAGCTAATCGGCTCAAACTTTCTATAAATTAGATTGTAAGAGCGTAGATGTTGGGATATTTAAATTTTATATACAATTCTATCGTGTGGCTGAAATCAAATGAACTTCCTTTTTCATACACCTTTTTGTTACAAAAGTCACAAAAGCCTATAGTCTATTAAAGCTATAATAGGCTTAACAGAATTAAGGTAAAGGTGACCATTAAGCTTGAAAAATGCTAAAAAGCGTTAGTGCAATTTTCAACAACCTTACGATTTTCAAGACCATAAAAAAAATAAAATAATTCACAATGAATTGTATTAAATGCAAAAATAATTATACACTTGAGCTATGAGGAGGGAAAAAAACCAACTAGACATTAAATTTTATAAATAAAGAGAAAATATTAAACCATTAAAGAAAAATATTTAAAGGAAGAGGGCAGCACCAACAACGGCAGCGGCGGCACCAGCGAAAGAGCCAACAGCGGCAGCACCGTTAACTTGTGGGATATGGGTGGTGCAGACACCTTCCTTGTCGCACTTTGTAACAGTTTCAGTGACAACTGGAACATCAGTAGCAGTGTTGTTACCACCTGGAGCAGTGGTAATGGTGGCAGCTGCGCTAGAGGATTCACCACCTTCAAGTTCGTCATTGTACAAAACCTTGAGGGCAATTGGGATGGAGCCTTCTGGAGCAGCACCTTCTTCAAGAGGAACAGTGTAAATAAAGTACTTGTCACCATCTTCAACAGCGACAAAGCCCTTATCCTTAGCACCCAAGTAGGTGCGGTCAACTTCCCAATTGGCTGGTGGGGTGCCAATAATAAGCTTACCTTCAGAGTTGACTGTGAGCCATTTGTCGGTACCACCGGTTCTAATGCGTCCGTCAGGAAGGATCATACCACTGAAAAATGGACCTTTTCCAATGAAAACTTCGTCACCTTCAGCGGCAATGGTGGAGAGATGGACTGGGGAGCCAGATCTGATGACCATGAGGCCGATACCACCTTGCTTAATTTCAGCAGAAACAAGAGCAGCGAAAGCAGCGGCTGAGATAGCATATAAGAACTTCATTTTTGATTGTTGTGTGTATTAACGAGAGTGATTGAATGATTATTCAAAAGAATGTAATTTTTGATAGTGTAGTGAGTATATTGATAGAAGAAAATATCTTGAAGAAAATAAAAAAAGGAAAAGAAAAAAAAACATTGTTGAATTGAGGGGGATGATGGGATATTTATAGTTGAAAAAAAAAAAAAAAATCATATTTGCAAAACACCGTTGTTGTGGTATATAGAGCACGATAATAATAATAACAATAATAAAAGGGAAACAAAGTGAAAAAGAAACCCACATGCGTCATATGCATAAAAATGAAAAAAAAACAAGGTGTAGTTGTGACCTTTTTCTCTCTCTCTCTCTCAACCAGTTAAGTGCCGTTTTGCCTTGAGGTACGATTTGAGGTACCAACATTCTTTCCATTTCTTAGCTCCATGCACCGTACCTTACCCCAAACCTTGGTATCATGTGTGGGGGAACAATTCTTGATACCACAGATTCAACAGTCAAAATCTCACCAGTGGCGTGTTATAATTTTTACTACCTTTTAGAAAAGAAGAAAAACCATCATGCTAAAAGAGTTTGAACTTCGATTGGCGATTATCATGCTTAACGAGATAAAATTAAGTGAATTGTAGATTTTTTTTGGTCTTTTAATTGTTTTTTTTTTTCTCGCTAACGACAAAGGTTCATTAAAGCACAAAAAAAATACCATAGTCAAAAAGAAGAAAAAGGTAAACATGATAAATTAATAATTTTACTTAATAGCAAGATCTGTTAATATAAAACCTTTTAAATTGAATAGTTTTTTTAACTAAAAGCATCTCTTATTTATTGCTTGAATGAATTGACTATGGCTTGGTTCTGTTTTTCCCTTTCATGTTCATACTGTAATGCCTTTTTGTTTTCTTTTGTTTTGTTTTCAGATTCAGTGAATAAAGACATAAAATAAAAGTAATATATCTTGATCTATTTGAAATCTGTCTTTAGTATCTAAATATTTGGTTTAATTTCGCTTTTTTTTTTCAAGACTTTGAAAAACGTTATGTGATGATTTGGTATCATAATTCACATGAATACTTTGTACCATTATAATTGATAATAACAACGGTACAACCACTTAAACAATATCATTTTTTTTTCTACGTTATCACTTTTTTTCATAATTTTTTTGATCAAATTTGGATGTTTCATTTATGTTGTATTTTTAAAATGAAAGCAATGGTATGTTAGATGAAAAGTCTTATTCTAAATATGTAAAAAATAATAATTGTTGATCATTTTCTGGATCAAGCCGGACAATAAATTCCCCTTTTCTAAATGTTGTAACTTTAGATTCTTGTAATTTGATACATCACAAGTAGATCGAGTTTGTATTGCTTCTGGATTCAAACATCACCGGATCAGTTAGTTATATACAATTAATGGGGTTATCATAAAATATCTAAATTATATCATACCTCTTCTACGGCCATCTTTCATTATTAAAAGCAACTTTCAAAAAGTCAAATTTACATTTAAATTTGAATCCAAAAATAAAATGAATTACGCAACTAAATATCTTCTATGGATATTGATTTTCTTTTTTTTTTTCTTTTTTCAAGCTAAAGTCTAAATATAAATATGAAAAAAGCAATTTTATCAGTTATGCAGTTGTATTGAGCCGAATTAAGACCTTGTTACTGATATCAAAGAGATGATATTTTATTTTTGAAAAGTTTAACTTATAATTGATGTATATAGATTCAAAAAAGAAAGTTGTTTAAATCTTGATGAATTATTTCCCGTAGGATGTAAAGCTTGAAAAGTCTTGACTATTTTCTTTTAAAGCTCCAATCCTGGTTCTGTTCCTAGAAATTTTTATTCTAGTACCTGAACGTCGGTTGTTGCTTTTTTGTCTATTGTTCTTGGATACATCAATAGCAAAACCCGAATAGCAAAACAAAACACCAAACGTATTAATATTTTTAATAGCCTTTTGTTATTAAATTGAAATCGTCATATTAAATCTCGATTATACTATTACCACCTTCTGAATAATCTGACATTGTTTATATTTGCTTTTTGTGGTTTTTTGATGGAAAATAAAAAAAAAAAAAAATTCAACAACTGGTGATTAAGCTTTGTGATGTTTCTCTGTATGTCCTTTTTTTTGTTTTTGTAGTGCCATAGGAACTTTTACTATGACATCATACTTTTTTTCGGCTTTAAAGCATTTTGTTAAATAATCACAACTTCCCATTCGAGTAATTTCACTGTGGAAAATGTAGTCGAGTTAGCGTTGTCAATCAGTAATCTGCAGCGTATTTATTGGATGAGGTCATCATGACATAATGACATATGGCCTATTCAAGCTCAAATTCAAGCATGATTTTAAGAATTTGAAAAAAAAATTGGCTTTGTTTGTTGTAAGATTTACTGTAGTAAAAAAGACATCAAAGTTTTTTTTACAGATGCTATTTTGAGAACTCATATATAATATGTTGCCGTGGCATTCATCTGACCTTATCGGCTCTTATCCGTTCCTTTTAGCTTATTTTAAAAATAGAAACTTCCATTGGAGTTTTCATTACTAGATCATTATTCTTATATCTTATTAGTCTTATTACATCATTGAAATAATTTGTATTAGAGCAATAATAACATTCGGATACCAGGAAGGTATTACCGAAAAAACAACTTTTAACCCTATCATACGCTAATGAAATTTCGAATTACATCATCAACTAAAAAGTAACTAAAAAAGTACCATAACAAGTACCGGCTTCTTTCTATCACGATATGTTTTAATTTTTAGCAAATAGTTTTTGTGAATACGAAGAAGAGCGGCAAACAGGTTTTTTTTCTAAGATTTTATTTTTTGCTAGATTAGCAAAATTTTAGGAATATATTTTTCATTTGGTTTTTTTTATCTGTATATTCCCTAGTTTTAGTTACGGGGTAACTTTCAATCGACAACACCACAAGTTGAGATGTGTCATATAAAGAACAAATCTCTACACTAGAAAAGATAGTATTTAGTAAACTGTTACAAATGTTTGTTATGATTCAATCAATGGTCCTCCATACTCTGCGTTTGAAATTTGTAACAAGGAGAAAAAAATCAAAAAAATAAATAAACAGAATCCACCAACTTCAGTTGATTAGGTTACTATTAAAGTCAAAATTATGCTCCTTTTTTTAAAACTGCTTTTATCACAATAATGGCATATGTACACTTTTACTTAAGAAAGTATTGAAATTTTAAAGATTTTCATAACTGGTATATTTACAAGCATCACAAAAAGGCCAATTGTCCATGAAAATTTCAAAATTCAAACATTAGTAACAAACAAAGAGTGTTGTTCTCTTTCCCTTTTTTCGCTGAATGGAGAGTTGATTTATTTATATATATATTGTTTCAATCATTATATGGCTCATATTAGTGGATACCCATTTATTCAAGTTTCTTTTTAGAAAACAACTCTTGTCCTCTGTCAAAAACATAATCAACAGCATGTTCAACTGGTTCGTCAAACAAGTATGGCAATGCTGGAACTATAGCCAAACCTAAACCAACTGGTCCCCATGTTCTCAACTTTGGATTCTTTACATTTTTCATTGCTTTGCCAGCATACTTGACTGTGGAATGAATTGTGAAAGCTGGAAGACCCATTGATGCTAAAGATTGGAAAATGGCTCTCTTTACAGCAACTAACTTCCAGTCTGGGTTTTCTTTATAGGCTTTGGCCTGGATATCTGCAGATGGATATGGAATCTTGTCCCATGGTTTATAGGAGTCATCAACACCGTGTTGGCGTAATTTTGCCTATTTTGAAATAACGTTAGAATACTCTGTAAAAAACTACTATAACAATTAAAAAGAAAAAGACATACCTTCCATGCTTCATATGAAACGTCACCAATAAGGTAACTCCAGGATATTCCGTATGCAAAAGTTACTAGCTTAGGATGAGCTACAGGGCGAAAAGACTCCCCAATATCTGATGTGTAAGCAACATAACGGTGTGTTGCAAGTAGAATCTAATAATCAAAGAGCAAAAATAAAAAGAAAATAGGCGATTAGATAAAGCTCTATAGATAAATTTCAATTAAGTTTTGCTCTTCTTTTTAAAACGAATAACTCGAATTTATGATCCGATATAGCGTATTCTTGCAATTAATAGCTTAGTATATCGACTACTCTTAATACGTTTTGTAAACTGTTGTAACTACTAAATGATGCCAATATTATTAAACGTCACAACCAATTGGCTTATAATATAGTTCAAGATTGCCGAATCATGTTAAAATATTTCAACATTTAATAAAAATTCAAAAGCTTTCTCACATCGAATTTAAAGAATTGAGCATAATTCTATTGTTTTAATTTTCAAAAGAAATGAGCATTGTTACATACAGTCTGAATGATGAGAAAAGTGAAACGTGATTTTGATTACTACTGTTAGAAATCGATCTATATCATAGAGAAAAAAAAAGCAAAGAATTTACATACTCTTAAACGAGATGCGTAAGCAGCATAACGAATGTTTGAATCTGTTGATTCCATAGAATCAGTATGGTTGTGCTGTTGTGGCGGAGCCAATACTTGCTGATTAGAAGAATCTTGAGCTTTTTCAGACATTGTTTTTTTTATGTAATTTGAGTATTGATTAAGACAATTTGATTTAGTGGTTTTGACTAAAAAAAATAAAGTAAAGAGTATTAAGAGAATTGAATAGTAAGATTTTAATTATATCAAAGAATTTTTAAGAAAGAATGAGTTTGAGTCAGATGAGATATCTACGATATGGTTGGAGTACTCAAAATGCTTTTTCTATACTCAAATTTGAGCCAATCTAATCTATATTGGTTTTGGCTGAGTGGAATGACGGCTACTTTGTCTTTATTGGAGAAGAGCAAAAAGACAAAAAAAAAGCTCATTACAAAGTTCTGTGACAATTTGATCAATGTAATAGACAACAAGGTCTACGTCGCCAACAGAAACAGCAAATTTCAAAACTAGTTACAATTACAAGTTTGTCTTTCCATTATTTTCTATTATTCATTTTTTACAATACAGTTGAAGTGATTAGTAATAAACTATGAATAGATCTGATAACCGCTAAATTCATTGTAGCATAATATTCATGTCAAAATAAAAGAGCTTGTAAAAAAAAGCTATAACCTACAACTGACACAAAGTAGCAATCTACGTAAACCGTTGAATACAAAAAAACAAAGTTAAAATCAATTGCCGCTGAGAATAGAGAGGGAAAAGGCGGCGGTGCGCTTTGTTATCGGGTTGGCTGTGGGAGAAATTGTTGGATGATAAGTCAGTCCGGGTAACTTGAAAAAGGGGAGGAGTAGTTAAACAAATCACTATGGGTAAATGGGGAGTGGTGGTGATGAAATATTTTTGCTGCTTTTTTTGTTTTATTTTGGCCAGCTCATACTAAAGTTACCCCTAATCAATAAGATTGATACTGTCGGTTTTTTAAGGGGATGCCTACCCTTCCAGCCACAGCCCCATAGTCAACTGTAAGCGGGCTTTTTTTTTTTTTTTTTATATTAAAGTACCAACCTTTTTTTTTTCTTTCTTCTTCTTTTTTTTCCTTCCTTCTTTCCTTTCTTTCTTGCTCACCACTTGGGTTTTTTTTGATATCCTCCCTACTTGTTATTTTCTAAACACACACCTCCCTCCTCTCTACTATCCTTTATATTTAATTCATTTTAATTCACAATGGAAGGTATGTATTATTCAATTCATAAACATTATTTTTTCTTGTTGCGCTGGCATGTATATGATAAAGAATAAGGATGGAAACATGGTTTTTTTACCCCCAAATATGCGAAGTATACGAATGGCAATTGGCAATTCTTTGAATCAAAGATCCAATCAAAATGCTGATTTCTTCTCAATCATTTACAAAACAGAGCAATATCTTCGGCAATCTTATATTAGTCTTTTGCTGCTGTTTGTTCAATTTATCTTTTTTAAGGCCTCATTGTAAATGTGATAGTGTTTGAGCACAATATGTGGACAAAATCAATCCATGTATTGTGTAGTGAAAAATGAGTATTTTTTTTCAACACCATCAGCAATCATCAATCATTGATGAATAAGATTGCGAATCCAGCTCTTAATCACTTGAGTAGTTTATCAGATTGCCATTTTATTTTATTTTGCTTTGCTATTTCTTTATTTTTTTCATCAAGCCCCCCCTTTTTTTCACTTAGCCTGAAATCCCTTAATAATATCCATCCGTCATGAATCATATCGTACTTGATCTTAATAATGCCTGAAACAACCCAATCCATCAGTAACATTTGCAGCGTTCCTTTTTTATAATGCTAATGGAGTTTGTTGTCCTTGTTTTGAATGGATTGTCAAAAATTTCAGGCTTTGAAAAATCTTTTTGCAACTCCTTGTTTTGTCACGCACAAACTTTTAATATCCCTATTTAGGGCAACACTATAGAATATAGCTCAACTAACAGCCACACACTTTTTTTTTTCAAACTGCTTTTTTATAGACGAAGTTGCTGCCCTCGTTATTGATAACGGTTCTGGTATGTGCAAGGCCGGTTTCGCCGGTGATGATGCCCCAAGAGCTGTTTTCCCATCTATTGTCGGTCGTCCACGTCACCAAGGTATCATGGTTGGTATGAACCAAAAGGACTCATATGTCGGTGATGAAGCCCAATCCAAGCGTGGTATTCTTACCCTCAGATACCCAATCGAACACGGTATCGTCACAAACTGGGATGATATGGAAAAGATTTGGCACCACACTTTCTACAACGAACTCAGAGTTGCTCCTGAGGAACACCCAGTCCTTCTTACTGAAGCTCCTATAAACCCTAAATCCAACAGAGAAAAGATGACCCAAATTGTCTTTGAAACTTTCAACGCTCCTGCTTTCTACGTTTCTATTCAAGCCGTCCTTTCTCTTTACGCCTCTGGTCGTACCACCGGTATCGTCCTCGACTCTGGTGATGGTGTCACCCACGTTGTCCCCATCTACGCCGGTTTCTCTCTTCCTCACGCTATTATGCGTGTCGATATGGCTGGTAGAGATCTTACTGACTACCTCATGAAGATTCTTTCTGAACGTGGTTACTCTTTCACCACCTCTGCCGAACGTGAAATCGTCCGTGAAATCAAGGAAAAGCTCTGTTATGTCGCCCTCGACTTTGAACAAGAACTCCAAACTGCTTCTCAAAGCTCTTCTCTTGAAAAGAGTTATGAACTTCCTGACGGACAAGTTATCACCATTGGTAACGAACGATTCCGTGCTCCTGAAGCTCTCTTCCACCCATCCGTTCTCGGTCTTGAAGCTTCTGGTATCCATGAGACCACTTTCAACTCCATCATGAAGTGTGATGTTGATGTTCGTAAGGATCTTTACGGTAACATTGTCATGTCTGGTGGTACCACTATGTACCCAGGTATTGCTGAACGTATGCAAAAGGAAATTACTGCTCTT
This sequence comes from Magnusiomyces sp. LA-1, assembly GCA_029678045.1. NCBI lineage: Eukaryota > Fungi > Ascomycota > Dipodascomycetes > Dipodascales > Dipodascaceae > Magnusiomyces > Magnusiomyces sp. LA-1. The sequence goes on along the minus strand of CP115648.1, from coordinate 6,549,798 downwards.
GCTCCATCTTCCATGAAGGTCAAGATCATTGCTCCCCCAGAGAGAAAGTACTCTGTCTGGATCGGTGGTTCCATTCTTGCCTCTCTTTCCACTTTCCAACAAATGTGGATCTCCAAGCAAGAATACGACGAATCTGGACCTTCTATTGTCCACAGAAAGTGCTTCTAAAGAATTTATTAATGATTATTTTAAAGGTAGCATTATGACTTTGATTGTTAATAATTGGAGGAAAAAAATAGTGAACTATGGTAGCAAAGTTCTTCTGCTTATATAAGTTTCAATATACATTTTTATGAGTAAAATATTCGTTTCATATAGTTGAAAAGAAAAATAGAAAAAAACCAAACATTTGAAATTATGACATTTTTCATTTTAATTTTGTGTTAAGAAATCTAAACGAAAAAGGGTTTTTTCAAGTATACAAAATACTGTTTAGGTCTGCAACAATATCCTATGGACTTTTTCATTATTTTGACTAACTAATATAGTTACAACAAATTAATGTCACTTCAGTGAAATTATTTTCATACAATGACATTATTATTATTATTATTAAGATTGTAAATCTCGACTCTAGAACGAACCGATATGGTTAAAAATGGAAGGTGGCGGATTTGGGCCTGTCAAAACCAGTTTCTCCAACACGTGAAAGAGGGATATTCTATGATTTCTGTTTTAGGTCCACAGCCCGACTATACTGTACAACCAAATCATACTTGGATAGTAGTAAAGTTTTTTTCATGTTTATTTCACTCTCCATGAATTGTAGCAAAAAAACCTTCTTTTAGATATATATTTACTTTTTTATTTCTTTCTTTCTTTGTTATTGTAACTAAAATATATATTCAGCAAAGATTGAATATCTCTTGAAGAAAGGGGATCATTTGGGACAAAAATCATTCAACATCAGACACAAGTTTTTTTTTTTTATTTTTTCAAGAGAAAAAAGGCTTGGTAAATAAACAAATATCTAGTCAATCATAGACTTTGCTTTGATCACATTTGGTTTAGGTCAAACTAATAAACAAATAAAGGGCATTATTATATTTATTTTGCAACGTTTCCTGGTTTTTTTTTTCATTTCTTCTTTCTTCCTTCTTTCTTTCTTTCTTTTTTTTACATTTTGACTTTTCAAATTCTATTCAATTGTGACAAAAGTTATTAGATTATATATTTATTTACCTGGCTGTTTATTATTTAAGAAGAATACAATGTACCAAATGTCCATTCATGAATATCCATAGATATAAAAGGGAAAGCCATTTATTTATTAATCTGTTTTCATCATAGTAGTATGAACAACCGTTCCAACAAACACAATATTCAAAATTCTATAATAAGTTCAACATCATCACCATCATCATCATCATCTTCTTCTTCTTCTTCTCCATCTCCTATTGAAGCTATTCCGAATAAATTAAATTTTACTAAAAGAGAAATGTTGAATTCACCTCCTTTAAAGCGCATTCCCAGTGTATCCCCTACTCATCAGCCATACCATCGTTATGTGGTTGGCATTGACAATAATGTGACAGATGATAGTAGCCCAGTTACTCACGAATCGAAACTAGCAGCATCCCATAACTCGCATCGCCCTAACCCACAGTCACACGTACCCATGTGCCCTAATCAGTCTACCTCAGATTCTTGCTCTCCTCCATCATCTATCAAGAATAATTCCTCTTCTTCTTCACTGTCCTCAGTCAATAGATCTTATACAAGCGGTAAAAATTATTCTACTGACAGCAGAAAAGTCCATGTGTCGCCATCTCCTACATTCATGCGGACCAAGCCTTTAGATATGAGCCCCAACATTTCTCTGCATCGAACCACTAGTAACCTCTCATCTTCTATTTCACCTTCCTCTTCCTCTTTAGTTCATAAACATTCCTTATCTGTACATCGTTCAACTCCTCATCTTCACACTACTAAACCCAATAGCCCGAATCGATCTTTTTCTACAAAGTCCCGGCCTATAAAAGACTCAAGTCGAAATGTAAATTCAAGTAGCACAAAAATATCACTAGAAAAATCACATAACAGCCCGCCACATCCCGAGCCTTTGTCTCGTGAAAAAATTTCAGCATCTCCAATGGAATATTCACAAAGTACGAGTAATCCAAATGACACGAATCAGAACCAAGTCAAACCTTCCACTAATAATAACTCTCAAAGTTCTGTCAAATTATCTAGCAGCCAAAACACAAGTACAAATCCAAATACTTCATCCATAGATCCTAAACAACAAAGCTCCGGTTCCTCTACCGGCGGCCCTAAACTAATATCTCGAAACTTTTTTGAATGCTCAACTTATGATATAATAGTACTAGTTTCTTCCATGTTGCAAGAACTGGTCATTTTAAATGATGCTCTACCGTTTGACGCGCAGCATTTGACACGGTTTCACTCTAGATCGCATCCGCCTATATCCCTACGTGATTACCTTATCCGAATAGCCAAGTTTTGCTCTTTGGAAAAAAGCGCCATATTGGCCATTATTTATTACATTGATTTGCTATGTACAACGTTTAAAATATTCAATATCAATAGCTTGACAGTCCATAGATTTCTCATCACTGCTGCCATGGTCGCAAGTAAAGGCTTATCTGATACATTCTGTACAAACACTCATTATGCCAAAGTTGGTGGTCTTTCTAGAGCAGAACTTAATTCTTTGGAAATCGAGTTTCTAATACGAGTCGATTATCGAATAGTACCACCCGTTGAAAGACTAGATCAATACTTTGAAAGAATGGTCATGAGAATAGGTGAAAAGTACAAGTTTAATCCTAATACAACAAGTCAACTTGAACTACAAAAGATGAATACCAACCAACGTGCTGCTTCAACAAAAACTCCATATCTTGATCATCCACAAACTTCTTCAGAAAATATTGATAGTAGAAGCAGTAGTGACAGTAGTAGCAATACCAATAACAGTAACAGTGCCACAACCTTAGAAAGAAATAAATCGACCCATGGAATCAATAATAGCAACGTTGTATTGCCTTCTGAAGTATCTATTCGAGAAGGAAGAAACAACCTCTCTTCTAATCTCAAACGAAGTTCTATAGGGTTTGAAGAAGATAGCGGCACAAATTCCGAGATTGTGAGCCGATCCCGAAATTTATGCCAACCGACTCCAAGAAACTCCTCTTTGAGAAATGACAATAAAAAGTATCTTATTAATACAACAAGTCCAGCAAACAATCAACAGCCACCTATAGACAACCATTCTAAAACGCATTACCAAGAAAATCAACCCCAACAGACATTAGACAATAACAACCAGCTAAAGGCCATCAAGCAAAGAGAAGATTTGCACTCATCTATGATGAGCCGAGACGGAATGGAGAGCAGTTCTGATAGTTCTGAAGATGAAGACATATATCTTGAAGGCGATGATGACATTATTGATTCAGAAGATGAATCCATAGATACTGACATTGAAACAAGTTGAATTTAACTTTTTTACAATCTGCATTTTTATATTTTTAATTATTATTATTATGTTTCCTTTTTCTATAATCTTGTTTCTATATTTTTATGACAATAATTTTTTTTTCCTTTCTTTTTTCTTTGGGTTTTATCTTTATATTCAATAAGATCTCTATATTTCATACCCCATGCCAGCTCTATATATTTATTAAGACAAAAATATTATATCTGTATACACTAGTATTTTTTCAATAATGCGTTTAAGATTGACATGTGTGAAGGAGTGGTATCAAATAGTAGTTTGATGTTACAATATTCTCATGTAACAGACTTTGTAACAAAGTTGTTAAAAGACCGAACAAAACCCTATGTTGACAAAAAATATTCTTAATGGCAAGATGTGGTTGGCTAGATGTGACTAATATGATTCTTATTTACTAGGATATTTTTTGAGACTCGGGTAAAACCAGTACGAAAACAAATCGACTACCAGACTCCGAGCATACTGTTTCCCCGAGTAAAAGTTCATATGAAAATCTTATCAGCGAAAAATTGAAAACTCCACCAAACAGCTTTATTGTCACTCTGTAAACAAAGATCACCACCTTTCTCTGTTTTTTATAAACTGAAAATGAAATTCCACCCGAAAAGGGACAACTTTTAAGAAAATTCTCAGTAAGCTTCAAAGTCCGCTGTAGGTTTCTGTGTTAGCTGCTATCATTCCTAATATGGAATTAACTCGTTCAGGCATTTTTTTTTTTATGTGTAATTTAGTGGCCCAGTAAATATCGATATCAGTATGGATAAGCTTATGTGTAGTGTGGTGATAAACTGCGTACTCAGTGATTCACCATGTTAAAAACTAAATCACCCAAAAATTTTTTTACTTTTGAAATATAAATATTGCTTCCTTTCCTCCTATTTTTTTCTTTCTCTTTTTCTTTTCTTCTTACCTTATTTATTCCTATTTTTCTTCTTCTTATCATCTCTTACTTTGATTGTTGGTCACTGATATTTTTCACCGTTCAATCTTTTATCTGTATTGATTGCACGCTTCAATATTTATATTAGTTACCACAATTTTGGCTGTATTTGCCATTTCTAGATAAATCAAAACTTACAGGTAAGTTTGTTTTGGAAGCAAACCCAACAAATCAATTCCTTGCTAACACAATTTTTATAGTCTATTCCCTTTTGATACAATTTCATAATGTCTGGCCGCTCACTTTTAATGGCCTCAAGGATCTCGAGATTATCTCGAGCATCAATTCTCAGATCAGCTTCACCCCTTGCTGCTTCTTCTAGCACCGTCACACCATTCCTTCACAATGCTTCTCCAGCACTCACCTCAAAAATAGAGTCTCGCTCATTCCACATTTCCAAAGCCTCTCTTTTGGCCTCCCCATCTTCTCCTTTGGCCCCTCTTGATACCTTTATTAGACGTCACACAGGAACCCAAGGCAAGGATGTCCAAAAGATGCTTGAAACCGTTGGATATAAGGATATGGACTCTTTCATCGCTGATGTTGTTCCTTCTGATATTCTTTTCAAGAGAGAATTGGACATCTCCCCATCCACCCAAAACGGCGGCGAAGGACTCGCTGAGCACGAAGCTACTGCTCTCTTAAAGTCAATTGCTTCTAAGAATAAAATCGTCAAAAGTTTTATTGGTAAGGGTTACTTTGGAACCATTACTCCCCCAGTTATTCAAAGAAACATGCTCGAATCTCCAGAATGGTACACCAGTTATACCCCATATCAACCTGAAATTTCCCAAGGTCGTTTGGAATCACTCATCAATTTCCAAACCGTTGTTAGTGATCTCACTGGCTTGCCAATTGCCAACTGTTCTCTTTTGGATGAAGGTACTGCTGCCGCTGAAGCTGTCATTATGGCTTTCCACCACCACAAAGAAAAGAGAAAGACCTTTTATGTTGATCCTAACATCTACAAGCAAACTTTGACTGTCGTAGAATCTAGAGCCAAGCTTTTGGGAATCAACTTGATTGTTGGTCTTCCACCAGCCACTTCCAATCCCAAGGAAGATTACAAGGATGTCTTGGGTGCCATGATTCAATATCCAGCTGCTGATGGTTCCATTAGTGATTGGTCTAAATTATCTGCAGATCTCCATGAAGCAGGCTCTTTATTAACTGTTGCTTCAGATCTTTTAGCTTTGACTGTCTTGGAAGCTCCAGCTTCCTTTGGTGCCGACATTGTCTTTGGTAACTCCCAAAGATTTGGTGTTCCATTCGGATATGGTGGTCCTCACGCTGCCTTCTTTGCCACCTCTGACCATGAAATGAGAAAAATGCCTGGTCGTTTGATTGGTAAGAGTAAGGATCGTTTGGGAAACCCCGCTTACAGATTGGCTTTACAAACCAGAGAACAACATATTAGAAGAGAAAAGGCCACTTCTAACATTTGCACTGCCCAAGCATTGTTGGCCAACATGGCTGCCATGTATGCTGTCTACCACGGACCTAAGGGTTTGAAGGACATTGCTTTACGTGTCTTCACATTGACCACTGCTTTGGCTACTGGACTTAAGGAAACTGAATACACTGTTTCCAACGAAACCTTCTTTGATACCCTCACCATTAAGGTTCCAAATGCTGACGAAATCTTGGCAAAGGCTGTCTCTGAATACCAAATCAACTTGGCCAAGGTTGACGATTCTACCATCTCTGTTTCCCTTGATGAAACCGTTTCTGCTGAAGATATGACTAAACTCTTCCAACTTTTCGGTGTCAAGTCCTCTGTTGAAGACGTCGTTGCATCTTTGGACAAGTCCGTTGACGGAAAGTTTGTTGCTGTTCCATCTGAATTTGCTAGAAAGTCCGACTTCTTGAAGCACGATGTTTTCAACAAGTACCACACCGAAACTGAACTTCTCAGATATATGCACAATCTCCAATCTAAGGATATTTCCTTGGCAAACTCTATGATTCCTCTTGGTTCCTGCACAATGAAGCTCAATGCTACAACAGAAATGATTCCTATTACTTGGCCAGAATTTGCCAGCATCCATCCATTTTCTCCACTCGACCAAGCTAAAGGTTACGCTGAATTGATTACTGATTTGGAAAAGGATTTGGCCAACATTACTGGTTTCGATGCCACATCTTTACAACCAAACTCTGGTGCTGCAGGTGAATATACTGGTCTTAGAGTTATTAGAGCTTATTTGGAGAGTATTGGACAAGGTCACCGCAATGTCTGCTTGATTCCTGTCTCTGCCCACGGTACCAACCCTGCCTCTGCCGCCATGGCTGGCATGAAGGTTGTTGCCGTCAAGTGCACCAACAAGGGTGAATTGGATTTGAAGGATTTGGTTGCCAAGGTTGAGAAGCACAAGGACAACTTGGCTGCTGCCATGATTACCTATCCTTCCACTTTTGGTGTCTTTGAACCTACCTTCAAGAAGGCATGTGAAATCATTCACGAACATGGTGGTCAAGTCTACATGGATGGTGCCAACATGAATGCTCAAATCGGATTGACCAGTCCTGGTGATATTGGTGCTGATGTTTGCCATCTCAACTTACACAAGACCTTCTGTATTCCCCACGGTGGTGGTGGTCCAGGTGTTGGTCCAATCTGTGTCAAGTCCCATTTGCAACCATTCCTCCCAGGTCACGAAGTTGTTCCCATGTCTGCTAGCACACCAAAATCCATTGGATCAGTTTCTTCTGCTCCATGGGGTTCTGCCTCCATTCTTCCAATTTCTTGGACCTACATCAAGTTGTCTGGTAACAAGGGATTGAAGACCAACACTGAAATGGCTTTGTTGAACGCTAACTATATCAAGGCTAAGTTGGAACCATACTACCCAATTCTCTATACCAACGAAAAGGATAAGTGTGCCCACGAGTTCATCCTTGATGTTCGTCCATTCAAGGCTACCACTGGTGTCGAAGCCATTGACATTGCTAAGAGATTACAAGATTATGGTTTCCATGCTCCAACCATGTCTTTCCCAGTTCCAAACACATTGATGATTGAACCAACCGAATCTGAATCTATTGCTGAACTTGATAAGTTCATTGAAGCCATGATTTCTATTCGCAAGGAAATCCAAGAAATTGAAGATGGTAAGATGCCAAAGACTAACAACGTCTTGAAGAATGCTCCTCACTCTGCATACGACGTTACCATTTCCAATGACTGGAACGACCGCCCATACACTAGAGAAAAGGCTGCTTTCCCATTACCATACTTGAAGGAAAGAAAGGCTTGGCCTGCTGTTGCCAGAGTTGATGACACTTATGGTGACTTGAACTTGTTCTGCACCTGTGATCCTCCATCTTTGGAAGAATAGATTTGATTACTTATTTTCAACAAACTGTTTTATTATTACTATTATGACTTTTATTTTTTATTTTTTTGGTTATTTGATGAAAAGGCTTTAAAAATTTCTGCATTATCTTTATTTTTGTTTGTTTTACTATTTTATTTTTTTTTTTTTGTATAAAACATTAGTATATATATCTTCATACGTCATTGTTATGATTTCAACATCCATATATTATAATAAATTATAATAATTAATATCTTTTAAAAGCAACTTTCAAAAATAATTTCATTGTAGGCAATCCTTTTTTTTTTTTTTTTTTCAAGTAAAATTTCTTTTTCTTTGCATTGAACCGATTGTGATTTATCGATCAAGGAATTACTTGTTTAGAAGGAATAATCCAAAGCGACGGGTTTTTCATGTTATGCTAAAGTATTGTATCGCATATATTTTCTAAACTAGACATAAAAAAGGATAATAACAACTGGCTGGTAAAAATTTTTTTTAAAGTTTTATAGTAGTATTAAAAATAACAATACAAAAATGCAACCATCTATATCAAACATGTTATAGTATAGGAGTATGTATATTGTGTATATATATACATGTATCCTTAATAGATTTGATGGAAGGTTTAGTTTGACATAATAATTTGTGTGTGTCCTATATAATACATAAATACATCATTTTACTTTCTAAATAAGGAAAACTTACCATCAAAGATCCGTATAAATAAAATAAGGGAGAAAGTGACATTTATGTGTGTATATGTTGGTTATAAAAACTAAAATAGAAAAAAAAAAAACATAGTTATAATAGTAACCATTTGAATGTATAAATATATTTAAAACATATTTATAGAAATAGATTTATCATGAGATAATTATTAGTAATTAGAAAAAAAAAGGAGAAATGGAAGGTTATCAATGAATAATTGTCGATAGAATAAATACTATTAGTGGATGGAAGAGACCCTGAGTAATATAAAGATCATCATCATCGTCGTCTTTCTTATATGTCTTTCACACAAGATATTCTCTGTATCTGTGTGTAGATCAATCATCAAAATCATTATATTTCTTTTTTTTTTTTTTCTTTCTTCCCCTGATCTCTTTGGAAATCCTTCAGAAGTGATGATAAATGCATTTAAATAGATGGGGTTATATCGTATATTTCATCTAATTATATATTTAGAAATGATTGACCATATTCATCACTGATCTTTCAAATGCCTATGTTTTCTTTTTTTCTTTTATTTTTTGTTTAATTCAAATAGTATATGTTTTTTAATCGTTCCTGTCAATCATTCAGTTTTTTTTATCTCTATTTTTTTTTTTTTTTTTTTTTTTTTTTTTTTTTTTTTTTGGTGATATCTATAACCCAATATCTAGTAATTAGAGTATTTTGTTCAAAAATTATATATGATATTCGGTAACCGCCGTAAAACAAAAGATTTATATATATTTATTAAAGATCTGCCCATATGTTATTAAGAATAATCTATCAATTGATCTTTTGTAAAAAAAATTCGGCTTTTACAAGTTATTAGGGGCAGGGTTTTGTTTTATAAGGAAAAAAAAAAAAAAAAAAAAAAAAAAAAATAGATATATAAAAAAAAACCAATACTCTGGGAGATCTTCAACATCTTTTGTTTCTTGTTTAAAAAAAAACAAAGAGAGGAGAATAACAACAATCAATGTCTAAATTGTTTATATAATAGTGGGGAAAAAGAGAAGAAGAAGAAGAAGAAAAGATTACAGTATTTTGGAAAGTTGTAAAAAAATGGTTTTTCTTCTATACAAAGATACGTATTATCATTTCATTTTTTTTCTACATAATTACTAGATTTTACACAAGAGAAAAAAGTTTCTACCATAGTTTTGTTTTCAACATTTGTATCTTAGTTTCTTTAGTTATTATTATAGTATATATATTCCTTTTTCAATGCTATTTATATATATATATATATATATTAATTAATTCAGAAAAAAAATAAAACTTTTTTCTCAATGTAAAATGAATAAAAATAAATCTTATTTCATGGTAACTGGATCAACGCCACTTGCAATATTGCATTGGTGCATCAATCTCTTTTCTCCAGGAGCAAATTGGCCAGTGACACTGTGCAAAACCCCTTGGTTATGGAACAGAGCCAAGTCACCGGGCTGCCATGCATGCACATAAATGTTTTCGGGCGAAATGGCAGGTCGCATCAGTCTATAGACTTCTTTACGCGCATCCTCAAGTCCTAGTACCTTGCCGTCGGGCAGGTGCAGCTTGTGCACACAGCACCCGTGGACTTGAAGATGGTGCCTGCCTGTAACTGGGTTGGTCCACACCATGGGTAACTTCTTGATCTTGGATTCTTCCCACTCTGGCAGCTCGTCCAGCTTGCGTTCCTTGCCCTCCGACACCATTGTCAAGCCGTCGCTGGTGGCACGTGCAGGACTGATGAAAATGTATGGGTGGGGCGCGTACTCAACAGTTGTGTTGAGTGCCATTTCTTTATCCTCGTCAGACAATAAATCAAAAGCGCGAGCGCCTGAGAAAAAGGCCGTTCCTGCTTGGGCAACCTCGATTTCTTCTTTGGTATCTTCATATCTGATTTTCATCTTTTTTTCGTTGGCATTGGGTACATGGATGCCCAGTAGCGTTGTGCATACTGGTGGTGAAAGACCGTAGAGCGCAGAGTCGATGTGCCATCTGTAGAATCGTGTGTAGTTGTTGGCAACGTCTTCGTCGGAGAGAACGTCCTTGTGGAAATCAAAGTGGGTAGGATGTCTGAGTGTGATCTTTTCGTGTCCGCAGTGGTTTTCAAATTCGCCTTGGCCGAGAATTTGGACTTGAGGGAAATCTGGGACTGAAACACCATCACGGCGCAGCACACTTTGGTCGTGACGGAACTCTTTGGCATGACCATACTTGCCATCACACGTGGGGTCCATGCGCTTTGTAAGGATTACTTGTGATTCAGGACTGAGATTGGCCATATCGGGGATGACGAGAACAGAGTGTGTCAAGAGACCTTCCTTCAAGGCTTGGAAATCGGAGTCGTTGAGTTTGGAAGGGTCGGTGACACCTTCGGGTAGAGTAACGACTGCACCGAGAGGAGCACCTGGGATAGGAGTAAAGCCAATAGTTTTGTGGGGCATTGTTATTAATGATTCTCAAATAAAATAAAGGGTTGTGTTGCGTTTTGTTATCTAATTGAATATTTGGATAATTACTGATAAGAAAGAATTAGTTTGAATGAGCTAATGATAGTATGAATATAAAGAATAAATAAAAATAATTAAAGAAAAAAAAAAAAGAATAATGAGCTGTTTATATAGTTTTCATTTGAGAATTAAATACGTAGTTCGATAAGGTCAAAAAGGCCATCAAATCAACAATAAATCCCTCCAGTTACGATAACAGATTAATCTATTTGGAAAGACAATTTGAAATCTGGGGTGAGAAAAACAAAACAATCCGAGGCCTGCCGCTGATTCAATGACACTTCGTTATCAGTTGTAATGTCACATTGTAAAAAATCACGTTATAAATTTTATTTCTACCTAACCTTCTGTTTACGTTACTAATTGAATCACAGAGAGATATTCGTTAACCAATTACTAAAAATGTAACAATAAGGAATACGTTTCCCTCAATACAGATCTAATAGTCACATATCAACGGACATTTCCGTTGGTTATGTATCGTTATAACCCATGTATCTAACATAACACAGATATTTCCATGTAAAATAAGTAAAAAAATAAAAAATCATTTCATATTTGTTCAATTAGAATTCAACTACATTATAAGCTTCGTAATTTTTTTTTTTTAAAAAAAAGTTCAAATAATATGATCTAAAATTCTAACTGACCAATTACATATATATATCATGCAGTTTAACCAACAATTGAAAGTTTATCAACTATTTTTTACTCTGCATTCTTTATCGGAAAAAAAAAAAGAGGATTCAACAGTTTAAAGCAACTTTTTAATACATTTGAAATCGAATAACAAAATAAAAAAAAGGTTTAAATTCTCTCTCCTCGGATATGCCGCTGTTATATCTACCTGAAATTTGAATTCTCTTTCTTTTACATATACCATATTTGAAATAATCGTATGACTGTTGTTAATGAAATTTACCTTGAATCTCCCGGCGGACTACTGTAAATGCACTTTATTCTTATTATGCCAGTCTTTATTAAGATTGAAAAATTGAATCTATATATCCAAAATTAGGTGTGACAAAACATGTTACATTATTCTGTAACTACAATTAAAAATTTTTTTTATTTTCAAGTCGACAAATCAAGTAACCAATTTGATACCTTGAAAAATTTCAACATCTCGTTGTATAGTTAACAAAATATTAGACAGATGAGTTTGTGGCAAAAACAAACGTGTATTGTTATATATTGATTAAATATATTTCAAGCTTTTTGTTTTTTATGTAAAAATTTTATACTATCATCAACAATTCCCCTTTAAATTAAACTATTTAATAACCAAATTGAGCAAGAGCCTTGGTGGTTTCAGATCCTTCAAGAGATTGTTCAGCAGCAATAGTCTTTTCAATGAGAGCCTTCTTCTTGCTCCAGTAGGCAGCAGACTTAACCTTTCTTCTTTCTTCAAGACGTTCAACAACATCTTGGTATTTCCAGCCGACTTCGTTGGCGAGCTTTCCAACAGTGGAGTACTTTCTGCCAGGCTTGAGTCTGAGGACACGGAGAGCTTGAGGAACAACAACCTTCTTCATGTTGTTGTAAGCAGGTGGGATACCTTCGTAAACTTCAAGACGTTCAAGAGCTTCTTGACCACGAGCAGTCTTGTGAGGAATCATACCACGGACAGCCTTGTAAAAGATACGAGATGGGGCGCGGAAGTGGAAAGCACCACGGGTCTTGTTGAATCTGGTTCCCTTGCGGAGGTATGAAAGGTATTTTAACTTGGCTCTGAAGAATTCACCAGAGATGTTGAGGGCTTCAGCACGGACAACAACAATCTTTTCTCCATTGAGAAGTTGCTTAGCGACAATGGAAGCAAGACGACCAAGAAGGTGTCCCTTACCTATATTAAAAAAGAAAAAATATACCTGTTAGATATTTGAACTGGAAGGATTTTGCTTTTTTTCGTTTATTATAAAATTTTCCATTGTTGTTGTTTTTAGCATAGATGCCTGTGATTTTAAATCTTTAAAATGTCATAGTATACTGAAAAAACTTTCAATTTAACGTTTCTGAATAAATATTTCAAAAATGTCAAAGTTTGATAAAGTAAAATGTGTATTGAATGTTTGGAAATGTTTTAATTTTGTTTTCTAGCTTTAACAGGGTGCTGAAAAATTTTTCTTTTTTTTCTTTCAATATTAAAGTTGAATACTTGAAAAAATGTTGAACACGACAATAAAACTAAAACGAACAGCGGTGGAAAATGATATGATGAACGTTTTTAAAACATTGAATAGAAAGACATACCATCAATAACAATTACAGGGTATGAGCTCATTGTGAATATGGGTCGACGGAAACTGTTGTATACGGGTCGATGGACGAAGGCAACAAGTGAAAGAAAAGAAAAAAAAAGAGGGAAAAAAAAAAGATAGGAACAAACTCAGAGAGAGCGAAAGAAGCGTAAGTGGGTAAGCTTTGGGAGGGGGGACAATGGCAGTAGGGAGGGAGTGTGTGAGAGTGAGTATTGCAGACACACACCAAAAACTCACATTCTTGTGCTTAATCCCATACTAAATCAATTTGAGCACAAGCCAAACTTCCTTCAACATGTTGACTAAGCAAAACGTGACTTTAACCAAAACGGATGGTCCCAAAACGGAAATGGTGAGTGTAAAACTGAGTACAAAACAAATATTTGTGACCTGTTTTAATACAACAAACCCTAAAGTTTTTTCTTCTTTTTCAAACAAGGGTAAGTCACGAGATTGGTCAGCTTTATCGAACAAACCCTTTTTTCAATAATATCTATACTCCATCATAATTTTGGCATGCATATGAGTGAGTATTAATTAAAACCAAGCACACAAATAGCCATAGATCGAGTATTTTCTCCAATCAGAGATTCATTATTCAATAGTTTCTTTCACCCATTTATTTCTAGATCTATGATAAAATCTAGATTGTTTAATTAAAAAACAAATGTATATACATCTATTAAAAAAGAATAAAAATAAAAAAAAATAAAAAAAAACTCTAGTTATTTGATTTTTCAATTTTATGAGACAACCTAAACTAATTGAGAAGAATAATGATAAATTTTGCACATACTAAATAGCATCCAAACTTTTTTTATTTTTTTTTAAAAATATGAAAATGTCTACATTTGGTGAGGATCATAATTCAATTTGGGACCAAAAATATAAATAGACTTCTACATTTGTTGAGGTGAAAACCCACTGAATCTTTTGCTTTTTTTTTTTTTTATTTTATTATTACTATTTTGTAAAGGGTTTTTTTCTTGGTTCTCTCAAAATTTGTATAGAGTAAGAGATGACGAGAATTATCAGCCAATCATAAAGATACTGAGTGGAGAAGACCAAAGTATTTTTAACTATCAATCTATAAATTAGAATTTTTATTTTTGCTATATTTTTCAAAATTACTTTGAGACTTTGAACGAATTTCTTTAACAGGTAATGATCTTTTTAAAAAAAAAATTTAACCATGGTTATGGTTCTTTTTTATTTTTAGTCTGTGACGAAATGTTGATATCGTCACCTTTATTATTGAAGAAAAAAAAAAAAAAAAAAAAACAAGATATTTCCCTTTTGAGTATTAAATCATGGAATCGAAATCTCTACGTAAAATTGTAATAACTTTTAATACCATGGAAGGTTTTTTTAATTACAGATTAATGTTCTATGTGATGGTATTATAGTTTCAAAGAACATTAGAGGGACCTTAGTGTAGTAGCCCCATGCTCCATATTCTATTTAAACCTGCAAATAGTCACGATTAAAGATATAAGAAGAAAAAAAAATGGCATAAGGTAATACCCACTTTTCTCTCCTGGGGTTGTTTTTTTTATTTTATTTATTTGGAGAAGGTACAAAAAAAGCTTTTAGAATGAATTAAGAACAAATTTTAAAATTTTAAATTCTTGTTCTTGACGAGTTTCATAAGCAGATTAGAGATGCAAAGATTGGTTTATTTTTATCTCAAAATACATGGAATGATAGGAAAATCGTTCTAATTATATCATCAATTGCCAGAATAAGCAACCGGTACATAAATCTATTATCAAAGCTTCAATTCTTGATTGAATCGTATATAGAAGATAAAAATAGAGGGTTTAGTCTTAGCAATTGGTTTATTTATATCTTCATTCTGTTGATTTGTTTCAAAAGCACTGAGATGCTTTTAAGTATCTGTATTTAGATTTCGTTTGTCAACTAAATAAAACCAAAAATGAAATAAAAAAAAAAAAAAAAAAGATGGGACTCTCTCTCCTTCTCTATTTTATCATATCTCCAAAGGGATTTGAAAATAAAAATAATTATTTTTTTTTATCGTCAATAATTTTACGCATTTTATAACAGACATGTCGGTATGTGGATGCGCGTGTTGCTTAATTTACTTTTTACTTTCTTTTTTTTTTTTTTTTTTACATCTTGATTCAAACGCTAATAATCTATTATTCAATTGGCATTTGATATAATAACAAAAGTGAACTTTTAGTTTAGTGGCAGTCACATTGAACAGTGACCCTATCTAATATTAAAAATGGAAAAGCAGTAAGGATAAGTCTGATATCCCACTTTTCTTAACAAAGTTGCCAAACAAGAGAAAAGTTTAAATCTTTAGTGCGAGATTATATAGAAGTTTCCCTGCTTTTGTTGGAAAGAAATAAAAAACAAACTTTACAAATGCGCGTTACTAATCGAAATGTGGGAACATTACAGTCTTTGAGGTATTTACAAAATCATTGAGATCGTTTGTGTATTATTTGAATTTCTTGTATTCCTTTTTCATATGACAGATATTGTATACTGATAGTATTATCAAATCATATAGTTTCTTTTTTTTTTCAACATAATAGAACTCTCGAGGCAGCAATATATAAAGAAATGTAGTATTGAAATACCTAATCAAGTTGCAAATTCAGGTGAAGAAGAAAAAAAAAAAAAAAAAAAACAATCTAGTTTACCAAATTTTAATAAATCCGAAATACCAAAAATTATAAGAAGAATAAAAAACATTTTATTACTCTTAATTTATACTCCAGTATCCGACGATAGTTAAGAATAAATGATTTTTTTTTTGTTCTGATTGGCATGATTTTAGAAGATCCAAGCTTTCAAAATATATATTAATAGAAATAAATGATTAATCATTGGTTAGAGATGATAAATAAAACTTTGAAAATCAGATAAAAATAAATCAGAGAAAAAAAACAAAAAAAAAAACACAAAATCTCAAGCTCATGATTGTATTTAGATGTTGTATTTTAATCATTAATTTGGATTATATATAATAGTATATATCTGAATATCCAAGAAAAAAAGAAATATAACCAAATACTTTGGAAACATCATTGATCTTCTATCATTCCAACTTAAAACAATTCAATCTCATCGTTAATCTTTTTTTTTTTTCTTTCTAAACACTTTAAGAATTAGATCATTTTATTTCCATCAATCTTTTATTTTTAATTCTATTATTGTAATTCTTTTTGGGTTTGAAAAATAGAGATACAAGAAAAGGGTATCAAAAGATTATACATAAACAAAAATAAGAAACATAATAGAATCGATTTACATGGTTTTTTATACATTAGATTGGTTCATTATTCTATCCCTATAGGAAATAAACTCGGATAAGTATAGTAAGAAGTGGGAAATCGGAGTAGTGAAATGCTTCTGGTTTGTAAAAAGAAGTAAAAGTGAGACAAAAACAATATAAACAAAAAAAAAAAAGTGAGAGAGAGAAAGGTTGAGAGAAAGAGATAGAAGCAGATCATCGACGATCGTTAACCACCCTACCACCATGGGTTATTTTTAGTGGTGTATTCTTAACATGAATTTTCAAACAAAATGGAAAAGAACCATAAGTCTAATATAACGAAAGTTTTTATTCTATTTTTTTATTGTATATTATAGAAGCTTTTAATATCGAAGAAAAGCAAATGATTGATATAATGACAATAATAATAATAATGATAGTAAAACTGTGGATATTAAACTATTACAACAAGTGCTTACTTTTTATATTTTATTTAATTTTAATTCAATTGCTCAATCGATGATAAAATGAAATTTTTGTATACTATCGTTTGAACTTAAGGTTATTTCTAAATCGAGAAATATCTGAATATCTGGTAACACGGTGACAAATCTTGATTCAATTTTTGGGCTATATATAACTAGATAATATAGTAATTGTATCTATATACATTGGTCTTATTGAACTTTTTTTTTTTTTTGTTAATAAAAAACAACAAAAGAAAAATTAATATCATCAAAAGAGGGATATATGTACGACGGAGAAATGCTTTTTTTTTTTTTTTTTTTTTTTTTTACTTTCAATATTATACATACAAGTATAGAAGTATACCTACATTGGGATAGTAACTTCAAATATCCTACCTGTGAGATACCCACTTTGTTGCCATACTCTTTTTGATATTTAAAGTTTTATGGACATACAGGATTATCGTTTTTACATCAATTTTCTAGAACTATTGATTTTTATTTTAAAGATTCTCTCTATTTTCTTCTATTTTGCTTTCTTGCTTTTTTTTATAAAAAAAGTAAAAAGATTTTTTTATTTTTTTTTAATTATAATTGATTTAATTGATTTATTTTCTTTTTTAAAAATTGTATTTATGATAGAAATGTTAAAATAAACGTAAAAAAAAGTATCCAAAAGTATAATCACATAGGAAATTGCACTCAAGCCACTTTAAGATCAATTGGAGATGCAACCTACAAAAGTTACTTTTGAGCTTATTATAATACTTTACTAATTGAAAATCAAAATTTTTGATGATCACAGCATGGAGCTCGGTCTTTTTCATAAGGGAAAAAAAAAATGGTTTGAAGATCATAATTGAACAATTTTCATCTTTTTTTTATCTTCATCGTTTTGATCAGTTAGATACTTGGTATATATATTATAAATAACCATGTATCTTTTTAAAGATTAAATTATGGAGATTCTCCTTTTTATTGGTATGGAAATCCTTTAAATTATATTAGAAATGTTATTTGATTGAAAATCATTTATTTTTAGAAAGAAGAAAAAAAAAAGGTATAGAAAATCATTGATCGCTTTTTCTTATAACATATAGAATGAATGAAGAAAAAAAAAAAAAAAAAAGGATATACTAGAAAATCAGGAACTCTTTGAAATATATAGTCATGATGTAAAAATAATGATTATCTTGTTAATCCAGTCTATTTGGAGATATGATAGGTAATTGATCTCAGCAAAACATATAACAGTTATAAGACAATAGAAACATTATCGTTGATGATTAATATATGGCCATAAGCATTCCTTTTATATTTCTTACTATCTTAAATTGATGTAATATTAAATTTACGGTATTAGCGACCTGTACTGATATATATATATATATATATATATATAATTAAAACAATATATACCAAGTGACTTTCCAAAAGTTTTATTTTTGTTATCTTTTATATTTATTTTTGATTCTTTTAAAAGGATATATAAAATAAAAAAGTATATGCATTTTACGGTGAACCGAAACCTATCTTAATTAATACAAGAAAGATTGGTAATGGGATTAAGTATATCTATGTTTATGCCCTTACTTGCCACAAGTAAAACCGCCTTAAATCACTTTCGCGTAACGTTAAATATAGGTTGATTTTTGCGTTGTTGTTGATGTTGAAATTTTTTTTTTTCTCACATAAGTTTGATCTCGATGTGGGATGAGCATGTACCTTGTTTAAGAGAGACTTTATTTGTTTGACAGGATAATTACTAATTGCAATCTTTTTCATACGCAATTAGAACATAATATTTGCATCATGTAAAGACTTGTCGTGTATTTACTATTGTTGTTTTTTTTTCTTTCTTTGATTATTTTTAGATTTTAAGGATGTTTGTTAAAACGATGAAAAATTCAAGCGGGTATCTCGAAAATTTCTATCAATTAAAACGCTATTGATTTCCTATATTGAACAAAAATAAAAAAATACCCCCAATATATCCATATCTTACAGGTCAAACCGTTAGCTGAATCATTGTTGTTGTTGTTTTTTTTTTTTTTTTTTTTTTGACAAGCTTTACCATACATTCAGAAGAAGTAGTTGGGCGACCATTTAATATATACAGGATGAATTGTTATTTTAATCAACGGTTATAAAACCTAATAGCACTTTTTTTTTTTAAATCATTGTATATGTTTAAATTATGACGTTTTTGTATATTTGAAAATGACTTCAAGCAAAAAAGAAAAATTATCATTAAAAAAGTACTTTGTGAAAATGAGGGGGAATTTACAAAAAAAAAGGTTCAAAAAGGTCTTTTTGTTGTTTCTAAACAGGAAGAGAAGAACTGTTGCTATAAAAGTGGCTTATAATGACATTATTGGCATTGCATAGGAGGTATCTATTCAACCATCATAACAAAGATTCAGGAGGTTTTTGTTACATAAAATGAAGAATATAAAAAAAAACAAAAAAAAAAAACATTGATCGAGAGGGTTGATTTTTTTATTTTATTTTATTTTATTTTAGTTCAATTCCTCCTTTTTTGAATTTGAAGTTACAACTTAGAAATCATGTTTAAAGTTTTTTTTTTATTTTGGGCAAAAGTTGCCCAACCGATGTCCAACATGGTAAAGTCCATTGATCTGAACATGTCAAACAGCAATAAACAACTTTAGCAACAGCAAAGGATACATACTACACCCATGATTCTTGGAAAAGGTTCTAACTGTTAATTATATTCATCATCATCATCATCATCATAATAGCTTCATTTTATGACATGACAAAAATGATGTGTAGCGATATTCCAAGACTTAATACAAAAAAGGTCATTTACATATTAAACTATTTTTTTTTTTGTATTTTGATAACGATGCTACTATAAGGACCTATACTAAAATCACAACATTGTATAATCAACATTTATAGGTCAAATTACCAAACGAGCAAAAAATCAAAAAACAAATAAATAAAATAAAATAAAATAAATATATAGAATTTCTTTTTTTTCTTTTTTTTGTTATTATGGTGCTTTATTGAAAATTCTTGATAGAATTTGGATACAAGTCAAAGCTCGGAGTATCTACTGTTTGGAGCCGACTGGGTTCAATAGGACCACTTTTCTTAAAGAAATTTGCTTTATTTTTTTTTTATTTACTTTGATTCATAATAATCATTGACAGAGAAAAAATAAAGTGAGAGAGAGAGAGAGACGATAGTGAAAACAATTTTATTTTTATTTTTAATGCTCCCCTCTAAAAACTATCTACTTTTAAAGATATGCTTAAAGTTTTGGCAACCCAGAGCATTCACGAACACTGTATTCCACCATTTCGGATTCATGCTTTGGTATTATGATGAAGATTATTATGGATTTATTTAAATTTATAACATTTGAAATTTATAAGAATTTTTTTTTTTTTGTGCTTGCTAAGGAAATCTGTCGTCCTAAGTTCATTCAAACTCTTTTACTAACAAAACAATAATAACATTAAAAAAAAAAAGCATTAAATAATGATTATAAGAATGATGCAAAGTTCAGATGGCTTAATGACAGGCCTTTTTAACCATATACCAATGCTATATAGACAATATGATGAATATTGAATTCAATTTTTATATGTGTAAAAGAGTCCCCAGTTAAATATCTATAGTTGCTTTTAAAGAGTATAAATAAGAAATAATGAATAAAAAAAATAATCAAAATTAGACATTTTTAACCAAAGTAAACAATAGAGTAGTGAGAAATTTGGAAGGTTTGATATAAAAATAGAAATGTCTCTTCTCCACATGTTTTTTTTTTTTCTTCAAAAAAGCAAAATAACATGAGTTCATTGGTATTGTGAAATAAAGTAAATAAATGATTGATAAATGATCAATATTAATAACAATTGGCAGTTACATAGATCAGGTATTTCTATTTTTATTTTCAATAGAAGGAATAAAAATAAATTTAACTTGTGGAACTTTACAATGTTAGATGAGGAAATCAAGACGATCACATTCGGGGAATGCCCGACACCATGCTGGAACACTCAGGAACAGTGAATGGTTCCTGAACACGATCACAAGCATAAAAATTTGTATAGGTCTGCGTCATCAGACATAAATTAGTTGCAATCTCCCTTGACAAAATAAGCAGTGTTGGACACCACAAGTTGACATTGGCGACATGCGTTGTACTGAAAAAGAATGTTGCTGGCTATTGCTGGAGAAGCGTGTGTATGCTACTACTGGGCCTGCCATAACAAGACATGATTTTTTTTTTTTACTTGTCTCTCCCCCCTGGATGTGTCCATTTTTTTTTTTTTTTTTTTTTTTTTTTACAAAATGCAACAGTAAAGTGATATTGCGGTTTTTTTATATTTAAATATATATATATATATATATATATTTTGTAAAACTGAATCATTTTGTTAGGCACATTGCCTCCTACCATTAAGACCATTAGTAGTAGTAGGATATTATTACAGTTATATTACCTCTTAGTAGTAACCTCAATGTTCCTGGGTTTGAAAAAGTTAAAAAAGAAAAGAAAAAAAAACACCCGATTCTGTATAGGTTTTTTGTTGTTGTAATATCTTCTTTCAAAGCAAACAGATCAAGTGCATTTGTTTGCACTCGATCACCACTTAGAAATGTAGGAACGATAGAAGATTAAAAACAAAATAATATTTTTAAAACGCTCAAAATCTTCCCCCAATACCTTGAATTGAGGAACCTAAAACATTAAGGAACACAAGAACGTTTCAATTAAACCGGATGGTCGCGGTGTCCTAGAGGAAAAAAGCAAAAAATACAAAAGAGAGAGAGAAAAAAAAAAGGAATTTTGGTAGGATTGGCTTTTTTTACGTGGCAATGGTCCCATTACATAAGCCCGCTTACATAAACGAGTGTAAAGGAAATGTTATGGCTCGCTATAATGGTTACTTATTTATTTTTATTTACTTTGACTTAAAGCGGCCAATTTTACTTTTTTTTTTTTTTTGTGGTCTATAAAAGTGTTCTAAGGGCCTGCGTAAATTTTTTTAAATATATCAATTTTTTTAATAAATAAATATAGTAAAAATATATTAATGTCTTCAATAGATCAGATTTATAGTATGCCTAATATTCCTTAGAAGTGTGTTATAGAAATCGACAGACTCGACAGTACGACTCATATAAATACTTGACCAAATTCCTGTTTTCAAGCAAGAATCCTTTTTTTTTGTTTTTTTTTTTTTGCTTCCCTTGAACCTTTTCCTGCTTCAACTGCTCTCTGTCCTGAACGTTATGTCCATATATTAGAAACATCTTTTTTTTTTTTCGCTTCCATTCTTTTTTTTTTTTGAATATTTTGCTTGAGATCTCTCTTTTTATATTCCTTTAAATCTATCAGCTTATATATATTATACATTTTAATTTTTTTTCATCAACAATATATATATATTTATATTCATCTCTATATATATATGTATATATCTTAATTCTCCTTTTTTTTCACTTGAAAAAATTGTAAAAGAATAAAAAAAAATTTTAAAATTTTTTTTATTTTCCCTTCCAACCAAAACCTTCCATCTTTGATCCCCAAGTAACTATGCTTGCGTCGCCTAATTTGAGCTTCCCACCCCGTTTGGACTTTATTTCTATGTCTAGTTCTTCTTACCAAAACCCTACCATCAAATTACCTACGTGCCCATCATCTCCTGTATCTCCAGATTCTTTAAGCCACAACAACAATAATAATAATAATACTATTAGTAATTCAGTTACTACAAACTCAGTTGCCCCTCAACTTTCATCTTCTCCTTTTGACAGAAAGTTTCCAGTTTTTCAATCTCCTGCTCAGACTCCTACTGCAGATCATAGCCCTCAATTATCGAGTGATCCTGAAATGAATCACCATCAACAACAACAACAGCAACAATTTAAAGAGTATGGTTACATCTCAACTAATACTGTGAAGCCAGAACATCAAGTTCAAATACAACAACAACAACAACAACAGCAACAACAGCAGCACCAACAACAACAATCATTAGAATCCCAGCATTTTATTCCAAAAAGATTTTCACCTCCTGCTTCAAATATTGCTAATATTTCAATTTATACTGAACCATCGAACCCATTACCTCCTATTAATCACAATTATCAGGCTCCTTCACCGTTAACCCCTTCTTCTTCAATTGCATCATCTCAACAGAATCTTCCAGTGTATAATACATTTATTCCACAACCATATGGTCCAAATTCTGGAATTTCAAATCAACAAAACTATTCTCAAAGTTATTCTTTACCATCTCCTCAACAACAATTACAACAACAGCAACAACAACATCATCATCATCACCAACAGCCACAACAGGCTATGCAAACAACAATGCCTACTCCTAACTACAATCAACACTTTATTCCATATTCTGCAATTCCTCAACAACTCCCTCCTCATCAAGGTCATCAAGTTCCAATGATACTTCCTCATCATAACCCCCAACAGTTGCCTTTAACACCAGTAACTTCAATACCTACAGCATCATATGGTTTACCTCCTTCAGCCGCTTCGCAAATCACATTACAACAACACAACCAATCTCTTATGACCAATTTCCCAGGGAAACTTGGACCAAATCAAATGGCACATAACGCCATACATTCCTCGACCCATGGTTCTACATCGAATAATCCAGCAAAGCTTTCCAAGAAGCATGTATGCGACTATTGTGGCAAGCGGTTCACTCGACCATCATCTTTACAGACCCATCGATATTCACATACTGGTGAAAAACCATTTGAGTGCGAGTTTGCAGGATGTGGGAAAAAGTTTAGTGTTATTAGTAACCTGAGAAGACATATGAAAATTCATGGTGTCCAAAAACAAACGAGTTCATCTATAAATCAACAGCAATCACAACAACAGCAACATCAGCAACCACAGCAACAACAGCAACAACAACCATCACAGCAGAATCAAATCCAGCCTCTGCTACATCACAATTCTCAAATTCAAGCTTCTTATCAATCGTCTATGCAAGCTCCGATGCAAGCAATTCCACAGTACCAGCTTCAGCCTCATAATCCTCATCAAAATCCTCAATAGAAGAGATCTTTTTTATTATTATTATTATTATTATTATTATTTTTTATGTCACTCGTTATTTCTTCTTTTTTTAATGTCCCTTTTTATATATATATTATAATGCATTTTTATTTTTACTTATCTCATAATATAGTTATTTATTTTTTTTTCATGTATTCCAAGTAAGCCAATCAAAATTGTTTAAATTCTTTTTTGTATATTGATGATTTGAAGGATTATATATATATTGTACTATAGTAAATAACTCTAGAGGAAAAAAAAAAGTTTAAAAAAGAAAGCTCAATTGAATTCCCACCTATTGGAAAAAAAAAGATATTTGTACCTTAATTTAACTTGATGATCTTTTTATTCTTATTTCTGAATTTATATATATATTACTCTGTATCATCATCAGTATTTTCAATATAATAAAACATGGATGCTTTGAATCTTGTTTTTTTTTTTCAGTAGATATATGATAGATGGAGAATGATTGAGCTCAATATAAGGAATGAAATTTTTGTTTCCAAAAGAGAAATTATATTATTTTCAATTGATGTATCTCTATATAAGATAGAAGGGAGAGAAGTATGTTTATATGTTTAAAGATAACGTTATGAATGAATTAAGGAACATGAAACATTTCAAACGGTTCCTTAATAACATAAAACATAAAACACATTGTATATATATGTATATAAAAAGCAATATTAAAAAATATATATATCAATTTGAAATTATATATATATAAATCCAGAGTGAATGATGATGATGATGATAATTGGATATTCAAAATACGGGGATCCGATAATAAAGCAAAAAAAAGATAAAATGTTTGTTGTTTGTTTTTTTGTTCATTTAGGTAAACAGGCCTTTTTTTGATAATTGCACATAAAGCCGATCAATTCTATTCTATTTAATGTCTCATTTTTACTTATTTTTAATAATGACATACAAAGATCGAGAATTCAACTATTAGTTTAGAAATTTCTTTTTCTTTCTTCTAAATAAATGGATTGAATTTGAAATGATCATTTCAAGGAGTAGTAACTAAAAGATCTAAAAATATAATAAATACTTGAAAAGGAGTAGAATAAGATGATGAATATAGATACATTGATGATGTATATACAACCTTATATCAATAGTATGATCATTCAATTTTTTTTTTTTTTTTTCACGAGAAAAGATAGATAAAGTCTAGACACTTTTATAATTACTTCATTTTAGAGTTGCTTAAATGTATACACAAGTTTATAATAGTTTTTTTTTTTTTTTTTGCTTATTTTTTTTATGTCAGTTATATAGTAGATGAAGTACACATAACATAAGGAATTGCTTATAAATTTATATAAAAACAGATTAAATGAATGATTGACAGTCAAAGAAAGGAATAAAGAATTTCTCAAAATGTCATTTTTATTCCTGTTTGTCTTTATTTCTTTAAAATAAAAATCATCATGTTTTGTATGTGTATAACCTTCTTTACGATATTAGTGTGTTTTTTTTAGTAGGATATTTATAATTTGGGGTCATCATTTTTTTTTTTTTTGGATATCTGAGGCAGAAAATGAATAAAATCAATCAAAACAGTATTTGTAAACTTTAGAATGTAAAAGATGTACAAATGTCAGTATTCTATTGATTTCATCATATAAAAAATATGATACAATGTCGGATGAAAGGTGAGCCATAAGTTGAGCATTATTTTTGATATGTAAAAATGTATTGGATAGAAACCGTTTTTTTTTTCTTTCTTAATTCACATTTAATAGAAAGTAATATCACAATTAGATAGAGATAGTAATAAACCTTGATAGAAAGAATCATGAGCAAAAACAAAAAAAAAAAAAGTAATACGAAAGTTTTATTTTGTTGATGAACCCTTTTTTCAAATCCTTTGTTAATCAACCCAGTCTTCAACTAAAATGAATTCGATTTCTATAACTTTTTTATACGCAAAACAATTATGAAAAAAACATACCTTACTATACAGTTTTAGTTTTTTTTTTTTTTTTTTTTTATCTATCAAAATCATGTTAGCGGTTAAATTATTCTAGACAAAAAAAAAAACGATAATAACTCTCGTGTAGGCTTTTTTTTTTTTTTTTTTTTATTCTTGAACAAAGAACCTGCAAAACAAAATATGGCATAAGGCTTTTCTCTTTTCAAGCAAACATAAATTTAATACATAAAACGGCTTGTTTGGGTCAAAGAAAAGACTTGCGACTTCGGAATCTTTTGTATCTTATCATATTTTTGTAATCATACTATACTTTTTCCCCACTGTTGTTGTTGTTGTTGTTGTTTATCTACTCCTATATTAAAAATTGACATTCCTTGTTAACCGTTTTCTGGTCTCCCCCCCTCAGTTTAGTATAATGTACTTTGTAAGAATCATTGAATACTGTTTTGTATATATATATATAATTTTGGTCATATAGAATATATGCTTCTTAATTTAATAACTCGTGTACACTTGTATTTTTGATAAACTCAAGTACAAAAAGTACAAAACACACATACAACAAAGTTTTTTTTGTTGTTTCTTTCGGAATCTTTTACAGTTGGAAATACAAATATATTTATATTTATTTAGAATATTAGCAAGACTTATTGCTGATTGGGTGAAATTCAATTCTTCCAAACAACAAATAAGGCGTTTCATTAATACTAAATGCTGGGGAATAAATAATTTTAACACACTTTTTTTTTTTTTTTTTTTCTTAAACATCTAGAGAAGTTCAAAAAAAAAATAAAAGAAGCCCTCAAGTATATCAAAATATATATCATTGCTCAGAAATCACAACAATATAATAATAACTATTGATTAATTTTGGATTCTTTATCATTTTACTGAATTATTAAAAAAAAAAACAAAAAAAAGATAACTCATGCCATGCAAAATGTCAATCTTTCTTTCACCTTTTTTCTCAGTGATCACTGAACTGTCCTTGTGTAGATATTTAATTTTTCTTTATTGTTTGTTTTTATATATCTATTCAAGGATTGTCATTCGAAGATAATAATATTATTCTTTTGGATAATCAATAAGTAAAAAGGAAATATATATTTATAAAAAGTTCAAAAGTATTCTAGTTTTTGCTTGTATTCAGTTGTATTAATTAGTAGTTACATTATTTATTCCTTCTATATTAACATGATTATCAATCCATCCACCAAATATAGGTTTATACTTTATCAAAGAAAAATAAAAAAAAATAAAATCAAGAAACGATAGTCCTCCTAGTTATTAAACTTCTGTTATCATCTATATAGAATTTACCCTTTTTTTTTAATTTTTTCTATTCTCTTTTGGTTGTTGCCATTGATTTATATGGTAAATTCCTTTCCTTCTTATCCCTATTCTACATACAGAACAAAAAAAAAAAAAAGAAAGGATACGAAAAGTGATACATGGAAACAATATGAAATAATTAAAGACATGATTAGATATAAAAGTTTGACACAAGATAAAATCATGATTTGATTTTATTCAAAAAAGACTCTATTCAATATCAGTCTTTTTTTTTTTAAACGAAAGGAAAAACAGTTCGGCCTTTGGATATAAACTTTGTTTTTTAAACAAAACATATTTATAAAGAGAGGCTGTCTAACTGAAAAAAAAAAATTAAAAAATGCTCGACAATGCACTTTGGCATATTGCTTTTTTTATTTTTACTTTTGTTTTTTAAAACCTTCTAAAACGTGTATAGAACACACACTCTCGGAAAAACAACAGTTACTTGGATATATATTTCTAGATTATTAGTATTATTTTCAAGTAAGATACATGATAATTATATACAATCTAACCGAGTTTGTTTTTTTTATTATTATTATTTTCAAAAGCAATCAATAATAAAAGAAGTGAATTGTTTTTTTTGTTGGCAGTTCGAATACCTACTAATTTATAGAGACGACTTTTTTTTTTTTGGATGTTAATCCAGATTGGCAATGCAAATACAATTTCGGTAAAGGCTTGTTTTTTTTTTCTTCTGTTTTTTATAGGTATGATAAGATGATACTATTTTATCTGTCTATAACAGTTGTATAGTACTATTGATATGAATCAAATGCTACTTTTTCCCCATGTTTTTTCTCCATGATTATTTCACTACCCATGTTACTTTTTTACTATCTAAATGCAATTCATTTAATATCTACAATTTGACTATACTTTGTAACGACAACATATAGGAACTAAATGTCAAAGATATTGTAACTAACTTTGTCAATGGAAGAATTACAAAACTTTAAAAAAAAAATGAATTTATAAACTCGGAGAAGATGAAAAATATAATAATAGATGATGATTTTTGTTATTGACCTCTATATATATATCTATATATAGAGAGAATATCCCTTTTTATTATTATTATTTTAACCAATCCTTCTATAAAAATGTCAATCTTATTACTATGTAAGCGAGAAATAAAATAAATACAAATCAAAGCGGGAAACTTTTTTAACTCAACTTTTTTTTTGTTTGTTTGCGGGATTTCATGCAAAATGAATCAAAACTTGGCTTTTATTTAAAAATAACAATCGTTTTTTTGTACTTTTTATTCCTTTGCATTGAAGAATATTCAAAGTCTATTCTATTTACAAACATACACGCACACACTAGTCAATCATTGTACTTTTAAGAAATATGAAAGATTATGATAATATTCATATTTAAATACTATTGAAATAT
Organism: Magnusiomyces sp. LA-1; assembly: GCA_029678045.1. Lineage (NCBI taxonomy): Eukaryota > Fungi > Ascomycota > Dipodascomycetes > Dipodascales > Dipodascaceae > Magnusiomyces > Magnusiomyces sp. LA-1. Next base: position 6,521,117 of record CP115648.1, on the reverse strand, counting down.
CATTCACTGCTTTATAATTATCATTCTTTACAATACGTCTTTTTTTTTTTTTTTTTTGTATTTTAGTAAATCATGTTTACAACTGATGGTTGCGCTGGTCTCTGTCCTTGCCCATAAGTACAAGTTACCTTATTAGGAAAATATCGTAAATAATTTCAATAATAATAAATGTTTATTCTAAATAACAAAAAAAAAGTACAATTAACAATATCGTTAATGTTTTGTTAATATTTATAACAGAGAAGGAATATGGCAATTACAAAAGGAATACAAAAAAATCCCATCTTGGGTATAACAGCGACTAAAATCCAAAAAAAAAAAAAAAAAAAAAAAAAAAAAAAAAAAAAAAAAAAACGACACCACTTTCCATCACCTTATTTTTTTTTTTATATATTTTATGTATGGCACATATGGAAATTTAACCCTTTATAAAACTTTTTATTTATTTCATTTAGTCCTTTGAATCGAGACTAGAAATGATTCTATTTTGACACTTGTTAATATTCAATAGAGAAATAATGAAAATGTTTCATTACCAATTGATAAAAAAAAAAAATACAATTGAACATTTTGATATTCTTTAAAAATACAATCAATAACTCATCATTATGTTTTTTTTTTTCAAAATAAAAATTGACTGGATATTAAGCATTTATTTATTTCCATTTTACTGTTAGCCTCTTTCTGCAAACTAAAACATTCTTACTATAAATTTTTTTTTTTTTTTAAAAGCATCCTTTGCATATTTAAACGCTGATTTAAACTGAATCATTTATTTTCTTTGATATTATTGAAAAAAATCATATAGAAGAATATAATAATTTTTTTTTAAAGTTGCTATATTTAAAAATACAAACAAACTGGAGTTAAAGTTGCTCTAAATTTGCTATTTCGTTTGTTTATTAGAAACTTAAGCGGTGTGCTTTATTTTTTACATATTATCGGTAAAAGATCGTATATATTTTGACAGTAAGCTTAAGAATTCTATATATGTATAAAAATATAGACTATTCACGTAGTCATCATGCTTTCCTCGATATACCTCTCCTCCAATCTGTCTCTCTCTCTCTCTCTCTCTCGCCCCCTTCTTTTTTAGTCCTTTCTCAATAGACTTTAAAATATCCAACAATATCGAATAACAAATAGATAAAACCATCCAATAAAATAATTCAAGAAACATGTAGCTGTACAAATTTTCATCTTTAAATTTAATTTTAGTCTGTAATTGTCTTTTTATTTCAAGAAAAAAAATAAAAAAAAATTAGAATTTTAATTTTATGCCCGATAATATTTTTACAATACTCTTTGTCTTGATCAAATCAGCTATTTCTTTTTGGTACGGCCATTATCTCTCTCTTCATTATCATCATGATATACAATTTTTATTTCTTTGCATTAAAAGTCACTTTGTCTCTTGTTTACTACCTTATTACTACCTAATTACTCATTAACCGTTTTGTTTGTTAATAACGTTGAAAAAAAAAAAAAAACTTTCACCTTCATTCTTTTTATTAGTATCTGGTTAAATATCCTTGAATAAACTCCAGTGTTTATACTTTCATTTCAATCGTTTGAACTTAAGGATAAAAAGGATGAATACCATAATTTTTTTTATTTATAATTAACTAAATAATGGTACATGTATATTTGAAAAAAGTATATATACAATATAAAAATAATTCCATCATATTATTTACAACTCTCCATTCATTTATTACTACATTTTGCTATACTACTCGTGTCAACCAACAATATTATTAGTTTTTTTCATTTTTGGTTAAACTTTAATTAACAACCCCTTTTCAATGGACTTTTGATTCAATTTTCTTTTTTCCAAGATATTCATTCTCTTCTTCTTTTTGTGATTTTTTTAAAGATGAAAAAAAAAAGAAGAAGAATAAAATAATGATAACATTTTATACCATATAATATACTAATATGTTTCATTGAAAATTTATTAATGGAGGTTTTATTTTCATTCAACGTTTCCTCCTTAAAAATAGTAAAGTTTGCTTTTTTGTTTTTTAAGGTTGTTCTACTAACCATAATTAAAAACATTCTATCTCTATATATAAGAATTAAAAGCACATTAGTTATGTTGCCATATTCAATGTGCCCCCAAATGAACTGATCCATAATATGATAAGGAAATACAGTCTGTAAATAAAGAGACAAACCATAGCTTGATAAAGTTCTCAACTTTAAAAAAAAATATAACAAGCCATGTTTGTGATATATATATTACTAAAAAATGACAAATTACAGAGCCATGTTCCTTGTGCTATCATTTATAGGTTAAACTTTCCAAAAATAATGTTCAATTTGTTGCCATAAAGCAATCCTTATTTTTCTTGACGATTCACATGTCATATGAAAAAGATTTGAGTATTTCCATGGAAATATAATGAAACCTTTGAACTATTTTTAATACCTTTTTCTTTTTGTTAAACTTGATTCCTTTGCCTTTTCATATTTTTTTTTTTTTTTTTTCTTTTGTCTTCTAATTCTACATCTGTGATATGAGTGTTAGATCTCAGATATGAAGCGTATAATAAAACCGCTCCATTTTCTTTTTCTTATTACTTTTTTCTAATAAATACAAAAAAAAAATGTTTAGTTGACCCTTTTGAAAAATGAATTTATCTTATAAAATCAGTTCTAACTATATTGGTTTTAAATTAAAGCAAAGATGATTCAATGTTTGTTATTCAAAATTGTTCCATATGATATCACAACTACCATCGTATTTTTTTTGTTTTTAAACTTTTTGACATAATTCTTCCAATCAAATCAAATATCGGTTCTTGCAAAATCCTTTTAAACCAGACTTTTTAGGGTACAACAAATATATACAACATATATAGTTTTTTTTTTGTTGTTATTTATAATTTTGCCGGCATTTTATTATGTCTAATCTTTGCATCAACGGAAAATTACAACTTCTTTTTTTTTTTTTTCTTCAGTACTAAAGAATTTCATCTATACCTTTTTAGAAAAAGGGAAAGGAGTGCTTATATTTCTATATTTGTATTCAGTTATCTATGATCTTATCTTGCCTCTTTTTTTTTTTTTTTTTTTTTTCGGATATGGTACTATTATAACTACAACATAATAAACAAATAAAAGAGAAAGAAAAAAAAAAACAAATATCATTTTGATAGCTTTTTCATTTAAAGAAAAAAAAAACAAATATTAAATACTTTTGAACTCAATGTCCACGTCATAATACGACAATGCTGGATTTGGCAATATTTTCACCTCATAAATTTTAGTGTGGAGTAGTCAAACGTAGGACCCTTTCAGACACAAATTATTTCACAGACTTATATATATATGTCTATATACTACAACAAAAGTTATACAGGTCAACCAGCATTTGCTGGAACACAATTGTTTTATCCAGATTAAAAAGAAAAGACACAAAAAGAAAAACAATTGCTGCTTTTTATTAATTTTATTTTTTTTTTACTTTTCAATATTAATGTTGTCATTTATATTGAGTAATAGTATTTTGATCTAATCCAATCATAATTAATTTCAGACAGTCGGTATTATTAAATTTATTTAAGCATTATTCATGATTACCAAACCTATTTGCTTTTTTAATTTCTTGTCATAAGTAAAAAAAAAAAAAAGAAATGCCTAAATGAAAATAGCCCAAATAATGTAAATCTTACGTGAAAATAAATATATCATGTACTGGACTCACTGGTCCACATTACTATTGTCAAACGTTATCAGTTTAGTAATAACAGATTCATTGCTATATTGTTTAAACTTCATTTTTGCCTTTTTCTTATAGAAAAAATTAGAAGAGTTTTTTTTTGTCATCAATATATATTGCATTCATCATATTTAAATAACATAAGAGAGGATGAAATTCATAATCTTGTAATAGATTGGAATTGCTCGTTTATCAAAATAGCCCGTATGTTACAACTTTAAAAAAATCGATCGTGTACCTTCTCCCCCCCCTTCTTTTTGAACACTTGGTTATATTATTTTTAAAAATAATATAAATCAGCTTATCGCAAGTTTTTTCACGATTCAATATGTACCCTTCAAAAAACCAGTATTATGGAAAATTAACTTGAGATGCTATATAAAAGTAAATAAAATGCCAATAAATAACCTAATTTATATACGGTCATGACTTGATATTTAATTTCAAATAGACACATTAGGAAAAAACAAGAAGAATAAAAAGAAAAACAACCAAAATAACAACATCCCTTTTTTTAAAATTTTTTTATTTTCAATGTATCAAATTAAATGACATGTTTTAAGACCTTTAAATAAACAATATATAAATATCTACAATAATAATAAAAAAAAAATTCTTGTTAATAAACTTTTAGAAGGACACAAAGATATCAATTCCAATTGTTTTTTTTTTTTTTTTTTTTAAAATTGAAACTCATTACTTCTTCTTTTTTTTTACTTGCTAAAACTTATTTGTTGCAAACAAGAGAATGATTTGATATTCGATTATTTTTATTTTCATACTTTTGAAATCAATTAGTTTTAATAAAGATAATAACGCTATACTAATTTTTTCTTTTTCTTTTTCTTCAAAAAAAAAAACTAATTCCAGTCTAAAACGTATAAGTTAATTTCACATCTCACAATATTAAAAAAAAGCTGCAAAACCGTAATTCAAACACTTTCATTCTTGTTTTCTATGAAAGACTTCTTTATAACCATCTTGTCGTAAAATAAATTTACCCTTCTTCCTCCTTTGCTACTACAAAATCTTCTCTACCTCTTTTCTCTTCTTCTTCTTACCCCCCTTCTTCATTACATATATATTTCTATACATGGTTACTTCTTACTCGATCATATATTAAATATTTTTAGAAAACATAGAAAAAAATTTCAAATATTGACTTTTGGTTTTACTTTTAATATATATTTCCTTCATTCAAATAAATTAACCTAATTCTTTCTTCCGGACTAAGTTTGGACTAGTCTTTGATAAGATATTAAAGTCATCTCAATTGATTGTCAACTAAACTATGAATATTTTGACGCTCAATTGCTCCAAACATAAAGTATTTAGTCTAAACAATATATATTGATCTAGATACAAGTATACAATACGGAGGAAAAGAATAAAAAAAAATCAGGCTATATGATTGTCAAATATTTAAATTATAAAGAGCAATGACCCTTTAGATCATTTTGATCAGACTTTATAACACTATTAGCCTCCTTGGGGGTGTTGATTATGACCATATTTGGATGTTTTGACTTACAGATTTACACAACTTTTAACTATTTGGATTTTAATTACTAAACAAAAAGAAATTTGAAGATTACACTTACTCTATTAATACCGTTCTTCTTCCTTTTGTATTATTATTACAATCTCACACCCTTTTTTATAATTTCATCCTTTATTAATATGGAAAACAATACCCTTTATTAATTTTTATATTTTTCTTTTTGGGTCTGGCTCTCCATATCAATGATTCTTTCTTTCTCTTTTTGTATTTTTTTTTTTCCCTTCTCTTTAAAAAGAAAGTGATCATCAGTGTTTCATATCAATGGTTTGGCACTACAAAAAAAAAAAAAAAAGAACAAGCAAACAAAAGTTTAAAAAAAAAATAAAATAATAATGACAAAGATTGTAATAGCAAAACAGTACTTTCTATAATAAATGATATGTCTATATTTTAGTTCTTATAGCTTGATAGGACATAAGATTAATAAAAATATCTTGAAATTTATATATAATTATTTTCTGAATCTGACATATCTCCATTCTTATTAATTGTTAATGGGATCTTAAGCATGCGATAGATGAAATAAATAAGTTAAGAAAAACACATACGTTTTTTTTATTCATTCTTTTTTTAGCATCTTTTTTTTTTTTCAATCTCATTTCTTTTCCTCCTTAAATCTTTTTAAGTAAAAGGCATTCTGCTGTAAAGATATCCGTGTTTTTTTTATTTATTTACATATTCCTTTATGGTTGGGTTCAATAGGGATTGACAGTGATATATATTTTTTTTTCTGCAAAATAAAAAAGCATCTCTCGCAGGCTTTAGTGTATTTGGAGGTGTAATATTATTATTATCACCATCTATAATATATCAATCTAGAATATATACGGACCGGCTCTTCCATGCAACCATTTTTTTTTCACATCATCACGTCAAATATTGCTTCTTTTCTACCACCCCCTCTTCTCTGGTGCCTTCACGATTCCAGTTTTAATATATGCCTTCTGAACTGTCATTTTCTTGCATCTTCTATGCGGGTGGAAATTTAATGTTTCTATATTGATCGTAAAGCCGACGTTAATGCATTTATTTTCTTTTAGTTAGAGCATTTCCCACTTGTCTCCTTCAATGTATTGTTCTTCAACCTTTTTTTTTTTTTCAATATTTTTTTTAATAAGCATATTTCAGCTGAGATATCATAAATTGGAAAATAAAAAAAAAACTCAACATATTTAAATGCGACTATATCTAACAATACGAATACATGAATATATTGTATTGTATTTATTATATAGATACGAATTACAACATATAGGAAGAAAACATTCCTTGTTCCAGTCTCCCTTTTTTTTTTGGACATGTTTATAGGTAGATCCAAGCTTATTAGTAGCTCTAAATGACATCAATCGTTTCAATTTTCTTATTTAATCAATAAATTGGTAGCAATGATCTACTAGTACTTACTATATGAAGAATTAATAATTACTATCTCAAACAAAAGGCAGAGTATGGGTGGAAAGTATCTGATATGTATAGAAACACAAGACTTCAAGTTTTATAAATAAATGCTTTCCAGCTGCCTATTACTATCTTGAAGAAAAGAAAAAACAATACTAAAAGTATTGGCTATAGTCTCAATTATTGTTAAAGAAGAACAAGTCTAGAAAAATATAATACAATTAATCTACTAAAATTATTTTGATCATCTCAAAAAGAAAACAAATTAATTCCAGACACTATTCTTTTGTTTCTTTTGTTCTATATCAACTTCCTAGCATTTAATTATTAACTTTCAAACAAATTATCCAAAAGGTAAGTAATGAATGAATAAGACGTATTCTAAAAACCACTATTGATTGAATGCTATTTATTTTTAATTGATTTGCAACTTTAATTAGAAGAAATATAATTTCCCTCTCAGGTAATATGCAACTTTACGGTTTGATATTGCGGAAAAAAGAAAAATATCAAACGGCAAGAGATTCAAAATTTTTTTCGGTAACGATTGAAAAAGGAAATGCAAACGATAGATTAACAGTTTATCAGGTTTATTAATAGCTGCTCATTACAAGACTTTTTCTCTTCCATATTGCGAAGAATACTTTTTCTCTTTTATTAACGGTTCATGATTGTTTAAAATAAGAAAAATCAATGAATTCAAAAAGAGAAAAAGGACAGATAAAAAAAAACCCTCAATCATAAATATGATTATTGAGTTTTTAAAGGAGAAACATAAATAATTATAAACAAGCTCCAGTATTTTCAATATTATATTCAATTATAAGTAGGTCTATCATCCGGTGGCTTAGTTGTCTTTTACAAAACCTTTTTTTTTACTTCACACTTTTATAAAAAAAATACTTCAGGTCCAATCACAAACCTTGAAATCAGTAGGATCTAAATGATAACTTGAATAAATTTATCTTAATTTTAGTGGATTCTTCTAGACTGATTTATAAAATGGCAATTCAAAAGATTGTATATCTTATTTTGAATTATTTTTTTTTTCTCTCTTTCAATTTATGTAAAACACATGATTTTAAAACAAAAAAAACCTTTAACTTCTTTTACTATTCAATAAAAGCTTTTTTGTTTCTTGTATAAAAAGCTTATAACTAATTTTCAAATCTAAAAATAAAAGAGAAGAAAAAAAGCATCCGGTTTAATTATCCGAATAGAAAATCTGGTATAAATATCCAGGATGTCTATTCATTTCTTGTTTACAAGTATTTTGAAATATTATTTCAATGACGGTCTTCATTTTCTTCTTCTTGAATTCCAAGGCTTTGCAACATTTTTTAAAGTAAAATCGATATCATAAATATTAGAAAGATAAAATATAAAAATAAAAAAGAATACTTTTTGATTAATTGCCGCAGTTATTAGTATGCTATGCCTCTTTCTCAAAACAGATCTTTACATGTAAATGATATACTATTAAGCTTGAAGCCTTTGAATAAAGACAATGAAGAGAGAGCTCATGTTATGTCTTCAAGCCAACAGTAGTGACTTTTTATTTGGAGCTTTTGAGGATAATCCTTTTGATCTTCTAACAGAGATTTTCCTTTTTTTTTTACGTATTGATTTAAAATATCACTCTTTACTGGGCGCACGTATATACTGATCTTCAGGGAACCCACACTTCTTGTACATTTAATGGAACCTTGAAAACAATTTTTGATTAATTATGATCTTCTTTTTTTTCCAAAAAAAAAAAAAGAAAAAAAAAAAAAAAACAAGAAACAACAGAAAGCAAGATTGGAAATTTTTGACTGAATAGTCTCGTTTATAACTTTATAATTTTTTTTTGGTAAATTGAAGGTCAATAACCGATTTTATAAAAGAAGATATTTATCATTTTATAGTCATTATTCTGCTTTAAACAAGAAGAAGAACTTGAATATAGAATTTCATGAAGATCTTTTTATTATGCTAAATGGCACGTTCAAAACAGTTTAAAAATAGAATGTCTCCTGTATATTAATGAGCCATCTTAGAAAAATAATTCAAATTCTTATACTGATGAAGCGCAATATACAATTAGAATCCAGAAGTTCCAGCATACTTACAGCTAAATAGTGATCAAGTGCTATATATACACATCTTTTATGTGTAAACTATACAGCTTTTAATGCCATAACTTGAGTTTTGTTTACTTTTTTTTATTTGTCTTGTTTTCATGGCAATACTTTGAGCTAATTTCAAAGACCAAAACAGTATAAAATCCAATCTTATTTAGAAAGTTTTTGTAGTATATTTAACAAGGATTCTCTAGTGTTGAATTAGAACTCTTATCAACTGAAAACAGAAAATCTTGTCTATAATACATTGGACTTTATCATTTGTATAGTATTATTTGTTTTCTTTTAAAGCCAAAGCTCAAGTTGATCAATCAATCGACAGACCAGTACTATTACGTTGTATGAAATTACCAGGTGGGGAGTGTGCATTGATATACTCATCCTGAGAATCTCTATCTTAACTAACGGGTCCTTTAATGTTAAATGAAAGAATATCATATTGTGTAAATTGCGCCAAACATAAGTGATCATCAAATTAAAAATAAACCATGTAGAAGGTGGATTTGGAAAACATCTTTACTGGTAGATCTTTTTATATTTTATTTAATTTTCCTTTTCTAAAAAACTTCCAGGAGATTTACCGTTATATTACGGTTATAATAATTACATCTAACTTGTGATTGGTAATTATCCAGCATAGGGTGGTTGGTAATTTTAAAACAATACTTAAAAATATATATATAAATTCCCCCCTTTTTTTTTCATAAATATAAAAATGTATTTTTTTGCTAGACATAAAATGTGTTCAATTTCCTTGCTCATGAATAATCCAGTTTGAAAAAGCTTTTACTTACTCATTCCTCAATTTTTTTTTTTTAAAAGGTATTTCCTATTAAAAGTTTGTTGTAAGCATTAGTAAACAAAATGCAAATCATATCCATCTCAATTTACGGGAAATCATTTCATTTAAAACCCTTCTCAGTGCCAGATAGCCTACTAGCACTATCTCGATATCAAACATCTAAAACAATATACGTTATATATTGCAACATGATGGTATAATATAGCAATACCATTTCATAGTTTGTAACAAGCGTATTTGTTTATTTCATTAAAATCCATCTTATCGACCCCCCTCTTGTTCACTACCGCAATATTACAGGATTGACGTTTTAATGTTGGAACATATGACTAAAATGAGAACTACTGAAACAATATTTGAAAACTAGAAACTCATACTTTAAATATCCAGGAAAAAGCAAACAAACCTTTTTTTTTTCTTTCTTCTTCTTCTTCGTTCTATTACTTGAGTCAAGTAATCAAATTATATTCTTGTCTAGGAATATAATTACTCTATCTATAAACCCATTCTTGATAAAACAAATAAATGGCTTATTTGTGCAGGAAAAACACGGAAAAAAAAATAATTACAGTTATATTAGAATCATTATTTTTCTTTTTATGAATCGAAGACAATAATTATCCAATATAAAATTCAATATAAAGAAATTCAATTGCTGAAACTGAAAGTAAATATATTTACTATATCATATCATCAAACTATATATCTCAATGTATTCAACTCAACAAATAAACGAGTCTCCCATATATCAAGAAATTAAACCACCACATGATAAACCGTTTATCAAAATTTGCATATTTGATTTTTGTAAAAAAAAGTTATATCAAAAATTTAATCATCAATTGAAGAAAGTAAATCTAGCGCCCTTGTTTTTATTTTTTTTACTTATAAAAATTAATAAAAAATTTATAAAGGCAAGGTTTATAGCGATGAATCACGCTAGCTTGTAAAACAGTTCTCAATTGACAAAAATAAATAAAAATACAGGGGAAAAAAAAAACTCTCTTTTAATCTTTCCTATTATGACTTTTTGGGAAACTAATGAATATACCTATATTGAAAAAAAAAGAAGATGTTTTATGGACTTGATTGAATTAGGGAAAAAGAAGCTTCAAATGCCGAAAAAACAAAAAGATTGAACTACAGAAAATCTTTAAATGCAGATACTAAATGCTATTTTGAATGCCGAGTTTATTAATATTAACATCATAAGAACCATATTGTCTTTCTTAATGAAAATCTAAACTGCCTTGAATACAAAATCAGTAAAAATAAGAAGAAGAGGATAAAAAAATCATCCAATTTTTTTTTTTTTTTTCTTTAAGAAAACTCTAAAGCGCGCGCCAAACAGATGATATAAAAGAAGGTTTTTGAAAATCTTGTTAGTTGCATCATTAAATATAGAGCACATATTCAAAGATCTCTTTTGACAGACAAAATGTCATACTATTCAACCGCTCCATACGTTAGTACCAAAAGCTTGCTGATCAGTACAACATGGTTTATGACCTTAGCTTTACCATTATTCAATGCTGAGATTCTTAACTTAAAGTTTGGTGATGTAATTATGACGATACAACTTTTCTTTTTTCTTTCATTCACTGATATTTTTTTTTGTTACAGTTACAAAATACATCTTCTTAGTTTGTGCAATATGAGTCTTTAGACAAGAAAACGGATTTACTAAAAGAGAAAGTCTTTGTTGCCGTTCATCTGCCTTGCTTAACAATATGAGGCTCTCTAAGTTAGTTTATGAGCTTATTATTTGACGCTCACCAATCTAACACACAAAAAAAAGCTACGATGGCGGCGGATTCGAATACCGTCATGTACTGCAAGGCACTACTGTTTCTCCTTTATGAGGTATTGAGCCTTTGTTCAAATACCAGTTGGCATTTCTTTATTACTGTCGGCTTTGTTATCGGTTATGAGTATTACTGTTTATGTTGACAATATCATAAAGTGCCTCGAGGCTTGTATTTAAGCTATTTATAGTATGAAAATCAAGCACAAATGCAATATCACCAAATGAAACTGTAAAAAAGTTTTTACCAAAAATTTCCATCTGTACGAAATATTTAAGAGTGGCATTGCTGTATTATTATAAATCTCTTACTATTAACCATTCTGAGCTATTTTTATAAATATGATAAAAAAAAAAAAAAAAAAAAAAACCGTACAGGATTTCCAATTTTACTATTATTAGTATAAATCTCCTCTCAAATAACTACTGTATACTTTGCCCTTTGAAATTTTTAGAATTTTTTTTTGTTTTGATTTTAGTAAGAGAAAAAAAAATTTTCAGCCCCATTTTGCACAAAAAAAAAAATTCACTTGACAAAATAGAATTACCATGTTCAGAACGCTTGTAGTATAGTAAACAAGACTTACCCACAATTATAATACCTAATTGAATGCCATTAGAGTCAGAAAAAAAATCAAAAAGAAAATTCATACCCCTGGTTTGAGCAAAAAACGGTAATAGCAAAATCCTTAGCTATATTCTGGCTGGTTTTGAAAAAAGAAAAAGCACATAAAGTTTGTTTTTGATTACTTCTTCATTTTTTACCTTTCGTTTCCAGGCTTGCTAGTCGTTATTTGATAAACCTTCCCAAGTTATTATCGTTTTTAAACTTTTTAATTCCATTTTTTTCCTACCCGAAATTTAAAAATTTTACACAGTCGGGAAGCTCCTTTATTTTTTTTACATCAAGGACTTAAGAGAATAGTGGTAGTAGTAACACACAAAATTATAGGCTTTTTTATATAATGGTGTTTCAAACAATAGTCTCCTGTTTTTATCCTCATTATAAGTTTATAATAACAAAAAAATTGATTATTCAAGTTTTTTTTTTACAACTTGATTCCCTCATATTTGCACTTTAAAAAAAAAAATGTTGTAAAATTCAAAGCAATGAGAATCATTATATCAGAAAAAAGAAAAAGATAGACATAACCTGCACTAAAATTATGCCAACTTTTAATCCTTGACTTGAATTATTTATGTAGGATTCCAGTTGAAGTAATGATCAAAACCCAAGTATCATATATTGGCTTTTCTTTTATATTTATCGTGCTTTGCATCTTTACCATATAAAAATTGACTTATAAAGAGATTATCTGGGCCAAAAGTTAAGCCCGTTAAATGCTATTCATTATATTTCATCTTTCCTTTTAAAAAAAAAAAATGCTAACAGAAAGACAGAAATCTTTTATTATTGTTTTGTTCCAAATAAGTATACATATCGAATGACTTGATTAATCAAAGAAAAGAAAAAAAAAGATAACTAAATATTATTCATTATTAGCTTTTATAGCTTAATGATCTATGTTTATTTATCACTTATAGATATAACTATCATTTATATTCTTATTTTTAATTCTATTGTTTGTTCTATATATGACAGTTTGTAATTTACGGAATTAAAAATCGGTTAAGACCTTTTTACCTTTATTCTTTATCGATTTTTTTTTTTTTTTTTTCATTAATATGCTTGCTATTTAAGTCAAAGAAACATTTTTCTCTCTATTGAACAAAAAAGAGTAACAAAAAGCGAAAAGAATACTTATTGAGCTTTTATATATTTGATCCAATGCTCGTTATATTTTCTACTGTATATTGAATAAGTATTTGGTCGCGTTGAAAAAGTAACAAACTTTTTTTTTTTTACATAAATCTAATTAATTAATTAATGAATTTCACAACAATATTTCATCTGATTGCCCGCTATTTTCTACCGATTTGAGTTGTTATCTTGTAGAAGACATAAACGCTCGATTTGTTAATCGGTAATAAAGCATACAATAAATCTAATTACTTTGATATTAAATCTTTTTTTTAAATATATTAAATCTTAAAAGACACCCCTCAAAATTTTCTTTTTTCTGCAATACATTTGAAACTCTAACAGAAAATATATATAAAAAAAGTGAACCTTTAAAGTCAAATATATGAAAAATGCCAATTGTTTATGTATTCTAACTATTTGGGTTTTCACATGGCAAAAAAATATATAAAAATCAATTCTTTAAAGAGGGAAAGAGGCAAAAAAAGTGCATTCTCCTTATCAACACTTAGCAGAACAAAAACAAAAGAAAAGGATTCCCGAGTAATGAGGTTTGATTCATTATTAAGTTCTTGGTTATTAGCCATATGAAAGCTCTTTGTCTTTTATATATTTGACAATCATTCACATTGTCTTTCAAATTTATTCAAATTCTTTAAAGTCCTCTATAATACTAGAGTCAATATTTTCTTCATCTTCATCATCACTACTGTCATAATCATCAGGTCCAACCTCGGGAAGTTGCTTTAAATTTTCTTGAACAGCTGGAGCAAGTTCGGGATCAACCAATTCAGGTTCCTCTTCTGCCAACTTTAGTAGGGTTTCCCATGCATATTTAGCACGAATGGCGTGCTTGTTAGCCTCTCGTACTAACTTGTTCTTTTCCTCGGCATCTCTCTCATTATTTGTGGACTCTAATACTCGCTTGTAAAGTTCGAAACGTGAAAGACCATGAAGATAGTAACTTTCAGCGACTTGGTCATCTAATTTTTGAATCTCAGCAGTGATTTCAACAACGTTCTTAAATAGTTCAACTTCAAAAGAGTTTTGAGCTAAACGGATTAATGATGGAATGAGCTGTTGTTGCTGTTCTTGTAATAATAATTGGGTATTCTTATCGATAATCTGATCACTATTAGCACTCATTAAACTGTTTTCTAATTGTTGATGATAAAGATCCCAAGATTTTGATAGTTCATTTTTTGCATCTTCATTTCGTTGTTGGCTTATTCTAATCGAGCCAAGCACACTCCATGATTCAGGATTACATTCGTCTATCAGCATTGCTTCAGTTATAAGAGACTCACATGTTTTTTCAGCTTCCGGCTCCATACTATAAAACAAATTCTCAGTTAGTCTTAGCTTTTCCAAAATAATCTAATTGATATTTCTTTTTTTTCTTACCATAAGTCTGTCATCCAAATCTCAATCATTGCACAAAATGCGTCTGACAATTTCTTTCTCTTAAATCTAATTTCAGATGTATCTATTTTCTCAGGGCCAGCTGTATTGATATCTCTTTTTAAGCACTCAATGCCCTTTTGGTAAAATTCAAGACCTTCTCTAGATCCAGTCAATTGGCCTAACCAAAGAAACTTTTCAAAGCCTCCCTTTTCGCCTGTAGGGTCTGCAGCAACTGCCTTTTGAAGAAGAGCATAAGCTTCTTGTGGGTTTCCCTGTTCTAACAATGCCTCTCCAGCAATTTGAAGGGTCTCAATAAGGAAATTGTTGGTTTCAGCACTTTGGAATCCATCAACTTGATTTTGTTTCTCAAGGATAGGCAAAATATATTTTAGGCATGCTTCAGTGTCATTGGTATCAAGGAATTCTCTACCTTTTGTTGCAACAGATTGATAGTCTATGGTATTCGAGATTTCAGACATTATTGAAATGGTTTATATGAAGAAAAAAAAAAAAAAAAATGCAAAATAATTATGTTGATAGTTTGATATAAATTTAAAACGTTATCGGAAGGTTACTAGAAAAAAAAAACGGTGAAAAATTTCTAAAATATAAAAATAACTTAGTAATGATTATATAATACTATCTACACCTTTGCCGCACAATGTCTCTCAATAAAGTCAACAATCTAATTGAAACCGTAAAACTTCTTTCATAAATAGTAGACTAGTTAGGTATTAGATAAAACTTTAGTTTGAATTGTAGTTTGAATTATCTGAGGTTAAATTTATAATGGCAAGTTGGTGTATTTAGAGAGTTTAATAACACAAAAGTAAGTAACCTAACCCTATATCTTTACTTGTTCATTCATCAACTTTTCTCTTTCTTTTGACCTTACCCCCATTAAGACATCTCTCTATAAGCAACGTCAATACTATAACAGCGTTAATGTCAAATATTGCAAACAGATTGCAATCCCAACGTGGGATAGATAGCAGTACCAATGTCTCTGGGACTGCTACCCCCGATTCCAACAAACAGCGCCAACTGCAGGAGCTTCAAGCAGCAACAAATGTGGGAATGTCTGGGTCTAACTCAACAAAAGAAAAGCTAAAGCTAGTAATCCGCTTGCTCCCTCCCGATATTGACGAAAAATGGTTGATGGGTTTAGCAAAAACTTGGTTAAATGAAAATACAATGACTTCATACTATTTTGTCCAAGGAAGAATACCCAAGGTTTTGCAGTTACAAGAAAAGTTATCTTCTAAAAACAAGTACTCGATGATTTCTTCAATGGCATCGAGTTTCAATATAGGTAAATCCGCTTCTAAGCAAATCATTTACTCCCGTTTATATGTAACTCTAAAATCCAATGCAGATGTTGCTGCATTTTTAAAAGGCTTCAAAGAGTCTATTCTACCTATGATTATCTTGAGAGAAGAGCAACGCTTAGATGAAGATGGTGATAATGAAGATGATCCCTCTTTCCTAGACTCGAAAAAAAACAAGAGTAAACCTTTACTTGCTAAATCTTTGAGAACTAAAGAATCAAAAATTGTAAAGCCTATTGTGGAATATGCACCAAATCAATCTAAATTAAAATCGTCCAAAGAAAATCCAATTGAAAATACCATTGATCAAGATGATGATTATATCCAATTTGTTAAACAATTGAAGCAAGAAGCTGCTGAAAAGGAGCTTATGGTAGTTACCATCAAGCCTAGTAGCAATGAGGAAAAGAAAACTTCATCACAAACCGAGTCTGAAGGAGCAACTAAAGAAGCGCAAAAAGAGAGTACACCTACAAAGAAATCTGAATCTGAGAAACTGCCTGAATCGAAAGGTAAGGGCAAAGAGAGCAAGTCTCAGAAATCGTCAAAATCTGGCCAAAATAAATCCAAGTCATTCGATAAGGAAAAGACTAAAAAGCCTACAATACTTAAACGAGAAAAGACTACTGCCGATAACAATTCTGCAAAAACGACCTCCAAGCCCACTCAAAAAGATTTACCCGGGCCTTCAAGCTCCAAAAACAAAGCATCAAGTGCAGAAGGAGATAAGAAAAAGAAATCAAAGGGAAAATCAAAATCAAGTGGTCCAGATACCTCTATTACTAAAGCTGACAAGCCATCTGAGTCTTCAGTTAAAGCTACGCCATCAAAGAAGCAAATTAATGCTGATAGTGCAGTCACCGTAAAGGCATCAGATACTGAGTCAGTATCGAGTGAAGTAAGTTCAGAAGGAAAGTCTAAAAAGAAGAGAAAAAGAAAGAAAAAGCCTACAGATGGTTCCGATAAAGATAAGGCCACGAGCAGTGAAGCAGCGCAAAATGCACATGCTGAAACATCTAATAAACATCCGGGTCCTAGTGAAAAGAAGCAGCTATCTGAAACCGATAATAAAAAAACAGGAACCAAGAAATCGGCTAAGAAATCAAAGGAAGGTGGCTCTGAAGTTAAAAGTACCAGTAAAGATACAGATCATAAGCCAAATCCTGGTGCTACAAACTTAGGTGCCGCAGAAATTCCAGCCATTCCAAAAGGACCTTCACAAAAGTCAAAACCTGAAGATGGAAGCTCTAGTGAAGTCAAAAAGAAAAGCCGTAGATCAAGAGCTAAAAAGCAGTCAGCATCATCTGAATCTTCTAAATCCGCCTCATCAAGTAGCGATATACCAAAAGCTCCTTCTGCTGCCAAGTCTAAACCAGAAGCAAATATCCCTTCGGCGCCTAGTCAAAAGAGTAATCATTCACTGGAAACTAGACTTCCCACAGGACCTAGTCAACTGTCAAGAGTAACATCTTTATCAAGTCAGAATTCAGAAGGTACCAAACATTCTTCCAGGAGAAGAGCGAAAAACGATAAGCCTTCAGCAAATGGTAAGAAACCCGAGTCACGGCCAAAAAAAGACAACTAGATGATTGGCTAACTGTAGAAGTCTTCTGATGAATCAGAGCATGTTGGATAGAGCATGATATTATCATATGTACCTAATAATTATAATTATATAATTTTTTTTAAAATAAATATTTTTTTTGTAAAGTTTTCTTAGGTTAAAATCTAGAGGAGGGGAGAGAAATGATATTTTAGGTTATACTTTCTACCAAAAATAGCCTATGTGTAGTATAAACAATATCAGGAAAAGTTCGTTACTGATCATAATAGAAGGCGACTACTGCTTGTTGCAGCCAAAAAATAAGTGCGTGTTGGCGAATGTCTTTTTGATTGGATCAAAAGCAAGTTCACACGACCAAAAGAACAGATCATTATAATGAGTTAATTGCATACCCCCCAGCATATTGAAAGCTAATCAATTAATGTAGGTCGCGTGGGTTGCAGACATAAATATTTATGTTTTTCCAACATCCAGATCAGTATAAATATTGGCCTCTTTCCTCTCTTCTCAACATACAAATCTTTTATCATTTCCCAGTATTAATGTTGATTTGAAAACTGAAAGGAACGCATATTCAGTGTAAATACTGAATATAAATTTTATCAAAATATCTGTTTTATTTGGTTATTTTCATTGTTTAGTAAAGGTTTTTTTGGCTTGTTTCAATAAAACAATCGTTCCTTTTAATTACAAATAAATATCGT
Source organism: Magnusiomyces sp. LA-1 (assembly GCA_029678045.1). Classification (NCBI taxonomy): domain Eukaryota; kingdom Fungi; phylum Ascomycota; class Dipodascomycetes; order Dipodascales; family Dipodascaceae; genus Magnusiomyces; species Magnusiomyces sp. LA-1. The sequence goes on along the minus strand of CP115648.1, from coordinate 6,502,943 downwards.
GTTGGAAAGACGAAAAAAAAAAAAAGAGGCCCAAATTAGAATTTTTAAAAATTCTACATTTTTTTTTGTTCTTTTTCCCATCCACCACTTTTTATTAAATTTTTTTCTCTTCCCTCTTCCTATTTCTTTTTGATCTCTCATCAACAACAAATCACACTGTGATATTATTATCAGTTACTTCTTCCTTGCATACTGAACCATCATGTACTGTATTCCACCGTGGGTGCCTTCTTTGGACATGTGTCTAGTTAAGGCCCCTCATCCAATCACTTTTTCTTTCTGCACAATTTCAGCATCTCAAATGCCTAGAGCTCGAACAGTAGTATTTCGCTCATGGCTCTTCGACGACAAAAGTACCGGCGTTCTTGTTTTCACAACCGACAGAAGATCTGAAAAGATCTCAGACCTCAGGACAAATAATGGGAAATATGAAGCATGCTTTTATTTCAATGATCAAAATCATCATTCCAAGCAATTTAGACTATCTGGTTTTGCTCAAGTCTTGCACCCAAAATATGGAATCTATCCAACTATGAACAACAGTTCCCAAATAAGTGCTCCATTCTCAACATATGGCTCTTCTAATCAAAATAATACACGTCAGCCTTCAAATGTGGCATCTGAACCAAATGAGCAAGACGAAACAAAATTTTCTCAATACCCACTTTACTCTCCTAAATTACTTAAACTTTACAAAGAACATCAAAAAGAGCATATTGCTACAGCTCCTCATTACCCTCATCATCAATCAAGTGGTTCGACATCATCTTTATTGTCTTACCCACCACCAGGACCTTCAATTGAAGAATGGGATCAAGAGTATTCTAGAATATGGGATTCAATGTCTCCTAAAGCTAAAGCCAGTTTTAGACGGCCTGATCCTGGATCAACTCTTACTGAAGATCACAGAAGACATTTAGATAAGATATCGAGAGGGGTTGATGGAACCGGTGATGAAGCAGGTTTGGATAACTTTGCAGTTATAGTAATGTTTGTCAACTCAGCAGATCTGTTTTTTGATAATTTAAATAGAAGATCAAAATGTTTCAGAGTTGAAGAAGATGAATGGATCGAAGAGGAGGTTTGTCCATAGATTTTACACCCTACGCATCTCTCTAAAAAAATCAATTTTGAATTATAAAAACTAGATTTTTCTTTTAATACTATTGATCAGTTATACTACTGATCCCTTTACGAATGAATGAATAAATGAATGATGCCTATGTATATATCTCGATTTTTGGCTTATTTACAAATATAGATGATTATTAATGTATAATTTTGTTACAGTAATGTTACAATTCAATATTGTGTAATTAGATTTGGGCCGGGTAATGTGATCGAACAAACCTTTGGATTTCACTTCATTTCTTTTTTCTTCCAAGCCTGGTTATTATTACTCTTCTTCTTTCCTTCTTTTCTCTATTGTATTGCGAAAATAAATTATTTCTGTTCAAAATAATATATCTGTGTCACAAGATATTTTAGATACAGTCTTAAATAAACATACTACTACCATTTGGCACGTTTTATGAAAAGCGTAACCCTATTAATTCATCCTTGATAAATAATATACCCTTCGCGATTTTGGAGACATTAATTAACATTACCCTCTATTTAAAGAAACTTATTGCTTCAATTCAATCATATGAGAACTAAAGTATATTTTTGACGTGTGTAGCTATTTAAAAATCATTGTATAGTACCCCTATTCTTATAATAAGTAAGGTCTTTGCATAAAAATCTACTATTTATAGTCTCCATCATATTGCTACTATAGTATGGAACAACACGATGGTGTTGGAGGCCCAATAAACGGTACACAGCCTCCAATACATCATCCACATCGAAGAATGTATTCTCCAAGTAACAACAGTAACAGCCCGATGAGTTCGAATTCTAGATCAGGTCGTGCACATCATCGATACCATGCCAATGCGCATGCGGCACAACCCTTCAAAAAAAAGTATTCAAAAAGCAATAATTCCAATGGTTTTAAAAACGGATCTCAAAAAAATGATTTAAATACAAACAATGATTATCGTAATTCCCCTGCCAAATCTTTCTCAGAGTATTCATATAACAAGTCCAATAGTAATTATTCTTCTCCGGCTAAGGGAGGTCACAATAGTCAATCATCGAAATCGTCTCAGTCATACTACAATAAATCATCGTCGGCGCGGAAGCAGCACTCACATCATCATGGAAATCACAAGCATCAAAAAGGCAAAAAATTTTACAAGCATAATAAATCATTCCCACAAAAACCTGCACAACAAGCACCACAACCTTACCCTCAAATGCATCTTCAGGTTTATGACGATGAAGCGCCTGATGATGATTATTTAAATGAAATGCATTTAAACAACAAAAATAATGACATGGAACCAAACAACGATACTACTGATCCAAATCGGGTTGAAGATAAGGACCTGGAAAAGAAACCCCCTCTGGAAGTAGTGGACCAAGACGAACACGAAGAAAAGAAGCAAGAGCCAGAGCCCACACCAGAGAAAGAGGACGAACAGGAGGAAACACCAGAGCCATATCTGGAGCCATCGGTAGAAAAAGTTGATTCTCAAGAGCCTCCTAAACCAGTTTTTAATGATGTTGCTATGTACGGCGATGAGCCAATGACATATGAGGAGAGCTCCCCTGAAAGAGGGTTTGAAGACGAAGATAGTGATTATGAAAATACTGGAAATTACAATAGCTCAGCTCATACAGACAATAGTTATACCAATGGATCAAAAGATCCAGCTTATGACGCTGAAGATCACGTAGCATCACCACCTCCTAATCTCACACCAACGCCACCCCCTCCACAAGAATATGTACAACACTCTCCAATTCCAGAAAACATACCTGAAAGCAATGATAAACATAAGTTAAAGCCCATGAGCCCTATATCACCTAGTATACGTCTTTCAACACCAAAGACAGACTATGATGGTACAACTGCTAAAATTGAAAAAATCGAAACCAAAGCCCAATGCATCACAACAACATCTTTGTCGGTAGATATAAAACCATTTGTCAGCGACGATAGTAAGCAGGACTCAAAAAGTGACAACAAAATAAAGGAAGAACAGCAAACCTATTTCAAAGATGAAATAGATAACAAAAGCATGCCATCTACTCCTGTTCGCGATGAACCCAACTCTCCTGAAATCTACCCAATGTCGCCTGTCACAAAAGCACCAAAAGTCTCTACAAAATCAAAGAGGCAAAAGAACAAGGTAGAACGACACTATCAGTTATTTAACGAATTACCTTCAAAAACTGAAGAAGCGACACGAAACTTTGAAATTATTCAAGAATCAATATATACCAAAAAAAATCTAGGAAGTTCTGGTCAAGATGAAGTAATGGCTTGTGACTGTAGGAAGATATGGGGTATGTTTTGACTTTTTTTTTTATTTACTTTTTTTTCTCAATTTTTCTAACCTTTTTATAGATGGAAATCAAAACTTGGCATGTAGCGAAGACTCTGACTGCATCAATCGATTGACATCTATTGAGTGCGTAAACTCAAAATGCTTTTGCGGATCCAATTGTCAAAATCAAAGATTTCAAAAGCATGAATATGCATCTGTAGATGTTATCCAAACAGAAAAGAAGGGCTATGGCCTGAGGGCTTTACAGAATATCTTGCCTGGGCGTTTTGTAATCGAATATGTTGGTGAGGTCATTTCAGAGTTTAAATTCAGAAAACGAGCAGAAGAGTATAAGCAAAAGGGAAATAAACACTTTTACTTTATGATGCTTCAAAAAGGTGAATTTATCGATGCTACAGTCAAAGGTGGTTTAGCCAGATTTTGCAATCATTCCTGTGATCCTAACTGCTATGTCGACAAGTGGATTGTTGGTGACAAATTGCGAATGGGTATCTTTACCAAACGAGAAATTTTATGTGGAGAAGAAATCACATTTGATTACAACGTCGATAGATATGGCGCTGAAGCTCAAGAATGCTATTGCGGTGAACCAAACTGTATTGGAATCTTGGGTGGTAAAACTCAAACTGAATCCGTCAACAAGCTGTCACAGGTTGTATTAGATGCACTTGATATGGATGATATTGATGAGGATGCATGGTTAGAGAATCACTTTAAGAGGAAGAAAGGTAAAAGGAAATCTTACGAAGACGACGAAGATGATGACGATTATTCTTCTTCATTACCAACAAAGCCCATATCGCTTAATTCCGTCTCCAAGATTATGAGTAGTTTGATGCAATCTCGAGAAGAATGGCTAATAACAAAGCTTGTATCGAGAATTCTAGCTACAGACGACAAGCAAATTCATATTCGAGTGATGCAAATGCATGGATATCAAACTTTTAACAATATATTAAAGGATTGGCGGAACACATCACCTGCTATTATTCGTGACATTTTAGACATCATGACCAAGTGGCCGAGACTGACAAAAAACAAGATTTCGAGCTCAAAGATTGAAATCACGGTTAAAGATATTGCAGAAAACTTTGAATATCCTGAACCCGATGAAAATGCTGATCCTGAAGAAGAGTGTGATATTAAAGCAACTGCAAAAAACCTATTAAAAGAATGGGGAAATCTACAAATGGCCTATCGAATTCCCAGACGAGAACGAGCGGCTGTTGAAGAAGAAAATACAGATTCAAATGTAGATGCTAAAGAATCCTCGCCTGAAAAGGAAGAAGCAGACAGAACGGCAGCTAATACAGTTGATCTTTCAGATTTGAAACTTCCAGAAGGCCCAAGAAAGATTGTTGAACAACAGTTACAGCAAAAGCTTTACACTATTCAGTTGAAACAACGGCTTTACCAGCAGCAGATACAAAAGGCACAAGAAAAGAAAGTTTATGATCACAGGGGCCCAGAATTCAGTTCTAGCAACAGCAATTTTCAAGAGACCAATGTGATGAATAGTATTCCATTTAATGTGTCGAATGACCCAGATATTTTACCACCTGGATGGAAATCTGCTGAGGCTCCTGATGGTCAAATTTATTACTACAATAGAGAGCTTCAACTTACACAATGGGAGCGACCGGTTGATCCTATGTTTGAAAGAAACAATTACAATTCCCCAAACTCGCCGCAAGGCCCCGTCGTCCAACTCGAATCAAACGGAGGTTTCAATGCCCCGAATGAAGAAATGCATCTTGATATAAAAGATGGTATTGCAGCTCAGCACCCTGAAACAAGTTCCGGGCAACAAGTAAGAATTGCTATGGCTCAGCCTGGGAATTCACAGGAAGATCCTAATATTGTGCAAATCGATACTCCTGCAAATAAAGATGTTGTAGAAAAAGTGGTACAAGAACTAACATTACAAAAAATCATTGCTGAAGCAATGGAGACTCGGCAACGCGAAGAAGCACAAAAGGAAATGCAAAAACAGCAAAACGCCTTACGCAGAAATAACAATAATGGCCTTGATACATTAAACCAATTAGACTTTACTGATCCAGTCTCATTGAATGATGATTCTGTACCATCTCCAGACCTTAGGCGAAATAGCCACATCCGAAATGTAGCAGGCAATAGTTCATCTATTTCCCCAAGCCCAGGGCCTTTATCATTGGACCACTACCCTGAAAGCTTTGTCAAGCCTTTACAAAAAGCTTTTGCAAAGATTGTCCCAAACATTGTCGTTCGGTATGAAAGCCAGCTAGGTCATCATGACAAGGTGAAACAGTTTTCTCGAGAGATTGTTCATTTGTTTATTGAAAAGCTTTCTCACCAATTTGAAGTGGACCAGAGTAGCTCATTAGCACATGTCAACTCTGCACTTTCCATGATCTTGGATTATGGTTTTGGGTCTAGTGAAGCTAATGAAGAAACCAAAAGCAAGGTCAAATCATTTGCCAGAGAATATATGAACAAAGTGATTATCAAGATAAAGAGTCGTCAAAAGTATGCTGATGAGGAAGTTTTAAAGCATAAGGAAGTTCACTTTGCTGAAGATTTGGTTCAAGTGCATCCTTTGCCTCCTTCAGATAGTGATGGCACTAACATTTACAAAGATTCGCAAGATACTTTGTTTCAAACGTTTCCTACTCCTCCACCTCCTCAAGCTTACAATGATACTGAAAATTTATTGGCAAGTGAGCCTAGTTCTAATAGTCCACATCCACAAGGTTCTTCGTCTGGATCTATAGAAAGAAAAAGGAAGAGAAAGAACAAACACAAGCAAAAGTTTAATAATCGCAGCAATAAGCCCATTGACAATGTGATGCCATCAATTCCAATGTATGGAGATGAAATATATGATGACGATATGCCTGATGGTGAAATTGATAAAACTGAAGATACAAAGAAAGAAGGGCTTGGGTCCTTTGGTAATTCAGATAATTCGAATGGCTATGAATCAGACATTAATTCAGAACAATATTCAAGTTCAGATTCCGAAGAGGATTTTTCCGAGGGGTATGAAGAATTCGACAATTCAAATAATAATCAGTATCAAACCAATGAAGGTTCAAATAGAAAGTTTACTACTACTGCCAAACCAAATAATTCAAACATTCCTTCTCAACCACGCACACACAATCGATCAGGACGTGGAGACCATCATCATATGTCTAATTTCAACCGACATCGACGATTTCAGTACAATAATAAAAATAACAATAATGAAGAGAATTTCAACGATAACAATAATAATAATACTAATAATGAAACTTGGTCACATCGTAAAAAATCTCGACGAGACAAGAAAAAGCATAAACGTCACTATAATAGTACCAATAATAGCAATGGCTCAAATTCATTTCGAAGATCCAAAGGCGGGTCATCTAATAGATTTCATAAAAAAAGAGATTGAAAATTTTATTTTTTTGTTTTTGCCCTTTGATTGCTAATCAATGATTGGTCATTTGTACAATATACAAATGTGATTATTCAAAATCTTCTATATTAAAAAAAAGAAAGTTTGATTTCTTAAAATGTATAATATTCAAAAATATAATATTTATTCAAATGCAATTATTTTTTTAAAAAAAATACAGATAGAAAACCTGGATCTTTTAATTAAACTGTTGATATGTCTTTATATATGAGAGAATGAATACAAGTTCAAGGTATATCGAATTGATATCCACTTATCTAAAAAAAAGCTTACCTTTTTCAGATTATTATGACTTCATATTTGGTAATAAAAATACACATTTATTAGAAAATTTTTTATAAAAACAAGTCCCTAATTGTTTTTTTTTATACAATTAAAGTTTAATCAGTAGAAACTTTAGTTGAAAAAAAACGTCAATAGTCATAAGAAAGAGAAATACTATATTGATTTGATGAATAAGAAAGTACTTTCTAGAAGAAATTACATTTGAATTCTTCACCACTACATACTTAAAGTCTTTAATAAGAAGAAAAAAAAAAGATACAAAAGTAATCATTAGCTTTACCATAATAAAAGAATTGGATCATGAAAGTCTAAATATAATCAAAAGGCATAATGATGATGTAGAACAATGGTTTGTGATGGTCTCGGATCGATCTAATTTGTAATTGATTTTGTAATCATGACATAATACACCCCCCACAAAATTTTTTCGATTTTTTTTTTTTAGGGTGTTGCTTTTTTTCCTTTCTCTCTCTCTCTCTCTCTCTCTCTCGTCATCACTCCTTCTGTAAATAAGTGGTAGGTTCATACACACTTTTTTTTTTTTTTTTTTTTCCATATTTCTCTACACAACCCTTTTTTTTTTTTTTTTTTTAATCTATTTACAAATCACCACCATAGTTTTTAGAAATAATAATAAAAAAAAAAAAAAAAAAAAAAAAAAGAAGAGAGAACAACAACACCTATTTAATCTTCAACTCTCCATCAGAATTCAACTCAAGATAGTTGCCCTTTCTATAAAATTGGCGCGCTTTTTCTTAATCTTTTTTTTTTTTGGCACACCGTAAATACTGTATTTTTACCCAACAACCATGGATTCAAAAGCATCACTTTTGGCTTCTGGTATATCGCCCGCTCTACCTCAACAACAACAACAAAATGGTCTCAATAAGAATCAACAAACAAATCAAACAATAAAAACAGAGTCATCTACAAATACAAAACAAAATAACACACTCCCAACAACTACCATCAATGGTCAGATCGTTCAGCCCACAGAAAAAATCCCGGCCAAATCGTCTGTGATCAAAACTGACAAGCCAAGACCACATGTGTGTATGACTTGTACACGCTCATTCGCACGATTGGAACATCTCAAGCGACACGAGCGCTCACACACAAAGGAAAAGCCCTTTCAATGCCCAGTATGCGAAAGATGCTTTGCCCGACGGGACCTGTTGTTGCGACACAAACAGAAACTACACGCTTCATTTATGGATTCCACACCGCGAGCTGCTCGAGGAAGTGCTAAACGGAAATCCGTTGTTGCCAACAACAAGCAGACTGCCAATATGAAAGCTAATCAGAATGCCTCAGTCAAGATCGAAAATGGTAGTTCAACTGCCTCTTCTTCAATAAGCCAGGCAAATTCGATCTCTTCGTTAAATTCTACCAGTGCAAACACTCCAAACACATCCACAAATACTCCGTCGGAACAAGCCAACACACCTGTCAACATTATGATGATGAACAACTCTATGAAACCTTCGTCGGCATCTCCTACTGGTAGTCAACTTCTTCAGTCGCCAGCAGTAAGCACGCACACGAAAAACTCTTCGGCGGAATCCACTCCTAGCAACAATGTTGGTGGTGGCAATGGGTTTGCTACTAACGCGGGCTCACCAAACAGTAATACACCTTTAAACATGTCTCTTGACAATACTTTACAATCAGCACGAATAAGTTCTCAGCAATTTCAATTCAACAATAATAATAACTCATCTCAATCAAGTTTGTTTCAACAACAAAATATTCAAAATCCCTTTACGATTTCAAATATCCCTACTCCCCAATCATCGACTTCACCATCACACTCGGAACTAGTATGTATAAATTGATTTTTTTTGTTTCTTTTTTTTTTAATTTGGTCTTTGATTCTTTATGTTGTTTTTTTTTCCGTTTGCGCAATTAAAGGATTTTAAAAACAAAAAAAAAAAATTATGACGGACATTTCAAATTTTCCGTTCCTTTTTTTTTTTTGTTTTTTTTTTGAACTATTTCTCCTTATTGTGTGATTATTCATTTTTTTTTGTTGGTGCAAAAAGAAATTTTTTTTTTTTAATGACTTACAGGCATTATTAGATTTCTGTTTGATCCATTATATGGTTTCACTTTAAACAATAAAAAAAAAAAAAGTCATTTGACTCTTTTTTTTTACAAAAGGTTTTTTATCTTGCTTGATTTTTTATGCTGCTGGTCTTTTGGCCTGAAATTACATCTTTTACCCCAGAAAATGGCAAAGAAATGCCCATACAAAAAAACAAAAGCATTTCATACTGCTGTTTTGCAACAAAATGTCAAGCTATCTAAACCCCTTTGTGATGTTTTTTCCTATGGTTTGATCCTGTTTTTTATTTTTGCTCTTTATTTATTAAATTTCTCCTGTTTGGGCATTTGATCAGACTAAATCGTTTTTGATCAGCGCAGGCATCATCAAGTCTGGGGTAAAAAACCAAAACCTGTTAAAGTGGGCCAGCCAATCATACTGTCATGATTTTTTTAATCGGTTAGAGCCTTTTCTTATACTTGGGAAATTTCCGTATTTATCATTTATTGTCAATGACCAAAAACCTTAATTAGGCTTTTTTACAACAGAATGATTATTAACGTTTTTTTTTTTTTTTCTTTAAAATTTATTACTAGCCACATAATGATCGAGCATTTCCTTCAACGTCATCAAATTTTCCAACAGATTTGATGGAAAACACATATGGCGATTTCTATGGATTATTGACTGCAGACGGCGTTAATAATACCCTTTCACCAGAAACAAATATTAATACTCCTCAAAATCAAAATGTCTCCTACAACTCAAACCCTAATAACAATAATAATAATAATAACAACGATGATATGCGTACAAGACGATTCCACCGATCGGCATCATTTTCTGCAGCTAGCGCTACCTCCTATTCTAAATACAAGGATATAGCCATTATGGACTCCAATCATAATATCCCACCTTCAGGCCCTACTCAAGTAGGCTTTGCAACTCCTCAGCTATTGCCAGCTACTCTCGCCACTGATGATAACGATATTCCTACTGAAGATTTCTTTAATTCTTCAGATCCCTTATTTATAAATCCTCAATTACTAGATCCCACTTTTGATTCAAACTTTTTTTTGTCTAACCCTGGTTCTGCTACTAACAATAATCATAATAATCAAATACCAAATCGTAGCAATTATGATGATCCAAATTTGAGTCCAGGCCATAATACCTTGTTAGAAATTGATAACGATGATTTGTCTTGGCTTTACCCAACATCTTCAAACAATAGCAATAACATTCCTAATAACCAGAATGTTTCCAAGAATAATGTTACTACTCAACAACAACAACAACAAATGCTACTAAACCGATCTCAGCAGCAACAACAACAACAACAACAACAAAACTTTGGAACTCAATTGACAAGGCAAAATAGTCATCCAGTTTCATTCAATCAAAATGATAACAATTCACAAAATGATTTATTTTCAAATTTTACTTTTCAAAACAATGGCAATGTACAGTCATCTTCAACTAATAATCGTATCATTGCCCAAATGTCAAGAGGCAGCTTGGCTAATACAACAGGAAACCAATCAGATTCATCGCCATCCTTTACCCCGGATTATGGTACTCCAGTCACTAATGTCAGTAATAATGCTGCATCTGTAATAGCGTCAAATAGTAGTAACCAACGCATGTTGCCTAATGGATTGGCAAGCATTGCTCCCACTTTATTTGGAGTTCCTCCTCCTCCCACATCATCAAATGCCTTTAGTCCGTTTAATAATAACAATAATATTAATAATGAGACAAGGTCACACAGTTATGTGATTACACCACGACTTCGTCTGCATATTCTCAACACACTTTCTACACCAACCCCATTCAGTTCAAACCAGCCCCCATGTCTTCCCTCTGCACCAGAACTTCAGCTGTATATAGACGCATACACTGCTCATTTTGCCAAGCACCTGCCATTCCTACATCACTCTTTAGAGTTCAACACAGATAACATCCCATTGGCCCTAAGTATGGCTGCCATTGGTGCACTATATCTTTTTGAACGAAACCACTCTGCTTCTATATTTGAAATTTCAAGATGCTGCGTGCATGTTTATCTCGAGTCTCGCAGAGAAAGGAAACAACAAGAAGCAGCAGCAGCGGCTGCGGCTAACGGGACAAACTCAGATTCCCCCTTCCCGCAAAAGAATGCAGACCATGAAATAACGCCACTATGGCTAGTGCAAGCACTACTTTTAGGCGTTGTGTACGGCTTGTTCAACGACGAACCTCTTGCAAACGAAATTGCTGTTGCTCAAGCAAACGCTGTTATTTCGCTGGCCAAGTCAGCTGGTTTGCATTTGCCCCCTCGAAACTTTATTCCTACCCCAGATCCAAACAACTCTACCGTGGAAGACCGGTGGCAATATTTTATTATGGTCCAGGAGAGAATCAGGACAATGCATGTAGTGCATGCCATTTCTTGCCTGTTGGCCACCGGCTATAACGTCACGACAACATTGAGAAACTCGGACATCCGATGTGGATCCCCTTGTGACGAAAATCTGTGGACTGCACATTCAGCCCATCAGTGGTGGATGGTTTTGCAGCAAAAGGAATATGACGGGTCAGTTGCAAATGCTGTTGAGGGTCCCGATTTCCTTGATTGTCTCAGCAGACTATTGAATGGCAATACACTAGTTGGTGAAATTCCTCAATTTACTCTTTTGACACTTATCTACGCCATCCACTTTGACATTCATGAACGCCGCCTTGAATATGACAATTTGATGAAGCAGCGCATAAACAATCCGAGCACTGCCACTCGTTCTCCACAATCTGTTTCACCTTTTGGACCAGATGATTCTTTTGCCTCAGATCAAAAGAACGATGAAACAATGGGCGAAGTGGGTAGTATTGGTAGCGACCGCAGCGACACTATTGTCGGTGGAGGAACTTCACCTGCCAGTATGACAAATCCTATTGTACGAGAACGACAGTGGCTAGACCGTGAGAGAAGACGTGTAGAGGCAATTCTACGTGCTTGGGAAACTACATGGTCATTATCTCCACAAGCAGCGCTTATTCCCAAGACTTCAGATGGGTCACTTATGTCGGATTCGATTCCAATGTCTTCATTAGCCCATGTTCGCTTATACCTTGATCTTCGCAAAATCAAAGAATGTTTTTGGAAGAGAGACTTTGCAGGTATGGGTCGTGAGTTGGATTTACTGCAAACTCCTGTTTTGTATGAAGTAACTACTGGAGGAGGACGCAAACAATTTGATGCTCTCTTGGAAGCTACTTCGTATGCAGCAGACACAATTTCACTATGGGAGAAGCACTCTGCTCGATGGACTTTACAAGCAACTGCTTTAGAGACGTTTATTCACAACATTATGTCATTATTTGATTGTGGGTTAATTTTATCTGAGTTTTTCCATCGTCTTGAGAAACGAGACAGTTCATCATGGCAAGAAGAAGAGCATGTATTGGTGAATCGGTTGCGCAAGATTTTTTACAGGGTTTTTGATGTGCTAAGTTCACGTCAAGATGCTGGAGATGTTTTGCATAATCAACAAGAAAGAACTGGTAGTGCTAGTGGAAGTAGTCCTGTTACAAATGGCAATAATAGTGCAGGTCCTGGCAATAACAATAACAACAACAATAATAATAATGGTAATGGTAATAATAACAATTCATTAAACAACAATACCAATAATGAATATTTAATGATGATGATGATGATGATGGCCAACAATAGCAATAATATTCCTTTTAATGCAGACTTTTTCAGCAATAGCAATTCATCTAATAATCACAATAACAATTTGTTGATGATGATGATGATGCAACAACAAAAGATTCCAATGAGTATAGTAGCATTGACTGCAGTATCACGAATTCTATCTACTATTTACATTTGGCCATTTGCTTTAGTGATGGCACAAGCTTTGAAAGCACGAATAATGCAAATTCGATCTGAAATGTCATTTGATGAAAAGAATAATAATAATAATAACAATGGGACATCAATTCCAGGATCCAATGCACCAAATTCTCGAAGTTCCAATGGTAATATTAATAATAATAATACAAATAATAGTAAGAATGCCACTAATCGAACTGGCAGTGACAGTAACTTGAATTCCAACAATGCAAATCAAATGATGATGATGATGATGATGAATGAAATGAACAATAGTATGGGAGGAAACAACAATGGTAATATAATGAATGCCATTAATTTAATGAATGCTATGAATAATGGTAATAATAGTAATAATAATAATACAAACAACAATTCTGGAGGATCAAATGTTTCATTGAATGGTTTTAACTTTAACTTACCAAGCAATAATAATAATAATAATTTTATGGATACCCTCAACAATCAAAATGTCAATCATAATAATAATAATAATAATGGTAATAACAATGGTACTACTCCAGGCACTAACAATAATAACACAATGATGGGAGGAATGGTTGGAAACTTTTAAAAGAAATGATTTATATACAATTATATATATATATATTTGACTTTTGGTTTTTTTTTCTAAATTTTTAATCATTATATTGTACAAGAGAGATGGAAGATACAAAAGAAAACAATTTTTTTTTATAAATATTTATAATATAATGTATATTTTGCAAATAATTCAAATCCCGATATTGAGTAATTTTATTCCATTTGAATTAATGATGATGATCAATTGACTAGCAAAAAAAAAAAAAAAAAAAAAGATTACTAAAAACAGGTTGAAATTTTTCAGTCTCGTGAAAATATTTTAGTAAATTTTAGTAACAGTAGTAGTAACATCAGCATCAGGTCACCAGTTGGTATGTTTTATTTTCTAGAGTAGAAATAATAATAAGGTGACTATATTATTGTATATAATTATTTATTTTTATTAGAATGATTTGAATCAAAAAAGTTTGAATAAAAAAGTAAATGAATGAATTGAGGAGGAAGAGGGGTGTGTGAAAGAGTGAGAGATTAATTTTGCTTAGAGATATCAGAGTCAAGGTCAATCAGGTAATTAGATCAATCGATCATTGTTGGAGTATTATTGCTATAGAATTGTATAGTAGTATAGTAGTAATAATAGTAGTAGTATAAAAAAAAAATGGTCTGCTTTTTTCCATATAAATAAGAATTGCTAGAACAAACTAAAATTTATTTACTCACTGTGTGTGTGTGTTGTGTGGTGACAGTATTATTACCATAGTATTACCATAGTACTACTACTACTATAATACCACCCATACTACTACCTACCATACTACCTATAATAATACTTGTATTGTGCAACAAAGAATTTTGGTCTGGGATATCGATATAGTGACCCTTCCTTTAAAAATTGTATATAAAATAGCAAAAAGTCCCTCGTTTTTTTTGTTTTTTTTTATTCTTTCTTTCTTTCCTTTTTATTACTACTATCAAATATCAAATTTCGAATTTCAAATTTATCAATCTTATCAATTTTATCAAAATATATCAAAATATATCGAACAAAAATGTCTAATAACAATATTACCCAATCATCTACTGAAAATACAAATAATAATAGGCGATTACATAAATCACCTCCTTCATCACGTTCCAATTCCTATGATTCTATTTCTCATACAAATTCATATAATGACTTGAACACAATGTCATCATCATCACCTACATCTCCAATAAAAACTGGTCTTAATATTGACACTACTAGTAATAATAAACATGATAATAATGAACCAAAATCTCCAACTGAAGTAAGGTCACCATTCAAATTGGAAAGAAGAGTATCAGATTTGAGTCCTTTAGGAAGTGAAGCAGCTGCTGATGTTTCATCTTCTTATATCTCTTCATCTAATACTACCAATGATAATAATAATGATTTAAGTTATACAGATGCTTCATCATCTGAAAAAAAGAATAATGATAAAAAACCAAATTTATTTGAATCAATCAATTTCAAATTAAATAAAGAATTAAAAGATTATAAAGAAAATCATCATCATTCTCTTCTTCATAAACAAGAACAACAACATCATCATGATGATGATAATAATAATAAAGAAAAAGATAAAGAAAATAATAATAAACAAGGGAAACGTGATGATAAATTGCCACCTTTTGAATTGGTTAGAAGATCTTCAATTGCTTCTTTGGAAGCAATAAAAATGGATATAACTAATCTTCATAACCATATTCATCATAAACATGATGACAGCAGCAATCATAATCAACAACAACAAGAACAATTACAATCATCACCATCTAATAAAAAACAAAATATTCATGATGAACATGTCGATCCTAAAGACGTTTCAATTCCTAATCCTAATTCTGCATCAACTGTGACTTCTACTAGTGATGACAATCCTGTTGAAGCAGAAGCAAAACGTGCTAATTGGTTTTCTTATGAAAATTTTAAAGAAGCAATGTATAACAAGATTTCAAAAAGTAATTAATTGATTATTTTTATTATTTTTTATCATCATTTGTAAATTATTATTATTATTTATATTCAAAAAAAAAAAAAATTTTTACTACATAAATTAATATTGCACACATATATATATTTTTATTATTATTATTATCATTTAAACTAATCTAATCATTTTATATTATAAGGTCCATCATTCATTCCTGATATAGAAGAAGCATTTGGAAATTTCTTTGCTGCTCCTGCTCCTCCTGTTCCTCCCGGAATTTTCCTTTGTTGTTGTTGATTTTGTTGCCCATATTTTGGTTTATTAATTGAAATTTGAAAATCTGGATTAGATTGTAACAATAAATTTTGACGTTCTTGAGCCAAAAGGTTTCTTCTTGGTACAGGTTCATAATATTGTTGTTGTTGAATATTACCACTACTATTATTATTAGAAGAAGGAATAAATGATTTTGGATTTGGTTCTCTTTGACTTATACTTGTAAAATGAGAAGTTTCAGAAATTGCTGGAGATGAAGAAGAAGTAGTAAAACTAGTGTTACTATGTTTGTTTTGAACAATCAAATGATCATTATTTAATGGAGGTAAATTGTTATTGTTATTATTATTATTGAAATTGTGTTGAGGAGGAAGTGGATGATTATGATGAACTGTTGGTACTGTTGAAGTTGCAATATATTCATCTAAATTATTATTATCATTATTATTATTATTAGTAGTATCTAAATAATGGGCTCTTAATTCATTATTATTAGATACTGGTTTATTGACAACTGCTGTTGTTGTTGCATTGTTTGTAGATTCTTGTGATGCATCTGATGAACTGTAGTATCCAGTTTCTGCAGAATAGGCTGAAGGAGAAGCTGCATACCCTCTTTGAGGTTGTTTCTTTGAAACTGAATCATTGAAAGATTCATTAGAATCAATATTTCTATTAATTGGAGGACGATTTTGTAAAGAATTAGAAGGAGGTACAAGATTATTATTATTGTTATTATTATATCTTGTTGGTTGTTGTTGTTGTTGTTGTTGTAATCTTGGTGGAATTGAAGATACTCCTCCATATTGATTATTATTGTTATTTAAGAGTCCTCGATAACTAGTTTCTGAGTCATAAGTACCTGCTGGAATAATACCAGATGGATGTTGTTGGTGACCACCAATATTACGAGTATTGTTATTATTATTATTACTAATAGGTTCCTCAAAAGTTCCTGCTGGAGGAATATTTAATGGAGATTCTAAACCTTGAGGAATTGATGGTTGTTGATATCTAGCATATTGTTGACGAGGAGGACCTTGTTGATTTTGAGGAATTCTAGAATCATTTGGAGTATATTGACTATAATTAGTTTGATTGTTATTGTTATTATTAGTATTGTTTGTAGTAGGACGATATTCAGAATAAGATGAATATTCAGATTGTGAATATTCACTAGGAGTAATGTTGCGATATCTCGAATTATTTGGCGCATTTGTGGCTGCTGCCGCAATAAAAGCCTGGTCTGTAGGAGGCCGATAACCTCCAGTTCTGTGTTGTCTCAAAGGTGAAGGCGTCAAATTTCTAGTATTATCTCCGTTAGAACTTGCAAAGCTAGTATCCCCAATAATATCATTATTATTATTATTCATTCTAGTACCCCCAGTTAATGGAATTTGATCCTCATTAGTATTAGCAGTGTGTGTAGATATATTAGTTTCATACTTGACTTCATTGAATTCAGGCAAAGGAGGATTAATGCTTTTATCCAAAGAATTGGAAAATATAAAATCTCCAGAATTGGCTGTAGGTTTGTACGACACTCCTCCTGAAAACGCACTATCGTATTGTCCAATGGACTGAAGCTCTGAATTTTCGTGGATACGTTTGCCCATTGCTCTTCTAGAAGATGTAGTTCTTCTCAACACACACAAAAAAACTCCAAAGACTGCAATAAGAACTGTAGAGGCCAAAACGATCCAGCCACCCCAGTCGAGATGCGGGACAAAGAGCAGGATGTCGACCAAGAAGGCGAGTAAGGAGAGCAAGAAGCAAGGCAACGTGATGATGAGAATGGCGAGAAGGAACTTTGAAGAAGAAAAGAGTTTGGGGAGGTGAGCAAGCAGGGTGAGAATCAAGAGGATGAGGGTGAGGCCGCATGCGACTACATGGACGATGAGCAGACTTGCGAGGGTGTGTCTAGCGTTTGAAGGTAAAGAGAACCCTTCTATGGAGGTGACATCGCCGTAGCCTATTTGGACGTCTGAGCAGGTGTTTGTTTTGGTGTTGCAGTAGCCAAAGACTCCGAACTGGATGTCTCCAAAGGTGCACAAGGTGATAGCTTTAGTGACTGGGACTGATAAGACTGCAACGAGTTGAAGACCAAACGCGATTAAGAGTACTACTGCGAGTACAGTTAAAGGCCATTGTCTATAGGCCATTTTGACTTTTTTATTATTATTATTGGTGTTGAATGTTTAAAAAGAAATGAAAAGAAGATGAAAGATTTTTTTTTTTAAAGATATGAGTTTGATTGAATTTTGAAGAAAAGGTGATTGATTAATGAAAGGAAGGGATGAAAAGAAAAAAAAGAAGGAATGTTTCCAAATTATCCTAAAAAAAAAAAAAAAGTTTATAAGAGAGAAAAAAAGGAAGAATCAGATAAATATTTTTTTTTTATCTTTTTTTTTTTTTGTTCTTATCAACTTTTGTTATAAAAAAAAAATGACAGAAAAGGTTTTTTTTTTTTTTTTATAATACCCAAAAAAACCTAAAATAAATAAAAAACTCTTACTGAAATTTATAATGATTTAAAAAAAGTAAATAAATAAATAAAAAAAAAGGTTCTTTGTGTGCTATTTCCAATAGTTGAAAAGTAAACAAATATAAAAATCACAGCCTTTTCTATTTTTTTTTAAAGATCATGGAGGTAAGTATTGTCCTGGTATTATTATGTAGCTATGATGGTATATCTTCATATAGAAGAAAAAAAAAAAAAAGAGGTTTATAATATAAAAAAAAAGTAAATAATAATTTTATGGCTTAATTGGGTAATAGAAAAATATAGAAGGCACTACCAGATTAAGCAGTAGCGCCTTTTTCTAATAAATAATTAAATCACGACACGTCCCTTTTTTCTTTCTTTTAATGGCCAACCACCCACTAAAAACCCACTCAGCCATCTTTCACGTGATACCCCGTCTATCTTTAGAATACATAGTGTATATACATACTGTGTCGACTGTATACTGTCCTGTATATATATACACACACGCGTTATAACATGTGAGATATAATATCTTTATAAACCATCCAACATACAAATTTTAGATATTTCTTAATTGGGAAGATTAAAAGGGGGTTTTCTATAGAAGTAAAAGTGCTGCTTCTTTTGGATTTTTTACGCTACCTAAATTTCATCATCTTATTTAACCGCTGTTCATGAAGATAGATAGTACAAATCATTCTTTTTTTCTAGAACTTTTACTATATCTCATTCAAATACTAGTATTATTATTATTCAACTGCTTCTTCTTATTTTATTTTGTACAGCCACAAATAAATATAGTTATCTAATTATAACTCTTAAAACAAACATAATAAACTATAATACTACAAAACTTTAACCCAAATAGGTCATATTTTGTTTTTGTTGGGTAATCAGTTTTGGTATTCAAAGTTTTCTTTTATATAAAAAAACATTACAATTCATGAACTTGAATCAATTAGAATTGATTGTACAATTTTTAAAGAGTGCAGTGCGTCAAAGTTACTATTCAACACAAAAACTCTTCAGCTAGCATCTGATGGACCACAAAAATTTTTTGACAGAAACCAAGCCTTGATGGCCAAGTTGGTAAGGCGCGTCACTAGTAATGACGAGATCGTCGGTTCGAATCCGGCTCGAGGCATTTATTTTTTGCTTCTTTTTTCAATTTTATGTCGCCGTATAATATATTGCCCATACTGTCTAACACTACCTCCATTTTAAACCGTCATAAAAATTCCTCTTTCTCTCTTTACCCTCCCCCTCTTTTCTTTTTTATTGTTTCAACTTTAAGTATCATTTTATAAGTTCAAAAAAATTTAGACGGAAAAAAAAAAGGTTTATAAACAATCAATTACCAAAAAAAACAACAAAAAAAAAGAGAAACAGATCCATTATTAAAAGGAGAAACTTTCAAATAAATTACAACAGTAGTAATAACATTTTCTCATCATCATATTGGTGTGTGTGTTGTTATTATAATACAAACAAACAAATAAAAAAAAAAAAAAGAAATTCCCCACCATTGTTATTGCTGCTGCTGCTGCCATTGTTACTACTACTGCTGCTACAGAAATAACAAAAAAAAAAAAAAACTTTCCCAATCGGCATCTTCAACTATTTGCTCCATCTATTCTTATTTGTCAAATACAATTAAACCCATCATCCATAACAAAAAAAAAACAATGTCAACTTGGAAACTCACTAAAAGTAAGTAAATTTTTATTCATTCATTGACTTTGGTAAAGAAGAAGAAGAAGAGAAGAGAAAGACACTTTGATAAAAAAGGTTAATAATAAAATTCACACTACCACCACCACCCCTTTTTCAACAAATAAATATAGACAATAATAATACCCCCTTTTTTTTTTTTTTTTATTGAGAATATAAATCATCATCAATATTTTTAACTAACCCTTTTTTCTTTCATCTCCTTATTTATATAGAATTTAAAGAGACTCATCTCTCAAAATCCCCCTTTTCAACCTCCAAACAACAACAACAACAACAAAATCAATCTGAAGATAGTGATTCTGAACATTCATCATCACAACGTTCTACATTCAACCTTCCTTCAGTAACAGCTTCTCAAAGAAAAAATACTCCTCCATCTTCTTCTTCTCCTTCAAAATCCTCTTCATCTTCAACTCCAACAAAACAATCTTCTATAGATTCATCTGCATACTCAAACCTTTCGCCTTCAAAAAACTCATCTTCTTCAAACTTAGAATTAGACTCTCCTTCAAAAACAAAAATGGCATTCTCCAAACTCTCTCCAAATAATAACATTAAATATGATTCATCAAATACTCAACAATCAATACCTCAATCATCATCATCTTCTTCATCCTCATCTACTACTAACCGTCATCAACGAACTTCATCAACTTCTATAAAACCTGGCTTATTGGTAGTCTCCATTTCTGGAGCAACTGGCCTTTCTTTGCCCCCAGGTTATGTCTCAAATCCCTTTATTCAAAATTACATGGCTAGAATGTCTCCTACGAAATCATCCTCAATATTAAGAACCCCAATGATCCCATCCTCATTATCCGGTGCTTCTGCATCATCTTCCTCCTACATAGCAAGAAATGAAAACACCTCCCTCGCCACTGGCGCCTCAACAGCAACTCCAGTAAATAGAAAGAGAATGCCAGTCTTTTTGGTCATTGAATTTGACAAAACTCAGGTCGTCTTGGAAGCCACTGGTGGCCCATTAGAGGCCCCCACTTGGGAAACTACCTCCAATTTCGACGTTTCCAGAGTTGAAACGCTAAATTTCCAAATTTATACCCGTATCCCAAACATTTCTGCCTCCTCCCCTTCAAATTCTACAACTGCATCATCAATACCTTCAGCTGCCTCTCTAAACGGATCTGCAAACTCATCTTCTTCAAATGCTGCTCCAGTCTCCCCCTTCGCCTCAACCGCAAACGGAGCCCCAGGCTCCTCAGTAGCCCCTGCAAGAAAATATGAAGAAATCTTTTTGGGTGCCTGCAAAGTTGCTGTAGACCCATCTCAACTATCAAACTCACCAGGAAACTTGTTTGATGGCAGTATCCCACTCTCTGGAGGAAGTGGAAAACTGCACCTTAGAATAGACTACAGACCAAACTTGCAAAAGAAACCACTCACCATTGACGACTTTGACTTGCTCAAGGTGGTCGGAAAAGGCTCTTTTGGAAAAGTCATGCAGGTACGTAAGAGAGACACACAGCGCATTTACGCCCTCAAAACCATCCGCAAAGCCCATATTGTTTCGCGTTCAGAGGTCAATCATACCCTTGCTGAACGAACTGTGCTGGCACAGATTGACAACCCTTTTATTGTCCCTCTCAAATTCTCCTTCCAATCCCCAGAAAAACTATACCTAGTCTTGGCCTTTGTCAATGGAGGCGAGCTTTTCCATCACTTGCAGCGTGAAGGCAAGTTTGACTTGAACCGCTCAAGATTCTACACAGCAGAACTCCTCTGTGCATTGGAATGCTTGCACGAATACAATGTCATTTACAGAGATTTGAAACCAGAAAACATTCTTTTGGATTATACTGGACACATTGCTCTTTGCGATTTCGGTTTGTGTAAATTAAACATGAAAGGCCAAGAAAAGACAAATACCTTTTGCGGGACTCCAGAATATCTTGCCCCTGAATTGTTATTAGCTCAAGGATACACAAAGGTAGTTGACTGGTGGACTCTAGGTGTTTTATTCTATGAAATGCTCACTGGTCTCCCTCCATTCTATGATGAAAACGTCAATGAAATGTACCGCAAGATTCTACAAGATCCATTGAGATTCCCAGAAGACATGGACCGTGAAGCCAAATCTCTAATTCAAGGACTTTTGGAAAGAAACCCTGAAAAGCGATTGGGTGTTAATGGAGCTGCTGAAATCAAAGCACATCCATTTTTTGCTCAAATTGATTGGAGACGATTGATGGCCAAGAAGTATGCTGCTCCATTCAAGCCGGCTGTTGAATCTGCTACTGATACCAGTAATTTCGATCAAGAATTTACATCTGAAGTTCCTGCCGATTCAGTAGTAAATGGCGATTATTTATCTGAAAGTGTTCAAAAACAATTTGGTGGATGGTCATATTCTGCTGATTCTAAACTTGCTTTTTGAATATGAGAAAAAAAAATAAATAAATAAAAAAAACAAA
Organism: Magnusiomyces sp. LA-1; assembly: GCA_029678045.1. Classification (NCBI taxonomy): domain Eukaryota; kingdom Fungi; phylum Ascomycota; class Dipodascomycetes; order Dipodascales; family Dipodascaceae; genus Magnusiomyces; species Magnusiomyces sp. LA-1. Next base: position 6,480,472 of record CP115648.1, on the reverse strand, counting down.
CAATATGATGAAGGAAGAAAGAGGAGATTTTATTCAAAGATATATATAATATTAACAAGAAAAAATATAAAAAAAAAATAAACATTAAAGAACATGAGAATTACAATAAAAAAAAAAAAATCCAAATGAATACTTTATATTATATTTGTAACTATTTTTTATAGAAATATATAAATGTAAATTATAAAACAAATGAAGAAATAGTTGAGATGATTTGTAGGAATGATGTATGTTTGTTTATTTGTTTGTTTTACTCAGTTTTCATAATCACTGAGTTAGTAAAGAATCACTGAGTATTATACATATTATGAGTTGAAAAAAACAAAAAAAGAGACATAGATATTGGAAGATGAGAGAATTATACCGATTATTATTTGATTGGTATATTTTGGTTAACATTCAAATATTACTCATAATCAGTTCTAACATGGTGATTGATTCCCCATGTCAATTCCATTGTTTCTCTCTCTTCTAACAAAACAACACAAGAATTTTTGACCAGAGTTTTTTGACCAGAGATAAAAAGACCTCCCATTTTGGAAAAATGATCAAAGGAATCAAAAAATGAATAGCAATCAAATTGTTTTTTTTTATTGTTTTCTATACACAAATAACATATATCTCTCTCTATCTAATAACAATACCATCGTTTATTCCAAAGCAAATCTAACCATGGCTTTAGCAATCTCACTTCCATCAGTCTCTTCTTGAAGTCTTGCCAACCCATCAGCAGCAAAGTCATCAGTATAAAGTCCCATCTTATGACGATTAATAATCAACTCTTCTTCAATAAACTTGTCAAACTCTGGGTGTCCTTGCAACGACCAGATAGCTCCCTTTTTGTAAAACCCTTGAAACTCGCAAACATCATTATAAGCAAGCACCTCAACGCCCTCAGGCTTCTCCAAAACGGCGTCTCTGTGCATCTCCATAATGTTCAAAGCCTCACTTTCAGCAAACTCGGGGAAAATCTGCTTGCCCGCTTCTGTCAATTTTACTTTGGTAGCACTGATTTCCCAGCCTTTAGGATTAGGTCCGACCTTGACCTTCATAGCGCGGCCAATGATCTGGTGCCCGAAACAGATACCGAGAACCTTGATTTTGAGTTCAAGACACTTGGCTGTGAACTCAGTCAGTGCGTTGATCCAGTCAACATCGTCGTATGCATTATACTTGGATCCAGTGATAAGAACAAGATCGGGGTTGTTGGTGTTGTCTGTTTCGTCGAGGGTGGGGAATGCTGAAACGTCTTCGACAATGGGGTATTTGGTAATTGAAGTGGTCGACAGATCAAGTCCGCCAGTCACTAATAGTCGTGTGAAAATGTCGCCATAAGTACCGTAAGCCTCAAAAACTTTTGGGACAGGGACATCGGCTTCTAGAATTGCAATTTTAAGACTTTTTTGAGCTGTCATTATTATTATAATCTTTTAATGTTTAATATGATGCAAAGGAAATAGATAATGATGATAAAAGGAAGAATAAGAAGAAAAGGTAAGTAAACAATATAAATAAAAAAAGAAAAAGGAAAATAAAGGGAATTTGAACCTTTTTATATATATCTGGAAATCCAAGTTGTTTTTTGTTTTTGAAATTGGCAATTGAGTGCGGTATTTGACCGTTTATCTATTGATAAGGGTCACGTGTACATTAATAAACCTGGAATTTATGAGCTCTTTTGCAGGGGAGGAGGAGGAGTAGGGAAACTCGGTCGTGGTATATTATGGTAGTTAATTAAGCCTCTTTTTTTTTTTTTTTTGTTTCTAACTTGTTTAAAGAATCCGATTCCCGAGTAACATAGAATGATCCAGAAGAAGAAGAAGAACTGATTGAATGATTCAATCAATAAAAAAAATATTATCTAATAACAATATTAAAAAAAATAAAAATAAAAAAGAACAAGAGATAACGAGAACACAGGACCTTTTTTTGATCTTGTGTTATTGAGTCAGCCTGGGGAGAGAGAGAGAGAGAGAGAGAGGGGATGGGGGAGATTTGAAAGCAAGAATAATGACTAATTAATGGATTGATTGGATAATGATAACCTTTTTTTTTTGCCTTTTTGAATGATTATCCATTAAAGGCATTAATACAAATGGTATCTTGCTCAATATTTTGATTGTTAATAACAGAAAAGTATAATATTTTATATATATATATATAGTACTCGCTCAATATGGCCAATATAATGATTCCCTTGAAAAAGCTTCGAATCTAAGGACATAAACATTATTTTAGATAAGCTAAATATTGTTATTATTATTCAACGGCTAAGATGGATGTTACACAACTGTTTATATTACAACACTCTGTAACAATTTTTAAACCTTCTAAAAAAAACGTTTTTACTTTATTTTATGGTTATAATCTTTGCTTTGATTTTTCGGTTGTTTTTGTTTTGCTTTGTATTCTCATTAATGACCAATTTAATTATTCTATAAAGATATAATTTTTTTTTCTATCTATTTCTAAGCAAATGCAATAATAACATTTGTTTGTGGTGATACTCTATTAAAGAACCTTGTCCTAAGGGTTATTGTTATTTCTACAACTCCCAAATTCTCCATCCAACAGTTTTAGCAAAAAGCTTTCTAACGATGCGCCTAAAATCACAGCCACGTGACAGATTGGACTTTAGTACGATGATAATGACAGGCAGTTGAAAATTGAAAAAGAGCTGACTGCAGTAGTTGCAATTATTTTATAGTCCCCTTTTCCATATAAATAGGATGAATTTGTTATTTCTTTCTTCTAGATATTTTCATCATCTACTTTGTCTCCAGAGATCTTTGATAATTGTTACATTAATCCCTTCTCATTTTCATTTTCATTTTCATTTGCTTTTTTTTTTTTCTTTCTTTTCATCATGGTTTATGCAATTGGAATTGATCTTGGAACAACAAACTCTTGCATGGCCGTTTGGCGAGATAATAGAGCTGAAGTGATTCCGAGTGACTTAAACTATCGAACAATTCCTTCAGCAGTTGGTTTTAACAACAACCCTAATCCGATAGTAGGTGAACATGCTAAGGCAGCTTTTGCGGCCAACTCTGCTAATACTGTCACCCAGTTCAAGCGGCTCATTGGAAGACGGTTTGATGATATTGCTGTTACAGACCTACTAAAGCACCTTAGCTATCAAATTGTCAACATAGAAGGGCAACCGCGTATCAAGGTTCGACACAATGGTCAAGATATGGTATATTCCCCTGAAGAAGTATCTTCGTTTTTATTACGAGAATTGAAAAGAAGAGCCTCGGAGTTTTTGAACCAGGAAGTAACAAAGGCAGTGATCACAGTCCCCGCTTATTTCACAAACTATCAGCGATCATTCACAAGAAGAGCTGGTGAGCTTGCTGGCCTCGAAGTTTTACAAATTGTCAATGAACCTACTGCAGCCGCTTTGGCCTACACATCTAGTCTCGGCCTAAACACCTCATGGCCTCGCACAGTTCTTATTTTTGACCTAGGAGGAGGAACCTTTGATGTCACATTGTTGAAGGCCAATGCAGATGGGAATATCGACGTCTGTGTCAAAGACGGAGATGGAAGTTTGGGCGGAACAGACTTTACAAATAGACTTGTCTCAACTGTCATTGCCCGCTTTGAAGAAGAGCATGATCTTTATATTTCAGACAACAGAAAGGCTATACGACGCATAACAACAGAATGCGAACGAGCAAAATGCCTTTTCACAGCTTCCAGTCATGCCAACATAAACATTGAAAATCTAATCGGAGACCAGGATTTGAGACAAGAGATAAGTAGAGACGATTTTAACGAAATGTGTCAAGGCCTGTTTGACCGGACTCTGAGCATAGTAATAAAGGTGCTGGACGAGGCTGATATGGTCCCCACAGATATTGACGATGTTGTTTTGGTTGGCGGATCTTCTCGAGTAAAAAGTATTCAGGACATGATTGGCGACTATTTCCCTTCAGAAAGAATAAGAAAAACAGTCAATCCTGATGAGGTTGTTGCTTCTGGAGCAGCGTTACTAGCCGACCAGCTTGCAAACCCAAAACCTAGCGGCTTTCATGGCCGCACAAAATCATACACCTTAAATGACATTACTCAATTCCCACTTGGAATCAATGTGGCTGATGGCAAACTATCTACCATTATCCCAAAATTTACAAAAATCCCTACTCAAGAAACTCTCCAGTATTGTACAAGTATAGATAACCAACGAGGCCTTGACTTTATTATTCTTGAAGGAGAATCTGAAGAGTCAGAAAACAATACAGTCTTGGGCAAAGTCCAACTTGGAGGGTTCCCGGCTCTGCCAGCAGGTCGAGTAGGCGTTGATTTAACTTTCCAAGTCGACACAGATGGCATCTTGACTGTAAAAGCATCACAAAAAAACAATCCATCAAATTTTACTAGCGCCGTCTTTTCAAACATCCGACCCGATCCAAACCAATACCGTCATGAAATTGAGCTCAGCGAGCGCACAAGAAAATTGTCAATGGCAGAAGATGCTGATGCAATGAGCTTGCAATCATATTATTCCAACACTTTGACAACTACAAACTCCTCCGTCTCCAGCCAAACAACAACTGCACTAATCCAATCGCCCACCGATTCATATGCCTCGCAAATAGAGTCGATGAAAAAGATAATAAACTTGACCAACGAGCAGAGCACCGAGCTTGAAGAGATTTCCAATAGTTTCCGATCTTTTTCTTCTTCTGAAGTACGACAAAAGTTTAGTAGAGCACTTCTTAAATTTGCCATTCAAAACCTGCGCAAAAAGTCTTATGGCAAAAAGACTAGCAAGCAGTCTAGGTCTCGTATGCAAGACCTTGCAAACAATACAGAGGTCTGGCTAATTGAAAATTATTATACGTGTACTGTGCTTGAGTTGGAAAAGCGTACAAAAGAAGTTGTGGACCTATATAATCAAGTCTTTGAGTCAAAGCTTTTTTTTAAATCAAGTTCAAATTCAAATTTGTAAAGAGACTTTTTTTTTAAATTTTATAATAAATATTATTTATAATCACTTTATGTTATTTCTATTACAATTGAAACAGGTTACAAATATTTAGAGCGTCTTGTATAGTTGTTGATGATTTAGTATTTGGATAAAATCGTTATCAATCAAAGATTTTTTTTTTTTTTTTTTTTCTATTTTGAGTAGTTTACAAACAACGCCAGTAATTAATTGATTATAATGATTATTGTTTTATTTTGGTCTCTAAATTGGCATAATCTATATATACGAATAAATATTCTTCTATTTTCCTTTATTGATCAGCTTCAACATATCTATGAACAAATTCTTTAAATTCGGTCATGAAATCATGAGGTTTTTCAGAAATTACTTTAAAAAAAGAACCGGTTAGTATAAAAACATAATTTGATAAAAAAAAAAAAACCAAGTAACTTACCCCAATGTCCACAATCAATATCTCTAATAGTAAATTTAGGGAAAAACATTCCAATTAAAGGAATTGCTTCATCAGGTACACTAAAATCAATAATAATGTTAGTAAAAATCAAAATGAATGAAAAAAAAAATGACAAAAAATAACATACTATGGAGATTTCATTCCTCTAACAATCAAAGTAGGCCCTGTGTACCTACTCTCAAAAGGTAAGTATGGGAAATCACCCATATACGACAATGATTTCCCAATAATGTCTAAAGGCACTCTGAAATACAAAGTCTTATCCTTCTTCAAATCAGAGCTGCTGTGATCATGCACAATCCCACTTCCATCACGGTGTGGGTGATGGTCATGAGGATGGTTTCCTTGCGGAACGTCTCCCTCCTGCTGCTGCGCCAGTTTCCGTTTATTTTTCAAGTCCCGCAGTGCTGGCTCCGGCAACTGCGACGCACGCTTCAAATTCGACAACAAAAACTGCTGGATCGTCACATCAGGCTCAGTCTTGGCCAGGATCTTGTACGCATCTGTTGTGCTTGTCAGTTTCCTGCGCTCAATCTCCTGCAATGCGCGAACGTACTTGGGGAACATGGAGCTGAGGGCGGCGCTCCAGGGAGAGTTGTCAACAGACACAAGGCCGGCAACAAGGTCAGGACCAAAGGGGCGCAGCGCAACGGCCATGGCAACTTTGGCGCCCATCGAGTGGCCGACAATGATACTGGGACCGAGGTTGTGCTTCTTGATAAAGGCCTCGACGTCGGCGGCAAGCGACGGGTAGGTGTGCTCGGGCGAGTGGGGTGAGTCGCCGTGGTTTCTCAGGTCGAGGCAGTACACGTCGCGGTCGAGGTCACGAGCAAGCGCCCGCGAGACGGTGCGTGTGTTTGATTTGGAACCAAAGATGCCGTGCAAGAAGATGACGGGCTCCTTGTTTGTGTGCGCTTTTTCTTCAAGCTCTTTGGGGATTGGCTTGTTTTGATCTCGTAGCTGGGCAATCTCCTTTGAGGTTGGACACAAGTGTGCGTCATAGGAAAGATCAACGGTTTCAATGTCGGTGTCGAAAGGTTCGGGGTGCTTGATAGATAGGGCTGCTGTTCTGGTTGTATGGAAAAGCGCTGTTTTTTGGAATCTTGATCTTGTCGTTACCGATGTTGCAGTTGCGGTATTATCATATTGATTTTGAAAGTTTAATAAAAGTGAAGATGATTGGTTTGATCTGAGTAATAAATTGCTTGTTGCAATTGACAATATTGCAGAAGATCTTTTAAGACCAATGGGCCTTTTTGATAAAGATGATACTGATGGGATCATTGTATTAATTGCTTGATATTCTTTCTATAGTAAGCAACCTACAAAATCAGTGTGAAGGAAATGTTGGATTTTATGTATTCTTTTTTTTGAAGAAAAGAAAGAAGATAAACAACCACCTAGTTGACTACTACTAAATTGATCACCAAGTCACGTGTATTTCTCTATATAAACACTTGAAAATCTTGAAATTTTTTTTATTTCTTTTTTTTCTTCTTCTTTTCTTTCTTTACACCATAGGCTCACTTTAGAGTAACGATCTAAAATGGAGATATAATCTCCCGTTTTTATATCGTGCTCCGTGATCCTTATAGCAATTAAGGAAGAAAAGATCTCTTTGATTCTGGTTTCTGTGCCGCTCTTGTTGTGATGAAGACTTGTTTTAGATAAGTTTTCATACGAGACCTGAAATATACATTTTTTATTTTAAAAAAAAAAAAAGTTTATAGTATTTATATATCTTTATAAACTCAATTAAATTGTAAAAGACAATAGGAGAAATTATAAAAAAATCATTTTTTATTTTCTTTATTAATTTCAATTAGTTTGGCATCAACGTTTCCGTCATCCATTCTTTGTTGAATTTTGAGTTCTAAAAGTCTAGGAATAGGACATGATACGGTTGTTTCTTCTGGGTTCTCACGTTCTCTGTAGAACTTGGAGCAGCAAATATACAGCTGGTCAATGTAATATGTACATTTTGACTCGTTATAACTATTGCGTTGTAAACAGTCTACACATTTAAAATCAACATTGTTAGTCACACAGTTCAATTGAGAACAAAAAACTGGGTTACGCACTTTGAATGGCACAAGCCTGGGAGTGACAGGGCTGCTTTGAATAATCTATGGGCTCTGTAGACATTTTGTATTAATTTGTTGAATATTGAATCATTACATAGAAACAACCCCTCCCATACCACTAGGATGATGGTGGTTCCTCTCTTAGTTGGAAAGATATGACAAATTGTATTACATGTTACACAAATCAACACTAAAGACTGTTTTTTGTTCAGAGTACTTTCCGCTTTAGGAAACCAAGTGTACTTTTCAGACTGAACAATATTTTCCATACTCGAACAAACCATCAGTTCCAAGAAAAAAAACTCGTCAATATACCCAGAAATCCATTTACTGCTTTGGAACTCCCCTTCGACAACTCATTCAAGTTCATTATATAATAATAACCAACAATCAACAATGTCCGCCGAACTTGCTGTTTCTTACGGTATGTCGATTCCATTAAGCTCATTCTTTTGACTTTTTTTTTTCTTTCAGCATTTATTAAAGAAATATATATATATTCAATGAATCATATCTAACATGTATATATATAATAGCTGCTCTCATCCTTGCCGATGCTGAGGTCGAAATCTCTTCTGACAACCTCCTTACTTTGACCAAGAAGGCTGGTGTCTCCTCTGTCGAACCAATCTGGGCTCAACTTTACGCTAAGGCCCTTGCCGGAAAGGACGTTCACGACCTTTTGACCCAATTCTCTGCCGGTGCCTCTGCTGGCCCAGCCGCCGCTGCTGGTGGTGCTGCCGCTGGCGGTGCTGCTGCTGAAGAAGCTGCCGAAGAAGAAAAGGAAGAAGAAAAGGAAGAATCCGATGACGATATGGGATTCGGACTTTTCGACTAAAGAGCTTAATTTAAGAAAAGGAATTGTTGATATATTATAATATAAAAAAAATGTGAAAAAAAATCTTAAAAAAACACAAGCACAATAATACCCTATTTTTTTGTTAACGCTTTGTTATGACTTTTTCTCTAATGACGGCCCTCATAAATTTACAAACTCAACCCTCTTTTACTTTTTTTTTTCCCTAATGTCTTTATGTATTACTATCAAACCGGTATTCTAAATCGATATAAATGGCTTTTATGGAATATCTTTTTTTTTCTTGAAGAAAAAAGAACAAAAAATACCTTTTTGATTTCTTTCATCTTGATATTTTATTTGGATCGTATATGATAGAATTTTGTAGAAATAATACGGTCGGTCTATTGTAGATCACTTAATAAATTTCGGAAAATGAAAGACTTCTGTAGATGTAAAAATATTGATTGAGTTTTTTTTTGTTCTGAAAGGGTCTGTTTATTATTAAACTGATTTCAAATTTCATTAATATTTGTAGATTGTCCAAAATATTCTTAAAGAATCTTATTAACCTCATAAACTTTCACTTGTAACGCATCACCACCAGGCACACCTACATCAAAACAAACCATATTGAAAAAAGAAAGGGAGGAAAGGAAATAAAAAACACAATGACAGAAAAACACGAATATGACGAAACCGACAATTCAGACATTACTCGTCCAATGGGCCGTGTCAATCCCAAAAACCCACTAGCCGGTCTCCGTCACATCAACGTTCTAAAGCGAGATATTGCGATATTATCTCAAGAACCGCACGAGATCCAAGACCTCAAATGGTCCGATGTCCAAGATATCGTTGCCAAAATGGATCTGTCCCGGTTCACCAGACGGCCGTCCGATCTGCGCAACTATCTTCGATGGAAACACGTAACTGAACGAGACTACAGCATCATTGACGAAAAAACTGGCCAGCGCATTTCGGGAGTCGTCATGTACTTGCTTATTGTGCGATTAAAGGGGTGCTGGGGGAACTCGCTGCCACTAAACGCAGAAGGAAGAACGTTGTTCCAAGATGTGCAAAAAGATATCAGGATCTTGTCAAACGATTTCCCGTACGCTTTGGAAGACGGGATTGTGCATGTGGTTGTTTGGAGTAGAGTACGTGTACCAGTTGAAGAAATCAAACCTGAGATGGCACATGATAGTAATAATAATAATACCAATAATGATAATGATACCAATAATGATAATAACGGAGAATTGAAAAAGGCTCTTGCTGCTACTACCAAAATCACAGACAAAGCACGTACATTGATTCAACGTTATGTCGACCTAAACTTTGTCGAGGGTTTAGGCCTTCCCAAAGAAAACGTATTGTGGTTTAAAAACTGGGCCGCATTACAAAGTATTCCTGCTATGGAACATTTCCATGTTATGATTTTGAATCCTCCCATTGAAAAATTAGAATCTCTTTATGGAACTGGAGGTAAACAGATTGATATAACGATTTAGACATATTATAGAGAACTCAAAAAAAAAAAAAAAAAAAACAAAGTTAAACTAGAAGAATATTATATAGACAATAGTATAAAAAGGAGAAATCATAATTTCTAAATGTATAATAATATGATGAATAATATAAAACTAAAGACTATCAACCAGCTTTCACAAAACATTGAAAAATCGAATATATTTAGTATACAATCTACTTGAACTGAAATGAAAAAATAATTAGGGGGAAAAAAGCCAAATCTGTATGTATAAAATATATAAAACTCCAAATTTAAAATTGAAGAAAGAAATAAAAAAAAACCCAATTCAATTCAATTCAAATTAAATGGAAAAGTAAATAAAAATAGAAACAATAAAATAAAAAAAAAAAAATTAACTACACAAATACAATATTTCCATAACTTTCAGCTGATACAGGTTGTGATAGATCAAGATTACTATTGCCATCTGGTTGGCTAGTGCTCCCAGTGTCTCTATTGCTTTGATTGGAATCAATGGCTTACCTTTTGAAGATCATTGAATAGCCTTATTTCCATGAATGGAAAGATAAGTTATTGATGATTCGTCTAAACGAGATTTAAGACCAGATAAATTTGGATTACTTTCCTGCTTAAATAAATGTCAGCTTTTCAACCTCGAACAATTAATAATTCCATCGGATTGCAATTTGCTAAAGTCGTAACTTGGATTGAAAACCACATATATAAGAAGAGGCAAGGACAATTCATTAGAGAATAAAAAGGTAGTTGGATGAGAAAAAGTCTTAAAAACAAATATTGATTAGAATCAATGTTGCTGAGTTACTCTCTCCATGCATGGTGACATCAACAATCCAACACTCTCACAATATCATCATTACTTCCTCACACTACAATACAATTGATCTTAAGCCTTTTTTCAAAACAATTATAAAACTATAGTCCAAAGTCCCATGTATTTGCTTCTTGGCCAAATCTATGCGATCCCCTCTCAGCATCATTTACAAAGCCTAGATTGAAATAATTTTTCTCTATTATAGCTAGGTGTGCCGAAGTCGCCAATACTGTACACTCAACATCTTCATAGTCTCCTTCCTTGTATATCTCGCGCGCAAACTGCTTTTTGAACCCTTCTGCATCTACCCAGTATGTATGGCAAAAATCATCGACTCTTTTTCCTGTGATACGGGAAGTGTTGCCTATGACTGGTGTCAAACGCCGAGTAATAAACCGGGAATACTTGGCTTGTCGAAGGTTTACAGGCTCAATCCCACTTAACAAACGAATTTTCACTCTTTTCAAGGTATCATGCTTGCAAACAAGCTTCTCAAAATTTGGGGATACAAACGGCTGCCATGCTCCATCTATTGTCAGTTTCTCTAGTTGCTTCAATTGCTGACATTTCATGAAGATCGACTCCCATACTGCATAGTAATAGCTCATAAAATAATCAAACTTGGGACTACCCGTTTCATCATTACCCAAGTAATCCGAAGACGCAAACTCTCTTACTATTGCTTCTGGATCAAGTATCAAATTCACCATATAATCAATCTCCTGATCCTTCACATTTGGATATTTTGCTATTGCAGAAAGAACCATGTTTTCGACACGCTTACGCTTCCATGTTTTGATTTCTTCTAAAGATGCGTTAGCATGACCATTGACCAAGCTTTTCAACAGCTCATCGTACTTAGCACCATTTTCATTATATATACGACTAAAGTATGTGGGATCGTAAAATTGCGGGCTGTATGATACTACATTCATAGTTCCACAGTTCCAGTCTCTTAAGTAAAGTACTCTCAGTCTTTTGAGTCGCAATATGGTTCTGATAACCCACATCATATCTGGAGGCCCGTGTACTGTCACCTTGAGTGTTTGAAGCCCTTCTGCAAATGATCCCATCATGCTATCCAGATAATCTCCCAGTCTAACAAATCTCAAGGACAAGTGCTGGAGGTTAGGAAAAAATGCTTTGAATTGGGAATTGGCTCTTGTTAAATAAATCAAAGAATATTTCCATTCAATCTCTAAAGCTTTCACGCATGGGAATACCATAGTTTCCATATTATCAATAATATGTTTGTATATGCCTGTACATTTGTTAATCTGATATTCATAATACACTGACTCATCCAGATCATTGACTATACAATCAAATATTGACATTGGATCATTAATACCGAATATATTCGAAGTTTGAAGATATCGAAGTTTCTTCAGTGATCTGCAAATTGACATCAGATCCAAGTACTTTTGTTTAAAAGTTGAACCGCTATTAACTTTGGTTCTTTCGTCTAGTTTGATAACCAACCGTTCGACGTTTACACAGCGCCAAAGTCCAAAAATTAAACTATCCATATTATCCAAGATACACCTGAAAGTTAGATTTAAATGTTTGAGAAATGTGTGATTACAAATATTGTTCCAGCCATACATACTTGATATCGTTAGATGTATGGTGTACTTTGCATGAAATGAGTACGAGGTTATTTTGCGAGTAAGAGAGCTTGGCACATCACCGTATATGACTCCCCATTCTTCATTACTTCCCACTTCAACAATGTGTTTTTCCTTATTAACACAAAGTGCTGGTTGAGCTTCAGCTCTAATATGCTGCAATTTTGGAAACTGATCAAGATCTATATGTTCGGTGATATCTAAACACGATATCGGACACATATAGCTGAAAACTATCTGGTGGACGTATTGCCTTTTAAACCATCCGTACTTTGTGACATTCACAAACCTTACCTCATCTACAAATCGATAGTCTAAATATTCAATGAGTTTGTTCTGGTAGCGTTTTTTCGCAGAAGGCAAAACGTAAATGAGGTTCCATGCACTTGGTGCAAGCACATCCCTGAGAAATGGAGAGACTTGTGTAAGTGACTTCAAATCATAAGCGGATAGGTAAGTGGCCGTTATGTAGTATAGGTCGTATGGAAGCTTTTCAATCATGGTATGGAAGAATTTGATCTGTAGTTTTTTTTTTTTTTTTTTTTTTTTTTTTTTTTTTTTTTTTTTTTTTTTTTTTTGAGCAAAAAATGAATATATGAGTATATATATATATAAAGAAAGTAAATAGATAAGTAGTTAGATAGATGTATTACCGAAAAATCAAAGAATATAAAAATCGAATTAGATTGAAATAAAATTGAATAAAATAAAATGAAAATAAAATATAGAAACCTTTTTATGATGCTGTCACAAAAAGGCAATAATTACATTCACATGATAATAATAATGCTCAACCTTAACTACCAAACATTTTTGGATAAAACAATCCCATCCTGCTCTCACGAAATCGTTATAGAATCTTCATAGAATTAGCGACTTCGGCATATCCAAATATAACAGAGAAAGATTATCTAAATTTAAACCTTATACATAATACTGAGAGACAATCGTATCGATTTGATCAAAAAGCAAATGCATATGAATTTGGAACGCGCCTATACATGGTATACTTAAATAAAGGCCAAAGATGACAATGAAACTTTGAGAGTGATGCATGCTATTGTAAAAATTTTTCAATACAATTTTTTAGTATATTAATCAATAAAAAAACTGGATGGAAAAGTAGTTTCTAAAAAGCAAAAAAATTCGTAATTGTATTTTGGCTATATATATAATGTTATCTAGTTTTCAAATATGTGATTAAAAGGAAATGATGCAAACCAAAAGTTTGGTGTTCTAGTATAGTAGATATGATAAATGTAGGTATATGCTCAAAACAAAAGAAATCACTTTCTCCGTTTTCCAAAAAATTTGGGTGTATTTTTATAACCAGAATTGTTCAGTTTTAATCGTTTGAAATTCTGTGTCGGTTTTACTGGTCTGTTGGATGCAGAAGAATCGTCATCCTTTTTGTACTCGACAGGGACATCTGGCCGGAAGATATGTCTTTTAGTTGTTCGTTTCTGGCCCTTCTTTTTGTATTTTGTATTAGTTGCAGCGCCTTCTGGGCCATTGTCTTCGGATAAACCATCAAAATCTTGAAACTCTCGAAGCGCAGCTTCATCGTCTAGAGAATCAAAAAAGTTTTTAGGAATAAGGCCGTCATCTGCTTCGTCATTATTTTTATTTTCATTTTCACAATGCTCTTCTTCTCCTTCCTTCTCTTTTTCACCATCATTGTCATCATTTTCTGGTATAGGTGTTGAATCGGAGGGAGGTTCAGAAGGAGGTGATGATAGGTTTTTAGTAGGAGTAATGCATTCATCTGTTTCAGGGCTTGTCTGCCGTGAGTTCTCCCTTTCTTCTTGTGTCTGTTGTTCTTTTTCTTCATTTATTTTTTCAGGTAAACTCTTGAGTTTTTCTTCTTGCAAACTCTTGAATTCTGCAATCATATGGCTCAGCCTTCTTCTAGTTTTACGGGGTCCAGCCGGCGAAAAGTCACTTTCATCGGGTACAGCTTTTGATGCTGAGAGTTCTATAAATGAAAAGCTTGATTTTTGATGCAAATATTGTGGAGTTTCTGGTAGATTGCAAGAACGCTCTGATAGAGGAGTAGTGGGGAATTGTAATGATGGTGTCGATTTTTTGGAGTCGCAAGAAGAAAAAATACCTAGTGGCTGACATTCGGTATCGTTCAACGATTTGAGGCTTTTCATAGAAGGGGTAGGGAAGGGTTTGCTTTTTATAGGGGTTTTAAAGGGGGTTTCAAAATCAAATAGACCTAACACGCGTCCGTTTATCTGGGGTGTCGGTCCTAACTCATTGATCTTTGGTTCTTCAGGTATTGGAGTAGCTTCGACTGCTTGTCGTTGTGGAATTGGTATGTCTTGCGCTTTTTTGGGAGTTTGATAAATTTCAGACCTTTTTATTACTTCTGGCGCTAATTGTTGTGCCGTTTGTTTTGTTTTTGAAGATGATGATTTGTGTGATTCAGTAGGTTTTGAACCCTTTATTTTGGCTCTTTGATAATGTTTGTATTTGTTAGCTTGATCAATAGTTTTCAAGGTTTATAATGTTAGTAAAAAGGATCAGTTTAACTATTTTTTTGACGCGTATAAAAATACTTACATATCTCAGGAAGAGACTTTATATCTTCTTTAGTTGGAAGTCGTCCATGCTCCTTTTTAAATGAATGTTCCCACTTCTTTAGTTCGGCTCTTAGCTTTGCCAGATAATCAGAGACATCAGACGTAGACATATCTGAGTATGTTTTGTATACGTGAAATGTTGGTGTAGAAAGAGAATATCATAAAAAAAAAAGCAAACGCGTTTGCAATATGAAAATAATATGATTGAAGGTTTGAAAAAAGGAAAAAAAAAAACAAGATTGACAAAAAGGGTAACAAAATATAATTTTATTCGAAAAAACTTACCCTACCTTTTTATTAGTGAAATTTACGAGAGAGCCAACCATTAAGAAAAGGCAAAGGGAATTTGAAAAAAAAAGCCTATATGTCAGATTGAAATTTTTTAATTTTTCAACAGCTTTTTTTATCAAAGTCAATTTAAAAAAGCAACGGCTGATTCAATAAAATATGATTCGAAACTTACATACCAAAATACTACGTAACTACGCTGTTAGATCTATTACAGCAAACAGTTTGAAAGCATATCCGACTACTAATGCTTCCTTACGACTTAGATATAACTACAGAACATTAACAACAGAATCTGGAGTTTCACAAGAACCTTTAAAAGATCAGCAACAAAACCTTCAAGATAAAGAAACTTCTGAAGCTCTTGAAGAATCTTCTACTCCTGATTCAACTGAAGATGTTCCTTGGTATTTAAGATCAGAAAATGAAGATACCGAACAACTCAACCCCAGTTTAAAAGAGCCAATCCCAGAAACTCCTGAGGGTTCTCCGGAATCCTTGAAAAATGTTGTCGAATACTTGATCCGTGATCTTGGTCTCAAAGATGTCTCATTTATCGATCTCCGAAACCGCGATCCTGTCACAATTTTTGGACCTGACGCAATCATGATTATCGCCACCGGAAAAAACGACCGACATATTGGCAAGGCTGCCCAAGAGCTTATGACTTGGGTGAAACGGAACTACGACGTTGTACCATACCGTGAAGGCATCTACACAGCTGGATATATCAAGATTCAAAAGCGTAGACAGAAAAAGAAGTCAAGAAAACTTGCTAGAGCCGACGATTCTTACGAATCATTCGATAACCGATTTGTTAACGATTGGGTAACGATGGACATGAAGATGGACGGCCTTCTTGTGCAATTATTTACAGAGGACAAGAGAGATTTGATCGATTTGGAATATGTCTGGTCAGAAAACAAAAAGGAAATGCGGGCATTACGTCAAAAACAGAGAGAAGAGAAGTTGAAGAAGGAAGAAGAAGAATATTTTCAAATGTATGCTGCTCAGCAAGAGCAAGATGATCTCAATCTATCTACTTATGATGTGGAATATCATGAATCTGCTCCTCAACCTACTACCAGCTCTACTACTTCACCATTTTCAGATATCAAAGGATCAACCCGAGAAATGCATACTTTGAGAAACCTTCGTAGTTCTTTTCGTACGTTGAACATTTCCAGATCATATTCAACAGCAACAACTTCCAATAATAGCATAAACACTTCTCGAGATATTTCCGAAGGTATTTCTCAACAAGAAACTATTCAAAGTAAAACACAAGAAACATCTTCATCATCTTCAGCAAAAACAGCAAAAACAGCACTTGATAAACTAAAATTTTTTCTAATTTTTGGTGACTTTAAAAACTCATTAGAAACCTATCGACAAAACTTTTCTCAATTCTCATCATCTTCTTCTTCATTACCATTTGAAAATGATTCCGAGGCTGTTTCAAAACTTCAAAATGAAGCCAATTTATTGGTATTGAAAACACACATCAACTATTTAACAAAGATTGAACAACAACTTGAAAATTCTTCTGAGCAAGATGAATCAACAAACAAAGTGTCTACCACTCTTAATAAAAACAGTAACGTTATTCATTCCTTTGTCAATAGTTTCCCATATTTCCCAACTAGAGAGCATTGGAAATTACGACTCCATTTTTTCCAAAAGGCTCATAAAATCAATCCAATTGATTTCCCCTTAGAAATGCTTCACGATATGCTCATTTCTCAACAATCTTCAGGATTAGTTGTTACCGAACCCGATATCATTTTTGTCATTAATACCATTGTTCATTCAAACCAATATACCCATCCACAATATACTTTATCAAGTATTGAACAACAAGAATTGAAAAAACTAAATAATGATGATGAGAAACTAGGGTTTGAACAAATCAGTCTTTTAAAAAGTAAGCTTATCTATTCCGTTTTGGAAAACTGTTTACGCCCACAAATGTCTCCTGCTACTGACATTCACACAATCAATGACTCGATATTGATGTTGATCTATAGGCTTTGGGTAAATGACCAAGCTCCTGATTTCATTTCTCCCAAATCAGCTTTAGAAGATTGCCAACCTAGAGGAATTGAAGAACGATTGAAAAGATTAGAAAGAAGTGTCAGTGGCAGTATTACTCGTACTACTGAAAATGCTAATAATCGTGTTTTGAATGAAAGATCAAGAGGAATCTTTAGATACTTTTCTGATAGAATAAAGGCCAACAAACCTTTGCTTCATAATACTACGACTTCAAGAGCAGCAGTTGGTCGTAGTAAAAATCTCTCAAATGAACAACCATCGATTATCAGCTCCCTTACTTTGGATAGACAAATCACGGTTTCACAGTCATTTTTCGTTTTGTCGTTGACTGCTTTTGCAAACGACTTGATGTGGAAAGATTTTTGGATCTTATGGGATAAAATCGTTATGCAATACCATGTTGATACTGGTCTTCTCAACCTTATGGCTTCTCTAGTCACTAGAACTGGTGATAGGTCTGCCATTTTGTTTCTACTAAATACAGCCTTTAACAAGGTGCTTATGATTGATGAGGACTTGGCCGACCAAAAAACTATAGAGATAGTTCAAACTGCTTTACAGTATGTGGATCCAACTAAGAGCGAGTTTGCTGGCCTTAGAAAATACATTGATACTTTTCAACAAAATACCACTTCATAATTGAATTGAATTGTAAATAATAAAATATATTAAAAATAATAAGACTTTTCTATAAGAAACAAGAAAGTAAAAGAAATAATAAATTAAAAAATCATTGCTTGTAAGAGAATTCTAAAAAGTATAAATCGCTAAAAATCATAAAAATCATAAAAGGCAAGCATTTTACATGTATATTACTTAAAAAGCAAAAACAAACAAAGCTGCAATAGCCATTGTCAAAACTGACTTTTGAAGCTTTTCGGCACCATCAACTTGTGGTAAAGAAGGATAAGGAGTAGATTCCGAGCTTGAAGATGTTGGTTCAGGCTCAGGAGTAATTACACTTGTGAAAGTGGTTGTGATTGTTTCACTAGTTGTCTCTGGAACAGTAACAGTAATAGTAGACTCTGGGACAGTCGAAGTGGTAGTAGGTTCTGGTGTGACCTCAGTAGTAGTAGGTTCTGGTGTGACTTCAGTAGTGGAAGTTGTTTCTGTTGTGGTCTCAGTGGTAGTTGTTTCTGTTGTGGTCTCAGTAGTAGTAGATGTCTCTGGGACAGTAACAGTAACGGTAGACTCTGGAACAGACGAAGTAGTAGTAGGTTCTGGTGTGACCTCAGTGGTAGTGGAAGTTGTTTCCGGAACAGTAACAGTAACGGTAGACTCTGGAACAGAAGAAGTGGTAGTGGAAGTTGTTTCTGTTGTAGTCTCAGTGGTGGAAATTGTCTCTGGGACAGTAACAGTAACAGTAGACTCTGGAACAGACGAAGTAGTAGTAGGTTCTGGTGTGACCTCAATAGTAGTGGAAGTTGTTTCCGTCGTAACCTCAGTGGTGGTAGAAGTTGTCTCTGGGACAGTAACAGTAACAGTAACAGTAGACTCTGGAACAGACGAAGTGGTAGTGGAAGTTATTTCTGTTGTAGTCTCAGAGGTAGAAGTTGTCTCCGGAACAGTAACAGTAACGGTAGACTCTGGAACAGATGAGGTTGTTTCCACAGTTGTGGTTGAAACATCTGGAGTGGTAGTTACTGTCACAACAGTAGTTACTTCAGAGGTAACAGTGGTAGTTGATGGAGTAGTCACAGTAGAAGTTTCAGTCGTAACAATTGTAGTACTTTCCTCCTCAGTAGTGGTAGATGAAGAAAATGTTACAACGGTAGTTTCAGTGGTAGGTTCAGGAGTCTCAGAAGAAGCTATGGTTGAGTTAATAGTAGTCAACGTAGAGACTGGAGTAGAAGTAACAGTAGTAGTCAAAGTAACAACAGAAGTTTCCTCAGAACTAGTAGGAGTAGGTGTATACACAGATTCGGTGAGAGTAGACAATTCAGACACTGGGCAAGTAGTTATGGTAACATACTTGGTGCAACCAACAGTAGGGGCACAACTTGTAATAGTCAAGGTGAGAGTAGTCCAGGGTTCATCAGTAACGGTTAAAGTGGAATTGTTAGCAGACACAAGGCCTACAACACCAGTGAAAAGAGTGAAGAGGGTTTTTGCAAACATAGTTTCAAATTGTATAGTTTAACGAGCGACTAAAGGGTTGATGAATTTTTTTTTGTATTATCGGATATTAAAAATTGCAAGTATTTAGAATAATTGAAAATTCAATGAGTGATGAGTGGTAAGAAGAAAAAAAAATTGCAAAAAAAAGAGGGAAAAGAAGGGGATTTTATACTTGAGGATTTCCAAGACCTGATTTGAAAATTAACAAGGTATAAAATTTTTGCAGCCCGTTCTGCTATTTCCCAGCCATATCTAAATATAGGCCCTTGTAAATTTTCAAATCATCACAATTACTATGAAATTATAAAAATTACTATGATTTTTATGACGTGATTATGATTTTTCTATAATATTCTTTCCACAAAACCTCACTCTACAGTGCTGAAATAAAAAAAATTTTTCAAGCTAAATGAATAAAAAAAGGATGCTAAAAATAAACACAGTAGTCTTCCTTGCTAACCAATGGTAATTATCCAATTTTAAAGCTACAAAAACAATTATAATAATTGCAACAAGAGCTGTTCTAAAGATGTATATTTGAAAGAAAACTGTAGGTTTATTTTCACAGTGTTACATCTACTGTACTGTAAATGTGATATTTGAATGCAATTTCATAATTGAGATAATAACAAAGTAAGTTTATCTATTTATATTAGTGTGAATTTTCTTTTATGACTTATTTTGGTGATAGAGAATTTCACAATTGCAGGTGTAAAAAAAAACCATAATGGCATAATGGTGATATATTTAGATGGTGAGTTTAAGACAGTAAAAATACACTTTAAACAAGCTAAAAAAAGATAAATGCGTCAGCCCGGAGTCGAACCGGGGGCTCGTCGATGGCAACGACGAATTTTACCGCTAAACCACTAACGCTTTCTTGTGAGTTTTAAAATTGGATATCCATTAAATGGGGTTTATATATAAGGAAATCAAATTGTTTCTTATTAAATTTTAACGTTAATTTTTTTCTAAAACTATAAATCTTTTGGAATCATTATAGATTTGTAATATATATGTGCAAAAACTGCAACAAATTACACGTATCCAGTACCATATTTCTATGATATTCATGCAATACTCTTGGAAAAGTAACGCTCTCAGTTTAGATTCTATAATAAAAAAATGTAATAATAAAAGCTTTGAAAAGGAAATGAATAAGAGATATCATTTATTTGAAAGTTGAAATTTTTTCAATTACTGTAAATATGTTTTTATTATTTTGTTTAAAAAAAAAAAAAAGAAAAAAAAAAGATTACACTTTTTTACTTTTATAACTTTATGTTATGATAACTAATTCGGCTAACAATGCATTAATGTTGTTCACCAGTTTGGATAGTTTGGATCAAAGTTAAAGTATGTGATAACCATGTAGGTTATCATAACCTATCATCAAAAAAAAAGTTATTCTTGTTTTGTTGTTTTGAAATTATATATTATATATTATTTAAAGGAGCGTGAATTTTCATTTCATTATGATAGTGATGTGTTCTTCTTTGGGTTTTTTTGTTAGATATTAGAAATTAAAGGAGTGTGGTTTTGAATTATTTAGAATAATAAATATTAATTTATTCATTTGATTTTTGTGCTTGAATAGGGATATTTGAAAACAATCATAAAATCTCAACTGAGTTTTTTGTTTCTGGTTCTGGTTCTGTTTTTATTCTTCTTCTTCTTCTTATTATTATTATTGATTTTTTTTCTTGTCCCTGTAAGTTGATTGAGCCAGGATATTAAATGAGAGCGTGATGAACAAAAAGGTGATGATAGTGAGTATTTACAGAATTATACAACAAGAACTGTGAGTTTGTTTATTATTGTTATTGACCAATAAACTCGCTCTTGTAGCAACTTCAAATATATCATCGACTCCTTCACCTGTTAGAGCCGAGCACTCTAGGTACCTTCTGGCACCAATTTCTCTTGCTGTAAGTTCTGCTTCTTCGTAAGAAACAAATGGTGTTGATCGTTTTCTCATTTCTTCGATTGCTTGAGGATTGCTTCGTAAATCCTTTTTCAGGCCTACTAAAAGAACTGGGACGCCAGGGCAAAGCTCATTTACTTCTTCTATCCACTAGATATATTGATGTTGTGATTAGATTCTTATTTTAAAGTTGCACCAAAATTAATAATGATACATACCTTAGTTTTTGCATTTTCTAAACTGTCAGGGCTGTCAACTGAAAAGCCTATTAATATTGCGTGCGCTTTAGAGTAAGATAGTGGTCGTAGACGCTGTTAATGAAATAAATAAATTAAATTAGTTTTTATTCCCTAGTTGTAAAAAACAAAACAGAACAAAGGCTCGCTAAAGTATACCGATAACAAGGTATCTATCTAACTATGATATCATAGATGAAATTTTTATTTGAAAAAAAAAAAAAAATAACAAAAACCGAAAACATACCTCATACTCTTCTTGACCACTGTAAAAGTAATGAAAGAGAGAGAAAAAAAAATTAATTAACAAAACAATGCTGATTTGAATATTGAATGCCAAAATTTTTGTACATACGCAGTGTCCCATAGTGTGAGTTGAACTGATTTTCCATCGACTCTACAATCTGTCACATATGTCTCAAAAACGGTTGGATGCTAAAAATAGGCTTTTTTATGTTAGAAGGCCATAACAAAGTAGTTGTCGACTAGAAAAAAAAAAAAAAAAATCAATAACAAGTAATAGTTGAAAAAAAGTAATATCTTAATTTAACTATCGAATGTAGATATGGCTGAATGCTGATATTTGATAATTCAATCCATATTTACAGCTTTTAATTTTATCTAAATCAGGATTTCAATGTGGCTGTGATGTTTTATTATCGGTTTAATATAGTTGAGATATGATGATTTTTTTTTTTTTCTTTAATAGGAAAAGCTTTCATAACTTACATATTCCTAGGATAAAAGTAAAAAAACGAGTTAGTATTAGGTTGATAATTGTATGATATGAATAGTGAATATGAAAAAAAAAAAAGAAAAAGAATTAAGGCTTACTTTAGGAAATTCACCTAGTGTGAATACGCATAATAGCGAAGTTTTACCACATGCGCCATCTCCTACAATGACAATTTTTCTGTTTTCAATCGAAATAGTTGATTATGAATGATCTTATTAGTATGAATTCCACATATAGCTATGAATAAATGAATTGGCATACCTTTTAAGGACTTCTGTACTAGCCATGATAAAATGTATATATGACGTAAATTGGGGGTAAGAGAGGGGAGATTATTGATAGTGATGATTGATAAAGGATTATTGTTGTTGTTTTATATGTAAAAAAAAATGGATAATGCTAAAGTTGTTGATGATTGATATTTGGATCTTTGAGTTTGAATTTTTCAAAAAAAATTTTCCCGCTTTTTTTTCTTGTATATAGATGGAGTTAATTAAAGTGAGATCATGATGGGATGGGTGATGAATGCACTTGTCACTCTAAATAGAAGGGAAAAGAGGAAGAACAAAAAAAAGAAGGTCAAAAATAGAAACACTGATTTGTAATGATTAATCATAAAATGATGACTAAAGATGACCAAGCGACAATTTACAGGAATCAAACACTGTTACAACAGGGAGATCTGCGATGTGACATGAAAGTGCATGTGTAATTGCAACAAAAGAGAGTAAGTAGATCTCTCAATTGGCTTTTTTCCCTTTACTATTTGTTTGTAAAAAAAGGGGGTTTACACTCATTTAAGTTTGTGCCAAATCTCATAGTGGCCATAAACTGTACTGTTAATATGGCTACTAAATACTACTTTACTATACTACCTAATAATCAGTTTTTATATGATAATAACAACCCATATTTCTCTCACTATAATCCCACTGTGATTTTATCCACCCCCCTCCTCCCCTACACACTCTCCCTCAATAAAAAAGACCCCCCCCAAAGATTTTAAAAATTTTCTCACTCCACTAATATTGATGAATATTTGAACATATCAACACAGGCTAATTTAACTAATAGTCATACTAATATTACCAACAAACCTTTTTTAAAACGACCATTCAATATATATATATATATATATATATATATATATGAATCATACATAGTAATCTTATTACTGCGTAATCGTTAAATATCAGTTTGTTGTTGTTGTTTCAATCAATTACAAAAAAGAACAAAACTATAAAAAAAAAAAAATAAAAAAATAAAATTAA
This sequence comes from Magnusiomyces sp. LA-1, assembly GCA_029678045.1. Lineage (NCBI taxonomy): Eukaryota > Fungi > Ascomycota > Dipodascomycetes > Dipodascales > Dipodascaceae > Magnusiomyces > Magnusiomyces sp. LA-1. The sequence goes on along the minus strand of CP115648.1, from coordinate 6,457,010 downwards.
CCCTTTTACCCCCTTCAAAACTTTTTTTTTTATTTTCAAATACTCTTTTTCGCCTCTCATTTTCTTTACACTCCTCCCCTTTTTCCCAATACTACCCAAAACAATTATATATAAAAACGATTCAAAATTTTTTTTTTCTTCACACATTGTTTAGAACAAACAAGATCATCATCAATCAAATAAGTTCAAGCCAAATCTCATATATATAAAAGAAAAAAAAAAGAGAAGAAAGAACAAACAAGAAAAGGGTTTCATTCTTTTAAATAAATAAAACGGCTTGTTGGTGCAATCAAAAAAAAAAAAGTAAGGCAAAAAGGGACGCTCTTTATCAAACAAAAATTTTTGGCCTATTCTTTTACCAAATAAACAAATCACAGCTTGAAAATCTCGTTTTATCTCTTATTTTACTTCACCATTAAACAATCAATAAAGAACCATCCATAATCTGGTAGTTAATAAACCAACATTTAACAAAACTTCCTTCACGAGCACAAATGTCATCTTCAGTACTATCAAACTCTCAAATACCACCAACTCCATCCTCTACTTCAATCCCTACTCCTCCTTCTCTTCCACAACCACAACAACTACAACTACAACAACAACCTCAACCTCTTCAACAATCTCAACCTCAACAACAGACACTACAACAGCAACAACAACAACAGCAGCAGCAGCAACAACAACAACATAATCCATCCATCTCGTCTGCTTCAAATGTATCCATATCAACCCTAAATACAAACTCGACTGTACTTCCTTCTTCTCTAAACAAAAATTATGACAATTATGTATCTCTTTTTCAAGCAGCTGCACAGATGAAGGAAAGACTTTTGGAAGTACCTCATCTCGCCCCCTTTTTAGAACTTTGTATAGGAAATACTACAAACCTAGCAGCTCTTCAAAAATTATATGCTGAGTTAAACGCCAAAGCTCAACAGAAATTAAACTCATTAGCAAATACCAATGATAAAACAAACATGACATCTGCTTTCCCAATAATTTCCTCCTCATCCTCCTCAAACTCTGCATCAGAATCAAACAGAAATTCATCCAATGATTTACTCGTCCAAAACATTACAGGCTCATCATTTTCTCTATCCCCAACCTCTCCTATAATCCCATTGGGCAAAAAGATCGATCCAGTCACTCATTTGTGGCAGTTTTTTAGACTGGGATCTTCACTGTGTGCATTATTCAATGAGTTGAACCCCAAAGTCCCTTTAAAAGTTCTCATCACAACCGATGTTAAAAGCTGCAAGCGTTCAGTTTATGACTTTGTTCAGGGATGCAAATCTGAATTGGGATATACTGATGAAGAACTCTTTACCATTACTAATGTCTTTTCTGATAGTACTACAGATCTTCTAAAAGTATGTTTATTTTATTTTATTTTTTTTTTTTTATTTTAAAATTTGTTTTTTGTTTAATTTCTTTTTTTCATCCTTTTAAGCTTTTTGCATTATTTTTTTACTAACATTGTTAACCTTTATTTACTTTGAATCAATGCAGGTTTTGCGAACTGTAGATTTAGTCTTAGATACCCTCGCTCAAAGAGAAGTAATATCGCCAAAGAAACCAATTCCCAAAACTATACCAGCTGATCCTAAAGATAAGCGAGCAAAGGCTGTTGAAGAGCTCTTGATTACCGAACGCCATTATGTATACGATCTGGAACGTTTGTACGACTACCAGTGCGCTTTACAAACTCTAAACTTGTTGACTGCAGATACAATTCATTTCCTCTTTCCTAATTTAAATGTACTTGTCGATTTCCAACGTAGATTTCTTATTGGAATCGAGTACCATTCACAGCTACCCATTGAAGAGCAACGTATAGGTTCTGTCTTTTTAAACTTCCAAGACGGATTTGAAGTTTACGAAGGCTTTGCTTTGAACCAAAAGAAAGCAGTGGAGATCGCCCGTGCCGAAACAGACAAACTGAAAACTTTGAGTTACAAAATGGATCCTGTATACGAGCTACCCAGTCTGTTAATCAAACCAATCCAAAGAATATGCAAGTACCCACTATTACTACAGCAACTCATTAAATTTACTCCTAAAGATGCTCCAAATTATCAGGACCAGCTGGACGCATTTGCCTCTATCCGCCATGTCACCCAGCAAGTCAACGAAACTCAGCGTCGTGTCGAAAATCTTGGTATTGTTCAACAATTAGCTGAACGTCTGGCTGACTGGAAGGGCCATAACCTGGATGATTTTGGTGCTTTACTACACGAAGGTGTCTTCCCGGTACTAAAAGCAGGAACTGAACGCGAGTACCATCTTTTCCTTTTTGAGCACATCATTTTATGCTGCAAAGAGGCACCCCCATCCAAAAAGTCCATGACTCTATCAACCAAAAAATCAAAACCAAAGAAAACAGTTACCGGGACTGGTCCACTCATTCTTAAAGGCAGAATTTATATTGCATATATTACAGACGTCACACCAATCAAATCTAATGGATACTTTCTTCATATTGCCTGGGGCAGAGATGATGCTAGCGATACTGGATTTTTTGATATTCGTTTCAGAAATGATGAACAATTAGATCAATGGGAGACTACAATTTCTCAAATGGTAGCCAGATACAACAATGAGCCAAACAGCGATATTGAGGATTCAATTCAATACCAACAGTATCAAATTCAACAGATCCAATTGCAACGCCTACATAATCAACAACAAGGATTCACCAACAACCCACAATTCTTTCATCAAAACCAAGGTAGACAAAATTCACAGAGTTTCGATAGAAGCACACTTGTCAATGGTACTTCATATGATGACGCTTCTGATGATGAGGGAATTAATCAAAGACAAAAGTCTTATACTGACGATGAAGCCACACCAAGAACTACTTTGACATACCCAATTGATCAAGCCAAAGAACAGCAGCAATCATCTCTAATGAGCTCAGGTGGTATGAACAATGCTCTTTACCAACAGCAAATTGAAGCACTTACTCAAGATATATCCAATTCAAGATTAACAAATGGCCCTCATGGAAAACATACATCCCATCAAGAGCCAAGCACAGGCCAAATGGGCCCCTCGAACATGCCCATAATGAACCGCTCGGCCAGTTTCCCAGCTGTAACAGGGTTAGGACCTGGAATGAGACCTATGAATAGTAATAATAATAGTAACAATATGGCTCCACTCTACGACATTTACAACCAGCAAACTGCATCTACAGCAACTTCTGCCACTAATTCTATGACTGATGTATCAGAAACCTCACTTTCATCCACTTCTCCATCTCATCTGGTCAAGTCTAGCAATATGAATGGGTATGATGATAATTCCTGGTCTTCAGTAAACCAGAGAGGCCAAATGCTTCCATCTAATAACGGTAACGGGCGATCTGGTTCAAACTCATCGATAAACAACCAATTCTCACAAGCATATACCAACGGTTCATCTGGAGGTCAGTCTAATGGAACTACACCCACTTCTGCCAACGGTGGCGGTCTCAACAGCAACAAAAATAGTTTTTCGTCCATGTCAAACTTGAAAGGCGGGGCCCAAATCAAAGTTAAGCTCCACTATTTGGATGACACGTTCCTTCTTATAGTCCCAAGCTCTGTGTCATATGAACAACTAGTTGATCGTGCAGAACGCAAGATAAGATTGTGTGGCAAAGAAACACCAAATCCTCTCAGACTCAAGTACAAAGATGAGGATGATGATTTTGTGACAATGCGCAGTGATGAAGACATTATCATGGCTTTGGAACAACAGGGATTCCTTGATGGGTCTTGTGACTTTGGTGAAGATGAAGATGCATTTACTAACGGAATTATGAAGTCGTTTAAGAATAATGAATTACTTATCATCTGGGCTGCATAATTATATATATATATATATATATATATCTATGTTAATTATTTTTTGTATAACTGATAAATATATTATGACCTAACTAACGTATTTTTCTCAATTTGTACAGTTTTTTTTTATTCTAAAGGATTTGGTACAATTTATTAGACCAATGAAATGATCATGGAATCAAAATAGTGTTTGTTCAAAGGAGAAAAAAAATACTATAAAATGAGACTTGAGCCAACATAGTGCTGGGAACTATGATTTGTAGATTTTGTGGAGTTAATATGAAATTAAATGATTACACCATGAAGCAAACTTGAAGATATTGGCAAAAGGTGGGCATTGGACAAACATCAAAGTTAGCCGTACTAATCAGAGGGACGAAAATCTTTGAATCAATACTTTTGGTTTATGTGGTTGGATACAGCAACTGATTTATTACAGCCATTTGAATTATTAATTAACTAAACTAAAGCATATCAAATGTCAGTCAGGTCCTTAAAGTGATATTGGCTTTGATTATTATAGATGGGGGGTTTTAGGTTTTTTTTTTGTTAAATTACATTCAATGTAATAAATATTATTGTAAGTGCCAAATCTTGCGTAATCATGTCATACATATAATGTATAGTATTGCACTATTCATTTTCTATAGTAACTAACAAACACCATATTACCCAAGATCTTCTCATATCACACACCTTCTAGAACTGCTGATATCCTTTTGTTATCATCAAAATATTCAACCATCAATTTTTTCCTTTTAGAGAAAAAAAGGAAATTATAGTTATTTATATTTATTAATTCTATTTTGTAAATTGTTTGTTATATTATTTATTTACAAAACTAAGCTTTTATTATACCTTCATTTATCATTTATCTCTTCTGGGTGCTTTTGCATTACAAAAACTCTAGTAGCCTCCTTCATTACTCTTAAAAAAATACCAATTGACACATTGTATCGCCACCAATAATGATCAAATAATGAATTCAGAAAATCAACACCAGTCTTTTGATCCATTTTCACAAGAACGTTTGGAATCTTCTTTGCATTCTCAAACAAATCATGAAGCCATTACCGCTCCTACTGGGCTAAACAAAGATAACGACGATAACGATTACAACCCATCATTGACAAACCCAAAGCCTAGAGTGAATCATTTAGTCAGTGATGATAGTAGTAGCGATAATGACGATGATGAAGAAGATGACCATGTAAATTTACTTAATGAGCAACAGCGACAACAAAGAGATGGCTCTGAAGATGAAGAGGATGATGATGTACCTGCTTCCTTGATAGTAGATACTGATGAGATTTCTCCATCTTTACTAAAGAACAACCAAAAGCCATCACAGTTTCTTTCAAATCCTAACTCAAATGGCCAAGAACCAGCAAGTAGTAGTAGAAGGTCACGTTCCAGCCGACATCTTCCAAAATCATCCTTTACAAAGCCTCATAATGTATTATTTGATGAGTCCTCTAATCTTCGCCCCTCATCAAGCCGCCGCAACCATAAACACCACCAGTCACTCCCAGTAAACTACCCAAATGTATCCAACTATCAAGTCCAACCACCAACTTCACGATTTTTACCTTTACCAATAACTACTCCTCAACGATCTAATCATTCACATGCGAAATCGGGCAGAAGGAAGTCGGCTACTGAAACTGCTGTTGCCGCTGCAGGAATGGTATCTAAAGCTATGACTTCTGTATTTCGTCATGATAACAAATACAAAAACTATAACAATAAAGCAAACGGTAATAAAAATCGACAAGCACTACAAAACGCTGCTTCTACTGAATCTACTCACTACGTTCCAGTGGGCCCCAAAATTAATTTGGGCCTGATTGATCCCAAAGAACGGGCTTTATGGAAATGGAGCAACGTTGAGCATCTCGATAACTTTCTGCGCGAAATTTATGATTACTACTTGGGAAATGGGTTCTATTGCATTCTCCTTTCCCGTTGTTTAAACATGCTGACCGTCATATTTGTCGTTGGCTTCTCCACATATCTCACTAGATGCATAGACTACTCTAAGCTTCGGTCTAGCTCGAAACTTGAGCAGGTTCAGTATCCAAACTGTGCTTCAACAAGACTGGGGCCTGCAACAACAGTTTTATTATGGGTCTTTTTCATGGTTTGGATAGTCAAAGTCATACAATACATTCATGATATTAAACGGCTAGTTGATTTGAAAAACTTTTATTTTTATCTGTTGAACATCTCGGAAGCAGAAATGCAAACGATCTCCTGGCAGCTCGTAGTCAAGCGCCTGATGATACTAAGAGATACAAATCCACAAATTATGACAGATAGAAGGAAGCAGAGTAAAGATGTGCAAGACTTTTTGGGGTCATATTCCAAACAGCAGAAGATGGGACCCCATAATGTTGCGAATCGGATCATGAGAAAGGAAAATTATATGATTGCAATGATCAACAAAAACGTTTTAAACCTAAATTTGCCATTCCCAAACATCCCTGTAGTGGATAAGTTTGTCAAAAGTCTTAGTTTCATGAACCGTCCGTTCCTTACAAGAACTCTTGAATGGAATCTCAGTCTTTGCATTATGGATTTTGTCTTTAAGGATGGTGAACTGGACCCAGAGTTTTTAAAGGAGCATAACAGAGACAAGCTGACAGGTGAACTTCGAAGACGATTCATTTTGGCTGGGTTTACAAACATTATATGTGCACCAATTACCGTCTTGTACATGACTCTGCTCTACTTCTTCCGCTATTTCAACGAGTACCACAGAGACCCAAGTGCAATCGGATCCAGGCAGTACACACCACTGGCAGAATGGAAAATGCGCGAGTTTAATGAGCTCCACCACTTGTTTCTAAAACGGCTGCACCAGAGCTACGAGCCGGCAAACCGATATGTCAACCAGTTTCCTAAAGAAAAGACAGTCTTGCTATCTCGATTCATTGTCTTTGTCACAGGGTCTTTTGCCGCCGTTCTCGGTATTATTTCACTTGTCGATCCAGAACTTTTCCTTGGATTTGAAATTACCAAAGACAAAACAGTGTTGTTTTACATTGGTTTATTTGGTTCCATATTAGCTATTGCAAGGAGTATGATTCCTGAACGCGAGTATCTGTTTGATCCGGAAACAAATCTTCGTGAGGTCGCTGAGTATACACACTATTTGCCTGACGAGTGGACAGGAATGTACCACACGGACGAGGTGAAAGACGAGTTTGCAACAATGTATGATCTCAAGATTCTAATTATTTTAAGAGAACTACTAAGTGTAGTTATCACTCCTTTCCTTCTTTGGTTTTCATTGCCCAAAAGTAGCGAGACAATTATAGATTTCTTTAGAGAGTTTTCGGTTCATGTGGATGGCATTGGATATGTTTGCTCGTTTGCAACATTTGATTTTTCATTGAACAATAGTAGAAGAAATGCAGCAAAGTTTCATAAAGATCCCTCTTCTCATACTGTCAATCAAAGAGATTTTGATGATGAAATGTATGGAAATGACGGACAAGATGAAGATGAAGAATTGTGTAATGAATACTATTCGACAGCTGATGGAAAGATGCTCAAATCGTACCTCAATTTCTTGGAAAACTATGGTGAAGGAAATGGCAATGCCAATCCGGCTGCTGCGAGCCACCTAAACAGTAGTTTTTATTCACATGCTGGAGGAGGTGGACATCAATCATTCATGAATAGTAGTAATATTCATGGCAGAAGTATAAACCCCGGACTTGCATCTTCTTACTTTGGACCAACTGGAGGAGCAGCAATCAGAGTCCCAAATGCATTTGAATCAGTCTATGGTAGTGATATGGAAAATAGTGTTATGGGCAAATTCAACCGTATTCAACAACAACAAAAGTCTGGAACAAATACACCAGTACTTTCACGTTCTGGTATAGCATCATCAATCATGTCTGGCCAAGCCCTTACTACAGCATTTGATAAAAATCTCAAACGCCGTCATAACAATAATATCACGAATACCAACAACCATCATTCAATACTTGTCAACAACAATAATAATAATCTAAAATTGAGAAATAAATATTCTTATAGGTTTAAACATCCTATAAACGTAGGCTCCGATCTATATGAGGCTGATGAAGAAGAAGATGAGGAAGGAGAAAACGACGATACTAAAACTAAGCCACTATCAAATCTTCGACATGCCACAACAACCAAATATGATGACGATATTGATAATACTGATGATGAAGATGATGCGGATGATATTGATAGTAATGGGATGGAAGAATCTTATGTTTTACACGCTCTTAAACCTTCAAATCAAAGAAAATCTCATCGTCATCAAAAACATAACAAGTCTTCAAACACCACTACTCCTACAAATAACGATTTATTAAATCGGTCTGCCGCTGTTTCTCAGAAAGATGTATTGTTGCAAAACCAACAACAACAACAACAGTCTTATGAAAGTAATGATAGCGATGAAGATGAAAACGGAGCGGATTCAATGAACGAACGAACTGGTGGTCGTGGGGGGACTGCTCGTGGTGTATTAGGCTTGTTGAATGAATTTTATAATCATAATGATGTTACTAAACTATAACATCTTTTTTTTTTCTTCTCTAATATTAGCATAACGTTTATTTATTTATTTTTTAAAAAAACAAAACAAAATATATTATAGATATACTTTATATATATATTCATTCTTTTTTCATTTTCATTTATTTAATTTTTTTTTCTTATTATCATTTTCTTTTTTTTTTTTTTTCTTCAAATTTCTTATCAATAATGAACTATACAAAAAAAAAGATTTTTTATTTTTTCTTTCAATTTATTTACATTGGAGGATGGGGTTGGGCACTTGGATCTGGAGGAGCTTGAGCATACATCTCTTCACCACCGGCTTCTAATTGGAGACCGAGACCGACACGGGCAGCAGACTTGAAGTGGTCGATTTCACCAGCAAAGATGACAGAGACAACAGGCAAGACACGGCGTTCCAAAAGACAAGCAACCTTTCCGTTGGAATCGATTTGACCTCTGAAAACACTTTGACGGAACTCGTACTTGGCACCAATGGTGGTGGTACCTTCGACAGAAGGACCAGCAGGGGCAGCACCTCCAGCCATCATAGCAGCTTGTGGGTTGGCAAGTCCGATAGTGGATTCGATACCAGCTTCGACGTGGTCAGTGACCTTACGATAGAAGGTAGCGTTGATAGCACCTTGGGCTTGGAGTTGGGCAGTGGCAATCCAATCAGATGAGACGTATCTACCGACAAGGGAGAGAGCGGCATCAGGAGGATGGGAAGCTTGTTGGGCAGAGTAGACAGTTTCAAGACCAAGAGCGAGCTTAGAGGAGATGGACTGAAGGAAGGAGACGACACCGATACCGGTGAAAGTGCCATCGAGGATGGATGGGTTGAGTGTCTTGAGGTTAAGTGAAAAGTCTGGTCCTTGGAAGTCGTGCTCGAATTGGAACATGGCGGGTTGGCCCTTGGCGACTTGCATGTTGGCCTTGGAGACAGAGTTGCTGCTCCAGCCGTAGTGGAGACGACCGGAAACGGACATCTCGTTGTCAACATTACCTTGCAACAAGGCATTGTCAGTGGCATAGAAGGCAGCAAAACCGTAGCTGGGCATTATGGGTGAGCCAATGGAGAAGGAGTGGGAGACTTGGAAAACAGGGTTCATTGAGAAGGATTTTGAGAGATCAGCACGGAGACCAGTGAAGAAGTAGTTGTTGAGGAAGACGTCTTTGGTGACTTCTTTGGTGAGGTTTTCCATGGTGCCTGGGTTCTTCAAGTTGAGAGCTGACCTTCGGTTTGCAACAGCATTATATAAGTCGTTGAATGGGGAGAGAACTGGGTGTGTTTCCCAAACGGATGGAATAACTGGTGCTGAGATGGTAGCTCCTGGAATTGATCCAAGTGGGAGTTTAGAGACATCACCCAAAGTTGGGATTGGGGTGGATGAAGGAATTGGTACTGCAGCCATTTTTTTTTTGATTTCTGATATGAAAAATTTATTAAATTTGTTTAAATCGGTATTTTTAGTTTTCTAGATTTAATGCTCTAAACGATAATGTATAGGAGATTTCTCTAGATGTTAAAGGGAAGGTTTTATTTAAGTTTGGAATCAATGATTGACTTTTCAAAAATAAAAATTTTAGGGTGATTTGTTTGATCTCGTTAATTGTGTGTTGGATATGGATATATATTTATGACGATAGATTCTCCAGATGTGTTAACCAATCAATATTTGTTATAGTTGGTATCTGTACGTGTTTTAATGACGTTTAAAAAGAAAACACCAAAGAGGAGGAAAAGTGATTGGCCAAAAGGGGTCTAGTTGTTATGTAGGTGTGGTCAAAACACAAAAAAATATATATAGAAAGCACGAAGAGAAAGACGGAGAGGAGAGTTTTGTGAGTGGGAAAAGAGTGAAATAGGTAATTTTGAAAGGTTTCTAAGTTAAAATTTTTCATTAAAAAAATGGTGGTGAGTGAAAAATCCATATTTGTAATACTTTTGTAACACAACTGTCATATAAACAAACCTACGCGTGCATTTCAATTTGGTCTTTTACAACAAATATACATAGTAGACAATCTCAAATAAATTTATTTATTTTCTTTAAACTTTATTCTATATTAAAAAGTGAATTTATCGAAATCGTCAAGATATGAAGCTAGTTCAGCATTATCCGTTTGCATCATCGAATTTCCAGAATCCATATTCTGTTGCTGCTGTTGTTGTTGTTGATTATTAATGTTGACATTGATGTTATCGTCCGAAATATCCTTTAGAGAACTATCAAAGTTAAGCATATCATCACCATTGTTGGACATCATATTTGAATTTGTTGGTTGTCCAATGTTTGTCATAGACCCGGGATTACTCATGGAGTTTATATTTCCGTCCATATTTAGTGAAGAGTTTCCTTGGTTCATGAAATTTATATCAGACATGATATCATCAAGATCAACCATCATGTCGTTGTTGTTTATATTTTTATTTTCTGTAGAATTGTTTCCTGTAAAATCCGAGATAGGGTCTATACTACCCATCAAATCTCCCTGATTGTTGATTGGATTATTTTGAGGTTCTTGCTTTATCGTAGGGTTGCTATCTGAATCATTTTTCACATTTGTATTACCGTCCACATTGCCATTATTGTCGTTATTATTCTCTTTGCTCTGTTCCTGTGCTATATTTGTAGCCCCCATTACAGCCTGGAACCGCAATAACAAGTCCTTTTTCTTTTCAATTGCCTCTTCTAATCTGAATATTTCTTCCTTCCGTTCTGCCATGCTGATATCAAGTCCCGAAATCTGTTTGAGAGATGCTCGGGCTCTGGCAATTCTTGCTCGGATTATACCAGCTTCGTTGTCAACGTTTTGTGCCGTGACAGCACCTGACTGGACTCGTGCCATCAGGTCCAGCACCAACGACCAGAGATCCATTTGTTGTAAAGTTTCTACTGCTGCCTCGTTTCTCCGTAGATCTTCTTCAGTTTCGAAATTTGGCTGACCAGCATGAGATTGTTGTGGACTTGCCTCTGAGTTGCTTCCTATTATGAGGCTGGGATTCGGACTCAGGTCTCTGCGCCTGACATCTGGAGTAGGTGCATTAGAAGGTCTATTTGGAGGTGGTATTGATATGAATGATTCCATTATTGTACTAGATTTTGTGATTTTATGGAATAAGAACTTGATTTAAAACTGTTGAAACAAAAACTGGAAATCAAAATGTAAAAACCAGTTGTTATCATATATCACGTGAACAACCTATAAACTTGATATTATTATGAAACCGATTCAATCTTGACTTTCACCCAAATGTCATGAAAACTTGAATAGAAATATATAAAACAGAATTAAATAAATTTAAACTAATATATAAAAAGTGCAGTATTAAAAAAAAGAAGAAAAGAAAAAAGGAAAGAAATTTAAACAAAACAACAAATAAACAAATAATCATAAAATAAAATATTAATAAAGATCTAACATTAATCATAAAATTGAAAGATTTGGTCTAGGAGACAAATCTATTCAAAAAAGGAATATTTCCAAAGGAAGAAGAAGATGGTGTTTGTTTAGTACCGGATCCATTTGTACTAGTGAAAGGAAATTGGAAAAAAAACTCTGTTTTAGTAGTATTTGCTTCCGCATTTGAACCTCTAAAGTCTTGTCCAAAAATGTTTTCAGGCTTTAACTCGTCAGAACTGTATCGTCTTCGTCTTTGTATGTTTGAAGCATCAGGCTGGTCATCATAGTTTAATGCAAGAGTATGAGAGTTAATGCCGTACTTTTTCAAGTTTTCTTGGACATCCGAATTGAAAAACAGTTGTGCGTGACGTTGAGCTGCAGACAGAGCTTTACGATTCATACTGGAATTATTTTCATTAGAAACTGTTGACTTGGACTCATTGTTAGATGAACCTTCATTCAAATTAAAAGAGGGAGGTAACGAATTGCGCGAAAACCTACCAGGCTTTATATCAAACTTGCGTGATACCCTGTGGCTTCTATAAGTAGAACTTGTATCACTGTCATAATTATAAACTGAGTCCCCGTCATTTGAAAGTCTCAATGTAGATGAAGACCGAGGGCTTCTGAGAATTTTGGGCTCAGGCAAAGATTTTAGAGACTTACTTGCCACATCTAAAGACATGTTGTTAAATGCAAGCCCATTATATGTTAGCGATAGCTGTCTGTAACTATTTTGAGAATGTCTGTTACGGCGGGTGTGAAGCGTGCTACTGACTGATCTGTCAGAAGAGGAGAATGAGGTTCTTTTGCGAGTAGCAATGTCATAATGATCAATTACAGAGAGTGTTGAGGAAGATGATGCTGTAGATTGTAATGATCCATCAGATATTGTAGACGGAAGAGAAGAAGACGATGAAGTTGCTGAAATTGGAGATGCCGGGTTAAATATCCCATTAGAAAAAACCTTATTACCTCGATTCGTACTAGACAGTGAAGCAGTGGTATTAGAAGCTATATTGGAAGATAGTTTTGACTTACGAAAAGTACTTCCTGTAGATGCTATAAACGATGGGGTAGAGGAAAGTGACGAGGATGCAATATTTTGTAGAGGTGAAAATCCATTTCTCAACTCTTCCTGGCTATAATTGGGATCAAAAGAGTCGAGAATATTGTCGAGAGTAGATGATGAAGAGGAGTATTCGGGGCTGGAAATTCCCATGCATTGTTGAATTTCGGAAAGTGTGGGGGACGGATAGCTATATAGGGGGTTATTACCTGATATTGATGAACAGGAAGACATCGAAGAGGTAGGAGTGGATATGGGGTCTTGTAATAAATTGGCATTTGCCATTGCATCTCGATCAAAGAGTTGTTTAGGAGAGTTGGATAGTGGGAATCCATAAGGATCAAGCATATTCCCATTATTGTTTTGCGTATTTATGCTGTCAGAATCATTATCTGTAGTAATCCGGTGATTATCCCCTTCTTCTCCCACATCAGAAGTAGGAAACTCCACATTGTAGCTTTGGATTTCTTCGACACCGGTTAAAGCTTCAGAAGGAGGTATTGATGGCTCCACAGAAAGCTGATTTAATTTCTCATTGGAGGAGTGAGATCCTGGCAAATTAGAGCCCAGGTCTTTGCTATAATCACTATTATTTAATCTACTAGGTGAGCTGTTGTGGAATTTAATAATATTGCTTCTATTATAATTATCGTCCTCAGAAACCGGGCTAAAGTTATCTGAATCGACATAGTTAATTGTTGTATCAATAGGATTTAGTCCAATAGTAGTTACTTCGTGGTCATAGCTTATAGGACTAATTTCAATATTAGCTGACGATTCTTCCATGTGCTGTTCATATTGGTTAGTATCTACTTGACCATTAAAAGGAGTAGATTCAGTAAAAACTGTTTCGTTAACAGGAACAGTTTTAGGAATCTTAAGGCATTTAGGCTCGTCTTGTTGGGTAAAGGGTTCGGATATAAGTTCTTTGTTTAGAGGGTCTTCTAAAAGTTGTTTTGATCGTTTACGGAACACTGATTTGTTCAATGTTTTATCAACTTGAAGGCTTTCCATTTGTTTCAGAATGTCATTAAATTTAACAGATGATGTGAATTTGTGCTGCTTGTTATATACAGTCGACGGGCTATTGTTAACTGTGGTTTCTGGTCGTTTGTATAGTGAGTGAGAATGTGTATTCTCTTCTGTTGAATCGGGGACGTACAAATTCTGAAAGTAGCATGTTGTAGTTAAGATACGGTCCAAATCATCAATCGACTGTTCTTCAGACACATTTTGTATCTCTAGACGCCAGTATTTTCCAGGACTAGGCTGAGGAAGTAAATATTGATTTTTTAAAATCTTCCATATTCTCATCTTGGGTAGCAGAGGGTGAACCATTGTTCCGCACTTGATATATGAAATTGTTTTACCTAGGATCTTGTACAATTGGAAATGACCGCTTGATACAATAAATAATGCGGATTGCTTGAGACCATATTCTGTTATATTAGGACAACTATCATAATCTTTAGGAGGCCGAGCCACTGGATATTTGTAGAGACGTGCGGATGTGGCATAGAAAAGAGTTAAAATATCATCATCTTTAGGAAACTGTTCTGTAGAGTTACTCCCGATAGAGTTCAGAGTTTCTATTGAGTCAAAAGTTCGTAATTGACGCTGGCCATCTTCGCATTCAGGGGATGTAGGAAAAGAACCAGACTCGTCATTAGGAGACGCTGTTTGAGGAAGTGAGCCGCTAAAAGGAGCTTCAGTTGATGACATGTGTATTTAAATGTGTACTTTATGGTGAGTTCGATGGAGGTGAGAGTTGAAAGATTTGAATAAGTGGGGTCTAAGGAAGTTATAGCAACTTCTAGTAAGCCATTTCTGTGTGTATTTATGATGATAAAAAATAGTAAAAAGTTTGTAATTCAAGGAAATATGTTTTGCTACTTAAAGGTATTTTAGATCTAGTTATATCTTCGAAAAGAGCATTGAACAATCAAAGATGGCTTGTTTTGAAGTAATAAAAATTAATGAGTAAATCTGGTGATATTTTTAATGAAATTAAAAAAAAAGAGAAAAACTTGAAATTATCTCTATAAATGAAGCTATTCAGAATAGATAGATAACAGGGTTCCAGAGACAGTATCTTGGGTAACTTGAATATTTCGAAATCAAAGATTGTTTTTTTTATATTTGAAACAAACAAAATTGCCAATATAAAAACAAGGAATAAAACAAAAACAATATAGAAATATGTTGGATGATTTGAAACGAATGGATCCTGTCATTCATCGACAAAAAAAAGCGGTCTACATTTTCTATACTATACAACAATCTCTAATGATCACGAGATTTACATGTGATTATGATCTACTTTTCACAATTATTTTCCACATTTATTTGTAGTTCCCCCATATTACGAAAATTTCAAATTTAGTAATACTTGGAAAAAAACCTTCTTTTCTAACCAATACTATTTTTTTATAATAAAAGACATAAATCACAACAATGTCAAAGGTAATGTCATCTTCGTTCTCTAGAATCGCTCGTCGATCCTTTACAACTACTGCAGCCAGACTCAACGGCGCAGCCAGTGAAGAGGTCAAGATTCCTCTCGCTGCATTAAACGCTAGAACCGTTACCAGCGATCCCACAGTCAAAAACTTTTTCAAGTACACCTGGGGCACCTGGTTAGAGAACGATGCTGGTGAAAAGGCCAAGCGCGAAACTCCATTCAACGTCATGGGCCTTGTTGAAGTCCTTAATCAAAAGCTCAAGCCCAAGGACCCTGCAACTCCAATCGAAATCAAGACTATTGCTTCCCATTCTGAGGGTTCGCACCACAAGGCTTATAAGGTTGACGTTGCTAACGTTGCCCAGGAAGCTGGCCAATCCGACGATTTAAAGCAACTGATCTTGAGAATTCCATACCCAGGTGTTGGATCATACGCATATCTTTCTAACCGATTGAAATCTGAAGTTGCTACTATGGAGTTTGTGCAAAAGTCTCTTGTTGAAACTGGCAAAGCAAGCTTCAAGATTCCTAAGGTTCATGCTTGGGCCGAAAACCCAAAGACCACACCTGTTGAGAGCCAGTTCATCTTGATGGACTACATTGAGAGCGTGTCTCTTGCTAAGTACTGGGAACCAGGTAGCCAGGACTTAAAGGCTAAGCAAGTCATTATGAAGCCAATTGTTGACGCTTATGCTGATTTGGCTGCCAATTTCCAATTCAACAAGTATGGTTCTCTTTACTTTATTGAAGACGTTGACAAGAAAGATCAAAACGACCTCCCAGTCGCTGGCGACATTCCCAAGGAAGTTCTTGACAAATTCAGAATCGGACCTTCTACTGAAGCACACTTTTGGAACAACGAGTTGCCTGCCTCTTCTCCTCTCAGAGGACCTTGGTCAACTCCTGCCGAGTATATCCAAGCCACTGGTCAAATCCTTGTTGATTCCATTAAAGAAACTATGCGCTCATACCATGACGTTCCTGTTCAAGCACACTTGGAGAAGCAACTCAAGGCCGCTGAACGATTCGCCAAAGCTGCACCTGAATTACTCTTGGAATCCGAACTCGATCCTGAACTCTTTTCCGGTAGATTGGCTCACGCCGATCTTAACCCCCACAGTTTCTTTTATTTGTCTAGCGAAGTTTCTTCAGCTGAAGACATTCCAAAGAGTGTTCCTTATTTGATTGACTTTGAGTCAACTGCTATTAAACCATTTATTCTCCAAGGAACCCCATTCTTTGCTCGCAACGATGGACTTAAGATCTTTTCCAAGGACGAAGTTCCCAACTATGACAAGCTTTCTCCTACAGAAAAGCAAACCGTCGACCATTGCTTGGCCATGACCCAAAACCAGTTCTCTTTCGAGTACATGCTTATGCAATCCAAATTGGGCAAGTCTTCACCAGGCTTGATCAACGCTTTTGCTCCTATTGTCAAGTACCGTCAACAACCATTCTACGTCGCTCAAACTAAGAACGTTAGCGATGTCCAAGGAAAGTCTCTTGAGTATTTGGATTTGGAACAGAGCATGCTTCAACTCAAGGAAACTTGGGACGCTCTTTTGCTCAACAGAGAAAACCCAATTTCCTTTACTGAAGATGAAGTTAAGGCTCATACTGAGGCCTATACAGACTACTCTAAGAAGATGTTGTCCAACCCATTTTTGGGATCTAATGGCTGGATTCCTCAAGATCTTTTTGAAAAGTTGTTGGGCCAAGGTATGATCACAAAGAAGGACAATGGTGATTATGATATTGAATACAAATGGTAAATGTAGTTAAAAAAAATTTATAAATGATTTAAAATATTTGTAAAATATTTGTAAAACAATAACAATTTTGTACATAAGAAAACAAAATGGGATATATAGTATATTCACGATTCAACTAACTATTTTTAATATAATTTTTTTTCTTTTTTTTCTTTTTTTTCTTTCCTTCTTTAAACAAATAAAAAAATGATTTATCGAAATGGCTTTCCTACTTTTGGACGACCAACCAAAGTATCAGCAACTTGAGCCATATGTGCCCAGATATTCTTCTTTGGTCTTCTTTCACTGTGTTCAGTTTCAAAATCCCACAATTGGCAAATGTTGGAAAAGACAAGCTTGGACGATCGGATACCGACAACGACAGCGGTTTTTGATTGTCTGTCAACAGCCAAATCTCTAGTGTTTTGATGCGACTCAATAAATTGACAAGATTGAATGGCGAATCTGGTAGCACGTACACGGTCCAAAGGTGAGGGGTTGCCACCTTGTTGGACGTGGCCTGGAATGGCAGTACGTGCTTCAAATCTGCCATTAGATTCATCTTTGATAATGTTGACAATAATTTCTGTTGAAAAGGTGTTGGAAGACTTTTCGTTACGAAGAATCAATTTACCTGCACGGTTCTTTCCTTGGTCGTGTTCAAAGGACTCTTTAATATACTCTATATCGGATTCCAATTGACGCAGTGAGATACCATCTTCTGGAAGATAGGTAGCATGAGCACCGGTAACAAGACCAGCATATGAGGCAACAAAACCAGAATTTCCACCTTGAACTTCGACAACAAAAACACGGCGACGAGAAGCACTGGCGGATTGCTTAATAATGTCACAATAGTCGACAAGAGCATTTAGACAGGTATCACTACCAAGAGAGTATTCGGTACCCGGAACATTATTTGAAATGGTTGCCGGGATACAGACCATTGGGATTCTAAAAGCTGGGTATGCTGTTCTAGATTGTTGAAGTTGATGTAATGAGTGATAAGCCTCGTAACCACCAATAATGATCAAACCGTCAAATTTGTACTTTTGGAAATAGTATGCGATCATACCAATGTCAGTGTCTGGGAGAGATCGGTTAGTACCAATTTCAGAACCACCACGCATGACCCATTCTTCGACTTCAAGCCAATCCAATTCACGAACAGATTCGTGACGAGCAAGGCCAGTGAAACCATTATGAATGGCATAGGGTTTGTGACCTCTAGAATAACAATAGCCGGCCATCGCACGAATGGCAGTATTCATACCACCAGCTGGAGCACCCACATTGATAACAGCAATGTTGAGAGGCTTTTCGGCAGGATTTTTAGGAGAAAGCTTATCAGCAGAGTTAATAGTCATAAAGTTTTCCCAGTTCTCACCAAATTCGGTATTTCTGAGACTCATAGCCTTATCAAAATCCTTCACCTTGATAGCGTCAGCAACAGACTTTGTCAAAGCTACGGATTCCATCAAGTCACGTCGAACAATCTTGTTTTCGGTAATACCAATCATTGGAGATGGAGAATCTGGGGTAGCAGACAAAATAGCATCGACAGCATCAACACCTTGAAGTGTTGCAAGCAATCTGTCAAAAGCAACAGCGTTACCACCTCTTTGTACATGGCCCAAGGTAGTTACTCTGGTATCAAGACCCAGATCAACAAGAACCTTTTTGACATCATCACAGTGAATTGGGTTTAATTCAGAGTCAATTGCACCTTCGGCGACAATAACAATAGTCTTTCTCTTGCCAAATTCTCTATGACGCTTGACAACCTTGCACATGTTGTTTTTCCACTCGTCAGGGGAAGGTGGTCGTTCTGGTAGAAAGACAAAGTCAGCACCTGTTGCGATACCAGCCATGAGAGCAAGCCAGCCGCAGTGTCGACCCATAACTTCAATAACAAATGCTCTGGAGTGCGATTGGGCAGTGGCATCGATATAGTCAACAGATTGGCAGATACGTTGTAATGAAGAAAACGCGCCAATGGTGACATCAGTTGAGGCCATATCATTGTCAATTGAGCCGACGAGGCCGCAAATGTATAGGTGCTCGTGTGCTTCTTTTTCTTCCTGAGTGATTTCGCCCTTCTTGACGAGTTCTTCAAGTAAAGAGGGCCATTCGGCACGGAAAGTGTCAGCACCCGTCAACGAACCGTCACCACCACAAACAATTAATCCATCAATTCCATTTTTGACCATGTTTTTGGCTCCAGCAAGTCGACCGGGACGTTCTCTAAACTCCGCACACCGAGCGGTTCCAATGTTGGTACCACCAATTGCTAGCCAACCTCTGACGTCATCCCATGACATTTGCTTGATAAGATTACCACCTTTGACCAAACCATCGTAACCTTCATAGATAGCAAAGACATCACATCCCCTGTGAATTGCAGTACGAACGACTGCTCTAACACAGGCATTCATACCTGGTGCATCACCACCAGATGTCATGATACCAATTCTGCGACGAGAAAACGCGTCAGAAAGGTCGAATTGGCCGCCCTTTCCAGATTTTCCTTTTGGAGTAGCGAAGCCAGAGACGGAGCCCGATCCATAGGGGTCGTTTGCTCGAGAGGAAACATATCCTGGGTCAACGACAGAGAAAGGATTGGGTCGTAAGGTAAAACCAATAACGTTACCGCATGGATCGATACCGTAGACCTCAATTGGAGAAACTTCATTGGGACGGAATTGGATGTAAGACTTAACACCGGAGATGATTGGGTAACTGTCTAAAATACTCAAGACATTGTCCATATCCTGAGTGCTAAAAATGAACAAGCATGCAACTGCGCGCCAGTCAATATCTTGATCAGGGCCTTCTAAGAAGTTTTTAGCTTTTTTTTGGCACTCTTCTGCAGTAGGACCATGGTTTGTGAGTCGAATTTTGAGTGTGGTGCCTGAATCGGGAGAGGCATCTGTGTGACCATAGTCGACTTCAGGAAGAAGATTCAACCAAGCTTCCTTTCTTGAGTCATTAGAGTGCGCGGCGTGGAGAGACTTCTCTACTAAACTGTCGCTGTCGGTGTTGGAGTAATTATGTACATTGATGAATCCAAACTGTTCGTAGAAGGCAATTGTCTTTCTGTAGGTGTTCTCATCAGAGGTACAGATTGAAAGACTGGAGATGCCTTTTAGAAGCTTTGGGTAATTTGGCATTGAGATGAGGTGTTTAAATTTGAAGATATAACTTTGTCAGGTACAAGTGAAAGATGGGGATATGAGAAGTATCTGCGATGAGTTAAACAATAATAAAAAGGAGCAACAACAACGACAATTGAGATAAATGATGATAAGGATAAAAGGAAAAAAGGGAGGGTGAAAAAGAAAAAGAAAAAGGCTGTTATTTTTTTTTTATATAGTATTAGGTTTTTTTTTTTTTTTTTTTTTTTTTTTTTTATTATCTTAAGCTACAAAACGTGATAACGAGGTAAGCAGCAACAGCCATATATAGAACTAACTACTGACAGCCATTCTCCACCAGATAATCTTATTGATACAAATCTACGGATTAATATAAAAACCAGCCAATTGTCTATTGGTGATGCAGCCATTGAGTATTTGCTAGCAGAGATTTCTGGGAGGTTTTAAACTGTTGAGAGAATAATCGTTATATACAAGACCCTCTTTACATTTTCAGTGCTAATTATCTATCCACTTAATTAGTATAGTCCTCCCCTCTCAAACCCGTCTAATTATCAAGCAGAACATCTTTAGATAAAATAAGCATTTTTTTATTAAACAATCAAGTTATTACAGTTTTATTTTTTGACAAAAATAATCATATCATAACTAATGGTACTACTTGTAAGCCAAAAAGGGTAGGTAGCATACATAACTTTAAAAATGCTTATACGAGTGTGCTGGGTAAGTTAACAAACAGCAAATGGTGGTGTTCTTTGGGATTCCGTAAAGAAACACTACACAGCCATCAAAAAAGTAAAAAAGTAATGGTCTCTGGCGGGATCGAACCGCCGATCCTCGCGTTTCGCAAGTAGTTGCTTGTTATTAGCACGATGCCTTAACCAACTGGGCCAAGAGACCAATTCTTGAAAATGTAAAGGTTCGACCAGTGACCTTTAATGATTGCAGAGGAAGTCTTGAGAGCAATTGCAGACAACAAAGCTAATAGGAGGATTAGCAGAGTTGGGACTAATAGCTGGAAACAGACAGTGCCAAGTTCTAATCAACTTACGTTTAATAACCAGGAAGTAAAATATTTAATAAGATAGAGTAAAGTTTGTTGAAAATAAAATAAAATATAAGATAGAAAAATCGATTGATAAAAAAACTACTTGATAATATAAAATTGGATATTGATATTTGATAATGTAATTGATAATGATCATCATAAAAAGAATAAAATAAATTTCAATGTTCAAAAGGGTGGTTTATATAAGTTTCCAGAACTTATATTTCTTCTTCCAAAGTACTATTACTCTTGACAGTAATCTTGCAAACTCTGTTACTTTCATTGAAGCGCAATCTTCAATACTATTTGCGGGGTTTCTTCGTTTCTGCTTAACTCCTAATTGTTTGCCAATTGTTATTTTATTTACCGAGTTTGAATGCTTGTGAAAAGAATAATTGTTGGAAACAATTATCAACCGTAATTCTAAAAGAGGAGATGAAAGAGGGGAATGGTTTTTTATTGAAAGTCAACCGTGGAGGTTGCTTAATTATCGATTGCTTAAATTGATCTTATTCGTTGGATTGAATTTGGTTGCAACATAAATTATTGTAAAGATAGTTGTAGATAATGAATGTGATATATTGTTGTAAGAATAGTTGTAGATAATGCGGCTAATAAAAGTTATTTGATAATTGTGAGGAGAATTGTCTTTTTTACTGTGATGAATAAATTAGCGGAACATATTGTCGACTCGGATTCCTTACAGAAAAATCTTATATCGTGACCATAATAATCGGTCTGAGAAAAAATCGGTGTAGTAAATTGCAAATTAACTAAAGAAATTGTAAATCCTGAACAATAAAATTTATAATCAAGAAGCAAAATATGAAGACTGAACTAATTAAATAAAATTTGTTCCTAATTGGGGAGTGAATAATCAATAATTTGCCAATAAGATATATATTAGAAGAGTGGTAACACTAAAGCTCTTTAAGTTATTAAGTTCAATCAGATAGATATATTTTCAATATGAATAGATTATAAATGCTTTAAATTAGTTCTTTATTTTTATTTTAGAAAAATTTTTTATGTTTTAAATGTTTTTATTTTTAAGTATATAAATACAATAGAGCAAAGAAGACCCCAGAATATATTGAAAAGGTAATGTAAGTTGAAATAAAAAAAAACTAATATAAATAATCTTGATGAACATTTAAAACAGAAGTCTTCCTATCTTGTCTAAAGTTTTGCAAATCAAAAATTAAAGACATTGTGTTTTGGATGACCCTCTTTAAAGGAGGAACGCCATGATACTTCTTTAAACTTTTGACCAAAATTGCAGAGTTTATTTCATCAGCCAATGCATAAAGCTCGCTCTGGCCAAGAAGAGTTCTAATCATTTTCTTGCTAGCAACTGATTCTGATATTGTTGCTGGGTTAGAAAAATCACCAGGGGTTGAAGTTGCTACTTCAGATTCTTGATTGCTCGAGTTGGAGTCATCAGTTGCCTCACCAGCCTCTTGGCAAAGAGAAACTGGATCGGGATAGGCTAGTAGACTAAATGTTTGGCTTAACCTGTCTTGAACATATAGTCGCTGATCATTTTTATATCGTTCACGGAGAGTTTCACCATATTGAATTGTTTTTGAAAGATCGGCCAAGAATTCTTCATTCTCTCCTTCATTTTCTTCAGCAGATGTATGGCCTGGTTTAAAAGTTCGCTTGACCAATTCAACAAACATATGGCATCTCAGTTTAAACAACAACAAAGAATCATCATCCTCAAATACTTCTGGGAATTTCTCTTGAATCATTTCATGCGCTTTGTGTATATCACCATTCACAATCGCATTCCCAATTTCTTGTCTTTGCATAATGTGTTGCTCTTCCTTCTTGAACTCATCATCTAGCTCAATTTCCTTAGAGGCTTTTACAGCTAAAGCAGAATCGTCAACACTAGCCAAATCTGTTTTAGATTCATCCTCATCAGCCATCATTTCATCCCCATCATTATCAGTGACACCTTCATTCAAAGGTATCGATTTTAATGCCTTTTCTGCAGTGGCTACTATTTCTTTTTCTTGAATGCACTCACGTTTAAATGCTTTTGCTGTGTTGGAGTAGCCCATATAAGAAAAGTAGGATGAGACTAAACTCTTGACAAAATCCGATGTGTCTTCACCTTTTAGTTTATTATTATCTTTGTCTTGTTTGTTTTTCTTCTTTTTTCTGCTTGTAGGAGTGGATGTAGATCTTCTATTGCCTGTCGATTCTGAACGTTCTACAGATTCATCATTAACAATATCCTCTTCGTCTTCTTCATCTTCGTCTTCATCTTCATCGTGATGCTTAGCTGAACTTCGTCTCTTTCTTAAGATTCGAATACCTCGCCCGTAGTCTCCAAGATTTGGGCTAGCTGTCTTAAAGTCTGGCCTCTTAAGCTTATATCGGCCCATTGGTAACATATCACTGACAATAACCTGATCCATCAAATCACCTTTTTGGTCTTTAACATATCTTTCAATGTCAAACAAAAACTTTTTTTCACCAAAATTGGTATCTAACTGAATCGTAGGTTTAAAACCAATGCATGGATATAATTCAGAAATTACATGAGGATCTTCCAAATCATCCATACAACTACCATATACATCTCGATCATAGGTAGAATTTAAATCATCATCGTCATCATCATCATCGTCGTCGTCGTCGTCGTCATCATCATTATCATTATCATCATCAGCGTCATCATCATCATCATCATTGTTATCAGCATTATTTTCGTCTTGATCTTCGTCATCCTCATCTTCAAGAAGATTTGAAATAATTCGAGCTCTATTAGAGTTGCTAGTACTTCTACCGGTTGAGCTTTCAGATTCATTAGAATTGCGTAGATTACTTTGAACATGATAAGTTCTAGCTCCCAATGATCCTGTACTGGATGGTGCTCTGCCAATTGGAGAAACTGGAATAGGTAGTGAAAACCCATCAAAGCTGTGTACTGAGCCTTCATATCGAAAATTAGCAGATAGAGGTCTTCTTCTCTCGCTTTTTTCGGCAGGACTTTTACGTGTCTCAGTATTGTCTTTTGGTGATGCTAATATGGGGTTTCGAAGTTTGAGGCCTGTTTCAGGGTTGAACCGTAATGTCGAAGCTGCTGCCGCTGCTGCGGCTGCGTGTGAAGAGGAATAGTAATTTGGCATAGTTGTAGGTAGGGTTTTGGCAAATTTCAATCCTCCATAAGCCTCACACAAATGGACACCATTTTTAGTAAAAAATATAGTACCTTTAGCAAAATTAACACCACAGCCAACAGTATCGCCTTGACCGAATTTGTGAGTCTCAGAGCTCGAATCAGCACCAGTCATAATTTTGCCATCATCGGAGTGATATCCCCAAGTATTTATCTCATGGCCGGGAAGCTTGTTGTTGAGTTTGGCATTATTGGTACAGAATCCAACCGAAACCATACTATTATGATAGGTACAAACCACACGAACTTCGTAGTAGTAGATTCCACATAAAGCTGGAATTGGATTATCTGTTTTTATGGTTCTAACTTCTTGTGCTGCCTCTTTAGACTCGGAAGTATATGCAACTTCACACCCATCTGAGCTAATGATAAGAAGGTTTTTTGAGCTTGAACCGCTACCACTACCAGTCGGGACAATGTTCGAGAGTAATGATGAAGAGTCACCTCCTGAAGATAAGTTACGCTGACTAGCTTTTGATCCCTCAGTGAAAGTCAAAGACTCGGCAGAAACCCATTTGCGAGGCAGAGGTGATAATCCACATAGAACAGTGTGAGATCTCATAGCTGTTGATGAGCTAGGTGTTAATCCAATTGCAGCCGCTGCTAATTGAGAGCTTCTAATATCTAAACCAACGTCTTTTTGTGTAGGTGTCTGTTCTTCAGAACCGGTGTTATTCGCTGTAAATCCTTGTTGATTTTTTTCTGATTTATATGAGTCCAATCCCAAACCTAGTTTTGATCTAGGATTCAAATTAGAATTTTGAGAATTGCTTGCAGGCTGTGAAGATTCGTCTACAGGACTAATCGATGAACGTGAATGTGCTTGATCAATCCCGTTCAGTTGCTCTGGATCCTCTGTGGTGGATTCTTCTCCTTGATTTAGTGTTGTAGGAGTGTCAGCTCCTGTAGATGCCAATTGATGGGATGAAGATCTTGAATCAGAAGCTGAAACCGGCCTTAGAGGTTCGTCTCGTACGTTAG
This sequence comes from Magnusiomyces sp. LA-1, assembly GCA_029678045.1. Taxonomy (NCBI): domain Eukaryota; kingdom Fungi; phylum Ascomycota; class Dipodascomycetes; order Dipodascales; family Dipodascaceae; genus Magnusiomyces; species Magnusiomyces sp. LA-1. The sequence continues at coordinate 6,431,563 of CP115648.1, read as the reverse complement.
ATAGATTTGCCGGGATATTTCCTAGTACTGGCAATCTTTGTTGTTGGATCAAAGAGGTACCTGCTGATGTTTGATCATTGCTAATTTCAGATGAATTTGTTTCTTGTTGCATATATTCTGGGGTAAAATTAGGATCAATATTCTCTGGATTATTTGGGTTTCCCAAAAATTGTGCTACACCATCATCTCTAAATGATGGTAGGGTTGATGGGATGATTGAGCTTCTGTCAATCATAAGATTGCCAATACTTTTTGAATCAGATTGGCCAATAGAATTGACTAAGTTCTGTCCAGGAATCGATTGTTTAAAATAAATAGAGTCGCTTATGCCATTTGTTGTTGTTGTAGGAGGAGGAGGGGCCCAATAGCTATGCGTAGAGTTTGAAAAGGAGTTAATATCTGACAAATCATCATTGCTTTCTAATACTGGATCTTTCTGTGAATCATTGGCAGCAGCAGCTGAGCTCCCATTCTGGGTTGTAGATGAAGTAGAGCTAGAAGCACCTGTGCCATTGGCTGTCGGGGTTGATGATTGTACAGACTTAGACCTGTTGATGAGATGAGTTCCTTTAAGACGAAAGACGGAAGGGCCAGCTGGAGAAAGGATATCAGCACAGTCACTAAAAGGAGACATAAAAAGTCCAGACTGTTTGGAATCTAAAGAGCTAGTTTTGCCATTGGATTCGTCTGTTTGTTTTAGATGAATGTACTGTTCACCGTATGCAGTAGATAAAAGGTATTCGGGAATGCTCATGATTGCTGTTCCACTGTACCTTGGTGAAGTTGATTAATGTGGAGGGGGCAAAACACTAAGAAGTAATAAGCCTTGATTCTCAGATTTAAAACTTTGATGAATGCAAATGCTAATTATAATTTGATCTTTAATTGCTAACAATAAAGAAATTTATAACAAATGAGCTTGAGTTGTTAGCATACACCAGAGTTGACTCCAACTTAAATTCAGATTTTAAAAAGATGGATTTGATAAGAAACAATTAATAATGATGATTTTTATCTAAACAAAGAAGAAAAAAAAAATATAAAGCAATAGAAGTATTATTAGCAACAGATTAATTATCAAAAAATAAACTAAAGATGTATCTTGGTTTTGAAAGTTTAATCTGTTGTTTTTTTTTTTTATAAGTACGTAGGAAGAAAAGAAGAGATAAAGAGACTCAAGGTAAGCTCTTAAAAATGGGCATTGTTAAGTAAAAGAGAGGGGTGATGGAGCACACACTGAGTAATTTTAACATGATGTGATTAAAGGGTGGCCAATAACAAAATCTGATAGTATATGTGACATTACACAACATTGTAACTACTTTGTTTTCCATGGCAGTATCAACCTTTTCAAATCAATGCTTTGATAATATTCAAAACTTTCGACTTACAAACTAAACATATATAGACATATGTTGTAATTATGTAGTATTTTAATATACGGAAAAAAGATGAGTTAAATCCAAATACATATAAAGTAGATTTAATCATTTAAAACTTTTTTGATTCTATAATCACTAGGCTTGCTAATTATATACACTATTCAAGGAACAACAATACTAAGTTTTTACAATCTAATCAATATCATTTTTAATGATCACCTCAATAATCTAAGAAGCATTTTTAGAAGCCTCTTCTTCTCTTGCTATTTTGTATAGATCATTGTTGAAAGGGTCCTTTACAGGAACTTTTCTAACTTCCCATATATCTTCTGAACTACCCATGACCTTTCGCTTCTCGGCAAGCTTTTGCATATAATACTGGGCAATTTTCTTTGACTTTAGCTCGGGATCCCAGACAGCCTTGGTTTGTAAACAGAACCTCAGCTTGGCCCATCTACCTTCGCAGTAACTTATTGATCCATATCTGTACATGTGTCGAATTTGGCCTCCTAATGAGTAGCAAGAAACCATTTGTTCAAATGCCTGAGCACAAGACATTTCCGTGGGAAATGAACTTAATGTATAGTGCTCTTTTCTAGTTGAAGGTTGCTGATTTGTAGATGAAAAAGGAGTCTGTGGAGGTCGAGATGTTGATTCCAATTCTTGGTTGAGTTCTTTGAGCAGCTCATTAAGAGAGTTGTCAATATCCTCTTCTTGAGGCTTTGATGTATTGTTGGATGATTCTGATTGTGCTTTCATTTTATTCGCTTTATGAGATTCAGATTTAAAAAAGTTAAAGTATATTAGCAATATAAAGATTAATGAAGAAATGTTAAACGAATGAAAATCTCAAAGCTCTATTTTTCAAAAAAAAAAAAAAAAAAAAAAAATCACGTGAAAATGAAAATATAGAAATTGTACAACAATTCTGTTCACTAAAAATGAAAGAATTTCAAAAATCAACATTTATTTACAATCCAAAGGCTTAAACTATTAAAAATCATTAAAATACATATATTACGGAGTGAGATTTGCTCAATTAAAATTACAAATTTTGTATGGGATGATACAGAGCAATACCATCGTTTTTTTTTTTTAAAGCCAGTCCTTAGGGTGCTTCAAGACTTCCAAAGTCTTTTCCTCGTGTGATCCCTTCTCAGGTGCATGCATGTATTCCCAAGAAGAGTGTAGAGGCAATGAGACCAAGATCGATTCAATTCTGGCGTTAGGAGTGGCCAAACCAAATTGGGTACCACGATCGTAGATCAAGTTAAATTCAACATATCTGCCACGTCTGATATGTTGCCATTTAACCTCTTTTTCGGTATATGGAGTTTGGCAACGTCTTCTCAAAATCTTTGGATATGAAGAAATGTATGCATCGAGGCATGCTTCAACAAAAGCAAGATAGTCGTCTTGAGTCAACTGGTTTCCTTCGTCGTCAGTAGCATCTTCAGAGGCATCACCAAAGTCGTCAAAGAAGATACCACCAACACCTCTGTTTTCCTTTCTGTGCTTAACATAAAAATATTCGTCGCACCATTTCTTAAACTTTGGGTAGTATTTCTTAGACTTCAACTTGGTGTCGCATGCATTTTTCAAAGCTGCGTGGAAGTCTTGGGCATCCTCTTCGTATAAATAGTGTGGTGTGAGATCGGCACCACCACCAAACCACCAAGTGATAACCTTAGAATCATCATCGGGGTCGCGGATTTCAAAGTATCTGTAATTGAGATGGACTGTTGGTGCGTATGGGTTTTTTGGGTGCATAATAAGAGATAAGCCACAGACATCAAATGGTAATGAGACTGGATTTGATACGTTGGCCTGCTTTTCTGCTAAGATATCAAGAGCCTTATGATCGGCTCTCATTCTTTGAACACCAGCAGGAGGAAGCTTACTGCTAACAATAGATAACATGGCACCGCCTTTTTCAATAACGTCACCTCCTTGGATGACAGCACTGATGCCACCACCCTCTTTAGGATCGTCTCTGTCCCACTTGTCCAAGAAGAATTTTGCTGGTGTAGTTGTGCTAAATTCTTCCTCAACAGATTCTAAAACTTTGACAATTTCAGCTTGCTTATCCTTGATAAGTTTTTGCATTCGCTCACGTACCGATGCCATTGTGATTTATTCTTTATTATTTGATATATTTGATGATGAGAATGAGTGTATGGGGTATTTTGAATTTTGATGAAAGGGGTGGTTTCGAGAAAGAAAAAAAATAAAAAGAAAAAGAAAAAAATATTTTCTAAAATTTCAAATTTATGGGAAAATGATTTGGAATTTGGAATTCAAAAGGTGGGCTCATTTTTTGTGATTTATTCAGGCTACTACACAAAAATACAGGTAAATGCAAACATGTTTTTTGATCTCATGTTTTTTTTTTTTTTGTATGTATTTACATATTTAATTTGACATTGGTTATGGGGTTATTGATTTTGATTCAATCATTCAATACCGGTGATGAGCTTAAAACAAAATTGGTTTTTCTGGGAAATGTGCCAGCTAGTTGGCGGGCCAGTTGGCCGTGCCAGAAATCAGGCTATCCGTGATTATGTCATTTATTAGTCACCACTGTGTATAGGCTCAACTTGACTTATAAAATGCACGTCTTTGATCATTGTCATAAATATGGTGATTATGATTTCATCAATTGGATAAAACCGAATAGCATTATATTACAGGACTAGCCCGACACAAAAATTTATTCTTTATTAGAAGTATGAGGATAAATTTAAAATTCAGTATGAAATTTTTACAAGTTGAAACAGGATTATATAACGTTTCCGAATCACTGATTATACAAAAATTTAAACTCAGTGACTAAGTGAACAAAACTTGTATTGATACACTGAAGAGTCAACTAAAAATTACTAGTAAATGGCATTCCTTAAATAAGTACTGTTTTAGTTACACCAGCATTGACAATAGAAGACATAGTTATGTTTGACTAATTGATAATTAATCATCAAATTACTGTTTTTAAAAGTAGAATACAATACTATAGTCATATTTTTCATGAATGACAAAAAGAATTATAACAAATAGCTTTCTCTTAATTGGTAATAAAATCTGACATTAGAAATTCATTATTTTGAAAATAAAGCAAATATACTTAAAACGGAACTACAGCAACTTTGGGCTTTGAAATAATAATAGAAAAAAAGTCATAAAAGGGAATTATTAAGATTAGCAATCTCGGGGTTTCTATCCAAGGCTTTTGGTTTGTTATAATTACATTATCAGCCAATTTTGTAGTTAAGCAAATTTTATTTTCAGCCAATAAGAGTTGACCTATTTGTAATATTACTCAGCCATGTGGCAAAGCACTATCACAATCTATTTTATTTTAGCCAATAAGAAAAGACTAATTGTCAGCAATTCAAATCACATTTTCAATTTAATTTTCTATAAATTGGATTCAATATCTAGTGTTTTTGAATTCTTTTTTTTAAATTCTCTTCTTTTTTTTATATCATTATCAAATAATAACAAATATTCTTTCTTACTTACTATCAAAACAATTCTTTTGAAACCATTCTTATCTATTTTCACTTTACAACTATACATCTAAACAATTAAAAATGACCAACTGCTGCAAGAAGTCCACTGAAACCTGTATCTGTGCTCAAGAAGCCAGATGCTCCTGCGGAGCCCAATCTGCTAGACACTGCAACTGCTCTAGAGCTGAAGTTGAAAACTCTAAGCCATCTTCCACCTGCTCTTGTGGAATGAGAAGACAAAATGAATGCACATGCTCCAGAGCTGCCATTGAAAACAGCTTACGTGATGGTGAAGTTGATTTCACTCACATGAAATAAATCAACAAACATTATCAATGACTGAGAAAACTACAAAAAAAAATAAAAAACAACAAAAAAAATGACAAAACTTGAAAAGCAATTTTCTTAAAAAACACATCTATACAAGTTGAATACTTGCGACACTTTTTGGCATGAGTTGACACTTGTTTAACGAAACACACGCCTATGGTCTTTGGCTTAAAGACTATTTTTATTGCATTGAATTTTCAAGGATGTAGAAACTTTCTACTTTACACAAACTATTATGAATTTTTATGTATCTTTTTATTTTGGGGAACTTTTTACTATGGTATACGCATATATCAATCTTTTGTAATATTTATTTATTCTATAATTTAATACACAAGATTTATTTTATTAAGACACATCTATTTTAACTTTTTATGTTTGTAAAAAATGACAATAGCATTGTGATTTGCTTGCAAACTTCCCAATCGGATATCTTAACGACAACGCTTGGCAAATTACAAGTTACTAGTAGCCTGTTAGTAACAAATTATTACAATAGAGTCACTTTTCAAAAGATCGTATAATGAACCTTTGATTTTAAATACTATGTAAGTAGTCATACATTTAATATACAAAACATATTAATGTTAAATAAAAGGAATGCAAAAGTCTATTAGTTTAACGAAGCATCATGTCATGAGACATGCTATCTTCTGCAGGCTTAGTTTCTTGAGTAAAAGAATTCATTGTATCATCAGGAGCACCCAGAGCATTCAAAAGTATCTGCTTATCTCTCAAAGACTGCAAGTCCTGATACCCAATTTGGGGGTAGTCTGTCTTGTCGTTAATGGTTGTAGGGCCGTTGCTGCTTTCCAAGTTCTTGGATGATCTGCTACCTGGCAGAGGAGTGACATAGGACGGACTAGGAGAGCTGCTTTTGCTGGAAAGTGTCGACAATGATGATTTTGATTTTCTACGTGCATTATTCTCAGCTAAGGTATTTGGGTTTGGCGACCTTCTCAAAAGATCTTTTTTCATCTGCAAGATTTCTTCTTTTGTAAAGCCAGCAGCTGAAGGTTCTTTAACTGCTGGTTTATTTTTAATATTATTGACATTTTTTATGTCTTTTGCATTATTAGTATTGCTATCTTTTTGAAGTGACTTTTTTTTTAAAGACTGTGAAGATTCGGGAATTAGCCATTTTTCTAAAGGTGCTTTAATTCCGTAATCTGCACAATGCCAAAGCCACTCGACCCCGACAACAGGAATGTTCCACCGTCGTGCATACATTTCTTTATTTGATCCAGGAGTTGAAATCAAAATTTTTTCAATTTTACTGGGCGATGAGTTTGGTTTGAGGACTGGCTGATAAGTAGCGCCCAGCATTTTAATGAGCTTTTCAATATGCATCAGCTCCACACCTTTAAATCCACTTATTGTGATTTCAAGATTTGAAAAGTCAGCTAAATTTCGGTACCGTATGACATTTCCCCAAAATGAGTCGTTATCCAGACTTTTCTTTTCTAGGCTGGTCTCTATGATCCATTCGGTTTTAAGAAGAAAGGTTTTAGCGTGAAAGTGTGTAGGAATTGCTGAGTACTCAATCTGTGAATATATCAAAGCATGTGTAATGTATTCGTTATCGATATCGTCCGTTACAGATCCACCATGTGGAATGACTGCGCTTTTGAGTCTTTCAATTTTTTTGGCGTCAAACCCATATAGATAAAAACAAGTGCCAAAAAATATCCCTTTTTTATCATTAGTAGTTTCAGGCAGTTTGTGACCCTCGATATTATTAATAAGATGGTTCTCATATGCTGTTTTGTATTCTTGTTCAAGCTCTTTTTGCTTTTCACGTAGTTCTTCCTCATCGTCCTCGTCTTTCCATAATGCGCCACCTGTTCGTTTTTTAATTCTTTTTGCTGGAGCAGGCATTAACTGCTTCCATTGAACATCGTTTATTTTCCTCTTTTGTATTACTTTTGTCTGTATGATTTGATCGTCTTTTGCTGAAAAATAGTCGTCGGGTATTAAATTCATCTTTGGATCAAAGGTTCGAACAGGTCCTGGGAGAGCTGTTGAGCCATTGAAAGCGTAGAAAACGGGATCTATTGGAATATATGACTTCATAGAGTCATATACCCAACTTGGTGATACTAATGGAATATTCCATTTTACGGCATATTCGCATTTTACACCCATGATTCTTGGGGTGACTAAAATTGTAATGTTTTGATGCAAGTTGCGAGAAAACTGGCCACCATTTTCGGTAACCAACTTTTCAATTTCTACACGATCCTCCTCATTTTCAAAGTTTGTTGCACAGACAAAGTGGCCTTTGAAAGGTTTGAGCAGGCCCTTTCTCAGCTCATCTTCAATCTCGATATTGTCTCCCTTGATCCACTTAGAGTGAACAGACTCAACAAAATCTGGTAGTAATAAAATGATATCATGTCTGTTGAAAAGAACGTGATGAATTTTTTCCGAATTTGCCGTATTGAATACTATTATATATTTTGTATTTGCTTTTACACCGGAATCATAAACTCCGCCCATGTTAATGATTTTCTTTTTAAGATCAGCTAGTCCATCTTGTTGGTTGGTCATGTAAGACCCGGTCGTGGTAAAAACCATTCGACGAAATGGCTCTTTTAAAATGTCATCGGATTCCATATATTATGATTTACCGGTTAATTATATATATATAAATTGAAATGTGTAAAGATTCAACTTAATCAATATATTCTGTAAAGCGTAAGTATTTCAGTTGTGATTTTGAATGTTGATCAAACATAAGTAGGGAAAAATAAACAAAATACAAAGAGCATGTGACTAGGAATACCCATTTTCAGACCCAAAAGTACGCATAGTGCCGAATATGACGTCACGTTAAACACCGGGAAATTATGTTGATAATATATACATACATCTCGTTAATTGCTGTTTTTTTTTATTTTATTTTTTTTTCCCCTTCCTCTTTTCATTAAAACCTTGTTCAGTTTTCTAAACTTTGTAAGCAACAAAAACAAAAGAGACTTTGTTAAATCAACTCATTTCTTCTAACGAAACCATCTCCTAGTTACAGCAATTAGTATCGATATACATAGAAATGGCTGATTTTATAAGGTATTTATCATCCATTAATCACATTTTTTTTCATACAGCTTCCGAGAACTCCAGTTCTTTTTTATACTTCTTTGTTTTATTATTAACAAAAATTATACTCATTTCCCCCCTATAGAACAGAAATTTTTGGCACATGCTTTGAAATTACAAGCCGGTAAGCAATGAATTTTGGAAATAAACATATTTGTAACGAAATTCTGGTATCAAGATATTAACACGGCTATTCAACCATAGATATGTGGATTTAAATCCTGTCGGTATGGGCGCATTTGGGCTCGTTTGGTAAGTATAATTTTTTATATCTGTTCTTAAAATAGATCTATCACCACAAAAACGTTTTACTAACAGTTTTTTCTTTTTTTTAACAATAAAAATTATTGTAAATAAAGCTCAGCAAAAGATCAACTTTCTGACCAAAATGTCGCCATCAAGAAAATTCTCAAACCTTTCAGTACATCAGTACTTGCAAAAAGAACCTATCGTGAGCTGAAGCTTCTCAAACAACTACAACACGAAAATCTGATTAGTCTTCAAGACATTTTCATTTCTCCTTTAGAAGATATTTACTTTGTAACGGAACTACTGGGCACCGACCTTCATCGACTGTTGACATCAAGACCGTTGGAAAAACAATTTATCCAATACTTTTTATACCAGATTCTGCGCGGGCTTAAGTACGTGCATTCAGCAGGTGTTGTCCACCGTGACTTGAAGCCATCCAACATTCTCATCAATGAAAACTGTGATCTCAAGATTTGTGACTTTGGGTTAGCACGAATCCAAGATGCCCAAATGACAGGGTATGTTTCAACCAGATACTATCGTGCACCCGAAATCATGTTGACATGGCAAAAGTATGATACTGAAGTTGACATTTGGAGTGCTGGGTGCATTTTTGCCGAAATGTTGGAAGGCAAACCTCTTTTCCCAGGCAAAGATCATGTTCACCAGTTTTCAATCATTACAGAGTTGTTGGGTTCACCCCCTACTGATGTTATTGACTCTATTGGGTCAGAAAATACACTGAGGTTTGTACAGTCTTTGCCAAAGAGAGAGCCAGTGCCGTTCCGTCAAAAGTTCAAGAATGCTGCTGATGATCCACACGCCATTGACTTGCTTGAAAAGATGTTGACTTTTGATCCTAGAAAAAGAATTTGTGCTGCCGATGCACTTGCCCACCCTTACCTTGAAAGATATCACGATCCCAATGATGAACCTGTAGCTGCTGTAAAGTTCGATTGGTCATTTAATGAAGCAGACTTCCCAATTGATACTTGGAAAGTTATGATGTATTCCGAAATATTGGATTTCCACAAAGTTGATCCACAACAAATGAATCCTTAAAAAGTTATATAAATAGCATTAGTAGTTTATTATAATAAAAACAACCAAACATATAATATACACGGGGAGCAAGAAGCAGATAAAAGAGAACATAAAACAATCACTTCCATAGACGATTAATACTAAGAGTTGGTATTATTTATTAATTTATCTACTTACAAATAGTAACACATATATATATTTTAAGTACAAACTAATGAAAAAAATAAGAAGAAGGAAAAAATAAAATGTCTAATGAATTATATTAGGTCGGAGTCTAATCAGATTTAGATGTCTCATTTTCATTATTGATTAAACCACCTTGAGCAGCTAATGAGTAAAATACTGAATTCTTATCACTGAGTAATTCTTGTGGAGAAGCAAACTCGACTACCTTACCTTCACTCAAAACCATGATTCTATCACTATCAGCAATGGTATTAAGTCTATGAGCAATAGTAAGAATAGTTCGGTCCTTAAATTCTTGACGAATAGTTTCTTGAATCAACTTGTCTGTATGTACATCAACAGCAGCTGTGGCTTCATCCAAAACCAAAATCTTGGATGGTGTTAAAAGTGCTCTAGCAATACTCAAAAGTTGGCGTTGACCTACTGAAAAGTTGGAACCACCTTCGGAAATTACAGACTCCAAGCCCTTGTTTTCCATATTGTTGGTGACGTGATCCTTGAGATGTGCCAACTCCAAGACTCTCCACAATTCTGTGTCGTCATGCTCGTTGTTTGGATCCAAGTTTTCTCTCAAAGTTCCCTCAAAGACTTGAGAGTCTTGTGGGATGATAGAAAGACGGTGACGAAGATCGGCAAGACCAATTGTGGAAGTGTTCAAAGAATCAATTTCAATATGACCGTCAGTTGGTTCTATAATTCTAAACAATGCCATTGTAAGAGAACTCTTACCAGCACCAGTTCTGCCTACAATACCAATCTTTTCTTGTGGTTTGATTTCGACGTTGATATCCTTCAAAACGTAATCAAGTTCAGGGCGATACTTGGTATAGTAATGGTCAAATCTAACAAGACCATTCTCAGGCCATGTGGCTCTAGGTCTGTGATCTTCAATGATGGCTGGGGCTTCTGATGGTAAGTTTGAATATTCCAAGACTCTTTCGACAGAAACAATATTGGTTTCAACTTCAACAGTCATTCTGACAATCCAGTTCAAGGATTGAGTGATTTGCAAAGCATAAGACATGGCAAGACCAATAGTACCAGCTGTAACGTTTCCAGATCTAATCATGGCAATTGAGAGACCAGAGGCACAAAGAATAATGATGGAGCCAAGGAATTCTAAACGAACAGCAAGCCATCTATTTGCACTGACAGATGGGAAATAGGCAGCCAAGTTGAGATCCATAGACGATTCGTTAATATAGGAGAAACGATCTTGTTGTCCATATGCACGAATGGTACTGATACCGCCAAGAGTTTCTTGAAAGTGAGCGTAAATGGGACTCTTTGAGACAGAATCCAATCGCTTTAATTCTCTTGAAGTTCTCAAGTAATAGCGTTGATACATCAAGTACAAAAGACCCAAAGGAATTACAAGAATAGCAAATGGAGGGGTGTTGTATATGATGACGCAAAGTGTGAAACAGACGTAAATACTGTTGGAGAAAAATTGGGAGAAAACTCTAGCCAAAAGTTGATCAATTCTATAAATATCGTTGGAGAATCTGTTCAAGATACGGCCCAATGGAGTGGTTTCAAAAAATGACATTGGAGCTCGAATAACAGAGAGCAACATACGGTGATGCAACTTTTGGGCAGCTTGAATAGAGCATCCAATCATCAAAATCAAAGTGTAAATGACGGATGATAATGAAGTGGAGATACAGATGGCAAAGTAAACACCCAAATAGAGACCGATGTGCTCATTTGATCCAGTTTCAGTATTCTTTTCAGACCAATGCTTGAGCCAGAAACCAGAAGCAACAGAAAAGGCGGAAGAAGCAACCAAAAAGAAGAAAAAGAAGGCAACAGCAATAGGATTGCAAGCTTTAGCATACTCCTTGTATACATCCCACTTAACTTGACCTTGTTCCATGTGTTCCTTTTGCATTCTTGTTCGTTTTCCAACCTCATCATCTTCAATAGTAACATGCTTGAAACTGGCCATACTAGCTCTTCTAAGTGTTTGATTGGAAGCACGGCGTTTAATAACATTCTTAGCAGCATCAATATCAGAGGTAATTAAGACTGGACCTTCCTGTGACTCGTTATCTGTAAGACCGTCTTCAGATCCTAATCGTGGAGTTGATGTAGAAGATGGAGCAACAGTTGAAGATGCAGAAGATGAGGGGGTAGAAGTTGCCTTTTTCTTTCCAAAATCCTTGATAAGTTGGAAGATTTGGCCCTTGCTTTCAGCAATCTCTTGTCTAGTGCCGGTCTCGACAATACGGCCATCAGAAACCATAGAAATATAATCGGCATGGGAAAGAACAGGAATAGAGTTTGTACACAAAATTCTAGTCTTTGAGGCAAGTAAACCTTCTTCACCCAAAACCTCCTTGATAATGTGAGCACCAACATGTTCATCAACAGCAGAAAGAACATCATCGAGTAAGTAAACATCAGCACGGGCATATACAGCTCTAGCAAGAGATAATCTAGCCTTTTGGCCACCAGACAAGGAAATACCCTTTTCACCAACAGTTGTAGCATCTCCATCAGGCAAAATGGCAAGATCATCAGCAAGCGCGCAAGCTTCAATAGTCTGCTGGTAAAAGTCGTGATCGTATCGAGCTCCAAACAAAATGTTTTCCTTAACGGTAGCATTCATGATCCAAGGAACTTGAGCAACATAAGAAACGTGACCCTTTACAGTTACTGTACCCTCAGATTTGTGTAAATCTCCCAAGATTGCTTGTAAAAAGGCAGATTTTCCGGAACCTACTTTACCAACAATACAACTGAGACTGCCCTTATAAGCCTTGAAGTTAACATCAGAAAGGGCAACTTTAATTCCATTTTTACGTTGCCAAAGGAAAGTTGCATTATCAATGACGACAGATTCTTCGCCAATGGCAGTGGCTGGTTCTAAATGAATAACAGAATCGGGTTGAACTTCATCCATAGTGAAAAAGTTGGTAAGACGAGATACGGCGACCTGTGCCTCAATCAGGGAGGAAATTACCATAGGGAAAACAGCAAGGGGGAAAGTCAACAAGTTGAACAAATTCAAAGCTGGGAAGACAATATCAGTGGTCAAAGGTTTGTCACTGGTAAGAACGTAAATAGCAAAGGTGGAGCATGAGACAAAATATGGAGTACTTGACCAAAGAAAGTTAATCAAACTCATAAAAATGCCGATTTTCTTAAGTGTTTTGAGTTCCATATTATCTCTGACATTCATGAGTTTTTCGGTAAAGGGAATTTCCCATCCATAGAGCTTGAGACTCTTGATGTTTGTCAAAAGTTCATTAGTAAGGCGAGTTCTGGAATCCTTGTTTTTCATTTGAATGGCTTGAAGGCTCTTTTGATACTTTGCGGCAGTTGCATTGACGGGAATCATAATGATCATAATGACAACACCTGCCCACATACTTGGGCCAAGAAGGTTGTGGAGAGAAACCAAACAAAGAATAATTTGAAATGGGCCAGACCATAAAGTTTGACCATATTGGGTAAGATCCTGAAGTCTTTGGGTATCGACAGACATCAGATTTACAATGTCACCGGTAGTCTTTTGAGCTCTGTCCTCAGTAGAAAGAACAAGAGATTTCTGGTAGATTGCTGCAGTCAAACTAGCTTTAAGTTTCATACCAACTTCAAATACACGTTGGAAATATTGATGTAAAGCAGCTGTTTGAACAATTGAAACCAAAAACATGCCAATAGCGATGGCAAAACCTTGTTTCATATTAACATCTTTACCTTTAGAATAGTCGGTGACAAATTTAATCAAAAGACGTAAAAGCTGAGGCTGTGTGAATGCAAGAATATCTTGAATGACTTTAAAAAAACCGCCAGTTAAAAACAAGCCGCCAAAAGTTTTTCCTAAGGCAATAGTAAGAGATGGGTTTTTTTTAGAGCTGAGTTGTTGCTGCCAGTTTTTAGCAAATTGGGAGGAAATGTAAGCAGTGGTGTCTTCCTTTGGCAATTCTGGCAAGTCTTCTGCAGTGAGGAAAGTCTCGTAACCTTTTTTCATTAATGGAGTCATCCAAGCAAATGTGATTTTTGAAAAAATATCAGACATTTCTAAAGGACTTCTATTTGGATAATATTCGTCCAATCTGGCATAAGGCATACGAGCCTTTGGTACAAGCCATTCTAAAAAGAAAACGATGACAGAGTTTGATAAAATAAAAATAGGGAGCAAAAGTAAGATGGTATGATGGCTATCGTTGGTGAAGGCGCCATGAGAGTAAAGGCTAAAAACCTTGATTGAGCCAACCAAGATTTCAAAAAGCCAATAAAAGAGTAATGAGCCAGAAGGGATTAATGATCTAAAGTGTTCTACATAGTGTAAGGAGAGTGCGATGAAGAGAGATGCGAAAGAAACGAGAGGAGATAAAACGAAAATATCGTTGATTGGAGCTTCGGAGAAATGTACTCTTGCTAATGAGTATAAAAGAAACAAGGCGATTTGGGCAACAACAAGGGCCAGTTTTAAAATAAAAAACCAGTCAGTTGAACCTGGATGTGGTCTGTGAGAAGATATTGAGTATAATTGGTACGAGCCAAATACAATGAGAATTAAATTAGGGATGTTGTAAAGAACACCTTCAATGAAACATGGGGTGAAGTTAAATTCATTGTCAACTGGGCCCCATCCAGCGGGGGACTGGCAAAGACAAGACGAGTTTGATGTTATTGGAAGCGAAATGTTCTTTAAAGGAACAATATCGAAAACGGTCTGGTCCATGCTGAGTTATGAACTAGATTTTCAAAATAAGTTTATTTTGGATAAGCAAAAAATAAAAGGATGAAAATCTTTAGTTCTTAAGAAAAAAAAAATGTGAAAAAAAATTAGACCGATATATAAAAGAATTTGAAAATTAAGAAGTTTAAAGAAAAAAAAGTTGGCGTCAGATTGAAACGAAAAAAAATATTATATTATTAATAGGGATCTTGTACCCTATTGGAAATACAGGCAAGAAAAAAAAAAAACAAAAAAATATAAAAAAGTTCAATCACAAGCCGTGTAACATATATCGGAATCCGAGTGTTTGCAATTGCAATTACATTTGATATTATTACATTAGGTGTCATTTATAAAATGTGACATTACTTGTTTTGGAATGACATCATATGTAATGACATTAACATACCAAACTTTTCATGTAACAATACTTGCATTGTAGCATTCTTAGTATACAGCACAGAGTAACAAAACCCCCCGTTTTTACGTTTTAATGTGTGAATAGTAATAACCCTTTTTTATTGATACAACAAAATAAACATTAAAGCTAGGAGAACAACAACAACAAAAAAAAAAAGGAATAAATTTTTCTTTATATATTTTTTTTGTTCCCCTTTTCTTGTCTATCTTCCAACTTTTTTTTTTCAAAAACCTTTGATAGTTTTTTTATCATTATTTCAAAACAGCACCAAAGCTAATAGTATCTTTATAGAACTAACTATTAGGTCGATATATATATTTCTAGCGTGTTTTATTATTATTGACTTTAATATATCTCTTCATATATTAGAAGCCCCCGTTATTTTGGGTCTAAATATATCCAAAAAAAAAACATCATTAAATTTTTTAACAATCATCATTTTTTTTAACCCCTACTTTCAACTACAAAACAAACAAACAACAAACAACAAAAACCCACCACATTCATAGTATATGGCCTCATTCTAATGGCGGATCCTACAATCCCACCTAGGGTCTCTTCAAGGCTTTCGAATTCGGCAAAGCTGTCGAATTCTATTTCTAAAAGAGTCCATCGCGAATCGCGCTTCGGAGACTATCTCTTAGGCTCAACCTTGGGTCAGGGGGAATTTGGTAAGGTCAAATTAGGTTGGAGAAAAGATGGAAAACAACCAGAACAAGTAGCCATCAAACTTATTCGCAAAGACACCGTGCCACCAAAATCCAACAGAGAAACTAAAGTTTTTAGAGAAATTAACGCTCTCAAGATCCTTACCCATCCAAACATTGTTCGTTTAGAAGAAGTTATACAAAACGACAAATATATTGGCATTGTTCTCGAATACGCCTCAGGGGGAGAACTATTTGACCACATTCTTCAGCACAGATACCTTAAAGACAATGTAGCTTGTCGTCTCTTCGCTCAACTCGTTTCAGGCGTCCACTACCTTCATTCTAAAGGGATTGTGCATCGTGACCTTAAACTTGAAAACCTCTTATTAGACAAGCATAAAAACATTATGATTTCTGATTTTGGCTTTGCAAACTCTTTCGGATGCTCCCCAGATGGCACCATAAACGATTTAATGGCAACCAGCTGCGGCTCTCCATGCTACGCCGCTCCTGAGCTAGTCGTATCCGATGCTAAATACATTGGACGTAAAGTCGACGTTTGGTCATGCGGAGTTATTCTTTACGCAATGCTCGCTGGCTACCTGCCCTTTGATGATGATCCTGATAATCCAGATGGAGATGACATCACTCAACTTTACAAATATATTACAACCACCCCCTTGACTTTCCCAGAATATGTCCAGGCAATGCCTAGAGACCTCCTACGGAAAATTCTTGTTTCCGATCCCACCCAAAGAATTAGTCTCAACGACATTCGTAGTCATGCTTGGTTGGCTCCACATGCTCATTTCTTGTCTGTAACTCCCGAAGAGTGGGATAGAAGCTTTATTCACCAATCTCAAATACAACAGTATCTCAGCACTGGTGCCAATACAAAAAATTCAAATACGACAGCCATCAAGAATGGATACCTTCCAACTTCACATTCGCATACTGCATTTACAACCCCTCCTCTATCTTCTGCTGCTCCTAATGCTGTTGGTTCAAACCCACCCGAACAAGCAATTCCAAGTCTTCCAAATCTTCCGCAAAGTGCTGGCAACAAGAATGTTTCTTCCACTTTAGTGACCCCCTCGGCTCAAAAGGGAAATGGAGCTGCAGCAGCACCATTTGTCTTGCCATCGCAACCATGGTCTAACTCAGGAAGCGACAATAATAACAATACCCAGGGCACTATTGGCAATCTCACCCCTGCTTCTTCAGCCTTTCCTTCTCATGCCCAGGAACACACCCGTCCAACCTCCATGTTCGTTCCAGCAACCTCTTCTTCATACCACACCCGTCACAACTCTGCCCAAATCGATTCAACGCCTTCCCTTTCCAGCACCCCTCCTCCTACTACGCAATCCTACAATACGCATTCCAGAAGACATTCAGTCCAAACAGGCTTTACCAAGCCAGTCACCCACCAACGCTTTTCGACAACAACTGGGTACAACAGCACTACTCCTTCCAGTCTTAGAAACAGCCTTGATATTCCTCGAACAACCCCTGAAGTTTCCCAGCAACAACGTCGCCCACTATCTGTTGCTTCAACAAACTCCTCCAATGACGAGGTATTGGCCTCTTTAGATATAAGCAACCCCAATAACAGCAGCGTTGCAGTCGCATCTACACCCAATAGTAGTAGCACTAATGCCACTCTTGTCACAAATACGACGACCCCTCCTGGTGTAAATAGTAGTAGCTCTAATAATGGAAGTCCCACAAAGGCTGTGCATACACTGTACAACTCATCATCGCTTTCCTCTTCTAATCGTAACCTTATAACGACAATCGATGAGTCAGATGCTACGCAGTCTTTTGGAATCCCATTATCAACGTCACCTACTCCAGACTCTAAAATCGCTGATCCTGTATCTACTTTGTCCGAATCGTTATCCAAGTCATCAGTCTCTAAGCCCTCTGGCGCCTCGCGACTTCCTCCTGCTTCCAGAAAACCCAGACCCACATCATATCAGCCATATGGACATTCGTATCCTTCTTCATTAAATGCATTTATCACTCCTCCATTGGAGAAATTTCCCAATGAAAAGAATATGAATTTCCAAACGCCTACGCAGTCTGAGCCCAGAGTTGGCATTACCCAAGATACTGCACTGCCAGGAGAGATCAGTAGGCCTGCATTTAAAGGGTCAGCAACTTCCAACAGTTTGGTTGGTATGGTTAACACTAATAATAACCAAAGTAATACTAGTACTACCCCTTCGTCTCCTCAAAATGAACTTTATAATGGTCTAAATGATAACGTACCTCAACCATTTGCTAACCAAGGGTCAGTTAAGTCTACTCAGTCAAGTCAAACCACAAGAGTTGCTAGTGATTCAGCAAACGAGGCGTCTACTTTAGGAAGTCATACTGCTTCAGCTTTACATGAAAAGTCAAAAATCGGAACCGATCAAAGACTTCCAAGCTTTGACTTTCCAAACAGAACTAATGGAAGCGAAAACACTAGCGTTGACGTCATTCCAAATAATATTAACCACAACACTAGTAATCTTAGTGTTAATACTAGCACTAGCAACCCTCACTCTAACGACACTGCAGGAACTCATACACCTATTTACAACCCAGTATATCTTTCATATCCTAAAAAGTCGCACAAAAAGGCATCAAGTTCAATTTCATATGGTGCTGATAGATTTTTCTCTCGCTTAATGGGAAATGGGAATGAGGCCCTGGTCGATTCAAGTAGCATTGCAAGCAGCAACACTAATAGCAACACTACAGTATATGGAGCTCAACTGAATGTTCCGGTGCAAAATCTTGAGCAGCAACAACCCCAGCAAAATTATCGACAACATAGATACACCAAGAGCGTTGCTACACCACAAAGCAATATTAATAATCCTTCAACACCTAGTAGTTATAATTTTAGATTTAGTTCTGATGAAAGCAATAATAATAACAATAACAACAATTCAATTTCATCATCTAAAACGACACCTAAGCATAAGAGATTTAGTTTTATGAGTTTGTATTCATTTGGATCAGGGAATGAAAAGGCCAAATCAAACTACACACCCCCAATCACTATTACATCTTCAGATAGAAAGGTATTGGAACCTGCATCACCGAATATTCAACGTCGCACCAACTCTCATATGAGACATGCCTCAGTGGCCAACGATAGACCATCATCATATTACCACACCAGTAGTGGAAATACAATAAATCTCAAAAACAGCGAAATGGGATTCTTCCATCAGAACAATTCAGGGTTTATGGTACAAAACATTCCTGAATTTCCATCTGATGGTGGAAATGGAAATGGAAAGAAAGATCAATCCTCAGCAGCTAGAAAAGTTATGGATTTTTTTAAACGAAGATCTCGCATAGTAACTTAGAAAAGAAAAAAATGATTATAATATTAGTGTATATTTTTGGAAATTTTCAACAGCAATATCATCATCATCATCATCATCATAAAGGTTTAGAGAGATACCAATATTAATAATAACAACAACAACAACTTCTTTAATTACTTTTTCTTTTATATATAATTTTAATAGTTTTTTTTTTATCTCATTTGTTTTTTTTCTTCTCATCTTTCATATACCAATGAAAAACATTTTTTTAATACTTTTTTTTTAATTAGCATTTTTTTTTTCTTAATCTTTATAAAAGCATTAGAAGTATAATAAAGATAATTCAATTGATTAGGCGATTTATGTATTAGTACTGATTATGATCTCAACCATTATACGTATATATATACAGTACTATAGAATTAAGAATATATTTGATTTAACAAGCTAAACAATATCTTTTGTTTAAAAAATAAAAAAAAAAAATCTATTAAATTATGTACAAAAAAAAAGTCATAAATTTTTCATATCTATTCAACACACATATCACCATCTTCACAAATATTCTCTCTCTATATTTCCTTCCTTCATATATAGTATAACAACAATCTATATTTTAATTAGCAACATAACCTCCACCAGCACGAGCAGCCGCCGACCGAAACGATGACAAGGTATCTGGTCCGTTCCCAGACTCTCTCAAATAATTTGATACAATCATATTCGATTTGACAAACTTGGCTACACATCTGTCTGTACATACAGACTCGCCCTTGGAAAGATCAGGTTCACTGAACCTTGGTTGGATACACTTATCTCGACAAATTATTAGCATACTATTATTATTTTTTTAAAAGTTTGTGTATATGTTAGTAAAAAAAAAAAAAAGATGTAAGAAAGTGAGAAAAAAAAAAAACTTACTTGTTGAATAAACTGGTCATACTTTCTAATTCGAGTTCTGCCATTAAAATTTTGGCTTCATTGAGCTCTTGATTGGCACTTGAAAAACTTTGAAATATCGACATTTTGTTTTGTTATATTTTATATATGATGATGATATTTTTCTTTTTATTTTTTTTTTTTTTTGAAATTAAAAAGAAGAAGATGTTATTGTTGATTGTTGATTATCTTTTTTAAACCAATGAAAAAATAAAAAAGTTTTGATAGTTTTGATCTCTTTTGTAAAAAGTTTCAATATTAATGATATAGAATAGACTGATGAAATGATTGATGAAAATTCTATTCGATATACCTTTTCTGTTATTTCTTAAAAGTTTGTGTTGATCTATAGATGTTGTTGGTTTTAACAAAAAAAAAAGAGAGTAGTGAATAAAAAATTGAAAAAAAAGGAGAAAAATTTTTGGAAGAAAAGAAAAGTAAGTGGTGGTGAAGAATGGCACAAATTTTGGTTTTTGTATTTTTATGATAGTTGTATTGATAATGTATATTAAATGAGAAAGGAAAGAGTCAAAGAAAATTCTCAGACTTTTGGTGATTATTCTACATACAACACCAAAGTCCCACATGCAAACACACAGACACAAAAAAAACAAATCAATCTTCTACAATAATTCTTCAATATCTACAACGTTTAAAAAAAAATATATCAAAATGCCGTTTATTGAAAGAGAAAAAAAATGAGATATACTATATTAAATAATAGGGTTGTTTAATGAGAATAGAAAAATACATTTGAGTTTCTTCATTTTTTTTTTAAATTTTTATCGTTTTTATTGTTTTTTTTATTTTTAAATGTTTTAAATAATAATGATGATAATGATAATGATAATTAAAATTGTTTTTCAATCTTCCACCAACTGTTTGTCTTGAATTCTTCTGGAGCTGTTGGTTTATCTGTTTGTTTTCTATATTCTCCAGTCAATCTGAAATCTCTTTCAATTACTGTTTATTGTTATTAATAGTTAGTTTTATTATTGACTGAATGAATGGATTGTGTTTATCAAAACAAATTACTTACATTGTCTGTCCCATTTGTCTAATCCGTATAAATCTCTTTTGCCGTTATTTCTCTTGCTGTGAATGGCATTCATTGAGGCACCTCCAACAGTGATAAACTAGATATAAAAAGTCGTTGTTAATATATATACATTCAATATTGTTGATTATATATTATATTTAAATCTTTATTATTAAAATAAACATACTGTGAAAATGGCGGCCCAAGGGAGTAAAGCTTCAAAAGGAATCATTATTGCTGTTTGTATGGATAGTTATGATGATAATAATATGAGTTGAAAGAAGATAAAAAAAAAAGGGTGGTAGTAGTAAAAAAAGAGAAAGGGTAAAAAAAAGGTGAAAAGAGGGTTGGCTGTTTTTTGGCACTAGTACTAGAAAAATTCCAAATGACGGATTTTTGATTGGCTTATTACATGAACTCAAATCACATGACTTTTGTAGTACTTACTACATGAATATTTCATTTAATCTGTTTTTTTATATATACAAAAAGTCAATTCAAAATCAATTTTATTACAGTTTAATAATAATAATGATGATAAAAAAAGAGATCAATTGATTATATAAGTTTATGTACATTATGTAAAAATATATATTTAATCTAAAAATATAACCCAATTATTAATAATAAATTATTTGACATCCAATTCAAGTTGCTTAATCAAAACACCACTCTCAACTTGCTTCTCTCCAGTAGGATCATGAGTCTTTGGGTCCAAGTGGCAGGCAACAATGTCAGCAAGAGCCTCAATAAAAAGTGGGCTTCCATTCAATGATTCAGCACGACGGATCAAATTCTTATCACCACCACATTCTTCAACAAGCTCGATATCCAATTCATGCAAGGTTTCAATATGATCCGAAGTAAAAGCAATAGGCACCATGACAACAGGTCTAGGCTTCCCAGTCTTCTTTTTAAAGTCAACAAGGGTGCCAACAGTCTTGTTTGTCTTTGGTCCTAACCAGCTCTTTGGTCCGACTTGGGACTGCCATGTAAGTCTGTAAGGGTTTGAGAACTTGAGCTCTTTCATAACGGCATGTACAGTTGCAGCGACCTCAGCAGGATAGGTGTCAGCGCTGTTGACAAAGTCCATAGGAATCGAGTGGGCTGAAAACAAAATGACAACTTCCTTGCGTTGCTCCTCATCGAATTGGGACAATGCCTTTTCAATGTTTTGAGCAAACGCTTTGACAAGCTTGGGGTGTGTGGGCCAGCGCTGGATGTATGTCCACTCAATGGTCTTAGAAGGATCGACAATCTTTTGGATGCGTTCAAGTTCTTTGAAACTGGACTTGGAGGTGGCTCTCGAGTACTGTGGGTATTGCGAGAAGGCAACGGCACGTGTGATACCGGCGTTCATCATCTTGAGGTAAGTTTCTTCAGTAAGTGGGTTGGCGTAACGGAAGGCTACATATGGGGAATGGGGACCTGTCGAAGGTGAGATCTTGTCTAGGAGTTTGCATGCTTCAGAAGCTTGATACTCGCTCCATTTGCGAATCGGTGAACCGCCACCGATTTCTTCATAATGCTCTTCGATTTTGGGGGTTCTGCGGGTGGTGATGAATTTGGCAACAAGGTCTTGGAATGGTCCCAAGGGGATAATATCCTTGTCACTAAACAATCTGAAAAGAAAGTCACGCACTTCTGGGATTGTAGAAGGGCCACCCATATTTAATAAAACTATAGCTGTACCAGGACGTTTTTCATGATGAATACTAGATTTAGTAACAGTAGAAGAAGATGATTCCTGGAATTTGATATACGTGGAATGGAATTGACGAGTAAAACTCCTCAATACACAAGAGTTTGAAGAAATATATTGACGAAACATTTCTTTGAGCTGTTATGGCACAAAACAAAAAAGAAAAGAAATTGAGTGGTTAAAAAAAAAAAAAAAAAGTATGTACAAAGAAACAAGAGAGAAAAAAGAAAGAAACAGAAAAAAAAAAAAAAAAAGTTGAGAGAAAAGGTCCAGATTTAAATAAAGATTTGAAATTCCAACTAAAAACACTGTATAGCAATCAACCTGGCTAGTACTAAATCTGTACTATATTATTAATACTGTACAAAACACTCACTCAGTCATAAAAAACCATCATCATCACACTCTTTTTTTTTTTGTTTCACTAATCATAAAATCCTGGTCAAACGTTTCTTTTTATTCTGTTTTTTTGTGTTATAAATACAAATATATAAATAGTATATATATATATAAAGACCTAAATCTGTTTATTTTTATAATTCCGTTAATTCTAAATTATTATTTTCAATTTTTTTTTTTTTTACCCATTAAAATTTTATTTTCATCCTGTTTTGTATAGTTGAATTTTTTTTTTAAACAACTCTTCTAAGACTACTATTTCGTTTAGGTCTAATTAATCGATCTTTACCATCAAAGTTGAGGGATTCTGGATCTGAATCCAAATCTGCATCATTATTAGTGTTGCTGCTGCTTGCTGTGCTGGGACGTCTATCTTGGTCATTGTCATCAAATCTCGCTAATACGAGGTTTTCTTCTTCTAAATCGTTTAACAATCTAGCATCGTGAGATCGAATTGAAGCCGACCGGCGATGCTGTAGTGATCCCCTTTGGAGCTGAATACTTCTTCTTGTTTGTAAACCGGCAATCATATTGTCCATTGGCATTCCCTCCAACGAGCTTGATGGCAACAGCGTTCTGCCCTGATCGCCTCTAGAAATGTTCAACAGATAGACTCCAGAAAAGATAATCAAGAATCCGCATATTAATGAAATGGAGTTGATGGTATTTGATGTGTTGAAACCAGAAAACAAAATAAACGAAGCAAATAGTGTTGCTGTTGTGAATGTGACATAGTACAGGGGGTTGACAATGGATGTATCAAATTGGTCAAGTGCTTTGTTGAAATAGTTCATCTGAGTCAGGATGCAGACAACAACCACAATGGCAAACACATAAGTTGAAGCGTGAGTCAACTGATTGTTGCCTGAAAATGTGAGTTTGAGAGCAATGCCAAATCCCTTAATGGCCATAACAGACACAGAACCGACAACGGAGCAGATGGAGATGTAGACTATTGGGTTTCTTCTGCCATACTTTGGTGCAACATAGTAAATCATTACTAGAGAAAAGACTGCGACTGTAAAGACATAAAACAGAAACCCAGGTCTTGTTGCATACTCCAAGATCTCATCGACTGTTTGGACATCCTTGTCTGCTGGCGCGTGTAGTACAATGACAATGGCTCCAATCAAACAGATTGCACATCCCATCTTTCCCAACACCCCAAGATCTTCCTTAAGAAATACAGAGGCTAATATGGCGCCAATGATGACGGCCAAGGCACCAAGTGGTGTCACCAGAATAGCTGGCGCAAAAGTGTATGCTGCAAAGTTTGCGATTTCGCCAATACCCATTGTCAGCATTCCTGCCCACCAAATGGGGTTTTTTAGATACTCGTATCCGTCTCCTTCAAAACCATGTTGTGTAGATGCGGACATTAATCCCTTTTTCGTAATAATAAAACTTGTGCCGATAGCCACTGAGCTGACTATAGCTAGACCTAAGCCTATATATTTATCTTCAACTAGATCCACCATTGGAATATTTGTATGTTATTGGATATATATGTGTGTGTGTATAATATAATATGTGAACTTTGTTGTGTGATGCAAAATATGATAAAAAAGAGTATGAATTGTTATACCATGAAATTCATATCAAGAAAAATACCGTTTATTTTTATTATTATTGTTTTCGCAAAGTATTTTTGAAAATATTAAAAAAGGGTGTTAAATATGATTTTTTTTAATAAAATTGATAAATTTAATAGTTGAACTTTTTTTTTGTTTTTTTTTTTTTTCAATTCTCAATCAAAACAACAAAACAAATTATCACTTGAAAAAATATCAAAAAGTCTCTTTGGCTGTAGATTCGGTTTCTTTTCTTTCAACAAAAATATCAAAGAAAAGAAGAAAAAAAGGTTGGTGATGAAGTTTTTTTTTTTTTTTTTTATTACCAAAGGGGGGCTTTGTTGTTATTTTTGCTTAATCTTAAATTATGATACGTATTCAAATTGTTTTTCTTTTTTTTTTTTTTTTTTCTATTTTTGTATTGGAGTTATTTCTTGTTTAGTGAGATTGACAAACAAATTGAAATGTTTAAGAAAAAAATGAGCTAAAAACAAACGCTTCAAAGCCTTATTGAAAAATTTATCAATTTTTGATGGTGGTGATGGCTGTAGAGAATAATAATTGAGAAATAATAATCAAACAGGTTTAAAAATAGATAGTGATGATGATAATATTAAAAACTATAAAATAGTATAGTATTACAAACTCTTGTATGGGAGGGAACCTTTTTTTTTTTTTAATATAACAGCTTATATTCTCTACTGGTCTTACCTATCCCTTGTTTTTTTGCTGTGTTGTTCATTACGGTTTAGGGTTTGCGTTACAGTTACAGTTACAAAAGCTCAATTACCCAGTCCTTGCTCAAATGAACCTTGGGCCCTTGAATAATGAGCTTGCCATTAGCTTGCTTTTTAACAGCAACTTCCCATTCTTTACCGTCCTCTGTAACCTTGGCCTTGGTAATTGATCCCCTGTGCTTCTCATCAGCTAAAATCTCAATCTTTTCAACCCACAATGAGTCCAAGTATGGTGTGCTAGTGTCGGTGTTTTCATCTTCAACATGGTTTTCAATCTTCTTAGTGTTTAAATCAAATGTAAATGATGGCTGGATAAATTGGCCATCCTTGTAACCATAGGATTCCCCGTCGTCAATGTAGAGAGATCCCTGAGCTTTACCCTCCTTGTTGACTCCAATAACTAATGTATAAGGATCATATTTCATTAAGGTTGCAGATCGTCTAACTCTATCCTTTCTAGCATGAATATGTCCTCCTCTCAACAAGTATGGGATCTTTTCCAAAGGTGCTTCAACTTGATGATATCCAACTCCATTGTAGATCTTGTGTGCATTTTCATAGTTGTAGTAAATCTCCTCATCGGGAAGATAAATATCAACATGTGTAGCACCTTCATCAGTAACAGGCTTGACAAGAATTCCAGAGTCGCCAACAAAAAACTCGTCATCAATGCCAAATGCGGCTTCATTTTCTGGAGCAGCATAGTAGATTGGCTTCATAATGGGTGATCCATTGACAGAAGCTTCGTAGAAAGCATTGTAAAAGGTAGGAAGCAACTTGTATCGAAGTTGAATAGCATCACGAATAATGTTTGTATATGGTTCCCCAATAAGCCAGGGTTCTCTTCTTTTGGAATCAATATGGGCATGTGCTCTGAAAAATGGATAAAACAATCCAGCTTGATACCATCTGGTTAATAATTCTGGTGCAGGATTTCCAAAAAATCCACCAACATCTGCTCCTGCAAATGGCATGCCAGCAATACCAGAAGTTAAAATCATAGGGGTAGCAATCTTCAAGTATTCCCATGTAGCCATATTGTCACCAGTCCACATAGCTGCCGAGCGCTGTGATCCTGCAAAGTAGGCTCTAGTCAACACAAAAGGTCTTTGCTCAAAGTTGTATCGCTTGTCCAAAGCATCAACTGTGGCATTGTGAACCGTTAAGCCATACAGGTTGTGAACATCGCGATGTTCCCAGCCGCCGTAGTGAATGGTGTTTTTGTCAATGGTAGTCTCAGGTCCACTAAAGACTGATGGCTCGTTCATGTCATTCCAAATATGCAAGTTGGTAGCCTTTCCTGCCCACAATTGATCTCTGTTATACCAAACATTCCAAAATTCTCTAGCTTCTGGGCTCATGGTATCAATCCAAATGGACTCACCGGGCCAACAGTGTCCATGGTATGGCTTGCCGTCTTTACCTTGAATAGCAAGGTTTTTGGATTCCAATGTATCGTAAACCTTGTACCCCTTGACTGCCTTGATGTGAGGATCAATAATGGTAACCAACTTGCGCTTGCTAGCATCCAATTGCTTCATCATGTCTTCATAGTGAGGGAAATTCTTAGTATTCCATGTAAAATATTTCTTATCGTCAGTATATTCAATATCAAGCCAGATGACATCATATGGAATGTTGTATTTGTCAAAGTTGCTGTTAACTTGAAGTACATCGTCTTCATCATTGTAATTCCATCGGCATTGATGATGGCCAATAGAGAAAAGCTGAGGCAACTTGGCGTATCCAGTAACTTTACCATAAAGCTTGTTGATTTCTGAAGGAGAGCTGCCCAACATGACAAAAACATCCATGATACCGGATTCTGAAATCCAGTGAGTTTGTACAGAGCTTTCGCCATTTTCCAAAACTTTTTGTTCTCCTTCAGTAGGAGCATTACCTTGCTCGGTCTTGACAATATCAACATAAGTGTCTGCAGCATTATTCCAGTAAACACCAACAGATTTTCCACCTCGCTTATGAGCTTGCATAAATGGAATAGATCCGTACATTGCCATTGGACTATTTGTTTCATATTCAAAAATATCAACATTGAACAAGCGGTAAGGGTCCTTAAAATCTCCTTCCTTTTGGCCCCTTGTTCCTCTAAGAGACATAGCATCGGCATGTTCTGGAATACCATACACATGCTTGTATCCAACAAATGAAATATCTAAAGCAATTGATTCAGGACCACGGACTTTCTTGTCAGTCTTTCCATCAAATGAGTCTTCCCATCTTCCTTCATCTAATTCATAAGTGTCAAGCTCAGCGTCCTTTTCAACTTCTTCTTTTGTTTCTTCTCCTTCCTTCTTGACAATAGTCTTGGGCTTAGGTCTCCAGTGTTCCATGTTAAGTAATCCTCTATCGTTGAGAACAACTTGGAGTTCGCCGTCTTTATAAAATCTAATCGAAAGAGGCTTTGATTGAAGTATCAAGTAGTTTTTACCGTCTTTTCCAAAAGTCAACTTAAGGTCTTCATCCTTCTGGTCAACAGATTTGAATGCTCCTTGAGAAGTGGCAAGCTTAGGATCAATGACCCATTTATCTAAATCGTTATATCGTTGCTTTTTGAGATTTGGGTTTTCTAATTGAATTGACTTGCTGTTTTGGCGCTTCAATTCGTCCATTTGGAATCGAACAATGTCATTGTCGTAAAGTGAAATGACAAACGGGAGATGAACAAATCCTGTGGGTGATTTCTTTAAAATTGTTCCAGAGATTGTGCCATTAGATGCAATGTCGACAGAAGCCTTTTCAAGTTGATAGGGGGATTCCCATTTGGGGCCTAAGCTTTGTACTGTATCAGCAATATGTCGGTTTCTTTTGCAAAATGCATTTTGGTCGCAAGTTTTGAATAAGTAATGCTTAACTGCTTCAGATGGCTGAGGGATTATAGCAATAAAGAGGAATACCCAAACTAAAGCAATTGAGAAGGGCACTGCTTTTGACTTCATATTTGTGTATTTAAAAGACAACACTCCGATTACACCTGATATAAATATGGTTTTGTACAAGTGAAAAATAGAGAGAGGCCTATCTTGGGAAAGAAGAAAGAGGAAGAAAGTTAAAAAGGGTTTACAGATATTAGGGTTACAGGGTGGCTTTATTTACCTTTAATTTTTTGATTTTTTTTCTCCTCAATTGAATATTTACAAAAACTGTGGTAAATTAATTCATCAACAACTATTTATTTCTCAACATTTTTATTTACAAAACTTTAACAATGGGCTGGTATAGTGATTATTATCATGTCAAAGATAAATTGATAGTCATTTCGGGAGGCTCTCAAGGTTTGGGAGCTTCTTTGGCCAAGGCATGCTCAAAACACGGAGCTAGTGTCTACGTTGTAGCAAGAACAGAATCCAAATTAATTAAAGTCGTCGACTCGTGTCGAGAATTGGCAGTTAGTCCAGAAACTCAAAAATTCGGTTATGTCAGTGCCGATTTATCAGATTTTAAGCAATGCAAAAAGGTCTTTGCTGAAATATATCAGAAGGAGAATAAGACTCCAGATATGGTAATGTGTGCCGCAGGTCTTGCAATCCCGGGCTTACTAGTCGACGCTACAGAGGAGGTCCTCGAAACCAGTATCGATTGTATTTACAAGTCCTGCCTTTACTTTAGTTTGGCAGCTCTCCAAGCCATGGCTAAGGATCCGTTAAACGGTACAATAACTAAACAATCCCGCAGACACATCACTTTATTTTCATCGGTGGTAGCTTTTTACTCATTTATTGGTTATGGTTCATATGGTCCTTTGAAGGCAGCAATTCGAAGTCTAGCAGATGTTTTACGACAAGAATGCATTGCATACGATATTAAAGTAGAATGTGTCTTTCCTGGAAACATTGGAACCGAAGGGTTTGAAATTGAAGAAAAGACAAAGCCAGAAATTACAAAAATTATTGAAGGCCCTTCCGATGTTATGGACCCTGACGCCTGTGCAGAGCTTATTCTAAAAAGATTAGATATGGGATACCAAATGGTGCACACCGACTTTATCGGTTGGGTCTTGAATGGTATATCGTTAGGCGCAAGCCCTAGAACAAGCTCAATTTTGTTGACTTTGGTCAGCTTAATTCTCACTTTGTTTGTTCCAATTTGGGATATGATTGTAAATTTTCAGATAAAGTCATATTTCCAAAAAAAAGCTCAAATTGAGCCTATTGATATAAAAGAAAAGAAAGAAAACTGATTTTACGGGATTTTTTTTTAAAAAGAGTATGTTTATCGTGTTTATTATATACTGTGCTTTAATACATAATATATATTGGTCTTTTTTTCCGTCTTTTTTTTCTATGCAAATGTTGAAACCTTTATCCTGTTAATTAACTGCTTGTTGAACTCTTGATATAACTTAGTAATGAATCGACTCCGTTAGCTGTTCTTTTAGCAATAGTATTCCATTGAATGCCATAAACCCAATTAACACCTCTGATAATTTCTTCGTTCCAAAGGTCCTTGACTGTTTCTGCCATGTCGTTTCTAGTTTGATATTCTATTTTCTGAGGAACAAATGGTTTGGGTTTTCCATGGTTTTCTAATATTTGACGAGACTCTTGTAATTGAGATTTAACAAATTGTGAATTATGTTGAAATTGGACCGCAGTGTAGTAACTTACAGAGGCAGTTACAATACATCCTAAAGGTAGAGAAAATAATAAATTAGTATATCATATTCCCATATTTAATAAATATATATCTTACCTGATAAAAATCCAGCTACTCGACTCATTTTTTGTTGTAGATATTAGTATTCCGTCTATTAAACAAATTCAAAACTGGGGAGAGAAAAATATCTTTGGAGGATGTGAATGATCCTACTGGCTGTACAGGTTAGTAGTGTAAGTGTGGGTCTACGAGAAGTTTTGAGTCCGGAACATTTGATAGGAAAATGGTAGATATCTGAAAACTATTAATATATATTCACAATATTCGAAATAAATAGAGAACTGTAGTAATGGATACAACTAATGAGCTTTTTAACAAGTATCCTTTTGATGATACGGATTTGAAGTACAATTTATACGATGCTCACTGCCATCCAACTGAGATTCCAGAAAGTCATCATGCAATACCATCTATGAAAATTAAAAAACTGATTGCAATGTCTACTAGTTTAGATGACTTGGATCTGGTAGATGATATAGCAAAGAAATATCCAGAAAAGGTGATTCCAGCATTTGGCTATCACCCGTGGTTTAGTTACAAGATCTATGATGATTTGAGCAATAAAATGGACTCGGCTCCAGAAAAATACTCTCATTATAGTACTATATTAACTCCAAAGCCAGCTCCAGAAGAAAGTCTGTTAGAATATCTTCCGAATCCTATTCCATTGTCGACTGTACTTGAAAAAATTGAACAAAAACTGATCAATCATCCAAAATCTCTGTTGGGTGAATGCGGGTTGGATAAATCTTTCTGTATTCCTTATCCAAAAAATCAGTCTGACGATAAACGAAGACTATCGCCTTTTCGAGTTCAAATGGCTCATCAAGTCCAAATACTAAAGCATTTATTGGCACTGGCAGCTAAACATCAGCGTGCGGCTTCCATTCACGGTGTACAATGTCATGGTCTTCTTCACCAAACAATAATAAAAGAGCCCTTGACTCTAAATAAAACTGGAAACTTGTGGCCTCCTAAAATATGTCTTCATTCATACAGTGGGAATCCCGAGTTTCTGGTAAACAATTGGTTTGCACGTCCAAAAAAGAGTAAAAAGAAGCAGGAGGTGGAAAATTTGCCTGAGATATTTGTCTCTTGTTCTTTATATGTAAATGAAAAATCACTCCCAAACTTGTTGAAGGTCATCCCTAAGACCTCATTACTTTTGGAATCTGACTATCATGAGGCGGGAGAGGTCATGGATAAACTAAATAACATAGTACTGCGTCTAAGTAGTGAGTATCTAGGTGAAGATCCAATAGAGCTTGCCAGTCAGATTGAACAAAATCTTGAAAGGTTTTTAGCTACTTGATATACTTACATTAAAAATAAACAACATAATCCTTATTTTTAGGAATAAATTATTTACTTGTATTATTTATAAAATAGCTTGTTGTGTTTGGGGATGTTTATAAAGTGAAGTTGTAATTTATAACTTTGAAAAATCTTGAAAAAAAATTAATATGTGCTGTCCGTTTTTAGAAGGGCAATAACCACCAAAATATCTTCACCACTTTAACTTTTTGTTTAGTTCTTCTACAATTTCATCTTCAACAACAAGAACAATCTACATATAACAAGCACAAAATGGACCAGCAAGACCGATTATCAACACAAGAGATTCTTGAGAAATTCTCAGATCCAAACCTCGTCCCACATGGCTTCCTCGATTTATCACTGTCACTATATAACCCCATCACCCAGCAATCACAACTACATTCAAAGAGTTCGCAACTGTTATCCCAGCTCGACCAAGGGATGGAGGATTTGACATGGCAGCTAGAAGATCTTATGACACAACTAAAAAAATCAGGCCCTAGGCTGAACTACCAATTGGAATTACTAAAGAGTGGTGTGGTAGGACTTATAAATGACATTGAAGAAATCTCAGTTCCAAGAATAAATTCCATCAAGGAAAAACGACAAAAGGCGGCAGCTACAAAAGTACAAAAACCAGAGAGTGAGGAATCTACATTAGATAATACATCCGATGCTACTGCAAAAAATTCTGAAGGCACTGCTAATGAAAAGAAAGAACAGCAACAATCGTCATCTACTGATAACGGAAATGTGATTGCGCGACTTCGGCAATTAGAAATTGTTCATGCTAAAATTAAGGAAACACAAGAAGTGTTTGACCGCGCCAGCAAGTTTGATGAAGTTGCGCTTGCAAATCAGGTTGCTGATCTGATAGATCGTGGCGACATTGAGGCAGCTTTAAAAGCCGTTGAAAGCGCAGCAGAACTTATACAGGTCTGGAAGGGCACAAGCATATACCAAACACGAGCAAAGTTTCTCGCTCAACTAAGGAAACGAATCGAAACCGTTTTGGAAAACCAAGACTCTTCTAACAGAAACAATACCACCAGCGGCCTCTCAACAACAGGAACAGAAAATTTTGGAAGCAGTAGCCGGGCTAGCACTCCTGGGGTTTCTTCATCAAGACCAGGAACTCCTAGACAGAAACAGCAGCAGCAACAACAACAACAAGGTGGAGATAGTTACTATGGCATTTTTGGTCAAATTCAAAGAAAGATTGGTTATTAGTCAATTGTATAATAGTAAAATAGAAAATTTATTCATTTATCTCATAGTGCCTTTTAAAAAGTTCTAAAAACACAACACTCCTAATAATACAACTTTTTTTTTAATGAAAGTGGCATTAATGGAATTCTACTTTGATAAACAAGAGATTATCGCAGTGGTTAGGGGATTTGATCTCGCATAAAAAAACCTAACCACGGAGAAATTGTCCTGCTTTCCATAAAAGATTTCATTAATGCTACTTTTATTACAAGCATGCCAGTATTGCCGATTTCTACTACTAAAGAAGAATGGAGGATTTTTTAGAGAGTTGCAAACCTGTATAAACAAACAACCAGCATAATATTCATTAGGAAACATAGACATCTGTTATTATGATTTCGTAGTATATAAGGGTTTATAAAAAAAAAAAAGATAAGTACTGGTGTTTATTTTCCTTATTTTGGCAAAAGAATCTGGGGAAATACTCGAATGGGCTAAGTAGGGTTCAGTATGTACAGATCTTGTACTAACCACCAAAATAAGGATGCTACTATTTTATCGTGAACTTAGCCAATCTGCCAAAAATTATAGATTTCTATATGTTCTTATGATAAAAAAAATTAAATCTTCATTATTTATCCACTTATTTTTTTTTCTAGATAACAACAGACGATAATATATTATTGATAACAATGTAGAAATTTGTCTCTACAAAAAAAAAAAATGGTTGTCCAACAAAAATCAATTAATTATAGAGAAATTTCCCAAGAAATGTTCGTCATTAAAGCTGATCTTGGTACTTTTTCAAGCCACAGTTCAAAAGTAGAAGTAGTAACAGATCTAGATCGCTTAATAGTCTATTTGGTAATACGAGACTTAATATATCCTCAGCCATGCACAAATATTTATGCACCCACAAAATGAAATCAGCAATTGAGATATCTTAGCAGCCTCTGTATGCCATTTAATATATATAAACATTGATGTATCCTCCAAGTTTTCTTTCAAAACGCAAAAAAAGAAGAAAAGAAAAATTCAAAACTCCTACAGCATATACTATACTTCACCATCAATAAAAATGTCCTGGCAGATAACTTACCAATGTGGTCATAACGGCCATATCAATATTGAGCCTGATTTGCATGAAAAACTCCAAAGAGATCTCGAAAACATTGGAGTTGAATTGAATTCAAGTCAAGAAATTATATATGTTTGCGGAGTTCTACAAGGTTTGGCATATCCAAATTCTTACAAAAACTTTACTGGTACATCTACCCTATATCCTTCTAATGCCAGCACATCCCTCAATACTAAATCAATTCCTTCTGCTTTGATTTTTGTGACATTGTTTATATGGATCACTGCTATTGCTATTTAAGATAAGATAAGATAATGAAGAATGAAAAAAGATAAAAAAACCCAATAAAAAAGCATTTTATGATATAAACGAAGAAAAAAAAAAAAAACAATGCGCAAACTAAAATGATTGTTTACCAGAATATAGATAGATATTAATGATTTTTATAGAAACGCAATATAGATTATGATTTTTTCCTTTCTTTTGATTTTTTTAGACTACTTTTTAAAGTTGTAAATACGTCATTGAAACTTTTTCTGGGGTAACAAGAAAAAGCCGTCAAGCCACAATGATGGATGTGAAATACGGCAAATATAGACGATGTGTAATAGAAAGAGGCTTTTGGACTACTATCAATGATAACGCGATAACACAAAGTAGTTTTTATTACAATTTTTACTTTCTTGACTTCTCTATCAATATTTTGAATCCTCCTCTTTTCTATCGTCAAGTGGCTGATGAAATGCTTTTACATTGATAATACCTGAAACCATTGAACTTACAACAAGTAAAAAAAAAGAAAGCCCCCTATTTTCCATCGAATATATAACTATCAAATAATCTACTCGACTTTTTCATTTAATTTCAACATATTCTGTCGAAATTACGCCATCGAGTTGCCGGAAGTTTCGGCATTTATAGGCATTGTTATTACCTATATAGAAGTAGATCATTGGTTCCATAGTATGAGCTTTACCCATTTGATGCTTTGTATACATACAAATACTGCATGCTCAGTCAATATATGAAATCATTGGTATACATATTTTGTTTCTGGGCATCGGATAAAACCATCATATTAAGAGATTTTAACTACTAATTAAGCAATGTCACAAAAGATTATGGTGGGATTCTACTACAAAATGGATACTGCTAACAGGATTTAGTATTGTGTTAGTGCACCAGTTGTAAAAAAAACCAACACAACTTTCTACTAAGCCAAAAATAAGAAGAACGAAATACATCATGGAAAAGAAAAGTATTGCTGGCTCAATCTTATATTAATTTTTATAGATACACAATCTCTCAAAGATTACCATCTTCATGGTCGTTTTATCGTTATTCAATATGAGCATTTCTTCTTTAAAACTTAGGTAAACGTTCTTGGGTTGATACTTGTGCCCTTATGTATGTATGAACGGTGGTTTTTTCAACTCTCCAGCTTTAGGCATCATTTCTAATACAGATAGTTTTTCGGCGTGATTATGAGATTTAGTTTGAAAAGTATTTTGACCACTTATGAGATGCGATTCCTTTCGTATGTTTGCCAAAATAAAGGGCCGGTTTTAACTATACTTTGGACATGATCATCTTTGAGATCAATAGAAAATATTGTCTTGGAGCGGATTGGATCAGGAGCCAGAGGACTATTGCAAGTATCAATATAGAAAAATACTCTAAATTTTCATTTATCTAACAAAAATCAATCAATTATAGAGAAATTCTCCAAGAAATGTTCGTCATTAAAGCTGATCTTGGTACTTTTTCAAGCCACAGTTCAAAAGTATAGTAACAGATCTAGATCGCTAAGTAGCCTATTTGGTAATACGAGGCTTAATATAACCTCAGCCATGCACAAATATTTATGCACCCATAGAATGAAATCAGCAATATGAGATATCTTTGTAGCTTTGGAAGGCCATTCAATATATATAAACATTGATGTATCCTCCAAGTTTTCTTTCAAAACGCAAAAAAAAAAAAAGGGAAAAAAAAATTCAAACTCCAACAGCATATATTATACTTCACCATCAATAAAAATGTCACAGATAACTTTCCAATGTGGTCACAACGGCTATGTCAATTCAGCTCCTGAAAATCTCCAAAGAGATATCGATAACGGTGGACCTGATGTGGGTTCAGGTCAAGAAATGTTATATGTTTGCGGAGTTCTACAAGGTTTGGCATATCCAAATGCTTTCAAAAACCTTACTGGTACATCTACTCTATATCCTTCTAATGCCAGCACAACTCTCAATACTAAATCAATTCCATCTGCCTTAATTTTTGTGACATTATTTATATGGATCACTGCTATTGCTATTTGAGATAAGATAATGAGTATAGAAAAATGAAAAAAAATAAAAAATAAAAAAAGACAGCATTTTATGATATAAACAAAGAAAAAAAAGGCAATGCGCAAACTAAAATGATTGTTTACCAGAATATAGATAGATATTAATGATTTTTATAGAAACGCAATATAGATTATGATTTTTTCTTATCTTTTGAATTTTTGAGGCTACTTTTTAAAGATGTATATACGTTATTAAAACTTTTCCTGGGGTAAAAAGAAAAGGTTAAAAGTTGTCAAGCCACAATGATGGGTGTGAAATATGGCAAATATAGACGATGTGTAATAGAAAGAGGCTTTTGTACTATCAATGATAACACAAAGTATAGTTTGTATTACAATTTTTACTTTCTTGGTCTCTCTATCAATATTTTAAATTTTCCTCTTTTCTATCATCAAGTGGCTGATGAAACTCTTCTACATTGATAATATCTAAAACCATGGAACTCCCAACAAATAAAAGAAGAAAAAGAATCTCCTTTTTACATCAAATATATCATCACCGAATGATCTATTCAACTTTTTCAGTTCATTTCAACATAATCTGTCAAAATTACGCCATCGAGTTGCGGGAAGCTTCGGCATTTGTAGGCACTATTATTACCTATATAGAAGTAGATCATTGATTCCATAATACGAGCTTTACCCATTTACTGCATGCCCAGCCAACATATGAAATCATTGGTATGCATATTTTGTTTCTGGGCACTGGATAAAACCATTATGTTAAGAGATTTTAACTACTAATTAAGCAATGTCACAAAAAATTATGGTGGGATTCTACTACAAAATGAAGGTTAACAGTCAAAGGAATTCAGATGGTCCCTTAAATTTTGAAAAAAAAAAAAACTTCGCAGCAATTAAATGTGATTACTCGTTATTGAGTTATAATTTTAGCTCAAACGTTATCCAAATCATAACAAGCCGCCTAGTTAAAGAAAACGATCAAATAGCTATCTTCTAAAATTTATAATGAATAGAGAAAAAAAAAGTATAGATATTATAAAAAAATAAACGTTACTTTTTGAAACAGAAAAAAAATCAATTACTTTTACATCATTTCATTATGAAAGCCACCATTATATCCATAAAGGGACTTTTCTTCTCTAGCTAATTCGTCATCATGCTCTCTCTTAAGCACGGCGTTATTGTCTGAAGAAGCAAATGCCGCATTGTTTCGTGATCTAACGTTTTGAGCCTCGTTATTTGAAGTTGAAACTCCTGTAGACCTAACAGTGTTGACACTAGATTCACCTCCGGATTCATTTGCGGTATCTAGGAAGTTACTATTGATTATTGTATTGGGGGATCCAGCAATAGCCGTTTTAGCTTGAAGTTCTGATTCTTGGGATGTTACCGTTTTGGTACAAGATACCGCTGTTGTTGAAGTGCTTTTCTCAACGCTTGATCCGGCAAAGCCTGTGAAATTTAGATTGCCTATTTCACGGATATTGTCAAACATATTACCCATCTGGAAGATTAACCCGTCATTGCTATCGCTGTCAGTTCGCTTGAGCCATGTGTTGGGAGGTTGGTTATTTGAATTACTAGAGTCATCATCAAAATTATATGTGCTCCCAGGTATGACCATACCCTTTTCGGGTCTCAGACAAGCCTCCCAGGACTCTGTGTTTCCTGAAGAAGAAGTTGTATAAGAAGCGGTGGATGAAAAAGAAGAGGTAGTAGAAATATTTGTTGCACCGCTGGGTGATGAAGGGGTATCCTGGTAAGTTTCTTCACTCTTGTTCTTATAATGGATTCGGTTTTTCTGTTTGTTTGCTTTTACAAGACTTATGCCTTCTTCATCGTCAAAGCTGTCTTCTTCTTTCTCATAGCTTTTTGTTGAACTATATGTAGGGTGGTCTTTTATAGATTCCAACTCTACATGTTCTTTACTTTCTTTCTCTTTTCTCACTGTTTCTGTAGAAACTTTTTTTGGGTCTGGAATACCCTTGAGAATGTCTAAAGGAGTGATCATATTCTTGTTTAGTCCAAACCCTGGTGATTTTACACCATCTTTTTGAGATGAGCTT
This sequence comes from Magnusiomyces sp. LA-1, assembly GCA_029678045.1. NCBI lineage: Eukaryota > Fungi > Ascomycota > Dipodascomycetes > Dipodascales > Dipodascaceae > Magnusiomyces > Magnusiomyces sp. LA-1. The sequence continues at coordinate 6,393,617 of CP115648.1, read as the reverse complement.
TCTGATGAACTTTCAAGGTTTTTTTCCTTCAATATTGGCTTAATAAAATGCTCTTCTACTAAATGGTCTATTACTGGCCATCCATATGCATTTGCAAATCTTCTTCGAACAACAATATTGTTATGTGCATCGGGTTCTAAAGTGACCAAAACCTTTCGCCATGATAAATCACGGTGATAGTCTCTAGCCATCCTTTCTTCAATTTTGGATCTCTCGACTAGATCATCATCTTTGTCCTTGTTCTTTTTGCGAAATCCATGGGGTGTAAGTGAAGATGTCCTGCGTTTGAATCGTCGTGGAGGTAAATCATAATCGTGATACACACGATCATGTACAATCTCATTTCCTCTGGTAGAAGGATCTAAAATGAATGAATCTGGGGGTAAGGGTGGTAATAAAACTGAAACACCAGACTCTAAAACGCCCGTCTTCTTTGGTAGTTGAAGTGATTTTGGGAGTGCAGAATCTTTAGTAGCACCTTGATGTGATGTAACAGGCTCTTTTGATGTACTGTTCGAAGAGACTGACTCAGAGCTATCATTAGTAGATTCAGTTTGTGGAGTGACATTGTACAAATTACCAGACTTGTAGTCAATATCTTCTTCCTCTGGAGACTGAGTGCGAGTTTGACTATGCTTATAAATTTTAGATGTTGGCTTTCGCATCGAGGATGGTGCAAAAAATGAAAGCATGTTTTGCACAGGAGCAGCAACCGTAGAAGCCAACAAATCACCAGTTTTTGAAAATACGTCCTTTTCTTGATCTCCAGATGCGTTGCTCAACTCCATGGAAGTTGACGGTTGCATTTCATCATATTTCAGTGGAATCTCTTTGACAGAGTCGTCACTACTATGATCTTTATCAGCATCCGAAGAAGAAAAGCCTTCTTCTTTTCTATCTTCCTGTACTTTTTTATCTGCTTCTTTTTCCTCTTTTTGTTTATCCGCCGCCGGTTCCTGCTTTGTATCTTTGCCTTCTTGCTTGAATGCCTCTTGCCCTTGTTGAGGTTGATCTTTTTGCTCTCTCTTGCGCGCTATTGCAATCTGGCTCAAAGCTTGCCAGTCTAAATAAAGAATGGCTGAAGTTCTTAGTGGTACAATTCCATCATTGATGGCATTTGCATAGAGAGTTCTTGCCTTGAATTTTTTCAAAATAACATGAGTAGGGCCTGTCGGTAATATTCGTAAGAGTGGTTTCCGTTGTCCAGGAAGAAGTGGCTTCGCCAAGCTTAAATCCTGACCAGACTTTCCAACAAACCCCAAGTCTAAAGCAAACTTCACATAATAGGGGTTTTCATTTGATATACCGAGATAAGGAGATGCTAATGTGATGAAATTGATTGGCTCTATTCGCTCAAAAAAATCAGGGTAATGAGTTGCAATATAGGCAATTGCGTATGTTTGGACTAATCCGCCTAGTGAATGTCCGATAAATGATATTTTTTTAACTGGAGACTGGGGTAATGGAGGATGGGCTGGGGCCGCTTCATTTACTATATATTCAGCAACTCTGCGGCCCAGATACCGGACTCCCTTCTCGGTCTTTCTAACATTTCCGAAATATCCGCGTACAATTACATTTTCTCCAGTCTGTTTAGCTGCTTTATCTATAGCCTCTTTAAGATAAAGCATGTCGGCCCCTGTGTTGGAATGAAGCCCATGAGTTATGATGACAAGGTGAACAGGTCCTTCCTTAGGAACAGGAGAATGCCATAAATCGAGAGTATCGAAAGTAGTAACACTTAACCCCGTTTCAGCAGGGCGATTGAATATTGGTGAATTAAGATTAAAGCGGTTGCGATTTTCTTGTTGAAGAGCCGAGTTTATAAGTGAGGAGTGAAGAGAGTCCTTATCATGTGCAATAGCAATTTCAAACTGTACTTGTGCTGAGAGAGAAAATATGATTTGAGACACAACGTCTATGGTCCAGAAGTAGCTTGCCTGCTTTCTGGTAAAATCTATATGAAGCGGGGCGTAAAACGATTGTCCTGCTTTCAGTTGTGGTTCATAGTACGGTTGATCAGCTGTTGACTCTACCTTTTTGGTATGGGAATAGTGCTCTGGTCTGACATCAACGTAAAGAATGAAAGGCCCCGCGAGATAAGCAGCGCGAAGAGCGACAATTTCAAGATTTTTTACCTTGAGCCACAAAGTTGCAGAGTCTTGTGAGTAAGAATCAGGATTTGGTGTGAAGCTTACATGGTAGCGTTTGACTTGTCCCACGTTCAAAGCGCTCTTTTGATAATACAGGAGTGGTTGTTCTAAGGGCTTGTTTGAAGTAAGAGAAATTGGTATAGATTTAATTGATAACTCTCCTTCTTTTGTCTTGTAGTTAGATGTATTATTTGAAGTATCAGATGTAGCATTTGAATTGCTTGTGTTCTGAGTCTCAAAATCTGCTCGAAGATGTGTCCTGTCATCATCATTCAAAAGAGATTCAGATTCATTTTGAGGAAGTGAGTTCCAGCCAGGGTTCTTCTTTTTAGAAAACAACCCTTTAAAAGCCATGATAAAAAAATATTATATTATAAGAGCATGTAACTATTGAAAGAACATGAAGAAAAAAGATAATATATTAAGAGGGGTAAAGCAGAAATAGGAATGATTGAAACATGGAGAGGTGAAAAAAACAAAAAGAGTTTTTACTCTTTTACAAACTATGATGAGGGAAATACCCGAATCATGTGATATGAGTCTGTTAGACATATCACAATGCCATTATCAATCAACATGTACTATACATGATAATAAAGGTTGTATTAAATAAAGAGTGCAATTATTATCAATTTTCATATTATCATTTCGTAAAATCGAGTTTGTTTATTGAAATTTATGTCAAGAGGTGAATCAAATACTTTAACAAAAATGAACTAATATATCTATTCATCTAAAATGAAAAAATCAATCTCAACTAAAAGAGTAACATAAGACCTTGACTAAATTATACTTATGATTTAATAATATTAATAATAGCAAAACGTATTACAAAATAAAACAGTTAAAAGCAATTTCGTATCATCAGATTAAAAAAAATTTATTCTAAAGGTGTAAGGAAATATATCTATCTAATAAGATTATAAAGTATCCAAACCTTAGTTCTTCATTCCTTGAAGTATTACATACAACATGATTTGGTGTATGATGAGGATTATAAGCAACTCAAAAAAATATAAAAAAGATTAAGTTTAAAGTCCCAACTCAATCAAATGTGATATTCAACTGAGAAAAAAATTAATGCATTCATCTGTATTCAGACTTTCCTATAGATTATTTATTGGTATCATTTGAATCTGTACTTGTAGTTGCAGTTGATTGCTCCTTTTTCCAAAAACCTAGTAACAAATCTGCATATCTTTGCAACTCTTCTAAAGGAATCATTAATCGAAAATCTGTAAGTAGTAAAAACTGAAGTTCAAGGTGATTCAATTCATCGATGGGTAGACCACCTACCTTAGCATATCGAGAATTTTTGTAAAAGACATCAGAAAAAAATTTTGATGCTACGGTTACTCCAGCAATGATTAAACGATGGATGTTGTAACTATCCATTACAAATAGTTGCTTTTTAGGGACCATTGCGGAGCTGGATGTATTTGAAGTTTGATTGGACGATTGGTTGGCATTATCAACATCTGCAGCATTCGTAGGAGGTGTCTGTGGAGGCGTTGCTGAGTTGTCAGATGGTGTTCTTTGTGATTCATTATTTGGTATATCAGTTTCCCCATCTGTGTTATCATTTGATAGTTCGCCAGAGTTTGCTCTTTGTGCAATCCGATCGAAATAAACAAGTAACGATATGAATACTTCGTTGGTAGTTGGACAATACTTTAAAATACGATTGAGATAAGGTTCGAGTCCAATTGCTGGAACGTTTCTTCCATGAAAGGCCAAGACATTTGCTGTAAACTGATTTCTGGTAGGGTTATTCGTGCCATTTGCCAGCGGATGAGCAGAAGACGCTGAAGAATATGCAGCAGCAGATTGATAGTGATTTGGATGAAGGCTGTCGTTTGCATCAATTATTTTCTGTAAAAGAGCAGTTAGCATAACAATTACTTCAGAGACAGGATGAGTTGCTATGTCCAAATGTTCAAATGTCTTAGCATCTTGGGCTGAGTTAGAAGAGGATGATGTATTTGATGTGGATTCTGATGATGCAGATGAAGCATTACCTTGAGAATCCGATTCAAACTTTGGAGGGGTATTAGAAGTTGAGTCTGTGACAGTATCTGGGTTTTCAGCTTCGTTCAATTCACCTTCGTTTTGTGTTTCATTTTCACTTTGATCAAAATAGCTTGAAGAGCTGGCATTTTGCATTGGAGTAGTTGATGACATGTGGCTATCCTCTCCTCCTTCAGCATTTAGGTTTTCATCTTGTTCTGTCGTTATTCGGTCGGAACTGAAGTTATCCTTTTGGTCATTTTTTTCAACAAGGTTTTCATTGAGATTTGTGTTATTTTCTGCCTCGACTTCATGCATTTTTTCGTCTACATCCATTTTAGAGTCATCATTAGAGGTATATGGGGGAGGAAAATCATTCTGGGAGGATTTATCCATGAAATTACTATTGAATTGAATCTGACTACTTTCACCTGTTACTTCAGTTGAATGAGATTCGTCAGAGTTTTGGGAGTGAGGTGTAGAAGTTCCAGAGGCAATTGCCATTGTCACATTAGTAGTCGTGGAAGCGGGATGAGGAAGAAATGATTGGGAGTTTGTTAGAGACCCATGTCTATGAAAGGAGGTAGATAATCTATTATGGTGTCTTGATGATGTACCAAAAGAGCTTGATATTCCCGAAGAATATGGAGATGTTCCAAAAGCACCAGCTCCTGTGGTACTACGAGGAGAGTGTTTGCGTATTGAGCCACTTCGTGGATTTGGGTATGGGAAAGCAGAAGATGATGTATTTGGAGAGGCATGTATTTCTGCTGCAGAACCTTTGATACCAGCAAAGCCAAAGTTGCTATTTATCTTCGATGTTGGTGAAGGGAAGTTGGCATTGTTTGTGAAAGCGTCGGAGCTAGCATTAATAGTATTTGTATTATTGGAAGTAGTGTTGATAGGAGTAGTTGTTGTAGTATTAGCGGTGGTTGGTGTGGTTGCAGCGGCTGCCGCGGCGGCTGCTAGTTTGGATGTTAGTAACGAAGTTCGAATGGTTGGTTGTTTTGCAGTTGTTGAAATGTTGCTTTGTACATTTGAATGAAACGACATTTCAGATATGGAAGGAATTCGAGATTTCTCAGGCAAAGGGGGGTCACTTTGAGGAGAACGCTCTGGATGGAGCATAGATGGCGAGGTATTGGTACTACTCACAGATAGGGATCTGTTTGGGTTCCATTCGTTTTGCTTATGCAAAGATTGGCCGCCAAATCGATCCTGAAACGTGTTTGTGCTTGTAGCAAAAGAAGAGGATGTAATATGGGGAGTAGCACTTGTATTGTAAGGGGAAAATGCAGTATGGTAGCTGGCGCTTTGAGGAACAGCACTCTTGTAAGAAGAAGATACTGAAGATGGCTCGTTTGTGTTTGGAACATAACGCGACGCGGATGAAGTAGAAAAGTACGACGAAGAGGTGGGGGATCCGGTGTTAAAACCTGTGAATGAGTTTAAAGAAGTCGTAGAGTTGAATCGTTCTCTACCTTGAAAATGAGAAGATTGTTGATATGAAGATGAGGCTGAGGAGGGAACAGATGGGAAAGGTTGTTGCTGTTGTTGTTGTTCCAAAATTGGTTGCCTTTGTTGTGGTTGCTGTGAGTTTCGAGAGGATATACCATCTCTGGCATTAGTATTATTACTAGACATAGAAAAGTTCTTTCATAAAGGAAAACAGAAAAAGAAATTGATTATGAATTAGGTCTGTGAAATAAATAATAAAAAAAAGTATATAAAATTGAAGTAGATTTTGTTTTAGTGTTTGCGAGAGAGTGTGAGAAGAGGATAAAAAAAATGGTTGTGATGTTGTAGGAGAGAAATGTATGTTGGAAAATGGAGGTTTTTTTTTTGAAATGATTGAGAGAGATAGCACGCACAAGTGCCTAAGTATTGGTTGGCTGGCAGTGGAAGTCAATCGGCTGGTAGCAGCAAAAAGGTTAGAGCTATCAGTATGACAATTAGCACAGAAATTTAATTTGAAAGAGGTAAGGGCTTTTTCTTAAATTTGTTTGGGAGAGTATGTTTCTTCCAGTATAGAGATATGCAGAAGCATCCCACCGATATGCCCAAAACGGGCAAAACCACCTTTTAAAATGATAATACCCATAAAAGCGTCTGTCATTGGTCCACTGTCCTGTGTGCCTCCCGCAAACAAGTTCTTTCTTTTTTTGATATTTAGAAACTCACAAACAATATGGAAACCTTCTGTTCCGATCGCCGACAAAGTTTGTTTTATTTCATGGGTTATCCCGGAACAATACTATCATTGAGTAAAACATGGGTTTTTCTTTTCTATCTTAGTTATAAAAATATTGATCCGCTTTGATCCGTCTTATAAGGCAGTCTTGCTCATCTCTGTTTTCGTAAATACCAATTTGTCGATAAACTTATTTTATTTTTATTATTTGAAACTGCTCAACAAATTGTTTATTAAGTCATTGTAGACACAAAATTTTTTTTTTCAATAACGATAATTTAAATTTGTCTTATCTTTTAGATTTAAATGTGTATACTCTTTTCATGAAGGCCTATTCTCTATGTCCCTGAGGCCAGCCCAGCCCGACTTGCTCGTGTTTTTTTGTATTAATTTGTGAACCCAAACCCCGGAAATAAATTATCACTACTAAGCTATATTTGATTTCATCATCTTCCAGTATTAAAACATCCATACTAACAGAAACTTATCCACAACGTTATTCATATCTATATTTTTACAATGTCTACTGCTTCTAAAATAACTTTCTACACTACTTGTGTTGTCTGTGCATTTACCATTGTTGGTGTTTATCAATATCAAGAAAGAGAGCGAAATGTCAGTATCATTTTTTATCTATCGTAAGATTTATCATAAACTAACCTAGGCTTTTCTTAAATTTTGTAGGCTATTCGGGTAGGGCCAATTCGTGATGCTGAAAGACTTAGAAAAAAGCAGGAACAGCATGAAGAGTCTCAACCTGTTTTAACACCCCAACAAGAAGCACGTAAAGCTGAGTATGAATTACAAAAGAGACTGCAAGCACAATATCAACAGGTACAACAAATTGATCATAGTTCAACGGAATATGGACCTGAATCTAAAACCAAATAAGATTATTGAGCAAAACTCAGTAAGCATTCATTATTGTAATAAAAAATGAAGTCAATAATGAATGTTGTATATAGATTTTATGTCAACTATTGTTTTATTATTGCTAAACCTATATTTGACAATATATTATACTTGTAAATAATAATAAAAGCCTTACTTTTAATTACATACATAGTCACAATTTGAGGTTTACATTAAGGCAAAAACGCATGCTGCTCACGTGAATTGTTAGGGCTTATTCATAGTCTTTTCAGTTAGGGTTTGCTATTCTCATATATTCACTTGGTCTCAGTTTTTCTGCTCTTTCCGTTTTGAGAATTGTCTAAAGTTGAAATTGAAAACTTGCACAGTAATTGATTAGTCATACAAAGTTAGTTCTAAGAGATTTCAAATGGATCTATCTGCCAAAGTCCATACAGAATGTGCTTACCTACAAAAATTTTCCTCTTTTTTTTCAACAATCAGTCTGTTTTCTCCCTCTCCCATTTTTTTCCCTTTACCTTTTTCCTTCCTTTCCTTCGCCTGCGAGAGTATCACCAAGGACCCCAGAAATAGTCAGCAAAAATGGTTCAACGACTTACCTACAGACGACAAAACCCATGTATGTTTTTGAAAATGATTTTCGCTTTATATTTTTGAGTTGTTCGACGTTGCTTCATATCAGCATTGTATAGTTCTTTTCAGGTTCAAAGTCGGTAATAATCTCAGCAATCGTTTTGCAAAAATTATGTACACATAACAACTACAGTAAATGCTGAAAATTCTTCATTATGTCTTCGAAAAGTTCTATAGCGACAGAATATTAGAATCAAATAAAAACTTCGATATATTCCAATAGCAATCAATGATATGTTTCTAAGGAACCCATGTTGAAATTGAAAAGGCGAAAAAAATGAAGCTGCTCAAAACAATCAAAAATGTTGGAAAGTTATCAAAATAGAATCAATACTAATCTACAATATTTTTTATTTTTTTTGTAATTTAGACAACACCAGATCCAACAAGGTCAAGATTGTCAAGACCCCTGGTGGAAAGCTCAAATACCAACACCTTAAGAAGGTTGCTACTAGACCCAAGTGCGGTGATTGTGGAATTGCTCTCCCAGGTGTTTCTGCCTTGAGACCAAGAGAATACTCTCACGTTAGCAACACCAAGAAGACCGTTAACCGTGCCTACGGTGGCTCTCTCTGTGCTAACTGCGTCAAGGAAAAGATCATCCGTGCTTTCCTTGTTGAAGAACAAAAGGTCGTCAAGCAAGTCGAAAAGAAGCAAGCCGAAAAGGCCAAGTCTGAAAAGTCTAAGAAGAAGTCTAAGAAATAAACTAGATGATTTAAAAAAATGTAATGATTAGTTAAAAATTTCATGGTTTATTTGTAAAGATATCGAAACTTTAAGGAATGGTTTTGAAAACTATTGTATCGAAGTGTTTAATTTTTCATATTCTTGAGATTTTGTTACATTTGTTGTAATGAAATGATCATGAGGACTCAAAGTGTGTAAAACTTGTAGGAGAAGATGGCAGCAGAATTTTCTAGTATTGAGTTTTGCAGGTTTGTTGTAGAGTATGTCCTGGTAGTTTCTAGAAGTTTCTACAAAAGAGTGATTTTTTCAAGGCAAAAAATATGATCTTGACACCTCCCAAGAATTTTAAGGCCACAAAATAAGACAACTTCCCATAAAGGGTAAAGTGCATTTGAAAATACCGTCATAGTGTAGTTTTTTGTTCATTGAATTATCGTAGATATGGCATGTTTATTGCATTAAAGGTCCTTTTTTTTTTCTGTTATATTCTTCTCATATGATCTTTGAGTGAATTAAAGAAAAAGCCAATTTATTCTTTTCGATTCTTTTCCAACTAGTAAAACGTTCTTTCCTTTATTATTTTAAAGAATTTTTTTAGATATCACCAGACTGTCCTAGCACTTTCTAATAAGTACCAGAATATTAGACACTGTTATTATTTCAACTATAAAAAGAGCTTTATTTCTCAGCTTTTTTCAAAACTTTTTTTTTTCTCCTTTTTCTCCTCATCCTTTAAATTCATTAATTTAACTATCAATAACTCAATTGCATTTAACATTAATTCAATTCACTAATCTCAATTATATTCAATTGTTTTCACAATGGAACAACCACAATTTACAGATAATGTCAAGAACATATTTCAACGTGCTAATCAATTAGCAGTTGATCACTCACATTCACAAATCACACCGATTCACTTTTTTGCTGCCATGCTAGAGACAGACAATGGTGAAGTCCCATATCTCAAGACTGTCGTTGACAAGGCACGTTACGAATGGCGTCCCTTGGAACAAGCTGTCAATAAACATCTCGTTAGATTACCAGCACAAACGCCAGCACCAGCTCAACCAGATTTATCTGCTGCTGCTCAAAAGCTGGTTAAGAACGCTACCGAAATCCAAAAAACCCAAAAGGACTCGTTCCTTGGTCAAGACCATGTTCTACAAGCTCTTCTAGACGACTCGAGTATCCAAGCCATTCTTAAGGAACTCCAAATCCCACCAAAGAACTTGAAGACTCAAATCAGTGCCATTCGAGGCAATAGAAGAATCGATTCAAGAATGGCAGACAGCTCAGACGAGTTTGAATTCTTGAAGAAGTATGCCACAGATCTTACTACACAAGCCCGAGAAGGTAAGATCGATCCCGTCATTGGCCGTGATGAAGAAATCAGAAGATGTATCCACGTTTTGGCCAGAAGAACAAAGTCCAATCCAGTGTTAATTGGTGACCCTGGTGTCGGTAAGACCTCTATCGTCGAGGGTGTTGCCCAACGTATCATTGATGAAGATGTTCCCAATATTCTCACAAACTGCCGTTTATTCTCTCTCGACTTGGGTGCCTTGAAAGCTGGTGCAAAGTATCAAGGTGACTTTGAAGAAAGAGTCAAAGGTGTTTTGAAGGAAATTGAAGAATCCAAAGATATGATTATCCTCTTTATCGATGAGATTCACATGCTTATGGGTGACGGTAAGAGTGACGCTGCCAACCTCTTAAAGCCAATGTTGGCTAGAGGTGACCTCCACTGTATCGGTGCCACTACCAACGAAGAGTACCGCAAGTATGTCGAAAAGGACGCAGCCTTTGAACGTCGTTTCCAGAAGATTTTCGTTCGTGAACCAACTATCAGAGAAACAGTCGCCATCTTAAGAGGTCTTCAACCAAAGTACGAAATTCACCATGGTGTTCGTATTTTGGACTCTGCTCTTGTCACAGCCGCTCAATTGGCCTCCAGATATCTCACCTACAGAAAGCTTCCAGATTCTGCAGTCGATCTTATTGATGAAACCGCAGCCTCAGTTGCAGTTGCCAGAGACTCCAGACCTGAAAAGCTTGATATCTTGGAACGCGAATTACAGCTCTTACAAGTCGAAATCAAGGCTTTGGAACGTGACAAGGATGCTGATTCTTCTACCAAGGACAGACTTATTGCTGCCAAGAAGAGATCTGCCGATATCGAGGAAGAACTTGAACCTCTCCGCGAGAGATTCAATGAAGAACGTAAAGGCCACGATGAACTCAACAACCTGAAGAAGAAGCTCGATGAATTGGAGACCAAGGCACAAGACGCTGAGCGTCGCCGTGATACTTCTGCTGCTGCCGATCTTCGATACTTTGCCATTCCAGATGTTAAGAAGCGTATCGAAGAACTTGAAGCCCAAAAGAACAATGACGATAGTACCATGCTTGAAGACATTGTCGATTCCGAGGCCGTCAGTGAGACTGCTGCCAGATTAACTGGTATCCCAGTTTCTAAGCTCACTCAAGCTGAAAACGCCAAACTTATCCATATGGAACGTGAGCTCAGCAAGCAAGTTGTTGGTCAACCAGAAGCAGTCAAGGCTGTTTCTAACGCAATTCGCTTAACTCGTTCCGGTTTGAGTAATCCAAATGCTCCTCCAAGTTTCTTGTTCCTCGGTTTATCTGGTTCAGGTAAGACTGAGCTGGCTAAGAAGCTTGCCGGATTCCTATTTGCTGACGAAAAGGCCATGATCCGTATTGACTGTTCGGAACTCCAAGACAAGTGGTCTGCCTCCAAGCTTTTGGGTGCTGCTCCTGGTTATGTTGGTTATGAAGAAGGTGGTATTTTGACAGAAGCACTTCTTCGTCGTCCATACTCTGTTGTATTGTTTGACGAAGTTGAAAAGGCTGCTCCAGAAGTTTTGACCATTTTGCTTCAAATCCTCGATGATGGTAGAGTTACCAGCAGTTCTGGTAAACTTGTCAATGCAGCCAACTGTATCATCATTATGACATCCAACTTGGGTGCCGAATACATCAACAGATCTACATCATCTCACATTGACTCTGTGACCAAGGAATTGGTTATGGAAGCCGTCAGAGGCCACTTTAGACCCGAATTCATCAACCGTATCTCCTCAACTGTCGTCTTTAATAGATTGTCCAAGAAGGCCATCCACAAGATTGTCAACATTAGATTACGCGAAATCGAACAAAGATTCGAAAACACCAACAAGAACATCAAGTTGGATCTTACTCCTGAAGCCATTGACTACTTGGCTGAAAATGGTTACTCCAAAGAACTTGGTGCTCGTCCATTGAATCGTCTCATTCAAAGCGAAATTCTCAACAAGTTGGCTATCTTTGTTCTTAAGGGACAAGTACAAGATAATGAAACTGTCAGAATCGTCAAGAGTGATAAGGGTTTGGAAATTATTCCAAATCATGAACCACAAGTTGAAGAACTTGGCGATGACGATGAAGACATGGAAGATGACGATGCTGATATGTATGATGATGAACTCGAGTAAATTAACTTTTATTTATGATTTGTATAGTTTGATAAGTATATAGTATAGAATTAATATTATTTTAATTTTTAATATTCAATAACTTTTTGTTCATTTTTTATTATAGTAACTCAAATTTTATCAGAAAAAAATCAGACAAAAACTTGGTTTTTCAAATTTAATATAATTATTTATTTATTTTTTTTTTTTTTCGTCGTAGAGTGCATGTAAAATATTTCAACGGTAAATTAAAAAGTATTATAATTTGGCTTAGTTGAAAAAAAAAATGATACTTCAGTATAGTATAAAAGTAAGTCCTCTATAATTCTGTTATATAATACATTGTAGCTATGAAACTTGGCTGGACCATTATTGACTACAGAAATGTCATTTAGTCCTGCTTCAAGCTGAATCAAGGTTCTTTTAGAGAATATTTCAGCCGCATACTATATATAGTAAGTACCATACTGGTACAATACTAGTTTGTATATGAATGATAAATTGGTAGGCTATACAAAGGTAACGGCAACAGCCTAATCGGTTGCGCAAGTAACAAAATCTGTTAGATAGATATAGCATAGGGTAAAATGATACAGCTTTTACTAAAAACGCAATTATGAATAACTTATATTTAAGATCAACAGTGATATATATAAAACTTAGTTACATGGTATTGCTTCCAAGGTGAAGGTACAAATGGAATAAAGAAAATAGTTCAAATTTGTAAGCATGACTTAGATATTAAAATTGTAGAATGGATTCGGTGCAACAAATACATTTGACAAAACAAAGCCAGAGAATATTTGGAACGAGACGAGGATTTGGATGGTGAGCTGAGGCCAACAGCCTAGAAATAAATTTCCAAAGTTGCAACAATTTAACAATCAAAAGGTATTCTAATAAATAGGTATTTTTCATAAGATTAGATTTTATAGTTAAGTATAATGAAATTTCAACGTCTTCATTTTATGGGATAGTCAGTCTAACTTGTAAGTGAAATTTAAAAATTTTAAAATGTGGTATCTGTTTGAAGGTATCAATATAGAATGAGTTCTAATATAAATCTATTTTTAACTATTCTAGAACAGTGATATCTGTTTTGTATATTTCGTTAAGAATATATATGTTTTTGTATGAACTTGATGGTAAAATTTTTTCTAAATTTTTCAATTTATAATATGTAGTGGTGATGATTACAGATGACATTCTATGACTGTTGAATATAAGATTCATAAATAAAACCCCTAACCCGCTGAGCAAAAACCCAAAAATTTTTTTTTTCTCTTTGAATAAAAAATTTCAACCTCGATTTCTTTCAAATATCTTCTTTTAAATCGGCATAAAAAGAAAACTTTTTTCTCTTTAAATTCAATAAATTCATATTCATATAAATTAAAAAGTCACACAAACGAAAACTATACTCGAAATGTCCGTCAGAGCTCAAGTAAGTTTTAAATATTATTTTGTCATAAACAGGTCTCGTTATACTAACCTCTATATCGTTTGCAGTTTGAAAATTCTAATGAGTAAGTCAGATCACCAATATGGATTTGATTATATTTATCTTTACTAATTTTTTTATTTGCTTAGAATTGGTGTTTTTTCCAAACTCACAAACTCATACAGTTTAGTTACTATCGGGGGATCTCAAAACTTTTATAGGTAAGTGTGGCGAATATTTATTATTTGAGATGATGATGCTAGATAAATTCAAAATACTAACTTTCCCTATGATTCTGTTTTATTTGTTTTGAAATAGTGTTTTTGAAAGCCAGTTACAAGATGTTATTCCTATCGTCAACACAACTATTGCTGGAACCAGAATTATAGGCAGAATGACAGCAGGAAATAGACGAGGTTTACTTGTTCCTACCCAAACTACAGATCAAGAATTACAACACTTGAGAAACTCTTTACCCGATACAGTTAAAATACAGCGAGTCGAAGAACGACTGTCAGCTTTAGGAAACGTTATTTGCTGCAACGATTACGTAGCACTTGTTCACCCTGATATTGAGAGAGAAACCGAAGAAATCATTGCCGACACCCTAGGCGTTGAAGTATTTAGACAAACAGTAGCTGGCAACGTTTTGGTCGGAAGTTATGCTTGCATTACCAATCAGGGAGGCATTGTCCATCCAGAAACATCTGTCCAAGATCAAGACGAACTTTCTTCCTTATTACAGATTCCCATTGTTGCTGGTAGTGTTAACAGAGGTTCTCCAGTCGTAGGCTCTGGTATGGTTGCCAATGACTTTCTTGCCGTTGTTGGCATGGACACAACAGCACCAGAACTTAGTGTTGTTGAAAGTATATTTGGTCTTTCTAATGATGCTCCTGAAGAAGGTGTATTAATTGAACATTACTATTAAAGAACCAAATATGACGAGAGACGATTTTTAAATCTGCTAAAAAAAGGAATGTTTTATCTGTTTATAGAGGAATAATATAATTAGTTTTTTTTATTTTTTTTATTTTCTTGTAATATTAAAATGGTATCTATGCTACTCATGATTTACTAAAGTTAGATTTTGTTCGTGGGTAAGGTATTGGTTAATTTTTTGTTTAGGTGTAGTTTTTAACACCCTTTTTCACAACCAACCTTTATTTTTTTTTTAACAAGAATATCTACAAAAATTATCTAAAATTTCAAGAAAAACTCCGTTTTAAATATGGATGATTTTGGGTATGTACAACTACTCTATATAAACTCTTAATAAACTTTCAATTGCTGTTGGTTATGCTTATTTCTCGAATCTAACATAAAAAATAGAATCAAAAGAAAAGGGAGAGGCATCCGAGCCAGGGCCCTAGAAAGCATTGTAAAGCTTTCATCAAAAATAGGTGAAGCATCTCATGTAGATCGCTTAATCATGGGTTTAATACCAGATAATCCAAGCGATAATACTCAATCAAAGTCAATGGTATGAAATATTGTCTGATATAATCTTTAAAGCATAACCTAACCTCCCTTTTTTGTAGACCTTGAACGAATTGGAAATCATAATCTCTCTTTCGCGATCAGCAAAAGACGTTCAATCATTAGAACAAGCCTCTTTGATTTTCAAACTATTATCAAAATATTTACTTCAATTCCCGGCTCAAACTTTTACCACATTTTATGGAACTAAAGACATTGAGCCATCACCATGGCAAGCAGCAACATGTTTTATGACTCGCGCGGTTTTAACTTTGGGAAGAAACTTTACAGAATTAAAATCTGAGGCCGAAGAATTGATTTTAAAGTACTTTCATTCTGTCTGTACCAAGTTTCAAGATAAAGAAAGCTTTTCCGAACAAGACATTTTTTTCCCGTTGCTGTTTTCATTCCAGGGGTTTTTGGATGCTTTGGCATACCAAGCCCCAAATATTTCATACCCAGTTTTGGATAAGATGATGCTAAAGTTTGTCGAAATCTTCAACACCGATACCTTACTCAATATTGAAACAACCGTAGCAAGATTTTCTGTCGTACCTTCTGTGCCCTCACAAAATAATGTACATGTTATTCCAACTCAAGAAGGCGATAACACTGACACCTTTGCAAATAACCCGGATCAAACTCCACCACCCGGAATTGTCCAGGACGAACTTACACCAGCTCCTGTTCCACAACAATTCATTAATGACATGCTGGGAGAAGTAGATTCCCAGTGGCAATACTATGTTTTTGTATACATCAAGAACGGATTGCAGTTAGGCGCCATACTCATCAATTATTACATTTGCAACTTTGCCAAATCAATTTGCGCCAAAATCATTGATTTTAAGCCTTATGTTCCGCCTGATCATAAAAAGAGAGGAATGGGAGAAGTTAGATTGTTGAAAAAGTCCTTGTTGAATAATTTTTTAAAATCTGAATCGCCAAAGCCTCTTGATCCTGCTTGCCTTTCTCTCCTTAAGCTTGTTGCTGAATTCTCAATTTCTCAAATTAGCTCTTTGGATGAAGGTGCTGATTACATTGAACTTGCATCACCAGAAAGGGTTGAGCTTGCATATAATACAAAATCTTCCGATTTGGACATTTTGGGCATTGCTGTTGTGTACAAGGTTATTGATTCGGAAATTGCGACAAATGTTGTAAAATCCTCTATACTTCATGAGCATGGAATGTCAACTCCCCACCTTTCTTTGACTATATTCAAGTTAGCTGCTGTTTTGTGTTCTGTTGATGAAGAAATTGCTTCTGTTATGATGAAGTATTTTCCCCATTTTATTTCACTGCCAAATGTTGATACATCGCTGACCAAGAAGTGTGCCAAAGTATTGGTATATGGTCTTCGATTAATATCACAAGACATTATTGTATCCATTATTTACACATTAGTCAATATGGTTTCTATTACCAAAGATGCTCCTTCTCATGCAAATACGTTAAACACTATAAATGAAAAGCCGAATGGGAAATCTGCTGCCCGACACCGATTTGAATTTCACGAAAAGACAGAAGAGGAAGAAGCAAACTACTCGATTTACTTTAACGCTATTGCTGCAATAGTTGCAATTTCTACTACATATGACGATCCTCAGATCACCTCGTTAGCAGCTACAGTATTGAATCAAAAGTTTGCATCTACCTCTTATGAACTGAATCGAGAAGTAGCTTTGGGGATTGCCAGATTGGCCCCATATGTTCCAAATAAAGAATTTCTACAAATTCTACGAAATCTTCAAGCTTTTGCGACCCGCTCGTTTGAATATAACGATGCAGTATTGAGAAAGAATATTCAAACTGCTTTTTGTTTGTTATCAAAATTACTAACAGTCGATCACCCCCTTTATGATGCCTATCTCAGCCAGCTATTGGATTTCATTGTTGAGCGTGGAGATGTTCAAGAATTGGAGCATCATCGCCCTCATGTTGAAATTTCCGCTACAGCTAATGAAATTGAATTTTACTTGGCTCCATTGGCAACACTTTTGCCAAAGGCCCCGCAACCTCCTTATAAAACGACTAATACAAAAATCAGTTCCTTGTTTCGAAATACTTGGTTTAACATGGTTGTTCATGGGTTTTCTCAAACATCTGAGCTTACTAGTAAGAACAAACGTGAGTTGGAGATTATTGCGCGGAGCACACCTCCACTAGTATCTGCGGACTCTGCAAATAAGATTGAGAGTGATCTTGAACTTAATACAGTTTTGCAAAGAGGATCTTCACATCGTAATGTTGATAATCAAAAGGAGATTATGGATTCTTTATCCTCATCGCATGTCTTTGACTTTAAAACTTTACAATATCCCAAGCTCATGTTTTTAGCAGCATCCGTTTTGTTGGAGTGCTCGCGAGTGAATACTGGAAATTGCTCTAGAATTTTATTGTATTTTGGCGATCCAGGGATGAGATCTGGGGACACAAACAGATATATGAGATATATTTCTAATAAGGTTGCCCACAATTATGTGAGAAACGTTATGATAGGTGGGTCCTCAATGTTTGTCATTAGTGAAGTTGCTCATCAACTTAAAGAAATGCTGACTCTATGCTGCCATCGGGTCAAAGCTATTCAAGATCAGGCTTTTGCGCAGTGTGACTTTCTTGTCAAGTCGGTTCCATCATCGCTTTGTAGCGAGACGAGTTTATTTACATTACTTGATTTGCTGACACTTTTGTGGAAGTCTTGTTTAGAGGCAGAGACTGACGAGTACGAGCCAAGATCTATTTTCACTGCGGCAAAGAGCGGAGTGCGAATCGAGCTTTCAGACTCGTATCAGCAACGCCAGGAAAACCTTCAGCGATTCCATCAAAAGGCGCGAGAGTGGGTTACCCAAGCCTTGGCCATTGTGCCTTATGACGTCAAGAGCATTTTGACGTCATACATGGCTGATATGGAGATTTCTGGGTTGGCTGCTGACAGCGTTGCTTTGGGATTTACTTTTGCGCTGGAGATGGGAGGGTCCGTTACTCCAAGAGACCGGGAATTGGTTGCTTTGGATAATTCTGCTCTTACTTCGCTCAAAACAGACACATCAGCCGGGTTCTTGTCGCAATACATTTGGAAAAGAGAGTTTCATTCAGCAGTCACTTCAGATGTAATTTCAAGAGTTTCACCAAATGACTACTATGACCAGGCAGCTATTCACTTTCGTCGGTCGCTTGATGAATTGCTCAGCAGAATCACTCAGCAGGGCCACTATGCTAAACCCAAATTCCAAGATGTTCAGACACTGCTTTTTAAGTCTTCTGCTTATCTCAGTCATCCAACAGAAGGGCAGTCGATAGCTGTTTTGTCTGTTCATATTCCAATGAAGACATTTACCGAAGCGTCTATCAAGTTTGGTGTATCCTTATGGTCATGGGCCATCAACGAGCATCCCCATTTAAAGGGGATTATCATTTCAGAGCTTACACAAATGTGGGAATGGAGTGTTAAGGCAAGACTAGGAGTTTATTCAAGAAAGCATGATTTGGTTGATCCAGCGTTTGTCAAGATGGAGTACGCTCCAACCAACAAGGCCGAAATTAACCACGAAGCGACAATTGCGGCACGCGAATTTTCGTGTCACAATATGTTAATTCGCTTTTTAGCAAGCTTGTTTCAGGCAGTTGCATTAGAAAGCCGAAACTACGTCAAGATGTTTTCACGCATGTTGTTGGTTGGGCTACAAGGGCTGATACACGCCAGCCTGCATCCCCTGGCCAAGGGGTGTCGTTTTGAACTTGTGAGGTTTGCATTAGATGTTTTGGATATCCATGCGCGAATGTCTGCTCGTATTGCCAGTCCACTCAAGCACTTGATTATTTCGTCTGCGTTGACGTGGTTTGCACAGCCTGCACAGTGGCCATTTGGAGGCAACCGGCTCAAGCTGCGAGCAGAACTTGAGTTGCTTACCGATATTGCCATTGCATGCAAAACAATGGTGCTTAACGACGGAGTAGGTGCTAACGCCAACAGCACCAGTTTGCTAAACAAGAAGCGGAATTTGCTACTTTTGTTTTTAAAGGACGAGTTGGTCAAGATGCACGCATGGAGTGATCCTTTGCAAACAGGTCCGGATTTTTATGAGTACATTGGACGCAAGATCTTGGTTAACGATATTTCTAGCAGTAGTGCAATTGATGATGCTTGGGCGATTGATCCTACTCTTGCCATTTTCCTTGCTGAGAGATCAAAGCGAGTTGATCTGAAAACAAGAGTAGAAACGCTAGTGGCAGCTCAGCCCCTGAAGGTGTGTCATATTCCTACTGCGTTACGGTACTTTTTGGATGGATGCCAAAAGCACAGTTCTAAAAGCTTGCATTGCATTCTATACTGGACCCCAGTTTCACCTATTGAATCAATCAACTTGTTTTTACCACGAAACGAAAAGGGCGAGGGCAACTCGTTGCTGTTGCAATATGCCATGCGGTCACTCGAGAGCCATGACGTCAATGTTACCTTTTTCTATGTTCCACAGTTGGTTCAGATGTTGCGCTTTGACTCTTATGGCTATGTTGAGCAGTTTATTTTAGAGACTGCCAAAATCAGTCAGTTGTTTGCGCACCAAATCATTTGGAACATTAAGGCAAACTTGTTTACAGGAGAAGATGCACCTTTGGACGGCCCAGAGGATCCAATCAACCCGACTTTGGAACGTGTTGTCAAGCGAATGATTGCCAATTTTTCAGATGACGACCGGGATTTCTATAACCGTGAGTTTACATTTTTCAACACGGTGACATCTATTTCCAAGTCTTTAATGCCGCTGGTGAAAAAGACAAAGGCAGAGAAAAAGGCCAAGATTGATGAGGAGATTGCCAAAATTGTAGTTGATGTGGGAGTTTACTTGCCATCTAATCCTGATGGCAATGTTGTAGACATTGATCGAAAGTCTGGGCGCCCATTACAAAGTCATGCAAAGACTCCATTTATGGCTACTTTTGATATTGAACGACAAGTGCGAGATTATAGTGAAGATAATGACAGTATTCTCAATTCCACTACAAAAAAGATTGAAAATAAGGCAAATGGTAATAAAACAAGAGATCTTAGGAATAGTCTTGAAAAGTTTTCTATTTCAGAAGATAATAACAAAAGTAACGGACAACTATCTACTACAGAAAAACAACAACAGCAATTAAGTGAAGATGAAGATGATGTGCATATGAAGACTATTCGTATTTCACAAGGTGCCATTTTTAAAGTTGGTGATGATTGTCGACAAGACGTCATGGCGTTACAATTAATTTCTGTTTTCCGAGCCATTTTCAACAATTACGCTTTGGACTTGTATGTTTTCCCCTACCGAGTGACAGCCACTGCCCCTGGCTGTGGAGTCATTGACGTTTTACCCAACTCGATATCGCGAGACATGCTTGGTCGCGAGGCCGTCAACGGACTTTACGAATACTTTACCTCTAAATTCGGTGGCGAGGACAGCATCTTATTCCAACAAGCGCGCAACAACTTTGTCAAGTCACTAGCAGCCTACTCTGTCATCTCGTACCTGATCCAGTTCAAAGACCGGCACAACGGCAACATCATGTACGACGAGAAGGGCCACGTGCTGCACATTGATTTCGGGTTCTGTTTCGACATTGTCCCAGGAGGAGTCAAGTTCGAAGCCGCGCCGTTCAAGCTGACTCACGAAATGGTGCAAGTGATGGGCGGCAGCAAGACAACTCAGCTGTACAAGTGGTTTGAAGAGCTCAGTGTCAAGGCGTTTTTGGCGTGTCGACCACATGCCGAGACAATCATCCAAAACGTCGTGCCCATGCTGTCGTCGGGCCTGCCCTGCTTTAAATCGGATGGAGGAACTATTAAGAGACTACGAGGCCGGTTTGTGTTGGAAAAGACTGAACGAGAGGCTGCAGCATATATGCGTGGACTTATTAACCAGTCTTATCAAAGTATTTTTACAAAGGGATATGATGAATTTCAAAGAATTACAAATGGTATTCCATATTAAAAATAAAAATAGGAGTGGTTGGTCTATACATTATAATTTTTTTGTTTGTTTGATTTTTTTAAAGTAAATATACTTGTGTAATTTGTTTAAACAATGGTAAATGAAAAAGGTTTTGTCAAAATGGTTAAGAATTATTTCTCTTTATATGATACTATGGATATATACAAAATTGGTTAATTCTTGATTTTTTTTTTTAATGAAATAGATATATTGAAACTAATATATGAAATATATCTTGACCCATTTTTTTTTCTTCTTTTTAGAAAAAGAAAGAATTCATTCATTATACTCTTTTTTTTTTCTTATTGTATAGAGATAGATATTGGAAAAAAAAAAAAAAAAAAAAAAAAAAAAAAAAAAGAATAAATATTTCTTTATAAAGATAGTCAAAGAAAAGATGGTCTATCTATATTACTATAATGAACAACAAAAAAAAAGAAAAGGTTATTCCTTAGTTTTGTTTTTATAGTATAGTCTTGTTATTTTTTTCTATACAGTATATAAAAAAAATAACGTTTTTGTGTCTGTTTATTCTATAAAATGCAATACTTTTTTTGATTATATAATATCCATATACTGTATATATATGTACCATAAATTTAATTATTATAATAATTACTTTGGTACTTGATAATCGTGCCATTCTTTAGAAGCCATTTGTTTTAATCTACTTAAAGCTCTAGCAAAAGCAAACCGTTCTTCTTCACCTGAAAACATGTTTGAATTAGATAAAATATCATCATCTTTTTCTAATAATTGTGATGATTTGTCTTCTTCTTTTTTATTTTGTTGTTCATTTAATTTCTTTTGTTTTTCTTCAAATTCTAAAACAACTTTAGACTTTTTACCATAAGTTGGGATTTCATCTGTAAACAATTGATCAAATGGTTTCTCACTAGTGACTGCAATTTTGGAATGTGATTCGTACGCTGCATCCAAAAATGTAATAAACCGTCTAGTGACGTCCTTTTGCTTGATGGACAGTAGGGGAATGTCAGTGATGATGATTTGGGGGAACTGGCTTGTGATTTCGAGATAGTCTGCTGCAGAAAGTGGTTGGTTGCACAGCTCGTTGAATGTGAATTGGGCAACAGCACCAACAATGCATTTGGGGATAATGACTGGACGGCCCCAGATTGTCAAGGCTACGTTGTATTCGACAAACTGGGTCATTCCTTGTGAAAAGTATTCAAACCACTTGTCGACGTGTTGCTGAGCCTGTTCTTTGACGTCTGCAAGAGTTTGTGTTGGAAGAGGAGGCGAAAAGTAAGTTCCCTGTGAGGGTCTGTCGATTTTTCTATAATCTGTTGGCGAGTCCAGAAACATGACATGGCTTTTGAGTTTGATGAGTTCGATGGTCGGGATGAAGGAGCTTCTTTGGATACCGTCTTTGTAGAGTTCTTCAGGCGCTCTGTTTGATGTCATAAAGATTACTACACCTAGTCTAGGAGACAAAAAGTTTTCGTAGAGTCTGCGGAGAATCATGGCGTCTGCGACGTCGGTGACTTGGAATTCGTCGAAACAGAGGACATTTGCTTCTTTAGCGATTTCGGTGGCGATGGTTGGGGCTGTGTCGTAGTCGAGACCGTATTTTTCGTGCAGCTTATGGTTGCGTTTGTGGACATCCTGCATAAATGCGTGGAAATGGATTCGTCGTTTGGTGAGATGTTTTGGGACTGTTGTGTAGAACATGTCCATGAGCATTGTTTTACCACTTCCTACATCTCCATAAAGATAGATACCTTTTGGTTGAGAACCTATAGGAAGGTTTGAAGGACCATCAAAGCTACTTAATGAAGAAGATGATGAAGATGAAGGTTTTTTAAATATCGAGAATACTTTTCCTAGAATTGAGTTTGACGAAGGGGTAGCCGAAATGTCTGATATATTAGGAGGAGTATAATTGAGTAACTCAGCATGAAGGAAGCTTAAATTTGATAGCATTTCTAATTATAGTAAAAGAATAAAGGATTTAAAATTAGTTAATTGTGTTTAATGTGTGGGCTATTAAAGTGCATTATTATTATTATTTTTTTTAGATATTGGTTATTGTAGTTGTAGTAGTATTATAACCAATCATTTTAATAAAAGTAAGTTATTATTGTTTTTTTTAGGCGAACATATATATATATATATATATGTAACAAAATGAATAAAGAGACATACTTCTTTGATAGGGATCATTTCTGATTTTATTTATTTGTACAAGATGATCATATTGTTCTACAGGATCTATATTTATTGAAAAGAAAAGAAGAAGGGTTAGTAAAGATTGATTTCTTTTAATGGTTATAGATCAAAAGACACATACTTCTTACTATATCATCATCATTAACAATAGATTCATTACTAGCAGTTGTTGTAATTGGTTGATTAGTTGAATAAGGCCGTATATTTTTTAAATGTGATATTGAAATCACAGATCTAAAGATTGATAATGTCCTTAATGACATTGTTTTTATCTATAATAATATAGAAAAAGAAGATCAAATGAATGAATGAAGGTTTGAATGGATGCTGATTGATTGATTGATTGATAATCCTCCCCCCATAAAGATTACTATTATATTATTTTTTTTAAAGAAAAACAAATCAAAGAATGGGATTGGTTCATTTTGTGATGAAATATACACGTATAAAGAATATTACAGAACTTGCGTCAATCTTTGCTTGTATTTTTTTGTATCCTGCATTTTCTCTTACTGCAGCTCCATTCCAGTTATTTGATCAAAACAAATAAAATAAATAAGAGAAAAAAAGGGATGAAGAGATGAAATGAAAACAGAATCTTTTTTTTTTTTTTTTTTTTTTTTTTTTTTTTTTTTTGTATTTTAAAACTTTTGATACGATTTTATTAAAGAGAGAAAGATTGGCGGTTAATGTTAATGATTGATTTTGATTTTTATTGTGGAGACTTTATGCTTTTTCTATTTCTATATTTCTATTATTATTGATTATAATACAAAAAAAAAAGAAAAAAAAGAAAAATCTCCCTTTTCCATATTTATAAAAAGATGAAACATTTTTGGATATTCCATTTTTTTTTTATGTTATTATAGCCCTTTAGTCAGTCAGTTAGGTAGGTAGGTAAGGTAGTCAAGTTAAAGTTTTATATACATAGTAACAAAACAGTAGTAGTAAGTAAGTAAGTAATAACAGGTAGTAACAATAATAATAGTAACAATATAACAATAGTAGTAGTAGTTAGTGGGTTTATATACAAATACAAATACAAATATAATAATAATAATAAATGACATTTATAGCTGCTTTTTCTGATTATGAAATTTTTTTAATTTTAAATAAGGAGAAAATAATAATTTTTTTTTTTTTTTTTTCTTTACCACCCCTTTTTTTTTTTTTTTTGTTTCTTTCCTTTCCTCTCTCTCTCTCTTTTTTTATTTTCAAAAACAAGAACAAAACCTTCTTCTTCTTCTTCTTTAACTCACTTCAATTCACTCTTTTATATACCCAACAATATAATAATAATAATAATATTAAAACATTCAATATACCTTATTCAATTTATAAAATAACAACATATATATATATAATATCAACAAAATCAGTATATTCATAATCATAATCACCACCACCATACCATGGCAAAAATACATCACCTTTGCCAGGTACTGGCTTGTTTGTTATTAATAGTACATTCAGTATCAGCGTTTCATCTACCTTTTAAACCAAGGCGCTCTGTATCAACTATCGACTATTATGAAAGACCTAAACATTATCGCCAGTATCATGTAAAAAGACAACTCTTTTCTGCAAACATTTCTTCTTCTGATACTCAAACAACAACAACTACTTCAGAAGAAGAACAAATAACAATAGGAACAACTTATACTCCAATACAAACTGAACAATTTGAAGATGATTCAACTATAATAATACCTTCTTCAACTTCAACTCTTATTTTAGAATCATCATCTTCTTCATCTTCATCTTCGTTATTATCATCATCATCATCAGATACCCTTTTCACTCCTCAAACAACATTTTCTTCTTCTTCTATTCAAAATGATCAAGAAACTTCTCAACAATCAGTTTTTACTACTTTTAATCCTGAAGAAAGTCCTTACTTTTCTTCTTCTTCTTCTTCTATTGATAATAATGAAGATGATGATGAAAATATTGAAACACCCCTTACTTCTTTTACCGATATTTATTCTTCAATTCCAACCTTTTCTGTATCAACAAATCCTCAAGATTCAATCATTTCATCAGTTGAACAACCACAACAATCTTCTTCCCCTTTTGTTTCATCATCATCTTCTTCTTCCACACAACAACAATCTTTTACTCCTATTACTACAGTATCTGTTCCTTCTTCCTCTTCTCAACAAGAACAACCAATAATTTCTATTGTAACTACTTCTTTTAATGAAGAAGAACAAAATGAAGAAGAACCTTTGACTCAAATAGAACCAACTACTTCAGCAGATGAACAAGAACCTGAATCTACTCCAATCGAAGAACAACCAGCTCCTGAATCTACTCCAGTTGAAGAACAACCAGCTCCTGAATCGACTCCAATCGAACAACCAGCTCCTGAATCGACTCCAATCGAACAACCAGCTCCAGAATCTACTCCAGTTGAAGAACAGCCAGCTCCAGAATCTACTCCAGTTGAAGGAGAAACTCAACCTAATGATTCTGAAGAAGTTACCATCCAAACTCCTACTGAACAAGATCAACCTTCAACTCTGGAATCTAGAACTACTAGCCCTCAATTTTCAATTTCTGATATTCTCTCTGAAATTAGTTCTGCTTTCCCAGGATCTCTTCCAGGAACTTCCCCCTCTGGTAGTGTATCTTCTAATGGTATGAATTATTATTATAATTATTATTCTTATTATTGTTGCTGTTTTTCTATATTATTTTTCTTTTTTTCCTTTATTATTAACATTTTATTTAACCTTTTTTTACAGATGCTCCATCTACAGTTATTGAACCAGAACCATCAGCCACCCCAATTACTACTAGTAATCCAGTAGTTGTTCCAGGAATCCCAGATAGTACAACTCAACAACAACAACCAGTTCAATCTTCTTCTTCTTCAACTCCTCAAGTTGTTCAATCTTCTTCAACTGTAATAGATGATTCTCAACAAAGCTCACAGCCTAATACTCAAATTGTTCCTTCTCCAGCTACTTCTTCTTCATCTAGTGCCGTACAACCTCCAGTTGAGACATCTCAAACACCAAATGTTCCACCTGTTTCCTCATCTACTGTTGTTCCACCACAACCTCCTACTTCCTCTTCTTCTTCTTCTAGTGTCGTAGTACCACCAGTTGTTGTTCCTACTTCTTCTACTCCAGCTCCTCCTGTAGAAACTACTACTCCAGTTCCTCCTCAACCAGAGACCACCACTCCAGTTCCTCCTCCACCAGAAACCACCACTCCAGTTCCACCTCCACCACAAACTACTACTCCAGTACCACCTCCACCAGAGGAAACTACTACACCAATCCCTCCTCCACCAGAAACAACAACTCCAATTCCTCCTTCACCAGAAGAGACTACTACACCAGTTCCTCTTCCACCTTCCGAAGAAGAAACTACAACCCCAATCCCACCAGTAGAAACTACAACTCCACTTCCTCCAGTAGAAACTACACCTATTCCTTCAGTCGAGACAACAACTCCGGAAGAATCGGTTCCTCTTGTAGAAGAAACTACTACTCCAGTTGAGACTACTACTACTCCTGGCGAATCCATCCCTTCAGTTGAGACTACTACTTCTCCTGTTGAATCAATTCCAGAAGAAGAGACCACTACTCCTGTTGAATCAGTTCCAGATGAGGAAACTACTACCACTGAACCTGTAATTGAAACTACTCCTGTTGAATCAATCCCAGATGAAGAGACTACTACTACTCCTGTTGTATCAGTTCCTCCAGAAGAAACAACACCAGTAGAAACCGTTCCAGGACCAGAAACTACTCCGATTGAGTCTGCTCCAGGATCTGATATATCAACTCCTGGCTCAGCATCAGCACCAATCGAAACCGTCCCAGGACCTGAAACTACTACTACTCCAGTTGAATCTGTTCCTGGAAGTCAAGAACCAATTGTTTCCCCTACTGTTCCTGCAGAAAGTTCTGTAGTTGCTCCAGAGGATACAACAATCCCTGTCGAGTCATCTGTAGAACCCTCTGGCCCTATTGCTACAGTTGGTCTTTCCTCTATTATTCAATCTAGTTTGACTACTCCACTCACTACAAACAGCCAAATTGCTTTCACTTCTTTCCCTGACGTTGCCCCATCTGAATCTCCAGTTGAAACTCTTGCTCCTTCTGAATCTCCAGTTAGCTCAGCTACTACTGATGCAGTTATCCCACCAGTTGTTGCTACTACTGCTAGTAGTAGTAGTGTTGATGGTGTACCCACAGAGTCTTCTATTGTTGCTCCAGAAACTAATGTTGAGTCAACCATTGTTGCTTCTTCTTCTCTTTTGGAACAAGGAGAAGAGGCCTCTTCTACTCGCATTCCAGATGTCTCACAAGTTGGCACCCAAGGCGATCAACCAGCAACAACTCCTTCAGTCGAAGACTCTGCTTCTTCCACCTCCTTTAGAACCGTTATATCTGATCAGCAAGAACCTTCTGACAGCCCTCAAGATGGTGCTTCTACTGAAGTAGAAGTTCCTCCTCCAACTACTGTTGCTACTTCTACTGACGTACAAACTCCACCTCCTGCGGCCCCTAGTACTTCAATTCCAGTTTCTGATTGGCTTCCACAAACAATCATTACTCAATCTGCAGAACCTACTACCGAAGGAAAATCCGCTACTGAGACTACCTCAACTGGTGTTCCTACTCTTGCTTCTACATTACCAAGAGTTATTGCACCTTCTGGTGGAATTCCAGAAACCCCTGAAGATTCTACATTGATCCAAATTGGGTTTGACTACTCTCTCAACTACCCATTCATTGTGTCCCACCCACTCTCAGTTGCTCAAATCTTCCAGTACTTGCCGATGGGTCTGTCATATGGATTAGGAATTGATGCAGGCAACGTATCAATGCGCAGCATCGAGCCCTACCAGTCTCAATCTGCAGGCTACGTCATTTCCGTTGCTATGGCATATGTTCCTACCAAGTTTGTTTCCACTCTTGACGCTATTATCCACACACCCACCTCCCAATTGTATCGCAACCCTAACCGAAGTGTCAACACTTTGATGAACTTGATTGACCCAAGTATTCCATTGATTCCTGGTACCAACACAGATGCAAACAATAACAACAATAACAATAATCAGAACCAGCCCTCGAACGGCACGCCGACACAGTCTGGTGCCGACGGGGACTCTAGTCCAAGCGAGACTTCTGTTGCAGGCATCAACGACAACAAGGCCGGCCTTGAGGACTCTGGATCTTTGGACCAACCTGTTCAAGAGTCTGCACCAGTCAGCTCCAAGACCGTTGGTATTGCAGTTGGTGCAGTTGCTGGCGCAGTTGCCTATGGTGGGCTCATGTTCCTTGTTGCCAAAAAGTATAGACAAAAGAACCGTTTGGAATTAGAAGGCCGTGACTCTCCATACTTGGCTACAGGTGGGCCTTCAGCAGGACAGTCGATGAGAAATACAGTTGTTACAGCTACTAGTCCATTAGGTAGTCGTCACAGTCCTCCTACAAGTTTAAGAGGAGGAGGGCCGATACCGAGAGAACAGATATCAGAACCGGTAATGAGTGAGAATTCATTAGGATGGACTTGATAAAAAAATATCATTATTAAAAACATTTCAAAAAAAAAAAAAAAAACATCATCACCCTTTTTCTTTAAAAAAAAAAAAAGAAACAAAAATCTTTTCAACTTTTTTTTGTTTTGCATTTTATTTTCCTTCTTGTATTTTTATATATATATTTTTTTATTATTTATCTCTTTTTTTTTTGTCATTTTCTTCTAATTTTGTTATTATTATTATAATTTTTTTTTTCTTTCTTAATATTCTTAATATTTATAAAAAAAAATACATATTTATTATTATTATATTCTTTTTTTTTATCATATAGTTGTATTTTTATAGATAGTTATATTGAATATATTATAAGAGAGTATTTATTATATAATAGTAAAAAAAAAAGAATCAAATAATAATCTATTTACCAGTCCAGTTTGGCTTTCTCTTTTCAGCAAAGGCACTCATACCTTCCTTTTGGTCCTGAGTACCAAAGATTCCATGAAACAATCTTCTTTCATACTTGAGCCCTTGTTCCAAAGGCAAGTTAAACGACTCATTGACTGCCTCCTTACAAGCCTTGACAGCCAATGGAGAAAACGAAGCAATCTCAGCAGCAGTCTTGACAGCCTCATCAACAAGTTCCTCAGGCTTGAAAACATTGGCAACCATGCCCCATTCCAAGGCCTTTGCAGCTGGGATGTTTCGGCCTGTCAAAATGATTTCCATGGCCCTGCTCTTGCCAATCAACTTTACAAGACGTTGAGTTCCGCCGGCGCCTGGGAGGACACCCAATTTGATTTCTGGTTGTCCGAAAACTGCCTTTTCGCCAGCATAAATCATATCGCACCTATATTATTATTTATTAGTTTCATTGAAAAAAAATTGTTAGAATGTTGATTAAAAAAAAAAAACATTCAATTGATGAATATTAGAAAAAAGAAGGAAAAAAAAAATACTTACATCATAGCAAGTTCGCAACCTCCACCTAAAGCGTACCCGTTAACAGCCGCAATAATAGGTTTCGAGATATCCATCAACTCGCTCCAACTCTTAATAAAGTCTTTCCCGTACGCATCAGCTACCGTCAAATCCTTCATTTCCTTAATATCAGCGCCTGCAGCAAACGCTCTTTCGTTCCCGGTAATAACGACAGCACCTACATCTTCCTCAGCGTCTGCTTCTCTAAGTGCCTGGTTGAGCTCCTTAATAAGCGGAGTGAACAGTGCGTTCAAAGCTTTTGGTCGGTTGAGCTGGATCAAACGGACACCGGAGGCTGGTTTTGAAACCAAAATGTATTCGTAGGAACCGCCAGTTGAGTAGGACATTTTTTGAATGTTGAAGAGTGTGGAACGGAGAATGGTGGTGTTGGCAGTAAGAATTCTGCGAGTAAAAAGGGATGGAGTGATCATTGTTTTTTTTTTTTTTTAGAAAAGAAGAGGAATTCAATTAGAAAAGAGAGAAGAAGAAGGAAGAAGAAAGAGAAAAGGGTTTGTTAATGGTGGTGTTTTTTTATAAAGTATAAGTTTTTGTTTGATAATATGTGGGGGTGGTTGGTTATTAAGTCAATTGAGAGATATTTTTTTTTTTTTGGTATATTGAAGAAAAACTTTATAACAGACAAAGTACAGTATCAATTGCAATTCAATTCAAAAAGATATTTTCAAAAAGATAAAAAAAAGAAGAAGAAGAAGAAGAATTGAAAAAGAATTGAAGAAAAAAAAAAAGAGGTTTTTAATTTGTTACTCAACTTGTGATTTGTTTAAGTCTTGACAAAAAAAAAATCACCCCCAAATTTCAGAACTTTGACCGGCATTTTGTCGGTGGTTTTTCTTTTGAATTCTTATCTCAGGGTAACTGTTTATTTATTAATAATATTTATTTACATTCAACCATATTTTATATATATATTTTTTTAATATTTTTAATTATTCTCCATAATAATAATAGTAAATATATCCAATGAAAGATCATTATTATTATTATCATTTTAAAAAGAAGAAGAAGAAAAAAAAATATTACTCAAGTCATTAAAAAAAAGTATTCATTACATTTTATAGTTTTTTTAGTTGTTTTTTTTTTGATTGTTAAATTTATCCTTGTTGTGCAACCATTCTAGCATATTCAGCAGCTTGAGATTTGGCCTTAAATTCATCCAACAATTCCTTGTATTCTGGTCGTTCATTGCTGATTCGGACTTGAGTCTTGGTAGCAATGGCAATAGCCAAATGTTGACTGATTTCAGTCATAGTTCTAGCAGTCTCAGCACTTTTTCTCAACTCCTTGACAGCTTCTTCATTGTTTTGGAGTTGCATGTAGATTTGGGCAAGAGTGGTATGAGGAAGATCGCTTCGAGGATCCAAAGCAATAGCCTTGCGGCATATGTCAATAGCTTCAGTGCTCTTGCCAGTTTGAATATATACAAGGGCCTTGTTGACAAGAGGAACAACGTTGACATGACCGGTAGATGACTTGTTGGTGGCAATGGAAATAGCCTTGTCAAAGTTTTCATGAGCCTTGTCAATCATGTTTCTATCCAACATGATTTCTCCAAAGTAGTTGTAGGGTTCGAAAGCAAGAGGGAATCGGTGTTGCAAGTCTTCAAAGACCTCTGTGGCCTTGTCGACGTTACCCAATCTGTAATGACCAACACCGTATTGGACACTAGCCATCATTAATTCTGGATCAAGCTCAAGTGCCTTTTCAAAATCCTTCAAAGCTGATTCAACCTGTTCTGCCAAAAACTTGAGTTGACCGTTGTGGAAATAAACATATGGAGACGAGGGGAATTCCTTTTCTGCTTGTACAAGGTTCAGTTGTGTAGAGGCAATGTCGCCCAATTCAAGAGAAAGACTGGATTTAGTAATGTATGCTAAAACGGTAGGCTTCAATTCAATTGACTTGGACAAGTCCTCGTCTGCTGACTCGTACTCGCATCTGAAATATCTCAAGGTTCCACGGTGAGCCAAGGAATAGTAGAGATGATCACCTCCCTTTTCAACAGCTGAATTAAAGTAGTCCAAAGCTTGTTCCAAAGATTCAATAGATCCCTTTCTCAAGGCCTCAATAGCCAACTTGATGTCGTACTCGGCAGAATCTTCTTCAACAGCAACATCGAGGAAATCTGGCAATACAGCCAAATTGACAGAGGTTAAATAGTAGGCATGGACAAAAGCAGGTGATGGGAATTCATGTCCTCTAGCTTCGAAAATCTTCTTGGCTTCAGTGCTGGCACACAACTTGAGGATTCGGTCAACGCTATTAGTAAGCTCTCGGTCCTCAAATCCATTGAGAATAAGACCGCTGGTGAAATCTAAAAGAGCGTCCTCGTATTTACCAAGATGTTCATATGACAACCCTCGTCGAACAACACACTTAAAGTACTTTGGTTGAATCTTCAAGGCTTTGGTAGCCTCTTCGATAACCTTTTCATGTTGTCCCAAACGGGCGTAACAGGCAGCGCGGTTAGAGTAAAAGATGGGGTTCTTAATAACGTCCAAAGCCTTTTGATAGTAGATCAATGCATTTTCATAGTCAGACTTGCCATAAAAGTCGTTGCCAGCAGCCTTGAACTTGTCGGCAACCAATTGTCTATTTTCTTCCGAAAGCTTCTTAAAGTTGAAATTGCTGGGGATTTCTGGTACCTCAACACCACCTTCGACCTTGACAATGGGGAATCCAGCAATTGTTTTACTACTGCTGGCTTCCTTTTTGGACTTTTTCTTTTCATTGGATGGTTTCTTTTTGGACTTTTTGACGGGCTTACCTCCAATGCTGTTGTAATAATAATAAACTCCGGCTGTTGAACAGATGACTGTAGCAGAGCCAATAAGAACCGCTGCTCTATGAGTAGCAATAAAATGTGAAATCTTTTCCCAACTTGACATTTTTTATTGTTTTAATATATTAAAAAATGAATAGAGGGGGTTTATTTATTAATATATTAATCAATTAATCTCCTTGAAATGAGTTTGAAAAAAATATGTATATATAAAAAAAAAAGAAGGAGTGTTGCAGAAAAAAAACATTAAAAAAGCAAAACAAAAAAAAAAAGGTGCAAAGCTGATCAAAAAGTTGAGTCAAATGTTTCTAACTGGGTGAAATTTTTCAACTATGTTACATCATGATGAATAATCATGAGATAACTCAGCACGTGAACTCTCATCAAGACCTTCTGCTTCTCCTCCTTTATCATTGATATCTGCATACTATCTACTATTATCAAACATCCAACAAAAAAAAGAAAAAAAAGAAAAACAGATCACTTTTTATATATATATTTTCTAATAAATCATATTCATTATCATTTCAACGTTTATATATTTTCATATTTTAATTCATAGTCCCAATTTATATTCCCCAGATTTCATTATTACTGTTTTGTTGGGACACCTACTGGTTTAACATCTCAATTTACAACTTATAATGCCTTCATTTAATTCAAGAACAAACCGTGATAATGAGTTAGAAGCCATTGCACAACTAATCGAAACTCTTAATCTTTCTGAGACTTTAAATGAAAGATTTGAATTTGCAAATTATTTCGATGACGAAGAATCGGTGCAAACTACAAGTGAAGAGGAAGAGGAAGAAGAAGAGTTTCGCCCACGAAATCCCACAAGAGTTCCCTCTCCACCTCCCTTTTCCAGGTTCAGAAGTGATTTGTCAAGAGAAGGTAATACAAATATAGGCCTACTATCTGAAAGATACGAAAATCATTATACAGACGACGAAGAAGAATCAGAAAGTGAACGGGAAGAAGAATCGGAGGAAGACGACAACAACGACAACAACGACAGAGAAGAAGATCAATATGATGTGGAACGCTCATTTGCAAATGACCTTAGTTATTTATATTTACGATTTCTACGCAATATTGATAGAAACATAACTATTTTACCGACCCGAAATTCTGAAGAAACAGATAGAGAGTCTAACATTGATCCTGAAATCAGTGAGTTAATAAGAAGGATACTCTCTTTCCGCAGACCACAAGCAGCACTCGTGACCAGTGACAGCCAAACAACTGGTAGCCAACCTTACTCGGACAGCAACAACCTACTTGTTGTTACCAACGCCGAATATCTAAATGACCAAAGTAATAACGAAAGCGACGATAATAACACTAGTGGAAATACCAGCACAAACAGAAGTAGAACTTCTCTATCACAATTATCAAGCCAGTTAATTCATACTGCAATAATTGAAGAAAGAAACGAGCATACAAATGGAGAAGAAGAAGATGATGACGATGGCAATAGTAAATCTACAGACGATAATACAAGCATATTAAGAACAAAGGATCAACTGTCGTTAAAAAAGAGATGTAAAGACATCCTTAAAGACGGATACATAAGATGGATATTAAACCCAGAAAATCCCAAAATATCAAACAAGCCGCATCTCAATTTTTACACAATCAAGTCACTTATTGACACTGAAGAAGGTACAGAAAACAAATGCAATGCCAATATGGAGAGTCTGTGGCTAAGATATGGCTGCTCCTTTGAAAAACGTGATCCTTTAACAGATGAACCAGTTTACGCTGTACAGATCATTCAAACTGAAAACAAAGAAATTACCGGAATAATAAATGGCGAATATTGGAAGGGAGAAATCATCGAAACTTCGATCCCAGTATTACTAGATTTAGACAACATTACATGGGTAATTTGGAAATCGAGATTAGAAACCAAAACATCTGGAAGAAGAACAAACACCAACACAAATCGAAGTAGCAATCAAAGCAACAGCAATGACTATAATACCAATGACATTGATCCTTATGGTTACAATTTTGATGACGCATTTTCTAGATTTGGCAGAAGAAGTACACTTATGGAATCGGTGGTTCGTCTCCCCGGGTATTGGGAACTCAGATCAGATCCAACTTCATCTGAAGACGTGGGGTCAATTATCATGGGTGTGACTGAAGAAACTGGTGAAATAATCATGTTTGATTGTTCTAGACGTATAGACGATACAAACAATTCAGTATCAAGTCACTGGCCAAATCACCGTGACTTTTTTATTCAACTTTTTGAGCGATCTGGTCATGTTCCTCATGAAGGCTGTATAGTCAGTTCAACAAGAGATTCATTAATAATGACTGGAACTAATATTCGATTTCTTAATCCCACAAAAGCTACAATGCTTGGCTATGTACCTAGTATTGTATTTGCTTGAGGCTTTATTTAATATATATACATTTTTATACAGTTATAAAATTTCATAATGATAATGTAATGATTTTTTTTTTTTCAAAAAAGGAATGTCTATTATTATACCACCAATGGCGCAAAAGTTATTTCTACTATCCTCGGCTGAATGGCGGGTGGATTTTTTTTATATACTCATTTCCCCCATAATCTTTTCATTAATCAATTGATTTAAAAAGCAACCCAAGATATTAATAAACAACATCTAAACGTAATCTATCGAATGATTATTCCATCTGATAAGGTTCGTAATGCACCACTGAACCAATTGAAAAACCAATATACAGGTGTCTTCTTTTATATTTTTTTCAAGGACCCCTCCATGCGGTATTGTAACAAAAAGTGTCATATCATTACCCCATATTTCCGGGTGGGATGCAATTGGCCAGACTGTTTTTATAAATACTCCGCGTTTTCCTCCCTTTGACACTATTTTTTTTTAGTATTTCCTTTTTTCCCTCTCCTAAATACCACATTATAAATACCACTGCTTTTTCCCACCTTTTAAATTTTTTTTTTTTTTTTTTTTTTTTCTCTTCCTTTAACTTTTTGAAAAAACAACCAACCCCTCTTCTAATCCACCCCCCAAAAAGCAATGATTAGAGCTTCTTCTCCATCTGCTAGATTAGCCGTGTCATACCTTAAAAGAAGAACTATAAACTCAATGAACACTCTTCGTCAAAATTCTACTGCCTCTGGCCTTCCAAAGGGATACGTTGAAGACCTTTCAAAGGGTCCAATGCTTCGTTTCCAAGAATCTCTTCCAAAACTTCCAGTCCCAACTCTCGAAGAAACCGCTGCTAAATACCTCAGATCTGTAGTCCCACTTACCACTCCAGAACAATACGCAAAGACTGAGGCCGCCGTTAAGGATTTCATCAAGCCAGGTGGTAAGGGTAGAGAACTCCAAGCCAAGCTTGAAGCTAGAGCTGCAGACCCCAATTGCAAGAATTGGCTTTATGAATGGTGGAACGATGCTGCCTACCTCAAATACAGAGACCCAGTCGTCCCATACGTCTCTTACTTTTACTCTCACAATGACGACCCTCTCAGAAAGAACCCAGCCACTAGAGCTGCTGCCATCACCACAGCTGCTCTTTCTTTCAAGGCTCAAGTCGATTCTAAGACCCTTGAGCCAGAATACATGAAGAAGCTCCCACTCTGCATGGACTCTTACAAGTATATGTTTAACACATGCCGTCTCCCAATTGCTGAAAGAGACGATGCAATCATCTATGATCCTTCCAAGTACAAGCACATTCTCGTTATCAGAAAAAATAAATTCTTCAAGGTCCTTCACGAAGTCGATGGAAAGCAACTCTCCACTGCTGAACTTGAAGCCCAATTCAACGAAATTTACAAGGCTACTGAAGGCCAAGCCAAGGCCACCCCAATTGGTGCCCTCACATCCGAAAACCGTGATGTCTGGACTGCTGCCAGAGAAGCTTTAATCAAGGCTGACCCAACCAACAACAAGGCTGCTCTTGAAGCCATTGAATCTGCCTCTTTCGTCGTTGCTTTGGATGATGCTACCCCATTGACCCGTGAAGAACGTGCTCACCAATACTGGCACGGTGACGGTCAAAACAGATGGTACGACAAGCCTCTCCAATTCATCATCTGTGACAACGGTGTCTCTGGTTTCTTGGGTGAACACTCCATGATGGATGGTACCCCAACTCACCGTCTCAATGACTACGTCTGCGACGTTATCCTTAACAAGAAGGTCGACCACGGTCCTCCAGCTTCCCAAAGCAGATCCAATCTCCCAGCTCCAGAAGAAATTGTCTTCACCATCAACAACGAAGTCAACGATGCTGTTAAGAGAGCTGTCGAAGACTTTGACTCTGTCATTGGTCAACACGAATTGTCCGTCTTTGCCTACAAGGGATATGGTAAGGGACTCATTAAGAAGTTCAAGTGCTCTCCAGATGCCTTTGTTCAAATGCTTATCCAACTCGGTTACTATAAGGCCTTCGGTGTTTGCAGACCAACTTACGAATCTGCTGCTACCCGTCGTTTCCAACTCGGTAGAACCGAAACCTGCAGATCCGTCTCTGTTGAATCTGTCAACTTTGTCAAGACCTTTGAAGATCCAAATGCTAGCCCAGCTGAAAAGATTGCTGCTGCCCGTGCTGCCTTTAACGCTCACGTTAAGTACATTGCTGATGCTTCTGCTGGTAAGGGTGTTGACCGTCACTTGTTTGGTCTCAAGTCTTCTCTTGAGCCAGGTGCCGAGGTTCCAGCTATCTTCCAAGACCCAACATACTCATACTCCTCTTCATGGTACCTCTCCACTTCACAACTTTCTTCAGAATACTTTAACGGATACGGATGGTCTCAAGTCATTGATGCCGGCTTCGGTCTTGCTTACATGATTAACGAAAACTCTATCCAAGTCAATGTTGTTTCTAAGAAGCTCGGTGTTGAAAGACTTAGATACTGCCTTGAAGAAGCTGCCGATCAACTCCGTGACGTCTTCATGACTGAACTTGACAAGTCCAAGCTTTAAATTTAATGAAAAGGTTATAATTTATGTATTTTGTTTATAATTTCTATATCTAAAAAAATTGTTGTTTTTGCTTTTGTGAAATTTTAAATCGGTTACTATTACATGATTCATGTGAAAAAAAAAAAAAAAAAGATGAACGGATAAATTTGCATATGTAAACTCTATATACAATTTCTATAATGTACCGATTATACAATAAATTTAGTCTTTATCTACCTTGATCTGTTTCGATGATGGCTCATCTTTTATATCATTGCTAGTATTGCTTTTGGGTTGAGATGTTGTTGATGGTGATTCAACAGCCTTTCTCTTTTTGCCTCGGCTTCCGCCAATAGCATCGACTTGAGTCGGAATAACTCTAGTCCCCCATAACAGGTACCCTCCTCCACCTCTCATAGTCATGACAGGGTGCATTCTACCCGGCAGAGTCTGATACTTTCTAACTTTGGTTTCCAACAATGTAGGAGCCAACACCCGCAAATCTTTTTGCAAAACATGTGAAGTAGCAACAAGGTTTTCCTTAAACTGTGAGTAAATAACAAGCGGTGCCGAGCCCTTCAAGCTGTCGACTACCCTAGGAGCCAAAGTGGGCAAGTCGAGCTCGGTAGCCAAAAAGGCAGCATCAAAAGCTTGAGAATCAATCAGGGCACGGACCTCGATAAATTCGTCGTACCGTTTCTTGCGGCGGTAGTACTGGCCCCGCTGGTGGGGTTTCATGGAAGCAATTTCCTGTGGAGTCTTTTCAACGAATTTGTATAAAAAGTAGGAAGAGTCGGCAGAAGAAGATTTTGTTGTTGTTGTTGGTTCGGTATTATTTATTGATGACTTGATATCGGTACCTTCATCAACATTATTGTTACCCCCTCCTTTTTGCTGCTGCTCCTCTTCATCTTCATCTTCTCCTTCACTTTCAAGACCAGTATCATGTTCTTCTGGATGTAAGAAATCTAACCAATTGATTGTTTTAACTTTGCTTTCGATCCAGGCATCGCTTACACTCAGATATTTCAATGCGTCCATACGTGTGTGCTCATTGGCATGTGCAACAACAATGGTCCCTTGACCTGCCATACGTTCCAACAATGCGGCAACAAGCAATCCCGAAGTATCTTCGGCAACCAAATAAGTTCCGCCGGGCTTGACGTTACCCAATGATAGCAGCAGACCCAGACTCTCTTCCGACATGTCTAAAACCTTGTGAGGATCCTTTTCAAGATACAGATTGAGGATTTCAGCGCTGTTAATAGGTTCTGGTGCAAATCTTCTCAAAAACTTTTGCTCTTTGCGCTTGACATATTTTTCTTGTGAGAAGGTTGTCTTTTTGTCAAATGAAGAGTGTGCTTTAATCATGCTTGAAATGACTTCGCGACCGGCATCGACGCTGGATCGCTTAAGCGCTTCAATCTCGGCCATCGTCAGCTTCATTGCTTGGGGATCGTACATCAGATCCTTGTTGTTCTCATCAGGATCCAGCTCGTCCTTTGTCGACGCACCGCCCTCTTCCATTGTGTCAAGTCCTTGCACAATACGGAGTTGTGGACCTGGTGGAGGAACTGTTTCTGCTTGTTCATCTTCCCCTTGTAACTGCTTTTGTTGCTCATATAGTTTCCTTTTCTCTTCTTTGGTAAGCTTCTTAAGTCCCTTTTTAACTTTTTGATTCTTGGTAAGCCCCTTTTCTTCTGGCCCTATGCCAAAGATTTCATATGTGTATCCGAATGGGTGTCCCAAAATGTCGTGCACTCGGAATGATCCAAACTTGCCTAGATTGATCGATGCTGTGGGAGTCATCTTGACCACCCGAAAATTTTCTGAAGGAAGTCTAATCAGTACAAAAGTATTTGGCTTGATGAAGGTTTGATTGAACGGGTTAAAATCTGGATCTCGTTCTTCTGGTCGTAACAGTGGATTGAAATTTAGCTTTTTATTAGATACTGAGGTTCTATCTAATGCTTCTTGCTGCTCTACAGCAGCAGCAACCTGCAATTGTTTTTCATGTCGAGTTGTTTTAATATCAGTCATTTTTTATAATATTCTAATCATATCAGTTTTTATTAGAAAAGCTGTCGAAAAATGTTGAATAAACAATACAATATCTTATTCTAAGACTATACTTGGACTTGGATATTTTCTTAAAATTTTTTTATTTTTATTTTTCTTTTGAATATTGGATTTGGGGTTAGGGATTCTGATCTGAAATTTTTTTAATTTTCAATTTTCCAAAATTTTTTTTTTTTTTTTTAGAGAAATCCGAAAATTTTCAAATAAAACCTTTTTCTTTATCTAAATAAATATATATTCAACCAACATTATATTTTAACCACAAACATAATTCAAAAATGGGTAGAAAAGCTAAGAATAAACAAGGAGTCCCTCCAACTTTAGATGAATTTCTTCAAGATAAAGAAGGAACTAAAAAGCCAACCAAACAATTTTCAAAGAAAAACAGTAAGAGAGATAGCCTAACTTCTAAAGACAAGAGCGACAAGAAGAACAAAAAGGAGCCAAAATCAAAGAACTCTGAAGAAAAGTCTAGCAAGAGCAGTAATAAGAAAAATAGCAAAAAATCACAAGACAATGAAGAAGAAGAAGACCTTGAAAGTTCAAGAAAGAGTCTGTTTGATAATGAAGATGATAATGAAGTTGAATTAGAAAAGGACGAATTCGACGATATGGAAGAAGAAAGTGGTGACGATGTTTATGACTCAGAAGAAGAAGAACGTGCAAGACCTAAACCAATGTTTTCTGATGACGAAGACGATGAAGATCCATCAACTTTAGAAGCTTTAAACCAACAAGCCATTGACCAGGCACTTGCCATGGACTCAGATGAACCAGATAGTGAAGACGAGATCTTTGCTTCTTCTGAAGACGAAGAAGGTGAAGGTGAAGATGAAGAAGATGAAGAGGACCGTGCCAAGAACCCACGCGCAAAGATTCTCCCCGACGTTGTTGAGGGCGGAATCGACGAGGCTCCACAGGATCTTGCCATGATCCGAACCCGTATCCTCGAAATCGTCAAGGTCCTTGAAGACTTTAAGAACCTTGCAGAAGAAGGCCGCTCGCGCGCCGAGTACGTAGACCAGCTCATTCACGATATCGCTACATACTACGGCTACACCCGATTCCTCGCTGAAAAGCTCTTCAACCTCTTCTCCCCCTCTGAAGCCATTGATTTCTTTGAAGCCAACGAAGTCGCCCGTCCTGTCACCATCAGAACCAACACGCTCAAAACTCGTCGCCGTGATCTTGCTCAGGCTCTCGTCAATCGTGGTGTTAACTTACAACCCATTCCAGGCAAGTGGACCAAGGTCGGTCTCCAAGTCTTTGACTCCCAGGTTCCTATCGGTGCCACTCCAGAATACCTCGCTGGTCACTACATTCTCCAAGCCGCTTCTTCTTTCCTCCCCGTCATGGCTCTGGACCCTCAAGAAAACGAACGCATTTTAGATATGGCTGCCGCCCCAGGTGGTAAGACCACATACATTTCTGCTCTCATGAAAAACACTGGCTGTGTATTTGCCAACGATTTCAACAAGGAAAGAACAAAGTCATTGATTGCCAACATTCACCGTCTCGGCTGCACAAACACAATTGTCTGCAATTACGATGCCAGAGAATTCCCCCGTGTTATTGGTGGTTTCAACAGAGTCTTGTTGGATGCCCCATGTTCCGGTACCGGTGTCATTGGCAAGGATCCTCAAGTCAAGACCTCACGTACTGAGCTCGACTTTATCCAGCTCCCATACTTGCAGAAACAACTTTTGTTGTCTGCTATCGACTCTGTCGATGCCAACGTCCCTGAAGGTCAAGCCGTCATTGTATACTCTACATGTAGTGTAACGGTTGACGAAAACGAGTCCGTTGTAGACTACGCCCTACGCAAGCGTCCAAACGTCAAGCTTGTTGATACTGGTCTCCAGATCGGCAAGCCAGGGTTCACTTCTTATCGTGGCAAGACTTTCCATCCTTCAGTGTCGCTTACCCGCAGATACTACCCACACACATATAACGTCGACGGGTTCTACGTCGCCAAGTTTGTCAAGACTGCTCCAAGTCCTCATGACAAGTCCAAGGCCGGTGCCAAAGAAAAGGAAGACGCTGCTAGAGCCGAGGCTGAAGAAGAAGGCATTTCTATCATCAATAACGATTTCGCCAAGTTTGATGACAAGGAAGATGAAAAGTATATCGATCAAGCTCGTCGTACTAGATTAAAGAGAAAGGGTGTCGACCCAAGAGCCGATCCTAAAAAGGCAAAGAAGACCAAGGAAGATGAAGATAATGAAACAGAAGGCAAGAAAGAAAAGAAAAAGGAAAAAGTTTCTGAAGAAAAGAAAAAGGAAAAAACTTCTGAAGAAAAGAAAAAGGAAAAAACTTCTGAAGAAAAGAAAAAGGAAAAAACTTCTGAAGAAAAGAAAAAGAAAAAGAAATCTGAAAAATAAAATGTAACACTATTTTTTTTAACTGTATAGAGAGAAAGAGAGACATAATAATGAATAAAAATATATCATTTATTTTTTTTTCTTGAATACTTATTTGTTTTTATAACTATTTGATCTAGATATTGTTTTTTACACGATCTAAGGCAATTTATCCTTGAGTTCAACATAGTTGGCTGGGAATAAACCAACAGAGTTGTAATAGTTTCCAGTCCACCATTCATCATCTGTGAATTGAATTTCTGTAATTATACCTCCTTCAGGGAATGAGATTTCGGTTTCTTCATCGGCTTCGTAATCGTATTCAGCAATGGCATAAGGAGGCTTTAATACTTGTACAAAGTCAGAAGGAATCAATCCTTCTTCACCCTTTTTGTTCTTAGCTGTCCACCACTTTTCATCTGGGAAGTCAATGATGGTGACGATTTCGTTTTCAGCAAGAGAAATTTCATTGTCTTCATCCTTGTCGTAGTCGTACAAAACTAGAGCATCTATTGGGGCTTGATGTTCTCCGTGGGCACCAGATTCTTCCTCTTCTTGTTCCTCTTCAGGCTCTGGAGCAGATGCAGGGACTGGGGCAGCTACTGGAGCTGGTTCAGGCTCAGCGGGAGCGGCTGGAGCAACAGGAGCAGCAGGTGGAGGAACAAAGCTAGGAGGCAAGTTTCTCTTTGGAAGAGCTGGTTCTGGAGCATGGATAATAGGTGGTAAGCTTCTCTTTGGAAGATCTGGAGATTCTTCTCTAGCAGGGGGTGGAGGAGGCAGGTTTCTTTCGGGTAAGTTGGAAGGTTTAAGAGGAACAACATCTTCGTCATCATCATCATCTTCTTCTTCCTTTTCTTCTTCTTGTGGTCTAGAAGGTGGTGGTGGTGGAACCGATCTAGCAGCTGGAGGTGGTGGAGGTGGTGAATCGTTGCGTTGAGGTAAAGATGGTGGTGGAGCAGCAGGCTTTGCAGCAAATCTTTGTGCAAACTTGGCCTTGAGATCACCAACAGACTCTTTATCTTCTTCTTCTTCTTCCTCTGGTTCTGGCTTTTTAGCTTCTTTTTTGGTGTAAAGATCATCATCATCATCATCATGATCCTTCTTAGCAGGGGTATCTTCAACTGATGCAGAAGCAAATTTGGCTCTGATGTTTTCAACCTTTTCGTGCTCTTCTTCAGTATCGATTTCAGAAGCAGCTGATGGAGCAGAAGAATTAGAAGAGGATGGCTTGGCCTTGCCATGCTTTTCAGCCCAAATTTGAGCAGGAGTCTTATTATTTTCAGAACCAAAGTCTCTGCTGGCACCACCTACAATGCGAGATGAAGAAGAACCAAATTCATTTTGTGGAAGTGGAGGAACAGTTCCTGCAGCTTTAGCAGGCGTGAATTTTGATTTAGCAACTGGCTTGGGCTTAGAAAAGGATGAAGTATTGTCACTCTTGTTTTGTTCGTAGGCCTTCATTCTTTCCTTTAATGACAATGGTCTGTATTCTTCTTCATCGTCGTCATTGTTTGCGGGGGAGCTAGATTGACCACCAAATGCCTTCATACGGTCATGGACACTGACTGGCTTTAATTCTTCTTCTTCTTCCTCTTCTTCTTTCTTTTCTTCCTTCTTGGGTTTTGGTTCTGGGGCCTTAGGGGTAGCTTTTGGAGCAGGCTTAGGGGCTGACTCGGTTTCACTTCGCTTATTGGCTTGATTTCTTAAAGCTGAAATGTCAACCTTTCCGATAGGCTTATAAGAGCTTTGCAATGGCTCAGGCTTAGGGTTGAATTTGTTATCGCGAGCTTGAGCTCTAATAGCAGCAATGTCAACCTTACCGATTGGTTGGTATGAACCCTTGACTACGTCGGGACGTTCCACAGTTGTAGTTTTGGGTGTAGAAGAAACGGTGGAGGGTTTAGCTTGAGCTCTAATAGCAGCAATATCGACCTTTGTTGGCTTGTAACTGGATTGAACTTTAGTAACCTTGCCTTCAACTACAGGGGGTGCATCACCCCAATCATCTTCACTAGCACCAGTAGCTGAGACCCGATATTGAGGTCTTAATGGAACAGCACCCTTTTTGTTGATTCCTGCTGAGTAATTAGCTCCGGAAGCACTGGCAACCTTGGTCAAAATCTGAGCAACTGAAAGATCATCTTGGCTTCTAGCAGTTATT
Organism: Magnusiomyces sp. LA-1; assembly: GCA_029678045.1. Lineage (NCBI taxonomy): Eukaryota > Fungi > Ascomycota > Dipodascomycetes > Dipodascales > Dipodascaceae > Magnusiomyces > Magnusiomyces sp. LA-1. The sequence goes on along the minus strand of CP115648.1, from coordinate 6,349,709 downwards.
TGAACATGATATACTGGAAAGTATTTAGAAATAGCTGAGAAATGAGCGTTGAAATATCCTTTTACACGTTCTGGAATACCTTCACCAACCCATCCGACTAAAACGAACTTTGGAAGATTCGAATTTGGGTCAGTTACGCGAGCAAAACCGTACTGAACTTTGCCATCATCAAAGCAATCAACAAAATCTTGAAGATCATCACCTATATATATGAAAAAATATATCAATCGATTAGTAAATTATTCAAATAATAATTAGAATCAATGACGTTTAATTGGATACCAACCTCCTTGTTCGTATGGCTTTAAAGTACTGCTCGTTCCTTCGTAATTGAAAACGGCCCATGAGACACTTGGGTCATTAGAAACAATTGTATCATAAATATGTTTGAGTTCCTTCCCATAGGAGGAAAGATCCACGGTATAAGAGGACATGATGAATTGATGGGGGAATTTGTGTTTGTAAAGATAATAACTAGTAAATAGTTTCAATGAAAAAAAAAGAGGCAGGAAGAAAGGTGTCAATGAGCTGTTAAAATTGGCCTACGTTTTGGTCACAAAAAGTGAAAAATCCCCAAGAGGGATTTCTGGTGCAATTGCAACTATGTTACCAGTGGCTGAGTAGGTCACGTGAAACAATAAATAAACCATTAATTAATAATAATTATACAAAACGTCTACATAAAATTAATGAGAGATATACTGGAACACAAAACTAACAATGTCATTGCCACATTCTTGTCTAAGAAGTAAGTCCTGGATCTTTTCTAGAGCTGGGTTGGTAAAGTGATTCCAGGAATTAGCATCTCCGTATAGAATTGCAGGCGCCCTGATAATCTGCTTACCGTCTTTACAACGTTTGCACTTGAATGAATCATGTGTATCACAAGTAGTGTCAGGCTGAAATGTAAACAATTGTCTAAGGTTGTCAATAGAAAACAGTCTGTCAACATCTTCTTTTTCATCAACAACACATGATGACAAACTTTGTTTCATGGACTGGCGCTGGAAGATTTTCTCTTCAATCGTTCCCGTAGCAATAAAACGGTAAACAAAACAGTCCTTTTTCTGACCATCTCTCCATACTCTGGCTAACGCCTGTTGATCCGCAGCAGGATTCCAGTCTGGATCTAACAGAATAAGTCTATTGGCGCCAATTAAATTAATACCACACCCACCTGCTTTAGACGAAAGAAGAAACACAAAGTCATCCAAGTTTTCAGGATTATTAAACTTGTCCACTAGTTTCTGTCTCTTGTTTATACTTAGTGTACCGTCTAAACGTAAACAACCATATCGGTTTGTACGACACATCCTCTCAATAATATCCAAAGTTTGTGTGAAATTGGAGATTAAAACAATCTTATCGTTTGTGTCCTGTCTTATTCTCGCAAGCATCCTTTCTAGTACAGTGAGCTTTCCGGAGTACCACGTCTTAACTTCCCGATCTGATCTTCCTCTCATTTCTTTAGGAACAAAATCTTCCGGAAGAATATCCTCCGAGCCCTCAATATCCCCTGGTAAATCAAGAAGATCTGGATGAGTACATAACTTGCGTAGAAGACCAATAGCTTTAAGAGGCTGTGAGCCGGTTCCTCGTAAAAGCTTTTTAATCTCCGGTGAGGAAATAAAATGACTGTACAAACTTTTTTGTATAGGTGCCAAGTTGCAGAACACAACATGCTCATATTTGACAGGCAAATATTTGGAAAGAATGTCGTTTGTTCTACGAATGATCAAAGGACCAACTATGCGAGAAAGTTCTTGTAGCTTTTTGGTTCCTTTTTCTACTTGGTCATCGGTTGCATCAGCATCACGCCCTCGTAAAATGTCTAATTCGTAATTTTTTCTAAATTCATGGCGAGATCCCAGAAGCCCAGGATTTGCAAAATTCAACAATGAAAAGTATTCTGATAAATCGTTTTGAATGGGAGTTCCCGAGAGAATTACTCTGCGTTTACAGTTTAGAGAGTCTAATGCAGTAAATGTCAAAGAATCACCATTCTTTAGACGATGTCCTTCATCACATAATAACAGTCCAATTTCTGTATTCTTTAGATCATCTACGTTTCTTCGTAGAGTTTCATATGATATAATAAGGACTGGCCTTACTATTTGACGGCCAGTTGCATTTGCCCATTGACGAATTGCTGTGGCAACAATACCATTATTTTTATTGGATGAGGTTCCGGCGTTTGATCCGACACCAGTAGCTTTGCTACCTTTTCCACCGTCTATTGCCAGTGGTGTTAAAGTACCCTTTCCTAACCATTTGTCCAATTCATTGGCCCAGTTTCTGACTAAAGATGAAGGGCAAGCAATTACACATTTTTGTATTGTAGCATGTCTTGATCCCTGGGGTGATTGTTTCAGTAATGTCCACATTAATGCTATACATTGAAGCGTCTTACCAAGACCCATTTCATCTGCCATAATACATCCATAGGCCTTTGGTACAACTCTTCCGGTACAACATTTATAAAGGAACTTAACACCTTCAATTTGATGTGGTCTGAGAATTTTAGAAAGCCTTGGATCGATGACAACTGGAACGTTGGGGTATTTTTTAACTTTTGATTTATCATTGTCTATTCCAAGAATCTCTGCAAGGGATTTTTGTGGTCTTTTAGACAATGTTGAAGGAGAAGGATTTGACGAAGGTGGCGATGGTAATGGGGGAGTGCTTGAAGTCGATGAAGGTTCTGGGGTATCTGTATTTGCTGAATCTTCTTCTTCTTCCGGGTCTTTATCTATTGTTGGGTCATATAGTACAATAGCAAATTCTGCTGTTGGATCATGTAAAGGTCTTGGAACAAAAGTGGCTTGCCGTTTTGTTCCGAGCGCTGGAGGAGGAGGACGATTTTCTCCGTCCTTATAAAATTCTTTAATGGGTACATGAAATTTGTTTGTCAAAACTGATAATGCAGAGTTTGTGTTTTGAATACCTTCAACAACTATGTTGGGTTGTGATGATTCGGAGCCTGTGGTTGTTGAGCGTATTAAGATTCGACTGCGAACACCTAAACGACATTTACTAGGGTCTCTTCCAAGTTGTGAGTCAAAAAAGGATATGTCCTCTGAGTCCTTTTCGGTAAAATCTTCACGATAAGTAACAACAGTTCTGGCCCGTCTTACTGGTGCACCTCTCCTTGATATTGAGGCTGCAGTTGTAGGTCTAGGGATTCTAAATGGTTGTGTCAGAATCGTTTTGGGGTCAGGTTTCAACTTTTTGGTGGCGTGGGCTAACTCATCATTAGTTGCAGGCAAAGTATTTGATCTCTGGCTAGGAGCAGCGTGACGTCGCATATTTCTGTTTTTATACTTGAAATCCTTTAAAATTTGAAAACTGCCTTTGGTGTGATATTGTAAGTGTTAACTATCTTCGATAAAACTGAAATGGTGGTTAGATGGAAAATAAATTATTTTACGCGTTTGAAAAAAAAGAAGCGAAAAAACCACGTTCGATGAGAAAGGTAGGGTTAGGTAATCTTAAAATTGTGACAATTTCGATATGTAACAAGTATGTAACTGAAATGTATGGAATAACTAGCGTCCAATCACAGAAAACCAATTTGTGAGAGCGTAAAAAAAATACAATTTTTATCACAACCCAAAAAAAAAAAGGACAATTTTTACCAGTCTTCTCTTTTCCCTTCCTTTTTCTCTTTTTCACTTTTTCTTATCCAAGTTGCAGTGATATTTCTATTAATACCAGTACACATATTTATTCATCTGTCTTAGATTAATTATTACTTCATCATGATTTTCAACAGACTTTCCAGTAATGCTGTTCGTTCAGCTATGAGAACACCCTCATTGATCAGTTCAAAGCGAGCATGCCAACCAATACTATCACAATCTCGTAACTCACACATCATTGCTGTTCACCGGGACACAAAAGAAAACAACCCTTCAATTCCTTTTGAATTCACACCAGAAAACCAAGAACGTGCTAGAAACATCATTGCTAAATACCCAGCTCAATATAAGAAAGGTGCCGTCATGCCATTACTCGATCTCGGTCAAAGACAGTTGGGCTTCACTTCCATCTCTGTCATGAACTACGTTGCTAAGCTTTTGGAAATGCCTCCTATGCGTGTCTACGAAGTCGCAACTTTTTACACTATGTACAACCGTAACCCTATGGGTAAATATCACCTCCAAGTTTGCACCACTACTCCATGCCAACTTTGTGGCTCAGATTCTATTATGAAGGCAGTTGAAGAGCACCTTGGAATACATCCAGGCCAAACCACAAAGGACGGTTTATTCACTCTTTCAGAAGTTGAATGCCTTGGTGCTTGTGTTAACGCACCAATGCTTGCAATTAACGACGACTACTACGAAGATCTTTCTGCTGAAGGCACAAAAGAGATTTTAACTAAACTTCAAAATGGCGAAACTGTCACACCAGGACCTGAGCACGGTAAGAGAAAGTCCTGTGAACCATTCTCTGGTCAAAAGGTACTTTTGAATCCTGAACCATATAACGTTGCCGACTTTACTAGATCAGACCTATAGATATAATTTTTACCTTGTCCTACCTCCCTCCCTCTTTCATAAGTTAATATTGTCATCATTCTTCATTCCGCATGCAAAAAAAAGTTATAACTATTTCATTATTTTTATGTTAACTTTCCAATAAATAAATAACAATTGAAAAATAATATATTTACAAGATGTACTTTTTTTTATAAACTATTTTTCATCGTGTCCAGATGAATTCTCATTTTTGTCCTCTTTTTTGGGTCCCCATTTTATACCCCAAAATAAGTTTGATGCACTTTTCTTAACCGCAGTCTTAGGTGTATTGTCTATTAAGTAAATTCTGGGGTGAGAAGGTATTTCCAATACTAAGTATCTATAATCAAAAGCGTTTGATCCATTGGGATCTTTTATCATCTCTACTCGAACCAAACCTTTATTCAATTCACCTTGAACATGGAATTGCATTAGTAATCTCTCTCTACCCCATCGATCATAACCCCTTTCGGTTCTAAATATTAAAAATAAAGTCAGAAACATGTTAGTGAAAAATGTTATAAATATAATCATAATAAAAAAAAAAACATACGCAATTGGTCGACTACGTGCCCATTTGTTTCCAGACTCTTCACCATGGGCAGTGATTCTGTCTCCCAAAAGTTTTATACATTCGGGATCTTTTGAAACAATTGAAAATGTTTTGTTGAACAGCGCTACATCTGAACTAGGTAATAATAATTCAGAAACAAAAAGATATATTATGACACCCTATATTCAAAACATATTAATTCAATATAGTTAGAAAATTGTCAATTTTCATTCTAAAAGCAAAGAAACAAAAACTTACAACTAACCCCACACCTCCTAAAACTATACCTGAATAAAAGGAAAATGATACTGCTCTTGAAAGTTTTGAAAATACACCTTCTGAATTTGCGCTTGAATAATGTCTCTTTGACTGGATAGTAGGAGCTTTATTGAGAGTGGTTGATTTATGAAGAAGTGATGACATTATAATTGAACGAGCAGGTTGGGATCTACAAGAAAGTAGACCAAACCGGCCAATTGTTAAAACAGGTCGTATGGCACTGCGCATTTTAACTCTTTTCTATTTCTCTTTTTTGCTAATCTAAATTTGAAATATTCTGGCTAACAAGAAAAAAAAAAGAGAGGTCTATTGGATGGCAATAGGATTTTACTGGTAAATTTCTGGAGAAAAAATCATTAAAATTTTGGTATAGCTTTTTGACCTGTGTATTAGTCATCATTGACTTATCATAACATAATCCGGAACTACAGAGGAGGGTTTTTTAAGCCAATTTCCAAACTCAAAATACCACTTAGATTAATTTTTCTGCCACGAGTTCTTTTTTTTTTTATTTTTGAAAACTTTTGATTATATTTAAAACAATCATATCTTATCAACAGCACTGCATTTTTCTTTTTTTTTTGCACCAACTAATTCATATATTGGAATAATGGCTGAAGAAGAAATTATATTTTCTAAGGAAGAGGTAGCTCCCTTTTTCCAAAAGTATCAGAGTGTTCCTGCTAATAAGGTATGTATGCTTCTTCAAACTAGATAGTCCCTTTGCGTGTGATTAAGGGTTTATCGAAAAATGTCCAATGCAATCAGTAAACTCGGAATATTAACAAAATGATTTTCATTGTATAGCAATGCTTCGACTGTGGAACTCGCAACCCTACATGGTCTTCTACAACATTCGGCATTTTAATTTGCTATGATTGTTCTTCAGTACATCGTAACTTGGGTGTTCATCTTTCTTTTGTTCGATCCATCACCCTTGATGACTGGTCAATTACTCGCTTTAGAACTATGAGGGTCGGAGGCAATGAAGCGGCCAGATCATTTTTCCAAAAAAATGGTGGAAGTAAATTTTTGAAGCCGGGTGTTAGCGCAGCTGAAAAGTACGACTCTCCTACAGCTAAAAAATACAAAGAAGAATTAAGTAGACGAGTTGCAGTTGATGCTTCTAAGTATCCCGGAGATTTGGCTCTCAGTTTTGAAACAGCTTCTTCAACAACAGCTTTAAGTGAAAGTGAAAGCAGCACACCAAGTAACGACTCCACAGATGACTTTTTCTCTTCTTGGGAGAAGAAGAAACCAACACCTCCAATTTCCAGATCCCAAACTCCAATTTCAAGAACAGGATCACCATTATCCGCAGCCGTTAAGAGCACAAGCACCGACGGCCCTAGCACACACAAACCAAGCGCAACTAGAATCACACCTAAACCAAAGCAATCAATCTTGAATACTAGGAAAACAGGCGGGAGCAGCATTTTATCAAATAAATCATCCGGCAAAAAGATTATTGCCAAAAAGGTCACTAGTGACATCGATTTTGAGGCTGCTGAAAAGGCTGCAAAAGAGGAAGAAGAACGCATCAACAAACTTGGTTACAACCCCAATGATGAATCTACATCTAACATCAACGTAAGAAAACTTAGCACTGCAACCTCTAACCTCTCTCTTGAATCTTCAACAAACACTGCCAAGAAGAGCTCATATTCAGATAGTGGATTTACCACAGCACCAAAGGCTGCTCCTGAAGTTCGCAAACCTATTAAACTTGGTTTTGGCCAAACCTCTCTTCCAGCAAACCAATCTAATTCTACTAATTCATCTGCTCCTTCAAGTCGAAGATCTACCCCTGCACCTGTTTCTGATGGATCTGTAGTCGCCAAATTTGGTAACCAAAAGGCCATTTCATCCGATCAAATGTTTGGACGCAATACTTATGATCCTCAAGCCATGGCAGAAGCTAGAACTAGACTTGCTGCTTTTGATGGCGCCCAAGCTATTTCTTCTTCCAGTTATTTTGGTGAAGATGAAGAAGAAAATGCTAGAGCTGGAAATGGGGGAAGCAATAATCTCAACTTGGAGAGAATGGCTCAAGATTTAGCTGGTAGAGTAAGAGGATTGACAAATGATGACATGAGTGGACTCAAAGATGCTTTAGAACAGGGCGCTAACAAGCTCGGGGGAATCATGAGAGACTACTTACGTTAAAACTAATGCTCTATAACTTTTTATACAAAAAATAAATTTAATAAACCATTGAGCAATAGTTAATATATTTGAATTTGTGATTATCGAATTTATAGTATATATGTCTTGTCTCTGTTAGTATATGTAATCACTGGTTGGGATAAATAACTCACGAACATAATGTTTCCAATTTGCCCATGATGTAGTACAGCTTGAATTACGATATTCAATATCTTTTCTAGAAAGGCTTTATCTAATTCAATTACTAGGCTTAATTCAATGTATAATATATTGATACATCCAATTCCTACAAAAATTTAATTTCTACAATGAAATTAAACGTCTGATAAGCCTAGTTATACCATTAACTATAAAATGCTCCAAAACTACCATTGCCTTCGAGAATTGAGCCTGTCAAGCAACAAGATATGAAAACGAATCTAAAAAAAACCAGTATAGTATAATCTGAATATAGTATTGATATGGACCAAGTGGGAATATTCGAAAGTTAAATAATAAAAATAAAATCAACGGATTTATTCCTGGCTTTTAGATCTGGTATTGAGGAACCAAAGATTCATATGATTAATAAGTATTTGACTCCCTTTCTCTGATAGTTTGACATATCTATTGATTCTCTAGAGTTTGTTACGCTTTTGATAAGTCCATGGCCAATTTACAAAAATGTTTTTGAAATATTTTACAAACTAACATTTTAAAAATAGCTAGTTTCTGCCCACTTTCACGGTTGCCCAGTACAAATTAGGGATCAGGCCTTGAAGAATTGGAATTTTTTTGTAAAATCGATTATATTATAAGAGCTCAAAGTACAATGTTATGTTTTTATATAAACCTTTGTTTTAATTTTTGAATTTTGGATTCCTAGAAATAAAGGTGTCAAGTTCAATATTCTATAATTTGACTTCAAACCACTACCTTTCATATTTATGCAACTTTGCATTGTTTTTTACCCAAAAATATTTTAAATGGCCTTTTTTATTTTTGCCAATTCAGATTTCATCACTGTTTTTTTTTATTTTTTTGATAAGAGGCAATGAGATCATTTAAAATATGATATAAATGGCTTTTTTTTTTACAACAATTACATAATATCAACCATGGATTGAAGTACTGAGTAATGCTATTTAAAATTAACTTTTCAAAAAAAAGCCCTTTCAATACGGTGAAATTTAAAATCAACACTTTAAATTTGATACCCCAAAAATTGTAGAAGAACCAATAAAGTTTGCCATAGTACTAGTTACAGTCGGTTTACCAGTTCACCAATCAAGAAAATAAAAATGAGAATGATTAAATTTGCCTTTTACTTTTTGCCTTTTTTGATTTTCAAGTCATAATTAAGACAAAAATTCTATGATCAATAAAAAAATAAATTGTATAAAAACAAGAGCTTTTCCCTCATTGTTCAAATATTTTTTCTTCTGTTTTTAATTTATTTACTTTATTACAAAATCTTACAAACCTCTAAACTATTCATATATAAACTTGATCTTTCTGCACTTTTTTTTCAGTTATCAAATCTTTTTACAACATTCACCATCAATATTTAACAACTGAATTTTAAGATGATGTTTTCTAAAATAATTAAAGCTTTTACTGTCACAGTTTTTGCATCTACTGTAAATTCTGCTCCAATCTTGAAGAATACTGAAAATACCGAAGTTGCTATTTTTACTGAATTAATCAATGAATTGGGCTACCAGGCTCCTGACTTTTCTAAGTTCATATCTGATGATACTAATGAAGTATCTGCCATGGCCATTGTACCTGGAAACCCTGACTACCATAGTCCTGAATGGCCTCAACGTCCAAGAGAACTATTCACTCAGCTTCTTACTCTCCCTCATGATATACAGTCCCAGTATACTTTACCTGATGACAATGAAATTACTACTGCAGCCCGCCCTGATGTCTTAACTTCTTATTTGAAGAAAAAGATTGAACATTTTAATAAGGTATACTTCCAGTATATTTCAGCTTACCAAAAGTTCCAGCATAAGCTTGAACAATACGGACTAAGAACAAACCCTGACGCTCCTCCTAAGCCCATCCACACTATTGACAAGTGGTTTGATGGATTTATGAAGAGTACTTACAAAGATGTATTCCCCCACCCAACTCGTCCCGTCAAGCGTGTTCTTTATGCTGGCCCTGTATATGCCAAAAAGGCAGGCATCACAGCTGGTCACATTGTTGGTAACTTCACCCGCTTATCATATCACGTTCTTCCCGGAACTATTATTGAACCACTTGTCATCATGAGTAGCAGCGCTATTCTTGGCGGGGCCATTGGCTCTGCTGTTGGGGTTCCAGCTGGATTTACGTTTGGAATCGCAGAAGGATTGAGAACTGGACACAGAAGAGGTGGATATGTCACACCTATTGTTGCAGCTATTGGCATGTCTTCAGGTACCACTGGAGGCCTTGTAGGAGGATACTATGGCGCGGCTGCAGCTTTTGAACGCAGCAAGCCTACTGGAATAACACCTGAGTATTACAATGTTTTATTCTGGAGATTAGTGAGTATCGGCGACAAAGTTATTGAGACCACACTAAAGGCTGGTGAAAAGGTTAAGAAGGTCGAGAGCAAGGTGGGAAATACTCTAGGACAAAAGGTGACCGTTCCAGCAAAAGAAAAACTAATCAATCCCGCCAAAGACAAACTAATCAATTCAACTAAAGAAAAATTGATCAAGCCAACCAAGGAAAAATTAGTTGAACAAGCCAAGGAAAAATTGACCAAGCAAGTGATGAAGAGCACAACATTGAAAATAATAATGGGAGAAGCCTCAGCCAATGATCTCAAAAAAGATAAGCCAGTCAAGGAGATCAAAGAAGAACCAACTAGACGAATTAAGCAAATCAAGAAGAATAAACCAATTACACCCAAAGAGACCACAGAGCCAATGACCCCATCAGTAGTTGATTCTATCAATAAGGACATGGAAGACTACTATTCCAGTGTTATAGAAAACCAAATTGGTGACGATTATTGGGGCATGACTGCTTCATTTTCTGTTTCTGCTTCAACATTTAATTCAGGAAAAATCATCGAAGCCTCTTTTAATGATATCTCGGTATCATCAAAAGTTGTTTCATGGACTTCACCAGCTTCACTCAACTCCAAAAATTATTTCAGTTCAGTCACTTATGCAGTACCTACCGTCATTGAATCCTCTTTGAATGAGATCGTTTCTACCAAATACTGGAAACTGGTTGTTAAAACAATATCTTCTGGAAATCTTGCAACATTGTATCTCAAACACGAATCTCACTCTCATGAAACTCCAGTAATTTTATCACTTGCTACATCTCATGATGTCGAACCTGTTGAATTGATTCCAATTGACGAACATAAGATTACAGAAAGTCAAGAAGTTATTGATATCACTGAAACCGACAGTAACAGCAATACTGGCCATAACAACAAAAAATGGAGTCTTACATGGGGGTTCAAGGAAAACTTGAGGGCTGAACAAGAGTTAATTTCACAGATTCCTCTTCTCAAGCAGATTTCAAAGGAATTTGAGTCTAGAGTTAAGCCAAGTCAATCATTCGGAGACAAAATCCGAAATTATTTTTCTAATTAAAAGCAAAACAAGATGGATGCCTCCAAAATATAAATATAAATATAATTTTACATAATACATAAATACATATATAATCAAAACCTTTTGAAAATTTAACTCGATGCTTTTTCACTTGCCCATTTCAAAGAAAAATATCTTGATGATTTTTTTTTTTTTTTTTTTTTTTTCATGATGCTCACATTAATTTGCTGACACTCACTGATATGTCCACTTTTCCTTCTTTACAACTTATATTTAAATCACTTTTACCATAGTTCTCAAAAAATGGTCTTATTTTCACTACTATCAACAACAGTTTTATTTGAACATATTTTCAATTATTATTTATAGAGATTTTTTGTCAATTTTTTATTATTTGGGCGACGATTCAAATCAATCTTTCCAGCTCTAGTATGCTGTATTTTTGCAAAACAAATTTTAAAGTCATCATTATTAACAACCACGTTGAGTGGAAAATTACTAGAGTCATAATTTTGCTTAAAAATCAAAAAGATAAGACAGCATTAAGTAAATTCATTAAAGAATGAAAAAGTACTTGAATGAAAAATAAAACTAAAAAAACAATATTGAACAGGAGCATAGCATTTTCAGAAATCACATTGCTTTCTTCCTTGTGTGGAATTGTTACACTAACAATGTAACACTCTCAAAGTATCAGCATTACCTCTTGAAACTACAATATAATTGAAATTGTAGGCCTTTAATAAGAAGAAAATAACTGGAATCCAAAGTCCCAAGTACTTGCTTCTTGGCCAAATCGATACAATCCTATCTCAGAATAAGGAAAAGTATTTGAATGCACATAATCATTTTCTATCGTAGAGATACCTTTTGAAGTCGCCAATGCTGTATATTCAATATCCTCGTAGTCTCCTTCCTTGTATATATCATGTGCAAACTGCTTTCTGAATCCTTCTACATCCACCCAGTATGCTTGGCAGAGCCCATAGATTTTTCTTTCATATATTTGAAAATGGTAACCTGTGACTGGCGCCACACACCGAGTAATGAACCGGGAATACTTGAGTTGTTGAAGTTTTATAGGTTCAATCTCATTTGAAAAACGAATTTTCACCCTTTTCAATGTATCGTGTTTGCAAACAAGGTTTTCAAAACTAGGCGACAAAAACGGCTGCAAGGATCCATCTATTGTCAGCTTCTCTAGATGTTTCAATTGCTGGCATTTCATGAATATCGACTCCCACACTGCATAGCCATAGCACGCGATATACTCAAGCTTAGGATTACAGTCTCGATCTGAACTTAGGTAATTGCTGCCAAAGCAATCCAAAGATCCAAACTCACATACTATTGCTTCTGGATCAAGTATCAGGTTCATCATGTAATCGATCTCTCCATCCTTCACATTTGGACATTTTGCTATGACAGAACGCACCATCTTTTTGACACGCTTATGCCGCCACTTTCTGATTTCTTCCAAAGATGCGTTAGCGCCACCACTGGCAATGTGCTTCAGCAGCTCATTGTACTTAGCACTGTGTTCATGATATTCATGAATGAAGTAATTAGGATCATGAACTGCCTGGCCACTCGTACCTCTTTTCTTACCTATAAGTTTCCAGTCATTTAAGTAAAGTGCTCTGAGTCTTTTGAACCGTGGTATGGTTTTGACAAACCACATCATATCTGAAGGCCCGTGTACTGCCACCTTGAGTGTTTGGAGCCCTTCTGCAAACGATCCTACCATGACATTCAGATAATCTCCCAGTCTAATATATCCCAGGGACAAGTGCTGGAGGTTAGGAAAGAATGCCTTGAATTGGGAATCAGTCCTTGCTAAATAAATCAAATCATTTCTCTGACTAATCTCTAAAGCTTTAACACACGGGAATGTAATATTTCTCATATTGTCAATGAGAGTAAAGTAATGTTTTGAATGTATGTCAATCTGATATTCGTAAAACACCGACTCATTCAAATCATTGACTATACAATCAAATACTAACATCGGGTCATTTTCAGTGAATTCATTCGCCGTTTGAAGATACCGAAGCTTCTTCAGTGAATTGCAAATTGACATCATGTCCTGGTACTTCTCTTTAAAAGTGGTATCTATGTCAATGTGGTTTTCTTTCACTTTAATAGCCAACCACTCGATGTTAACACAACGTTGAAGTCCAAAAATCAAATTATCCATAAGTTCCGGTATATATATAAATATTAAATTTAGACGAGTGATCAGTGCGTGATTAAAAATTCCGAGCCATTGAAATATACTTGACACCGTCAGATGTATGGCGTACTTTGCGTCAAATAAGCCTGAAGTTATTTTCCGAGTAAACGGATAATCCATATAGATGACGGGATCTCCCAAGAACCCTTCAGGCCTTGTGTCTTCATCAGAATATAACAAATCTCTGTCTAGCGTTGTATATCTTAAACCACCTTGCAGTTTAACTTCGTTACAATCATTTACCCAATACATTGGTAGAGCTTCAGCTTTGATTTGCTGCAAGTTTAGGAACTGGCCAAGATCTAGACACTTAATCGTATCTGAACTCAATAGCACGCACCAATGGTCAAAAACAATCTGGTGAACGTATTGCCTTTTGAGCCATCCGTACTTTGTAGCATTCACAACAGTTATCTCATCTACAAATCGGTGGTCGATATATTCAACGAGATTTTTCTGGGAGTCATCTTTTCCTGCAGGCAAAATGTACACGAGGTTCCATGCACCTGGTGCAAACACTTCCCGGAGAAATGGAGAGACCTGTGTAAGTGACTTCAAATCATAAGCTGATAGGTAAGTGGCTGCTATGTAGTATAGGTCGTATGGAAGCTCGTCAAGCATGGTATGGAAGACTTTGATCTGTAGTTTTCTGAAATAAGAAATGTCCATATAAATATATGTATATAAAGCAAGTAAATAGATAAGTAGTTAGAGATATCAACAAAAGATCAAATAATAAAAAAGTTAATAAAATTAAATAAAAATATAGAAACCCTATTATGCTGTTGCAACACGGTAATATTAATTTACAGTAATAACAACAACTATTATGCTCAGCCTTATGACACTGTATAAATATACTAAAATGTTGACAAGACTTTTATATTGACCTGCTTAAAGACTTTTCTTATCAACCTATTAACTATTTTATCATCATGCCATATAATGAATAGCAAAATGATCTTTACTAAGTATGAATGCGATTGATAATTACAAAACCTGATTAAATAAAACAACCCTGCACTATTCTAACAGAGTAGTTACGGAACTTGTAGCAGTAGCAAATGTTAAGTGAGTATACAGTGTTGGCGACTTTAAAACATTTCACCATGAATTAGAAAGATTTTTTCATTCTAAACTACTCCCAAAACTATTGCGATATTCTGCCTTGTGTTTGGGTATATTGTGGACAGAGTGAGCTTTGAAAATTCAGACTGGTATTTGCTTAATAAAAACTCTGACAGCTTTAAAGCATGTTGGTTGTTTCGACTTCGATTTTTTCAGATACATGATCTCCAGGCAAGCTTCTGTTTAATAGTGTTAACTAATCGGGCAGCTGGCTTTTCTATAGTTTCATGCAATATTTTGGAGAGTCCTTGCTTGATCTTGAGTGGTTCTCGGTTTTCAGTTTTGGAAAAGTCATAAAAACCTTGGTTCGGATGTAGCTAAGGTCCACGTTAGCCCATAGGTATCTACATTGATTGAATACGTGCTAAGTATATTGTATGTATTTTCAGTATGAGCATCGATGATGTCACGATTTGCTTTTGAGACTACATGACTACATCTTCCACTGGTGTAAGTGAAATCACTTGGTTCAAGTTCAGTTGTGAGCTCTCATCATCCAGATATCTAATATTCTTTTGCAGTAGCTCCACATCAGATTTCGATATTGTAGTATCGTTTGTTGATTGGGCTTTGTTTTTATTCGACAATTGTGACAACTTGAACCAATAAGTAAGGATTGTATTTAGGAAAGTATATAATTATTTTTTAAAAAAGAGTTAATCACATTGAGATTGATCTTTTATAGTTTTTTTTATAATAGATGAGAATTCATCAGAACGAAGAATTAGACAAAAAATGCTTCATACTATTCAATCAGTTTAATTACACTGAAAAACAAACCTTTAAGATGCTTGTAAAGAGAAGCGTCCTATGTTTTCTCAAAAAGTTCAAAATACATAAATCACGTGAACACATATTCACCTGTTACAAATCGTCAATTTGTCAGTTACAACTTTACCTAATTATTTTTTTCCTTAACTTTCTATGAGTTTTGAAATCTAACACATTGCTTTCCCAACCATTCAAAATCTTTTTCATACTAAGCAACCTACAATATATATTACACTATTCGTTGACGAAATATTAGCATAACAAAAATGTCCACACCAGCAGCTTTACCAAAGCCTTTACAGGCATACAGAATGATTATTAGATCCTGCAAAAACTTGTTTGTTGGTAAGTATACTAACTAGTGTACTGAATCAAAAATTTATCCATTTACATAAAGTTCCTTTTCTAACGAAAGAATGACTTTTTGATAATATATAAAAAAAGGTGACGAAATGAGACTACAAGCTGCCATGAAAGAATTACGCAGACAGTACGAAGAATGCCGCGACCTCAAAGACCCCGAAGCTATCAACGAGAAGTTACAGTATGCCAAGGACATTGATATTATACTGAGGAAGAACGTTGTACAGGGTGTACAATCAGAGAAAAGACCTGGAACATACGAGCTCCGAATTACTGAAGAAACTGAGCTTGGATATAATGATGATATCAAGAAGAACTCTAATAGAAAAACTACAAACTTGGCAAATACCGGTAGGAATATTAGCTGCTGTGGAGGTAGCAGCAACAACAGTGCTCAGAACTAAAAAAGGGGAAAAGTCAAAAAAGCCCTTGGTTGATTTGCTTTTCTTTCTTCATTGTCATTATATTTTGAACTTTTGTGTGTAAATATTTAAAAATAAAATTCCATTTTGTTTAATAAGAGTTAACAACTTCTCGACAAGAATTGGTTGTAATCATAAGAGTGTTCATGAAATAATATATTAAAAAAAAAAAAAGCAAATAATTAACAAATAAAAAATTCAAATAGTTATCCAGTAAGTAAGTATATAATCATAATCATAATTATGTCCTTTAATTATTATTAATGAAATTTTTTAAAAAAAAATACTATGGTAATAAAGTGCCTGTTTTATCAGCCTCTCTGACACTTTCAAAAACCTTGAGCATTTTTCTTCTAGCTCCTAAAGCACTAACTCCACGTTTCTCTAATTCTTCATCTGAAAGTTGAACCAAATCCTTCCAGTTCAAGTCTTTCAAGTTTGGAGTGTACTTGTGTAGGCGTAAGACTTTAAGCCAAGCGGCAACATCTTGTAAAAGTTCAAGTGATAAGTAAGCATCATTGTTTTTACTATTCTTAGCGCTGCCGGCACTGGTAGTAGCTGTATTTCCGGCAGAACTGGCGCTGTTTGGCTTTGATGGATTCTCATTGTTGGAGTCTAAACTGGATCGATTATTAGTTGGTTGTTGATGCTGTTGTTGTTGTTGTTGTTGTGGCTGTTGTTGTTGCTGCTGTTGCTGTTTAGATCTCAATTTATTATCATTCGAATTAGAATGATTATGGCTGTTATAACTGTTATTGTTATTGATGTTTCCATTGCCTTTATCTGGAAATGTAAAGTTATTATTGTTATTAGAATTAGATGAATCTTTTTGTTCTTCAGAAGCATTGTTGCTGGATTGAGGATATAATGGGACTGGTCTAACAAAATTTGTCGCATTAGTTAAATCATCACTGAATTGTGACTTCTTTCTATACTTTTTCGTATCATTGTCAATTATGGCACGATTGTTTACCGTCGACAGCGCTGCTAGTTTCAAGGCAGTGTTGTTTGCTATTTCAGAATTGACCTTTACAGAGTTGGGGAATGGAGCTGGAGATGACGAAGTAGGGAGTGGAGGATAGCCACTCCAGCTACTGTATGTTTCTGGATTTTTAAAAGAAATCCCATTTCCCACAGCGGCCATTGAAGGATCTGTTCCATACAATGGCATCTGTGATTGTCTTGAAAGAGCTGAAGGTTGTGGAGGAGAGGTTGAGTTGTTAAAGTGGTTGCGGTTGGCGGAAAGTGAAGTGTTTTTGAACTTCAAGTTACTGTTAGGATTTCCTGACGTTGAAGTCAAGGATGCTGATGACGAGAGCATGGACGAAGAAAGAGTGACATCTGCAGACTTTGGCCGGTGAATTTCGTCCATATGTGCCCAGGGGGTAAAGTCCTTCATTGGCTGTTGTTTGAGATGTTGAATATGACTTGTCAGGGGTAATCCTGACATGTCTGAAAAGTTGGACACATTTGAGGAGGTGTGCTGGTGATGAGGAGTTGTAGGTTGAGGGAGAGGGGCGTAATGAGGGAAATCAGGTGTGGGAGAGGCAAAACGGCTTAATGGAGTTGCGGACCTATTGTTGTACAAAGAATCTTGTTGCTGTTGAGAACTATAAGCGCCAAAGTGCTTTGACATAGATCCAGCTGCGGAAGGAGACTTTGAAGGATCAAAGGGAGCAGACGTAGCAAACCCATGAAACTTAGGCGAGGAGTTAATTGGAAATATTGTTTGATTGGCTGAGGTCAATGAAGATTGATGCTGATGGGACAAGGTTTGGGGTGGAGGAGGTGGCATCATTTGCGACTGGCGGAATGCGCTGTTGTTTGGAACTGGATTAAAGTCAAATGCAGGATCACGCTCTGCTGTTGTGGGAGAAAGGACACCGGACAAAGCATCATTTTTGGCCATTTTTTGTAAAACTGTGATAAAGAATCGAACTTGGACTTGAGTGGTTTGCTGTAATAGTGCATAGATGGCAGCTGTACGTTCTCCTACACTCAATACTTCAAACCATTGTTGAATGGCATCAAGTTCATCCTTAAACTCCTTGTCAACATTTGCAGATGCCATTTCTTCCAAAGTTGATTGATATAGTTCCAAATCAGCAAGCCATTGTTCTGTGACTCTGTCAACCTGATCAGATTCTGATGGCTCCTGCTGAAGTCGTGGTGGATTGAGAAAAAAGATTTCAGAAGTAGGTCTTGCTCTAGATGACATTGTAGATGAAAAGCTGAAACGAGGTTCTATGCCATTTGTCATAAGGATCGGGGGTTTGAAAAGATCAATATTGAACAAAGAAGTAAATTGCTAGTATAGTAGGAAGGAAAAAAAAAAGTTATTGAAATATTTAGGGCTTTTTTTTAGGACTTTGGGGTTTTGCTTGAAAAAGGGGTGGTTTCCAGGCACCGCAGTTTGACACGCATCAACATGTATGACAGGTTTCAAAGTGAATGTCACTGTAACAATTTGCAAAACCAAAAAAAAGAAAATACGACAATAGTATATCAACATTACCAATTCACCATGTTCATTATTACTATCATTATTATTATTATTATTCAGATTAATATTTATTTATATTTACTAACATTAAAATTTTTTACCTAATATTGAAAGAGACGAAGTGATACATGTTCGGTTATAGTTACTATGTTGATTCCAAGATCTATTTCAAAGCATTGAAAAATAAAGTTATTCATTTTCCATCATAAGAATAATTCATACCCTTTGAATCAATTCCAGGTAGCAAAATACTGAGTTTTTGCTATCACGATTCATTATTTACCTACTTTAGAAATATCTAAAAACCAAAGGATTATAACTATTATATGGTGCTAAGCTTTTGGTTTTTGTCTACCAAGCAATCTACCTTTTCATTTGAATACCTTTGGAGACTTTTTCAAAAAAACAAATACAAAAGATTATAATAATATTAAATTTTTTTCCAGCAGTTTAACTAATTGAATATTTAACTATTTTTCGTTATAATTAAACTTAATAGTCAATTAATATTTCTAAGACTGAGAAATAGCCAGATTCCTGTAGACGGTATTAGCTTGTTGGATTTCTCAACAATAGTAAGTTATCACCAAATCATACAAACAAACTATCTGCATCAATGCCTCAACTCAATAATCTGTGCCACTTTCCAGGGATTTAATCATGAGAAAAATGCGCTGACCACGTTGATAATCCTCATTACCATAATACCCCCAAGTCAGTGATTGCAAAATTAAATACCATCACCCAAAATCACTCGCCATGCTATTAATCCAGCATTAAGTGCTCATTTGTTTTACCAAGAGTCAAAGCTTTTGAAAGTTTTAGATACCTATTTAACTTTAGTGTTGTGGCACTTGGATATTCAGGATAATGTAAGTTTTAAAATCATTATAATACCTGGTTACAACCAGGTTTAAAGGTTGTCACTGTAACTTGTAATTGGCATAATCAAAATTTGTAAAACAGCAACTGCTTATAAACAATGCAAGATTCTATGTTCCAGCAATGTAAAGCAAGATTACGATATGACAATTGCTTTTTGGAATTAACCTAGAACAGCTCAGTAGAACAAATGAAACAATTCTGCCACTAGTAATCTTTTTTGAGGCTATCTTGACAATATTCAAATGACCGCCTAACGCCAAATAAGACCTAGGTGTGCAGGCTGCTTGTGGAGACGCAATTTTGGTTTTTATAATTGTGATATGTCGGGATTTGGTATATGTAGGAAATATTCTTAGATGTAAATTGGGTGTTATTAGCCAAACGACCCAAATGAAAATGAAAATGAAAACAAAAAAACAATTAATAAATCGTCTATATATAATAAAACTATATAGTTCTAATATTATGTTTCTATGACATTAACTGTATGTGAGAATCTATTTCTCTCTCTCAATATTTGCCATAGATTGCATGCAAAAGCTTTCTTCCAAAACTGCCTGCATCAGAAGTGTATGGACTCTCAACAACAACGTTGACAAGGTTGCCGTAGTCTAGTGACAACCATTTTCCTCTATCGTTATGAACAGGCTCCTTTCTCTTAGGTCTAGAACGATAATCAGCAACTGTCATACCTTGAGTAAGCTCACCCTTTGTCTCAACACGGATATCAAGATCGGTATCAACTTTCCAGTCATCAGAATAAACCTGGCTAGACTTGTCGCTGAATGCAGAAATGGCATACCACACAGCCAATGGGTCATGCATATGAATACACAGAGGATCCTTTTCCTTTTCTTCTTCTGTCTTCAAATCGTATCCAGCAATACTATGGAACGTATCAAAAGTTTTTGAAATCCAGACACCTGTCCATTCAACAAGTGGGCTTGGAGGTTTCTTTTCCAGCATATCAGCAAAGTCTTTATGATACAAACATTCCTTTTCTGTGAGGTCTAATGGAAGCAAAGTGAATTTAAACTGTTTGTGGTTTTCGTTTTCTATAAGGTGTTGGCGGCCTGTCAGATCAAAGACATGTTTGGCAGCATCATAATCGGAAAAGATGTTGAATTCGGCAAACGGGGTGACGTTGCCTGGATGTCGAAGGGCTCCGCCCATGGCAACAACGTGTTTGACGCGAGAGAATGTGACGGGATCAACTTCGTTGGCTTTGGCAATGTTCATCAAAGGTCCGATCGCTACAATGACAACAGAGTCTTCTTCTTCTTCTCGCAAAACGTCAAGAATATCGAGATAAGAAGGTTTCTTTGAGGGGATAAAAGGCAAGTCTTGTTCAGTCGAGGAAGTAGTTGAAGAAGGTGAGAATAAATCGATCCATTCCTTAGAAGCTGTGAATTGAGGTGCCGTTTTGTGAACGTTTCCGAGGCCATCGGAGCCGTGGAAATCCGTTGCATCCATTTGGGTTCCATTAAGGGCAGTGCTCATTCCCACGGAAATGATTGGTTTCGAATGAAGAGTAACACTTTTGCTGATTGTGCCATTTTCTTTGTGATGCTTATCTTCTAGCTGAAGAACATTGAACAGAGTCAAGATATTTTGTAATGAGTTTTGTGTGTCGCAGTTGCCGAAGCATAGTGAGATAAGCTTGACATCTGCTTCAGGTGTGAGTAAAGCCAAGCTAAGAGCAAGGATATCATCAACCTATTTAAAAGAACAAAAAAAAAAAGTTAATAAATATCGATTTATCTGTAATAAAGAAGAAAAAAAAAGACTTACACCTGGATCAGTATCAATAATTAATTTGACCATGTTTGTATAATGAAATGAATGGAGGTAAGGCAAAAAAAAGTTTGTTTTTGTATAGTATCAAAAATCTATATAAAAAAAAAAGTAAATGATAACAAATTCTGATTAAATGATAGCAGTTTTTGATATCCGCAAAAAAGGTTATTGACTTTAAGCTTTATTTTCGAGAGATTTAATAACTCTGCTTTTTTTGGGATGATTTCGTTGAGTATTTATATATCTTTTCACATTTATGTGATGGTAAATATGTAATCAGGCCGTCGGGTTGCAGACACAGTATGAAATCACCATGGGGGAGAAATTATCGAGGCTCAAAAAAACAAAAAACAAAAAAAAAAAGGATTTTTTGTATACTGTTTCGTACCTTTAAAACAACAACAAACAAACTTTCATCAATTTCAAGTAGATAATACAAAATAATAATAATAATAATTTATTTATAAATAGAATATTATATGACATCAAACTATTTATCAGATCTTCTGTTTATCAAAGTTTCAATATGAGAGTTTGTCAGATAGTTAAGTTTCAGATCTTTTCTTATCTTTTCAAACCCTTCATTCTCGTAATGCGTAGTATGTAAAGTCTTGATAACATCTTCTAATGATTTATATGTGTTCCCAGTAACTGTGGCTTCGTCATCATCCTCATCGACAGGCTTCTTTGGAGCTTGATTAGATGCTTTAGCTGGCAATGAGAGAAAGTCGGCCATTTCATTAAACTTTTTATATGTGGAGTCATGAGGAAGTTGTAAAACACGATACAACTCTTGTAAATCAACCTTGAATTGCTTTCCGCCTCGTTGATTAAATCTGTTGGAAGAGATGACATAGTTGAACAAGTACCAGTCAACAACTTGTGAAGAAAACTTTCGTGCAAATAATGTGTATTCTAATGAGTGAGAAGAGCGGAATGTATTTGGTTGTGGAGGTGTTTGCCTTTGGCCAAAAAGGCTTAAAAGCAAATTATGATATGGGGAAAAGGCTTTGAAAAATGTAAGAAGGGATCTAGAAACTTCTGGCGTGCCATTATCATCGTTATCATCATTAGAAGACCAATTGTTTTTGAAATATTCCTTCATTGCTGATTTGAATTCTTCTTTTAATAAAGTTAACATATCGTTTTGGCATCGTTCAATCAACTGAGTATAAGATTGAATTGTTTCGTCAAACAACGTTGAATCTCCAGTATTTGAACTTTCAGTATCTGGCTGGTCGCCGTTGCCTGAGAGTGAAGAAATATCTTCTAATAATTGCAAATAAAATTCTTCTTCACCCCATTGTTTGAGTGCTTTAATAATAAAAGACAGACTTCCATATATTCTACACAGTCTTTCTAAACCATTGATACCCTTTACCATTTCTGATTCATCACCAGTGCTTGGAATTGAGTTTACACCAACGATCTTTAAAAGAGCTGCGGTACCGGCCGTAGCAGCTACAGAGGTGGCAGCAGCTGAGACGTTCTTTGTAGCTTTAAGAGCTTTTGAGCTAAGTTTTCTTAAAGACTCAAAAGCATCCATAGATTGAGAAAGCCTGTCATAATATTTATCCAAAAGCCCTATTTGAATTGTGACAAAATATTTCAATCTGAATCGAACAGAAGACAAAGAAGCATAGTGATCTGTGACGCTTTCTATCAAATCTTTCAGATAGATTGCAGATTCTGTGGGCTTTACTTGATTGCTAAAATTAGCTAATTGATTTGCTCCACCATTTTGATTTGTGTTATTTGTTCCATACTCATAATCAATTTGGAATGCGGTTGAAGATTCATCAACAATTTCATGGTATCTTTGAAAGGCCATCAACTTCTCAATGTTTACCCAGATTTTAAAGTTTCTGTAGTCATGAGCAGACAGTAAGTCTCCTGCTAGTCCTCTCCATGACCTTCCATGGGATGATGAATTTGAATAGGAAAATGGATAATAGTAATACTTTTCTTTTAATGAGTTGTCAAATACCAAGGTCTCATATACCAAGTGTGCCAACAATTGAGCAGCAGCGTAAGAATTTTTGTCCTTTAGTGAAGTAAGATTTTCTAAACTAGTTCTAGTTTCAGTGATTTTGACTTCTTCATCATCTTGCAACAAGCCTAAATCTGATGGAGCTGCAGTATCGATTGATTCCGATATTTGATCAAAGAGACTTAAAGTTTTATTTCTAACCATTGGCAACAAGGTAGTGATGAACTCATTAACAGCTTTCCTTTGGTTGAACTTGGATGATTTTTTCAGCGCAGGATCAAGAGCTTCAAACATAAAGGTTAAGTTAACGTCAATGAGATTTAAACAGTGATGGTAGTACCACTCTGGCTTATCTGGACGATTTGTCTCGATATCGCTTTTCTCAAAATGAAACTTGAAACGTAAATCTATGGGTTTTATCAAAGTGGTAAAGGGTAGTAGTGGAACTGGATATTTGAATCTCTCTTTGATTTGTTGACGTTCATAAGAGTTTGATTCGTCGAGAGAAAAGTAAAATAATAAATATTCCAATCTTTCAGGCTCTTCAGGAAGAATTTCTAAGAATTCAGTAAATATTGAAGTGAATTTTTCATATAAACTTTTAGGTACAATTGCAGTTGGCCATTTTGCTTCTTTCATTAGTTCTTCAAGTTTTGAGTTTAAGTGAGCGCACAATGGAGCGTAAGCATTTTCTACCAAATAATTAAGAATCTTTACAGGAAGTTGTGTTTCTACTGACTTGATGATTGTCTTTTTGCTAGAGGAGTTTTTTATTTTTGTTAATATCGAACGAAGTTCGTGGTCATAAGGTTGGAGAGATTCAAGGATAGACTTTGCTTTATTCCAGTCGAGTTCTGATGAAAGGTTGAGCTGAGCAATGTGTTTGGAGTTTTTCGAAATAGTCTCAGCAATCCGTATAAGATGCTTATATTCAATCAGTTTAGAAAGATGTTGGAATTGATCTGAAAGCTTGTCGAATTCTGAAATCTTGGAGTTGGGGTAATGACTTTGAACTTCCTGTAAAGAAGTATTAAAGCTGTTTTCTAGTTGCTCAACATTCTGAATATCCAATTGATCTAATGAAGAGTCCCACTCGTTGATTAATTTGAGGAAATTGTCTTGAGATGACTTTTGCTGAGCAAGTAGAGCCTGTTGATCATTGTAAAGTTGTGTATTAAGTGTAGTATGTTGCTCTTGAAGGTCTGATGAAATTGAGTCTAAAGAAGTAGCAAGTTTTGAATAAGATGTAAGTGATTTATTTAGAAATTTTGTAGCAATATCTTTGTCATCCAAAGATTTTACAGAAGACATTTTGAAATGAGTACTTTAATGCCAAATCAATACAGTTAATAAAAAAAAATCTAGATGGAAGAAAACAAGGTGATGGCTGGTTTTTTATTATTTTGACAATTGGCGATTATGATGTGTTAAGTTACGTGTGATGAGTATCACGTGAATTTAAAATTTTTATAACATTTTTCACCTCCCCCCAAAATTTTTTAAGATCTCGATCATTATCCTGAATCATCATCATTATTAGATCACGAAACAAAACAACAAATACAATGGGCAGCAGTAAGTAATAACTAAGAAACTTTAAAGGATATAAAACTTAGTAAAGTACTAATTTTTGTTATTGATTCATTGTAATAGAGGCTAAAGGTAGATACACACTCATCAAGCTTATTTCATCAGCAAAGACGGGATATATAAGGTACGTCCAAAGACCTAGATCCTCATTCTTAGTTTCACAAGTACGATATGATCCAATAGCTAAGAGACACGTCCTTTTTGAGGAATCGAAAAAGAGAAAGGTAGCTGAGAAGAAGCCACTGGTATTTGCATAAACGTTTAAAGAACCGATACACATAATTTCATAGTCGTCATCACCATCCATTTTATTGATCCCATTCTTAGTTTCTCAGTATCAATTATAAAAAAATTTATTTGTAAATAATGAAATAAACTAAAAAAAAATCCGTTAAATTGCTATCAAGTTCCCTCCTTTTTTTCTATATATTACTATTATTACTATTTTACTTAGTTTTATTATTGTTTTTTCTAGTTTCATTCATTAGCAAAAGGGTTTGCATGAATTTCTACGCTTTTAATAACGACTTTTTCTTTAGGCCGTGACTTTTTGTCCACTTCTAAGTTTTCAATCTTTTCTAGCGTATCAAAGCCATCGGTTAGCTGGCCAAATATTGTGTACTTCCCGTCTAGGGAAACCTGTTTTGCAAATGTTATAAAGAATTGCGATCCATTCGTATCGGGGCCATTATTTGACATAGAAAGTACCCCACGATAGAGATGCCGTAGGTCAGGGGAAATTTCATCTGGGAAATGATCTGTAGGATGATCTGGATCTTTTGAATAGATCGAAACCCCGCCCCTTCCCTTGTTAGTTGGATCGCCGGACTGGCAGATGAAAGATTTGATTACGCGGAAGAATGAACAATTGTCATAGTAGCCGGTGGCAGATAACGCGAGAAAGTTGTAGCATGCTTTAGGGGCTTTATCGTAATAGAGTACAAACTTGAGAGGACCTAAATTAGTATGAATCTGTTGAATGAAAATAGGGTTAGAGAAAAACCAGTTAGTTTAGTAGGGATTAATTTAAAATTGAATAACATACATACGGTTACAGACATTTGTTGGTGGCAGGTTTGAAAATAAATAAATATAGTAAAAGTTTAAAAAAAAAGATTGGTCGCGATATTAAAATCTATGGAGAAAAAAAAAAAAGATTAATAAAATTTATTATTTATTATTTATTAGTCAAATTATTATTTAATCAAAATAATTAATATTTTTTGCACTATTCGAAAAAACCTCCTTTTTTTTTATTTTTTTTTATTTTTTTATTTTTACTTCTTCTTCTTTTTTTTTTTCTTCTTCTTCTTTACTTATTCATTATTTACTCATCCTTACTTTCAAAAGAATCTTCTCATTGTTTGTGCCTTTCAACATTATTCTAAGGTTGAGTTGATCAACTTTAAAATTTAGGTTCTTAATATAGTAATACTTGTCATATACTCTTTTTTTGATGATTCAAGCTCCTATATTTTTCCTTCTATAATAATAATGTCAGTCCAACAGGAACAACACCCACAACCTTCCTCATCATCATCGACCTCTTTCATGCATCGTCCACCGCCTAGGGTCCCAGGTCCAAATACTGGCAAAAAATACATCCCTTGGAAAACTCATCAAATTGAACTTCTCAGCCAATATCTAAAAGAACATGTCACTTTTGCTACTTCCCCAAGCATTGACTCCTGTCGCATCATCAAAATGGAAGTCTTTCCTGACGACGAAGAGGTCACTCCCAGACGTCTCTTTGGAAAGATCTGTAACATGAGAGCGGCCTATCGGAAACTGGAAAACAGTGGGCTAGCTGCCGGTGTTCGAGGTCGGCGGAAAAGTACCAACCCTGCTGTTTATGGTGGTTTCGTCATGTCTACTCGTCTCAACAATAACAATGCATCTGAATACAATGGTGAGTCAAGAAGTCCAAGCGTTACTTCTACCAGCATCCCAGGACCTTTAGTGATGAACAACACTCCTCCAATTAGCACATCTTTTACATCAGCAGGAGAATCTTCTGCTAATCAAAGCATATATCAATCGGCAGAGCCCAGAAGAAAGGCTCGACGACGACGACATTACCAAATGGATAGCATATATTCCGAATTTGATCCCAATAAAAACTCTGCATTGAGCCTTAATAGTGCAAATATAACTAATGCTAATTCCAAAAAAATTAGTTTTAATAGTTTAAACAGGCCCATCAACAATAATAATGACAGTCATCAAAAAGCTTCTTCAGTAGTCGATTTGGAGAGTAGCGGTGATGAAGACGATGACGACCATGATGATGACGATAATGAAAACGATGAAGATGAAGAAGCTGTCATGGATATGTTAGAAAAAGAGATGAACGGTGAGAATGACATAAGTCAATTTTTCCAATCAAATGCCCAAAGTACTCCCAATGCAAGTCTGACTGATAAAAATAGTAATGGCAGTGGTAACAGTAAAACTAATAGTAGCCATCGTAGTATTAATTCTTCTGATATTGTAGCATTACTTCATCATACTTTACAAACGCATCTTTCACATTACCCAGTCATATCACCCTCGCCCTCACTCAATTCATCAAATACAACTTCACCTTCAGGAGCAAGAGCTCCTCCATTGTCATCAGCAGGAAATTATGGATCTTCTCACAACATGTTGTTGACATATCTTCAATCAAAATTGGATCAAGATGCGCATATCAACAAGCTGCTGATCGAGTCGCTAGAGCGAATTGAAAGGGTCAAAGCAATGGCTCAAATCAGATCAGCCAAGGCTTTGGAAAAGTGTGCAGGCAAGTTGGTCACATTAATGGAAAACGAACAGTTGTTTCAAAATCACAATCCTAGTAACAATTCAACACCTACACCTCCATCATCATCATCTTTGAATCCAAAAACTCAAACTGAAGGTAATAATACCCATAGAAGGGAATCAGACTCTGGACCAATTGAAGAATGTGCATCTGCTAATTCTTCTACTTCATCTACAGCTACGTCCAATACTACTAATACAACTGCTACCAGCTCTAATTCTTTAGACAAGAGAACTAGCAAAGAAGACGATAATGAATCTTGCAACAATTTAGAAGAGATTGAGTATAAAAGAGAAAAAAGTTAAACAAAAAAAAACACAAATTAATATTCACATGCAGACAAGCACCCACTATTTACCATCACTATTATTTTTTTTTTTCTATTATCATTACTATTATACTATTTATAAAAAAACATTTTCGATATTTATCTTTTTACATTATTATTTATTAAGTTTATCACTGATTATTTAAAGAGAAAAAAAAAAATTTATTGTTTGCCTTTTTTTTGTTGTTTTTTTTACTATCTTTTAAATATATTATGAAACTTTCACAATACAGAGAAAGGAATTTATCTTTAAACTGATCCATATTATATGTTTAGCATAAGGAGATGAGCACACAAGTTTACTATTAGTATTATAATAAATTTATTGGTTAATGGTGTTTTGAATAAATTAAAATTTATTAGGGGTGAGTGAGAAAGTGGTGAAAAAAAAACCTTTTTTTAAAGTATATATAGTACTAACTATATTACCATTTGCACTTACTACATTTATAAACCGATGATAATAATAATAATAATTAAACCAGTTAATGTTTATAGTTTTTATTAACTTGACCAAACAAAACTGGTTTTGATTTTAAAACAGTCAATAATAATATGTTAAAATTGATAAACAACAATATTCTCTCTATACAAAGTTTGGATTTGAACCAAGAAGAATTTGCTGGCAAAAATTGGTTGGATAAAAAAAATAACAAAAAAATTCTTTTTGGATTTGATTTCATTTTGTTAAATTTGTTTTTATTTTATATAAATTCAAATTATAGATAAAAAGTTTTAACTTAATTGAACTTGAAAGTTTTACAGATACCATCCATTATACACTATCGTTGCTTAAAATCTTCTTCTTCTTCTTGTATAGTTCACAAGTAAGTAGTCAGTAATGATAATAATAAAGTACTTAGTAACAACAACATTACTATTTATAAATCAAAAAGAGGTTGAACTTTTTACTGGTAAATACATTGATTACTTGTTCTTTTGTCGAATACACGTATTTCTTGCTATTTGCTTGTTTTAGAAAGTCTCCACTAAGCACATTTTTTTTTTCTCTCTCTTTTTTTTTTTACAAAAATAATAAATGTTAATAGAGTTAAAGTGAATAATAATAACAAGTATCTTACTATAATTGGTTTCCTTTTTTCTTCAAATATTTATTATTATAAAACTGTTGGATCAAAATCATGTGCACAAAGGTTAATATAGTACTTTAAAATATTTCAATGGAATGAACAGATTTTACTAAAGTAGATAAAAAAAAAAAAAGGAAAAGCTGGCAGTTTTTTTGCTAATCAATTAGTTTTTTTATACAGCATAGTAAAAAAGGTACTATGTAAAACAGATCTTTGCTATTCTATTTAGATCAATGGAGTTTTTATTTGTTTAATCAATTATAGTGTGACGGAATATTTAGGGGTTGACGAAAAAAAAAAATTGTTTTTCTTCTACAGAGACTAAAAAAAATGTGTGTCTTTACAACAATGGGAATTTTTTTTTTTTTTTTTTTTTTTTTTTTTTTTTTTTTTTTTTTTTTTTTTTTTTTTTTTTTTTTTTTTTTTTTTTTTTTTTTTTTTTTTTTTTTTTTCGTGGGCTTTTATAGAAACAAAGCATTTGTTTTTTTTTTTCAATAATTGTCTATTTTATGATATTATTATTAAAGAATGACTTTTGATTTTTATGATAAAGACAAAAATCAATTGTTAGATATTGATAATAATTTATGTTATGATTTACTCAATTCTAATAATATACACGTATATAATAAGATAAAAAAAAAAAAATAAGGGGTAGGGAGAAGAAAAAAAAAAATAACTGTTGGTTTGAAATGGTTGGTTGACTGGTTTATAGCTTTTATTACTAAAAAAGAATTAACAGAAGATACAAAAACTCTTTTTTTCAAGATTCATTATTTGAACAAATGATTATTCAATCTTGTTTTCTTTTATTTAAAGCCTCAATTAATATTCAATATTTTTTTTATCAAAGGACAGTTTTGTATGTTTGTTTGTTCAATGAAACCCTCTTTTTGATTAGCTGTTGGTACTTTAATATACTTGAGATGATATTTGCGCCTTTTTTTTTTCTAATCAACTTTCAATATACGTTAAGTTGCTACAAAAAGGAATTTATCACTGTCAAATGATATTAAAAAAAAGAGCAATCTTTGTTATTAATTCATTTCGAGAAGACATTCCTTTTTTTTCTTTGAAACTTTAGTACAAATTAGACAAGATCACTATTATATATACTGTACTTTTATTTAGTACCATTGCTGTGGGGCAGACATAATATAGTTATCTTCACGTGATATCTCTGATTTCAACAGCAAAAAAAAAAAAGCTAGAACCAATTATATGCTATGCTTTTTTTTCTGTATTCTTACAATACTTTATCAGCTTAGTATAGTCATTTTTAAACAACAAAATTTGATTCCAGAGCATGAATATCTCTATTAATACTGAAATTATTGAAATATATGGTTTTTTTTCTATATACCATTGGCTATGGCCATTATAGAACAATCACGATATTTAGATATTTTAACAGCTAGTTATCAACTAGTAATCATAACACCCCCTTTCATTTTAAAACAATATGATACTATGTAACTTTGCACACTACTCAAATCACGCTATTTTCTAAAAGAAGACTTTTTTTTGATATCAAATTGTGGAAAAATTATATTTGCTGTGATAATTCAATGTTGCTTATTTTAAGCTAAGCAATAAGAGAAAATAAAAATTACCAATGCCCCAATACCTTTTCTATCAAATCTATGATATATACAAGGCATTTATCATTTTTAATAGATTTGTATGTCTACTACCAATTCTGTAGTTGAGTAACTATGTTTCTATAAGCCTTCAAATATCCACAGTTACAGCTTGTATAATAAATCTTGCCAAAACTAAAACAAGGGGCATTGAATTGATTTTGGTAGTCTATTGTTCTAGAAAGTTGATATACACTGAGAAATTAATTTGATTCATATAGTAAGACAGGCATCTGAATAAAATTTTACATATCTGTGAACTTTCCAAGTATCCATATCACGAGTATAATATTTTTTGTTATATCTAAATGGCTAGGAGGTTTTATCATGTTTAAAAGCATCTTAAAAACTCAAATTGAGGTATTGGGGTATCATACAATAAGAATAGTTGATTGTAACATGATTCTATGAACTATGTATAGTCTTCTTGTAACAAAACGAATGATATTTTGGATTTCATCTGCTCATAAATTAAGTTTATGAGCTTTTGAATGAATGGATGTATTTTTATAATCGGCACTTATTGTACATATTCATTTATTCATTCATTCATTCATTCATTCATGAGCTTTTACAAGTCATTTATAGGGAATTGAAAAAATGCATTTTGATTTTTGCTTCATACTTTTAGCAGCTTGAATAAATATCTAACTAATCTTTGATCTTTTCACTTTCTATAAGAACTAAAGAAGTGTTAAGAGATTAATTTTTAGCAGTGCTTAAGATATCGGTCATAATTAATAGTTGTAAAGTGAATCTTGGTTTTAAATAGACTGTAGATTTAATTACAGCATTCATCGAAATCTCATCAACTCTTGTAAACTGTAATCTTTTGTAACTATCAACTGAAGACTTGAACCCTTTTATGCTAAAAAGTCTTAGGCTTTTAATATATAAATGACTTGCTGACTTATAAAGAAAAAGTAAAGAGTCATTGGATACCATTTGAAATGTTGAAAAAAAGGTTTTCAACTCAACCAAAAAAAAAAAAAAGAGAAAAAAAGCTTGGGAAATATCGATGCAATAGCTTTTTTCAAGAGCCAAAAGCATATACGTCCAATCAAAATAATTAAATAAGTTCCATAACTCAATCGAAACAGTTATTAACAAATATGAGACAACAATAATTAGTAAAAAAATGATGAAAATAAAAAGTTTGGCGATCAAAAAAAGAAGTGGTTAAAAGTTATAAGTAAAAGAAAAAAAAAAAAGATTGATCAAACAATTTAAGAGCAATTTATTTTTTGAAGCGGGTCTTTTACCAAATTGGCCGAAAAGACAATTCTAAAAACGCTTAAATGATTAAAAAATTTCATTGTTGAGTAGGGTTTATATGAATGTTTTTTTTTATTTTTAGTTCCAGGTTAATCAAAATGTTGAAGTTTTGTTTTGTAGATATTTGTGGCTGAAAGTAAAAATGATGAAATCATACTAAAAGTTGTGTGAGTTATTGGTGGTCAACAAGTAGGGTAATAGATAATCAATCACAACTTTTGTATTGAAAACAACTTTTGTTCAATAATGAATATCTGACACAAAAAGCTTCAAAAATATGAACTGATTGCTTTTAAACTATTCTTTTACTTTGAAAGAATACTGTTATTATTTCCATAAATTGAAAGAAACAATATTACTGAAATGTCTAGGACCTATATAAACATCATGTGTGTAAATGAGTACGTATATAAGGAAGCATGCACCCTATCAACGAACCACAAGTAATTGCACCATACTTGGCTTTGATTATCTTATTTCTCTTATCATTGCCAATATTAGCTTAAAGCACCAGTCAGGTACTATCTCAGCCGTGATAGGATATTCATTTTAGGCATAATTCCTATTAGCAGGTTTAAATAAAAGTTTAATCAAGCTTGTCATAGGTCTTGTCTTTTCTTCTGTTGTAGTACAAACAAACAAAAAACAAAAAAAAAATTCTATGACAATAAGTCTTCAAATCGGCTATCTGGATTAAACATGGTAAAAACAAACCCAATAAGGGAATTTACTCATTTCATTTGGCTTAGTTCATTTAATTTTTTTCAACTTTTTTTTTCTTTTTATTGCTCTGGTATTCAAATATCTGAACTGTTGATATTGTGCAATTTGATCACTTCTTTTGCTCATTTTTAGTCACTGCTTTGAAAGACTTGGTATTTTGTTGATATTCATTACCTCAAGTTACGGTTTGGGAATATTGTATCGTTATTCACTTTTTACTATTTTCCAGATATTTTACTATATTGTGTTGACTCGATACTATCTAAAGCAATAAACACAAACTCATTTAAGCGCTATATGGGAATATTTTTTAACATATTTCAAGGATCATATAGGGTTATAAATGCTACAATGTTTCATGAAACTTTTAAAAGAAAACTCAATATATTGAGTCTGCTATTTAGAAATGGAGTTCATGTAAATATTAGAATAAACTTTCAGATGAAGGACTTGGTTTACCGCGAATCATTTCAGCCCTTTGAAAGCAATAAGAAAGTAAATAAAAGGATCAATTGCGGTTATTTGTACGATTCAGGTTAAGAAGCCGACTGGATAGATTCCATTTTGAATTCAAACGAGTTGTGGGGGAAGAATTTCATTGTTAATTTTGAAATAAATCTTTTCCATTGGTTAAAGATCAATATTTTGCTAATTACATGATTAATGAAAAAGTGACGAATTTGTATTTGAAAAAAAAAAAAAAAAAAAAATTAATTCCGATGTTATTTTTTGCCATATTGTTTTATAGTGACTTCGGTCAGTCTTATAACATTGGAAAAATAAAAATAAAAAATTTATCAAAGACAAATTTCTTGTCCGATTTAGCTCAGGATATGTGTCAAGATAAATGTCTATATATCTATCTTTTTTTTTGTATAAAAGATCATCAAAATCTCTAAAAATTTCCTTTTTTTTTATTTCAATTAATTATTTTTCAGTTATACATCTCCAAGAGATTAATCAATCAACTGAAATCTTTTTCCCTCTACCTTTGTTTCGATACATATATCAACTATGGTTAAAAGAAAGTTTTCTCCTGCTAACCTTTGGCACAAGGTTAACTTTTTACGTAACGTCAACTTTGCCAATCTCAGATTCATCCCACGCTTTAGAGAAATCGATGAAGTACAATGTGAGCTCAAGTTTCTAGAAAAGGAAAAAGAAAGGCTGAGCCATTTGAAAAAAAGCGACCCGGCTGCTGTTGAGCGCATCATTGAACGCAAACGAAAAATCGAAGAAAACAAAACCAACGAAAGGGAATGGGAAATCCGTGATGAAGCAAACAAGCCTTGGTGGAAATGGCTTGATGAATACGAATATCGAAAAAGTGAAAAAAATCCATCTACTCATAAATGGTATCACTGGTTCGAAGAAACTGACACCCCTGCTGAACGTAAGCTTATTCTCAAGCTTGACTTGCTTCTTACCTTCTTCAGTTTTGTTTTATATTGGCTTAAATATTTGGATCAGACCAATCTCAACAATGCTTACGTTTCTGGTATGAAAGAAGACTTGAACTTCAAAGGCAATGACTTGGTCCAAACTCAAGCAATGTACACTGTCGGTTCCGTTATCTTCCAAATTCCATTTACTTATCTTGTTCACAGATATCCCGGCCATATGATTCTCCCAATTATGGATATTGGTTGGGGTCTTTTCACTCTTGCCCACTACCGAGCTAATAGTGTTTCTGAACTCAAGGCTTATAGATTCTTTGTCGGGGTCTTTGAAGCTGCTTTCTTTCCTACAGTACAATATTTGCTCGGTTCGTGGTATAAGCCTTCTGAATATGCAAGAAGATGTGGTTTCTTCTACTTTGGTCAGATGCTGGGAATTTTGACTGCTGGTCTTCTTCAAGGTGCTATCTACGAAGGCCTCCACATGCACAATGGTTTAGAAGGTTGGAGACACAACTTCTGGATCGATGCTGTACTCACTATTCCTATCGGTATCATTGGATTTTGGATCTTGCCGGGAACTCCAAAGAAGTGCTACTCTATATTCCTTACCGATGAAGAAATCTACCTTTCCCGTAAAAGATTAACAGATGTTGATATTCAAGTTGAGTCCACTGGTCCAGGATTTTTCACATGGGATCTTTGGAAGAAAGTCGTAACCACCTGGCAAATCTGGCTTTTTACTTTGTTGAATATTTGCGCCTATAATAATAGTAATGCTTCTTCGGGTTCATTTGTTTTGTGGCTCAAGTCTCTTGATAAGTACTCTATTCCAAAAGTCAATCAACTTTCTGCAGTCACACCAGCTTTAGGTATTATCTGGATTACAATGGGAAGTCTTATTTCAGATTTACTAAGATCAAAGCTGGGAGGTGTGGTATTTTGCCAGACATTCAATCTTTTGGGTAACATTTTGCTAGCTGTATGGTACATTCCTGAAGGTCTAAAATGGTTTGCTTTTTGCTTGCAGTACTTTGGTTGGGCATCTGCTGCAGTTGCCTATTCTTGGGTAGCAGATGCTCTTCGACATGACCCCCAACATAGAGCCATTGTCGTTGTTATTATGAACATGATTGGTCAATCAAGTGCAGCATGGATTTCAGTTCTGGTTTGGAAGACTGTTGAAGCTCCTAGATATCTCAAGGGTTTCAGCTTGGCAGCCACTGCTACTTTCTGTATGATTGCCAGTTGCTTTGTTATTCTTTATTTGTTCAAGAAAGATGAAAGAAAAAGAGCTCCAATCATGGGCATTTTGCTTTATAACTCTGCCAAGGGTGAATCCCCACCACCAATTCCAACTGCCTTTCCAAATGAAAAGCTTGTTGATTCTGAAAATGGAAGTGTATCATCAGTTGAAAAACAGCAGTACATTATTGATGGTTCCTTAGAAAAGTAGAGTTAAGATGGTTATTTTCTGGTTTTTTTTTTTGTATAGTTTTATAGTTTCACAATAATAAAAATAAGTATTTTCAATTATTAATCAAGTTTTATTGTAACTTTCCATTGGTACTACAGACAGATAGCTGCATCATAAAATAACTGGAAGATGGTTGAATCGCATTTTCCCCACAGTTTACCAAAAATTTTTCATGTAGTTGGATTTCAACTCAATTATACATAAGTAATATTGAATTAATAATGGTTTTTTTTTAAAAAAATTTCAACTTCATTTAAGTTACGAAATCTGTTGTTTAGAATTGAATTGTTTGTTGTATCATATGGATATTCGGTTTAGTTTATATAAATATTTTATAGTAGTTGTGAACCCCCCACGAAAATATTTGAATTATTAAGATTGAACAAAATGTCGGCTATTTTGACTATGTTATTATGATTTTTTTTACTTTTATCATTCTGAAAACTTTTTTTTACAAATGAAAAAAAGAAAATATATTAAAATTTTTTAATTTTTTCTTTATTTGAGTTGCTATTTTAGTTCTAAATGTCGAATGCATATTCAGTACCAAGTTTTGCACAGACATGTTATATCACAAAAGTTGTGGCTCAAAATTGCACCATCGTAACTCAGAATTATCATATATAAATTTTTTTGACTACAGCATTGAATCGCGGATTTCGCCCGAAAAACCAATCCAGATCTTTATCTCTATTGGACATTGATATAGTAGATTGATAAGACAAAGAAATTGATATTCGGAGAAATAAAAAAAAAACTTTATAATAGAATATTGCACTTACACTTGGCTTTATTAAAAATAAAAAATCTAGGCTTCCGGTTTAGCTATTCTTTTGTTTCTTAGCTTTGCTAAGAGAAACCTTCACTATTATGAAACAACTGTATTTGATATACAGAAATGGCAAGAAAAAGCGGGTATTGCAAATTGTAGTAAAAACAACAACACCTAAACAATGTAGTGAAAAAAAAAAGTTTATACAACCATAAATGAATGGTAACTTGTCTTTTTTTTTTTAAAAAAAAAAAATCTGGGGATAGTAGAATATTTGGAAAAATAGATACACAGTTAACTTTTGAATGGTAACACCCTTCTTGATATGAGGGATAAAGTCTAATTAACCTTTGCAATTGAAACAATTAAAGATTAAAAAGTACATCCACAGTGAGTTTTATCAACTGTGATTAGTAAAAGTTTTGTTATAGAAAGATTGATAAGAGGGTACCTAGGTGAGTACACCAATTAATTCGATTCTTTCAAACATCTTGCTTCTAAACTGCGCAACGTAATTCGACTCCAAATTGTATCATTTTTCATTTCGACTCTTTTCAATGAATATTGTGGAGCATTTTCAAAGACCGATATAGGTCAAATATCCATATAGTACCGATAAGAACGAAAAAAAATTTCAGGTTTATTTACCGCCGATTAGTGACTAATCATCCTTGCTCAGATAATATCATACTCCGATTGCTTCGGATATGGTAGCTATTGATCACTCAATAACACGATAGATTAACAAAGTGATGCCTTTTTTATCTTCTTTTTTACACCATGAAAAAACATGCAGTTTAATAAATACTCAATTTTTGAACTAAAACAAATATTCGGTCCAATGGTTGCTGACTTTTGATGAATAGTTTTCCTCGATATTGTGGCTCTTTCGCTAAATAAGGATGTAGTCCCGTTTATCTCTTTTTTCAATTATCTGACTCTTTTGAAAAATTCAAAAGCAGTCGATTTCAAACTCGGTTTTTGAAAAATTTTTATTCAAATATAAATATAATTCGTTTTCCCATTTTTAATTGTTATTATTTTTTTTTATATTATTTTTTTCATTAATCTCTTATACAAAACTCAAACAATTCAGAGATGGGGAAACTAAATTCTCATAAATTCACCAAAAAAATCAACTTTCATAAATTTACCAGAGGTATAAATCTTTATAATATTATACCACGCCTCAGACATATCGACGAGGAGAAATGTGAGAAAATATTTTTAGCAAAGGAAGAAGAGCGTATAGCTAGACTACGCGAAAAAGATCCTGAAGCTGTCGAGAGAATTGCTCAACGCCTACGATATCTTGAAAAAGTTGCACATGATGGCCCTGATTGGGAAATCAGAGATGAAGCAAACCGACCTTGGTGGAAGTGGTTTGACGAATACGAATATCGTAATAGCGACAAAAATCCATCTGGCCGCAAATGGTATCACTGGTTTGAAGAAACTGACACCCCTGCTGAACGCAAGCTCATTCTTAAGCTTGACTTGCTTCTTACCTTCTTTAGTTTTGCCATGTATTGGCTCAAGTATTTGGATCAAACCAATCTCAACAACGCCTACGTCTCTGGTATGAAAGAGGATTTGAACTTCAAAGGCAACGATTTGGTCCAAACTCAAGCAATGTACACTGTCGGTTCCGTTTTGTTCCAAATCCCATTTACTTATCTTGTCCACAAATATCCAAGTCATATTATTCTTCCAATTATGGATATTGGTTGGGGTCTTTTCACTCTTGCCCACTATCGAGCTAATAATGTTGCTGAACTCAAGGCTTTCAGATTCTTTGTCGGGGTCTTTGAAGCCGCATTCTTTCCTACAGTACAGTATTTGCTCGGTTCGTGGTATAAGCCTTCTGAATATGCAAGAAGATGTGGTTTCTTCTACTTTGGTCAAATGTTGGGTGTTTTGACTGCTGGTCTTCTTCAAGGTGCCATTTACGCTGGCCTCCACATGCACAATGGTTTAGAAGGCTGGAGACACAACTTCTGGATCGACGCCGTTATTACTATTCCTGTTGGTATCATTGGATTCTGGGTTTTGCCCGGTACTCCAAGAAAATGCTATTCTCTTTTCCTTACTGATGAAGAAGTTTATCTCTCTCGTAAAAGACTTACTAGCAAAAACATTAAGATTGAGTCTACAGGCCCCGGATTTTTCACATGGGGCCTTTGGAAGCAAGTCTTAACTACATGGCAAATCTGGCTTTTCACTTTTATCAACAGTGTTGGATATAACAATAGTAACGCTTCTTCTGGTTCATTTGTTATTTGGCTTAAGTCTTTGGGCACATACTCTATTCCAAAAGTCAACCAACTTTCAGCTGTAACTCCTGCTTTAGGTATTGTTTGGATTACCATTGGTAGTCTTATATCGGATTTACTTGGAACAAGATTAGGCGGCTTGGTATTTTGCCAGTCCTTCAATCTTTTGGGTAACGTCTTGCTTGCCATCTGGTACATTCCAATAGGCCTTAAGTGGTTTGCTTTCTGTTTGCAGTTTTTTGGTTGGTCTTCAACTGGTGTCTTATATTCTTGGGTAGCTGACTCTACTCGCCACAATCCTCAACACAGAGCCATTGTTGTTGTCTTAATGAATATGATTGGCCAAGCTACTGCTGCCTGGTGTTCTGTTCTTGTTTGGAAGACTGTAGAATCCCCAAGATATCTTAAGGGTTTCAGTTTCACCGCTGCTTGTACTTTTACTATGATAGTTACTGCTTTCGTTATCATGCGCTATTACAAGAGAGATGAAAGAAGAACTGCCATCGATAACGGTATTTTGGTATATAACTCTGCTAAGGGCGAGTCTCCTCCAGAAATCCCACCTGCACCAAGCAATGACTCATATTCTGATTCTGAAAAGCGAAGTGTATCAACAGGTGATAATGTTGAAAGAATCTATGAAATTGTAGATCCTTCAAAGAAGTAACAAGAAAAAAAAAAAAAAAGTTAGTCAAAGTTTCCCTGAATTATGATTTAATATCTTTTTATAATACAAAATTGAAAAAATAAAACAAAAAAATAAATACAATTGATGAAAGTTTAAAAAACATTATCTTTACCTCTTATACATTGCTTAATAAATATACCATTTTTTATTTACACGAAAATATTAGTTTACATATCTAACGACTGCAAGCTTCTGCAACCTTTTTATGAAGATAATCACTTAAATAGATAAACCCGTTTGTAGTGAGCAATCTATACATTGAGTTATACTCAAAAGATCCTGGAATAATTGCCGGTGTTTCATAGATATTGCTACTTCCATCTTCATTTACAGTTTCCTGTTTACCAGGCAAACTTTTCAAATCCTTGTGAACCGGTTGCTGGATTCTGACTGTTCCAATAATATCTTGGACATCTGGAATTCTACCATACATAGGTGGCCCTCTCAAATCATAGATATGAAGAGTTGTACCGCCATAAAATAATTCTCCTTCAGCCAATTGGTTATATAATGGACACATATGTACATAATTCATCAAAGTAGGTTCGAGAATAGATTTAATGAACTCTTTGTTATCGCTAAATGTGACTGGGGCTGGGATAGAATAATGGATTGACGAGTCTGCCTTTCTCTCATAATCTTCTTCATTTGATTTAGATTCAGTTGGTTGAAATGAAGAGAGTGAAGTGGTGGAAGATCCTATTGCTACGAATTTGGAAGGATTAAAGGCAGAAGCTAAATACTTTGGTCCAGATCGAGGAGTCAAGTAGAAGTTTGAAGAGATAGAATCATAGATTACTGGAGGTGTTTTTCTGATTACTGTGTAACGACTAGAAGAAGAGTAACTTCGTGCCAAAATTGATCCGACAGTCAAAAAAGATTTAGTTGAATTTATTAGTGATACTCGTAGTGTTGCCATCATGCTGTTTGTTTTATTTCACCAATTACTAGATCTATGTTGAAACAAATGGGTATGATGGCTGATAGAAAATGAGCAAGAATTGGAAATTAAATTTTGGACTCAAGTAGGGTAACCAGCTCGAAATATTTACATGATAAACTACATGACTGGGCTAAAAACATATTTAGCCAATTACCAGCTAAATTCTATTTTTTTCATTTCATTTTATTTCACTGATAGCAAAGAAAAATAGTAAAAAAAGTTTTGAAACAATAAAAAAATACTACAAATATCATAAAATCAATCTTTTTATATGGCCTAATTTTCATTGATTACTGAAATTTGAAATTTAAAGGTCTACAACTTCTATCCCTTTAATGATGATTATATCGGTACTCCTTGAATAAAATGTCATTTGCCTTTTGCACTGTTGATTTGATGGATTACGATTCTCAATAAGATCAAGATTTCTATTATCATAAAACTGAACTAGTCTTGATCTTTTGAACTGCTGTATACAATCAATTGCTGATAAGGCATGCTCTGTAAATCATTGATAGATAAGTTACATTTCACGTGACTAGTATGAGATAAAAATTTTTCAACCTAGTAATTTTAAGCAAATGAAAATATTTCCTTTACTAATATTTTAAGTTTTCCTTTTGTGTTCAACATCTGCCAAAAAATTTTTTTCATCAATTTCACTATTATTGATCTGATGAGATTTCGAAGTTGGAAGCTTATTTTCAACAGAGTCAATTTCCATAACCATATAACTCGTCCACAATATAACATTTTGCATCACAACCTCAAACTAACCAAGTTTTATTCTTCAACAATGAGCGATCCAACTGTAGCTATTGAGCCAATGGCTCAAGTACCAGTAGAATCTGATAAAACTTCTCAAGTATCTCAAATGATTCCAATAAAACGTGCCTTATCACCATCAGCATCTAGAGAACCCACTAATACCAAAATTGCAAAAGAAGACACAGAAAATAACGATAACAACAGTAATAATAATAATAATAATAACAACAATGGCAACAACAGAAATAGACAGAAAAAAAAGAAAACTGGACCAAAGCCAAGACGATTCAAAGAACCCCCTGTAGCTGATCCTGTGTCGCCAGAAGGTGTTTTGATCACAGATATAAAAACTTTTTTAGCAAGCAAAGAAATT
This sequence comes from Magnusiomyces sp. LA-1, assembly GCA_029678045.1. NCBI lineage: Eukaryota > Fungi > Ascomycota > Dipodascomycetes > Dipodascales > Dipodascaceae > Magnusiomyces > Magnusiomyces sp. LA-1. Next base: position 6,308,407 of record CP115648.1, on the reverse strand, counting down.
ACAGAACAACAGGTTATCAACAATTTACGAGAATTCTTTACCAGACCTCGAGATTTTGTACACCCAGAACACAGAGTTGTCACAGTTACAATTGAAGCTAGATCCGGCTCTGGAGAAGGAATAGGTTTAGTCAAGGTTGAAAATTCGATTGAAAAGGAAGGGGAATCAACGACTGAGCAAAAACAAGAATATCAAGTTGTCGTTATTCCATTTACCGTCATTGGCGACGTCGTAGAAGCCAAAATTTACAAAACACAACGATATTATTTCAATGCAGAACTATTAAAAGTGATCACACCATCGCCTCAACGTGACGACAGTCTCATAAAATGTAAATACTTTGGAAAGTGTTCAGGATGCCAATACCAAATGATCTCCTATGATGACCAACTTGAAATCAAGCGCAATGTCATTGTAAATGCATATAAACACAATTCTGACTTGGATCCGGCTCTTATTCCTGATATATTACCTACATTCCCATCCCCAAAACAATTTTACTACAGAACAAAACTCACTCCTCATTTTGACATTAACAAAAAGACAGTCTCTTGCCCTCCAGTTGGTTTTGCTCAACCTGGTCGCAAAGCAATCATCGATATCGAGGAATGTCCTATTGGCACTCCAGTCATTAACCAAGGATTAACTAAACAACGTGAATGGCTAAAGGAAAACTATACAAGTTATAAGCGTGCTGCAACATTTTTGCTACGTGAAAATACCATTGAAAAGCCAAAAGAAGATGATCCTAGTGTTGTTGAGAAAACCACAATCTGTGCTACAAGCACCAAGGATATCATTACGGAATATGTTGGCGATAAAGTATTCAAATTCCCTGCCTCTTCATTTTTCCAAAACAATAATTCCATTTTAGTAGATGTCACAAACTATGTTAAAGAGAATATCGTTTTACCAAAGACTGGCCTTCCTCCTACATACTTAGTTGATGCATACTGTGGATGCGGTTTATTCAGTATTACATGCTGTGGATCTGCCAAATCTGTTATTGGTGTTGAAATTTCTCAAGATAGTGTTAGATACGCTCAAAAGAATGCCGAACTCAACAATGTTGATGCTCAATTTGTTGTTGGCCAGGCAGAACGTATCTTTGAGAATGTTGACACTGATCCTCAAGAAACTTCTATCATTATTGATCCTCCAAGAAAGGGATGTGATGAATTGTTTTTAAACCAATTGCTCAAGTTCAAGCCAGCCAAAATTGTATACATCAGCTGTAACGTCCATTCTCAAGCTAGAGATATTGGATATCTGTTGAAAAATAACAAGGAGGAAGATACAAGTCACTATGTTATTGAGAGCATTAGAGGTTTTGACTTTTTCCCACAGACCCACCATGTTGAAAGTGTAGCTGTACTTTCTTTGAAAGACAAAAACAGTTAAATTTTGTGATAATTTATATCAATTTTCTATCTATTACCTAAATGGCTTAAATAATATCTAATTATCTAATTGAAAGTTTTTAAGTTTTAATATAAAAGTTTTTTTTCTCTTTTTTTTTTTTTTTTTCAAAATTCATCATTACTTTTAGTTACCAATATACATTCTGAATTAAAAATCAATATTAGACAATCAGAAATTTTGTAGTTTCAGTAACAATTTCCTCCAATTTGAGTATAGAATGATAGATAGATCAAAATTATAACCATAATCATAATCACAACTGCTAATATCAATCAACATAAATAATTTGATTTAGAAGTATAAAAAAGTTTATTATAAAATAGATAAATATATAAATAAGTATACTAAGCAAGTATATAAAGAAGAACTAATAATACATAGTTGAAGAAAGTAAGTAGAAAAAAATAAATATCTTACTAAAGAGATAATAATGAATCATTACTTTAAAAAGTAAGCGACCAGAGTTGCAGAAAATATCTTTCAAAAGATTATTCTGCAACAAACTTATCGACTGATTCTTTAGACTTCAATTTGATCAGAATTGGAAGCTGATGATGTGGGAAGAGCCCTCAATGGAGCAGTATTCAATGACTTGCCTTTCAAAATAGTGACTTTATTGATAACCTTAGGCTGCTCAATTTGAGAAAAGTCAATTTCAGATGGATCCATGATTTTGATTTGCTTGACTTTACCAACTTCTTCACTCTTTTTAAGAGCAACTACAACTGCATTTACAATCTTCTTGGATTTGTCTTCATCAACAAGAGCAGTAGCAAGAGCTTCATCAATCTTGGCCATAGTTGTAGTAGAGGCAGAAAGGGTTGGAATTACAGCCCTGGCAGCAGAAATAGCAGCTTCGTCTTCAACATCACGTCTTTTGATGTTATCATATCCGCAGCCAATGAAGCCGAAAGTGGTACACATTCTGTATATAATCCATTCACCACAATAGAATGCTTTATATACGTCGTATGCGATACATACAGGTGGCTGAGGAACACATGTGCATGTGCCATCATTACACTTGGTAGTAGTACTTGAGGGTGGGGTGTTATCTGTAGTGGTAGATGGGCCTAAAAAAAAAGATATGATTAGTTAAATTGATGTTTTTTAAGATTTAGAAGATTTTTAACTTACCTGAAGTTGTATTGTTTTCAGTAGTAGTTTCAGATGGAACTGAAGCTGTTGAAATTATGTCGGATTCGGTGCTATTGTCTTCTCCATCATCGGATGCTGGAGTAGTTGTAGATTCAACTTCAGAATCATAGTCGTCGGATGCTGGAGTAGTGGTGGACTCGACTTCAGACTCGTAGTCATCAGAGACTGGAGTAGTGGTGGATTCAATTTCAGATTCATAGTCATCAGAGGTAGGAGTCGTTGTGGATTCAATTTCAGATTCATAGTCATCAGAGACTGGGGTAGTTGTAGACTCAACTTCAGATTCGTAGTCATCGGACGCTGAAGTAGTTGTGGATTCAATTTCAGATTCATAGTCATCAGAGACTGGAGTAGTGGTGGATTCAATTTCAGATTCATAGTCATCGGATGCTGGAGTAGAAGTAGAATCAGTTTCAGAATCTACTTTACTATCAGTGCTTTGTAGGTCGGTAGACTCACTTACTGTATGACTTACAGTTCTTGTAATTACAGAAGTGACAGTTTCGGAATTTGGAACAGTTATAGTTGACGTACTAGAAACATTTATTATCGTAGTACTGGAAATAATAACAGTTCTAGTGTTCTCTGAGCTTGCTGAGCTGGTGTCAGGTTGGGGAATAATACTTGTAGGAACTGCAAATAAATTTTATGGTTAGTTAATTGTTTCAATAAATGTTAATAATTAGTAAAATAAAAATAAAACTTACTCGAAGATTGAGTGCTTCGCTTAGTACAAGGAGCCAAAGTTCTAGTTTGTGCCTTCCAAGCACGAGCCAGTGTAACAGTAACAATACCATTTTTGCCAGTGACTACCTTTCTAGCTTGAGTCAATCTTGGAATGATTGAAACCTTTGAAGTAGTTCCAGGAGCGCAAGTTCTCATAGAGCTGGGATAAGGGGGTGTAATGGTGACAGTTTTTCTATTGCATGGGGTCAAAGTCTTGGTTTGTGCTTTCCAAGCTCTAGCCAATGTAACAGTAACAACACCATTTTTGCCAGTAGCGATCTTTCTAGCTTGAGTCAATCTTGGGATAACTGAGACCTTTGAGGTAGTTCCAGGAGCACAAGATGCCATGGTACTTGGGTACGGTGGTGTAACAGTGACAGTTCTTCGTCTACATGGAGTCAATGTTCTGGTTTGCGCATTCCAAGCGCGAGCTAATGTAACGGTGACAACGCCATTTTTGCCGGTAGCGATCTTTCTAGCTTGAGTCAATCTTGGGATAACTGAGACCTTTGAGGTAGTTCCAGGAGCACAAGAAGCCATGGAGCTAGGATAGGGAGGTGTAATGGTGACAGTTTTTCTATTGCATGGAACCAAAGTTCTGGTTCGTGCTTGCCAGGCCCTAGCCAATGTAACAGTAACAACGCCATTTTTGCCAGTAATAATCTTTCTAGCTTGAGTCAATCTCGGAATGATTGAGACCTTAGAGGTGGTTCCGGGAGCACAAGAAGCCATGGAGCTAGGATAGGGAGGTGTGATAGTAACAGTTTTTCTATTGCATGGGGTCAAAGTCTTGGTTTGTGCTTTCCAAACTCGACCTAATGTAACGGTAACAACGCCATTTTTGCCAGTAATAATCTTTCTAGCTTGAGTCAATCTTGGGATAACTGAGACCTTTGATGTTGTGCCAGGCGCACAAGATGCCATGGCACTTGGGTACGGTGGTGTGACTGTGACAGTTCTTCGTTTTGTACATGGTGGAAGAAGCTTTTCTGAACGGGTGCATTTCTTAGCGTGATAAATTGTTACTCCATTTACATTTGTGACTGTTGAGCTTGGCTTCACTACTCCTGGCCATACAATCTTGCCGCTTTTATATCCAGGAATACATTTCTTGGTTGTTCTTTGAGGGCATTTGTAGTAGACATGGCATGTAGTTCTTTTTTTGCAAGGTGGATGTGTCACTCTAGTTGCTGGCCAAGTGCATGCAGGATAATAAGTAACTATAAGACCATAACAGTATGATTTAGGAACTTTAACAGCAGGGTAAACGTTCACTTTTTGAGTATATCCAGAGTTGCATGTAGTTCTAATAGGTGGACGGGTTCGATAAACGGTGCATGTTTGTTTGATAAATAATCTTTTATTAAGGTTGACTTCTTCATTAACATTGATGGCTCGTTTGGTAATGATTTTTGTATCTTCAGGATTGCACTTTGGTACTTTAATGTTACATTTTGTCATACTAGAAATAAGAGAATCTTTTTCCTCCATGACAGACCAAACTTTGCAAATACACTGAGCGCATTTTTGGGCAACATTATAGAATCCTTTAGGGTCAGCGGAGTTGCAAACAGGGTTTGGGGCTAGAGCACCTAAAAACATAGCATGGGCACACAAGTTCAAACAATCTTTGCTTTCGTCATCAACCAGAGGTTCTCCAATAGTTTTTTCGGGACTAAGAGTGGTTACCTCGCTAGCTGTTTCAGCAGGTGGGATAGAGTAGGACTCGGTAACGGTAGTAAGAAGCAAGCCAGAATCAAGAGATGGTTCAACAACAACTGTTGATGTAACACTTTCAAGTTCCTCAGAACTATCAGTAATTGTTTCAATATCCATGCTTAACTCATCCTTCAATGATAAATCAGCAATGTTTGGTGTGGATGCAGATATAGTATTGGAGCTAATTATGGAGCTTGGGACACCAGCAGGCATAGCAAAGCCTGACTTAGCCATTAAAATAGCTGCAAAAGCTAATAAGATTGGTTTCTCTACCATTTTAACGCAAAAAAAAAATAAAACAGCAGTTTGCCAATTTAATATTTCAAAATTGACAAAGTTTAAATACAATCAGGTAAAATTTTCGAGTGAAAGAAATGTGAAAAAAAGGATATTGATGAATAGAAAGAAAAAATTTTCAAACTATTGGAAATTACTCTTTTTTTATATCTTTTTTTAATCATTACTTCCACGTTTACAGCACACATGTAAGATCAAATTTTCATTCAATTCATTTGAAGAAAAAATAAGCAAAACGGATCTGTGTACTATTTTGGCACCTAGTCTGATACATTTTATAAATAAATTAAAAAAATCTTCATGATCAACCATTAAAAAGGGTTTGATCTTCAGAACATTTATAAAAGTGCACTTGGTGAAAGCAATAGACATCAAAATTAATAGTTTAATATCCATGTGGTGAAATTCCTGTTTGAAGATTATGAGGGTCATATATAGCAACTTCTGTAGTGTATAATAGAAATCAGGTTGTATACATGAAATATTTAGGTAGTTAAATAACAAAGTGTATTATGAAATCCATTACCATACACATGTGGTTTGAAATATGTGATAAATAATGAAATAGTTAAAACAAGTTTAATTAAATCTATTTTTTACCTGTTGATCAGATATAAATTATAGGGAGAAAATGCTAAATAATCTTCTATTTTATTCCCATCAAATATTACAATTCATTTGATTGATCAACAAGATAACCTCTCCAAAACAGATTATTTTAGATTGCCAAGTCTAAAAGTACTGTTGAAAGCATCCAAGTAGTATTATTGAGCTTTTGATTAAGAATCGCCATTTTATTAGTTTAAAAGGTCACAATTTATACTTAAAATAAAGTAGAGTAGTTAGCATTAAAGAAAAATCTAATTGACTATATCTAGAGTTTTGTGAAAATATTTACTCTAAGTTTATTCAAACTGCTTGATTATGAAAATGAGGGGTAACAGAATTCTTTTCTGTAAGATTGAGAAAAATGACTTTCATACAATATAAAATAAAAACTTCTAAGAGATTTGATATTTGAAGTTATCTAATAATAACTTTTGTTTGATGAATTTTAGATATATAGGATTTCCATTTATAGAAACAAGATCGCAAATTTAGTATCGAGTAGATTGTATTTATTAGTCCATTTACTGTGATAAATGGATAAATGAATCAATGATCAACAAATCTGAAAATGGTTGAATTGAAAGGATCCATAATTTCAATACTGTCTAGAGACGATTATAATTATCAAGTCCCTTTATTGTAATTATTTTTTTTTTGGCCTCTTATCTGTTAAGTGTTTTGACAGGCATTTGCTCAATAAAATGAAAAAAAGAACATAAAACTAGAGTTTGGAAGCTATGAGTCTGCAGAACTTTTATATTACATTTTTGATTAATAATTTACAATAATTGAAGAATTTTCCTCCTTCTTTTCCGACTATTGTATATATTAAAAATGCTTTAATAAAGCTGAAAAATAGTTGATGGTAAATAATGCCAAAAGTAAAAGTATCAGAAATATTGAATAAAAGGTTTTTTTGTTTGATCCATACTTTTGAAACCACAGAAAAAAAAAAAAAATCTCGGATCCGATTTGCTGTAATAGACTTATATAATTCTGTAAGGTACATGAAACTTTTTTGGCTAATTTAAGCTTGCGAAGTAAATTCTTTTTTTTTCAAGTGTTTGAGCGTGATTTCTGGTAAAAGAATAATTTTAATTTATAGTAATTATATGGTATAAACTGTAGAAAGTGTCTGCTTTAATTTGATTTATTATGAAGTTTCCAAATTTATTTGATATCTAAAAAAAATAAAAAATATAAAGAAAGAAAAAAAGTTTTCAATAATGTCAATTATACTAATACAACGCTTTTCTTGAAAACATTGAAATGCTATCTAATTTGCTTCTAGTAAATAATAAAACGATACCTACCATTCCCCCTTGTTTTTCCATGAAGCAGTATTGGCTGAGTTTGCAGTTTTCAGTCTGTTCTTAAATCGACTTGAACTATTGGATCCAGCTGGTACTGTGCTGGTGGGCACAGATTGAGCTCTCGGATGTTGGTCTGGTGCATTGAATCGAGTGTTTTCTACCTTACTTGCAGAGCTAGTAGAGCTAGCTACCGATGTCTTTCTGTAGATTTCTTGTAGAGACGATTTTCCACCACTTTGATATAGCATTTGAGCTTGCGGTGACATATATGGGTATTGTGCAGATCCTCCGGTGGATGTAGGTTGCAACTCTGTGGCCGAATTATTCGAACAGTAATGTCTCACAGCTTTGACATCTTTCAACCAGGGAGGAACCCTACCATCCATTTGCTTTGAATAGTATTTTACCAGGGCCGTTCCAATGACAGTATCGTCAGGACCATCTCCATCATTTTCCTTGGCAAATCCTCCAGAGCCTAAAGAAACTTGCGATTTAAAACGACCCCAAATAGAAGACGAGGAGCTGGAATTTGTATTGCTCAAGTCAGAAATGCTATTGTTATTGGGATCATTGAGAGCATTAGATGTAGTTTGTAATGCAGGAGATGAGTTGTTTCGTAACATTGGAGGACTTTGTCTAATACTGGCCACTTGTGGATGGACGTAAGATTGAGTTGGGGCCTGATTATAACTCTGAGTTGAAGTCTGGTTATAAGTTTGAATTGGTGCCTGATTATATCCTTGTGCGGGAGCTTTGGTTTGGGAATCTTGATCAGGATAGTAATTTCCTCTCTGAAAGCCACTTGGAGCTTGTTGCTTTTGAGGCTGAGGATATCTTTGGGGATATTGCTGATGAGATGAGCCCCCTGAGGGGCGAGTTTGAGTTTGAGTTGAAGATGCGTACATGCTTGAAGTGTTACTATATCCTGAGCTTCCTCCTGTAGAGTTCATAGAAGCATAAGGGTTTGTTTGTTGAGGTTGGTAGCCTTGTTGACTTGTAGATGAGCTTTGATTATGCAACTGTTGATGAGGATAGAAAGTTCCCCTGGCAGGTTCATTTAATGATCCTGACTTATTGCTGGATGAGTGATGCTTAACCCCCCATACCATTGTTTAAGAAATTTTATGAAATAGATAAATAGACAAAGATTATAGTAACTCCACTTAATATAAGTTGGAGTTATATTATTAATATTAGATCAAAATATTGGAGAGTAAGAGAAACTTGTGAAATAGTGCAGTATACAATGATCCTTTGAATATAATTTGCGACTTTTTAAAAGCTTGGTTAAAACAAGTACGTGATAGCTTGGTTAATAGAAAAAAGTATTGCAGTTTAACAACCAATACGTGAGTTAGTAAACAATAAAATCAAGGATTTCGTTTCGGCTGTGTTTTTTGGGATACTGGTGATGATGAGTATAACATTCTATTTATATACAAACACTAACAAATCAACATGTTTACATTCACCCTAGGGGGCACGGCTAATGGTTACCCTACCTCAAGGACCCATATTTTAATTTCAACTCATTAATGAAATCACTTTTAAAAAGAGTTTTTAGCTACTCAGCTCAATTCATCATGGCTTCAGAGAATTCAACTGAAACTGATCGATATATAACTGACAGGGGTAAGTCAAAAGTTAACTTTGTTTAGCATAATGATGTTGACTAACTTTTGTTATTAATTGTATAGGTCTTGTACATGGGGCTTCTTCTATTCATAACATCAACCCCTCTCTACTAATAGAGAAAATCATTAGAGAGCGTATATATGATTCTATATTTTGGAAAGAAAAATGCACATTTATTGGCGATCTTTTGACGTTTTGTGATGTGGTTTCCGAAGATTTGACGTATATAGGAGGAACTTACGGCTCAAACTTAAAGGTAACACCCTTTTTATGTCTTTTATTTAAGCTTATACAGTTGAGCCCGAAATGGGAAATTGTGAAGGAATTTTTACACCAAAAGTACTTTAAATACTTAACAGCGTTGGCGGCAATGTATATACGATTATTTGCACGACCAAAGGATGTTTATCTGTTACTAGAACCGTTACTTAACGATTACAGAAAACTAAAGTATAGACAAAAGAATAACGAAGGAGTTATTTTGATATATATGGATACATTTGTGGACGATTTACTAAGGAAAGAAAGAGTTTGTGATATTGCATTACCGAGATTGACAAAAAGAATTGTGCTAGAAGATGATAATCAACTAGAACCTAGAGAAAGTAGTATACAGAGTGAGCTTGACGACTCTTCGTCAAACGATGAATCATAAACAACAATAAAAAATGGGAAAAACGCAAGACATCAGTAAGCATTACAGACAGAATGCAAGTAGAACAATTTGTATTTTTTAAGACAAATTTTATTTGCACTATTTATATTTATAAAATAATAATTATTTATTATCTGACACCCTTCGCAATAGAATCTGACAATTTAAAGAGTCTTTTCCTTAAGCTCAATGTTAAAGTCCTTCTTAAGAGTTTCCATCAAAGGATAAGCGTATTCTGGAGTGACTGGAGCGAAAATACCTGGCTTGCTAAAGGTACCATCAAGGACCTTAATGACAGCAACAGCGCATGGAACACCGACAGTCTTGGCCATGGCAGAATAGCCACCTGGAACACCATATTCAACAAGAGTTGAGGTTCTGGTTTCGGTAGTCTTATCAGCCCATTCAATTCCAAACTTGTGTTGGAGAATGACCAAATCTCTTTCACCTTCTTCAAATTGCATCTTTTGTTCCAATGTGGCACAAAGAGTATCAAGAGGGTTACCACGTGGACTGATCTTATCATCAGAGAAGAGGCCAAGCCACTTGAAGCCAGAAAGGATACGAGCCTTGTCGTCATTATCTTTGAACTTGGTCTTAGAAGAGATAGCCCATTCGAGATCCTTTTCAGATTCAGAAGCAGAGCCCAACAACTTGGCCAAAGCAGACTTCCAGGAAATTGGTTCAGCAGAAGGATCCAAAAAGTCTTTTGGTTCTTCACTAAGGAAGCCAATGTCAACAAGAACCTTGATGAATTCTGGGAAACCTTGGAATCTCAAGGTACCTCTGATAACAGTATCAGCTTCAGGAATGTTGTAGCGTTCCTTGTAGTTGGTAGAATCTCTGTTAGGATAAGCAACAAGAGCATAACCTGGATAGATAAAGTATGGCTTAGCAGTACTCATAAGGTCTTCAGATGAGACTTCAACAATCTTGCCATCCTTCCAGTATCTGGCGCTATTTCTAAGAGCGAGAAGAACACCTCTGGAAGACCAAGAGAATTTGTAACCCAATGGATTGTCAGAGTCTTCTGGGGCTGGGAGACCGCCACAGTAAGAGAGGAAGCTCTTGATCTTACCACCGGCTTGGTGAACTTCATCAATAGTCTTAACGGCGTACAAGTGATCGATACCAGGATCAAGACCAATTTCGTTAAAAACAACAATTCCGGCCTTCTTGACTTCTTCTTCCAACTCAAGCATGGCTGGGGAAATGTAAGAGGTAGTAACGACATGCTTCTTGTTTCTGATGGCAGACTTGATAACTTGGGCGTGGTAGATGTATGGAATCAATGAGATAACCAAATCGACCTTAGCGACTTCGGCATCAAGAGCCTTATCGTCAGTAACATCAACGGAAACGGCATCAGCCTTATCACCAGCCAATTCCTTGGCCTTGGAGAGAGTTCTGCATCCAACAGTGACCTTGAAGTCGGGAGTGGAAGTAAGAACATCGACAGTTGGTTTGGCAACAAAGCCTGAACCGAGCAAAAGAACAGATCTACAATAGTCAAAGCAAAATAGCAATGGTAAAAAAAGGTTAGTTAGCAATTGAATTAGAAGGCCTCTAAAAATATCGTAAGAAATCTCAATGGAGGCTGAAATAAAAACATATAAAGTAATATACATACTTAACCATTGTGAATTGAGTATTGAGAGTTGATTTTTTGCTTGTAAAAGAAAGAAATCACACAGAAAAAGAATTTTTCGCAATAACTGTGGTGGTTTTTATTTTTGTTCATATTTTGTTACATGTTTCTATGGGAACTATGACTAATTACTTGCTGTTGCAATGACACTTTCCACAACTAATACATTTTGATCCGTTTTATCCATAGTACCGATTCTACACCAAAGGTTTAATCAAATCTATTGCCAAACACCAAAGCTGCAATATGATACAACTACAAGCAAAAGTGATTTTTTTAGTAATAAGAAATCTTATTTGACTTCAGTATATTTTATATTTTATATTTTTAATGTCTTTTTGAGATTTTTCATGAGAACGTAGTAATATTTTGTTAGGTAAATAACATAATTTGAATACAGCGATATCGGTACTGGATTTTTTTTCGCCAAATCAAACTAAGCAAGCAGGGTAAAATTGACAAATTGATTATAAAGCAACGTGAATACTCAATACTGTTGAGGGTATGTTTTCAACTGATCAACAATTTAGAGTGAAAATGTGCCAAAACAAGTCTATATATATACAACAGATATGGTAAAGTATCAAATTCACGTAACAGAAATATGCTTAAAACAACCCACTTTTTAGACAGTGCTGCTTAGCTTTTGTTAGTTTAATTGGCTAGATTTCCAATCTATTAAAAACCGATTTTTTAACTAATACCATTAACACTATGCTCCATGCTGTGATATCTATTTGGAAACGATGTCCGATCAAGCTCCGTTGTTGCTTTTTATTCGGTTTTGTCCCGTGGTCCGATCATTCTACCATAGCAAAGTTTCAACGAGTTTGATTGGACAGAGTAGAGGGTTCATAATACAACCCTGGAAATTATTGCCAACAATTATGACTCATTCCCAAATAGGAAATAATAGAGAGAAGCGACTCATCGTGAGACATGCGACTCAACAAGAAAAATTAGATCGATTAAATTGTTTTTAAAACCAACAAAACTAGTAATACTTTCCCCCAACCATGGAAATTTTGCTTTTTTTATGTTGAGTCATTAAATTTGTATTGCTTATATTGATAAGTAAAAAAATTTAGGCTTGCTTTGTAAGAGGAAAGCCAATCATAAGCTATTACCTATCTGGGAAATTTCTTTGAATCATCTATCACGTTAACAAAATTTTTTTAAATTCATTGGTTTTCCCCGCCGCTGACTCTCAAGATGGTTGCGAAGACTCATGAGATAAAAAAATATTTAAATAGTTAACATTTCCCGACAAATAATTTTTTTTTTTTACTTTTCTTCCACTCTTTGAATATTTATCTGATATATCAAACGTTTATCTATTATGATATGCCCTTAGATACAAACAGTCACTCTTTTCTAATCAATTCTACAAACAGTCGCATAAATAATATCACAAGTAAAACGCATACCCAATACCGCTCATTTGAAACTACTAATCAATATATTACAATGAATCCAGAAAAAAACTCAACTGAGTATTATAACTCAATAAATGACGACATAAACTCTAATGCGACATCGCTATCAGATGCAAAAGTGGATCAAAATATTTCAAGATCCATGCGACCGGAAGAATCCCAACAATCTTCACAAATTGACCTCAAGTCCCCCGAAGTTCAAGAAAAACTAGATAAACTATACCGCAAACTAGATTTACGAATTATCCCACCACTATGGTGCCTTTATTTTCTAACAAGTATGGGTACCTCTCTATACGGAAACTCTTTAACAATGAACATGGAAACCAACAACTCGCTGAGACAGCAGCTTAAACTGACTCCCCATGATACTTCAACCGCCAGTGCTCTATACTATGTCGGATATATCCTTTTCGATGTTCCTATGAATCTTCTTATGACAAAGCTAGCCCCACAAGCATGGCTCTCCAGAATCGTAATGACAGTTGGAATCGTATACGCATGTTATGCTTCCTTATCCAGTTCTGGAGGTTTGATTACAGTAAGATTGATTGCCGGAATCTGTGGTGCCGGCACTTGGCCCGGCATGGCATACTACATTTCTTTATGGTATCCTAGTCATCGAACAGCAAGAAGAATTGGTTACTATTTCACTGCAGCTCAACTCAGTGCTTCTGTTGCAGGGCTCATTGCAGCAGGTTTCCAAAAGATGAATATGGAACGAGGACTTACTGGATTTCAATGGATGTACATGCTTTATGGTATTGTTACGTTCCTTGTAGGATTTTCTCTAGTTTGGTGGTTGCCTGATAGACCGTTTAAAGTCTTCAATGATCAACTTGAAGGTGAGATTATTGAAGGCGATAGAAGAATTCAAAAGCGAGGAAGTTTAGCCACATTTGTGGATCGATTCATTCCTACTCAAAAGCCAGTCTTAACACCCGAAGAACAAGAACTACACAAAGCCGATATGTATGGCCGATATCTGAATGTGTCTTGGGGTCTTATGGATCTGTGGAAAGTATTTTTGGATTTTAGATTATGGCCCTTGGTTATCATGTACTTTGGTGTTGTAGGAACCGGCTATGGTATTGTAGTTTTTGGAACTACCATTTTGAAATCAATCAACAGCAGCTGGAGTTCAGTAACTCTTTCATTATTGATGGCACCAATTTGGATGTGCGATTTGATTGCCATTCTTCTGATTACACCATTTAGCGACAAGTTCAAAAACTGGAGAAACACCGTTTTTAGTTCCAGCACAGTCGTCATTATTGTCGGCTTGGTTGTTACAACTTATTCTCCAGGAAATCAATGGTCTCGTTATGGTGGTTTGTTAATCACTGGTTTTGGTCTTGGCCCCACTGTTCCAGTATGTATGACAGTTGCAGCTGAAGTATTTGCTCCAAGACACGGTGATTTGGGTACCGCTGCAAGCGCTGCTTTGGTAAGTGGCTTGGGTAACTTGGGAAGTGTCACAACAACTTACGCTTTGTATTCAGGATGGCCTGCAGATATTGCTAGAGGATACGAATATTCTAATATGGTTATGGTAGCCATCTTAGGAGCTAGTATCATTGCAGCTGGTATAAATGCCGTTGTGAATGGATATGTTCCTGTATTATCATATGCTCAAAAACTAAGAAATAAAAACAAAATTTCAGATTCAACAGTATAGTAGATTGATTATATCTTATAGATTTGCTTGTTAACTATGTATTTATACAATTTTAATTGATACGATTATATTATTTTTGAATTGACTCTTCGAGTTTATATGTTAGTTTGATTTCAAATTTAGATTTAGGGATATTATTTTAATGATATGCTTTATTTGAATATTAGTTATTAAAGATTGAAAGCTGATTTTAAATATTGGCCTATTCTACCGAGAACTGTCTTTTTCGTGGCCTTTTGTTTCAACTCTGTAGCCTTCTTGACGGCCTCCTTCAACATACTATTTTCCTCAATGATTTGCGCTTCTTCTTCACTGTCCAAGTTGTATCCCCATTTCAGTTTCCACTGGCTACCACTGCTGGCTGTATCAACTCCTTCTTCATAAGAAACTTCTGTGATGTCAACAATATGAGAATCTTCACGGATTTCGCTAGCACTGGCAATGCTCAAGTCAATAGGGATCTGGGACTCTGTCGTATCTATGGACAATAGAGATGGAGCTACTACTGAGTCATCATTTGTAGCTTGATACTTGAACCTCAATATCGTTGTCTTGACCTCTTCCAAACCTTCTTGCTTCCATGTGTACTTCCAGTACTTGTATTCATACTTTGCAAAGTCTGACTTCTTTTGGTCTCGTACCGCAAGCTTGATAGATCTAAACCCATTTCTCAATCCATCCCCAGCTTTGGCTTTCCAAATTCCCACAGTAGAGAAAATTGTGTCATCTTGCAACAAAGTCTCAATTCTCTGTCCAGCAACAACGCTGCTTCCAGCACCACTGTTATGCTCAAAATGAGCACTTGGAACAACAAACCCTTCTTCCTGTAGTTCTCCAACATCCACATTCATGATCCTCAACTTGACCAATATCTTTTCAAATCCTGCAACAACAATGTCGGTATAATAGGTTTCAGGTAAATCATAAGGCTTGCAAACATGGAACCCAGTGACAGCGCCAAAGTAAGCTCCAAAAAACGGCCCTACTCCAGCTCCAAATCCCATCCCGTACATCATTGTAGCCAGCCTGACTTCATTGGGTAAGTATGAAGAGCCCTTACCCTTTTTGGCACCCACAATGAACCCTGAAAGAGCGGCGTTGGGTAGAGCATTGGCTCCTCCAAAGATGCTGCCAACCAATCCGCCAGCACTCATGACAGAAATGTAAGGAACATGGACATGCTCGGGAATAATACCAGCAGCAACAAGAACAAGATTGGCACCTATCTTTCCGCCTGTGATACCAACCTTTTGTGAACGGACAATGGTTGCAATGGCGATTTTTCTCAAGTTTCGGAGTGGATGATACATGAAAATGTCGAGAGACTTTGGCAAGATTCTAGTGATTTGAAAAATGGGATCTTCGAGCTGACCATTGTTATTAGTAGTATCGAGTTCATCAGTTACAGCATCTTCAGGACCTGTGAAAACTCGATAATAGTCAGCCAAAAGTTTGGCAGTATGGGAATCATAAATTGACTTTAAATCAAGAAACTTGACCATTCCATTTTCAAAAGAGCCAGACCAGAGTGACGAAATAGAGTCGACAGACTCGGCAAGCTCTGGAGATGAGGCAGCCAAGGCTGGGTAGTAAGCGTCTTTGAGAGTGTTTGGAAGATCAAGAATGGATCTGAGGTTGAAAGAGTTTGGCATAACAATGGGTTCATCTTGGTTGACAATAGCAGGAGTCTCAGTATTTTTGGAGATTGGTAAAGCAAGAGTGGGAAGAACAAGACGGGCGACATCAGCCAAAGGCTGGGACGCAACAGTAGAGGTATTGGTAGTAGCACCAGTAGTAACAACAGTAGTAGCAGGAGC
Source organism: Magnusiomyces sp. LA-1 (assembly GCA_029678045.1). Lineage (NCBI taxonomy): Eukaryota > Fungi > Ascomycota > Dipodascomycetes > Dipodascales > Dipodascaceae > Magnusiomyces > Magnusiomyces sp. LA-1. Next base: position 6,292,294 of record CP115648.1, on the reverse strand, counting down.
AGACTTTACCATTGGGACAGCTGCAGCAATGGAGAAGCTTGAAACAGCAGTGATCAAGGCTGAACTGATTTGGATATACTTCATTTTTAATAATAACTTGAATTGATGGAAGATATGATGAATTAGAATGAATTAAATTGGACAATTGTTTTATATGTTTTCAGTATATACAAGATAGATTTTTGGAGAATTTAATTGATTTTTGATGAAAAAAGTGGCAAGTAAAAGAAGAAGAAAAATCATAAAAAAAGGGGATTTAGACTTATCTTTATAAGTTTCAATCGAGGCATTGAGCTATGAGTGTTGTCATCATACTTGCAGTTCCAGGTGGCTTTAATAATCATTGTGTTGAAAATGGCCTTGAAATTTAAATGATCTAAGGCTTTAAATTTGGGATGCCAAAAATTTCAAGATTGTTTTGGGAAATGCTAATTTAACATTCAAGCAGCATATATCAGTGCCTTGCTATAAAATTGTTTGAGAGTTGTGACTGAGTAATGAATTAGCATTAATAAATCAAAGAACTGAAGATATGTAAATGCACATTTTCTTTGAATTGACTCTTTTGGGAGCATGAATTTTACAGTTGAAGCACTTTCCACTATTTCCCTTTAAAACAAAAGTTGTCAATTCAATTATAAATCATAAAAATCTATCTAGAAAAAGCCTATTATCCAAAAACATTTCAAAAAAAATCACTAAAGCCTTTGAAAAGGTTTATTTTACTATATATCGAAAAAAATATGGCAAAAAGCTACTTATATTGGAATATATTAAAGCTTATCCAAAGCATCAGTCAAATTTTTTATATCTTCTTCTTCTTCCTGCTTTTTATCTGAAGGTCCTACAAGCTCGCCAATCTTTTCTGCAATTTTCTGAGAAGTTTTGGCACTAAGAGACTTTTCCGGCTTGACATCCTCTTTTGCAGGCTTGGACTCTTTCTTCTTTTCCTTGTCATGCTTTGTACCATTGGTATCATTTTCGACTTGACTTTTTTCAAAAGATTCTAAACTCTTGTGAATTTTCTTAACTAGTTTATCTAAATCCTTCCCCCAGCCACACATTTCTGCAAACCTGACAATTCCACTATCACAGTCGTCTAATTCTAAGACATCATTACTTCTCGTTCCAAAGTCGCCAACTTGTTCTATATTGAATAGTACACGAACAGCGGAGGTAGGCGCTTCACTAGGAAGCATTGAAAAAGGGGAAACAGTTAAAGATGTACCAGCAACTATAACTAAATCAGCTTCAGGAACATCTTCACTATATCCTTCAAAAAATTCTTCTGGTAAACCCTCTCCAAAAAATACAATGTCTGGCTTGACTAGTCCACCACATTCACACTTTGGAATCCCAACTTTTTGACCATTTTTTGAAGTTAGAGGAATTGATCCAATTGATGGGGTTTCATCATCCTCTTCATTGGATTTTTTTTTGTCGAGTTTATACATCTGTCTCTTTAATTCTTCCACATGCATTTCTTTCCTGCAATCAATACAATGATTTTTAGCAAACGATCCGTGAGCTTCAATCACTTTTGATTCTGAAATACCTGCACGGCGTTCTAGTGTATCTATATTCTGCGTAAAGACTTTTCTTAGGTATCCTTTGGACTCTACCAGTTTCATAAATATATGGAATATGGTAGGTTTATATTTTGCGGGGTCTAATTCTTCTGCCAAAGTATAAAAAGCATGTGGGTTTCTACGAAAATACGAAATTTCAAAAACGGCTTCAGGATAAGGTAAATCGAATCGAGCTAAATTAGAATACAGGCCAGTACCGGGAGATCGAAAGTCGGGTATTCCTGCTGAGGTTGAGATACCAGCCCCAACCTATAGATGAGGAAAGTTAACAAATATATACATTAGATTTAATTGACTATATATTAAAAAAATGCTAATTCATACCATAAAAACAACATTTCTGAATTCACCTTTTGCCAATCTCTCGGCTATATCTTTGAGTTCTGGCATTGTTAGTTGTTGATGATGGGAAATAAATGAAGTAATAGATGGAGGTAGAAGAAAACGATAGAACTTGATGATGGTGCAATGGGGTTGTAACAAATGTTGTAACATACTCACAAGCTTATGCCAATGAACTGAGGTTTTTTAAGATTGGTCTTCCGACGACTGCGACTTCTGTGCCTGTTGTTTTTGAAACTGGAGACGACGCTCAGCTTCTTCTTTGATCAAATGGTTTTCATACATCTTATCAACAATTTCTCCTCCTGCGTATGCGACGATAAATGTTGTTACACCGATCCAGAGTCGGCCTGAGCGGGGAAGAGATCTGTATCGTTGCCAGAGTGACATTTTGATGACTGATTGTGACTATCTATGATGTCTGTGTAGACACATAACAAGAAGTAACAAAAAAATTAATTACTGAATATCTAGCTGTATTTTTCAGATTCAGAGGTCTTTTATACATACCGTTGTTAGAATCTGATTGTGTTTTCAAGTGAAGACAGACAAAAAGCAAAAAAATCGGTGAAAATTGAAAAATTAAAAAATTCTAAAGTTAAAAAAATTCATTATTAATACTACCACTTTTTTTTTCTATTGTTTTCTTTTTTTCCTTTCAACACATTGAAGTTAGCCGTCACCATCAATTGCTATACTTGATTGCAACATTTTGAAATTGTGAATATTGTCTGTCTGGGATCATGAAGGTAAGCTAATTGTGTATTTATTATGGATCACATCTAGATGTTACAACTTCAGTATTAACCTTTTAATTAGCAACGTTTAAGTCACTTTGATCTTCAAATCATCACGAAGGAACTTCAATCCTTGATTTTGGATTTTAGACTTCAAAAGATATATGATATTGAAGCCAACAACCACACTTTTTTATTTAAATTTTCACGACCAGACTGTCCTAATCGAATTCTTTTAGCAAATCCAGGTTTTCAGATTCATATTACAGAAGTAACCTGGCCAACACCTAATCAACCCTCCAACTTTGTCGCCAAACTACGTAAACACCTGATCAACAAGCGCTTGTCAAAAATATCTTTAGCAAAGGATGATAGAATTCTTGTATTTTCATTTCCCGGCCATTATCTTGTTTTTGAATTCTTTTCTGGAGGTAATCTCCTTCTCTTAGATGAAAATTATAAAATTCTTTCTTTGCAAAAGACTCCCAAAATCAGTACCTCATCCAAGGGCTCTGCAAAAGAATCCAGTTTTCCAACAGAAAGATACGCAGTACGAAATGTTTATGATATCGATGCTATCATCAATCAAAATGAGGATCCAGTAACTTTCCCAACTCTTACTAATACAGATCTTGAAAACTGGATCTTACAGCAACAGCAACAAGCCCTTCCGCCACCACAAGAGTCTGAGAAAAAGGAAAACTCGGAGGAGGTTTCAAAAAGTAAAAAAGGACGTTCCAAAAGGTCTATTCCTTTGAAGTCGGCCTTGTATGTTCAATATCCTCAGCTTTCTTCTAGTTTGTTTGAGCAACATCTATCAAAATTCGGAATTGATCCATCTTTAAGTGTTGACAAAATTGATTTTTCAAGCGATAATTCATTTTTATCAAAGTTAACCGACGCAGTTAATGCAACTTTTGAAGACGCTTTAAAAATTATCAATTCTACTGAAGTTGAAGGTTATATCATTGCTAAAAAGAATCCAGATTATAAGGGTCCTTTAGACAAAGAAGATGGGCCAGAAGATGTGACTATTGTGCAATCGGGTGTTGCGTTGCCTGAAGCCACACAACTCAAATACTTGCTTGATGAATTTCAACCATTCAAACCTACAGTTGTCGCACCAAACACACAAATTGTTCCATTTCCTTCATACAACAAAACTGTCGATGCATTTTTTTCAACATTAGAGTCATTGAAAATTTCAATGAAAACTTTACAGCAAGAAAAAATTGCTGAAAAAAGACTTTTGGCTGCTCAACAAGAAAAAAATAAAAGACTTCAAGGGCTTACTGCAATTCAAGAACAAAACAACCTTTTGGGCCAAGCCCTTGAACTTCATGCTGAACAAGTTCAAGCTGCTATCGATGCTATCAAAGTTCAACTCGATAAGAAAATGGATTGGCAAGATTTGGAACAGCTCATTCGTGTTGGCAAAAACAGAAACGATCCTATATCCAAAATCATTTCACTTCCTTTGAATTTAAAAGAGAACAAAATCACATTGATATTACCTCATCCAAATAATCCTGTTGTCGAACAGAAAGAAGATAGTAGTGATAGTGACTCTGACAGTGATAGTGATTCTAGTGAAAGCGACTCAAGCGATGGAGAAGGAAATAGTACAAAAAAACCAAAAAGACAGAAACTATTAAAGCCGGTCAAGGTGGCTGTAGACATCAACCTGACTCCTTGGGCAAACGCTAGACGATACTATGAGATCCGACGTGAGGCTGTTGCCAAAACAGAAAGGACAATTCAAAATGCAGACAAAGCATTGAAGAGTGCTGAAATGAAGATTATCAGAGATTTGAACAACGCAAAAGCTAAGGATCTTAACAGCCAGCAAGGTGGAGGATTAAGAACTATCCGAGAGCAATTCTGGTTTGAAAAGTTTTACTGGTTTGTTAGTTCTGATGGTTACCTTGTTCTTGGTGGTCGTGATGCAATGCAAAACAATCTTTTGTTTAGAAGATATTTTAAAAAGAATGATATCTTTGTCTATTGCAGTCAGCCAGAAGCTTCTGTTGTAATCATTAAAAATCATTATAAATTTCAAGATATACCTCCTGGAACTCTCTCTCAAGCTGGTGCATTTACAGTTGCGTCATCAAGTAAAGCTTGGGACTCTAAGAACTTGAGCGCGCCTGCTTGGTGGGCTAGGTTTGATCAAATTGATAAAATTTCAGCACAAAATGAACCTATTGAAGTTTCTTCCATTCATGTCAAGGGTGAGCGTAATGACATTCGTCAGTCATCAACAGATATGGGTCTTGGATTTATGTTTGTTCTTGACGACGAAAGTGCCAAAAAGCGAGGAGTTGGTTCTGAAATTAAATCTACAGCTACAAGCAGTGTCAACTCGTCGTCTCATGACTTAACAGAAAGTGCTGAGAAAAACGAAAGCGATGATGATAGTGATAGTGATAGTGATGATGATATGTTTGCCAATGTCAAAGTTGATAAGAACCTGTTAAAGGGAAAGACTTCTGTAACTGAAGAGGCTAAGCTTGAACCTAAGGAACCAGTAATTCAAGAAAAGATTGGCCAAGAAGAGGAACAAAATGATAAACAAGATAATGAAGAACAAAGTGAATCTGAAGACGAAAAAGCAGAAGAGCTTGCAAACCAACTCGATGAACTTTTGGTTGATTCCAAGTCTTCTGAAGAGCCAGAAAAGGAAAACGGTACACTTTCTTCCTCAGGCATCTCAACCCCTGCTTCTATTGCAGAATCCATGACATCTGTAACTTCTGGAAAGAAGCTGACTAGAGCACAAAGAAATAAACTTAAAAAGAAGAATCTCAAGTATGCAGACCAAGACGAAGAAGACCGTAAGGCTGCCATGGAAAAGCTTGGTACTCTAAAGGGTCTTGAAAAGGCTAAGCAGGCAGAGCAAGAAGCACTAGCACGAAAGCGTGAACAAGAACAAAGGCGTAAAGAAAGCGAAAAACGACGCAAAGAACTTGAATTGAAAAAACTTTTGGAAGCTGATAGTGCCGAAGGTAATGATGGTGACAATGCTCAGATCTTCCCATTCGGTAAGATTGTAGGCAAGTTACACCCTGGAGAGACCCCTGTTGCAGTTGTCCCCGTTTTTGGGCCCTGGCAAGCTTTACAAAAAGTCAAGATCAAAATCCGATTTGTTCCTGGATCTATCAAAAAGAGCAAAGCTATAAAGGATATCTTGCATCATATTACAACTCAAGCAAAGCCAGATGAAGAGAACCGTAACCCAGACTATCTTTGGGCCAATGAAGTCAATCTTATACGTGGAATTAAAGATACTGAGATCTTATCAAGAGTAGCAGTACCAAAAGTCGGTTTCAGTTTACCAAAGGATACAAATAGAAGCTCGGGAGGTGCTAAAGGAGGTGCCGGTAATAGAGGCGCCAAAAATAAAGGGTCATCAGGTAAATCTAAAAAGGGATCTAAAAAGAAATAGATATGAATAGTTTGTTTTTGTAATAATATTGTGCTTTGATCTCTTGACATGTCATTTTACTGTATTGGTTTCTATAATATTCAGATCATTTTATTAAACTATATAGACTATAAAAACTAGGGTCTTTATAGATCATATTTTATTTTAATTACAATTAGTGCCCAACCAAATGCTGCTATTATAACAATGTTTTTTATGTTTTGATTCCCGATATATCGGACTGATTGCCTTAACTGACTTTTATTGTAAACCCAATTAGATATGGGAGAGGGTGGTAATATCATAATACGGACAAAACAATACGACCAATACGAGTTACCTTACTATACCAACTCTGCTATAACGTACTGGATTTCGTATGGGGAATGTCAAACACCTCTCATTTACACATATAATTAGCATGTATCACAATCTTTAAATAATCATTATTGAAAACGGGCCCTTGATGAGTAAATGTAAAAAAAAGTAAACGTTTGATAAGAGCAATGGCAAATTTTATCACAAAATGTAACTAATTTTTTTTTTGAAATCTTATCTGCCCGTAATATGCGGGTTTTTTTACATTTTCAATTATATATCTCAACATTTTGAAAAAGGTTCCTCCTATACAATGCACACACACCTTTTTCATTCATTCAAAGATCCAAAAGTTTGTGTATTTAATTGATCAAATCAACAATAAGTTGGGGGGGGAAAAGCTCAACATGTGAATGTGATAAATTTGATTTAAATTACATTTTTTATTCTTTTTATCTTGTTAAATTTTACTCTTGTTAATTCTGTTTTATTCATACTGTAGATAATTAGATATATACTACTTGGAAACAAGTTAGATACTGACCATTGTTTGAAAATTGTTTGTAAAATTTATAAACAAGTTGTAAAATTGTAGAGTAAAAAAAAAGTTTTATTATTTTTTACATTGCAGAGAATCATGGGATTAAGTCATTGTAGATGTGGTGTTTATTGGTGAATAATATAATACACAATGCACTTGCTCTGTCTTCTCATCTGTTTTTTTGTTTTCAAGGTCAAGGGCTTTCTCAAAAACATATTTAAACAACTGATCATTCCCTTGATTTGATACTTTTTTTCTTTCTTTCTTTTTTTTTCTATAAAAAACCAATTTTATTATTTCTATTCAATAAACTCTTAAAAAAAATCATATTCTCACACTGCTGTTTACTATATTTCTACAACTAATTATCAAAACTCGTCTCTTTTTTTATTATTGTTCGTCTTCATATTACTACTCTGCCAATTATCTGTATTATTCTTATTTATATTCTTATTCTTGTATTCTTATATATCCATTTACTGCCAAAATATTGTAACAAAAATGTCTGAATTCGCATGCGAAAGCCCCGAATTCTATCGTTCTTCTTGTCCTTCTCCAGTCTCATTGTTTGACGATGAAAGTGATGATAACGTTAGAGTTGAGATTACAACCCATGTCAACACCAACACCAACAACAACAACAATTCGGATGTTCCGCCTCTTCAATTGACTTTTTCGAATGATCAAGATCAACACATCAATGTTAAATTTGATCCACTTTTTCCAACTGAACCAAGCGATAGGGAATTATCCACCACAGATAACGATGATGAAGAAGATTGTGATTTGGGTGTTTATTATGATTTGCATGACGAAAAAACTTCTACTAATAACAAAACCAACAAATTGAAGATCTCGTCCAGAAATATTGCAAATATGACTTCTTCTTTTTCCTCTTGTGCCTCTCCATATACCAAAGTTGCTTCACGTTTTCCAATTCAGTCCAGACTAGAAGAATTTTTTGCTGATGATGAGTTTAGCAGTGACGACTCTGATTGTTCTTATTCCGATTTTATAGAGTTTGGCGATCAACCCCCCGCAGAACATGAAAAGTCAAACTATTATAAGGTTATGAATAATTTTGGAACCCCGGTTCGTTTATTGGAAATTATTGAAATAGAAAATAATGAGGAAAAACAATTTCAGCCGCAGCAGCCCACATTTTCTGGTAGTTATAATGACGTCCCTGCTAATGCTCATACTACCAATGATGAAAAAACAGTTGGGGTAGGCTCCTCTCTCTTCTCTCTCTCGACCCAAACTAGTATTACCGAACATACCCAACAAATTGCTGCAGGTATTGAATTGTTAGCCATGCCACAGACAACAAACATGGTATCTGGTACAAACAAGCTTGTTAACGTTGAAAAAGTTATAAACCAGTATAGTGTTAATCAACAACAACAATTGAGTTCTAGCAATTATCAAAGCAATGATGCTACCTCTTCTTCTTCTTCTTTGACATTGGTCACCGAATATCAAACCAATTATAATAATGGCGAGTCTTCCACTGCTTCATCTACCTCTCGTGGTGTGAAGAGAAAGAGATCATCTTCGGGCTCTAACTCTAATTCTGACTCCAACTCAGATTCTGATACTAATTCTGTCTCGAATACTGGTACTGATAATTGTCATCAGTCCAAAAAGTTTCAACAGGAAGAAAGAGAAAAAAATCATGAAACCGTTGATAATGGCAACAATAATAAGGACACTGAAGACACTGAGGACACTGAGGACACTGAAATTAATAATAATAACAATGTTTTGACAGTTACTGAAAGATTTTCTTCCAACCTTTCTTTGAACAATACTTTTGTTGCTGATCAACTAACCCAAATGACTGACGATTATTTGCGAATTGCTTTCATCGGTGTTTCGACTCCCCCTGATACACCTACAAGGTCAGGAACAAGATCTAAAAATGATTACGATTCTGATTATGATTATGATTCTAATGAAGATTCTAATGGGGATTCTGGTTCCTATTGTGTCTATATTTAACTAATGATGAATTATAATAACCTTATCTTTATTAACCTTTTTCTCATTTCTATTACTATTTTTATTTATTTCTTGCTTATTTATTTTTTTTTTTTTTTTAATCATTATCTTTCAACAGAAAGAGAAAACCCCCTTTTTTCTTCAACAGATAGAACAATTGTGAAACAATACTTGATTATTATTTTTTTTTAAACAGATTACTAGAAAATACAAATTACATAAACATCGTATAACATATAAAACAAAATATAAACTTTTTTTTTTTTTTTTTTTTAGAATTATTCAGACATATCATCATCATCATCATCAATTTCTTCCTCTTCTTCTTCTTCTTCATCATCGGAATCACTATCTTCAGTAGATACCCATTCATTATAAATATCATCAACCATTTTCTTTGCAACTGGTAAATGTAATGGATCAAATGGAAATACAGCATCCAACATAACAAACTGTTTATTTAGATTCAGTTTAAACATTGAAGAAGACTGACTAGTAGTACCTTGTCCTGAAGCAGAACGAGAAGAACTTATGGAAGCTGAAGCAGTTCTATGGCGGCCCAGTCTGTTTTGTTCCATGATGGTGAAGCAGTAAGCCAAGTTTTCATGAAGTGCAATTTGAGCAAACTTGGAAACAACGCTGTCGCTGCAGTACTTGAGAGGATTGAATTTCGAGACAATGAGTCTTTGGAAAAGTCGATCAAGATTGCATTCCCATTCCGAGTCTGCAGAAGTTTTTAGTGAAAGGATCTCTTCTTGCTCATGGTCTGCATGCAAAGATCCATTAATGAGATCGTTCCGTCGTTGAGTATTGTCTGCGGCACGTTTGCTAGATGCTTTTAAAGATGGGTTATAGTTGGCACGCATTATTTCGTGGTGGAAGCAAAACATATACATGAGCGCTTGGGTGACAGCATAAAAGATTTTGAATCGGCCCATTCCCAAAGCACCATTGTCTTCATCAACTTCGTGCTCACGCTCTTCAACATAACGCTTGAGCCAGTCAGCAAAAATAGAAACGACGAAAAGAACCTTGGTTCTACTAAGGCCTCTGGCTCTAGCAATGAATGATGAAATGTATTCGACTGCCTTTAGTCTTCGGTCCATATTTTCAATAGGCGATAAAGCAATGTCTATAAGTGAGACTAAAAAGGCGTCTAAAAGAGCTGGATGTGCATGGGCAGCTCTGAAAATGATGAATTGAACACATCTGGTTCTGTGTGTAGGAAGAATATAGTTTTGAAAGTTGGAAAGTAGAATAGTAAAAAGAACTTGAGCAGGACCATTTTCTTCTAAAATGGTTTCAGAGGTGAGTCTTTTTTCAATGTATTCGAATAAAAGAGTAATGAGTGAGTCGAGAGTGTTTCGTAGACGAAAATAATTGATTCCTCCATCAACATCATAATTGAATTCATCATTATCAAATAATGTTTCCATACCATGTAGTCCATCTTCTTCTTCGTCTTCATCTTCAGGATCGGACTGATGATGTTGTTGTTGTTGTTGTTGCTGACCATTGACAGTCTCAACTTCTTTAGAATCTACATTAGATTGAATCATGTTGGCGACATCAGCTACACCTTCACTTTCGATTTTGATTCTGCCAGTGAGATTATTTGAGTTTTCAGCGTGGGTCGGTGTTAAGCTTCCATCATCAGAATCTTCATCAGAGTCATCATCAGAAGAGTCGTCTTCATCATCATCTTGATCTTCGTCATCTTCTTCTTCTTCCTCGTCGTCGGAATCAATCATATCTTGAAGCTCGACATCTTGTTGAAGGATACGTTCGAATATTAAAGACCATATACTTGAACGACTTTCTGGAGAATAGTCAATTATTTTCAAAAGATTTTCGACATAGTTGACTGTAATTTCTTTAGTTTCGTTTTTGTGAGGAAAGTTGTTTGTAATAATAGATTGTAATGAAGATACGGCAGTAGGCATAAGTTTAAGAATATGTCTAATGACGATATGCTGTGGGCTGGTATTTTCTTCAGTGAGGAAGCTTCGAATCATTTTTTGGGTAATATCAAACCACCATCTTGGAACACCAGAAACCAAAACGGTAAGAAATCGAATGTATGCATTAATAAAGGTAGAATCCATCTTTAGCCAATCTAAAGAAAGGATGGAAGATATAAGATCATTAGTCTCAAGGTTATCAAGACGCCCAACTTCATTTGTTAATGTTGAAATGATAATGAGTAATTGACCTGTTGAAAAGGCTTCTGGATGCGACTTGTTAAACCTTATTCTTGAGGATATGGAATTAATTGTCTCATAATTTTTCTAAGATAATAAAGAAATAATAATTTGTTAGGAATTTTTTTTTTTTTTTCGTTTTTTTGTTCCCCAATGCTAAATAAAAGGAATCAAAAGATTGCCACTTTCTCCCACCAAAAAAAAAAAGGAAATTACACAAATCTAATAACAAAACATACCTTATCCAGGTTGTCAATTGCGCTGTTGACATATGCTTGAAACATTGACTTGTGAAATTCATCTTCATCTTTAGAAGAGTCGCTTTTGGAATTGGTATTTGAGGGATTTTGAGGAGGAGAAAGAAGAATATCGTCGTCTGAAGATGGAGGCGAATTTGGTGTTGAAAAAGATTTTGTTTTCAGTAGTGATTTATTTGATGCATTATTTGAGGAGTTTAGTGTGATATGGCTTTGTGTTCTTTTCAGTTTTTTGTGGCTGAGTTTAGATTTCGAAGATGTGTCGTTATTCTCTTCTCCTTCTTCTTCGTCGGACAAATCCCATTTTCTTTTCAGTTTAACGGCGAGGCCGGTGGGTGTTGGGAAGTATCCATTCATTTGATGAGAGTTTGAAGATATTGGTGTTTCTTTTGATGATTGTATATTAAATGAAACAGCTGTTGGCATTTTAAACTGTGAGGGTTTGTTATCAGTAGAAATCTTTTTACTAGACAACTCGATTCTTGTTACTTTCACTGTGTTAGAGATTTTTAAGTATGAGCTTTCAACAAATTAAATATGTTGAAACTTTTTTTTTACAAATGATAAACGTTTCGATCTTTGTTAAAAGTCTCGTTGTTTTTCTTGTTAAACAGATACCAACAAAAGACTAATAAAAAGGCAAGATCGAAATGATATTAAAATGAAAAACGAGAGGCCTTGTGTTTATTTGAATAAAAAGAGTGCCACCTGCACAAAAATTCAATAAAATCTATCCGTTTTCTTTTTTTTTCAAATAAAAAAAAAATTTAAAGCAGTCAAATGCTTTTTTTTGTGTTTATTTTCTATCAAAAGTCCAAATGTAATTCTCAGAGCGCAAATCTAAGAAAAAGGACCTAGTTTGTATGATAATACTATTAATGATGTTTGTGCGTTATAACTAATTTAAATTGAAATCTTCTGTTTTTTTAATTCCTCTCTTATTGATAGCAAAGAATTACACTTCAAAATAGATTGAACGATTTTCACTTGCTATTAGTAATAAAAGAGCCAAAAGAAGAGCAAAAGAGGTATATGATATTATGTATATATGAGGAAATAGATGAAAAACTGGTACAAAAAATGAATAATCTAATCGTGATAATTAATACTGGTAGTAGTAGTAGTACTCAAAAACAAATTAAAACAATAAACAAAAAAATGATCTGTTGAAGAAGAAGAGAAAAGAAAAAAAAGAAATTATTAAGAGGGATTTGAAGAGGATTCAAAAAAGATTTAAGAAGATTTAAAAAAGGTTCTTAAAGGGAGGTTTAGTTTTATTTTTGATTATTGTCAAAGGAATTCTTTCTATAGTTATATAAAAAAAAAAAAAAGAAAAAAAATTGAATTTGAAAAATAACAAAAAATAAAATTTTCTTTGGCTTCTTTGATCTAATATTATTTGGGTTAGGGTTGTGTTCAATATTGTAACATTACAGAAAAAACCTCCTTTTTATCCGAACTCAATATCTCCTTGTTACTACTACTCATACTACATAAAAATAGAAGAAACTTAATATACGCCCATAATATTTGAATGACGATCTAACAGTCATCAAAACTTTCTATATAGTGCAAACATCAATTTCAATTTTTTTACATTCTTTGGAATTGAACAATTTCAAGTGCTAATGGAAATACTAGAACACAACATGTTATTAATATTAGTTTTTTTTATCTATATAGTATATTGATATTGATAATATTCATTTATTTTTAATTAATGTGGTAAAAGAGAGTAGTCATTAGTAGGTTTCTTTATAAACATATTTCGCAAACCATCTATAACAGTAGATTTAAGCGATTTCTCACTGTGATTCATATCAACGGATCGTGAGTCATCATTACTTGTAGTGGTTTCATAATTGTCATTACTACTGCGTGATGACACTGAATGCATATCGGAATCGGTAGAGATGTACAACTCTCTCATCCACTTGGGTCGCTGCCAAAACTGTAACAGTAAACTACAGCAGACGACACTAACACTGCTAAATGCCATTGCTGCACCAGCAAATACTGGATGCATGGAAATACCCAAAGGTAAGAAACAGCCCATGGCAATTGGCATCATGATGACATTATAGATACAAGCCCAGGCCAAGTTAAGTTTGATTCTTTTGAAAATGGTTCTGCAGAGTTGAAGGGCAGCAGCAACATCTAAAAGACAATTTTCCTTGAGCAAAACTATGTCAGCAGCATCCATAGCAACATCTGTGGCTCCTGCCATAGATATTCCTAATGCAGCGCGAGCAAGAGCTGGTGAATCATTGATACCATCGCCAACCATGGCTACAATTTCGTTTGACCCTCCAATATTGAAAGAATATGATCCAGAAGATTCTGAATCTTTACTTTGAAGTTGGTCAACAATCTCTAGTTTGCCTTCTGGTGTAACACCACCCCATGCCAATTGAGCAGGAACGCCAACTTCTTTAGCAATTCTTTTAACAACTGATGGGTGGTCTCCACTGACAATTCCAACAGAAATGCCCAGCTTTTTAAGTGCATAAACAGTCTCTTTGGAGTTTTTGCGAATAGTATCAGCAAGGCAAATATAACCAGCATAATGGTTGTCGATGGAAATGACAATAACTGTTTCCCCCATCGATTCTTGCTCTCGAATTCTAACATTATCTGGAATATCATTCACTCCCGAAGTTTCGTTCATTTTAATATTGCCAATTATTACCAATCTGGGAATGTGGTCCTTTTCGGAATCTTTAAGCAAAACATTTCCTGATACACCGGCACCAACTTTGATTTTAAAATCTGAAACTTGACCATTGATAAGCGTTTGACTGTCAATATTTAAAACTTCTCTGACCTTTTTCATTACACCTCGAGCCACTGGATGTTCACTGTTTTGTTCCAAACATCCTACATATTGCCACCAACTAGCTGTATCAATATGCTTTTCACTGTTGGGAGAAGTGGGTGCAATATCATAACTAGTCACATTCATCACACCTGTGGTCAAAGTCCCCGTTTTATCAAATAGCACAGTGGTTACTTGATTGGCAATTTCAAGAACAGATCCTCCCTTGATTAAAATACCATTAGAAGCGCCTACTCCTGTTCCAACCATAACAGCTGTGGGAGTAGCTAATCCAAGAGCACAAGGGCAAGCAACAACAATGACAGAAATACATAAACGTAGACAAACAATGAATTTGCCTTGAGAACTTTCAAAAATTTTTGGTGGGTGAGAACTGACGTGAGAATATATGATCCAGAAGAAAAAGGTAAAAGCAGCAAGAGCCAAAACAACAGGAACAAAGTATCCCGCAACAGTATCAGCGTATCGTTGAATAGAAGCATTAGAGACTTGGGCATCCTGAACCAATTGAATAATGTGAGATAATTTAGTATCGCTTCCAGTACTAGTGACGTAGACATCGATCCGACCAAATCCATTAATACTTCCACAAATAACTGTGTCTCCGACGACTTTTGATACTGAGAGAGATTCTCCGGTGATTAAAGATTCGTCGACATATGTTTCTCCTTGTATGACAATTCCGTCAGCAGGTATTTTTTCGCCTGGTAAAATAACTACTATATCGCCTGATTCCAAAAGTTCAGTTGGAATTTGCTTTGTTTGTAATTGGTCATTAACTAAAGAATGTTGAGAATCACTAGCCAATGTAACGTCGTCATCCTTATCTGAAATTGAGCCGTCGTCATTAGAAACTGAAACGATATTGTCATGTTCACTAATAGTAATTTTATTTGCAGAAAGATATGCTTTAGAGTTGGTGTAGATTGTAGCTGTGGAGGGGCTCAAAGAGATGAGTCGAGATAACGCCGCTGATGTTTGGCCTTTGGCTTTGTTCTCCAAATACTTCCCTCCACAAATAAAGGTCACAATCATTGCAGGGGTTTCCCAGAATGTATGTGGACGGTGGTCCGAACGGGTAAAAACATTATAAATCATGATAAAGCAAGAAAAAAAGAATGCACATGATGTTGAAATACAAACCAATACATCCATTGTAGGTGAGCCATGACGCAAAGCATTCCTGGTAGCCTTATAGAATTTAGCTCCGACATAGAATTGAATTGGAGAAGTAAGAATAACATTGATAATATCGTCTAAGTAAAGGCCTTTAATAAATACTTGCGTTTTAAGGAATGCCAAAAAAGGAAAGAGTGAAGGAACGAAGCGAACAAGAATGAATACCGGTAAGCCTAGGAATAAGCTAATTAAAAAGTCTTCTCTGCTAGCGCGAATAGCTTTGGCTTTAGAGAGCGACTCCAGTTGAAGGGTATTATCAGCGGTTGAAGACAAAATGGCATGGAATCCAATACTCTCGATCGTTTCGACTATTATACGAATGCCTGTTTGGTTTGGGTAGTAGTATACAAGAACAGACTCAGAAGCGACATTAGCCACAGCATCCTTGACACCATTCAGCTCGCGTACAGCGTCTTCAACTGAAGTAGCACAGGAAGCTGAAGTCATTCCATACACGTTTATCTTAACGGATTTTATTGGATTCAAGTCTGGATCTGAGGAGTTGTTGTTGTTGTTAGAAGACGATGCAGGGGGGATCAGACTACTTGCTTGTGCAGTGCGATGGGTAGAGGTCGTGGACGATATAGGGGTGCTGTTTTCTGTAGAGGGAAATAGTGAGGAGGTTGAAATTAGTGTTGCATCAAATCCAGAGTCTTCGATTATTTCGGCAATGTCTTCTGGTGATATTATTGTTGGATCAAATTCAACTGCTGCTCTTTCGGTGATTAGTGATACAGAAGCTTTTACAATTCCCTTTGTTGCCTCTAGATTTTTCGTAATAGTTGCAGAACATGCTCCGCAAGTCATTCCTGAAATTGCGACAGTAGCGGATGAAATGCTCGGTGAATTTTTTGTATCTGTAGTTTGAATGCTGGTTTGAAGTAATGAGGAGTTTGTTTCGTTTATTAAAGAAGCGTCGAAGCCAGAGTCTTCTATTCGCTCTATAATGTCTGCGGAGGTGACTTGACTTGGGTCGAACTTCACTGAGGCTCGTTCAGTTATCAAAGATACTGAAGCAGAAGAAACGCCGGGTAGAGTCTCTAGACCTTTTGTGATGGCAGCAGAGCACGCTCCACAAGTCATTCCTTGAATCGAAACAACCACTGAAGCATATGGCTCTTCAAGTTTTTCGGACTGACTCATTTAATGTTTTTTTTAAAAGAAATATAGATTATTATCGATAAAATGATATTATAATTAGCTATGAGATTATGGAATGAGTAAAAAAATTGCAAAAGAAAGTTTGTGTTAAATAATGATTCTCAATAATGAAGGAGTAAGAGAGTTAAATGAAAAGAAGTTGAAAGAAGAAGTTAATTTTCTTTATTTTATTTTGGAGGTTTTTAAAATAATTATTAAAAAAAAAAAAAAAAAAAAAAAAAAAAAAAAAAAAAAATAACATGCTCTGGTATTATTAAGCGAAATGAACTTGTTTTTCCTGCTATTCCCCAGACAAGAAAATTTTTGTTTATTGTGAAACAGTTAATACCGCATAATACATGAATACCAATTTAAGCAGAGCTTTTTATTTTATTTATTTATTTTCATTTAGGCACTCCTGTAAATGTACATCTTCTAGTAAAATGTGGCTCTCAGAATGATGAGCGAAACCTATTAACGGATGTTAATGAATTTTTTTTGAATAAAAATGGAATTTGAAATGTTTACACTCGTTCGTGATACCATTTGCCGGTCAAATGTTAACTAACAACCATTGGAGGGTAGAAAATCTTTGTACCGGAGTTAATCGGTTAATAACAGAATCACGTGTATGAGTACCTCGAAACGGCTTATTTTCACTGTGATTTAAAAGCCAATGGATATCAACATTGATGATTCAAAGAGCAAAGGGTTTAGAACTAAGAATATTAATTATAAAAGTATATTTAGCAATGGCGAGGCTCATTTGGTAAACATGCTGCAACACCAGCCAATAGTGGCTGATTTAACATAAAAATAAGCTTGAATGTTGATAAAGGCGGCTGTGAATTTCAGTACTTACACCTTCTTTTCCCCTTTTTTTTTGATACAAATACATAGTTTGATCTCATACCTAAATTTATATATTTTCACATTTTGAAAAAAGGTTATAATATATAATATAAGATACCTTAATTACAATCAAAAATGGGTTTTCTTGGTGCTATGAACAAGAAAAAGTTTGCGTACGAAACGCTCGCAGCCCCTACTGTTTCAACTTCTTCTTCAACAAGCAGTGCTTCAGCAAGTGTACAACGTATTGAATCAAATGGACGACCACAACCTCAAGTTCAACATGTAACACCTACATCATCTCAAACTCAAGTTCAGCATGTTACACCTCAGAAACCTCAGACAAAACCCCAGCATGTTGCACCTCCCCTATCTCAGCAACTTCAAGCTCAGCCAACAAGTTCAAGACCTCAAAGAGTCCGATTTCAATCTGAGCCAGCTTTAGACTCTCAAGCATTGCAACATCCTCAAGTTACTCCTTCACAGTATTCAGGTCATATCAATCCTTATAACAATTCACAGCTAAGTGAAATCAAGCCTCAGAGATCCCAAAGTCAGCCTACTATTACTCAGCATTTGCCTAGTCAACCAACAGCTCCTGCACCTACACCTCCAAATCTCCAAAGACTAGCAAGTGTTTCCAGTATGGCAAGTACTGTTAGCTCAGCATCAAGAACAAAAGCTAAACTAAGGGAGATATTTAGAAAAAAAGATATCAATGGTAAGATTTATTTTTTCTTTTTATTGATTATGAAATATCGAGTCTTTTACTAACTGTTTGATTACAGCGGATGGTGTATTATCTGAGGATGAATTAAGAAAGGTGTTAATTAATACAGATTCTAGTCATTTTGACTCTGATAGTATTAGATTCCTATTCGATCTCTATGATCTTGATGGGAATGGAGCTCTTGACTTTGATGAGTTTTATGAGTTATGGAAATTTATAAATGACCACAGAGAAATATTTGCAAGTCTTGACGTTAGACGTTGCAGCTATATCACACAAAATCAGTTTGAAGGATGTATACGAGGATATTCTTACTGTATCAGCGACAAAACTATAGAACACATCTTTTTGACATATTCCAATGCTAATAAAGATAGCTATGGTAGTCCTCCAGTACTAAAGCTTGACAAGTTTATATGTGCATTCTGTAGAGCTAGGGAAGCTCATGAATTAATCTCAACTGAAAAAAATATGTCAAATGGGCAAATTCAATTAAGGTATGACCAAGCCTTTGAATATCTACTTAATAGTATATAATGTATATTTTCCATGGCTTAATAATAAACAAACACCTTATTTAATCTAAAAACATCATTTTTAAGAGCCATTTTATTAATGTTTGGCAATCAAACATTTACGCGTTTGTTCAATCACTTGTTAAGCTTTCGTAATTACTAATGCTGATGTAATGATTATGTTTTCAGCCGTGCCTTATCTCGAGTGTGGAGCGTTAATTATTTAGGGTGGTTGGATTGTTTTCCAACATTGGAGGACTTTTTGGTGGTCTTCAGGACACAGTGCCATACCATGACTGAGTCTGATACGACAATCACCCCCTCCCAATTTGGCTTCAATGTTTGAGCAACGCAACCACCAACAAAAAAAAAAGCATGACTGCTTTTTTTGCCTTTTTGTTTCTCATTTTATTTGCTGGATTTCTTTTTTTGTTTTTCCTTTAAAAAGTCCTACAGAAAAGTATAAATATTCGCTAATTCCCTTCAATTCTCCTCTTTTTTTCTCTTTCTCTTACCATCATTTTTCCTAACTTTTTTTAAAGGTAACAACACAACCAAAACAATCTTAACCACCACAACACCCAAAAAAAAATTTTTTTTTGTACTTTGTGTTTTAACTGGTCAAAACATCACAACAACCTTATCACATTTATAACAACTACATTTATCTACAATGGCTAGAACCAAACAAGCTGCTAGATCATCTACCGGTGGCAAAGCTCCCAGAAAACAACTTGCCTCAAAGGCTGCCAGAAAATCTGCCCCATCTGGAACTGGTGGCGGTGTCAAGAAGCCTCACAGATATAAGCCAGGTACTGTCGCTCTTCGTGAAATTAGAAGATATCAAAAGAGTACTGAGCTTTTGATTAGAAGACTTCCTTTCCAAAGATTAGTAAGAGAAATTGCTCAAGATTTCAAGACTGACTTGCGTTTCCAATCCTCTGCCATTGGTGCCCTTCAAGAATCTGTTGAAGCTTACCTCGTCTCTTTGTTTGAAGACACCAACTTGTGCGCCATTCACGCTAAGCGTGTCACTATCCAAAAGAAGGATATTGCTTTGGCCAGACGTCTTCGCGGTGAAAGAATTTAAATTATTTTTTAACTATTTGTTTAAAATCTTTTTATAATGTCTTACTGTTACGTCTTTTTTTTTACTCTTATTTATAAATAGTGTTTTATTATTATTACTATTAGTATTGTATGTTTATGGTGTTTTTTATATTTTAATTGATGATTTATTTATTTACGCGCAAAGTTTTTATGTATACGTGTATACGGATAAAACGGGCAATAAAATCCTTTTTTGGTGATGCTTTTATTAAATTTTTTCGAAGTGTCATATATGTGACACGTAGTGTAATTATATTGTGCAACACAAAATCATGGGATTAAAAGGCTTTTTAGTGCAACAGTTGCACACAAACGATCCCATCCCCTGTTTTATAACCGCATCATTGGCAAGATGATTCTTCAGCCGCTTTTTGAGTGAGCTATGACTAGTGTAAGCAAAACATCGAAAGCTCGTAGATTGAATTGTTATTGGGGGCCATGTGCCTATTAGGTGTATAATTTATATATAGTTAGAATGGTACTCACCAAATATTATTATTTAAGTGGCAGTGAATCTGCGTTTTTCTTTCTTTTAAATTTTTTCTATTTACAAAAATAAATAAACATAATTTTTTAAAAAGTTTTTATTTAAACTTCTTTTTTTTCTTCTTACTATTCTATCATTCATTGTTATTTTTCTCTTTTTATACGCATAAGAAGAGACTTTGAAGCTTTGCATAAGTTATTTGTACAAATTACTATCTTCAATGTCGCCAGTATCTTATAATCCTCCTCCAGGTTGGGGGTATGCTTCAAATCCTGAAATAGACACTCCACCTCCTTTACCTGGAAGAACTCCAATAAATTCATTGCAAGACGCACCACCCAGCTTGCCCCCTAAAGTTCCCGTTAATTCTTATCACAATGGGCCTGGGCTGCCTCCAAGGATCCCAATAACTCAGCCGGATTCAAATTTTGGAATTTCTGGGGCCTCTTCTTGGAACCATGATCAAAATCCAAGTTCTCTATATCATTCTCAATATGAAGATTATGCTCCACCTTTTAGTCCAGATACAAATCAGGGAAGTTTTAGCATAAATTCCGATTATGGTTATATACCCAATCCAAATGCCATTGAACAGCCGCAACAACAACCCGTTGTGCATAGTCAGCCTCAGCTATCCTACGATCACTCAAAAAGTCATTCAATTGGACAGTTGGATAATGGCATGAGCTCACTACACATCTCACAACATAATACGCCAATACCCGATAATGCATTGATATCTTATCCTGAGCCACTGAACAGATATTCCTCCAGCTATGACCAACAAAATTATGGCTCTTCTTCTACATCTACTTGGGCTTATGATCATAATAATCAAACCTCGGAATCACTTATACAAGCTCCAAAACCAAATTATTCGTATGATCAAAATTTTAAATACCAGGATACTTCGTCTTACGCCCAGTCAGTTCACTCTGCACCTTCTCCTCAACCGGCATCTTACCAATACAATAACAAATATTCTCAGGATCAAAGCTCTCATACTTATAGTTCAACTTATAATTATAGTTCAAATCAACAAAACGATTCATTCCATTACCAAAAAGAATCACTAAATGGACAGTTTCAAAATGATCAGCCCTCAGCTGAAAGTAACTATTCTACTCAGTCTCAACTAACAAATCCAACACCACCTTTGGAGTTTAATAATTCTTCTCAGCAATACTCTCAGCATAACAAGGCTTCACAAGGACCTGATTTTAACACTAATATTTTTTCCAATCCAGATGATTTTACTTCTACCCACCAGTCTAATGCCCAGGCTGGCAGCTCACAAGAAAACCAGTATCAATATCAATACCCAACCCAGTCTGATTCTCAAGCTACGCCAACTTATCAGTCATCTACCCCCAGTCAAGGGGATTGGCAATATCAAGCTCAAAATGTTTCAAACCCTAGCAATAATGGGTATAAGTCTCATTCTCCAGCACCTATGATAGAAAACTCTTCTTATCAGTCTCAAACCCAACCACTTCCAACTCCTGAAGAAGTTTCATTTAGGCCTCAATATCATACCCAAACGCATCAGACACCTGCTCCCCAATCCTTCTATACTCAACCCCAGGCCCAAGGTCCTAAACAACAAGCTGTGCAAAATCAGTCGCAAGCATCTGTTTTCCAACAGCCTACAGAACAAAATGCTTATACTCAAGCTCAGGTTTCTCAGCAGTCTGTTGCATCTAGTCAATCTCAAACCTCTACAGGACAAAATGTACATCCTCAATTTCAACCCCAAGTTTCTGGGCCATACGATTCATCAAACGAATCACAAGCAAAGGCGCCTCAACAGCTTACTCCACATGATTCCCCAGCTCAGCAACCCGTTTTACAAAATCAGCAACAAGCGCCTGGAGACCAAAGCACATATACTCAAAGCTGGAATTTCCAGCAGCCTGTCACATCTAGTCAGCCCCAATCACAATCTCCTCAACATTCTACTCTACAAGGGCAAGTGCAGACACCAGCTCCTCCCACATCTTTTCCACCCGCCCAATCTCAAACACCTGTTTCTCAACAGTCTGTTACACAAAATCAATTACAGGCGTCTACAGAACAAACCACCTATGGTCAGTCACAGGCACATGCCTCCGAACATTCTATTGCACCTAGTCAATCTCAACACCAAGCTTCTCAAGAACCTACTCTGCAAAGTCAATTTCAGACTTCAGCTTCGCAAGTGTCTTTTTCACAAGCACAGCCGCAAACACAAGCTCCTCAGACGTCTTTTCCACCTGCCCAACCTCAAACACCTGCTCCTCAAGATCCTATTATACAAAATCAACCAAAAGAGCCAGCTCCTCAAGCACCTACAATACAACCTGTTCAAAGTCAATCTCAAGCTCAACTTGCTCGTTATAGTATTGAATTGAATCAACCTCAAACACAAGCCCCTATTATTCCATCTGCTCAAACTCTTCAGTCATCTGTTTCATCAAGTTCTCAAAACGATTCTCCTGGAATTGATTCGGAATCAAGCGATTCTCAAGATAAAACTTCATCATTACATGTGCAAACAAATACAAACGTATCATCAAATGATTCCCTTGATCACAATCCTGAGAGTGCCTCTTCCGCTAGTCTCGTATCCCCCACCTCTACTCTTGAAGCGGCATCCCCAGTAGATCAATATACAAGTTCAACACCTTCTTTAAATTCCGTTCAACAACAACAACAAGTATCTTCACCAGTATTGCCACGAACTAGCCAATCTTCTATTTCCAGTGAGTCATCCCAAGTGCAACGAGATACGCGAAGAAAGTCATCAGTAAAACGAGTTCCTGTTCAAAAGAATAACAACAATAACTTTTCTGAGCCTAGCCCACTCAATATACCAACTGATGTTCATATTCCTATTAATAAACAACATGCGCAAAAAGAAGTTGAAAAAATGGCTGCTGACGCTTTTAATGAGCTTCGTCCATTTCAGGGTTTAATTACATACGATCGACTTTGTAGTGTATTTTATGACAAAGGTCGCCCTTTTACACCATGGTTTCGTCGTTATTTGATTCATGGGTTTGCCTCCTACTTTGATCTTCCTGAGGAAAATCCTGAATCAACTCGCAATGATATAGCTAAAATGAATTTTAAGGAATTTGAGAAGCTTTATTCTTTTCTGATTTACTGGTCAGATATTTTCAATGATCTTTCTAACGAAGAACATGGAATTACTTACAGCCAATTCTATACTTTTATTTTGAACGACAAAATGAAAATTTTTCCAAATACTCCATCGGCACAGGCCTTGCGAAGTTTGCTCTTGAAGCCAAATACTGCCACTGCCGCACCTAGAGTTATTAGTGATATTTTATTCAGAAAATATGCTATCAGAGCGTCTGAATTGTATTCAAACTGCGAAGATAGTAAGCACAAAAGAAACCCTGAGAACCCAAATGAATTTCTTTTATCTTACGAGGGATTTGTTTTTATTTTCCTCATTATTAATGATATCTATATGCATATTGAAAAATACAGACTGGATAAATCGGTCCAAAAAAATCCAGAAGAATTTAGAATAAAAGAAGAAGATTTATTCAAGATTCTTCCACAATTGTCGAAAAAGTTTAAAAAATAATTTGTTTCTATTTTTTATTTATCAATTATAATAAACTATATACATGACAAAAGTTAATAACTATACCTATAAAATAGAATACAATATAATATAATGTAATGGATATTGAAAACTATAGATAAAAGGGCAGCTATGAGTTGTTTGCGTTTTAATAATAACTGGTCATTGATGGTTGTTGTTTATTAAAACTTAAAAGGTCAAAAACTTCCAATTCAAAGAAAATGTGCATTTACATCTCTTCAGCTCTTTGATTTATTAATGCTAATTCATTACTCAGTCACAACTCTCTCCAACAATTTTATAACAAGGCACTGATATATGCTGCTTGAATGTTAAATTAGCATTTCCCAAAACAATCCTGAAATTTTTGGCATCCCAAATTTAAAGCCTTGGATCATTTAAATTTCAAGGCCATTTTCAACACAATGATTATTAGAGCCACCTGGAACTGCAAGTATTGAGACGACATTCATAGCCCAATGCCTCAATTGAAACATATAAAGATAAGTCTAAATCCCCTTTTGTTGTGATTTTTCTTCTTCTTTTACTTGTCACTTTTTCCTTCAAAAAACAATTGAATTGTCCATCTCAAAATTCTATCTTGTGCTAAAAACATATAAAACAATTGCCGAATTTGATTCACCTTAATTCATCATATCTTCCATCAATTCAAGTTAGTATTAAAAATGAAGTATATCCAAATCTGTTCAGCCTTGATCACTACTGTTTCAAGCTTCTCCATTGCTGCAGCTATCCCAATGGCAAAATCCGCTACTGCTCCTGTTGCTACTACTGCTGCTACTAGCACTACCTCTACTACTGCATCCCAGCCTTTGGCTGATGTCGCCCGTCTTGTTCTTCCCACTCTTGCTTTACCAATCTCCAAAAATACTGAGACTCCTGCTATTGTCAACCAAGATGAACCCATCGTTATGCCAAACTCTTTCAACCTCAGATCCATTCTTGATCTTCCAAACACTCTCAAAGACTCTTACTACCCAGGTTTAGCTGCCTCATCTCCAGAGCTTGCCAAGTCTGTCGACTCTATTTCGTCACTCTGGTCTGGCTCTTTTGAAAATGGAATGGCCAAGTTTCTTGATTTAAAGTCCATCTATGACTCCCATACTGCCAGGCTTTTGGCTGACTATTATCGAGCTTTCACAGGTCCTGAAGACGCTGTAACTGATGAACTTGATACTACTAATAATAATGGTCAGCTCGAAGATCCCATTTTTCAAATCACTAGAATCTTGCCAAAGTCTCTCGACATTTTCATGTATCATCCACTCCGAAACTTGCGAAAAATCGCCATTGCAACCATTGTCCGTTCACAAAAGGTTGGTATCACAGGCGGAAAGATAGGTGCCAATCTTGTTCTTGTTGCTGCCGGTATTATTCCCGAGCACGTCCATGTTCCTTACATTTCTGTCATGAGCGCTGGCGGATTGGTTGGCAGCATCTTTGGAGGAGCCAATGCTCTACCCAACGCCGCTCTTTCAGGGCTCATTGTGGGTGCCAAAAAAGGTAAGGGCTCTTCATACCTACCCAATGAAGTCAGATTGGCTGCAATGATGTACGGGATGGGATTTGGAGCTGGAGTAGGGCCGTTTTTTGGAGCTTACTTTGGCGCTGTCACTGGGTTCCATGTTTGCAAGCCTTATGATTTACCTGAAACCTATTATACCGACATTGTTGTTGCAGGATTTGAAAAGATATTGGTCAAGTTGAGGATCATGAATGTGGATGTTGGAGAACTACAGGAAGAAGGGTTTGTTGTTCCAAGTGCTCATTTTGAACACAGTAGTGGTGCTGAAAACAGGGTTGTTGCTGGACAGAGAATTGAGACTTTGTTGCAAGATGACACAATCTTCTCTACAGTGGGAATTTGGAAAGCCAAAGCTGAGAATGGATTGAAAAATGGTTTTAAATCTATCAAGCTTGCGGTTCGAGACCAAAAGAAGTCAGACTTTGCAAAGTATGAATACAAGTACTGGAAGTACACATGGAAGCAAGAAGGTTTGGAAGAGGTCAAGACTACGATATTGAGGTTCAAGTATCAAGCTACAAATGATGAATCAGTAGTAGCTCCATCTCTATTGTCCATGGATACGACAGAGTTCCAGATCCCTATTGACTTGGCCATCGCCAGTGCTAGCGATATCCGTGAAGATTCTCATATTGTTGACATCACAGAAGTTTCTTATGAAGAAGGAGTTGAGACAGCCAGCAGTGGTAGCCAGTGGAAACTGAAATGGGGATACAACTTGGACAGCGAAGAAGAAGCGCAAATCATTGAGGAAAATAGTATGTTGAAGGAGGCCGTCAAGAAGGCTACAGAGTTGAAACAAAAGGCCACGAAAAAGACAGTTTTTGGTAGAATAGGCCAATATTTCAAGTCAGTTTTCAATCACTAGAAATTTATATATTTTTTTTAGTTTGAACAAGAGATAGATATACACAATAGTGTATTACTAAAAGACAAATAAATCAATTTGCTTTTGGAAAAAAAAAATAATAAAATATTATGGATTTGAGTATATAATTTAGTTGTAATTTCTGTTGTAGGCCTAATATATCTACTACATTCTGGTTTTAACTCTTTTGATTTGTAAGTACGTGATAAATAAAACCAAGTCTAGAATTCTCCTTGTGAAGTCATCATATGGTGTGCTATTTCTTCCATAAATTCATTATTTATTTAATGAGAAGATATTTTTTTTTTTTTTTTTGTACTTAATTTGTTTGTTTTTAAACCTTTGTGAAAAAAATAAAGTCCCTCAAAATTAGAAAGCACCAGTTGTTATACTATCAGGTGAAAATCATAGTGATAAGAATAATCTTTATAACCATAAATTTGGTTTTGGAAATTCGTGATATCTATCTATACATTGTTTATTCAATTATTTCCTGTTTATTTTCTTAAAAAAAATTCAATACAAATTAAAATACACAATTACAAAACAGTTATTTCATTTATTTATAAATAAAACCAATTTTTACAGTCAATTTGTAGAATCTAGTAATATTTGACCATAAAAAGTTTATGCGTCATTAAGTTCGACGTCACCATCACTATCCTTCTTTGGTTCTTCCTTTTGAGCAGCTTCCTTGGCAGCGCGTTCAGCTTGAAGCTTTTCGGCCATCTTGCGTTGAGCTTCAGCTTCTTGCTTGGCCATCTTAGCTTGTCTTTCTTCTTCTAATTTAGAGTTGTATCTGCCCTTAATGACGTTACCAATGGCGGTCAATTCTTCGTACTTGGCAATGTATTGACCCTTAGTGGCATCTTCACCATCGCCGTAAAGCCATTCTTCAGCAGCATCAAGCTTCTTGTTGAGCTTGGCCTTTTCTTGCTCGCTAGCAAAAGGAGCCAATTCTTCGTCAAGCTTGGCTCTCATTTCGTAGATGTATTCTTCAAGAGCGTTTTTGCGATCTTCAGTGTCAGCGACAAGCTTGTCGTCCATAGCCATTTGGTTTTCACGTTCAACAAGAGCAGACTTGAGAGCGTCGTCAAGACCCAAGTGGCCATGAATAACCTTAAGGTCGGCCTTCTTGACCCACTTCTTAACGGTCTTGTATTGTGGTTCTGGGGTTTCTTCGCCCTCCTTCTTTTCGACTGGAACTTCTTCTTCAACTTCGATTTGTTCGCTGATGTAAGCAGAGTCAACGACGTAGCGGCCACTTTCGTCTTGTCTCAACTTAACCTTAACAGGAGATGGTTCACCCTTTTCATCAGGGGTAACACCCTTGATGGTCCACTTTCCAATCCATGGTTTAACACCTTCTGGTAATTCGGAAGGATTGGTATATCTGGCTTCAAGATCAAAGTCTTCTGATCTATAAAGAGTGATGAGTCTAGTCTTAGGGAATGAAGAGTACTTGGGGAAAACTTCAAGTTCGCTTTCGTCTTCACCTTCAACTGGAGTCCATGAGTAGGTGACGCTGTGGAGATTAATATCTTCAAACTTGAAAGGTCTGACTCTCATAGTAGGAGAATGGATAGCGCAGATAAAGGCAGTACCACGAGCGATAGCTTCATCTTGGTTTAATGTGAAAGAAAGTGGTTTTCCAAAAACTCTAGAAACTTCGTTCTTGAAGCATGGAATACGAGAAGTACCACCGAGAAGTTCAATGCTGTCAACTTCTGACTTGTCAAGACCGGCAATCTTCAAAGCTTCTTCAATTGGGCCGGCGATTCTTTCAATCAAAGGTTTGAGATATTCTTCAAGTTCTTCACGGGTCATTGATCCGGAAACATCAGTGTCATTCATAACAGATTCAATGTTGAATGGGGCAGAAGTGTTGGCAGAAAGAATCTTCTTCAACTTTTCAGCTTGAACAAGAACACGGGCGAAAGCCTTTGGATTTTCTCTGACATCCATCTTGTACTTAGTAACAAACATATCAGCAAAGTGATTGGCAATGTGATAATCAACATCTCTGCCTCCCAAATGTCTGTCGTAAGCAGTACCCAAAATCTTGAGTTCACCCTTCTTGAAGGCACCGATAGAAACAGTGTAATCGGAGTGTCCAATGTCGACAAAAGCAACGATCTTTGGTTTGTCTTCTGGAAGATCAGTCTTGAAAACACCGTAACCAACAGCAGCAGCGGTGACATCGTTGACAATTCTGACAGGGTTAAGGCCTGCAATGATTGCCGCATCAGCAGTGGCTCTTCTTTGGAGATCAGAGTACCAACATGGGACTGCAATGGCAACATCTGAAATAATGGCCCCCTTTACTTCGTTTTGAGTAATTGACTTGATCTTGCTGAAGTACATGGCGGCAATTTGAATAGAGTTGAACTCAGCCTTCTTACCTTGATAAGTGACTTGATGACCGGCAAGACCATTGACATCTTGAAGTTTTGATGTAACGAACTTTTCTTCATACTTTAAATTTGGATCGGAACTGTTGAGACCGAGAATTCTCTTGAAGTGGCCAACAGTGTTCTTAAGGTTGGAAATTTCCTGACTCTTTGCAGCTTCACCAATAACTCTGGTCTTGTAGGTAAATCCTACTACTGAAGGGGTGGTTCTGTTGGAAACTTCATTAACGACAATGTCAATACCTCTGTTACGTGCAACAGCGATAACAGAGTGGAAGTTACCGAAATCAATACCTAAAGGTGTACTCATTTTTTATCAAATATGTTGGACTATTATATGTAAATAAAAATAAAAATAAAACAATTGGTTTTATAAGTTGAGTTACAGTCCAAAATCCAGAGGGAGGTGGTGGTTTATATAACAAATAAGCCCAACAGATATGGAATCAGATAGAAAAAAGAATGAAAATTTTTAAAATGCGCAATTAGCAGTCCCTGCGAAAATTGTGGTCTGCAAAGTGAAATCTACCAGCAATCTTAGTACTGCACGTGGAATTGCTCCTAGAAACCCTTCTTAATTTGATTCTACATGAAAGGCAAAAAGATCATGTCATTGTCTCGTACTTAAGAAAAAAAAAAAGGTCAATTACATCATGAGTTGTGATCAATTGAGTGATGACTGTACAATGTTGATAGTGGCAACAATTAAAATGTTTGTTAAATGCTATATAAAGTGCCATAGTTTCAATCGCTGGTATTTCCCAGATGGTTCTAGATTGTGCAAAAAATGTCATGTAACTACCCTAACCCAAGAAACTATACTATATAATTACCAGAATGTTCTACAGATTATATGACGTTACACAATGAAAACCATGGCTGTTTTGTAACATGCTGGATAGGGATAATAGTCAAATGATTAGATTGATTCGCGAATAATGGTCTTCAAGGTGGCCCATCCAGGCGATGCTTTTAATTCAGAAGCAACTTCAGGAGAAGGAGAAACTGCGTACTTGCAAAGAAGTTTGATCTCATTTTCTGAAAGAATTTCCATAGAGGCGATATAGCAAAGCATATGGAAATTACTGATTTTTTCAGCTGGTATATCCATATCGTTACTGTTGTTTCTGGAAATACCCAATTGACGTGAAAGTGCTTCCAAGTCTTGAGATTGACCCAAATAGGATCTGTTTTCGATTGTAAAGTTCTCATTATCGCTCAGGAACATTGGATATGAGCTTTCAGGAAACCCATGAGTCAATGTCACTAGTAAATATTCAACTGGAAATGCTGGCTTTGCATTTTCTTGAACTTTTCTCTTGTATTCATTAATTTTGGTATAAAACACATCAGGAACATATCGAGTTTCGCTGGGTTCTTTGACTCTCATATATGAAGGATTGACAGATGGCTCAATCAAGTCAGCTTTTATCATAGCTTCTGCTGACAAACTAACCTGATAACTAGCAATATCAATTTCGTTATTCACATTTCCGCTAATGACGCATGTAACAAATTTTGATGAATATTGTCCACTCATACTCCATCTAGAAGGATTTGGGTTACGGCGTTGCATTTCTGCTGCAAAACAAATCTCAAGAGACGATAAGAAATATGAATCAATGTGTCTTTTGCAAACAACACTTGAATCCCCTGTGCCAGCATCTAGCAGATCGGTAAAAATGACACCAACTTTTTGAAGGCCGCAGAA
Organism: Magnusiomyces sp. LA-1; assembly: GCA_029678045.1. Taxonomy (NCBI): domain Eukaryota; kingdom Fungi; phylum Ascomycota; class Dipodascomycetes; order Dipodascales; family Dipodascaceae; genus Magnusiomyces; species Magnusiomyces sp. LA-1. The sequence continues at coordinate 6,261,904 of CP115648.1, read as the reverse complement.
AGAAGCAACCTTATCTATCCTTACTTCCTCTTCCCATGGAAGCGTTAAAATAACGCCATCCCGTTCATCCTGTTGAGGTGGTTCGTAAATTGCTTCGACAACTGCCTTGATACCCAATGGGACGGAATCATATTCCTCATAGTGTCCATAAAGATATCCTATTCTCTGATTTCCACTTTGTCTCCAAGCATCAATAAACGTGTTTACAATACCTGAGGAGCTGAACTCAACATGATCCACCATACGAAATTCCTGACGTTGTAAAGTAATGGCACTTGGCTGGCATTTAGAGCAAATACCTGCAGGCCAGGATGGATGGCCAGAAGGACAATTTTTCATAACTGAATAATCTGGCTCGGTTAAGGGAGCTACATAAGAGGCACCAGTGCTCTTATTAGAGCTATTTGATTGTGTATTGAGTTTGGCAAGATATGCATGAAATGATAAATGTTTAATTTTGTGTTCTTCCTGATATGTAGTATCAAAAGGCTCCAAGGGCATACAAAATTCGCACATTGCCTTTTCGCCATGGCGGCACATTTTTGGATCGCGGGGCCTGTGAATTTTACCATCTTTTCTGTCTAATATATCGTCAAGTTCCAGCTGTTTTACCTTTTCAAATACTTCCTTTGCAGATGCCGAAGCCAAAGGCTTCTCTGAATTTTCCGATTCAGTATTAAATTTATCGCCGAGCTTCACAAATAGTAGATCGCCATGTCTAATAGCAATTGTTAGTTTTTGTCATGATTTCTGATTGTAACAAAGAGTTAAATAGTACTTACTTCAATTCTAACTCGGATATTGAGTGGCCTACGAATTTAGAAACAGGATGGCCTTCGAAAGTGGGATTGTCAGAAAAAAGGAATGAGTTGCTAGAATAGCCTGGCAAATTTTTAGATAGCTAAAATATGTGTTAGTAATTGTACATATTCCAATGTTTGTAGCTCACTTACTTGATCCAACGCTACAGAAAAATCATCTGTAGGCTGAACAGTCACTCGAAAAGTTCCTTCCGGGGTTCTGAATCGAAGTAACTAAATAAAATGCAAAAAAGTTAGTATATTTTCAGCAATTGAACAAATCTTTCAAGATGTAGTTACCATATTGAATTATATAGATAATTTCCCCTATTATTATTACTAAAAAAACTGAATGATGTACAAATGAAAATAAAAAAGGAACAAAAAAGTGAATTTGATAGATGTTGATGGCAAAATGTGGTGTAAATCTTTAATGTTATTTTATTTGGCCACTGATTGTATTACATGTTGTATGACATTTAAAGCCCTAGCCCACCTGGTTATGTTGAAACCAAATTTCAACAACAAAAAATAAAAGACAATTGTCACTTTCTATGTAACCCCCAAAGCCTACAATTATAATTAAGAATTTCACTTTGGCTTTGAGGCAGAATAACATTTAAATTTATCTGAAATGGCCCAGAAAATATCAGTTTTAACACCTCTTGCTTATATCATAGTGATGATATCATCGCTAGTCATCTTTTCGACAATCTATAGAAAAAATAAAATTCGCAAGCTTACAACCTTTAAGCCAGTTTATGAACAAACTTTTGCCAGAGATAACTACTTTGCACTAAAAGAGATTCCTAATGTCGACAAAAAGCTACTAAGATGTGCCTTGATTAGATGGGCCGGTGAAGATATCAGACAAATTGTCAAAATGAAACAGGCTAAAGAAATTTTGAATGCATTACACCAAAAGGGATCACTTGGAGATTCAACATATCAAAAGTTTATGACAAATGAAAAAATTATTGAAGCCGAGTTACAGATGATTGGTGCAGAAGCCAACGAAATGCACCCCAATTGGGGAAACAATATCTTCAAGACCGCCACCGAAGTTGCCCAAGTTGATGGCTTGAGAACCAGAGTTGCAGAGTCAGAAGTTGTCAAGAAGGAATATGAAGAAACTTTGGCAAATATCAGACAAAGGGCTCTTGTTGATTTGAATGAAGAATAATAAATGTTGGAGTAAAGATTAGAAGGCTAAGCTTGATGAATTGATATTACTTTGTCTATTTCTATGTACTGATTAAAGTGATTAATACATCCTGCATTGAAAAGAAAAAAATTATTTATTATGTACCATTAACTATTAATAAATTGAGGACAAAAATTAAAGTGTTATCGTTGTTATTGTTATTTTCTTTTTAAAATCATCTTCGCCTGTTGTTTTTTCTATGACCAGAATTTTTAGACACGACAACAGGTTTTATTTCAGTGTTTGCCTTTTTCAATTGAATTGGATGGTTTCCGACGTATTTTCCATTCATTTCTTTAAAAGCTTTGAAATAGTCATCTGAAGACCCGAAGGAGACAAACCCATAACCTTTAGGTTTAAAAGGAGGCTTGGAATCACAAACGACTCTAACTTTACTCAAACTAGGATACCTATTATCTTTAGTAAATGCAGTCTTGAGCATCTCCTCTGTTACATCATTACTCAGGTTACCTACAAATAGTCTGAAATGTGAAGGGTCCCAAGCTAGAAGCGTCGGGTCGTGCCATGTCATACCTGCTCTCTGTCTCACAACCGTCAAAGCATTTGATTCTGGCTCTGTACTTTCCATCACTCTAGAAGTATTTTGAGATGCTGGTGCTGGACGGGGCCCTATTACAGAAGGGACTGAAGTATCTATGAGCTTTGTTACTGGAGCAACTGTAGGTTTAACAATTTGTGGTCCTATTGGAGTCAAAGATGGCTCTGGTGGTGGTGGTTCTACAGTAGGAGCGGGTAGAACAGATATAGACCCTTGGGTAGATAGAGCTATGCTTGTTTCTTGGTTTTCACCGTTCCCTTGATCTGCTGTGGATCTCCCCAATTCTTCAGTTTGTTTCTTTTCTGTGTCAACATTTTTTTTCTTAGATATCGAATGAAACCCTTTTCGTGTCTTTATATCACTCTTGCCAACCTTGAAATTTTCGCTTTTCACTGGAATTTGTTGTGGCAAGTTTCCAGATGTAGCTGTTGAAGTATTCTGTTTTACTGTGGAAGATTGGAGTAACGAACCTGGAGTTTTAGTTGATGGCCTTGTAAAAGAGGATCCTTTAGGTTTGAATGATTTTCGCCATCCTGAGCTAGACATCGTTCAAATTAAGAAAATAAGAAAAAAAAGGTAAATATAAATATTCTTTTATGAGAAAATATTTAAAAAAAAATTATATACCTGTAAGCAAATTGCTTTTGCTTTATCTTATAAATATGTTATTGATAAAATACAAGTGTTTTGAGTTTTGGTAGAAAGAATAAAATAAAAATAAAATTTCCTAAGAATTTTATCTCGCGTTGGTCCACGGCTGTAACATATTACTGTTTTTGTAATACAAAGTGTATCAAATTTGTTATCTTCAAATAATAGTTGATAAGACGTTTGTATGATTCAACACAACTTGAATATATTGAATTGTATAGATAATACAAAATAATTTTAAGTAAAATATAAAAACAAAATAAAAAAACAAAATAAAAAAGCAAAAAAGCAAAAGAAATATTTAATTATAAATCAACTAAAAGCCAAAAAAATGTTAAGTGATCGTATTAATGTCCTGTTGTTCATCATCACTTTCAGATAATCCAAATGCTCGATATTCTTCTTCTAACTGTGCTCTAATCTGAGCATCTCGTGTAGATCCAGAAGAGTCAAGTATTGGTCTGTAAAGTATTGGTTTTTGTACTGTGATAACAGGGTACTAATGTATAGACGTTAGACTCCGTTCGGATTTATTCAAGTTTAATAATAAAAAAATACTTACGTTATAGTCGCCATATGGTAAGGTTCTTGCCTTCTCATACAACATCTCATCAAGTTTAAAATCCTCTTCAGATAGGATCGGTTGATCAATTAATTCATGACTTAGATCATTAGTGAATGGGGAAGATCTAGATATACTTCCATAATTGGATGGGTTTGAAGATGTATTTGGTGATAACAACGGGGCATTATTGGATTCTGCAGGAAGAGGAAGCCAATATTTGCTTGTCCCACCATTTTTGTATCTCAACCCCTGGGACAATCTTGCCCGTCTTGATCTGGACTCTGGATGTTCAAGTACTGAGGCTATAGAATCAAATTGTCTATAATTATACGACTTTCCATAAAAGGTCGCCTTAAAATCCAGTACTAGATCAATTGTACCAAATGCATCTCTGAAAGCGTAAGTAAATGGTAATCTGGCATATCCCATTAATGAATCTGAAGCAAATTCTTTATAAGTAAATGCATACCAGTGGCCTACAGCAAATCCAAGCATTTCAATACACATAAGGGTATTCTGGATAGCCTGTGCAACATTATTAGGTGTATAGAAACCAACATCGTGTATGACGCCAACCCACACTAGTATAGCGAGTAATACTCCTTGCCAGTAAGAAAAAAAAATAATGATCTTGATGCAGAGAAATTTAGGGAATGGTCTATAAGGGGCCAAATCTTGATATAGACAGTACCAGAATAAAGCAAGATCATATAAGGCAATTGTAATGCTTATGTTGTATAATATCCCTATCCACATATAACCAGACTTAAGCCCAATGTAGTTCTCTTGATAAGTCCCTGTAAGTTGCATAAATAGGATAATAATAGAAAGAATTGGCTTGATCCAAACATACTGAAAGATCCCTCTTTTAATCGATAGAAATGTATAAGGATCACTGATGTCTACTTTGGGCAATATATGATTTAAAGGGAATAAGTGTGGCTTGGGAGGTCTTCCCATAGCATTTATGACAATGTTTCTTTCACCCCCTAGTAAATTCGTTAAAAGAGTAAAGAAAGTATATATCACAAAAGCTTCATACATTTCTTCTATTGGATCTAAAAATGATCCGCCTGTTTTTGACATCAGACCGATCCATGATGATAATGAATATATAGGTAAAAGTAGTAAGATTCTAACAATCAATCGCTGATCCATTGGCTTCCTATAATTTTTTAAATGCTGAAAAATGCAAGTCAGTGATATTAGTATAGCAGAGAATGAGCATAATGACGCAAGGATCTTTATAAACCTAGATGTATAGGAAGTTAGCAATTGAAAAAAGGCAAACTGGATTAGCAACTTACGTAGGGATCTTAAACGGCTCACTGGGATCGTTAGAAGCATTAGTGAGTTCGGAAATCATAATATAAACATATTTTGCAACAGCATCAAGTTTCAGAAGTAAAATGGAGAAATTTGAAAACCTTTAAAGAAATAAATTGTTTTTTCAATACAAATGTATAGTTTGCTGTTAGTAACTGGGAAAAAGCCATTTGAGCCATCATGATAAACAAGCAAAAACCATATCAGTCATGTGACAGATGTAAGTCATGTGATTTGATTTCCAGTAGATCTCAGTTTCCCTCTGTTTGGATTTGGGTATAGGTTTTGTTGTTTTGTTTATGATTCATGATTCATTAGAGTATTTGGCGATTAGAGTTATAATTGTTGGTTATTACAGGAATGTTTGTACCAAAGTGTTAATAAGAATAAGACAAAGTGAAACAAAGTCTACATTTCTACACCTAGCTTTTTTCTAGTTGTTTTATTTAGTCTAGCTGTACAATATTTTTTTAAACATGGACTTTTCGACAAACATCAAATATACTCCATCATCAATTGGAAATGTTCCTTCTCTCTCACCCAAACAAGACTCGCTTAATTCTCAGCTAGATATGGCCACGACAACATGTGGGACAATATATAGCAGAGGTAGCCCTGCAAGCTCGACAGCATCCCTTCCAAAATCCTCATCTAAACGCAAAATATATTCATATCTCTATGGAAATCAAGATTTAGTCCATCTTTCGGTAAAAAACGTCATAGGCACAACAGCTATAGACTCCGCTGGTTTTAGCTCTTCAAAGAACCTTATTGCTTACACGGCTGGAGCAGGAGCTGTTGTCCTTCAATTGCAAAAAAATGCTGATCAAAATAAGCATGGTTTATCAACTAGAGACTCTGTTCAATGCATAGAAGAGAAATTTTTTTGTTCACCCCCAAAGTTTTTGTCATCATCTACTCCAGCTTCACAGTCTTCAGCACTTACACCGTTGAACCCATTATCAGATGGGTTCAATGCGTCTCCAACTCCTAAAGATCGAGATGCTTTTGGGTTTGTCATTCCTTTAACCCCCATAATAGTCAAATCACCATCACAAGCAGCATCAATATCAACATCTTCATCAAATGATAGCAGTGCATCTCCCGGAAGGTCGAAGACGTCTAAGGAAAAAGTTAAAAGCACTACATGTGTTGCATTATCTTCAGATGCAAGACTACTTGCAGTAGGCGAGACTGGACATATCCCTCACATATTGATTTTTTCTTTAGCCTTGGATTCTACGCAACTTCCCCTGGTAATGCTAAACGAGCATCGATTTGGAATAAAGTGTTTATCATTTTCTTCATGTGGAAAATATTTAGCAAGTCTAGGCGATTCTAATGACGGGTTTTTGCATATTTGGTCTCTAACTTTGAGAGAAAACGGGGGTGCTCTCCTTCATTCTTCCAACAAGTGCCTATCCGCAATTAACGACATGAAATGGGTCCCTGACACATCAGTCGTCATTACAGCAGGCGTGCGCCATATACGAATATGGACTGTTCTATTCGATGATGACAGTAATGGTAATTCAAATGCCGCAAAATACCAAAAGCCATATGTCTTACAGAGCAGAAATGTAGTGCTGGGAGCTTTTAACAATTCTAACTTTGTGTCAATTGCAATAGTCAATTCTGAATTAGCATTAGTTGCGACAGAAAAAGGTGAAGTAGGCTCTGTGGCTTTATCGAATCCAGGAGTTTCAAATGATGATACATCTCCAGCTGCCGTTGTAGGGGAATTTACTCCACGAATTTCAGTTGAACATCCCATAACAGTGATTTCATATGATCAAAAAGATCGGGTTGTTTATATCACTGGCCCTGAAGAAGAACTAACGTGAGTATATAGTTATTTTGACTACTGAATTGCAAACTAATATTTGTTTTTAATTTTATTTAGGTTATTCTCACTACAAGAAGTAATGACTGAGGATAGATCTTCTTTAACTGCCAGATCAAGCTCGCCTTATAAAAGGAGTTTGACAGAATCACACATAGTCGGAATGTCAATGTTTGATGATAGATCATTAATCCGGTTGACTTCAAAAAATGAAATTCGAGTCTATAATATAGATCGATTTATTCCAATTGAGAACTTATTGAATGGTAATATATTACAAGGTGGCACATATGAACAGATATTACGCAAGTCAAATGACGAGGGCGTCAGGGGTTTAAAAGGTGGAAAGCACAATAGATTCCTTTCATGGACAGAAACTGGACTCATTCGTACATGGAATTCTTCTGGAGAATGCATTTCCCAAGTGCGAGTCAGTAATAATGAAGAGGATAATAGTATTAGTGAATCAGAAGAACGACATGATTTTCTCACCAATGTTGTTAACACCTCTGACGGCACTCAGCTTATTACAGGAGATAAGAATGGTATTATCAAAATACTTGACAACTCAACTGGAAATTTACTACAAATGTTTAAGGCTCATGAATCCGAGATATCAGGAATTGGATATTCTGCAAAAGGCATTTCCTCAGATGAAGAGCTCTTTTGTAACGTGAAAGGACTAATGTTGTCGCGAAGTAAAGATAAAACCATTCAAATATTTTATCAAGAAAGAGAGAGTTCTATTTGGAATCTTTTGCAAACACTAGCAGGTCAAAAAAGTGGCATATCAAAAGTTTTGGTTTTTTCAAATTGTGATAGGATCCTGACATGCTGTAATGACCGAACACTTTCTATCCATAAAGCCATCTATGATGAAACACAAGAAGACAACTTGACTGAAAAAGTTGAAATTCAAACAAAAAGCCTAGTAGCGTATATTCCGGAAAAAATAATCACCTTAAAATCAACGCCTTGTGATTTCCATATTTTGGAAGATGAAAGTGAATTAGTAATACCGTGCAATGATAAAAATGTTTATTGTTATAAGATGCCAACTGGTGAATTGCTGAGGACTTTTAAATCAGTGAACGAAAAAGGAGAAGGTATGATTCTAAAAGATATCGCTTTTGCCACATTAAAGCTCAATGATGTATATGGGCGTATAACTCATCAATATATGCTGGGGATGGGAAACGATAAAAGTATAAGGGTTTATGATTACAAAAGCGGAAGTCATATATGCTGTGACTGGGGCCATTCAGAAGGTGTCGCTGGTTTAGAAATGATTGAAAAGGATGAGGAAGATGGTGAATGGACGTTTGTTAGTCATGGAAATGATGGATGTGTATTCATTTGGAGTTTGACGGGATTGGACGACCATTATCGCAAATTTCACGCAAAAAAAAATGCTAATAACTCTTTAGTTAATATTAGTCCAAAATCAACAATGCAGCTTTCTCCATCTCCCACGCAAGTTGAGCTTGGATCTGTGACGGCTACCCCTGTTCGAAAAGTCATTTCTAAAGCCAAAATAAATAGACTACTACAGCAATCAAATGATCATGCAACTTTGCCAAGTACATCTTCTTCTGCTTCTAAACCCCCCTCAGCCCGTAGAAAAACAACAATTGGGCTTTCAAAATCTATGTCAAGGCTCTCGCTGAAAGATGGTCTAGCAAGTTCACCTCCAAAAGTTCCCAATTCGTCGTCAGCCAATAGAGACAAGAGCCCATCAAGACCTCACATGGGTACACTAAGGAAAAGTAATTCTTTCTACTTTAAGAGTATTGTGAAAAATGACATTGATGAAATCAGTGAAAATCCCAACAAAAAAGACACCAGAATGGCATCATTACCTGAATCAGCTTTACAGGACCCTTCAAAAGCAATCAATGTTGGTAGTAAAACGTTAGATACTCCAAACAATCAATCATCACTAAGCTCACCTAGAAGACTCAGCAAAGTTTCTACACCAAATCTTAACGGAAATAGAGAATCATCTTTTATAAGGAAATCGCCCGCATCGTCTTCGCTCATACCAACTAGTAACAATCCTAATAAAATATCTAGTATTAGCTCTCCAAAAAGCTCTCCTTTGGGTAAAACTGGAAATTCTGTGACTGAGAGCAAACCGAGTGCATCCCCTACGCCTACACTGCGTAAAAAGACATCAATTTCATCGATTCCATTGAGGCAGTCTCCTTTGCAGAAACCATCTAATTATATTTCGTCCTCTATTTCCCGATCCAAGATTAACTCTGAGCGAAGACTAGTCTCTAGTCATTCCATTGATAGTCTGAGTAAAATAAGAAGAGGTTCCAGTAATGATTCCGCTATATCAAATGATGTTTTATCAATAAGAGGACAGCTGAAAAAGTTCCGTCAACAATATCGTCAACAAGTTCATTCTACAACCTCAAGTCTTAAAGATTTTGTAAATCATGATATAGAGGAACTTGCCAATGATTTAGAAAAGACATTGGCTTTAATTAAAGCAACAAAAGAAACGGTTGGAAAAGAAGCAGAAATACCAAGCAATGATTCAGATATTCCAGTTGTTCTGACACATAATGACAATGTCAATCCATCACCTGGTCATAATGATCATGATACAAATCATAGGAAATTAGAAAACAGAGATACCATGCAACAAAATAGATATGAGCACAACATTAAAGAAGAAAAAATTATAAATGCTAAAGACCTTCATAATTCTTCCGAAAAAGCTTCTCAAAAATCATTAACTCTAGATGATGAAACTATAGAACTATTGGGTGATAAATTATGGGACATATTATCAGCTAAAATGGATAATAAAAGAAACAACAATTCAATTTAATTTTTTTAATGTATTATAATTATGTACAATATATACCTAAATCATCGTCTTGCTTTTGGAGTCCATTGGGTAGGTTGGAATTCTGAAGATGGAGTTGATCGTTTTTGCTTTATATCACGATCAATATTTACAGGATCCATATTTTTATTTTCTTCTGAAGGGGTTTCAACTTTTGTATTTGTAGTTGTGGCAGATGAGTGTTGTTGCTGATTTTTTTCGTTGGATATCGGTGATACTGGCTCTGTTGTAGAGGAAGTGTTTATTACTGTTGAATCTGAGGTACTTTGTTGCTTATTTTTAAACAGGTTTTGAATTTGAGAAGCACCCATAGCTCCAGCCTCGTTTTTGACTTCTAAGGATTTCCATCTTTCTTCAGCTTGCTTTACCTTAATTTTTAATAATTCTTGACGTAATTTATCAGCATGTAACTCTTCCAGCGTAGGGTATGTTGGTCTTGCGTATCTCAGCCATTGTAACCATTGGGCTATTTATTATTCAATGAATACAAAAGGTTAGTGAAAAAAGAAATAAAAAAAATAGAAAAACCAACTTACGAGGCATTTTATAATCAACCCAATTTTTACGTGGAACTCTGTAATCTACGATTCGCCGGGCCTTGTATGGATTGTTCGGGTTGTAAAACTCCCAATAAGTATTACCATCCAAATCATAACCAATAAAGAATTTTTTTCGAAATGGGATATTTCGTAGAGACCTCCATTGAAGATATATTTGTTTCCACTTTGGGACTTTATCTTTGATTAGTTCCATGTCTGTTTGTGACGAATATATCGGATATGATTATTTAGAGAGGGAAAATGAAGATGATTGTTCACAGTAGTTTCTAGGCATTTAAAATATTCGTCTGTTACCCTGCATATGATACTGTATATGTAACAAATTGTTATGCAATGACATCCCAGCTATAACAGCTTTCACTCACCACTAAATGTAAAAACATGATTTGTTTGATAGCACATTATATTCCGCCAGTGGTTGATCAATCACAAACCAAAGGGTCTGATCTGTTTTCTTTGAGCAATAGTATACCTTATTTACAATTATCGTCATTAATATCATTGGGTGGGTACCTGGTTTTGTACTCTCAATATGTCAGTGATAACTGCATTCACCAATTAGATACTTACGAGCATGTTTTTAAGATGCTATTATCCAATCCTAAATGAAATCTCCCTTGTTTCTTTTTTACTTCCATCTTTTGCCCTCAATAATGTCAAATGATAAAGGTTTAATCTTTTGAGCATTGTTGAAAACAGTGCTGTAATCACGTGTGTAATGGATATTGCGCCAAAACCAGTCACAAGATGCCACCAGCCTTTTAATGTTTTTTTTGTTTTTTTTTAAAAAAATCTTTGGGGTACCCCGATGATTCCGTAAAAGCCAGTCTCTCCTCTCATACCCTTCACCAATTCTCTCTTAAAGTTGCCTTTGGAAATCTCCGAAGATCACTTACAGACTCCATTGATTTAATAAAAAAAATTATATGCATACAAGGTGACTGTCAATTCAAAAAAAAATTTAGCTTGCTTTTCTGAATATAAATACATTGGCTTTATAAAATTAGTTGTGTTCAACAAATCTCATAAGCACATTTTAATTGTTTCGAGAACTATTGTTCTCCAGAATTCCATGTTATGATGAGTACTACAATCAACCCTAAAAGCAGATATTACACCAATACAGATAATACTGTAAAACGAAAAAATCAATGTAAGTAATAATGTTTTAATTTGGTATCTAAGGTTCATTATTTAAATCTATAGGCATAGCTTCTAATATTCTTAAAACAAAACAGTGATAAAGACACCACCTGAGAGTAGTAATATCAATAATGTCATTACTTTTGGCATAAATACAAGCCAAGAACAGGGAAGCATAGATAACAATTCTTCATCAGCAACTAACGAAACAGCATCATTAGGAAACGGTAATAACAATGTGGTGGCTGAAACAGTTAGTGAAGATTTGCAGTTTGTCAACCCATTACCAATCAGTCTAGTAGATAATACACACGAGACAATCCCTAGAAAAGACGATTCATGTGTTTGGGCTAAAGATGTGCATGTGGACAACTATACAATTATCGAAGGTAACACTGGTCGAAGTGCCAAACTAGGGGCATATGTTGTGTGGACAATCCAGATCCAAATTTTGACCCCTGAAGACGAAGAAGACGAGGAGCAAGAAGAAGAACAAAATGATTTATGTAACCTGACAGAGGATGATGCATGTAACGGACGATGGTCCCTCCATGCTCCCAGACATGAAGGGCACAAGCATAAGTATCAAGGAACCAATGTCATTACCATCCATAAACGATACAGCGAGTTTGTATCTCTGCGGCAGCGATTGTGGTATGCTTTCCCGCAACAACGCAAAGGCATTCCAGAGCTTCCTCCCAAGAGTGTTGTTAGTAAGTTTAGAGAGTCATTTTTAGAGAGTAGGCGTAAAGGGCTAGAATATTTTCTTTTAACGATTTTACTAAACCCTGTATTTGCTCAAAGTCCAATAGTAAAAGATTTTGTGCGAAAAAAGTAGTATACATAGATTATACTGATAATGATAGTTGATGATTAATGATAACGATCTGTTATTGGTGGTTACAACTCGTAAATGGCAATGGAAGTAAAAAAAATGACAAATTTTTCGATCTGGAACTACACTTGATTAGAAATGGCCCACAGAAGAAGAATCTAGATCCGATCACGTGCATTATTATTAATTTTAAAAATCAACATCGTTTTGTAATATAAATATCCTTTTATTTCCCTTGACTTCTGTTGTTTTTTTTTTATCCTTCTTTTTTTCTTCTTTTGAAACATATAGAATACCAGTTTATTAATATTCAATTTTCAAATTGTCTTTGATTCACAATTTCGCAACGTTGTCTGCTAAATCTAGAACATTTTTCAGAACGTCTACCCGTTTAGCTTCTTTCGCTTCGGCCTTTTCCCTTACAAGTAATCTATCTCAACAACAACAACAGCCTCAATCAGCTTTGAATTATTCCACAAACACTCCCAAAATGTCACACCACAAAGTAGTCATCATTGGATCAGGTCCAGCTGCTCACACTGCTGCCATCTACTTGGCCCGTGCTGAAATCAAGCCAACCCTTTTTGAAGGTTTATTAGCCAATGGCATTGCCGCTGGCGGTCAACTTACCACCACAACCGATATCGAAAACTTCCCAGGTTTCCCAGAAGGAATCTCTGGTTCTGAATTGATGGAAAACATGCGCAAGCAATCCGAAAGATTCGGCACCGAAATCATCACAGAAACTATTTCTAAGGTTGATCTTTCAAAGAGACCTTTTAAGCTTTGGACTGAATGGTCAGACGAAAATGACGAATCAGCTGCTCACACAGCCGACGCAATCATTATAGCCACCGGCGCCTCAGCAAGAAGAATGCACTTGCCAGGTGAGGAGACCTACTGGCAACAAGGTATCTCAGCTTGTGCAGTTTGCGATGGTGCTGTCCCAATCTTTAGAAATCAACCTCTTGCTGTCATTGGTGGAGGTGATTCCGCTGCCGAAGAAGCTATCTTTTTGACTAAGTACGGTTCCAAGGTTTTTGTTCTTGTTCGTAAGGACAAGTTGAGAGCTTCTACCATTATGCAAAAGAGATTATTAAATCACCCCAAGGTCGAGGTCCTTTTCAACACAGAAGCTGTTGAAGCTGCTGGTGATGGTAAATTGTTGAACAAGCTTGTTATTAAGAACAACAAGACCAACGAACAAAAGGATTTGGAAGTCAAGGGCTTATTCTATGCCATCGGCCACATCCCAGCCACCAAGATTGTGCAAAACCAAGTTGATACAGATGAAGATGGATACATCAAGACTGTTCCAGGCTCCTCTTTGACTTCTGTCAAGGGCGTTTTTGCCGCTGGTGACGTTCAAGACAAAAAATACAGACAAGCCATCACATCCGCTGGAAGTGGATGCATGGCAGCCTTGGACTGCGAAAAGTTCTTGGGTGAAGAAGAAGCTTAATTTATTTGTCAATAGTATATAATAGAGTAATTTATTTAGAATTAATATGGTTTTGAAATTCCTTTTCTTTTTTTCATTGTATAATTCACAATTTTCAAACTAAGGGCAATTCGTTTACAAAAGGTTTGTTTGTTCATGTGAAAAAGTAGCAAGAGCTGTGTTTTTGGTATAAAACTTTTATTTCCATATTGTCTGATAAACAAAGGCTTATATAGACTACTTGAACAGTGAGATACCGAATATGTATTTAAGTATATCAGGCCCTTATTTAAAAAGTGTGAATCTGATATTAACAGTATCTGTAAGGATTAAACCTAACCCTTAGATTAGTTTATATAAATTTATGTAATGCTTTTATATTTCTTCCCTCTTACCTTTTAGAGGGTATCAATAAATTGGTCACCATTCCTACAGTATCTGATTTTTTGTTTTAGTTCTTTCAGAATAGAATTTGGGTGTTTTCATATGTTAATAAATCCAAAATACAAACAATGAATTTAACTTTTACAACCTCTGTTACATTACAAAAATTGTAACAACTTCAACAGCAACCTTAACAATTCTAATTCAATCATTCAAAATTAATTCAATGACATACGTTAAAATCTATAAACACATAAAAAAATATAATGTTTAGAGAGAGAGTGATTGGATGTAATTGCAAAAAAAAGAGAAACAATATTTAGTCTAAGATTTTTTGATAGTTTTTAGTTATAAATACCCTTCCTTTTTTTTTTTTTTTTCTACAGTCTAATTTGATGAAATTAAGCTGCTTCGGTAAAAATTGAAAAAACAATATTTATTTACATTGACTGTTCCCAAATTGGTTCAGGGGTTTTGTATTTAGTAGCATGAATATTATATTTATAAAATTGTTGAATAATTTGTGATTTGTTTTCAATTATCTTGAATATTAGTTATGCAAAATGTTGAATTGTAGAAACATTATGATATGGCCAGACAGAAAAAAAATGCGAAAATTATGGGTCATTAGTATAGTGGTAGTATGCCTGCTTCGGGTTGTTTTAATACTGGAAGCTCTACAACTTTTAGGTTGTGTTTGCAGGTGACCCCGGATCAAACCCGGGATGACCCCTATTTTTTCTGGCATTTTTGATTTTTTTAATTCTTAATGTCAAAGCAGTTAACTTCATTTTCCTTAAAAAATATAATCATGAAAAAAGTCAAACAAATACTTATGTATTATTTATTTTAACTGAAAAAAATTTCCCTTTTTTTCCTTCTATTCTTTGTAACATTTGTGATTCGTAATAGCCAATCATGAATGTTATAGACTTTCTCTATTTGTCATACTAGAAAAAAAGTTTAAAATTCTAAATTTTTACAAACTGACTGTAACAATACTTCAATATTCAGGTTATAAAATACGACAAAAGTCTTGAGTTTATTAAAATCCGTTAATAGTTGTGTTTTTTTAACAAATGGTATATTTTTATGAAAAATTGAAATATTGTTGATATCTTAAATTCAAGAAGTTAGTTAATAAATGAGTAGTCCCTAGAAAAGCATCATTACATCTAAGATTTTACATCAATGGCTTATTTGATTGCTGATCATTATTTACATTTACTCTGATGGCGATCAATTGTGTACCCATAAGCGAAGCTTGATAACAGATTATTGTTAAGCGCAAAAAATAATTTGGCTAATAAAAATCTAATAACACTGTTTAAGTGCAAAAAATATCAATATCTTAATGTATTGACAACTGCATTGTAAGTATACATAAAACCTTAATTTTAAATCATGAATATCCCGTATTAATACCTGGTCAGTTCCCTTTCAGTTACATTTTGGAAAAATCTATACTCTGTTCCTTTTATTTTTCAAGGCATCATAAATTAAGGTTCGGATGTGGGAACTTTTGTAAGATGATTAATGTACTGCTTTTGATTTGAACTTTTATCTTATCTAATTTACTAATCACATTAGGGGTATTATCTCAGATATGTATATTTTAATGTCCCTTAGTTTTAGTAATAAGCACTACATCTGCAAATACAATCCATTGCTATTCTCAAGAAGACTGTACAAATAACTGTAAGACCACTGTGTAAGATATGCTTTTTTTTTTTCAAACTCAAATTAGTCAATTTCCTATTATATGAATTTAGGTATTCAGCAGTGAAATTACTACGAATATGCTCTAATTATCCATTAAAGAAGAGTGCCTATATTTTAATATTTTGAAGCCTAAAATAACTAATTTTGAATTGAATCCACAACTGATCAAGATTTAGCAAAATAGAAAGGTACCAATGAATTTGTGTATTTGTTATTTTCCATTTTCTTTTAAAAACTAACAAGTTACTCTGTTAATTTCCCACTTTTTTGATGAAAAGCGCAATCGATATTTTACATATAAAAGATTTTGAGTATTTTTTCTTCTTCTAACCTAAAATCCTGGTGTTCAACAGTGCTCCGATCTTTATCAAACAAATCAACATTATATTTCAAAACTCTATGCTACCTCACAAACTTAAGATCTCTTCAGGTAGTATAATAAATTTTAACCCCTAAGTTTTAAATCTATCAAACTGCTTCAAACTCTGAAATTTCATATTTTCCTGGAAACAATTAAAAATTTAGTGCTTGCTATCAGAATAAAGTATAACTCCACGTAAAGCCATTAATTTTACTTCAGGAATATGAAAAGAATAATTCACATGAACAATTTCAAATGGTCGGTAATTTTCGTTTTGATGTTAGAATATTCAATCCCGATATGTGTCTCATTTCTTATACTCAGTTTTGTCAAACTACGTCTTTTGGAAAGATACAGTCGAAGATCTCGCAGAAATGGAGAACTTTGCACATAAAAATTACTTAAAAAAAAAAAAAAATCGAAATCGTCAATTTTAAACTGTAACAATAGATGCCGACAGTTTAAAAGGGTTTATCAAGTTTTTTTTTAAAACATACAGAATATTGTACTACTGTGAAAAACAGAATCAAAGTTACAACAATGAAGAAAGAAAAAAAAAGCAAAAACACTAACCCTGGAAAAAAATAATGAAATGTTTATCCAACAAAAATTCTAGAAACTCTCATATAAAATCTGGACAGTTTTTCTGAGTTTTTTGGAAAATTTTTGTTCTTTCAAGTGGTTTCAAATCTTCATTATTTATATTAATATTTTATATCAATTTCAATAGCAAAAACAGCTTCATTACTCACCATGGGGAAATCAGAGACTTCACCAATTACCACCTCACTGACAGGTACTAATCACTATACTCGAGATTTAGCAGCTGTTCTTGACAAGGATGACTATCAGCTAGCAGAATTAGGATACAAAGCAGAATTACGAAGAACTTTTGGCTCAATGCAGGTATTTGGAATTGCCTTCAGTATTATGAGTCTGGTTCCTTCAATTGCTTCTACTATTAGTTTTCAATTACTGCTTGGACCTGTGGGAATGACTTGGGGATGGTTGAGTGCCTCCTTTTGCATTATGATAGCATCTACGGCTATTGCTGAACTTGGATCTTCCATGGCCACATCTGGAGGCTTGTATTACTGGACATACAAGTTTGCTCATCCAAAGTTAAAAGAGCCATTATGTTATCTGGTGGGATATGCAAACACTATGGCTCTTGCAGCTGGTTGTGCTTCTATTGATCATGGGTTTGCTGGCATTCTACTCTCTATTCCAAGTCTTGCGACAAATGGCGATTATCAGTCTAATAAGTACCAAAAGTATGGCGTTTTTGCAGCTTGTGTTCTTTCCCATGTTATATTTGCAAGTATGGGAACCAAACAAATCACTAAATTTCAATCTCTCAGTATTATTCTAAATATTGCAACAGTATTGATTGTTGTTATTGCCTTGCCAATAGGTGCCAGAAATCATCTTAACTCTGCAAAGTTTGTTTTTACTAGTGTCCAAAATCAAACAAATTGGCCTGCAGGATGGACCTTTTTTCTAACATGGCTTTCGCCAATGTGGACAATGGGAGCTTTTGATTCTTGTGTACATATGTCTGAGGAGGCATCAAATGCTTCATATGCTGTTCCTTTTGGTATTTTGCTTTCCACCGGACTGTGTTCTGTTGGAGGATTTTTAGTAAACTCAATTTTTGCTGCCGTCATGAATCAAGATACTACTGTTGTTTTAGACTCACTTTATGGTCAGCCTGTCGCAGATATTGCTATGAGAGCTGTAAATAAAGAATTTGCTATATTTCTAATGTGTTTATTATCGATTCTTCAGTGGATGATGGGTCTTTCAGTTGTAACCGCTGGATCTCGCCAAGCATTTGCTTTTGCTAGAGATGGAGGCCTCCCATTCTCAGACTTTTTCAGACAAGTCAACTACAAATTGGGAATCCCTCTGAGAGCTGTTTGGCTTATTTGTGTTGTTGGGCTTCTTTTAGGATTGATTACTTTGGCAAATGAAACCGCTGCCAATGCTGTCTTTTCTTTAGGTACTGGGTCCATCTATTTGTCATTTTTGGTCCCAATTGCCATGAGGGTCATTTTCCATGACGAAGACTTCAAGCCTGGTGTTTTCTATCTTGGTCGTCCACTTTCCAAAGCAGTATCAATTTTCGCAATGGTTTATTTGACTTTCGCTTTAGGTGTAATTTCAATGTTCCCTGTTGGTGGACCTAATCCTACTCCTAATGATATGAACTACACTTGTCTCATTAACGGTGCAATCTGGATTGGATGCTTGATTTATTATTACTTGTTTGCTAAGAAATGGTTCCATGGTCCAAAGCATACTATCGATTTTTATGATCTTGATATGGTTGTTATGAGAGATGCTGAAGAAGTTGGGCCAACTCGCTTCAAAGAACAGTAAACTTAATTAATTTACATGTATAATGAACTATCATCATATATAAATTATCGAAAATCACTTTTGCTTTGTCATTTATTAAATCTTATTTATTTTTCTTCCAAAAACTGGCTAACTAAAGTTTGAAGCATATCCAGTGTTGTTTGGGTAACTTCGTTATTAAACATATCAATTGTATTTTTGGTTCCGTATGGGTCTTTGTCAGTATAAACTGGAAGATCAAGCTGCTTATTGGTTTCATCTTCGGAGTCCAAAAAGTTAATGTATTCTTCTAAATCCGTTTTCAGATGATTTATATCTAATTTTTTGGATATCAAACGTTTGAAATCTTTAAATTCTATCATCAGCCAGGATAGTATCACATCTATTTGTAGAAGACGATCTGTAACATCTTCATTGTCATCCTTTAATAAACTTTTTCTTAGCTTGATCAATGTTTTGATAGAGTCACAATTTTTTTCAGAAAACTTGGCAGTCAATCTATCCCTTTCAGCTGAACCTAGTTCAAGGCATTGAAGCATAGATGAAAGTATAGGTAGGACCTCCCAAGTGAGTGATGATTTCTATAGGTATGAGTTAGTAGTGAACTTGAAAATAAAGCTAGTATATGAAGTATATAACTTACCTTTTTCAAAAAGAAAAAAATAGGTTTAATCCCACCACTTTCTACTATAGATATACATGCATCTTTGCTGATACCCCCATAACCTTTTGTACTTTCAGACAATACCTTTAAAACATCTTTCTTTACCCAGGTTTCTTGTTCTTTCAACGAAAGTAACATTATAAATAGGTCAATTCCTTCATTATTTAAAAACCCTTGGTTAACCCAAGGAAATTTTATCGAAGAAATAAAAATGTCAAAAATATCTTTATAGTAACCTTCTTCATCACTAGAAGGTTTGGGAATTTTTGTCTGTAAAGCAGAAAGTTCAATCAAAAACATTTCGATGTCTTTAAATGAAAATTTTAATATAGTTTTTGGTTCTAGGATAAATATTTCTGCTAAAAACTCTGCAAATTCATACTTTGCAGATTCGGAGGATTTTGCTTCATCTTCATCAGTATCTTTAAGTCGGTCTGTTGACCAGCCTATGATGTTTGTTTCGTCTAATAGCTTAAGACCATAATAAGAATCAATCTTTAAAACAGCTGAAATTAGGGATAAACCATCTGAGTATCCTTCAAATTTTTCATTTTCAGATGCAATAAAAAAATCTTTCAATTGAGTACTTAATCCCTCCTTTATAAACGAACCTGCTAGATTTCTCATAGCTTCAGCCCCGCAAGCGTTTTCAGGATCAAAAAGTTCGGTCATAATTTGCAGCATTTGAGTAGCAATTGATATGTTTTCATGTGTTAGCATAGATAAAATGGTATCAATAGAGCCTGAGCGTCGTAAATCATCATATAAATCAGTTTCACTAATGATAGATAAGTCCTTAATAGCTTCATAAAGCGCTTCTTCAGATTTGAAAAATCTATATAAACGTTAGCAAATGTGTAATCAAAAATAATAGCATTAACTTACTTTTCGGGCTCGTCTACATGTTCGAGTCGAAGCTCAATATTTTTGTTGACAGCCTTTTCAAATCGAACTAATAATTTGGTAAGAAATCTACTATCGTATACTTCAGGGCCCTCGATCTTCTTCTTGTCATCCTTACTGTCGATGTACTGCTGAATTTCTTTATCGCGTTTGCTTAAACCTTCATATTTATCATGTTGTTTTTCTAGAGATGGTACCCTCTTTACCGAATCTTGATCGTTCTCACCAGAAAATGGTCTTTTTTTGCCCTGCTTAAAATCAGCTTTCTAAATAATAATTATTCTGTTAATAGTAATTCTAATTGTATTCATTACTGATTCATACCTTAAATATATTGTCAATTTTTTCCATTGTTAATTGTACGTAGTTTGAAAAAGAAAACAAGTCAGAAATATTTTTTGTCACGCGATATTACAAACTTTATGTAATAAATTTTTACATTACAACTTTTGCCTCTCTTCTTACAAAAGATTAAGATCCAATATCTAATCACGACCATCAATGGAATATACTTGACAAAAATGGTTTCAAAAGAACTAAAGCCTAAAGCTACAGCTAAAGAAAGCAACAAAATTGAAGAAAGCACAAGTAATGTAAGCGCTGGATCTGAATCTTCCACTTCAGTTAAAGACAGACTACAAAGACTTAAAGAGCTGAGAAAAAGAAAGGTAAGAATTTGATGATACATGGCTTGATATTTAAATGTACTAACATTGATATAATTGTTTTCAGAACGACTCTATTCAAGATAACCGAAAAGAAGTTCATCAGGAATATACCAAGAAACGAACAGACCATAAACTACTTGCCAATCTAGAGCGTAAAAAAGAAAAGGCAGAACAAGAGCTTACCAAAATCGAGCTTGAAGAGAAAGGTGAAGATTTTGACCGAAGACAAGCTTGGGACTGGACTATTGAAGAGTCAGAAAAATGGGACGAAAAGATGAGGGCTAAAAAAGAGCGAATTGAAACATCTAAATTTTCAGATTATTCTACAGCTGCTGAAAGAGCTTATCTAAAAGATCTAAAAGACTCACAGATCGACTCAGATACCTATCGCAAGAAGAAGATGGAGCTTATAAAAGAAAATGCAACATTGATTGAAGGTGAAGATGGAAACATAATAGCTTATGATAGTACTGGATCCTTGACAAATAGTGCTCCAATACATCCTGGGCCCTCAAAAGAAGCTGTCGACCGATTGGTAAATCAACTGAACAAAGGGTATGCTTTATTCTTGTTTCTTATTTGAAATTTGCATTAACCATTTAAATTTATATCAATAATAGTGATCAACAAAGAATGAAAAGAAGAAAGAAAAATGACGACGACCAGCTGGTATCATACAGTAAGTATTTCTTTTTTTTTTTTTTTTTTTTTTTTTTTTTTTATTACATTAGAATAACTTTTTTAACCTGTTTACAAAATTTAGTCAACGAGAAGAACAAACAATTCAACGAAAAACTGTCGAGGCATTACGATAAGGTAAGAACGATATCCCCTATTTTATTGAAACCTTCAAATCTAACAGTTTTGTTTCTCCATTATAGTATACATCTGAAATCAGAGACTCCATTGAAAGAGGGACTGCGTTATAAATGCAACTTATTTATTTAATAGGCCTATATAAATATTATGAAATTTTAGTTTTCAACATGGTGTTTTTTGTACTCATCCATTTCATTCCATCGTGTTTTGATCATCTGTACATGCTTACTAAACATATATCCAGATCTCCATTCGTATTGGCGACTCAAATCAAGAGTTTTATCACGTTCGTTGGGGTCATCTAGGCATATTGCTGCCATTCTATGGGCCCAGAAAATTGCAATCCATAATGTCCTATACGCTTTTTTTTTTTAGTTAAAGTCAAATGTGAAAAGATAAAATAAATACTTACGGTTTTTGGCAACAGCTTAGCAAACTGAGAATTTTGTATGCATGGTAAATTGAACCTGAAGGTACTGTTTTTCTTTCTTTTTCAGTCATATCTGGCCGTAAATGTTTGGCACATATGATTGCAGAGTGAAATAATACATTGGTCATGAGTGCATATTCTCCAAAAACATGAACATTTGGAAAGCTGAAATGCTCGTCTCGTTCAGTAACAGCATAAGCACGAAGAGTTTGTGGAAGATCATGGCCATAAGCAATAATGTCGGTATATATTTTTTCCCACTCTCTAAATCGGCTGTTATTTTGATATTCTTCAAAAGTTGGTGCTGTTTGTTTGTTTGCAAACTCCTGCAATCGAGCAATTAAAACAAATACTCGGCGAATCCACCATTCATTGGTATACATCCAGGGAACCTTATCATCTATCAAAAGCTTTTGCATAAGATCTGGTTCCCAGTGTGTGCATGTACCTTCTCTACTGTTGTAAATAATGTCTATAGCAAAAGACAAGCCAGAGGTGATAGTAAACAGATCATAAGATCTGTTGTCATTTTCGGCACGAGATGGCCTTTGATATGATAATTCTTTTAAAGCTTTATACGAGTATGAAAGTTTCTTATCCAAATACTCCATATCTTTTGAAACCATGTCAAAAAGAATTAGTGCAGTGAAACAGAGTAGATGCAGTAGTCGATGATCATAATCGGAGCTTTCTATGTTTGCAACTATAGCCTTCTCAGCATGATCCCGATAAACATCTGGTGTATCAGGACGTACTGTCCCTGGGTTTCTCATAGCAAGACTTAGTGCACTTAAAGCACAGATAGTGTCCAGCACTACCCGCTCCTTTAAGGCAATAGATGGTACTACATGAGTATACTATGAAATAAAAAATTAGTTAATTGAACAAAAAAGCTGATAGAAGTAAACTTACAAAAGAATCTGCCGCATATAAGTTCATTGTTTGTCCTAAAACGTCAACATAATACTTGATGAGAAACCCTTCTGTAGCAGTTATTGTGTTGGCAGATGATTCTGCATTATACGGCAAAGGTTTGGGGTCCAATCTTTCAGTAATTTCTCGATATACCGCAGTCGAATTAATTCTGTGAGCAATTATTCGTTGTTTGTGATCTGAAGACTGATATGGAAGATTGACTTTCTCGAGATCTTGGGGATAAACTAGAGCAGACGGGTCATTGTGACCCCAAAACTTGGGTGGAGGGTCTTCATCTTCTACATCCATATGAAAATCTATTTGCTTGTCAGTGGACAACGATGGATGATGAATGTAATCCATGGCTGAAAGCCAATGATTTCTAGATAGTGGGGTTGGCATGGCTGAGGCTTTAATTGCTTATTACAAAGTGGAATCTAGGTTCAAAATGTTAAGACACAGAGAAAAGAAATAAGCAACTTTGACATATTTTGATGTAAATGTTCCCACGTGACAAACATACCACATAAAGACATAATATGGTCCAAAATTTTAAAACCAGCTGATACTTCTTTTCTTTGCCTCCAACAAACCATAGATAAACAACTATCATGAAGCCCAGTTCAGTCCGCAATAAATCGTTGATATTTGACCTTCTTAGGAATATCAAGTATCCTTTAAACACAACCTCTAAATACAGTAATGCTAAGTCTAATCTTACTGGCAATCCAAACCCCGCAACAACCAATTCACCAAAAACAGGCTGGGTAGATAGATTCACAGAATATATCCATGAGCCACTTCCAATGACTTCGAAAGATCAACAAAATCTTGCTGAGTCTTTAAATAAACAGCTCATCAAACAGTTGAAAGAAAAGTCTAGTATTGCTCCTGTAAATGATCACTTTATTGATTTATTCACAGGACTTAACACTCTGACAATCGGCCCTGAAAGACACTCAATATCTTCTCAGAATGAGCAACAAAAGCTCAAACTGATTTCAGAGTGCACTTCAAATAACACATTAATGGAATATTTTACAGAACTATTTTACACAAACACATTATCCGTTGATACAGTATTAGAGACTATTCGTCACCCCAAATTTACAGATGTTTCTACTGTTGATAAACTACTTTTTGGAAGTGGGTATCCTAACAAATGGCCTATATCGACGTCGCATTATATTAGACTTCAAATATCGAACAAGTATTGGAAATTGAAAGAGTATAATAAGGCTAAGTCAATAGTTATAGATCTTTATCACTCGACATGGCTTCCAGCATTAGAGAATGATCTTTTGTCCAAAGACTCGATGAGGGGTCTTATGCAAGCTTTGAAAGCCTTTGAAAGGGATGACCTAATATTAAAGACTTTTGAAAGTTGGAAAAATGATGATCTTTCTAGCTCAAAATTTGATAGCCTACCTATTCTCAAGCTCTGGAGCCAGTGTTTTTCCATTAACAGATACTTGAGTCAAATTTCAGAAGTTGGTGCGCAATACTATAAAGTTCGAAACGATGATTTTAGTTATACTGTCTACAAATGTTTACATGTATATTCATTATTGCCAGCCTCAAAGTTAACAACAGAACTTAAAAAGACTATCAATAAAGCCGTTAATATTCTACAGCGCAAGAGACATACAGTGAATATATTGGTTATTATGTCCGATGTTACTGGCATTCTGTATAAATCCGACTGTGCAGCTGAGGCCAAAACAATGAGTGATTTGCTTTTACCGTTCATTAAGGAACAAATGAAATCATCAGACAGTCAATCTAGAGAACGTATTTCAACGGCTTTGGCTCTTCAAAAGCTTATCTCAAATGATGCGCATCAAGCTAAAATTTCAGAACAATTAGCGACCAAAATACCTTCAGAAGCGTTACTACAGTCCAGTATTCATTGAAACGGTTTATAAAATAGAATCTTATTTTGTACACATGAGTTTTTAGCATTCTATCAATCTATCAACTCTATCAATCCAAATATAGCACTCTGCCTGTACATATTTTTGCTTATCAACATCATAAATTGATATCGACTTTCTGATATATTCATCACCTTCATATTCGTCCAATCCAGCGATGTGAGCATCAGTTAAGTTATAAACGAGTTTTCCTATAACCTTTTCGCCTTCAGCGGGTATTATAGCTGGATAAAATTCATCTTTTACTTGGTATTTTTTGTATCCAGCCAGTTCGGCATTATGAATCACTAAATCTGTGTCATCAGGAAGCTTGTCAAGTCCAAATGCATATTTAGCAAGAACCGCGGGTTCCATTAAAGTTCCATAACTATATAAACAAACATCATGGTCTATTAGATTTTCTATTAATATTTTAAATTCAATAATAAATAATACTCACAAAAAGGCTGTCGAGGGCATCTTTTATTGTTGTTCAATAAGGAGTTTTGTATTTCGGTGTAGTAAGCAGCCTGAAGGAGTGACTGTATTAGGGTTACCCGGCGCTAATTATTTTAGTTGTTTTGAATTCCATCACCACCAACTGAAATATAAAAAATAAAAAAAATTAAACGCGTCGCATAAAAAATTTCGTAAACGTGTAAACCTGTTACACTCTTCTAAAAACCTAAACTTACGCTGATATCCATCTGTCCCTTCTATTTCTTGAACCTTTTTTTGTTTACATTCATTATACATACCTCCGTATAGATGAACCAAATGATCGGTGGCTACGCTATGGGCCAGCAGCAACAGCCGCAACAACCTCAGCAACAACAATCCGCCCCTCAATACCAATATTCACAACAATTTGCTCATCAACCCCAAATACAAGCTCAGTATCCAGTTCAACAACCAGTTGGAATGGTTCCTCAGTTTCAACAGCCTCAACAGCTTCAAATGCATCAAGTCCAACAACAACCTTCGCAACCTCAACAGCCCCAGCAACAACTTCAGCATATGCAACAGCACATGGGCCATCAAATGTCTCAACGAATGCCTCCTTCTCCTCAACAACAACAGAATCCCCAAATTAATCCTCAAACAAATCAAATTCAACTTCAAATGTCCCAAGCCCAAGCCCAACAACAATTTCACTTAGCTCAGGCACGCGCACAGGCTCAACAGCAACAAGCTCAACAGCAGGCACAAGCCCAGCAACAAGCACAACAACAAGCACAACAACAGGCTCAGCAACAAGCACAGCAACAAGCACAACAACAAGCCCAGCAACAGGCTCAACAACAAGCCCAGCAACAGGCTCAGCAACAGGCTCAACAACAGGCTCAACAACAGGCTCAACAACAGGCTCAACAACAGGCTCAACAACAAGCCCAGCAAGCTCAAGCTCGTGTAAATCATCAAGTTGTAGTTCAGTCTAGAGCACAGACTATGTCTAGACCTGGCCCCCCGATTGCACAACCTCAACCTCATATTCCTCAGTCTACTCAAAATATGGCACCTCATTCACAACCTCCTGCTCAGTATCCGCTTGGCCAAATCCCCAGTAACCCTGCTACTCCTGTTCCATTTTCTCAAAGTGGTCAGCAATTACCAGTCTCTCAGCCTGTTAACAATATTCCAGTTAGTAGTCCTCAGGTTGCACGGGCTTCGGCATCGGCATCGGCATCACCAACACCGGCTGCTGCTTTAAAAAAAATTACAGTCGCAAAGCCTGAGACCTGTGAACAATATCATTTAATGTTGTTGGTATGTTTTTTTTATTTATTTTTTTTTTTTTCCTACACGCGTATGTGCTTTAAATTTGCTAACACCTTTTTTTAGAGATGGAATACATTGAAAAATGAAGGAGCTGACGAAACAAACAACCCAGAGTTTGCTGCTATTTCTGACATAATTAGAAAAAGTGCCAAACAACAAACTCAATATGAAAGTCGTTTAGCCCAGCTCAAAAAGATTAAGGCTGCCAAAAAGACTGAAAGTATGTATTTTTATTTGGTTTAAACAATGGCAAGTTTTTTAACAATTTTTTTAGAATCTCCAGAACACACCAGACTTTTGGAATGTCAGATTAAAGCATTCCAATTGCTTTCTCATAATTTGGATCTTACAGAGGAAATCCAGGACTTGTTGCTCGAATCGAAGCTTCCTGCCAAAAAATTTGAACCGTCTTTTTCAACTACTTCTGTCGATCACAAAGATTTTTCATCTCGTGCCAAGCATGCTCATATTCCTCCTTCAGGTGGATATCAGGTCATATTTTCAAAAGAAAATAACCCTGAAAAGCAAGAAAAGATTATATCCAACAAAATTTCACAAAGAATTACTCAACTTGAGCGGCTCCCTGCTAATTTGGGTACCCTCGATTCTAAGGACATTTCTTTGAAATCTTCAGAGAATATTCCAGACAATAACGATTATTTAAAGATTAGGGCCCTTATTGAGCTTAAAGCTTTGAGACTTTTGACAAAACAAAAGTCACTTCGACAGCATTTAGTATTTTCTTTGGCTACTCTTTCGGATCCAATTTCGGATAGTATTAATATCAGATGTAATCATAGAAGAGTTAAGGTTCCCACGTCACAAGACTTGAGAATTACAGAAAAGTTGGAGACTCAGCAGCGTTTAGAACGTGAACGAAAAGAAAGACTACGACAATCAAGTGTGATCAATGGGATCAAAAACCATGCTCACCAAATTAATGTTGAGAAGCATAGTCGTACCGCTAAAGCACTTGCTCTTGGTCAATCTATTCTTCAGGCTCATAACTACATTGAGAAAGAGGAGCAAAGACGTGCTGAAAGAACGGCTAAACAACGTTTACAAGCTCTTAAGGCTAACGATGAAGAAGCATATATCAAATTGCTTGATCAAACTAAAGATACTCGTATTACTCATCTTCTCAAGCAAACCAACTCTTTCTTGGACTCTTTGACTCAACGTGTTAAGGCTCAACAACAAGAAGGCACATCTAGAAGAGTTCGCAGAAATTCCTCTGGTGAAGAATCTGATGAAGAATCGGACAGAGCTGATTACTATGAAGTTGCCCATCGCATTAAGGAAGAAATTAAAGTACAGCCATCAATTCTTGTTGGAGGGAAGCTTAAGGACTATCAAATCAAGGGTCTCCAATGGATGGTATCATTGTACAACAATAATATTAATGGTATTTTGGCAGACGAAATGGGTCTCGGTAAAACAATTCAATCTATTTCTTTGATTACTTATTTGATTGAAATGAAGCATAAGCCAGGTCCTTTCCTGGTTATTGTTCCTTTAAGTACTTTACCCAATTGGGTTTTAGAATTTGAGAAATGGGCACCTAGTGTAAAGAAGGTTGTTTACAAGGGTACGCCTAATGAAAGAAGAATTCATCAAAGCACAATTAGATCTGGCGATTTCCAAGTCTTGCTTACAACATATGAATACATTATCAAAGATAGACCTCTTTTGAGTAAAATTAAGTGGATTCATATGATTATTGATGAAGGCCACCGTATGAAGAACAAAAACTCTAAGCTTTCTGTTACTTTGACAGAATATTACACTACTTCACATCGTTTGATTTTGACTGGTACACCTCTCCAGAACTCTTTGCCGGAACTCTGGGCATTGTTAAACTTTGTTTTGCCCAAGATTTTCAATTCTGTCAAGACTTTTGATGAATGGTTCAACACACCATTTGCCAACACTGGCAGCCAAGAAAAGCTTGAATTAAACGAAGAAGAAACCTTGCTTATTATTAGACGTTTGCACAAGGTTCTTCGTCCATTCTTGCTTCGTCGTCTTAAGAAGGATGTCGAAAAGGACCTTCCAGACAAGGTTGAAAGGGTTATCAAGTGTAAGATGTCTGCATTACAATACAAGCTTTATCAACATATGCTCAAATATAAAGCTATTTTTGTTGGAGGTGACGAGGGAAAATCGGGCAAAACCAAGAGTGGCGTTAAAGGTCTCAATAATAGAATTATGCAACTTCGAAAGATCTGTAATCATCCGTTTGTTTTTGAGGAGACTGAAAACCTTATCAATCCTACACATACCAACAACGATAATTTGTGGAGAGTTGCAGGAAAGTTTGAATTGCTCGATAGAATTTTGCCAAAGTTTAAAGCAACTGGACATCGTGTTTTAATTTTCTTTCAGATGACTCAAATCATGGATATTATGGAAGATTATTTACGCTATAGAGGTCTTATGTATTTACGACTTGACGGTGGTACAAAGGCCGATGAAAGATCGTCTATGTTGAAGCTTTTTAATGCTCCAGATTCTCCATATTTTGCATTTTTACTCAGTACTCGTGCAGGTGGTTTAGGTTTGAACTTGCAGACAGCTGATACAGTTATTATTTACGATACTGATTGGAATCCACATCAGGATTTGCAAGCCCAAGATCGTGCACATCGTATTGGTCAAACTAAGGAAGTCCGAATCTTGCGTTTGATTACTGAGGACTCTGTTGAAGAAAGTATTTTGAGTAGAGCCCATGCTAAACTTGAAATAGACGGTAAGGTTATTCAAGCAGGTAAGTTTGATCAAAAGTCGACTGCTGAAGAACAGGAAGCCTTTTTAAGATCTTTATTGGAAGCAGAAGAAGCCAAACGAAATCAAAGTCAAGAAGAAGAAGAGATTGATGATGATGAGCTCAATGAAATCCTTGCTCGTGATGAGAATGAGGCCAAGGTTTTCAAGAAGATTGATGACGAGCGTAATAGAACATCTGGATACGGGCCACTAGCTGGTAAGCCTCGTTTGTTTTCAGAGGAAGAACTTCCTGAAGAATTCAAGAAGGAGGATTTGATTGAAGATTTGGATTCTCAAGAACCAGAGAACTTGGGTCGCGGTGCTCGTGAACGCAAGAGAGTATATTACGACGATGGTTTGACTGAAGAGCAATGGTTGGAAGCTATGGACGATGACAACGACACTGTTGAAGATGCTATTGAAAGAAAGAGATTGCGCAGAGAACGAAGACGGGAAAGGATGGAGTCCAAGGCTAACACAGATGACGAAGAAGAAGAAAAGCCAGAGCCTCCTGTTGAAGAGCCCGAGGCAACTACAGGAAAGAGAAAGAGGGGAAGAAGAAAGTCCAAGAAGATTGTCGAGGATGATGAAGATGAGGAGGAAGGCCCACCAAGTAAGAAGCGAGAAACAGAAGATGTATCTTCATCAGGTCAAGATATTGAGAGTCATGGTATGAAGATTATCAATCAATTGTTGAATGATGTTGATTCTGATGACGACCACAACAGAAGCGATTTATTTATGGAACTTCCTGACAAGGACATGTATGATGACTACTACAGCGTTATTAAATCGCCAATTTCGATTTCAATTATTGAAAGTAA
This sequence comes from Magnusiomyces sp. LA-1, assembly GCA_029678045.1. Taxonomy (NCBI): domain Eukaryota; kingdom Fungi; phylum Ascomycota; class Dipodascomycetes; order Dipodascales; family Dipodascaceae; genus Magnusiomyces; species Magnusiomyces sp. LA-1. The sequence continues at coordinate 6,231,608 of CP115648.1, read as the reverse complement.
GATTAAGAGCCACAAGTACAAGAATTTGGAAGGTCTCAAGAAGGATCTTATTTTGATGGTTGAGAATGCTATGGAATACAATGAAGCCGACTCTATTGTTTACAATGACGCATTACATTTCAAGGGACTTGTTGAGAAATGGTACAATGATGTCATTAATTCTAATGGAGAGTCAGTAGCAGTGGCAGAGGGTAATGGAAAGGTTGAAAATGAAGGTTCTACACTTGTTGTTGATGAACCAGTAAGTCAACCTGTCACACCTTCAGGACGAGGTAGAGGAAGAGGAAGACGTGGTGGACCAGGGAGAGGTAAAAAGAAATTCAGAGGGAAATCAGTAATTTAGAAGTTTTTTTTATATATAGTATATATATTATTTATAATTGTATTTTTGTTGTTTTTTATTATTATTAAAAAAAGAAAAATAAATAAATCTATTAGAACATTTAATTTTTATAATAAGAACTTATGAAATATCTCATATTTTCTAATTTGAAACCAAAATCTTCTAAATCATCATTTGTTAAACTATGTCTATACCAAACCGATTCAGTTTTCTCAATTACGTTCCAAGTAGGGGGGTCATCAGAAGAGGGAGGAGAACTTGTCATCAAATAATGAACAAGCATTTGTATACTAAAAGTCTTTTTACCAACTTGAATATCGCTGTAAGACCCTGCACTTTCAATAAAAATAACAGTTGTTCCGGATTTGGCAAAAGTACGAATAAGCTGTAAAAGTTTTATAGTTTGTTGTTTATCTTGTTGAAACAATTCATTCAAAGTGAAAAATATCGTAATAACGTTATGTGACTGTACAAGCGTTTTGATTTCTTCAGGGTCCATAGACAAGATGCTTTTATGAATAAAAGAGATTTGAGGAGAACTATCTATTCCCCAAGAATTTGTTGTTGATAAAGAAGTTTTGACCTTTTCAATTATTGAAGTCCAATCAGCCATATCGATTACATCAATTTGGAAACAAGATTCTTGTTGTTGTTGTTGTTGTTGTTGTTGTTGTGCAGGGTCTTCTTCTTCTTCATTGTCATGGAGATTTGTCGGCGAATTGTCTTGTTCTTGTCGTTGCTCCTCTTGTAGACGTTTTAGGTAATGGCCGTATCCGACAATTTCTCCACAAGCTCCTCCTCCTATGCTTAAAACTTTATTAGGAGTAGTGTTAATCGAATTATTATTATTATTATCTTTTGTTTCTTTTTCATTAGTATTTACGGGTCGAGCGGAAAAACTTTTTTTTGAGTTTTTACTGGTTGTTGTTGTTACACTACTCTTATCTTTATCTTTATTATCATTATTACTATTGTTTAAAGTTTTATAAAAAACATGAGCATAACAAAAACTACGGGACGGACTCCATCGGTATACATAAGCGTTGAGTCGTTCTGGGGTACCGAACGCAGCCTCGTAGTCTCGGTCGTACAAAAAACCTTTAACTTTTTGAATGGTCTTGCCTAAAATGTCGATATTGACAGATGAATCGGCACATGTTGACATGTAGAAATCGAGAATTTCGAGCTCGAATTGTCGTTTTTGTAAAGTTGCTTCATCATAATCTTCTACTTGTGGAAGTTTACGAGATGTTTGTTCACGAAGTTGTTTTCTTGCTTCACTTCTTCTTTGTCTTAACGATGTCATTTTTAATTTTGTTATACTATAGTTGATATTGATTGATCTTGATAGACAGTAAAAATTCTTTGAAAATTATCATGAAAGAAAAAAAAAAAATTATTCAACATTGTGTAATTACACTTTTGTTTTTTGTTACAATTTATAGGTCTTTTACCGGCTAAAAAGGTCCACTCGGCATACAAAAAGGTGTCCTCGGTATATTAAAAACGTCTTGTTACAAGGTCGTCACCGAGATATGTGACAAAAAGATGTAACAGATCAATTGAAAGAAATAAAATTTCGGAGTTTTGATGAATCTCTTACGAAACCTGGGGTTCTCTCCCCGCACAACAGCGATTGGCAGATTTGAACAAAAAAAAGGGTTTTAGAAAAGGATTTTCAACTTTATTTAAACCTTCATTTCTGCTGTTTTTATTTTCTTTTTTTATCTTCTTCTTCTTCTTTTCATATAATAATTTGATACTATATATCTTTATTATAACTATTCACCTTTAATCATGACAGAAAAACAACATATTCATACTTCACCATGGAAGGAATGTACCATTATTGAATCTCCTTTACCTCAATTCATGCTTTCGTCAAAACGAATGCTGAATATGTCTCCCTCAGCCCCATTGATTGTTGATGCAGTGGACAAGAACCAATTTGTTACTCCCTTGTCTTTTAAACTGGGAATCATCTATCTGTCCAATCTCTTAGCCAGTGCACCATACAACTTGCAACATAAAGATGTTGTGTGCATTTTAAGTCCAAACAGCATACACCTGCCTGCAATCCACCAAGCCATTTTGTCTACAGGATCGATTGTTTCACCAGCAAACGTCATGTACTTGCCCTCTGAGTTGTATCACCAGCTCGAAAAAACACAAGCCAAAATTGTTATTACGACTCCAGCCAACCGCAAAACGGTAGACGAGGCTTTGGCACAGGGACCAAATAATGTGCAGCATGTTTTGTATGTCCAAGATTTACAACCCCCCACAAACTATACCCCTCCCAAAGGATTCAACGGCACAACAAATACTATTGAATTCTTACCACCTGTTGTCAAAAAGTTGACTCCAGAAGACCATGCATACTACTGCTTTTCGTCTGGTACTTCTGGAGTACCCAAGGGCGTAGTCACTACGCACCAGAACGTCGTAGCCAACGTGCAACAGCAACTGATTGCCCTGGGCGAGATTTACAAACCTTCTGAAGTGTTTACAGCCTTTTTGCCAATGTCGCACATTTACGGGCTCTCGCAATTCATCTACACGCTCCCATTTGCCGGAGTCAAGACAATCGTCTTTGGCGCATTCAATCTGGAAGCCGTTCTGTCCAACATTGAGTTGCACAAGATCAGCTACATGCACATTGTCCCTCCAGTCGCTGTGCTGCTTGCCAAGTCGCCGCTCATTAGCAAGTACCCTGACGTCAAAAAGCATCTCAAGGGCGTCATTTCTGGAGCAGCGCCGCTGTCTAAGGAGCTTGCGCAGCAGGTCGTTGACAGAATCGGGTGCTATGTCTGGCAGGCGTACGGGCTCACCGAGACATCGCCAATCACGCACGCGTTTTCGTTTGATCCGCGTGTGTATGACATTTCGTCGATTGGGTGGCTGGTGCCTGGGATGGAGGCACGTATAGTTGATGAGAACGGGGCAGATGTGTCTGAGAAGCATACTCGCGGCGAGCTGTGGCTTCGTGGACCTAATGTGATGAAGGGGTACTTGGAGAATCCAGAAGCGACAGCAGCGGCGTTTGCTGACGAGGAATTGACATGGTTCAAGACTGGTGACATTGTTATTTATGATGAGACTGGGCAGTACCATGTAGTTGATCGATTCAAAGAGTTGATCAAGTCCAAGGGTCATCAAGTTGCGCCAGCTGAGTTGGAAGCCATTTTGTTGACTAATGATTTGGTTGCTGATGCTGCTGTAACTGGGTACCTTGTTCCATTAGAGGGGACTGAACTTCCTAGAGCGTTTGTTGTATTGAAGGAGGGGGTTGTTTCAAAAGAAAACAATAAAAAGACTGAAAAGGATGTTGCTTTAGAGATTAAGGAATGGTTTGATGCCAAAGTTGCTAGACATAAAAAGTTGTGGGGAGGAATAGTTGTTTTAGATGAGATTCCAAAGAGTGCATCTGGTAAGATTCTTCGACGAAAGTTACGTGATCGTAAAGATATTGGTACACATGTTTATGGATATATTGAAAAGAGTAGTAAACTTTGATTTATTAGAAAGAGGGATATGAAGATATAGATAGATATGAAATATATATTTAACTATTATTATTATAATATTTATTTGTTTGATATGAATACAAAAAAAAAAGAGTACAATTGAAAAGGTATCTATTACAAAAATGATTGTATATTTGTTTACAGTGATGAAAAAGAAAAGAAAAAAAAAGGATGAATTTGGAAATATGATAACCAAAAGAGTATTATCTTACAGTACTTACAGTATAATAAAATAACAGAAAAGATACCGGATAGAGATAATATGAAAAAAAAGGGGAGGCATTTTTTTTTTTTTGGTTGGAATTGAGGAAATTAAAAATCACTCTTTTTTTTTTGATTTTTACAAAACAAAAAAGCAATCAATAATGATTTTTTTAAAAAAAAATGAAATTAAACATTATTACATGAAGAAAAAAAAAAAGATTATACAACCAAAGAAAAAAAAAAAGATAAAATAAGCAACTTTTATATATTTATATAAATATATTTGAAAATTTTGTTGATTGATTGATTAATTGATTGTATAAATGATGATGGAGATAGAGAGAGAAAAGAAAAAAGCAAAGTAAATCTAAAATGGTGATATAATGGATGATAATGATTGATTGGTTGATTGATTAATATCAAAAAGATGATCATATATTTTGAGATTTGATCATGATAATTCTTATTATTATTAATGTAAAATAATCAAAAAGAAGTTGTTGATATTAATATTTGTTGTTTTTATGATTGTTTTGGTTGATTTTGTTTAAAAGTCTGGTCTGGCAGCTCTCTTCTTCATGATAGCCTTTCTAATTTGAATGGCAACAAGTCCACAACCGACAACGAAAAGAATGCAGAAAACAAGAATAACACCACGAGGAAGCATTTTTATTGTATATTTATTATTTGATTATGATGAAATGGAGAGTTTTTTGTTGTTATTGTTTTTTTTTTGTATGAATTAAAAAACAAATTTGGTGATGAAAAAGAGTAAATAGGGAATAGTAAGAGAAAACAAATTCTGAGATTTCTTTTAAAAAAAGAAAAAAAAAAAAAAGAAGAAGAAAAGAAAAAAAAGAGGAGAAAAAAAAAGAAGAAATAAAAAAAAATCTTTTTAAAATAATTGAAGGGAATTGGTTAGATTTTATAATGGAATTTTTTTTGTAATGAATGAAAAATTTATATGATGCGTGAAATAAAAAAAAGCTCAATATTTTATTTACTATTGAAATTTAGTGAGACTGTATATACAAAGTGAATGAAAAAATATGGATGGACTATGTAAATAAACAATAGTAAGAGAAAGAGAGAGAGGTATTTGAATACTGAGCCGTAGTCAATACCAAAAAAAAAAAAAAAAAAAAAAAAAAAAACTATGATGAAACCGTCATTTGTCCCGTTGATTTTTCTATTTATTGTCTTTATGGTGATAATCGCAATAAAATCGCTCCGAATTTTATATTTTTCATACTATTATTACTTATTACTACTACATTTTTATATATAATAACTCAAAAATAGAGAGATATATATCAGATATTAGAAAGTAAGAAACGTTCCATTTCTTGGCTTTTTCTGTTAAAAAAAAAAAAAAGACTCGGAGTCAAAAACAAAATAAAATTTTTTTGTTGTTGTTGACCGGTCCTTTTTTAATCGATATTACGGTTAAGGTGGGAAAAGACGGCAATTCAAAAAATATGGATAAAAACAAACAAACAAAAAAAGATTTCTCTCTCTCTCAATAAGGAAAAAATGAGAGAGACCTTTTTTTTGGTAGGCAGTCAGTCAAATCATTCATTTATTCAAAATATATTTCATCCAATACTTTTTTTTCCAATTTTTTTTTTTTTTGAAACTTTTTTGTTGCGGGAGTTTTTGGTCGTGGATTGATTGAAAATAGTAAACAAAAATATATATGAAACCCAAACCAAAATTATTTTTATTAATTCACTCTTTTACTATGATGATTGGCTTACTTAGTATATGATTTTTAGTAACGATAATTTATTTATTTATTTAAAAAAAATTAAAATAAAAAAAAAAAAAAAAAAAAAAACCAATGACGAAATCAATCGGATCGTATATTCCAGAGATCGTGATGATGATTTAATACTACAACTCTCTCTTCTTAAGGATTATTGATTGTTATCTCTCTCTCTCTTTTCTTATCTGTAATTACAGTTTTTTTTGTAACTTAGTTGTTACAATTACAACATTTTTATTTCACCTCATTTCGTTTTATAAACGGCCTTTTAAACGGCCTTTTTTGATGATATATTTTTAATCAAGGCTTTTATTATATCTAATAATAATAATAACAATAATGCCTTTTACTATCATCATTCAAAAATAAAAAATAAAAAATGATATCTAAACGTATAAAATGATTCGAAAAGAATCAAAAATTATTCCTTTTTTGTTCTAATCTTTTTTTATCTTTTGATATTTTTCTTTAAAAAGTACATACATATACACCCATAAATACTTAAATATAAACAATGGTTAAACTTAATCTAGTCGTTTCATTATTCTTGGTAACTGTTGTATCATCATTCCCTTTGTACAACTCAAAGGTATCATCTTCACCCCTCATTCCTTACAATAACAGTTATAATAGTAATAATAATAATAAAACCCCCTGGATTTTTGCTTCTACTAATAAAAATGATGACCTTTCTTCTTCTTCTTCTTCGGCTAACGAAATTTTAAAAAAATCCAAAATTTTATCCCAAATTTATAAAGCTTCTATTAGTAACTATAAATCTCTTGTTAATCAATCTTCAAAAGAAAAAGAAGCCTTAGATAACTTTGAAGTTTCTATATTTGGTAATGATTATGTATCTGCACAAGACAAACATTCACTAAAATGGTATATCAAAAGGGTACTTTGTAATATTATTTTTAAAAGTATTGATACTATGAATCAACAAGACAATAAAAATGAAACCCCTATTCAATTTATCAAACGATTTTATTTTCTTGTAGATTCGACTCCAACCAAAACTCTTGCTTACCATTTGCCCTACATTTTGACTGCAGGCTTTAACAAGGCACTCACAGAGGGCCTAAATATCGGAATCATGTACTCAAAATGGTACATTGACGAACTTTTTGATGCAGTCATGGCTGATGAAGAATTCCAACTTAGTGCAGGTATTGGAACCATTATGATGGCCATCAATTCTGGAATTATTATAGGTAAAGAGCTTCAACTTGAGCGTGACTTTTCTTATAATGGAGATAGAAAGATGGACATTCAAAAAAAGAATAATAAAGATAATAATAAAAGACCTCAAGCTATTTATGAACTTGCTGAAATGGTTTTAACTGTGTTGGGTCCTGTTGTTACTCCAAGTATTGCTGGAACTGTCACCATGGCAGCAGTTTTTGCAAGTACTCCTTTAGTTTTTGAAAGACATGTACTAAACTTGGTAGTAATTCCTCAGATTATTGATCAACAAGTTTTAAAAAGTTTTAATAATATAAAAGGCTTTGAAATAGGAAGACTTGTTGGAACTGTAAATGGTAATGATAATAATAACAAAGAAAAGTATTATCAAAATGGAGATTTGATTAAAGGAGTATCTAGAGTGTTATACGATAATAATGAAACAAGATCAAAATCATCAATAACAAATAAAAAGGAAAAAACTTTTGAATATGGAAATTATGTTTATGGAACTTTGAAATCTCAATTAATTGGAAATTTCGGGTTTGCAGTTTTTGAAGATGATGTAATAATGATAAACGACAGTCAGCAACAACAACAAAAAGAAGAAGCATTAAGTAATAACAACAGAAATGTTTGGAAAATTACTACAATATCTGGTAAAACTTTTTATCTAAAAGTTGTAGGTAATCGTGGTCCGATCGCCATGTTAACAGTTGAAAAAGAAACAGTAACAACAACAAATGGTGGGGAATTTATTAAACAAATTGAACATTTAACCAATGATTATCATATGGATAACAATAATAACGATAATGAAATTATTATGAATATAAAAGATATCAATTTTAAAAGATTTGAAAACGATGAATCTGATAATAATAATATAAAAACGATGGTTAAAAATATTGATTGGTCATTTGAAATTTAGTATTTTTTTTACGATAATTATACGATAAGTTTTAATCTTATATAATAATAATAATAAGAATAAGATTTTTACCCCGGATGATATATCTATAATACTTTTGTTGTTTTTTCAGGTTTTTTTTTGTTGTTATCGTGTGAAGATAAAAAAAAAAAAAAAGGTTATAAAGAGTTTTACCGTCAATTCTTATATCCCTGGATGTTAAAATATCCATATTTTTTTATTTTGATTATTTTTGAAGTAGTTAAATTGATGGTATATATATATAAATTTATACTATAAAATAAACAATTTAATATAAAAATAACTTTTTAATGTATTTATCAAGATAAAAAATGTAATAACCATTTTCTCTTACTCTCTCTCCCCTCATCTTCTATTTTAGTTAATTAAGCCGAAAAAGTGAATATGATTTTTTAAAAAGCGGAGAGAGAGTCATTTTGTTTTAAGTGAGTCATTATAGAGAGAGTAAAGTATACTACTAATCAATATAGTACTAAATAAAAAACATACAAAAGAACAAACAAATAACAATAACAACAAACAAGTAATCAAATTGTATATAGTAATAATAATAAAAAAAATCTTCAAATATAATTAAATTTCTTTTTAGTTTGACTAATAGTCACCATTTCATTAAACATTGAACGAAGTTTGTCAGCCTCGGTCTTGTAGTTCCGGTTACACAGAGGGCACGTTGCCGCTGTTGACAAGAACCACGGATCAAGGCATGCCGAATGATAAGTATGAGTACATGGAAGATTGTAGACAATATCTTTTGGATTAAAATCTGATAAACAAATTGAACAACAATCATTATTATTATTTTCGTGTTTGCTGTTTTCATTGCATGTATCATAATATTCTTTAACAAACATTAATGAAACTTCATTCATAGTTAAACATGTTTTTTTTGCTCGATAATTTCTTAAAATTCTTTCTGCTTTTGATTGAGAATATTGATAACGATATTGTTGTGATGTATTATTATTATTATTATTATTGGAAGAAGTATTAGATGATGGTGATGATGATGATGATGAGAAAAAATTGTTATCACCATTGCTATTATTATTGTTTGTTGTTGTTGTTGTAGTAGTAGTAGTATTTGACGAAGGAATTGGGTTTGTTCTGTAAGCTGGAGAATAATAAGACATTGTATAATCTGAGCAACATTTATAACAAGATAATGATGAAAATATTAAAGAATCTGAAGAGATTGAAGAATTAGTAGTAGAAGTAGGAGATAATAAGGTAGATGAAGAAGAAGAAGAAGTAGAAGAGTTTGAAGAATTTAAAGAAGAAGAAGAGGAAGAAGAAGAAAAAGAAAAAAATCTTGAAAATTTCCCTTTTGATTTGGATGGTACGGTGCTAGCACGGTCCTTTTCTTGAATTGATCTTACCGATCTTGAACCCGATCCAACAACAACAGTGGGGGATAATGGTAATTCAACAACAGAATTTTGGTTACTATCATGTATATTATTATTATTATAATATACATTATGATACCCAAGTATTGAATCTGTTGATGATGAAGATGATAAATGTTGATTCATTTTATATTATTATTATATAATGATAGTATAAACTGTATTTTTGTTGTTAATACTAGATGATGATGGTAATAAAAAAAAAATAAAAATAAATTGGACAATTCTTTAGATATTTATACTAAACAATTTTTAAACTCATCATATTTTCAATTGAATTTTTTTTATATTGTATTAATTTACAAATCAATGGTTGATGATAATGACTGACTGACTGACTAACTGGCCGACCGACTTTTGACTGACTGAAATCATTGACGCGCGGCCGGCTTTCTTTTTTGATTTTTTTATTATTATGATAATACCTAAAGTATAAAATCTTTGACCGGTTTTTAAAGTCATATAAAGTTTTTTTTGTTTTTAGTTCAAAAGCAAAAAAAAAAAAAAATTTAATTTTTAAATACCGGTTCTGTTTACTCTTTTTTTCTTATGATCATTGAATATAATATGTCTGTATACAAATAGTCTGGCATGGGTGTTGAATCTTGCTTCGTTTTTTGAATCGTTTTTTTCAAAATCTATCGGATAGCAATATCAAAAAGAGTTAAATGTGGGGGTGTATCATGTGACATGTCATTCTTCAAATATAACAAACTCTTAATTACCATATATTATATTACATTTTTCTTTTTTTTTTATAAAACACCAAAAAAACAAATCATTTCTTTACTGGAAGATATGTACTATATCTATGAGTTCTTAACCAATCTACATTGGCTTGAACTCTTTCACAAATATCTAAAAACTCTCCTTGTGTAACGTTTTCATATGCTCCAATAGAAACTTGGTTAAGTGCAACCATACGACATGATAACCATTCAGCAGTCTCCCAAATCTCCAACTCGACATCTCTGTCCTTGCTGGCAATGCCATTAATATCATAAAGATTCCCTTGATATCTCAATCTATACGAATCATCTTGGCCTCTGCCCAAAAGCCTCTTTTTATACTCCTTGTGATTCATAATCAAGTATGGATCCATTTTGATCATGTTATTATGGAGGAAAAAGTTTCTGGGCCGTTTGCTTGTGTACGCATCGACATACTTGAGGTAGTCTTCTTGAGGGTCGGCCTGTAACATATAAGTGCCGGCAAACTCGCCGTTCTTCCAGTACCCTCCGGCCCTCACTCCCTGATGGATATAGTAAACATCGTCTTGCAACACGGTAAAGGCAGCTGCAAACGACTCCTTGTCACCTTCACCCAAAGCGCCCTGCGACAATAGCGGGTAGTAGACATCTGGGCCATAAAGGTTATAATAAACCATTAGAACCAACGCCTTAAAGTGGCGCCCCTTTTCAATAACAAGCTGACCAGACTCTGTCGACATGTCTGGCAAAGCGCCCTCGTAATCAGCAAGAGGGATCTTGTCTGGATCTCCTTGATGGATATCGCCACGAACAACTTGTCCAAGCTTGATCCCTGCAATGTCGTAAAACTTTGGTGACACGGTGCGGCGCCAAAAGTCTGGCCACAGGATTGCTCGCTTTTCCTGGAACGGTCTTGATTTGAGTAGCTCTACAGGGTCATGAAGAACAATGTTGTCGGCATCAATCATGATGACTGTGTCGAAAGAGGATGCTAGGATCGACAACACTTTGAACTGGTACCCCTTGAACTTGAACATTTTCATGGCTTTGGGACCTAGTCTGTCGGGAAGGAAAAGACACTGTGCGTTTAGCGAAGGCAAAAACTCGTTACAGAATCTCTTGTCTTTCATGTCGCTTTCTTCAACCAAAAACTCGACTGGAATCGTTTTGCTGACCTTGCGAAGCATTTTGAGCGCAATGATACCCATTGGCGTGAACCGTCCACCACCAACAATGACAACTCCATACCCCTTGTAGAGCCCTGCTGGCATCGAGTGTGGGATAGTGTCGATTGCCTTTTTGTGAGACTTTTTGAGTATCTCCACTTGTTTGTCGGTGACTTGAAGGAATTGTGACAAATATTTTTTGGAAAAGATTTCCTTCGACATTGTATCAAACTTGCCGAGCTTACCATACTTGTTACTGAGCGATTCGTTGATACCAGGTGCTGCGTCTTTTAGAGTTGTAAACAGGCTGTGATAAAAGTTGTGCATATCTGTCTTGTCCATACTGTAGTTTGGTTTTTCTGGTCTTTTTGTGCGCTCAAAAGTGACTTTCGGGATAACTTGTTCATATCTAATGAGATTCCCGATGAGTCCCATTGGCTGTTGTTGTTTCGCATTTTTTATTAGTGAATCGTCTTCATCGCTTATATATGATGGGTTATCAAAAAACTCTGAAGTGAGTCTTGATCTTGAAGATGAAGGATTAAAGCTATAATATGGGTAGTTTAAATTTTTGGTAGTAGGGATTAGGAAACAAGTGATGAAAAGAAAGATAAAGACTGCAGTTGCTAAGTTTCTTTTACCTTGAGAGGTTCTTAGATTAAAAAGAGGAGAAGAATATTTTCCCATTTTTTTTTAAATTTGTGTTTGAAAAAAATGAAAGAATCAAAATGTTTGATTAAAGAGATGAATGAACAAAAAAGAAAAAGAAGTAAAAGAAAAAAAAAGAAGAAGAAGAAGAAGAAGAAAAAAAGAGAAATTTATTTTGAATAATAATAATAACTAAATATTAAAAAAAAAAAGATTTCAAAAAAGGTATCATCACCAAGAAGATAATAAAAAAAATCATACTGTTTTTTAGGTGCCAAATAGCAGCAGTAGCAACAGATGCGGATAATTTATGATAAAAAAACCTTAATATTTTCTTTATATTTTTTTCAATTAAGGGTTTATTCTTTTTTTTATTTTTTTTATATTTTCACTTACTTCTCCTCTTTAATTTTTATATTTTAATATCTAGATATTACAGTAAAGATGAAGATTATATGATGATGATGATGATCTAAAATGATACTACTATTACTACCAAGATAAAAAGTTTTATATATATATATAAAGAGAAGGGATCATCTATTTTAAAAAAAAACCTTTTTCTATATACCATTATCATCTTATATATGCTCTTTTGATATCAGGCGGCTCATGAACCATACATTACATTATTCCCTTATTAAGTTGTTCTACTTTTTTATTTTATTAATATTATTATTTCTATCCATCCAAAATATATACCTTTTAAAATGTAACCTTTTATTATTATTCTTAACGAAACCTTTAAATAAGATCATATATAAACCATCCATCTTAAAATACAGAAAAAAGACTTTTAAAAGAATTAAAAGATATCTTTATATATTTTGAGATTATAACCTACTTTTTGTTTGATTTTATGAATTTGAAAGATCTTAAAAAAAGGATATTATAATAATTCGATTTGTTCAAAGGAAAAAAGAAAGAATGAATGCTGCTTTTGAGTTGTCTACCAATGATTGATTAAAGAATAAAAAAACCCTTTTTTTTGTATTCTATACATTTTATACTTCTTCTTTTTTTGCATTATCAACAACAAGATTAACATACAAACAAACAAACAAAAACCTGGGCTTGTTTAAGATAAAGCAATTCCCTTTTTTTTATTCTTCTTTTGTCTTTTGAAATATACATGATTAAATAAAAAATGCTTGTATATTTGACCATCTTTCAATAAAGGGATCAATCAATAGTAAAATTTTACTTTTTGATGATAATATTATTTTGTTGTATAAGGAAAGTTTAATATATAGAAAAATAAAGAGAGACGATATCATATAAGAGTAATATACATGTATTATTATTATTATATACCATACTGTAATATCAAATAATAACAAAGTAGAACATTTTTTTGGATATTGTTGTTGCTACAACTTCTCGGTTATGTAACCACTCTTTTTTTCTTCATAGGTTAATATTTTTTTTTGTTCCAGAATAGGCATATGGTCAAGTGCACAAATCAATGGTATTATATCTATAGACCATTGATATTTGATCTTGATCTTATAGATATCAATATTTTTGTTCAAATAAAAAAGAGATTTAAAGTTGATTATATATATAAAAAAAGCCTTGAAACAAAAACCTCATTGATTCAAAATCTTATTATAAACTTATAATCTCGTTTAACCTTGTTTCTTCTTTTTCTTCTTTTTCTTCTTTTTCTTCTTTTTCTTTTCTCCTTCGAAAGAGTTGAATATGGCACAAACGTAGAAATATTTTGTCTCAGCTTGAATTTTGTTCAATTTTCCACCTTTATATATATATCCCAAAAAAAAATCTATTTATTTTAAGATTACCAAAAGAGAAACTTACATACATATCAAGAATTGATTTTCAAATCATTCTAATTGGTCTATCTTTTTTGTTTTTTTCAATATTGAAGTACTCAATATCTTTTTTTTTTTTTTTTAGTATAGTTGTTGTTGTCGATTATTCTTATCTGTATAATTATTTTTTGATGGATCATGATGATCTTTTTTTTTTTCTAAAAAAGTTCAATTCTATTACATTGCTTTCAAAAGATTATATATACATATTTGTAGAACAAATGTACAAAATTATTATTGATGGAACTTTTATGGTATTTTTTGACCAAAAAAAAAAAAAGAGTTTAATTTTGTAAAAAAACAAAAAATTTAGAGATGTAGTAAAATTTTGTATCGATTTATAGTAGTAATCTTTGGCCAGATTTCTCATGTGACCTTATGGTCTTCACTATACATTTAGAGTGGATGTATTAAGTAGCTAATCTAACAGAATGAACCATCCCCAAGCAACTATTTTTCAATCAGTTTTTTTCAACACATAAAAGCTATAATAAAATTGTATACTTGTATAGAAGAGACTATTTTATTGCAAATAATTAGTGTTGTTATTCAAGGTTTTTTGAAGGCTTTCCAAAGCAGGTTGCCATTAATTTGAAAAGTTAAATAACAATACTTCATATCATAGCCCTTTGATGCGAATTTTTTTTTTTTTGTTTCCATAGACCTTTGTTGCTGTGTAAACTTGAATTTAAAGTATATATGGTGCTATTTACTGATACCTGGGAAGGAATGAGAGTAAAAAAAATCGTCAGATTGAGTTTTGAAAATTCCCAACTAATTTTCTGTCTAATAACAATCCCAAACAGTTTTAAAGCATGTTACGATTGGATGCCAAAAAGTTTGTTAGTTATATATGAGATAAAAAGACATATTGAAATGACTTTGTGGTGGTGTGCAATATGCCAATCGCCGAAATCTGAGAAGTGGAACAACAAATGATCATCTATTGTCAAATTCTCCATTTCTTATCAAAATATTTTTTTTGTTTTCAAAATGGTCATGAATGAAATTCAAGTATTTATAAAGCCTGTATAAGATGTCAAGAGCTTTAAATCGACTTTTGAGTGTTTTAGCAGCCACCCAGTCATGACGTGAACATACCTAGAAATGATCACTGATTTCTCAAAGGCATGGGCTTTCGAAAAAAAAAAAAAAAAAAATAAAGAGTATGGTATAACTTTATGTGAGTAACAGTAAGCAGCTTCAAATGCTGTTGAGACTTTTATACTCATGTTATAGCTTGTATTTTACCTACTTTTGAAGCCTGCTTCGTCAATATTGAGATCATCCCTAACGCCGAACGCTGCTATAAAGAAAAAAAGTCCAATTTGAGTCTATAAACTCTTTATAACTCCAATAGCTCTTAAATGTAGTTGTCAGAAAGAGTACATTTGCTTGTCATTTCTCCAGCAGTTATTCTAGTCTGCAGTTGGTTTGAAAAAATGTTGGTTCGGCAGAAACATTTAGTAGGCTCTAAATAATACCTTTACATACTTTCCTAAGACAAAAAAAATGCTCATTTGTGGTTCCTGGTGAATTGGAATATTCCATGATACGATCGTAAAACGTATCTTGCCTTAAATGATGTTTAGGCAAACAATACATATTAAGCTGAGGTGTGTTCATTAGAAATTATATATTTGTCGTATTCTATAATCAAAGAAGATAATATGGATATATATTTCATGGGTTGTAGACCTCTAATTTGTATTTTTAAGAATTTTCAAAAAAAAAAAAAGTTTGCTATATATATTTTTTCAAGTCATATCTTTCAAATAAAGTATATAGAATGACTGAATAGAACAAAATATCACCAATAGTATTAATCTAATTCATTTATATCAACTTTAGCAAGAAGAATACAAAAAAAAAAAAAAAAAAAAAAAAAAAAAAAAAAAAAAAAAAAAAAAAAAAAAAAAAAAAAAAAAACAAGGCCAATTAATCAGGCATGTGTGAGAAGGATTACTGATATACGGCGATGATTATTCCAATTGCCTTTATCCAATAATTTACCTTTCGTATACATGCATTTATAGATTTTTATAACAATTCCAAAAGCCATAATAATGCAGTTTTATTATCATATAAAGATAAAGAATAAAACGAAAAATAAGATTTGGTATAAAATGCTAGCTAGCATGAATGATAAGTCAAGATTTTGATTAATAATGGGTAGTACATAACTCATAACTTTATCTATTGGATCAAGATAATCAAACTTTTTCAATTAGTCACATCGTGAACAAATTCAACAAAATAAATCAAAGTATAATCGACTCAATTAGTTATATTGCAAATAAATCCGATGAAATGCATCATCATCATCATTCATCTATTCCAACTTTAAGATAATACTGATCCGTAAAACCCTTTTTTTTTCAAGTTAGTCATTTTGTAATGTTACGTAATCAACAGTTTATTGCCTTCTGGTCCTGTGACTATTTCTAATTTATCAGCAAAATGGTGACTGATTAGAAAAACCTTTAAAAACCCCATACATTGCACAGGAAACAAAAAAACAATTTTTTTTGTATCTACAATCATTATTCAATTCAATAGCAAACAACATTCAATTCATCACGAAATTAAAGGAAAACATGGCAGCTAAAGTTCTTTCAAAAGCATTAAAAGTTGCATTGGTTCAACTCCCAGTCACTGCTGACAAAGCAAAGAATCTTGCTACAATCAGCTCCAGAGTTGCCGAAGCAGCTTCTAACGGTGCAAAATTGGTTGTTTTGCCCGAATGCTTCAACAGTCCATACGCAGTTACAGCATTCCCTCAATATGCTGAACAGATTCCACAAGGCGAGACAACTCAACTTCTTTCCAAGCTTGCTGCTGAAAAAAACATCTTCTTGGTCGGAGGTAGCATACCAGAGATTGATGAATCATCAGGAACCAAGAAATATTTCAACACAAACATTACATTCTCACCTTCTGGCGAATTGATCTCCACTCACCGTAAAGTCCATTTATTCGATATCGATGTCCCCGGCAAAATCAAGTTTAAAGAGTCTGACATTCTTTCTCCTGGTGAAAAAGCAACTGATTTCCAGCTTGAAGGTTACGGCCGTGTTGGTCTCGGTATTTGCTATGATATCCGATTCCCAGAATTGGCTGCTGTATCTACAAGAGCTACAAAGGACAAGCCATTGCCAGCATTTGCAATGATTTATCCAGGTGCTTTCAACCTCACCACTGGGCCTTTACACTGGATCCTTTTGGCACGTGCTCGAGCTGTTGATAACCAAGTTTATGTCCTTGTATGCTCTCCATCAAGAGACATGTCTGCCAGCTATCATGCTTTTGGCCATTCAGCTGTCATTGATCCTTGGGGAAATGTCATTGCTGAAGCAGGCCACGGTGATGAGATTATCTATGCTGAACTGGATAACGAAAAGTTGGCATCAATTCATGAAAGCATTCCAGTTAGCACGCAACGCAGACCCGACGTCTATCGTTTGCCAGAAGATATCTAATTATTAATATTAATAACAAAAAATGAGACTATTGATAGTCTATTGATTAAATATTTTATAATACAAGTAATATTAAGAATAAAAAGAATATAAAAGAAAATGCAATGGGGGTATTGTAACATGCATTTTGTAATGTAACAAACTCTTTGTTGGAGAGTACGGAGTGAATTTTCCCCCCCTCCAAAAAATAATTATGAAAGAAAATCTTTTTTTCCACCTTGCATCCAAATTTTTATTTTTATCTCTTACAAAAAAATAAAAGATTTCAACTCAATTGCAACATTTTTAATCAGATAGAAATCTTTAGTCGTTCTCGACCATCCAGAACACTTATCAATTATTATATTAAACACTTATCATGAGTGATCCGGATTCAAGGTCGATCATGGAGGACTCGGAGTCAATTCGAACTCAGAATAATCCTCCCATATCATCACCCCCCTCTCCAACCACAGTTTCGCCATCTTCATCCAATCTTGACTTAACATTTAATGACACATCTCGAGCCAATACTATTTCAGAACCAACTAAACGTAAACATCATATATCTTTTTCAAAGTTGAGAAGAAAAAAAAATAGTGATGGTTCTGATACTTCGTATGTAGATCTTTATCTGTTTCTTTTTTTTTTACTATCTTTTGATTATCTCAAGTCTTTTTATATCTTTGAAAGAACTATAATGAGAAACTTTTTTTTTTATACCATGATCCTTTTTGTATACTTTTATACGTGTGTCAATCGGACTTTAAACACCCTTTTCTTTTTTTTATCCTCCATATGAGCGTACTTTTTCCTTTTTCTATTTTACTTTATATTTTTTCTAACCTTCTTTGTCCTTAGTGCCAGCAAAACTCCCCATTTTTCAGTAAGAAGTGGTAGCTTTATGCCTTCACCTACATCTACGTCTCCCAAGTCACCTAATTTCTCTCGTCGTACTCCAAGCCATCATGCTTCAATTTCATCCATATCTTCCAAAATATCTGCAGGCTCTCGACATTCTTCTCATCATAGTAATCATCATCACAATCACCAACCTTCTCCAACTACACCAACTAATCCAGAAACTACTACTAAGCCAAATACATCTAGCCCAGGAAACAGTCTTGCTACTCATTTAAACAATTCAAGTCATAGAAGCTTAAGCATGCCTAATGAAATGCCAGACATTCAAACTTCTACCACATCAAATAATCAAAGATCAACGCCTGTCTCTCAGTTCAAGTATAATCCTAATAATAGTGCCCCTACTCAAAAACAAAAACCTGCTCAAGATTCTCTCAAAACTACAACCTCAAACAATTCTCTATTTTCTCCAACTTATTTAGATGACACTCCATCATTATCAAAAGTATATAAATCAACTTCAAATAGTGCATCAAATACTTCATTAAATATGCCCAAAAGCGGTCCAAGCGGTCCAAGCAGTAAACCTTCTAATAAACCTTCTCCAATGATAACATCTACATCAAGCCGCAGTATTAGCCAGTACATTCATAACAATTCGCCGCCTCCAATTTCTCCAAATACTTGTAATCCACCTTCAGCCTTTTTGAACATTAGAGATATCGAAGATGTATCGCCTCTGTCTTCATTTTCAGGCCCCTCTCAAGAAGATCTCACTACCAGCAGTGGCAGCAGCAACTTTAAACCCCACTCGGAAAGTATTAGTAGTACCAATACTGTCGTACCTACTACCTCTTTTAGGGCAAATAGCTCAGCTGCCATTCTTGAATCGTCTCGATTTTCCAATGAACAGTCACTCAGTGGCACAGAATCATCACCAGTGCCAACAAAAACTCCATCCATTTCGTCATCAAACAACTCAAGACGCCCATCTTATGCATCTCAATCTTCAATTCCAAGAAAGTTTGAAGAAGAACTTAATCTTTATTCAGACAGCGCAAGCAGCCATTCAAACCTCATGAGACACGCTTCAAATGAATGGGATCCAGTATCAACTGATAAAGGTTTTAACAAACCACCACCAATGATTTTTCCAGACCCTGTATGTTTTTAATTTTTTCAAAGGATTTTTTTTTTATCTTTTTACTAACTTTTTATTATAGGAGCAAGTATTTGATACTAGAGGCATACAGCCTAAACCTTCTAGATCTTTTACATCTGTAGACTTTCAACCTAATGATACACAAAACCAAATAAATTCACCTTCATTTGATGCTAGATCAATTTCTTCAACCCCTGCTTCTTCAACTAAGAGGCGATCTAAAAAATCCTCCTTTTTGGATCGTTTTATCTATAGAAGAGGATCTCAACTAGATGACTCTGACAGTCCCCTTAGTCCGTCCACATCTTTAACTAATAGTAACAATAATAAAAAATGTTCTCGCCACAAAAGTACAGAAAGTAGTGGAGTTGCTTCTTCGGCCTCATCTATAAACCAATCACATAATTTATTACACCGTCCTTCTTATGTTCTCTTTTCTAGCGGAAGACATGCATTACAATACGTTACTCAACATACTGAGGGTTCTACTTCACGGTTAAGATCTTCCTCAGCTTCTCGTATATCAACCCCGCCATCTCAAGAAATTTCACCTTTAAGTGATGGCCCTTCTAGATCTAATACTACAACTTCTCCTACTACCCCTCTAAAACCTACTTCTTCCGGTAGCCCTTTACAGACAACATCATCTCCACCTGGCACTTTTTATCAACTGGATACAGACCTGGATCATATGGATATGGATGGTATTGTCGGTCCATCTTCAAAGCCTCCAGATGCCCCTGCTCCAGGCACTATTGCTCCCCCTATTGCTCCTCCCGTAGGACCAAGCGCTGTAGACAAGGAAGCCGATTGGCAAGCTCCTGAATCTTGGAGCATTGTACCCGTCAAGAAAAATTCTGTAGCCCCCTCGGGCAGCAGCAATACTGAAGATAAAAGTGCGTCAACAACGCCAAAGCTTAAACCACATAGCAACTCAATCTCAGCCAGAGCTGCTTCTGCTCCAAATCAAAAGTTTTGCGTCAGAATTTTCAAAGAAAACAACACCTTTGGTACATCATTATGCCATATCGATATCACAGTTAGTGATTTAATTGCATTATTAGGGAAAAAATTCTTTGTCAAGTCTACTACCGGATATCAACTGACAGTCAGAATCGCAGGATTAACTCGAATTTTGCAGCCTGATGAAACTCCGATTGTATATCAAACGGCCCTTTTAGAGTTTATGGGCTACACAGAAAAGGACCGATTGTGGGAAGTAGGAAGAGATGACTTGTCATATCTTTGTAAGTTTGAATTTTCACAGGCAAACATTCGAACCATTACAGAGCAAGAAAAGGCAATTATTGCTAGGGATATTGAACATGTTCATATTGCCAGAATGGATCTGCAAACAATCCCAGTATTTCTTTACTCATCGGCTTCTAAAATAAAGTATTTGGATGTTTCTGAAAACCCTTCATTGACAATTCCCTCTGATTTCATCCAATCATGTACATCATTAAAAGAGATTAAATATGTCAACAATCAGGCTTTTGAATTCCCTGTTAATATTACTCTTCCACCAGCATTAGAAGCACTTGACTTGAAGAGAAATCTCATCAGCAACTTGGACAATATAGACTTTACAGGACTGAGATATTTAACTTCTTTAGATATGCAAGGCAACTTGTTGACCCATATCCCAGACTCCTTTTCACAACTACAATCTTTGACATTTTTAAACCTTTCTTCTAATAACATTAAAGAGATTCCACCTGCCATTTGCAGTTTAAGAAATTTGGTTGACTTTGATATCTCTTTCAACAAAGTTTCCAAGCTACCCGACTCGATTGGCCAACTTGCCAAATTAGAAAAACTAGCTATTTCCAACAGTTATCTTACAAAAACCTTCCCCGAATCATTTACTCAACTTGTCTCTCTCAAAGAGCTGGACATTAGATATAACAAGGTTCAAAATATTGACTTGCTATCCAAGTTACCCAAACTTGAAGTTCTCTATGTATCCAAAAACTCAATTACTTCTTTGGATGCCGATCTTTCCAATGTCAAGCTATTCTACTTTGACAGAAACCCTATTACAAATATATCTCTTAAAACACCTCATACAAATTTGACCTCCCTTAACCTCTCTAAGGCCCAAATGGCTGCATTGCCTGATAACCTGCTGGAAATGGTTCCTCTTTTGGAACGATTGCTGTTGGACAAGAATCATATTACAACCATTCCAGCAAAGATTGGAAATTTAAAGAATTTGAAATATTTAAGTCTTGTTGCCAATCTTCTTGATTCAGTCCCCCCAGAAATTGGCCTCTTATACAACTTGACTCATTTGGATTTGCACGACAATAACATTTTGAAATTGCCAGAAGAGATTTGGAACTTGTCATCTCTAACGTATTTAAATGTTTCCTCAAACTTGCTTGATGCTTTCCCTGAACAAATCACCACCCATTCAAGTATATCCAGCTCTGAATCTGAGCGCCGAGAAGTTAGTGCTAGTTTGAGCGCATCAAGTACTGCATCCACAACGCCAAACAACACAGGAACGCCCATTATTCCTCCTAATGAGGCTCGACGACCTTCAGTGTTGTCAATTTCTTCGTCTTACGATGAGTACAAGCCACCTGCTCCCTTGAAGGCTGTCAATAGTAATCCTCCTCCCATTTTACGTTCACCAAAAGGATTTTCTGGAAGTGGTGGTGACTCTGTTATGCAATTCCCTAGTCGCAGAAGAACTTCACTGGCCAGCAGCCTGACTACTTTAATAATGTGCGATAACCAACTTACAGAAGATTGTTTTGATGAGCTTGCAGTGCTTACTTCTCTCCAAGTTCTCAATTTGTCATACAATGACATTAATGAGATTCCTTTGGGCTTTTTGCAAAACTTGACAAATTTGAGAAAATTATATCTCTCTGGTAACAATATTGCTTCTTTACCTGGTGATGATTTAGAATCACTCTCAGGACTGGAAGTGTTCCACATGAACAGCAATAAGCTGCACAACTTACCTGCAGAGCTTGGCAAAATATCAACTTTGAAGGTGTTAGATGTTGGTTCCAATACCTTGAAATACAACATTCACAATTGGCCATATGATTGGAATTGGAGATTTAATAAGGACTTGCAATACTTGAACTTTTCGGGTAACCGAAGATTAGAAGTCAATGCTCCAAATCTCCCCAACAGTGGATACCGCAGGGAAGTTGATATGAGTGACTTTACAGTTTTGTCAAATATTAGAGTTCTTGGTCTTATGGACGTTACTTTGACTGCATTATCTGTTCCAGACCAAACCTCCAACTGCCGTGTACGTACATTTGGTAGTGAAGTTTCATCATATCCATATGGTTTAGCTGATTCCTTGGGCAATAATAATAATCTTTCTGTTACAGATGTTGTATTGGAACGTTTCAGAGGCAAGGACAATGAAATCTTGATTGGATTGTTTGATGGCCGTGGAAGCAGCCAGATCCAACAAGGTGGAAACAAGGTTGCCAAGTTGGTTCAAGAAACCATTGGTGGCATTTTCCAAGATGAGTTGAAGAAACTCAGAGAACCTGATGAAACTGTTGTTGATGCTCTTCGTAGAGCATTTTTAAACACCAACAAGGAAATTGGTAATACAATCCTTCTTCCCTCCGAAGAAATCGCACACACAACCATTGGCCACAGATCTTCTACTGCTGTTGATTTAGAATCTAAGGATGGCATGACAGGTTCCTGTGCAACTTTGGCCTACATCACTGGCAAAAAGGCATATTTTGCCAATGCCGGCGATTCAATGGCAATTATGGCGCACACCAGTGGTGAGTATAGTGTTTTAACCACTAGACACGACCCCACTTCACAAGTTGAATTGAACCGCATCCGATCTTCTGGTGGTATCATTTCCAGCACTGGCCAACTTGATGGCATTCTCAATGTTTCCAGAGCAGTGGGTTTCTACAACCTAATGCCCAATATCCATGCCAATCCTTCTATTTTGGAATGGGATATCAGCGATGGAGATGAAATGATTATCATTGCCAGTAAGCAACTTTGGGAATTTGTTTCATACCAAATTGCAGTAGACATTGCTCGAACTGAAAAGAAGGACTTGATGAGAGCTGCTGCCAAACTCAGAGATTTTGCCATTGCATACGGCGCCTCTGACAAAATCATGGTCATGGTTTTGGGTATTGGCCTCAGCAAAAAGCGTCCACGCGGAGGCTTGCTCAACAAGAACTTTTATGGCAATATTCCTAATGGTCCTCCCGGAGCTGGCCAGCTTTCTCTTGTTGGCGAAATTGGCAATGAAGGTCCATTCATCAACAGAGCCGATGACGATTACCTGTACTCGAGAAAGCGACGAGACAAGGGTAAGGATTCTGAATTGGCTAGACTTGGAGGTGAAGTTGAACCTCCCCAGGGAGAATTGGCCATTGTATTCACTGATATCAAAAACTCCACCATGTTGTGGGAAACTCATGCTAACGGTATGAGAGCAGCCATCAAACTTCACAACGGTATCATGAGACGTCAACTTAGACTGACGGGTGGTTATGAAGTGAAAACTGAAGGTGATGCCTTTGTTGTCTCTTTTCCAACGCCTACTTCTGCATTACTCTGGTGTTTGAATATCCAGCAGTCGCTTCTTTATGCTGACTGGCCTGCAGAGATTTTGGAAACAGAAGAAGGGTGCGAGATTCTCGATGAAAAGGGTCAATTAATGTACAGAGGTTTGTCTGTCAGAATGGGTATTCACTGGGGTTCTCCTGTGTGTGAAACTGATCCAATTACTCGAAGAATGGATTATTTCGGACCCATGGTCAACAAGGCTGCCAGAATCAGTGCTGTAGCTGATGGTGGTCAAATCACCCTATCTTCTGATTTTGTATCTGAAATGAAGATGCTTCAAGACCGACTAAACTCCGTCAAGGAGCACAAAATGACTTTGTTTGAAGCATTTAATGGCGACGAAATTCTTGGCCGATCGGTCGAGCAGGATTTCAAATCCCTGGAAAGCATTGGTTGGGAAATCAAGGAACTTGGCGAATACCGATTAAAGGGTTTGGAAAATGCCGAATACATTTCGTTAGGCTTCCCCAAGTCTCTGTTGGGCAGATTCGAACACCACTTGTTATCTAAGAAGAAGAGAAACGAGGTTCGTTCCAGATATGGTGCCCTTTCTTTAGACTCGCTCCCCAAGATCCGACAAATTGCAGTTAGACTTGAACGGATCTGTTCTAGCTTAAATGCTTCGTTTGATCCCGATGATCATTACTCAACTGATGCTCAAATGGATTCGCCCAAAAAGACAAAGCCCAATGGAGGAGGAGCTGCCAAGGCTAATGGCCCAAGCAACGCTCGCCAAACCACTCAGCTTGGAGGCCCCTTGCCTAACAATGAGTATGAATATGGTCAATTCCTGGATAACATTATCACACGAATTGAAAACTCTTTGTCGATGCTGTATCTTCGCACATCAATGTATGAATTTACAAAGGATGATGAAAAGTTTAGTGGAGCAATTGATTTTACTACAATTTTATCAGAAGCTTTAAAAATTTTGGGTGAATGCAAAAAAAATCATCAGAATTCACAGAATAATGATAGATTAGTTGAAGAAGTTGATCAGAATGATCATAATAACAATAATAACATTAGTTCACAGGAAGAAGAAGAAGAACAAATCTTGTCTTCTCCAACATCATTTTCGAGTTTGAGTCCTCTTGGTAATCCTAACATTAAAAAGTCTTTGGATACCCAACAAATGACACCATCTCTTTCTGAAACGTCGTTTGTTACAGCAGAAGAACATAATGTTAATATTATTCAAGATGATGGTCAAACTCAAGAATTTCAAAGTTTAAATGAAAATTGATATTTTTTGTTCATGTTTTTTGTTTGTTTTTAAATTTTTTTTTTTTTATTTATTATTTATTTATTTCATTTTTCATTTTTGTTTTATTCTTATATATATATTCATAATTAACTATCATCCCATCATATCTAGAAGAAAAAAAAATTATTGTCTATAGATGATTATTGTTTCAATTAACGCCATAAAAAAAACCTCAATATCTATATTTGATTATTATTATTATTTTTTATATATTTACTATATACTAGATATACACACTGTTTTATTATAATTAATATTATTCATCATCATCAAATCATATTCATCAATCAATCATCGTTGGCCTTGTGTTAACAAGTCTCTAACCTCATCAAAGTAAGGATGGTCCATGGCCTCTTGTGCTGTAAGACGTTCCTTATGATCATACCTTAACAACTTGTCAATCAAGTCTATTGCCAGCGGCGTCGCATACTTTTTATTGTTTTCCTTAATAAAAGACTGCCAACTCTGGCGTTTATATCTCCCCAAGATGTTATCGTACTCGCTAGGCAGCTTGATTTCATAACGCCTGAGGTACTCCAACAAGTCGTCTGTGCCCAAGACCTGCGCGATCTTGATCAGCTGGTTAGTGTTGGACGTGCCATGGAAAAACGGATCGATCTTGAAAATGAGCGACGCCAACACGGTGCCCAGACTCCACAAGTCGAGACTGTAGTCATACATTTGGAAATCGACAAGCAGTTCGGGGCCCTTGTAGCAGCGACTGGCAACACGCACGTTGTAGGTCATCCCCGGGTGATAGAACTCGGCAAGACCCCAGTCGATGAGACGCAGCTTGCGTTGCTCGTGGTCGATCATGATGTTGTGTGGCTTGACGTCGCGGTGCATGATGCCCTTGGAGTGGCAAAAGTCGAGCGCCTTGAGGAGCTCAAACATGTAGTACTTGATGTCGTAGTTTGTGAATTTGGGGTAGAGCACGCGGAAGTCCGTGTTGTTGACGTACTCAAAAATGAGCGACGGCGTTTTGGAGGTTGGGTCACGTACAACGTCGAGCAGCGTTATAATGTTTGTGCCGCCGGCCAGGTTTTGTAGGATTTTGATCTCACGTTTGATTTTTTTTTTGCGAACGGGTTTGAGGACCTTGATAACGCATGATTCGCCAAACATTGGTGCTGGCTTTTTACACGAGCCATTGTTATTACTTGATAACGAATTGTTGTTGCTATTTGTGATATTATTATTATTATTTGATATGCTGTTTGTAATGTTGTTTCTATTGTTTAGATCTTCAGCAGAAGCATCTGTTTCCGAAAGTTCATTGTCACGAATTTTTTGGATTCTTTGTAGAGACGACATGGAAGAAGACATGGATTCGCTGCCGCTAGCGCCTGCAGGGTAGTTTGCACCAATGACAGCGAGATTGAGACCTTCAAAGGCTTCTGAGTACTTACCGCGTCCAACTTTTCGAATGATTTCATAACAGGCTTGGTTACCCCAGTTGATTTTGACATGCTCATAATCCCAATAAGAAGAGGGCATTTGCTGATTATAATCAGCATATACACGAGCTATTGACATAGACATGATTCAAAAAAAGAAAAAATTTTTTTGGAGGGGGGTGGTTTTTTTGTTGGATATTATTAATTTTAAGGGAAGAAGGAGAAGAAAAAAAGGAAAGAGAAAATTTTCTTGATTTTGGTAAAAACTAAAAACAAGAAGAGGGGAGGGAGGGTTTGTAAGGAAAAAATTTTATTGAATCAAACAACAAATATTCAGCAGTGCTTTCGCTTGTTTGTTTATGAGCTGTTCAATGAGGAAACAAAATCCTTATTGGGTGATTTGAATGAATAAAAATAATGAAGGTTTGATTGAATTTTTATCAAATAAAATAAAATAAATATTTGGTATATTGATAATTATCACTGGAGTTTATTATCACTACTGATAAAAAGAAAAAAAAAATCTTTTCTTCTATGGGGTCTCTTATTCAATCACTCTCGTTCTCATTCAAAAACCAAACTCTCAATATTAATCAGAACCAAACTGTATAGATTAATAATAAAAAAAACAAAGAGAGAGAGAAAAAGGTGGCTGTTTCTTTTTTTAAGAGACGTCTTCAAAACAGCAGGTGTGTTGGCTGGTTGGTGATATCTAACAAAAAATGATTGAAGCAAAAAAAGGTGGTGACAAAAAAATTTTTTTTCCCTTTTTCCCTGTTTGTTTTTTGGCTGTTGCTGGTTGTAAATTTTTTTTTTTTTGGCGCGTTATCGTGTGAGAAACTTTGTCAATACGCAAATCATCATACTGCTTATGTAATCAAGATGCTATTGTTATTTTTTTTACCCCTTATAGTATGTACTATACCTAACTATGCCTACCTACTATATACTTGTACTATACTTACCATACTATACTACTGTTTAAATGCCCCTCTCGTTCTGTCTGCAAAAGTGTCGGACCGAAGATCGCAACTTTTTTATAAAAATATATAATCAATTATTTCCTTCTTTAGGTATTGTAGTTTGCTATTTTGTATTATCTATAATTGAACACTGAGTAAAAAAAATTAAAATAAGGAGAAAAAAAGGTGATTGAAGAAATGCTTATCATTGACCGGTATTCGGTGTAGATGATAGATAGCCCTCCGTATTATTACAACCTTATTTTCTGTTACATCAACTGTCACAAAACAAATTCAATTTGGAATCAAAGTTTTTTGTTTATTATTTTATTTTGTTTATTTCAAATATTTACATCCATCTTTATTTCTTTTCACCCAAAAAATCAATTATATTTATAAAAAAAAAAAAATGAATGAAAATTCATCAAATCAACGAGAAAAGATTTCATCTCTTCAACAATGTGTTGCAGTAACTAGGCTAATATTAGAAGACAATAATAATGACAATGATAATAATAATACAAATAAAAACGCGACAGATTTAAAAGATGTACAAATTTGGACAACCCGATTTTCTCCACCAGTAATTCCACGAGACATAGCGCGAGGAATCTGGAAACGAGGATTAGAATCAGATCCTCCAGTTCTTAAACTAATAAACATATTGGATCTTGATAAAGTTCCATTATGGATATTGTTTGGGACTGGTGGTGTTGATGATAACTATAAATCTCCATTGATCTATCAAATTTATACAAATGATCAAGAAACGAAAACAATGTTTGAACGCGTATTTTCAATCAATTGTCAACAAGATAAACACGATAGGTTGAAAAGCCTGAAAGAAGAAGGAGAGAAAACCGATAAGAATGGGAAAGGATCTGGAATGGTTGGACTGCTGTTACAGTTATTAGAACCTGAAGAACTTGAACAAGACGACGACGCGTCATTATTGTCAACACCAGGTTTGACAGAAACTAATGGAAACAAAATCATTAGACATGAATTTTCTCCTCCTAAATTTCTAATAATGTTTCAAGAAAAATCTTCAAAATTGGAGTCTTATAACAGTGACAATGAAACTTTATCATCATCATCAACGTATTATATCAAGCATATCAATTTAAATCTTGTTAATGAAATCTTATCAACGACTAGTAAAAGTAATAGCATCCCAACCTCTGATGACCAGGAACAATTTGTTGCAAAACGACTTGATTTTGGAAATACTACTTCTCACAACTCTCATTCAACTGCATTATTATCATCACCTTCATTAATTGAAAAAACAATACCTTTACAATCACCATCTCATAGCCATGACATCTCTTGCACAAATTTCACAACCACAAATAACAACAACCAAACAAAACTTCCTGATGCTTCTTCATTTATAACAAACCCATCATTTCAATCAAATTCTTCATCAAACGAAACAAACAAAAAAGAAAATCCATTCAAATCTGCACCAATTATTTCTCCTTCTCCTTCTTCTTCTTCTTCTTTAGCATCTTCATCATTATCATCACCTTCAATATCAAATCGAGCTTCAAAAATTTCTTCAAACAAATTACTCCTTTCTCATCAAAAAAGGTCATCTTCATCTTCATCATCTGCAATCAAAAGAAAACCAAGTAACTCAAATAATAATGATTTATATAAACGTCCAACAACTCTTGTTCAACCCAAACAATCAATGGAATCAGTTATCGATGTCCACCAAAAACAAGCTTTACAACATTTGATTCATGCAACTTTACGACTTCGTGGAATTACTCCACCAACACGTATTTCTTCTTCTTTGTCTTTTTCGTCATTACCAGGATCACCCGGTTCAACACCTGGTTCACCAAGATCTACTATTACTAATAATAATAACAATAATAATACTAACCAAAAAGAAGAAAGAGATGAATATAAAGAACTTTTTGTAAATACTTTTCGTGCAGCTCAATATGCTATTTACCAGAAAATTGTTCATTCTAGAAATCAACATGACAATTCCAAAAACAACAAGAATAAAGCAGGGTTGGGAATGATGGAAATGCAAGATATTGTAGATAAACTTTTAAGCATATTTCTTCCAGAATGAATAAATAAAGTAATAACCAAAAGTATTTTATTATGACAAAATAGTTTACAAAAATAATATAAATCAAAAAACTTTTTTTTTTTTCTTTCTTTTTAAATATATTATACAACAAAATTTTTCTTTTTCTTTTTTTTTATTTTAAATATATTTTAATTTAATCATTTTTTAGAGAAATGCATTTTATCATAAAATTTTCTCATTTTGTTATGCTTTCTAGGATGGTTTTCATTTTCTAAACCTTCTCCTTCAGCAAGTGCTTGCTGATAGTATTGAGTTCTGCTAAATGTTCTCATAAGATTTTCAGCAGTCGTTAAATCATCTCCAAGATCTCTAGACATTCTAATGCTTTCTCTAGAAACACGAGGAGGACGTTGTTCATTTCTAAGTGATGCACTGGCAATTTCCAGCGACTTTCTAATGTTGCGCATATCAATACCTGGCTCATCAGCATCAGGATGGTGATGGAAGTGGAACTCTTCAGGTCCTGATGGCGTAAACTCAACTGTAGGTGAGTATGCGGTAGATACAGTGTTTGTAGACGATGTGGTTGGTCGGTGAGAAGATGATAGTGGGTGGGGAGCAGGAATTTGTCTAATTGTAGAAGGTTGAGTGGATGATGATGATGGCGCTGTGGCATAACGAGGACCACTGGCTGCACCACTGTGAATAGGAGTCAATTGGTGAGTAGACTCTTCGTATACACTTTCAGGATAAAGCTGTTCAGTGTCAAAGCTAATGTAAGAAGGTGTGACCATTCTTGGACTACCAACGGAATCTGAGCTGGGGCCGCCGCCAATTCCAGCTTCTCCACCTGGTCTTCTGGGGTAAACCAAGCTCTGTTGAGATCTTCCAGCAAGACTAGTTTGACTACTATCGATATTGGCAGGCTGTCCGTTAGCATCAACAAGATTTTCTTCGTCAGACAAATCCAAGTCTTCGTGATCGTAGTGACCAGACTTTCGCTTGACCCAATCTCCAATACTTTGTCTTTTGCTTTGACTGTAAACAGAAGCTCTCTTAGAAGACTTGTCCTTTTGGTGAGCATTGTACTTGGTATCATCAGAACCTTCTTCATCAGAAGATCCTTGCCCCTTTTGATAAATGGCATCGGATCCGGGCGACATACTATCTTGCTCTTTAGTAGTAGCCTCGTGATGGTGCTCATTGCCAAGTGAATAGATAGTACCAGCTAAGCGTTTTTCCAAGGCATTTGCAGCAGTAAGACCATAATTGGTTTCAGTGATCGGAGGAACAGAATCAAATACACCAAGGTTCCATTGTTCACGAATAATGTCAATATCCATAGGCTTGAAAATCTTTTGAATGGATAAAACAGTGTAGTGGGGGAGCATACAGGCAATGATACCAACAAAAATGACAGCCCAGAAAGCAGCAGAACTATACAATTGACTAGCAAGTTCATAAAGCTCGCCTGATGCAGTAAAAGAAGAGTAGATACCACTCCAAATCCAAACACACAAACATGAAATAATACAAATGACCAAAGATGCAACATCCCATCTATACTGATTAGTCAAGACGTAGAAGTTACAAGACACGACAGCAATAGTACAAACAGAGACACCCAACCAGTATCGATGGTCTAACTGAAGACCATTTTCACTGATTGAGACTCCTCCAAGGTACATAAAATAAGGGAAAAAGAATGATACAAGGGATTGATACAAACCATCAGTCATATAAAACCAAAACTTTGACTGAGACCACTCCAATCTTAAAATGCCGCGGCGATAAAGTTGAGGCACAGCAAGAGCAATTCGATCTTCGACATCTTGGTCCAGGAAACCCATTAAAATGACGGGTAATGAGGTAAAAGCCAAGTTGAAAAACATGACGTATGTGTATTCAAACAAATAGGCCCCATCAAAGGAAGAAAAGACACCATACCAAAAGAGAGCAAAAGTAAAGACAACATTCTTGTAAAAAAAGTTTGGAATCATTTCTGCCAAACGCTTATAAGACCATCGACCATGGACAAGCAGCAAACGTGCTAAAAAGCGGAATTGACCAACGGCGTAATCAGAAGACATTACAGCTTGTCTACCCTCTTCACCAGCAATACCTACACCGACATCGGCCTCTTGGATCATGGCAACGTCATTGGCACCATCGCCAATGGACAAGGTCATGACATCAAGAGTGTTTTTGACAAGACTTACAACAGAAGCCTTTTGAGCAGGACTGACACGGCAGCAAAGAATGGACTTGCACTGCTTACATAGAATCAAAAACTTGTACTTGAGGTTATCGTCAAGACAGAGCTTCAAGGTATCACCATCGACAATAATGGCAAAATCGGGAGAAGGAGGATCGTGGTTGAGTTTGGCAGCTTCTATTAATTCATCGCTGTATGTTATTTGGAAATATTTTTGCAAGTATTCAGTCAATAGAGCGTCGACTGATTCCATAGTAGGCTCATCAGATCGTAGAATAAGAAGCTCCATGTCATTGTCCAACAAGTTACAAGAGAAACCAATGTTGATAGCTGTTTCGACTTTATCGCCAGTCAAAACCCAAAGTTTAATACCTGCTTTACCGAGCAATGCAATGGTTTGGGGAACACCTTCTTGTAATCTATCTTCAATGGCAGTGCCTCCTAAAAGTGTAAGATTTCTTTCAAGAGCATCAGCAACTTCTTCCATCTTATCTTCACGATTTTCCAAAGCAGAAGAGGCCTTTTCATAATCGGAATTAAACTTTTGATACTCTTCAGGAGTCAACTCCCTTTGAGCAATACACAAAGTACGCAGACCTTCTCTGGCAAACTGTTCTAAATGCAAAGCAGTCTCAGCACTTAAGCGCTCCTGGCCATTTGGTCTAAGTCTTGAGTAGATTACAGAGTCAGCACCTTTACAGATCAACAGAATGCGGTCATTTGCAGTAGAACCATCAAGGTTTTTAGAGCCACTAAGCTTTACAATGGCAGACATTCTCTTTCTAGTAGAATTAAACTCAAGAGTGTTGAGAATTTGGTATTCTTGTTCGACACCTTGGACATTAACGATAACACCACGGCGGGTTCTATCAATAAAGGAAAAGCCAAGATCTCGAGCAGTAGCAACAAGAGCAGCTTCATCGGGAGATTGAGCCTTGAAGTCAATTTTGCTGGGATTGATTTTGTTAGCCTCAGTGACAACGGAATGGCACAGAGCCAATGCAAGCATAAAATGCTTGCATGCTCGCTGTTGTTCTTCACCAGATTCTCCTTCAATATCAGAGACAAACTGGGAAGACACAAATGTGACATCTTCATCATAGAGTTGAGGGTTGTCATGAATGCGTCTCAAACTATTGATCATCTTGACCTTGTCTTCAGCAATCTGCTGGCGCATCTCTTCACCTTCAGCATCGACATCAATACCTTCACGTTTCCTCATACCAGCCAAGGCCTCAGTATAGGCTTTACCATAGGCAACCCCATTAATTGTGCATTTCTTAAATTCCATGACGTTTTGAGTAAGTGTGCCTGTTTTGTCAGAGAAAATGTATTCAATCTGTCCCAAATCATCAGAAATACTCCAGGATTTTGGCGTGCAAGGGTAATCTATCGGGGCGTAGTACATGAAAACATCACTGTAAATGAAAAACGCCTGAATAGTTTTGACGATTTCAATAGAGATGTACAGGGAAATGGGTACTAAGGATTGATATAAAATGACAGCAGCCCAAAAGGTAATCAAACCGGCAACAGGAGCTGATCCACCAATCATTCCAAACTCGAAAAATCGTATCGACGAGTCGTCCTTTGAAAATTGGATACCATTCGCCAGACCAGAAATAAAACAAATGACAAAGAGAATGGCGAAATTTGCCAAAACACTGAAATTCAATTCTCTAGAGATTCTACTCTTTTTGGTAGGAGTCTCACCAGCGTTCAACATGATTTTAGTTTCTGGACCAGTAAACAGTACAACACCAATGATCCATTTAGTGTTACGAAGAGAGCAGCCTCTTAATAAAATATTGTTGATGGAAATAGGTTCAGAGCATATTGTCTTGTCGTCTTCGATAGGGCCGTCATAGAACTGGGAGTTTCTGTTTGCTGAATTGAGTTCGCTTGGGTCGACAGAGTGGTCTCTCCACTTGCAGACACCATTAAAGGAGTAGAGGTTGGCGTGGGCCTTTTCAGATTCGATCCAAAATTCGGCACGTTCGCAGTCGCTCGAGTGTTTAATCATCTGACCGCACTTGAGAGCCTGTCTGACTTTTAAATTTGTTTCACCATCTAAATTTTTTGTTTCAACATAGCAGGCACCATCCGAGTCAGAAGTCGATAAAATTAATAAATCTGCGGGGATTTCATCATTGTTGTGAACACGAACAAAGTCACCGACTCGAACGCTTTTCCAATAGTCGTATCTGAATCTTGCATTTCCAGTTGGGACGGTTTTCGGGTTGATAATTGTTCCCTTAAATCCGGGGTTTGACTGTTGGGACTTGCTGTTGTTTTCGTCATTGATGCGGTTTGCATTATCATCAAAGGGATTTGCACTTCTAAAGTTGATTTCAGAGTCGGTAGAAAGCCTGCTTTTATGTGTTTTTTTGTTGGATCTTTCCAGGTCTTGCATTTCATGGTTTGAATATATTGATTGAACAGTTCTTGAAGGTCTCAAGTCCAAATCGTCTTCATTATTTGGTTTATAATTTGGATCCTTTTTGGCTTTTCTCTTTTGTTGAGATTGCTTAATAGTTCGTAAAGTTTTAAACACTCCTCTGGAGGTTGCTTTTTTCATTCTTCTCCATAGAGAAATGTTTTCATCGACAACATTGTAATTATGCCAGTAGGAAAGAATTTGAGTTTTAGTATTATTGACTTCAAGATCTAATAAAGTACGACGATAATCTTCAATAGCATCTTTAATTGCAGTAATTGCTACAATTACAATGATTGGTACTGAAGCCAAGCCTGCATTTTCAACACCAAAAATTGGGAATGCCTAGATATTTTTTTTTTTCAAATAAGGAGTTAACAAAGGGAACAAAAAAAAAAACCAAGTAGAAAAAATAAAAAAAAAATTAAAAACTTACCCCTAAAATTACAATGAATAAGAAATAAATATTTGCAATATTTTTAAATTGAAAAAATAAATTTTTGGGAATAAATGATAATGGGGTATATTTAGTTGTTCTAATTTTGTTTCTTGGATACTGAACACTTGGTAGACCATTTTCAGGGTCAATCATATCATCTGGTAAAGGTAGGTTGAAATAGACTCTATGTATGCCATGGTCCTCTGGACCAGTTTGAGTGTCTTCTGATTTTCGTGATGCTACTTCGTCTTTTGCCGTTACATGATGAGGTAAATTGACGTGTTGGTGGGGAGGTTCTGAGCGACTAAATATTGATTTTGAACGTTTTACACTGCCCTTTTTTGGTCTACCCTTTTTATGACGCTGAGTTCCCCATCGGTGTCGCTTCATGACGGATGGGTCTCTTGCTAATTTTGAGTCCTTTTTGTCGTTATTTTCTTCAGAATCTGAATCAGAATCGTCATCACTATTTGTACGAGTTGGGATTGATAAAAAGTTTGCACTTGGTTGAGGGGCTTGATGGGTTGGGGTGGGGGTTGTGACGTGGATTTCATCTTCTTCATCTAAAGCAAATGAAATGTGACGATCTTTGTGGTCTATATTTTGGTCATTGTGATTTGAAGGTTTTAAAGATGAGTAAGATTTTTTTCTTTGTGGTCGTGTTTCTTGTTGTTGTTGAAAATCTTGATTTGAAGAGTTTTCATAAAAAGTAGGAGAATATGGGTCATTTGTGTCAGATAGTCTTGATTGAGAGTGTACTGCTGGTTCAGGAGCATTAATTGTTATTGAAGGTAAATCTGGCTCACTCGAGCTATATTCATCGATAGTTATTGAAGGAGGAGGGTTATCAATCTGATGTAGTCGTGAGTTCTGTGTTTGATAAGGAGTGGAGGAGGATGAGGATAAATGAACTTGAGGAGCAGATGTGTTGCTGTTATCATTGTCATGATGATTAGAGACTCTAATTACTGGAACAGTTGGTGAATCTGGTTGTTGAAACTGTTGATTTTGGGCGTATTGTGGAAGTGGAGGTACTGGAGGAGGTGATTGATCATCATCATCATCACTTCTAAAGGGATTATTACTTGAGAGTGAATGCTGATGTTGATCTCTTTTTGAAGAGTTTCTATCAGGCATTATTGAATTTTTAAACTATTGTTATTGGGTATTTGATATGCAAAAAAAAAAAAAAAAAAGAAGAAAGAAAGAGTGAAATAATAATGAAAAAAGAGCAAACAAGGGAATTAATAATGATGATAAATTTTTTGAGTAGTTTTTTTTTTTTTTTTTGTTATGGTACAAAAAGATTCGGTATAAAAATGTTTGGTTGTCTTTTATTATTCCTATTATTATTATTATTATTGACAGAGTGAAGAAAGGGGGGGATTTGTAAAAAATAGGGACTTTGCTTATAAATGAAGATCTTTCTTTTTTTTTTTCTTGACTATGAGCGTAATAGTAAAGAAAAAAGGGCCATTTCCTTGAAATAAAAAATTCAAATGGCTGAGTTTTTAGTTGACAATTAAAAAAAAAAAAAAAGAAGGGAAGAAAGGGGAGATGGAGAGGTATTTTAATATAAAAAGAAGGTTTTGAAAAAAAAAAAAGAGATTTGAAATTTGATGACGATTTTTTTTTTTTTTTGGGTAGTGAGAAAAGGCACAGCAGTAAAGATAGAGACTATTGTATGTGTGAGTGTGTATGAGTGTATAGTGGACTATAATACTACTATAATAGTATCAAAATTTATAGTACTAACAACTATATATTCCTGCTAATTCTAAGCCAATTGGGAGGCTACGTGGTTAAGTGCTGGCCACTTTTTTTTTATATATTAGTATATAGTACCTTATTACATCAGCATTACATAACACTCTGCCAGATCTCACTTTAGAAAAAATCAAAACTATCTGGTTTAAACCTTCTTTTTACTATCACTATCTATCTATCTAGCTTTTACTACTATACTAATTAAATCTAAGCAGAAAAAAAAAAAGGATTGATCTTCTTTTACTTTATAAATTTCAATCTTAAAATAAATCAAAAAATTTAGTATTTCTTGTCATAATTTACAACAATAATAATAGAGGAAAAAAAGAAAAAGAAAAGACTCTGCAGTTCCGGCCACTCGGTCCATAAAAAAAACTGAAACATCCCGGTTTGCTTTACTTTTTGTTGTATCAACAATTGCAACATTTTTAATAAAAAAAAATAATACATGACCAATAAAATATCTAAAAAAGTTACATAAAAAATAAAATTTCATTGTGATCAATTTGTGGGTTCATTTCGTTCAAAAAAAAAAAAAAAAAAAAAAAAATTAAAAGCAATTTCATTATCATGTTATATGTTATATATGTTATAAAAAATAAAATAAAAAAAACAACTATTTTCATTACTAATGAATATCATTAGAATAGTATAAATAGTATAGTTTTAAAAAAAAAACTAACTAATGAAGTAACTTTTCAAATAATTTACCAAATCGTTCAGTAGACCGGTCAGTTACTATATTACCATGTGCCATAACAAGAGCCTCAGGCTGCCAATCATAAATAGCTTGAATACTAGGTGCTGCTGCCTTTCCAATCATTCCAGAAAACTTTCTATTAAGCCAGGAATCCATCGACATGTACTTGGCAAGGAACGACCATCCAGAGTCTGGTGGCATCACCTTGGTATTGTACGTTTCATACTGATCATATGCTGGAAGATTCACAAACAAATCTCCAGTAAGTAACGTCTTGGTTGGCTTGTGCAAGGCAACCAACTCCTTGTTGACATGCTCCTTAACATACACAAAGTCAAATTCTTCCATCAAGTCCATTGGGAGTGGTGGGTATTTGGAAACATTGTCGCCCTCCAAAGATGAAATCAATTCCTTGGTAATCAACCTTCCAGAAGAACTGCCACGGAATACATAGTCAACAGGAATGCCTGCCTTTTTCTTCTTTTCTTCAAGACCATCAACACCAAGGATACGAGCTTGTGGGTATACCTCTTTCCAAGAATTGAGACCCATGTGATGTTCAAAGTCTGGAGCAATCAAGTACTTGACATCAACAATATCTTTAATTTCTTCATCTGTAGTCACTGAAGTTTCTTCTGCACTGGTAGTAGCGGTATCTGATGTAAGTAACTTTAAAAGACCTCTGGCTTCAGGCCCCCATGGAATTGGATTAAATACAACAACTGATATTTTCTTTTCGCCTCTGTTTGTTAATGTAGATGATGCTGGTTGCTCTGTTGCTGTTGTTGTTGTAGGTGCTGTAGTAGAAGTCTCATCCAACTTGATAACTGTACAACGATTACCAAGTTCTAAAAATACTCGTAAAAATGCGCAATCATGATAGACAATCTTTCTTGGAACAAGAATTTTAGATAAACCTCCTAAAGGAACTGGGTATCCTGATGTACCGAATCTGAATGGATATCCGTGAACCATTGTAATATTTTTGTTTTGTATTTGTGTTTTTTATAAGAGTAATTGAATTGATTGATAGGAAAAAAAGAAAGAATAAACTCAATTGAGTATAAATGATATGTTGAATATGTTGGAAATGATATATAATAAGAAGGAAGAAAAAAAAAATTGTTATGGTGGTGAGGAGATGAATTTATATTTATATATTTTCACAAAGAGATTATATTTTTTTGCTAAACTTTATCTTTGTCACTTCACTCTCACTCTCTCTTTCCTACTTTGTAACCACCCCCCTCAATTGAGAATCATCATCATCATCATGTCCTATTGCAACTATATATACTAGCTTCATCCTTTGCAAAATAAAAAACTTTATATAATAATTTAGAATATATAAAAAAAAACTTAATTAGGTACTTCAAAATGATTTTTTTTTTTCTTCTTCTTCCATATTAAAATTTTCAATCTTTGGACAAAATAAAAAAATCTTGATAACATCATCAGTTAGTCTTTTAAAAGGAAACAAAAATATAACACCATACATCTACGATGATGATTTGTAAATTCTAGATTAATCTTATGTTTTCTAATTAGTATAGATGTCTATTAAAACGAAAATCTATTATTAGTAATTATCTTTACTTTGAATCAATTGAATATTGATTACAAATATCATGCTATTTTTGTATTTTTTTTTTTTTTTTCTTGAAAATTCTCATATGCACAAATTTTTATTTTTGAAGTTTTCAAATTTTGGTCTTTAAAAGAAAGATATCAAAAAGAAAGTCTAGAATCTTTTCAATTATGTAAGAAGAAGTAAGTAATCCTCAAGTCTTTTCTGTTGTATCTAATATACTATAAACCTCGGTAAAATTCACTGGTTTTTTTTTCCGATCATTTATTGTCTTTTATAGATGTAAATTTTTTTTTTCTAACCGTTGATAGAAAACAGCTCAATTGTATACATATCGGTACCGACATTTTTCTAAACTCCGATATATACTATATATACTCATTTATTAAATTATTAATACTGTTCGTTTTTTTTTTATTGTTTATATGATACTTATTTATCCTAAGCCTGTTGAACTTTAGCATAATTTGGAGGTTTCAACTTTCTTCTTAAAGCCTTACCTATCCAAGGCGGAATTAACGCCGTGGCTGTAATGATGGTACATTTCCAATAAAATTCAAACTTTTCAACATACTCTAAATCAAAGTAATCTCCCAAAAATGGAACTGACACAACGTAAATCAAAAATGTAATGACCTCTGAGAAAAACATCACCTTGTTCCATGTAATGATCTCTAAGGCAACCATTATCAACTCATTCATCAATAAACATGTAAAACTAACAGCAACCATTCGTGTAAACAAGGCATTCTCTTCACTGCCACTTGGCTTATAAAGAACAAACAGTTGAGAGAGCCCTTGAATAATAGTACCTTGATAAAGTGAAACAAGAACCCACACAAAAAATGTCTTGTAGGAAAGTGACTTGCCTTCTGTCAGTTCTTTATACAGCTCAGGATACAAGTTGGCCAAATCTTCGTCAACATCACGATCCAAAACTAGCGAAAATACTGGTGCCATGGTGTAAACTGTCGCATAACCAACCATCAACCACCCTTGGTAAAGAGCTAGAGGTTCAAACGAAGACGAGATGGAAAATACCGTTTGGCAAACACTGATAATTAAACCACGATGAATAACAAATTGTGCTAACTTAGCTGACCGTTTGTAGGAATTACGTCCGTGCCAAACAAGAAGCTTTGTCAAATGGCAAAACTGTGTAATTGAAAAGTCTGCTGCCAAAGACGCTTGCTTACCTTCTTTGCCAACAATACCAACACCTACATCGGCTGCCTGAATCATACTGACGTCATTACCACCATCACCAATACAACAAACCCTCTTTTTGGTAGTCTCTTTGATCAAAATGGCAACATCTGCCTTTTGTTGTGGAGTACAACGACAAGCAATTACTGCAGGTAACACCGTCGCAACTGCAACAAACTCATCCCGATAGTACTTTAAAAACAAGGAAAGAGACTCACCGTCAATCAAAAGTGCTGCATCTTGACGACGCTTTAAAAACTCAATGTGTTCTAAAGCAACTTCTCTATGCTTAACCTTGACTACTGTTTGGATATACTGACCACGGGCAACAAGCTTGGAACTGACAGCAATACATCTAGCAGTTTCCACTTTATCACCAGTCAACATCCAGATTTTGATACCGGCATTTCTTAAAAGCTCCAAAGATGGCTTCATGTCCTTTTGAAGACGATCTTCAACACCAGTCAGCCCAAGTAGTTCCAGATCACGCTCAAGGTATTTGGAAACAACTTTAGCCATCTGTTCATCTCTATTTGTCATAGAAAGAGAAGCCTTTTCGTAATCAGACTTAAAGTCATCAAATTGAGCTTGATGTAGCTTTTTACGCCCTATTACTAATGTTCTTAGCCCTTCTCTTGCCATATTGCCGGTTTCTTCTTCTAGCCAGTCGTTTTGCTGAACAATTGATGTCATGACTGTATCTGCACCCTTTTGCATAAACCAGTACTCACCTTTGGCCTTGTCTCGTACAATGATTCCCATTCTCTTGTTGTCAGAATTGAATGGGAAAACATACAGGATTTCATACTCCAAGTATGTCTGACTAGCACTGTGGTACAAAGTCATTGACTTTCGGTCTCGCTTGTAAAGAGAAAGGCCAACTGAAGCTGTCCACTTAACGATAGCAACCTCATCTGGAGAAGCAGCTTGGTATTCAACTTGCGAGTTGTTTTCATCGTCATATGAAGGTGTGACACTATGACAGATAGCAAGAGTTGTAACAATATCGCGGACACGATTACCCAATTCACGACGACTTCTCAAACTAGTGATATCTCCAGTCATAAACTGAGAGACCTCGTCCATAGTATCAGGCGTATACGAAACGGTTCCGACATGAATCTTTTTCATTTCCATATCATTTTGGGTCAATGTTCCGGTTTTATCTGTAAGAAGATACTCGATTCTGCCAAGGTCTTCTGGAATGGTACTTGTGCGTACAATGGTGTCTGGTATTTTTTTGTCGTGCTCAATTTGATAGGCATATACTGATTTGGCCATGTCTAAATTGACTCTTAAACTAACTGGGATAATAGTCGAAAATAAAATTAAAAATCGCATAACATTAATGTACCAATGTTCACCAAATCCTTTAATGGCAACTAGCCCGAAACTTAGCAAAAAAACACAAGCACAAAGAATCTTGGACAAGTTGTTGATTTCGATTTCTAGCCGGCCTGTCTTTGCTCTTGCTTTAGAAGTGTTGAGTGCTTGTCGGGTATCTTGGCCTGTGTAAATAACGCACCCTATGGCAGACCCAGCAGCTAATACTGTATTAGCCCAAAGAGTGTTATCAACAGTCAACGGAGAAGAATTGCCAGAAACCGAAAGGTTCCCCAAAAACGTGTGAATATCCTTTTGAGGGTGTTCTGCTGTGATTGAAATTTTGCAAAGTCCGCTAGCACTCAGTGGTTGAGTTAGAGCGCAAGCTACCCTAAGTTTCCAATCTGTTTCACCATCAAGTTGATCTGTCTTGATAAACGATTCTCCTGTACTTTCAGATGACTGTAACAGGATCATGTCAGCTGGAATTCTTTGATCTTTATGTAGTCGAACTAGATTTCCTACTTTTAGATCTTTGGCTTGAATCTGTGTTTCCCTCTCTGAAGTTAACACTGTATATAATTCGGTGTTTGCTTCTTTATCTCTTCTTCTTCTTAGAATGTCATCCCATGCCTCTTTACTCATGGTAACTGTTAATACAAATGCAAGGGGAACTATATATGATGAGAGGTATCCGATTCTTAGAGCCGGAATAGCTTGTGAAAGAGCTACTAGTAAAAAGTATAGATTGAAAAAAAATTTAAATTGATCATATAAAATGACGGGAAGAAATGTGGCTGCGTTATATTTTGCATTGGAGATGGCATTAGTTGGGAAGGTGTAGTTTCGAGAGTTTTTCGGTAGAGCCATCTCGGGGGAAACTGTTCTATCAGAACGTAATGCTACTGGAGTATGCGCTGTTTCATTTTTTTGGAATATAGATGTGAAAAAATGCTTGAATGGATTTGATTTTAGGATCATGTTGTCAGTTGATCTACCTCCTCCATTCGACGAAGACCGTTGTTTTCGACCAATACTTGAGTCATTAGAGCTGCGTATTAAAGGAGCCGAAGAGTCTTCGGCATGAACAATGAGGTCATCGTCCTCGTCATTGTTGTAGTAAGGGTCGGATGATACAGACATGGAGGAGGGATTCATATTATGTAAAGGAATGTCAAAATTGTTCATTCGTAAAAGTACGCCAACAGCCAATCGAGACCGTTTATATAATAGATAAGGCCACCTTAACAAAGCATACCACTGAGGGCTGTAGGACCTGTCGATTGGCCTAGAGTCGTAGAAAATCCTAGGTATTGTGCGATTGATTTAAAAAAGTTTAGGACTTTAATACGCTTATAAGACCGGAGCAGATATTTGTCAAGTAAGCGTTATGTGATATCTTCAAGCAAACCCAGTATATTTATCTTTTTACTGTAGATAAAATCGGAATAACGTTGAAGGGAAAAGAAAAGAAAGAAAAAGGGGTGAGAGTGATAAAAGTGATGTCAGAAGTTGAAGGTTTTTTGGTGAAAGTAACAGATAAAGTAATAAATGGTGGGGAGGTGTGAGTATGAGGTGGCGGGATGATGCCCAAGTTACCCTGAACCACTAATTGCCTTAGATCAAGCACTTGTTTTTTAACCAACCTTCTGATTCAAACTATCAAGACATTTTACCTTATTTTTTGAATGCCTAACAACAATAGTTTTTGAAGATAACTGATTTACTCTTAACTTTTCAACTATATCTCTAAAAGCTCACTTAGAAATCAACAGTTATTTATACGACACCAGTAGGAGCATGCTAATTTTGTGTTACTATTTTTATAATTACTAATTATAAAGTATTGGCAATACCCACTTCTTCCATATTTCATCATAACTATTCTCCAGTTTCTCTTTTCTTCCGTTTAATTTGTAACTTTTTTATTTTAATCTTTTTATTTATTAAGTTGTTTTATAAGACCCTAATAGTTACAGAATTACTACTACTATACACCAATATATTTTGAAATATGATTTAAAGTTTTTCTGGTTTTGAGTGCAATATTCAGCATTGATAAACTTTTAAACTGAATATTTCTTTAGCAGATACATAATATTTTGAATATTATATAGAAGGAATATGTTTGTCATTACTAAATCGTTTTAATAGAACACGCCTCCTGATTTCTTTGCTCTCTAAGAGCTCATAGCGATACATTTCCAAAGAAGCGATAAGAATCAGTCTTGATCATGTGAAAATCTATTGAAACTTTAGATGCTAAATTTGGTCTTTTACAAAAAGGGA
Source organism: Magnusiomyces sp. LA-1 (assembly GCA_029678045.1). Taxonomy (NCBI): domain Eukaryota; kingdom Fungi; phylum Ascomycota; class Dipodascomycetes; order Dipodascales; family Dipodascaceae; genus Magnusiomyces; species Magnusiomyces sp. LA-1. The sequence continues at coordinate 6,188,156 of CP115648.1, read as the reverse complement.
TTGACATAATAGATAACGACGCTCTTTTAATAAAGGGCAATTGCTCAGTAGTATACATATTAACAAATCGCTACGATAAATTTCCCTCATCAAAGAACTTTCTATTCAAAATTTAGGGTTTTTATTGTCCATTTCTTTTAAAGTGAACATGAGGACTTCTGCGCTGCGGCTGTAGATATGAAATATTCAATATTTTTGTTTTGTTTTGCCTTTTTTTTTCTCTTTTCTTTTCTTCCTTCCTTCCTTCCCTCTTTTTGCTCTTACCCCTCCCTCAGTCCATTCCTAATCTCAAACTCATCATGAAATGAACACATAGTATAAACAAAAGGAAAAAAAAAAAAAAACAAAAAAGGCTCTGTTTTCTTACATTTTCTCTGTCATCCCTTGATATTTCGTTGACTGTCATTCACAAGCCTTTGAGAATTAAAAAATGGCTCTGCATCACCTGCTACTCACTTACAAGGTTACATTTTTCCTAACTACCATATCGCTTCTCTTAACTTCATGGGCTCTTTTCGCACCATATTGGGTAGCAGATACCAAGCATGGAATCTATGTTGGATTCACTGAAAGATGCGTAATAAAGTAAGTATTTTTTTAAAACCAAAAATTTTAATGCTCTTATCACTGCTTATTCAATACTAACTAATGAATTGCTACAATAGTCCATGCTCTTCGACTATAAATAATACACTATTCGATGACTTTAAAGGCATATTTTTCTGTACAAATCAGACTTCTTCAACTAAAATATGTAGTCATTTTCCTTCAGAACACCCAAACTATCATACAGAACCCGTATTTTACCAGCCTTTGCCTGATAATAACAAATATGATAGTCAAGGCCAGGGTGAAATAGACTCCTCAAACAGTGGTGCCATATCAACAAACTCAGACTCTAAAAATTCTTTGCAATTCTCCACTATAAAACAACAACAACCTCCTTCGGCCTTCTCCCAACCTTCTCCTCCCCCCTCTTCCTACTCTCACATTCAAACTGAAAAGGCTGCTTGGAAAACTGCAAATTTCATTATATGGCTTTCCTTAATTCTTCAACTTGGAACAACAGTGTCCTATAGTATTTCATTTTTCGGAGATAACTATTTGAAGCATACCTCATGGAGAATATTGTCTTGGTTCAGCGCCACCTCCATGTGTGTTCAACTTATAGGTCTTATTATAGTTTATATCTCTTGCAAGGTTGATAATGCCTCTTCAGATCTTTTCTTTGCAATGGGACTAACTAATAATAACAATACATCTTTAGAAATGCCTTCAGAAAGTCGTGGCATTTATATCTATCGAGGAGTATTGTCTCTAATAGCTTTCTTCTCTGGTATTGATTCATCTGCAAAAACTTCCTTCCCACCACCTCCTTCTTCTCCTCCATTATATCTTACAAATTTCAAGTTTCATGTAAACTGTTCCTGGACCTTAGCTTTGGTGGCACTTATTCTACTTGGAGTTTCTTTCTTTGGCCTGTTTCTGGCAGGAAAGTTAAATCCAGTAGAGCACGAATATGGCCTTGGTGATTATTTAAGATTTAAGGATGATGAAGAAGACTTTTACTACAGATCGGCTAATCGCCGTATGATATATCATAGTAATTATAGAAGTGATGACTATTCCTATGATGCCAACTATCAAGATAATGGTACTATATATGATGGCAATGCCCCGAACAATTATGCGATAGAAAATGCAAATTATGGTGCTTTAGACTCTGGTGACGAGAATTATAGTGATGAAGACTCTAGAGAATACTTTCAATATATCAAACGCTGCCAGATAGAGCATATGATTGAAGAATCGCTAAGAAAAGCTGGTCTCGGGTCTAATAGCAGCTAAAAAGCTTTCAAAAGCAATTTGATTTTTTTTTTAAAAAAAATAATAATAATTTAATGATTTTATGTAATAGTTTTTGTTTATTTTTTGTATCTTTTTTTAAGGTTATATTTTTTTTTTGATGATGTTAGAAAAGCTAGATGTAGCGCATATAGTTTATTAATGAAATATTTATCTGATTAGCAACACTGATTGAGAATCTATTTAATCCAAGACAAATTACTGGGTGTCTACTATAAGATTAATTTTGATTTCTTCAGTAGGCTGAATTGAGATCTATAGTGTTAAACAAGTAAAACACTGATGAAGAAAAAAAAATGACAAGAAAATCTGACGTCAAATTGTGGATATCGATAAAAATAATGACGATATATGCGAATATCGTAGCAACTGGCAGGTATAATATAATTTTTGTTTTAAAATCACAAAAACCGTTTTCAACTATAACGATAATACGATGTATCCATATAAAGGAAATGATTGGCTGCTTTGAACATTTTGTTAGAATTTACCATTTTTTTTTTTTCATGTTTCCCTTCCTATTTGAGATCTTGTTTTTGACAGACTACATATTTGAAAACAATGGAATTGATCGACCCCTGAAACCCGATTGGTACCCTTTTTTTGTTTTGAGCCTTGTACCTATCGATATATTCTTTTTTTTCTCTCTCTCTCTCTCTCTCTATCTCATATTATTATTCCATTAACAAGGTATCTTTTCTGAGCTGGTTTCATCAGATTTTATTTTTTATTTTCAATTTTGTGGGGGAGAAGAAAATATAAATTTTTGAACATTATATAAATACCACTTTTTTTCTCCTTTTCTTCTTTTTTTTTTCTCCTCTTTCCCTTATATTCCTCTATAACTAATTAAAACAGTCTTATCAAAATCAAAAATGCCACCACAACCAACCAACAAAATTATGTCCCCTCAACCTGCTTCTGGGATCAAACCTTGTTTGCTCAAGCATCCAAAATATTCTGAGATCTCTCCATTTGGCCATCCATATACAAACTCTTGGTCAAATGTTCCCTCACTACAGAGTTTTCTCACTGTAGAAGAAGTTGCTATGATAAACTTGTCGTGGGAAATTCGACAGAAACCAGAATGGTGGATCAAGTACAAAAACCCAGAGATTGTTGCAAAGTGGAAACGTGAAGCCCAAGAAGAGCGTGAAGAAGACCGCATTCCTCCTAGACCAGAGCCGGAAGCCGACGAAGATGAAGTAGAAGCAATGAGAAGATATGACAATCTTATTCTACCAATCCGTAAACGTCAACGTCGTGAAGGTCGTATGCCTCTTCGTGACAGTTTATTCCAATATGTTATCGACGAGTTGGCATGTTATGAACAAATTCGCAATCAAACAAACGGCCAATTTGAAAATGGGTCGTACATTGGAATTGTGTACGGTGACAATGTACTCCCTGAAAACCTTAAAAAGGAGTTTATTCAGGCCGCACATAAACTTGAAGATGTGCCTGAATCGGACAAAGATTGGCACCCCGGCTCAAACGAACGTGTACTCGATCTTCTTCATCCTTCACTGTATCCACTACAGTATGGAGTCACTCCAGTTGTTGCTGACATGAAAAACGACCATGTCGGATTTGATCTTTCATACAAGGGCAAGACGGTACCCATGTACGAGTACAATTTGAAAGGGCACTCTGTCAAAAACTCCGTCGACTCGTTTGGCGTGGGTAAGCACTATCAATGGCTACCATCATTATTTGAGATTAGCAAGGATGGATCGGAAGTAGCTATCAAATCTTATATCAATAATCTCCATCCTGCCCACCACAAAGACCTATACCAACCTATTGCTGATATTTTCAAACATTTTGTTCCTGCCATCAACACAACGCTAACGCAATATGCCACTGGTCAGCGTGTTCGTATTGACTACAGCAAAATCGAAAACTATTACTATGGGCCTGAACCAGAAGAGCTTACTAAGCTTGAAAAGAGCAGTGATAGAGACGCGTACTATGATGCTCTTGACAAATGGTATGAGACTCGCGAGCCCATATTGATTGACCCCGTGTACGAGCCATATCCAGAAGAAGATATTTGCACAATTGATGTCAGGGGAGCAACATTGAAAGTAATTGTCAAGATGGCCAACATTGAACTGACTCCAGAAAAGCCCGATTACCCAGGTGGAACATGGCATGTTGAAGGAACAATCAATGAAGATATTGTATGCACTTGCTTATACTATTATGATGCTGAAAATATCACTCACTCTGAGCTTGAGTTCCGTGCTGCTTCCAACGATCCAGACTATGAGCAAAGCGACTCTCGTGGACTTGCCCGCTTATTTGGTGTTGAAGATGAGGACAGTTTGATGTTTTCATGTGGCAGTATTGAAACCAAAAAAGATAGGATGGTTGTGTTCCCCAACATGTATCAGCACCACGTTGCTCCTTTTGAACTCAAAGACAAGACTAAGCCAGGCCACCGCAAGATCTTGTGTTTCTTTGTATGCGATCCGTACAACGACAACATAGTGTCGACAGATCAAGTTCCGCCACAACAGGCGCAGTGGTGGGCTGAACAAACGTTTTCTGCCGATTCTAAGAAAAGTGCTACGCTGTTCAATACGCTTCCACCCGAGCTTATAGAATCTATTGTTGAAAAGGTTGAGTGGCCTATGCCTCTTTCTAAAGCTAAGGAATTGCGAGAAAAGTTGATGGAAGAAAGAGCGACTCAAGAGGAAGAGGAAGATGATTATGATAACGCCTATAAACGACCATTCAGTTTATGTGAGCATTGATAATATTTTTGTTGGTTTGTATCAGTACTAATATATAGTGAAATGAACAAATAATCAATTAATTATCGTCTTAAAAGACGTATATAAACACTCACAAACATTCCAGTAAATATAACCAGACTGAGTAAATAAAAATTATGCTGCATTTTAATTTGATGCCAAGCTCAACTGTAGAGATAAGTTCTATTTATAGCATGAGATTTGAATTTTGACCGATGAAAAAAATTAACAAGATTGCTGAATTTGTCAATTTTAGTTCGATGTATCCGTATTAAGCTATTTATTGGTCATCATATCTTGGCCTAATTATTTTTTTAATCTTTTCTAGTAATCTCTCCGCCCCTCTTTCCTTACAAATACCTGTCATATTTCAAACAAGAATCAAAATCAAATTCCTTTGACGTGAACTATATTTAGATAGTCAATTTGAATAATTTTAAGTATATATATGAAGAGCTTGAGGATCTCTTTTTTTTTTTTTTTTTCAAGTTTCTTTTTGTGATCTTTCACGTTTTTCTTTTTTTCCACAGTTTTACGTTTGAAAATTTTCATATATAAATCTTATGCCACAATGCCACAACATGAAAATATCGAATCTCATCAACCAGCATCAGGAATCAAACCGTGTTTAATAAAGCATCCAGAATACTCAATGCTTTCACCATTTGGCCATCCTTTCATTGACTCGTGGTCAGATGTGCCATCACTACAAAATTTTCCAACTGTTGAGGAAATTGCAATGCTAAACTTATCGTGGAAAATAAGAAAATTGGAAGAGTGGTGGAAAAAGTACAAAGATCCAGAGTACGTAGTTGTGTGGAAACACGAGGCGCAGTTAGTAATGCAGGAAGACATTTTTGTTGACTCACCAGGTGAAAAACGAGGCTATGAAGAGTCTTCACCAGCATTACTAGAACTTGATGACCGAATTATTCCAATCCGAAGACGCCAGCGGATTCAAGCCCGCATGCCTCTTCGCGAGTGTCTCTTCCAATATGTTATGGACGAGCTAGAATGCCACAAAGAAACTTATTATCACACAAACGGCCAATTTCACAATGGACCATATATAGGGATTGTGTACGGTGATAGGGTTGTTTCTGAAAACCTTAAAAACGAATTCATTCAAGCTTCACGCAAGTTAGAAAACGCCCTTGAGAAAGAAAAATATAGGCGTCAGGGTTCCGGTGAACATGTGCTGGATCTAGTCAATCCTTCTTTATATCCGCTCCAGTACGGCGTTACACCTGTCGTGGCCGATATGGAAAATGACCATGTAGGACTTAATATTTTCTACCAAGGCAAGACAATACCGATGTACAGGTACAATGCCAAAGATCATTCAATTAAAAGTCTAGTCGATTCGTTTGGAATTGACACAAACTATCAATGGCTTCCGTCACTATTTGAGGTTAGTAAAGACGGTTCAGAGGTGGTTATCAAATCATATATCAATAATCTTCACCCGGTCTATCACGAAAATCTTTACAAACCAATCGCCGACATTTTCAAGCAATTTATTCCTGCAATCAATGTTGCATTGACTCAGTATGCTACAGGACAACGTCTCCGTATTGATTATACTGACATCGAAAGTCTGTCTTGTAGCTCCAATCAGCATGGTTACTCAGAAAACAGCAGCGAATATCATTTTAATAACACCCTACATAAGACATGTTGGCCTCTACTGCTGGAACCTGTATACAAACCAATTCCAGAAGAAGATGTTTGTACAATTGACGTCATGGGAACAACGCTTAAGGTAATTGTCAAGATGACTAACATTGAGCTAACGCCTGAAAATCTAAACTACCTAGGCGAACCATGGCATGCTCAGGGTGCTATCAACGAAGACATTGTTTGTACATGCGTATATTATTACGACTGTGAAAACATTACATATTCAGAACTTCAGTTTCGTGCCGGTTTTAAAGATCCTGAATATTCACACTGCACCCCAGGCGGGATTTCAAAAGTGTTTGGTATTGATGAAGAAGATGAACTTGTTTTCTCATGTGGCAGCATCGAAACCAAAAAAGATAGGATGGTTGTTTTCCCCAACATGTATCAGCACCACGTTGCTCCTTTTGAACTCAAAGACAAGACTAAGCCAGGCCACCGCAAGATCTTGTGTTTCTTTGTATGCGATCCGTACAACGACAACATAGTGTCGACAGATCAAGTTCCGCCACAACAGGCGCAGTGGTGGGCTGAACAAAAGTTCTCTGTAGACTCTGAGCAAAATCCTACCATGTCGAATAAATTTTCAACGGAGCCTACTCATACTGATCTACAAACTACAGAATGGTCAATGTCTTTTTGCAAGGCCAAGCAAATTGAAGAAAAGTTGATGGAGGGACGGGATCCGGTAATCACTGAAGATGACTGTGATAACGCCTATCAAAGATCATTCAGTCACTACGAAGACTAAATATGTTCACTATTTATAAATAAATATCTTCGCATAGTTATTACAAGTATAAAAACGAAATTGCATTTAAAATGATTAATTTTTTATTAGGATCATCATACATATAATATATATTCAATTAACTAGAATTAATTTAGAGTACAGAATTAAACCATCAAAAAGTTCAATCAAGATTCTAAGGACTTTTGTCTCTCCAATAAATTAGAGTAAAAGACATTCCACTTCTCAATATCTGCATCAGTCAAGCCAGAATTATTAACATTCGAAGTCACGTTCGAGCCTGGCACAAGCTTGGAAGCATTCAAATTAACTGGAGCATTTGTGGAAGAGTTGCTTAAAATCTTGCCGCTGTTAATGACAACGTTGTTCAAGTTTGTGCTTGATGGTAATGAAGCTGGAAACAAACCTGTAGAATTTTGGGTGTTTGCGGAAAGGCGTGCCTTACCAGTAGCGAGACTGATCGCATCGTCAATCACTTGGCAAGCGTTAAATACATTTCGAACAAGTTCACTGTGACTTTCAAACTCTTGCTTGGAAGCACTGGATTTAAGTTGGGTGTTGACAATCTCATTGAATTGTTTAATAATCTTATCCAGGTTGGTCAAAGTATTGTTGTCGGTTGATTCCAAATCATCATTTCTCAATGTCAGAAATCGAACATCAGTTGCAACCATTCTTCCTAAAGTAACACAGTTCATGACTCTAATGTCATGATCGTCCTCTAGACCTGCAAAAATTCTACTATAAAATTGCTTGTCCCTAATCAGATTTAATTGAATTTCCAAAGGAAGAGCTGTGACAAGAGTAAACATTGCCTCATATGCAGCTTTACGGAGTTCCAGCCCGTCATCTACATTATGCCTGAAAGGCCCCATTCTAATAACCCTAACCAAGTCCATATTCTTGACTGTTTCTTTGTATAGAATGGGCAATAATCTGTCCAAGTGTGGTATCAACAAATGCGATTTGTTTTTAATTGCACTGATCAGTGTGCTCAAAGACACTTGTCTAATTGAGAGGTTTTTATCTTCCATCAAAACTAGGAAATCTACTATAATTGGTCTCAAGAAAATATCATACTTTTCGTGTTCCAACTTTTGGCCAAAGGTGTACTTAATAGCAGAAACAACACTTCTTCGTACAGAGACTTCTGGTGAAGCAAGAAGAGATTTGAGCTCTGGTAAAAATGTCTCTGGGTCAATGATTGAAAGCCTTCCAATACATTCAGCAACTGTCGCCTTTTCTCCCTCCTGAGATGTATCTTCAAAGTTCAACGAAAATAAGCAGTTCCAAATGGCTTGTACGTATTTGGTATATTCAAATGATCCCTCAACAACAGATCTACGTCTTGTCGGTGTGATTGCGGACGAAATAGAGGAAGTTGTTGAAAGTGGCGAAGTAGGGGTCGTGGCCTTGTAAGACTTTTCGGCTTCTTCTTGAATATATGTTACAACACTTTTTAAAGCAACAAGGTACAAGTATTGATTTTCTTTGTCAGAAGTAGCTAAAAGTTCCAATATTTCTGGAACATAAGCCTCAAGATTTCCAATTGCAATTTGGCCAACAGCCTTGGAAGCTTCCATCCGAAGGCTCTCATCATCAAAAAGTTCATAAAACTTTTTTAGCGAAATGTCAAGTGGTTTGTGGCGGCCAACATAACTCAATACACGTAAAGCACGAATAGTTGAAAGACGTTCATTTTGAGCTGTAGATGACGAAGCACTTATATCAACTGGCTTGTGAATAGCGTCGACAAAATATGAAATTTGAGAATCCAAGTTGCAGTTGACGATGGTAAGACCAGTAATAGCAGGAATTAAAGTGCCAGTAGAAGTGCTGTTCAAAAGAGAGTCATAAAATTCTTCAACTTGATCACTAGAAAGATTTTTAGTAATCTTATCAAATAGCTGTAAAAGTGATTCTTCAATAGAGACTGAAGCTAAATCATCTTTTACTGAAACAAAATCTTTAACAGAACTAGTTATCAATTTCAAAAGTTTTGAATTATCAAGTAATTTGATTCCATCAAATCCTTCCGCAAAGAGCAAAATTTCATTACTAATAATTGAATTGATAGTAGGATCCTCCTTCAAAACAGAATTAATGGAATCCCCGCTAACGCCTCCTGTTCTAGAAGCGTTGGCTTTGAAATTTTCAACAAGATCATAAAGGAATTTGGTATATTGATCAATATCATCTTGGCTATTTTTAGTAGAAGAGCCTGGTACCAGTCTTCTTGAAACAAGAGATGATAGCGAACGGCAAACAAGCATAGTTTCTGAACGAATAGCTTCAGAATTCTGTCGAAGAAGGCCACTGATCTCATTCAAAATCTTGACAGCCCACGAAGATGGAATTAAATCAATATTGACAGGACTAGTATGTTTATCGGGAGTATCAAGAATACCTACAAATGTTTTGATGCCAGTTAAAGCATCAAGTCTAAGCAATAATTCGTTGTCAAGTTGATCACTTATAGCCGTAATATTTCTGAAGACCTGCTCCTCTGTAATTGGAATATAATATACCAACAAAGAGAGTGCTTTGATTGCTTTCTTTCTAATATCGCCGTCAAATGAAGATCCTTCTACCTTTGCAACAAGTGTTTCTTGAAGAGCTGAAGTATCAGCTTTCAGTCTGTCACTATTTTTTGCATAATGAGGAAAGATATAAAATACTGTGTCCAAGGCTTCACCAGATAATTTGTAATAAGATGCAGAAATTCCATTAATGATGATTTCAATTAATTGAGGGAAAAGAGGTGCTAAATCTAAGGTGGAATCTTTAATAAGCAAAGAAGACACAATTTGTAAAATATCGCTGAGGTATGTTGACTGGGAAGTGGAAGCAAGTGATGATATTGTGTTGACAATTACCAGAAGAATGTCACTGGGAAATCTTACGACATTTGCTAAATTCTTAAAACATACTAAAACATTGCGCTTAACAGCATTGTTGGCATCCTTTGAATTGAGAATCTCAATGAAATTTTTTATAAATACTGGAAGAACTTGCTGTAAAAGCGTTTGAGGATCATCTGTTTGCATCTCCTCATTACTGACAGCAGATGCTTTTCGCTTGTTACGGTAGTTTTGACGAGTGGCATAAAAATATCGATCAGAAGATGCAGAATCAATCAAATCAGCAAGAGCTTCTAAAAGTGCAACCTTGACAGAATCTTGACGCTCCTTGATGCAAGCAACAATTAATGGTTTTAAAGTTGTTGAGTAAATATAAGAGAGTGACATAGGATTGGCTTTAACCAAGCCTGACACAATCTTACCAGCCAATCTACGAAGCTTCCATGTTTGATCATCATCATCTGAAAATCCGGTTTCATCGTCATCAAAAAACTCTCCATCATCAGAAAAGTTTTCTTCATCGTCTTCGTCTTCTTCATCTTCCATATCGACATCATTGGAACCGTTTTGAGCTTTGAAAATAGAGTTGATTTCTTCCTCTTCATTATCAGTTACAAAGTTAGGATCGTATCGCAAAAATTTGAGGGCAATATCAGTAAACTTATCAACATAAGGAGAAACAGAAGGGGAGTCAAATTCAGTGATTATTGTTTCAATTGTGGTCAAGGAAGCTTCTCTCACTTCGGCAACTATGGAATCTTCGTTTGCTTCCTCATCATCAATTAAATCTAAATACAACATAGAAATAATAAGAGGGACAAGTTCAGAAAGATATGGCTTAAGCTTGTTGGGATCTGATTTAGCAATTGTATTGGCCAATATGACAGCGTTCCGTGTATTTTGGTTTGGGAGCTGAGATTTACTTTCATTAATATATTTGACAATATGCTCCAATAGCAAAACATAAGGACGCTGCTTGAGATATGCTGTCAGTTTGCCCAATGTTATAATGGCACGCTTTTGAATTATACCTTGAACTAATAAGAGCTGAAGCAAATCTTGTTCGGTTGCTTCAATCTGCTTTTCAGTAAGGAATGGGCCAAATCTTTCAATCAATGATGTGAGGATATCCATATCGTCAACAGATTTAAATTTGAAAATGACATTTCTTAAATATGGTAATAATGTTGCAACAAGCTCTGAGCCAATTGCTGAAGATACAGGAATATTCAAAATTGTAATTCTAAGAGCAGTAGAAAAAATTGAGAAATCATCTTTTTCTGTTCTTTTTGCCTTGGTTTCTGTTAATTTCTCAGGTGTGCATAAAGGCTTTACAATCCATGCTAGTATTTGAGGTCCTGTCAAAATATTAATGAGAAAAGGAAGACTAAGAGTTTTTTTTTCTTTGTTAGATACTTTTCATATACAATTGAATTCATATAGTTTCTAGTTACCATTTTACAGCTTCATTCTGAACTTCAGAGATATTGTCTGCTAATCTCAAAAGAATCTTCTCCACCAGTTTCTCTGGTCCCTCTGATTTTAGTGAATTAATAACATCGGGGTCAGCTAAAGCAACTTCCAAGTCCTTTAAGGACATGAACCGAATATCTGAGTCAATGTTGTTAAGCTTTTCAACAAGTTTCCAGACAGCTAAAGAGTTTGCAGCCATTATGTATAGAGTTGTGTGCTGAAAGGTTTGAGGAGAAACAAGACCAAAAAAATGTTGTATGAAAAAACAAAAAAAATGTTGGTAGTAAGTACAAAAATATTAGAAACTGGCCAAAAAAAATAAAGTGGCGTAATCTTACAACACATCTCACAACTACAACTACACAGTATAAGTGATATCTCGACCAACATTTAGTAACGAAAATAAAGATTGTGGTTCCTATTTTATTATTATTTATATACGCTGCATAAAAATATTTCATATATAAAATTTTCTTTAAATAATGAAGTCTCGTTTTTTTTTTTTTGCACTCAAAAATGCATTGTGACTATACTACGTTTAGTTTAATGAAAGTCTCCATAGATACCAACAGTGACAATCAAAAAAGCAGTACTGGCCAAGCCTGTGATAACTCTACCATACTTGATCAATGATCCAACCAACTTAGAAACATCTTCAGTATGAGCTGAGTTTGATAAGGATGCCTTGGGGGTTTGGGTGGCTTGGATATCAGAAACAGAAGCTTCTAGTTTGGGGGTAAAAGCTGCTTTGTTATCAGGCTCATCTTCTGAAGTCTCGAAATCAGACTTAGAGATGTTGTTGTAGACAGAATTATCCAATCCAGATCGTTCTTCTTCAGATGGTGTGCTGAGAATACTTGAATGAGAAGACTCCATCTTGCTAGTTCCTTTCACCGGTTCAAGAGTAGGTTTTACATTTGGTTCAGCAAATTCCTTATCAGAAGGCTCAATACTCAACAAAGATGTTAAGGAGTTATAAATAGGGAGCGCTTTAAAGTATCCAATAGCAATACCGATAGGAATTGAAAATGCTGAATACAAAAGATAAGGATGTCTACCAGCAGGTGAAGCAGCAAAAAAAGAGACAGACAAAGATGAAAAAGCAACGATGGAGAGTGGCTTGATGATCGCAAGAGATTTGTTGATTACAGATTGTAATAATTTGTTTGCGTCTATAAAGAAATTAATTGGTTTACAGCAAATGTTAGTGATTAGTTGAAGTATAAATTAAGAAAATTTTATTATCAAAACCACAGATTTCACATTATAACGGTATAAGGTAGAAAGTTTCGAATCAATCATATACATACCTTGAGGTGAAGAAAGTAGTAAAAGAGGTAATGATACATTTGTGGAGGTAGCCAAAGCACCTGTCAAGGCCCCAAGAGAGACTGTACCAACTATTTTAGATAAGATCAATGTATGGCTAACCATGGCGATTGATTGATAAGAAATTGAATTGCAAATAGAAAATAACTAAAAAATAAAAAATGAGTGTTTTTGGAAAAATATAAAAAGATAAAATAGTCCAAGTATTTTAAAGGATAAACAAATAATTATAGGGTATTTTCTTAGATATCTGACGGAGGAGTTTACGATCCAATATTTTGAGCCAAATATTATGTCATCTTTTTATAATATTTAATCATCCGATGCACAACAGCATTTAAGCTCTACTACTAAGCTACTAACAAAGATTTAATTTAACTACCAAAAACTACTACAGCAACGACATAGTAGTTATCATTGTTAAAAAATGTAAAAAAAAAATTAAAGAATAGTTTTTATTTTTTTCTCATTACTCTATTCAGTTCTATGATACAAAAAAAGAATTGTTTAATATCAACATAAATAATCATTACAAATCCAGACAAATTGTTTAATCGACTTCTTCAACAGTTGGGCCATCAGATCCAGCACTTGGAGCAGCACCTGGACCGGCACCTGGCATACCGCCTGGCATGCCACCTGGAGCACCGCCAGCGCCTTGGTAGAATGCAGTCATGATTGGGTTGACAACGGATTCAAGTTCCTTTTGCTTGTCACCGTATTCTTCAGTAGTGGCAGTTTGGTTATTGTCCAACCATTCAATAGTTTCAGAAATGGCCTTGTCCATCTTTTCACGGTCATCTTCAGAAACCTTTTCCTTGAAGGCAGCCTCGTTCATGGTATTCTTCAAAGAGTAAGCATAAGATTCAAGACCGTTCTTAGCTTGAATTCTGGCAGCTTCCTTTTCGTCTTCTTCCTTGTACTTCTCGGCATCGTTAACCATGCGTTCGATTTCTTCCTTGGAGAGACGGCCCTTGTCGTTGGTGATGGTAATCTTGGAAGACTTACCAGTACCCTTTTCAACGGCAGAAACGTTCAAGATACCATTTGCATCGATATCGAAAGTAACTTCGATTTGTGGGACACCACGTGGAGCAGGTGGAATACCAGAAAGTTCGAACTTACCGAGGAGGTTGTTGTCTTTAGTCTTAGCACGTTCACCTTCATAGACTTGGATAAGGACACCAGGTTGGTTGTCGGCGTATGTAGAGAAAGTTTCAGACTTCTTGGTTGGGATAGTAGAGTTTCTTGGAATAAGCTTGGTCATGACACCACCAGCAGTTTCGATACCAAGAGACAATGGGGCAACATCAAGAAGCAAAAGATCTTGGGTCTTAGAAGAAGTGTCACCAGACAAAACGGCAGCTTGGACAGCAGCACCGTAGGCAACGGCTTCATCAGGGTTGATAGACTTAGATGGTTCCTTTCCGTTAAAGAAATCAGAAACCAACTTTTGGATCTTTGGAATACGGGTAGAACCACCGACAAGAACAATGTCGTGAACTTGGGACTTGTCAATCTTGGAATCTCTCAAAACCTTTTCAACAGGTTCCAAAGTAGATCTGAAAATGTCACCACAGAGTTCTTCGAAACGGGCTCTGGTGATTGAGGAGTAGAAATCAACACCTTCGTACAAAGAGTCAATTTCAATTGAGGCTTGAGTTGAAGAAGACAAGGTTCTCTTGGCACGTTCGCAAGCAGTTCTCAATCTTCTGAGAGCTCTTTGGTTGCCAGAAAGATCCTTCTTGTTCTTTCTCTTGAATTCTTGGATGAAAAAGTTGACGAGCTTGTTGTCAATATCTTCACCACCCAAGTGGGTGTCACCAGCAGTGGCCTTGACTTCGAAGATACCATCTTCAATGGTCAAAAGAGAGACATCGAAGGTACCACCACCGAAATCGAAAATCAAAACATTCTTTTCACCAGCAGATTGCTTGTCGAGACCATAAGCAATGGCAGCGGCAGTAGGTTCGTTAATGATACGGAGAACGTTAAGACCGGCAATAAGACCAGCATCCTTGGTGGCTTGACGTTGAGAGTCGTTGAAGTATGCAGGAACGGTGATAACAGCGTTAGAAACCTTTTCACCAAGGAAGTTTTCGGCAGTTTCCTTCATCTTGGTCAAAACCATAGAGGAAATTTCTTCAGGTTGGAAAACCTTGGTTTCACCCTTGAATTCAACTTGGATAGCTGGCTTGCCAGCCTTGTCGACGATCTTGAATGGGAAGTGCTTCATATCGTTTTGAACTTCTGGATCAGAGAACTTACGGCCGATAAGACGCTTAGCATCGAAAACTGTGTTGGCAGGATTCATAGCGGCTTGATTCTTAGCGGCATCACCAATCAAACGTTCAGTATCAGTGAAGGCAACGAAAGAAGGAGTGGTTCTGTTACCTTGGTCGTTGGCAATGATCTCAATTCGATCATTGGTAAAGTGGGCTACACAAGAGTATGTAGTACCCAAATCAATTCCGATAGCTTTGCTCATTTTGAGTTATTAGATATAATATTAAGGGATAAATAGATAGAAAAGGAAAAGAAGAAGAAAAAAAAGGAAAGAGAAGAGAAAAAAAATTTTACAAAAGAGGAATTGATCCTCTTATATATGAAAAAGGCAACCCATTGACTTTTTTTGTTTATTGTTTGTTTGAAAATTTTTGGAAGATTTTAGAAGGTTATAGAAGGTTTTCGAAACATTTAGAATCATTGGAAATCTCTGGAATTGTTTAGATTTTGTTATGATTATCTAATTTCCACGTGATTATATTTTACACTACAGCTATACAGTACTGAAAAATTTAATATTATAATAAACAAACGAAGGTAAAAGACTATTTTTGACTTCAACAAGGAAATCAAATGAGTTTAATTTTCAATAAACTCTGGCCATTGCTTTTCAATTTCATCTACAAGTTTCCAAAATTCAGGCTCATTGACAATCTTTTTGATTCGATTTTGGATATTGTCTTCAACCGGTTTGGCTTTGTTTGCTAAATGAGAGTATATTACTGATGACGTACTAACAATTTTATCCCCAACTGTTTGATTACTATCTTGAAAATTTGCAGCAGTATAAGGCAATTGGCATTTTATGTTGGAGGTGATCCCCTGAAATTTTCCTTTTTTTGCATCATCATTAATACCCTCATTAGGGTTATCTATGTTCCCTTTCTTCGCTTCCTTGTCAATTTCCATGATATGTGTTTGATTTCTCAACGGAAACAACGTGTGCTTTATTTTTAAGCTATTTTGATTGGCTTGACACTCTTTCAACTCGTCTTCACGGTTGGTATTTGTAGGCAAAAATGGTTCTTTTCCTATCAAGCACGTTTGGCGAGTTGTATTTGAATGTGGTGAGAGTCCAATCGTAGTGCTTGGCCTAATGTGCTCAAAGGAGATATCACTGATAGGTGTCGGCTTAATTTTTGGCGAGACTTCATTTTGCTGTGGAGAAAAAAAAGACTCTATCACAGAATTGCTAGCCCTTCTGTTGACACAATATGGCCCTACATTGTTTGAATAGTTTTTAGATTTATGATTTATCAGAGATGAGCTTGTACTAATATTGTCAACTCGTTGACTTGAATCATAATTTGGTACAATCAAAGAGCTCATGGTATCTACTTGTGATAAATCTTGAACTGAGGCAAGCTGATTTTGCTGACTCTCATAGCTTTCTTGTGTTAATTCCGTACCTACTATTGTATTATTCTGAGATATATTCCAAGATGATGATGTGGTTGGATCGTAATCTACATCCAATGTACTATGGTTTACCTTTGCTGGAATTGCAGCAAGGTTTTGAGACTCAACAAAAGAGGTGTTATTTTCCAATCTTGAATCAGATTGAGATAAATTGTAGGTCTTTTTGGAAAGAATCGTTACTTTACAATACAACCTTTGAATATGTGAAAGCATTTTTTCAAATTTTTTTGAATCTTCTAGCTTAACCTGAAATCTAAATGTCTGTTACAGTAAATATTAGATATTTTAACTCAATAATATAGTAGAGTATCAGTTACTTACTGCTGGTCCAGATGGCCCATCTATGAGGTATCTGAATCCAATAACCGGATCTCTAGCAATACACGCATAAATCAGATTTCCTGAAGATAAGATTTTTTGAAATTTCACCTCCATTAGAGCAAAGTCAAGGAATTCCTGTAAAAGAAAAAGCAAAAAGTTAATTAATTAGTTTTCAGTTACTCAAAAGGAAAAATGGTTATTTG
Source organism: Magnusiomyces sp. LA-1 (assembly GCA_029678045.1). Classification (NCBI taxonomy): domain Eukaryota; kingdom Fungi; phylum Ascomycota; class Dipodascomycetes; order Dipodascales; family Dipodascaceae; genus Magnusiomyces; species Magnusiomyces sp. LA-1. The sequence goes on along the minus strand of CP115648.1, from coordinate 6,171,208 downwards.
TTCTAACCAAAACCTGGCCAGTACTCCCATATCCTTTAGCTACAGTTATTTTGAGGGATGCTTTTTCTGATGAAGTTTTACATTTCTCGATTCGTAAAAACAAGCTTAGATCAGTTCTGTGAGTCCATCTATTTGCATCCACTGCAGTAGATGAAATTCCTTCTGGTGTGCAAGTTTCATCATGAAGAAATGAATATTTGAGCACTTTGTATCTTGCAATACATCTTCCAAATTTTTCCATAGTAACTATAAATATTATAATTTGTTGTAATGTGGTGTTAATGTAAGTATGATATGGAAAAAAAAAAAAAAAAAAAAAAAAAACCTAGTAATTCATAGAATTTAGAAAGTTGATCTGAAATTTAATCAACCCCCCGGCTTTATATTACAAATTTGTAACATGTTATTGCACAACACTGACACATCATCAATCATTGTCACTCAATAAAGCCTTTAGCCACAATATGTGGCATTATATATTCATTGTATCCATATATATCGCCACATCACGTGTCAAATCGCAATATTTTACCATTGTGGCTTTATCAAAATTTCACCACTAGCCACTCAACATCATTCAATTTAAAACCTGAAAAAACCTTTTTTCTTCCTTTGATTTACTTTACTTCCTTCATATACACCTTTTACTTTCTTCATTTTCTTTTTTTATAATCAGATTATACTATCAGCTTAGATAGTAGTTAAAGTAAAGTCAATTTTTGGGCGTAATGAGCGAAAACATATTCAACCATCCATTTCCTGTTTCTGGAAACTTGGAGTCTATAACCAAGAACTCTTATACAACCCAGCAAACTGAAATTCAAAAAATTGCCTATTTACTTTCAGGTTCCATCTTTTCCTACTCAACTGAATCTTTCAATCTTGATTCTTCCATTTCTTTATGGACCAAATTTGCTCAAAATAATATCCATGGTTTTGTTCCAACTCTTACTCATTTACAAACAAGATCTGGGGCGGCTTCAATTTTGTTAGGCTACTCGAAACACCACGATAAGCAAGAGGCTTTGGAGGCTACCCCAATTGCAAAGACAGTAATTGCATCCACTGCAACCTTGGGAGCTATGAAACCAGTTTTGAATCAATATGTTATCAACCCTTCAAAATCATCTCCACTTACGTTTGATATTGCGGCTATCGATTATGATGCTCAGTCTGGATCTTTAGTTACAGATTATGCTTCGGCTCTTGAAACCGTGAATGATCTTGGACTTGGTCTTATAGCTTCTCATACTCTTCAAGATGGACCAGCAGTTTCAATTTTGTCCACGGCCTTGTCTTCAGTATTACCAACTGCCCATATTTATGGTGGTATTCGTGCTATCCAGGAAAATAGTAAGACTGAGCAAACATTGACATCTCTTGAAGTCGCCGACGCCTTCCCCAAGTTGGCAGCGGTGGTCAAATCTGATGCTTCATTGACTGAAAACATCCAGAATCTTTTTGCAGCTGCTAATGCTGAATTTGGTCTCAAACTTGCACCCTTTGAATATACTGGTAGTGCCAGGCCTCAAATCGTTATTGTTACTTTTGGTTCAACTGAATCTGTTTTGGCATCACATATTGTAAAGAGACTCGGTCAATCCGGTCAAGATGTTGGAACAATTGCAGTAAGATTGTATTCTCCCTTCTTGGACGAAGAATTTTTCAAGGTTCTTCCTGAATCTACAAAGAAGTTGATAGTTTTGGGACAAGTCAAAGATGAAGAATCAGTTTCTTCTGATTTCACACATTCCCCATTGTACCTCGATATCTCTACTGCTCTTTATATGAAGAAAGGGCTTTCTTCATTGAAGGTAGTAGATCACAAATACTCTAGATCTAAGATATGGTCGGAACATGAGTTTTATTCTCTTTTCAGCTCTTCCTCAATTCCATCGTCCCGCGCTGATATTAAGGAAGTTGTATTTTGGGATACTGATAACTCTTCAATTATTGATACGCCTGCCCGTATCACACATACCATTTCACTGGACGGAAGCAGCTCTGTCAGTCATTTTACCAAGTTTGATAACGAAGCTACTGGTGGTGTTATTGAAACACAATTGAAGATCTCAAATACATCTACTATTAATGCTCCTTACCCTGTTGAAAATGCTGATTTAGTCTTAATCAATAACTCTAAGGTTACAAGTGAGTTTGATGTACTAAAAAATGTAAAGCCTGGTGCAAAGGCCATTATTTCATCGTCTCCAGATATCGAAGAGATCAACAAGAACTATGACGATAATTTCAAAAAGCAAGCAGCAGCAAAGGAAATTCTTTTATTTGCTGTCAATTTTGATGCTATCGGTGATGAGGCTGAAACCCAGGGAAGAACCCAAAGTATGGTTTACCAAATTGCATTTTGGAAAGCTTTCTCTCCCGAATTGACAGTAAACCAAATCACTACCAAAATTGTAACAGCAAATGGAGTTGATACTGAATTGGTTGCGGCAACTGTTGCAAGATTGGTGGAAAAGGTTGTTGAAACTGCTTTTTTTACTATTGAAATCCCTAAAGAATGGAGCGAAATTGAAACTGAAGCCTCAGTACAACCTCCGTCTATTAATCGCATTAGCTTTCTTCCAAATGAGCCATTATCAGAAGAGGAAATCGAAGCTAAGCCTAAATCATCAACTAACTGGGTTGAAGCTGCAAAGCAACTTGTTTTTTCTGAGGCTTATGATGCCTCTACTGAACTCAGACCTGATTTGCCAGTTAAAAACTTTATTGTTAAGGTTAAAGAAAACAAGAGAGTCACTCCAGCCGAATACGAAAGACATATCTTCCATTTTGAATTGGATATCACTGGAACTGGATTGAAGTATGATATTGGTGAAGCTCTTGGTGTCCATGCCAGAAACAATGCAGAGCGAGTTGAAGATTTCTTGACCGCCTACGGAATTGAATTGGATTCTGTCGTTTCTGTTCCTTCAAGAGATAATTCTGAAATTTATGAGACTAGAACTGCTTACCAAGCTTTCAGAGACAATTTAGACATCTTTGGTAAGCCACCTAAGAAATTCTTTGAGTCATTAGCTACGTATGCTAAGGACGAAAAGGAAAAGGCTCATCTTGAAAAATTGGCAGGTGCCGAAGGTGCTGAAGAACTTAAAAAGAGAGCAGAAGTTGACTTTGATACTTATGCTGATATTCTACTTGAGTTCAAATCCGCTCATTTGACTTTAGGTGAGCTGGTTGAATTAGTTGCCCCTCTCAAGCGAAGAGAATATTCCATCGCATCCTCCCAACACATGCATCCAAACGAAGTTCATTTGCTCATTGTTGTTGTCGACTGGGTTGATAGCAGAGGTAGAAAGAGATATGGCCAATGCTCTAAATACCTATCCGAATTGCCAGTTGGTAGTGAATTAGTTGTATCAGTCAAGCCATCAGTCATGAAACTTCCTCCAACTCCTCAGCAACCAATCATCATGTCTGGTTTGGGTACTGGCTTGGCTCCTTTCAAAGCCCTTATTGAAGAAAAGGTTTGGCAAAAGGAGCAAGGCATGGAAATTGGAGAAATTTACCTTTATTTGGGATCCAGACATCAAAGAGAAGAATACCTTTATGGTGAAATCTGGGAGGCTTATAAAGATGCTGGCATCATTACTCATATTGGTGCTGCATTTTCTAGAGATCAACCACAAAAGATCTATATTCAAGACAAAATTAGAAGCAGTATTGACCAGCTTGTCAGTGCATTTGTTGATAAAAAGGGTTACTTCTACTTATGTGGTCCTACTTGGCCTGTTCCTGATATTACTGCTTGTCTTGAAGACATTTTGAAAAAAGATGCTGCTGTTAAAAATATTAAGATTGACACTGCCAAAGAAATTGAAGAATTGAAAGAAGCTGGTAGATATGTCCTTGAAGTATATTAGAATTTTTTTTCATTTTCTTGTTAGAGTCTACATAAATATCATAAATAGTCCTGTTGGTTTTATACTCCATTTGGTTCAAAAGCAATTTAACTGTTCAAATTTTATTTTAAAATAATATAGTTTTAATTAATATGGCATGTGAAAATCAGATTTAAAAGCACATGCCATAATATGGGGTAATTGTAGATTTATGTTAAATTCTACAAAACTTGTAATCTCAAAAAAGAAATGATAAACTTATCAAATTTGAAACTCTTGAAATTTTTAGATAAAGAGCAATTGTTAAAAAAAATAAATTAAATTAAAAAAGAAATGGCTATGTATGAATAGGCTTGATATATCTATCCCATAGTAGCCTCAATTTTTAAGTCTTTCAAAATAAAAGCGATATCACTATCACTCATAGCTTGATCTAACTTCTCCGAAGCCTTGAAAATAGCTAAAGTATTAAAGCTTATTTGAACGTCAGGTTATTTAACTTCATATATATTTCAATCTGATCCAAGATATCACCGTCTTTAATCGGCCCCGAAGATTCTATTCAGTTTCTATTGCTGCCTGAATCACACCTTCTGATTCAAAGTTTACATAATAATTACGTAAGTTAGTAAACAAACCCAATCAACAAATTAAAATTTTTATTCTTTTCCATTACAATCCCTTTCTTTTCAAACGTTTCAAAGGCGCCTTTTTTCTCAATTTGTTGAAGTTATCAAACGTCAATTCTTTCCAGTTTTGTTTATAGAAGTTTATTTGGTTTCCGATTGAAATTTTCATTTCACTAGAAGAGTTGTTTTTTCGCCCTACAAAGCGCTATTTTTTTTGTTTCTTATCCGGAGTCGCATTTGCCAAATCAAAAACAAATAATTTGGTATCAATCATCAGATCAGTACCCAGATTTTCTAGCATTCTGGTTTGTTCAAACCCTCCATTTTTAGTCCTATTTCTTTTTCTCTTTTTTTTTTTTTTTTTTATATTAGCATCCCAGCAAAACAGCTTTATGAGCTGCTTGTAATCATATCATATTCAACTTAATTGATTTTGTATTATAATGGCTACTTTAGAAGACTTGATTCCTTTGGTCAACAAGTTACAAGACTTGGTTTTCAACACTATTGGTACCGACACCCTTGATCTTCCTCAAGTTGTTGTTGTAGGATCTCAATCTAGTGGTAAATCTTCAGTATTAGAGAATATTGGTATGTATATTAATTTCAACTATCAAAGCTTGTATTCATTTTCTAACGTATCTTGTTCTTTAAATAGTTGGTCGAGACTTTTTACCAAGAGGAACTGGTATTGTGACAAGACGACCTTTAATCTTACAACTTGTAAATTTGCCATCAAACGGAACTTCTCAATCATCTACTACCAATGCCCAGACCCAGTCATCTTATGAATCACCTTCCTCTTTTGAAATTGGCGCTGGTGCAACTTCTTCAGCATATCCATCTGCTCCTAATAATGTCATCCCACATACTAGAAGTGGTCCAGCTGCCCAGTATGAAGAATGGGGCGAATTTCTTCATATCCCTGGACAGCGTTTCTATGACTTCAATCAAATTCGCAGAGAAATCGAACAGGAAACAGCGAGAATTGCCGGAACAAACAAAGGCATTAATAGAATTCCTATTAACTTGAAAATATTTTCTCCTCATGTTCTTAATTTGACCCTCGTCGATCTTCCTGGTTTGACAAAAATTCCTATTGGAGATCAGCCAACAGATATCGAGCGTCAAACAAGAAATCTTATTCTTGAATATATTGCAAAGCCCAATTCTATCATTCTTGCTGTTTCACCAGCCAATGTCGATTTGGTAAATTCAGAGTCTTTAAAGCTTGCTCGTCAAGTCGACCCCCAAGGAAAAAGAACAATTGGAATCTTGACCAAGCTGGATCTTATGGATCATGGCACCAATGCTTTAGATATTTTGTCAGGTAATGTCTATCCATTAAAGCTTGGATTTATCGGTGTTGTTAATCGCTCTCAGCAAGACATCCACGCTCAAAAGTCTTTGTCTGATGCCCTTGTTGCTGAACGTGAGTTTTTTTCATCCCATCCAGTTTACAAAAATATCTCTCATAGATGTGGTACTGCATTCTTAGCAAAGTCCTTAAATCAAACTTTGATGTCTCATATTAGAGAGCGTCTACCAGATATCAAAGCTAGATTAAATACATTAATGGGTCAAACTGAACAAGAACTTGCTTCATATGGTGATTCAACTCTTTTCAGTAGCCCAGAAAACAGAGGTGCCTTGCTGTTGACTTTAATGACTAAATTCGCCACATCATTTGTGGCTTCCGTTGATGGTACCTCTTCTGAAATTTCAACTAAAGAACTTTGCGGGGGTGCCCGAATCTACTATATTTACAATGAAGTTTTTGGTAACTCATTAAACACTTTGGACCCCACAACAAACCTCTCTATGCGCGATATTCGTACCGCCATTAGAAACTCCACTGGCCCTAGACCTTCTTTATTTGTTCCCGAACTGGCATTCGACTTACTTGTTAAACCTCAAATTAAGTTGCTGGAGCCTCCTTCACAAAGATGCGTTGAACTCGTATATGAAGAACTTATGAAGATTTGCCATAACTGCGGTTCTGCTGAGCTTTCTAGATACCCAAAGCTCCAAGCAAAGCTTATTGAGGTTATCTCAGAACTTCTCAGAGAACGTTTAGGGCCAACATCCAGCTACGTCTCAAGCTTGATTTCTATTCAACGTGCCTATATCAATACGAACCATCCCAACTTTTTAGGTGCAGCGGTAGCAATGCAGGAAGTTTTGGAAGAGCGAAAAGAAAAGGAATTACAACTCAAACAGTTCAAGGCTGCCGAAGAAGCTCGATTGCAAAGACTGGCTGAAGAGCAAGCTGCTGCCGAAGCTGAATCAGAAAAGTCTGCATCAACAAACGGATCTAAGAAGGATAAGAAAACCGCTGATTCTTCAGACTCCAAATCTCAAAAGAATCGAAAGCCATCCAATGCTTCAGTGAAATCAGATAGCACTCCTCAATCATCAATCAGCACTTCCCAACTAAACGGGCATGCTGCCCATCACTCAATATCAGCAGGAAACACTAATGAGCCTGCTAATAAGGATTCATTCCTTAACTATTTCTTTGGAAAAGAAAACAACAACAACAATAACACCAAGAGATCTAATATGAACGGAAACTCCAAGAAAGCAATTGGAGGCTCTTCATATCAATCAAGCAATTTCTTTGGTGGTAACTCATCAGCAGCATCTTCTTCTGGATTATCATCTATGGATACAATGGTCAACGAGTTTGAAGATGCCTTAGAAGGTGAAGATCCTTTAACAGAACGTGAATTGTTAGAATGTGAATTAATTCGTAGATTGATTGTTTCATACTTTTCTATTGTTAGAGAATCTATTCAAGATCAGGTTCCTAAAGCGGTTATGCACCTTTTGGTCAATTTCTGCAAGGAAAGCGCCCAAAATCGCTTGGTCAGTAAATTATACAAAGAAAGTCTTTTTGAAGAATTACTGCATGAAGATGAAGCGTTGGCACAAGAAAGATCTAAATGTGAAAACTTGTTAAAAACATATCGCGAAGCTGCTAAAATTATTGGAGAAGTTGTTTAAACGGTTATTTATTTTTATAAATGGGATTTTATTAAGATGTACATAAGATAACATATAACGATCTACAACAAAAACGTATTGTAAATTGTACAACCCAAATAAAAGTAGATTTGATATTTTATATATTTCTCACTATGTCAAATCTGTTCGTATCATTTATGACCTTTTCAAGGTCTGTTTCCCAGAAATACTGAAGTGAATGAGGGGCAGCCCTTATAACCCAAGGGTGGTTGAGGATTTCTTTCATGGTTATTCTGCCTTCACGTCGTATTAAACATTGTTGAACAATATCCATGGCACCATTCCAGAGCTGTTGCCCTATGTAAGGCAAGCCTCCATGTCTGATAGAAACCCCATTAACGAGAAAAAGTCTTCTAACACCTCCAGTTCTTTCCATGTATTCATTGCTGAACCTGTCATGAAGCCTGTTATAGAAAGAAAATCGGTTCCATCTCCAATCAATCCTTACAATTCGATGATGTATTTTGCCGAGCCGAGGGTAAAATCTGGGATCGAAAGGAAGTTTACGCTCCATCATTGCGTATAACAAAACCCCTAAGGACCAAACATCTGTTTGGCGGCCGTCATATCCACCATTTAACATAACTTCTGGTGCAATATATTCCAAAGATCCGCAGCCACTTTCCAGCATTGGATTTTTTGGATCTATACTAGTGCTAAGTCCGAAATCGCACAAAGTTGCTATCGAGTATTGAAAATATTTTATTCCTCTATTAAATTGTTTATCCATGTTTTTCCAGGCTTGACTCGTACATTCCTCCAAAAGAGAGAACTCCTGTAGCATTTTTATAGGAACGTTGATCATGACATTCTCAAGTTTTATATCGCGATGCACAATATTATTTTTATGAAGATAGTCGGTAGCACTAGCAATCTCATAGAATATGCGTGAAATGACTTCACTAGAAAGCGAAGGATGATAGTCTTTGATCAAACCAAATAGCTCTCCTCCTTGACAATAAGGCAAAACCATGCAGAAGGACTTGGGCCAAAGCCTGGCTTGAGAAAGAAATCTAGTGTAACGCTCTTCAACTTCTTTAGATGTGACTATTGAACTTTCAAGTCGCTTTCGTTTTGTTTCAGCCGGAATTAACGCTTTGGAAGCAGCAGAATCTTCTTCGCGGCTTTCATCAAAGATCTTGGAATGGCAGTACGCATATAATTGAATGATTGACGGGTGTCGAACCCGTTTTAATATCTCAACCTCATTAACTAACGATTTCTCCTTGAATGTAGTCGAATATGGAGAGGCAAGCGGAGTGACTGTATGTTCCCACGTGTTGATTTTTTTTGTGTTCAGACTGTCAGGCTTAGAAACAGGCTTAATATGTGTTTTTTTGTCTACAATCTTGATTGCAACACTCTTTTGGTTGTTATTTGCTAAGCTGGACTTTTTTAACAAATCAGGTAGCTTTTTAATTCGTTCTTTACACACTCTCTGCTGCAAATACTGATAAAATAATTTGCTAGGTTGGATGTTTATACAATTTAGTGAATAGAATGTGTTGGCTCTTTTCTCTAAGAAATGCATCTTATAATAGTCTTTTGAAAAGAGCCTAGGAGAACTAAGTGATCTAGCGAGCCCACGTTCGGAACCGGAGATCTCAAAAGCAAAAGAAAAACTGTTTTTGTAAGGAAAATAGTTGAGTGCTGTAGGACTAAAAAATCCACGCCTACTCAAAAACCGGTTGTATTTGATTGAAGAAGCTTGAACAACTCTACTGAAAGAACCTTGACCAAGCTGGCAATCTTCTTTCCATAAGTGTTGACGGTAATCTTCTAAAGAATAAGAAACAATTAGATCTTCCCATAGAATCGATGGGAATGGTGGTCCTAAAGGATAAAACATATCTCTTTCTTTTGTGAAATCTGGTACTTCTGACACAGACTGGATATCAGTTCCAGAAGGTTCAGATTTGACTTCTTCACAGACATCACTTACCTCAGTCAGACATCTAGTGTTGTCATTGGTATTACTTTCATTGATTGCATGTACCACAATTGAAACCTCTTTTCCAAGTTCCTGAACCTTTGGGTAGTAGGTATGTTGAGAATCCATCCAAGCTTCCGGCACGCTTTCCTTCATTCGAATATAATTCAAAAATCCCTGATGCTCATTGATTGGGCTTTTCGTTTGTTGGGGTGTTATCTTTTCCTTTTTTGTTAAAACAACAGACTGTTCTGGTTGAGATTTTTTAAGAGTAGGCGTTCGAGTATTACTTTTTTTGTTCTTCCTTTTCGTAATGTCCTTCGAGGAATCATCTTTTTTCCTCCAATTCTTTACAATTCTTTTTGCTTTTTTTATCAATCCAATGGGTGAGTTGTGTTTTTTGTTTTTTGTTTTTGAATGATTATTTGATTGCCGGTTTTTAGTTTTTGGTTGTTTCTGTTTATTAATAGGACTATTTACGTTTGAAATGCTGTTGTGATTTCTTACTTTTTTTGAATGCGCTTTATTCTGAAAAGCATGGATTTCTGCCCTAGATTTAGGGGCCTGATCTTGATCAACTTGGTTGATCTCATTATCAATTTCATCAGCCTCTGTGCACTCACCAATTGGCGACTTTATTAGGTTTTTGTCTGATCCTTTATGATTGGCAATAGCACCTGAATTATCAGTAGTGTTGAATGGATGGCCAGATAAGCACAATGACCGCTGGTCTAAAGGGTCACAAATACCAAAAGTAGCAGCCGCTGTTTTTGAAAGTTTGCTTTTAGAGTTACCCATTCGTAGAAGTAGCTTTTTCCAGCTTGAAAGAGATAAAGGATATAGGAAATAAGAATTGTATGGTATTATTATTCAATCAGAAAAAAAAAGTTACAAGCTTCTGTTATACAAGATTTTCAGTGTTTTGTTAAAAGTCACTACTATTAAACCTATTTAATAGAGCACATGTCGAAGAATCTTTGTCTGATCTCTAGGTTTTGATAGCTACAAAATACTTTCAAGAGTATATATATCTTTTTATCTTATAATCATATAGTCAATTTTTATGTCATAATGCCAGCAAATAGCATATGAATATGGAAACTGCCTTCCCTTGACAAGTTGGGAATAATAATGTAGAAACCATCTTTTGGTATCATCTAGCATTTGGTCTACTTCTGGAAGATACATAAAAAAAAGTTCCTAGATAGTCCTAAACTGAAAACAACCTTGTGTCCCTTTCTTGGTTGAGCCTAGTTGATATACAATAATCAAGGTACCACCTGGCACTCATTAATTGCAATTAATATTAGTCGGATGTTATTAGACATCACTTTACAAATAAGGCAATATAAAAAAGTACTAATACCACAATGTGTAATCCTTATAAAAATCGCCGTAGTTTTCGCCTATTACCTTATTTGTCTATTCTCAAAAGCATAATATTACCTAAAGTTATATATAAAACAAATAGAAAAATGATATAAATCATGCGTTTATAAAGCTAGGTGTATTTATTATACAGACAATTTACCCATTACATTATTGCTTTGACCAGTTCATCACTTTGGATCATTACATCAGTACGCCTGTTTTCTGCATCCTTCCATTTGAATTTTTCTCTGAAAGTTTCTTAGAGATGGATATCAACGCTCAGTCTTTCAAGTGTAGTAGCTTTAGAGTTTTATTTGTGATCAATTCAATATCACTTTTGAATTGATCAAAAAATATCCGTATAGTTAAGAAATCCTTATCAACGCATAGTATGCTGAATAAAGCAAAAAATGTAGCAAAAATAAAATGGACTATAGCAACAATTCTTAGCTGTTTTTTGACACTAAGAACTTCACTTGAAGGAAAAACAGTAGTAAGAAGAGGAAAATCTGGGTCTTCGGTATGGTTATGTTTGAGCATGGATGGAAAGTTGAAGCAATGACTGAAAAATTCCTTTAGCGCATTAAAATTCAGATTTTCTTGGTAATAACCAAATACCAAAAGGGATATAGAACCTATTATTACAAGGATTTGAAGACCAATAAGCATTTTTTTCAAAAGCGCCAAGTATATTCTGCAGCGACTTTTCTGAGACAGGTAATTCCATGATAGGTAAAAGATGAAGAGATTCCGAATTTCACCTATACATTTGGGTCCAGTAAGTTTGCAATCAATATAGAATAGGATAAAGAAAACAGCCATTGAGATGTAAAAAGACAAAAATGCGACAATGGAACAACCAATTACAAATATTCTATTATCCCTAAACTGGGTAATAATCTCATCAATATAAGCTCTTCCCTTTTCATAATCTTCTCCAGATGTGCATGTTAAGTATTTGTTTTGAGCAAAAATTATGTCTAAATCAGGCTTAAAATTAGGGCCTGAATAGCAATCAAGTGTTGACATATTAATGATCCTGTCCATATTTTCAGGTGTTTTAAACAGCATGTGATTTCTCTTTTCCAAGTCAAGTTGGCGATCCTTGTCAATAAAGGTTTTGGCTGTGCAGAATCCAGAGTAATAAAATGTAATACTGTCTTTATCTTGAAGACTTATGATTTCGTTTGAAGGAAGAGTAACATTAGAGATGATTTGATATTGTGGGCTTTGTGAAACCTGAATTTGGAACAGCCAGTTATTTGGGAGAAAAATAGGAGCCTCACTTTGCGGACTACAAAAAAATCCAAAAAATTCATCCGGAATCGCATTAAGTTCATACGACAGCTTAGTTGTGAGTGAGCTTGTATAGAACAAGAGGAAAACCCATATCGTCGTTAACACAATCCTAATAAATCTGAGATTTAGATTTTTTAGTGCATTTTCCAGTACTGAACGAGCTTCTGAAGGAATATGATTGATACTTTGCAAAGTTGATAAATATCTTTCAAAATCTCTTTTTTCAGATGCGTTTCTTGATTTATATAGTTGTGTTATTAGATCGTTTTGTAATAAATTATCATCGGAAACTCTGTAAACTACACAATTAGCACAGCAAATAGGGAATCCTATAAAAAATAGAATCAAAAAAATCGCTAGGTGTGCTATATAATAAAGTAACATTTTTGATAACTATTTGTCAAAGACTATTGAAGGAAAAGAATAGCTGTTAAGAAAGTAACAAACTAACAAAGCAAAATGGGAGAATTCAATGATTTATATCTTAAAATTTTTGTTGAAGTGCTCCAAACATGATATTTTGAGTTGACAAGAAACTATTTATTAATTCAAGCTTTATTTGCAATTATTTTTTATTTTTTTCATTAAGCCAGTGTGTCAAGCAAGCCACTTGGTGGCCTTTTGTTTTTATTGTATCTTTTTGAAAAAATACTAATCTCAGAGATGCCACGATTAATTTACTCAAAGTGCCTTATCATTATTTGGATTCACAGCATTTAGTTGATTTCAGCAATTTGGGATCTACTTTACCCTTTTAAGTCAGCTCGACTTAAGGGCATGAAGACTTTATATAGACTGAGATAATTGAAGCATCTTAAAGTTCTCTCATTACTATTGTAATCATAAAAAGATATCTCAACCTGGAATAAAAAAATAGAAAGGTCAAGAATATCCAATATAAAGGCAAACTAAAAGTAATAAATAGTGGTAAAGCAAAATTGTTTGTTTAAAAATAAAAGTACAAAAAACTATGAAAAATGTTCTAAAAATTAATAATAAAAATACTCTAACTGCTGTTTAAATTTCTTGGTTCATTCCACTCTTTATCAGGTTGTTCATGTCTATATTTCCAAATAAAATCACGCATGGGAGCACCTACTCTATCACAAGTGTCAGCAGCCCAGAGAACATCCACATGGGAATATTCAGGAATTCTGACAACTTCTGCTTTAATACTTGGTTGAAGTCTGCATTCAACTTGTTCAAATCTATCAACAAGTTTGTGAGGGTTTACCAATTCGTCACGATCAGGCACAACGATGCACACTGGAGGTAGTTGACTGTCAAACCATGAATGATCTGGTGATTCGTGCTGGAAAATGCAACCACGATCAGCAAATCCGCCCTTTCCAACCCACCAATACATGAGTTCGGCAGAGACATATACTGGCGAAAAAATAAATTGCCGACTTCTATATCTCTTGTTCCAGAGATAGTCGTTCCATTCAAATAGATAGCTAAACATAATGTGGCCACAATAGCAGAATAGATTATAAGGTATCACACCGCGCAGTTGCATCATAATCGAGAAAAAGCCATGATGTCCAAAAAACAAGCGAAAGGTTTTCAGGTCCAAATGTTTGACCCATCGGAGGAAGTATCTATCTAATAATCTTCCACCATATACAGCAGGAGCAAGTGCAACAAAGGCACTTATTTTGTTTCCAAGTTCTGGGATATATCCCTTTGAAAGGGCCAAAAATGTTTGTGTTGTCCCTTGGGAGTGAGCAACCAAAGCAAGTTTTTCACTGCCTGTTTTTTCTAAAACAAAGTTAATCAATGCCGGTAAATCTCTAGTTCCGAGTTCTCTGATTCTCCAAGACCACATCTTGATGTTCAAGTAATTGTAGTTTTTGTGTTTGGGATTGAATCCGTTTCTGTTGTTTGCAAGCCATACGTCATAACCAGATTCTAGAAGGAAAAATGCAAGACTCTTCTCTCCACTGGTAGCATAGGCAAAGGCAGACTGCATGAGGCCGTGTAGCATCATTACCGGGTATCTTTTGGCTCTCATCTCTGGAGTATCATTAGGGTTGATTAAATGTTGCATGTCTATTATAAAACCATCATCTGTTTCAACCTTATATTCCTCGACTTTATAGCCTTGTGCTTCCACATAGTATTTGAATAGTGGTTTCAACTTCTTGTTGATCTTGTCAAGTTTAGGGTATTTTGGAGGCTTAATTTTATTTTTCTTATTCGATTTTTTGTAAAGATATTTCTTTTTCATTATAGAAAAAAGGGCACATGTAAGGAGATAACTTAATCCAAAAAGACAAAAACAGTATGAAGTTACAAATGAAATGCAAATCCCTACGTAGTTAATGAAACCGGGTGAGTTTTCTACATCTTCATAACAACCTCCATCATTGGTAGGATTAACAAGAATAGGTTCGGCTTCTGTGGTTATGGGACGTTGTGAAAGCTGGGGAGATATCCGTTGTGGTTCAGCGGAATCGGTATTGTTGGTACTTGCCGGCTGAGGCTGAGTTTTCTCGACCTCAACTACTGTTTGGGGCTGAGTCGGAGTATGTGATTTTTCTTCTTGAATTTCAGGATCCCTCATCACGGAATTCTTTAGTGTACGAGAGTTTTCATGAGTCGAAGGAGCAATATCGGAAACAGTTGATATCGAGTTATCATTCATAGGGTACACATTTGGTGAAATCTGAGAAGATGAAAGTTTTTTGGTGTCCTCTTTTTCATTAAGATGTACAAGCTTATTATCAGAGGAAAGGGGTTGATTTTGATCCAAATCAACTTTTTCTGATACATGAGGCTCCGTAGATAACGGACCTATTACTGTAGTCATTATATTAACAATAAAAATATTTGTGTTTATAACATAAAAACGACGACAACAAAAGAAAGATATTAGGAGCGAAAAAGGCGTATTATTATAAATTTGGTTTTTGCATCAATATTGGTTGGGCAAGGGCAAAAAATTCATTTTTTTTCAAAACAATGAAAATTGTAAGGCCTTTTTTAGATAATGAATAGCTCCACATATTAAAATGTTACTAATTTGACGATATTTGTTCTTTGTATTACTTTATAAAGATTAGGATCGACTTGACTCTTACTTAGTATAAAGCAATGCTATTGGGGATTACAGCACTGTATATAATAGCGAAAATTATTACGTCGTAACATATCGTCATCATCTATTTTTGGTTATGGTAGCTAAATTCTAAGATTAATCACAAACAAAATCCTACCTAAAAGTTTTCATTACTGTTGATAACAATTCATCATCGCTATGTAACGTTTAAACACAGTTCATATTACCGCAGATTATTTATATAAATCATTTGTTTTGATAAAATTAACAATCTGTGGAGATTGTACTAAATCTAATAGACTATCGTAATCTTTTTCTTTTGCAAAGCTTCGAGCTTTAGTTGAAGAGACAGAGGAAAGAGGAACTTTGAATGATGTACCTTCGGCTAGTCCAAACAAGGCATTCTCTTCGGATTCATTACGAGGAGGTGATAGGATGTGAATACGAGATGCCCAGCTAGAAGGGTAGCCAGTTAACCACAAATTCTTCACACTAGATGGATCGTTTTCACCTCTGGGTAAAGAATAAATCTGAGCATTTTCAAAGAATTCATTTAAGGATTCAACGATATTGCTGTTGTTAATAGCATTCATTCTGTCATCATCACTTTTAACGTAATAACTGTCTTCTGGAGTTATCTTTGGGTAGTATTTGGGATCAAGAAATCGAACAAGAGTGTCAAACCCCATTAGGAAATTGAGATTATACAATTCCGATCTAGTACCTGATCTGGTTTGGTTTTCGGCATCTTGGTCTTCCATTACGATACCAGTGTTGTTTTTTAGCCAGCAGGTTATATCTTTACACTTATCTGTAAACCTGGGGGATGGTGATCTTGCAATAGCTACCGCCCAGTTGATAGCGGGCTCAGTTTTGGAAATGTTGCTTTTACCATCAAAAAAGTATTGTGCAAACCGTGACATCAGCTCACCTCTTATCACTTGGTCTTCAAAGCTGGCAGTTCCCTTGTCGGCGTTGGTTGCTGAATAGCTAATCAAAACATTGAATTTGTAAGGTTCTGATGAAGAAGTTGTTCTATAACTTGATGATTTGCTTTGAATTATTTTTAATGCTGCTAGTTTGACTAGCGCATAGTGGGCTCTGTGGGGAGGGTTGAAAGAAGAATCAAGAACAAGGATTGCTGTGTTTCTGAAAAAAGGGCGTGATTGAGATATGAGCTCCATTATTTTAATAACTTATTGAACTTTAAGAATCATATATAAGTATCGCTGGTGGATAAGTTGAATAAATGACGCAGCGATGAGTAAGTACAGTGAGTAGTGCTCTTATTTTAATTGGGGGTGTATGAGGTGTATGATGTTTTACAAAGTGAAAAAATGTTGCAAGTTCTAAGTTTTATCTATTGCCTCAGTTGATAATGACAACACTACATTGACAAAGGCAATAATTGGTGAAAAATGCAAGAAAATCAAACTAGTTTATTCAACCACAAGTTCATATATCGTTTCATTATTTAGAAAACAAGAAATATTAAAGTATTGTCTGTATATGGCTATGTAGAAAACATTATTTCATCAATCTTCTAAAGTCAAAGGTCCTCCTTTGCTGGCTTCTCTTCTTTCTTTTCTTCTTCCTTAGATTCTTCCTTCTTTTCTTCTTCCTTGGATTCCTCTTTCTTTTCTTCTTCCTTAGGCTCGTATCCTCTGATACCCTTCAATTCGACTGTGAAGGTCAAAGTAGCTTCTGGAGGGATTACACCACCGGCACCGGCAGAGCCGTATGCCAAATGTGGAGGAATGACCAATTTTCTCTTTTCGCCAATGCACATTCCAAGAACACCCTTATCCCATCCTTTGATAACTTGACCCAATCCAAGGCCGAATTCCAATGGCTCGCGTCCATCTTTCAAAGAACTATCGAATACGGTTCCGTCTTTCAATGTGCCGGTGTAGTCAACCATAACGACATCACCAACTTTAGCCTTGCGATCGCATGTGGCAACCTTTTTCAAGATTCCTACACGAAGCTTAGGAAGATCCTTTTTATCGTCTTTAGCTTCAGCAATTGATGCAAATGCAGAAGTTGCAAGTAAGAAAAGTGTTGTAGCAGATGTTGAGAAAATTTTCATTTTGAATAAGTTATTTGCTATTTCTTTTGTAATGTTTGGATAAATACAATATGGTAGTAGTAATAGAGGAAAAGTCCCAGGAAATATTGATGTGTCGTTTTTGCAAGAGTGATACGTAGGTTGTAACAAATATGAAAACTGCAATATATTTTGGCACACAAATAACAGATTATGTAAACAATTGTCATTGAGACAAACCACTTGACATTTCCCTATACAATCGTATTCAAAAGAAATGTTCAAGGTGGCCATCTAATTATTCATTGTAAATGCTATCAAAAAATGACAAAAATTTTTGGATATTGAAGGATCAGATATATTGTAAGGTGCATCTAGAATCAAATCCTAATAAAATATAACAGCAGCTTAATTTAATTAGAGAAAAATATTTTTGACAAATAAATCAGCTCGAAATCTTTGAAACTAATCAGGAAATACTCAGAGCCTAAGAGAAAGTTATGGAAAAGATGAACGTCTAGAAAATCATAAATCCAGTTGGTATATTTTCTACTTTATGTACTTTTCTATTTTTTTAAGTAAAAAATATATATTATCTTTCTACTTTTTATAAAATATTTGTGGGGGATAAGCTGGATACTGTTTTTTTTTTAAACGAACGACACAATAAGTAGTAAGTGAAAAATCTTAAGTAATAAAGAAAGTCGAAAGGTTTATTGAACAAATTAGGAATTGACCGCAGGCTCCCATCATATAAATTAGTCAATAATATAGTAGGTAAATATTATAGAGAGAAATAGCTAATAGAGGAATCAGAGCCCGAAAATGGCTTGTACAAATTGATTTTTTACCCCATTGTTTGAGAAGCTAGTCGATAAAACAAAATTGCATGTAGAGAAAACCTGAGTAAAAAATCAACGTTATTTGATACTCTGATACTTCCAGAGTTAGCAGCTGAATAGCTTTATTGGATAAGATTAGCTACTTCTGCTGTGTCTCTCACATTATCGATATCTATTTTTTTAATGTATACTAGACTGAGTACCAGAGTTTGAATATCTGATATAAAAACTTACTCCGGACTTTTTACAATATTTTTTATAAATATAATAATATCCTCCCTCATTATCTAAACAAAAAGTATCTATCTTTTTTTTTCCTTATAGTATTGTTATTTTCATTGATAACCAACTTGTAAATACCCTTTTTTGTCTAATTCCCTTGCCAGATCTTTTTATGCTGCCAAAAAAAAGGAAACTTTTTTCTATGATGATAATCATTGACCTGAAAACAATATTTTAAGATATAATTGAGTATATAAAGTTGTATTCCAACTTTAATAGATGGAGATAAGCGGTTATGCTGAATTTATGATACCCAAAAATTTTTTTAGTAGATAATGTACAAATCACCAAATTGAATTTTTAGAATATTGTAGGGATGCTACTTTTCTATTTGAAAATTACAAAGACAAACTTAATCCCAGAAATGGCCCCTCATTCTCATACTTTAGTAAAAATATATCAAAAGATCGTTAGAGGTCACTCCCTCTTTATTTTAAGTTTGAGTATTTAACTTTCAAACAAAAATTTTTTTCGAACTTTACTTTTAACAGTTCCCCTCATTTCTTGTTTCACAAGCTAATACTACTTATGTTTCTATTTTTTTTACAGCTATCGAAATATCAAACCATACATTGACAAGCTTGGAAAAAATAGAAACAAATTAAAATTTATTCCAATTTCCATTTTTTTTCAAAAAAAAAAAAAAAGAAAATTGGTTATAAGTTATAAGCCGCACTGAATAAGGTGATTTTCACGAAAACAAAACAAAAGAATAGTAAACTTTTATATTGATAGGACACAATGCTGAACGATGATATCGATACAAATGGGTCCAATAGATTTGTAAAAAAAAACTTCAATAAAAAATGTTTTCCGGGTTTTGATGTACATATTGTGGCAATATTACCACTAGAGGCATAGATAGATAGCTATTTTATTCTGAAATCTGCTATCTTTAGGTACCTTTATGACACATTCAATGTACACAGCTTTTTTTCTACAGTGGATCAATTTATAACAAAAAAAAATTTTTTTTCTCTTTCTCTTTTTTTTTACTCATATTCAGAAAGATAGAGAGTCCAAAACAGTAGAGACTAGGTACCAAAACGGTTTTTGTATGGAATGACATCACAAAGACTAACTATAAAACGGCTGGAGCTAAGCCAAGGCGGAAGAAAATTTTTAGCTGCGGACTAATTTAAAACACCTTCTTCTCAATTTCCAAATCAGGCAATAGCTCTTCAGCCTCTCCGTTCATAACCGGGTTAGTCCCATCGTTCGGGCTTGGTTCCCCAAACTACACGGAGCCGGAAGAACTCTAAATTTATATTGGCTTGGCTAGTCCACGGAGAACCCTAGGTAAGTTTTTTCTTTCATTTCTTACATGGGTATTTTTCTCTGTTAAAGACCTAAATGATTTGAATGATTTAATTGTGATTATTGAATAAAACTTTTTTTAAACGATTGTTTTTGATACACCAACCAGATGACTTTGTTTGCATCCACTTCTTATCTTTTCAAGAATTTGATATACTTCCATTTGTCCTTTTTTTCTCACTTTTAAAAAAATTCGAGTTTATACAAACTTTTTTATATAAAACTTTTTACGAATAGTACTGCACAATCAGGTTGTTTGTTACGATACATATTATCCAAAGAAGGCTGATTTGCAAAATTATTTGGTTACCCAGCAAACGGGTACATTCATTTGGTACTATTCAATTAAAAGTTTTAAGTCACAAGGAAAAAAAAATTATGTAATCTCTCAGTATCCGAATTCCGTGAATTTTGCTCTAAAACTTTAAAACTTTTTTTTTTTCCTATTAAGCAACTGTGTTATTTCATAGCTTTTTGAGATTGATGATTATATCTTTTATTAGATAAAGTGAAAATAAAAATCGAATAGAACTGTTTTGTGAATAGTAAATAAAAACTCCAAAAAGATATCGGCAAAATAACGATTTCTATATTCATTGATATACTCTTGTTATTCATTGATTTCATCATAGTCCTACAAAAACATCTGATATTAATTTATTATTTGGGAATTTGTATGATATATACACAATAGATAAAGCCTAAAACCTGCAAATGGAGACTAAATTTGAAACCTCAAAATTCTAAAATGGGCTCACCACCCGCTTCCATTTTTGAACAAAAAACCTCTGAATCTTTTAAAGAAGAAAAAGCAGACTAACCTCTCTTAAACTTTATATAAGGCAAATTTGAAAGTAGCTTAGATTATATAGTCTATAAGTAGAGATTTTCTCTACTATACATCTATTTAAGTTTATTTAGGATGCGAGATAAAACGTTGAAAGTATATCATTCTCGTTATCTATAAAAATTTTTTTCAACAAGGCATCATGTTAATACAAACTTGATCATCAATAAAATTTGATAAGGGTTAAACTCTTAAATCTTCACACAAAAATCGAGAGCAGCATCAAGTGAACTGTCAAGTAAATTATTGTAAATGAAAGGTATATTGAATTGTGCTTTATCTTTACATGAGATCCGTTATCTAACTAGATCTCTACTTATTTTTTTTTTTTTTTTTAAATCAACTAAGTATCTATATAATAGATATAGTGCAATACTTCTAGATCACTTCATAATAGGAATCATTCAATTTTTTTTTCTTTTTGTCATATTTTTGCTTTATCTTTTCATGTGAATGCTGTGTATTCTTACAAATGTGCCTAAGGGAATACTAAAAAGTGTCAGATAAATATGCAAGTATTGTTCAAAATACATATGTATATATTCAATTGCTAGATTATTTATAATGCCTTTTAATTACATCAGAATATGATAAATTATAAAGTCTTTTAATTGATACTAATTAATGTAGTTTATAGAACCATAGTAACATGATTTGAATAGTCTGTTCCAATAGTGTAATATAACATTAATTAACAGTTTCAGTAATAAACATATGCTGAAAAAAGAGTATAAATTAAACAAGATAATTATATTACGTTCTGAAAATACAAAAAAAAAAGACTCTTTTGTATTCTCTTCTTTCTGTTAGCTCTGACTAATAAATAATTAATAATGGTTGTTGATCGAAAACCTTGCGCTACCGTATTTATCATGTTTGGATATTTTGATATGTAAAAAAATGAAAGGGAGCTTGAGAAAGGGAAGGCCAAAAAAAGAATCGAAAAAGTGGAAATTTATTGATTTCTGGGGTATACCCAAAACAGCTTTTGTTCTACTTTTAATAATACAGAAACATTGTCCAAAAATTGCCATTTTCTCCTCCTCCTTCCCCCAAATTTGCTTATATTTTTTTTTCAGCAATAAATCTTATGTCATAGTTTTTCTCCAAATTTTTTTTTTTTTCTTCAATTTTTAAATTCGAAATTATATATAAAGACGCCCATTTCCCTTTTTTTACTTTATTTTTTTTATTTCTATTTTCTTTTCTTTCTCTCTTTCTTTATTTTTCATCATTTTATTATATATATATTTTTTTATTATCTTTGATCACTATTAATAATTAAGCGACAACTTGAATTATTAATTTTTTTTGTCAACTCATTATATATACCCATTATTATATTGCTACGCCAAAGACACATATTGGTCAAGCATATTCATATTGCATTTTCATATTTTTTTAAAAAAAACTTGTTACGACTATAAATACATTTCGATATATAAATACAAATACTCAGAATGTCGATAGAAAACGAGAAACGGGTAGATTCGATGCTCACCGATCTACCCAGTGATTCAAATTCAACAGAAAATGGCCAAGTTATTAGCGATCATCCAGGCCTACATAGAGGTTTAAAATCTCGTCACGTACAGCTTATTGCCCTTGGTGGTTGTATTGGTACAGGTTTATTTGTTGGATCTGGTGCAGCTCTTTACAACAGTGGCCCTGCTTCATTATTCCTTTCCTACTGCATTGTAAGTATTTTTAAACTAGTTGCTAGTTGAAAAATTTTAATATTACTTTCGGAAGTAAAAACAAAAAAATAAAAAAATACTAACATTGGCTTTAAAAATTTTTTTTTTCTATTCAAATTAGATGTCTTTTGTCATTTGGTCAATCATGAACTGTTTGGGTGAAATGACTACCTATTTACCTGTTGAAGGTGTTTCACCAACCATGTTTGTTAACCGTTTTGCCGATAAATCGTTAGGTTTTGCTACCGGTTGGAACTATTGGTACTCATATGCATTTTTAGTTCCTTCTGAAATTACTGCAGCAGCTATTGTTATTGAGTACTGGACTAAGGACGTTCCAACAGCCGCATGGATTGCTATTATTTGGGTAATTATTGTTGCCTTAAACCTTTTCTTTGTTCAACTCTTTGGTGAAACAGAATTTTGGTTTGCTTCTATTAAGATTATCGCCATTGTCGGACTTATTATTTTGGGTGTTGTAATTTTCTTTGGTGGTACCCCAACTCACGACAGATTGGGCTTTAGATACTGGAAACACGACGCATTCAAGGAATATATTGTGACGGGAGCTTCTGGTCGATTCTGTGGGTTTTGGAACGCTGTTATCAGATCCGGGTTTTCATTCATCATGTCTCCCGAATTAATCACCATTTCAGCAGGTGAAACTGAAGCTCCTAGAAGAAATGTTCCAAAGGCTACAAACAGATTTATCTATCGTTTAGTTTTCTTCTATATTGTTGGTTCCTTGGTAATTTCATGCATTGTCTCTTCCAGCGATCCATTATTGATGAATGAACATCATGATGCCAGTGCCTCTCCATTCGTCATTGGTATTACAAATGCTGGTATTCCAGTTTTGAACCATATTATCAACGCTGTTATCTTGACTTCAGCTTGGTCTGCAGGTAACTCTTTCTTGTTTGCAGGCTCTAGAACTCTTTTCTCTTTAGCTCAAAACGGATTGGCTCCAAAGATTTTTAAATGGTGCACTCCATGGGGTGTTCCTCTTCCAGCAGTCGCTTTCACAGCTTCTATTGCTCTTTTGTCTTTTTTGAACGTCAGCTCTTCTTCTGCTGATGTTTTTACTTGGTTCACCAACTTGTCAACTGTCTCTGGTTTCTTGGCTTGGGTTTGCGTTTGCATTTCTTATCTCAGATGGAGAAAGGCCATGAAATTTCAAGGTGTTGACGACACTCGTCCCTACAAGACTGTCTGGCAGCCATACACTACTTGGATTACCCTCATATTCGTTGCTATTTTGGCCTTGACTAACGGTTTCCAAGTTTTTGTTGGTGGAACATTTAAGGGCTCAGATTTTGTTGCAGCTTATATTACTATTCCTCTCTTTTTTATTCTTTATGTTGGCCACAAGATTTGGCATAAGAATTGGAGATGGTTTATTCCAACTGAGGAAGTTGATGTTCTTTCTGGATTGGATGAAGTTGAAAAGGTTGAGGCTATGTCTCCACCAAGAGAACCAAGAAATTGGTTGGAAAAGGTTTGGTTTTGGATCGCCTAATCAAAAAACACCATTTATCTTGCTATTTTTCCCCCCACTTCATCATATACGTTTTTAACTCATCTGCACCTCTTTTCACTTTTCACCGTCAAAACTTTTTGACATTTTTATGATTTTTTTTGAGCTTATCTAATTGGATAGTTCATTGCGCTTGAAATGACCTGAATTTTATATGTCTTAAAGTTATGTTTTTTATTGTCTATTCTCTATTTTTTATTCAATGAATAAGAATGAAACGATTGTCAAAATAAAATCAAGGTATATATATATTTGTAAAATAACAAAAAAATAAAAATATTTTAAAATTAATTTCTACTTGAAAACTAGAATCTAAAAGCTATTATAACTAAGGCTTGTATAGTACTATACCTTCATCTGGAGAAACAAATTGTCTAAAAATCACATTGGCTTCTTCAAAAATCTTTTGGGAATTTTGTTGAGATGAATATGGTATTTCATAAACTACTTCTTTAATTCCTATCTGTACAATCTTGATTGAACAGGTCAGACAAGGAGCAGTATTGCAGTAAATAATAGAGTTTTCTCCAACTCTTCCTCTTCCAGCTTCAAGTAAAGCGTTTTCTTCAGCGTGAAGACATAGGCAGCTATCCAAATTGGCACCAGATGGATTTTTAGGATTGAAATTATTGCAACGACCACATCCACCTTCATTACAGTTTTTCAATCCTCTAGGTGTTCCATTATACCCAGTTGACACAACACGCTTGTCATTCACAATAACGCATCCAACTCTTCTCTTTATGCAGTTCGATCGATGGCTGGCAAGGCTTGCGAGCCTCATAAAGTAAGAATCCCAAGAGGGTCTTAATCTCTCAGTGTTACTTAAATCAAGTTTAGAAAGTGTAATATACAATTCTCCAATTGTGTCGTAATCATTGATAATGATAAGTTTAGCTTTTGAGAAGGCAGTAATTCGGCAGTTCGGCTTACTGTACATATACTCATCTGACGTACCAACGAATTGTTGAAAATTCATTAAATTGGTTGATGATGGTGCTATAGGCGTCGAAGGATTGGAAGTGTGAATGACAGCAGGGTTGAAAGGTTGATATTTATGAAGATATCGACTATAACGTTTTCCAATAGGGGCATCAATTGAGATATGAAGAAAAAAAGGATAGCTTTCTAGCGCTTTGATCATGTCAATTTCTCTGATAATGATAATGAAATTACGCGACGAATTTTCAATGATATAGGGCGGAATTTGATCAAGAGAAGTAAATGTATGTTTCGGGTCAATATTATTTTGAGACGCCAATAGGTAATTTGGATACATTGGAAAAGTTTCTGCTCTGTTAAATTGTGCAACTGGAGAAACATAAGATGCAGAAAAAGGGACTGCCATCCCTGTATCTTTAATTCCAGCCGAAGAAGCTTGGTTTTGGTCCCATTGAGTATTGGTCATTTCCTTTATCAGATCTGACAAGCTTTTTGAGAGTTTGATGGACCCCATTCTTTCTTTCTTTGCTAGGGACTGTAAAACTTTTTTGTTCAGTGATACACCCCGTAGGTCTTGTTTTCCTGTTGTTTCATCAGACTCATCCTCAGATACCACTTCTGAAATATCGGCGTTATCGGATTCACTTTGATGAAAAATAGCCGAAGATGTTTTGACATCTTCTAGGGCCGAATCAATGGATTGCAAATGCTTTTCAGAAAGTTTTGTTAAACAAGGATCACTTGGTGAAGGCATTTTTATTTTGCCATTTTCATCCAAAGATGTAGGGGGGTTATATTCATCACCAGAAAATTCATCCATAAGTTCTGGTAAAGTAGCCCTTTTTGATTTTATCTTTCTGTCTATAAGTGAATCAGTGTCATCGGAGTCGTCAGCTTTCATCTGTTCCATACTTTGAGAGGATGTTTCTTTGCGATCTAATTCCTCTGGAGTTTCCTCCTCAGCAGAGCCAATATCGGAATGATCTTTTACAATGTCATCTGATTTCGATTCATGAGAGGATTCAATTGAAGGCTTTTCTTCTTCGGAGACTGTTGATTGTGCAGCAAGTATATTTGAAATTGTGTCATTATTGACTGATTTCCTAAGGTTCTTCACCTTATTTATTTGGGTAGCTAATTGAGAAGAAGAGGTAGAAGAAGCAGGATTAGCAAATAAAGAGGTATTTTCGGATATTGAATCAAGATTTCCAGATATATCCTCAGTATGAACCACTGGTAGACCAGTGATGTTATTGGGCGTTTCATAGGCTGGAGGATTCAATGGGAGGGAATAAACAGTTTTGATCTGGGGGTCTTGAGGGGCATAAGATAACAGAGTAAATCCGTTTTGCTGAAGGTACTTTGCAACTTCAGCTTTGCCTGAGCAATATGAACCTGATATACCAATCAACATTTTTAAATCTGATAACTATTTCTCTATAAAAAGCCTTCTTGTGAGGTTTATAGAAGAAAGTTTTAAAAATATCTTGTAATTGAGGGATGTAAATAGTACAATGTTTACTTAATTACCACTTTGGTTTCAGCCAGCCCCTTCTCCATTATGGGAATTATTACTTAACCAAAGGCGGGTAACCCTGCTGTCAGATTGATAGTTGCTAGCCAACCAACATCTCGTTTGTTGAATTGTGCAAACTACAGAAATACCGAACTGAAAAAGTTCAATTGAGACTTCTCAAACGTTTCGAAGAATTTGAAACCAACAGTAAAGTATCTAAAATGATAAAAATAATTTAATATCATTTAGTTATATAAAAAATATTCCATAAGATATAGTAAATTATAACATAAATACAGTAGCTCAAACTAGCAATCCTAGCAAGTAACTTGTTTATAAATCATTTATACAACACCAGATTTGGCAATGGTAACTTGAGCACTTGGTCTACCGTTTGAAGAGCCCAAAGATTCAATCTTCTTAACGATGTCGTAACCTTCAACAACCTCACCGAAGACAACATGCTTTCCATCGAGCCATGGGCACTTAACAGTGGTGATGAAAAATTGGGAACCGTTGGTGTTTGGACCAGAATTAGCCATTGAGAGAAGGCCAACCTTGTCATGAGCGTACTTAAAGTTTTCATCATTGAACTTAGCACCATAGATAGACTTACCACCTGTACCATTGTGGTTGGTGAAGTCACCACCTTGGAGCATGAATTGAGGAATAATACGGTGGAAGGAAGAACCCTCATAACCAAAGCCCTTTTCACCAGTGGCAAGAGCACGGAAGTTGGCAGCTGTCTTTGGAACATCAGCATCATAAAGCTTGAAAACAATGCGGCCAAGAGGGCTGCCATTGGAGGAGATATCAAAGAAAACGTTGCTCATTTTGAAGAATTGGAAGAATTTTTTTTTCTTGCTTGATTGTTAATTTTAATTAAGACAATATATATATAAAAAAATCTAAGGAAAAAGAACAATGGCAAAACTAAAAGTAGCAAATAAAAAGAGATCTTTCAGCTTGATATATCACATGACTGGATCAGTTAACCCACAATTGTTACACTTGACATTTGTTACAGTTGGGGTAAATGTTGTCACAGTGGTTTCACACCATAGCCATGTGTTACAATTCTGTCAGCCTTCAAACTTTGAATAAACCTCCTTTTCTACCCACTTGAAAATATATTTTATATACGAATCCACGCTGTTATTTTTTTTAAACTGCAGTGTTTTCTATTTTTTTCAGCATTGAAAAGACACACTAAATATTTATTTTTTTTATATCATAGGTCTTGTACAATATTTTATCTTTCTTATTTAAAGATACTTGATACAAATTACCAACTAGATCTTCTGATTAAAATCAAACCTATCATTGCATATAAATCAACCAGATATTTCGACTTTGCAAGCATATAAAAAATGGAGTCATCGTTAGATCATTCACAAGCTCCTGTACCTAATTCGTATGCTTCTTCCAACGGAAGTAGCGCTTTGGGACAATTGGATGATGAAACGTTCCAAGTTATTGACGAAAATAAACATTACAATTCCAACGTTTCAGCTTACTTTAAAGCTATTAACATTGACAAGTGCGGCCTCAATTACCATATTGTCTCTGTTTTTGGATCTCAATCGACCGGTAAGTCTACTTTATTGAACGCTTTATTTGGTACCAAGTTTGATGTTATGAATGAAGTTCAACGCCGTCAGACCACCAAGGGTATATGGATGGCCCATTGCCGAAAGAAGGCTGTAGCAGAAAATGGACCTTCTTTAAACACTGCAGCTTCTCAAGAGTCTGCTGAACCTAACTTACTCATTATGGATGTCGAGGGTACTGATGGCAGAGAGCGCGGAGAAGACCAAGATTTTGAAAGAAAATCGGCCCTTTTTGCATTGGCTACTTCAGAGGTTTTAATTGTCAATATGTGGGAAAACCAAGTAGGCTTGTATCAAGGTGCAAATATGGGGTTGCTGAAAACAGTTTTTGAAGTTAATCTTTCATTGTTCCATACCTCTGCTCAAAAGAATAGATCACTGATAATGTTTGTTATTCGAGATCATATTGGCACCACTCCCCTTTCCAACTTACAAAACACAATTGTTGCAGATTTAAACCGCATCTGGGAATCGCTTTCCAAACCTGAAGCTGCTGCCACTTCAAAGCTTGGTGACTTTTTTGATCTTCAATTTTTCACCCTCCCCCACAAAATTTTAATGCCCGACCAATTCGCTTCTCAGACTGCGACATTATCCCAATATTTCATTAACACTTCTTCCTATAACTATCTCTTCAAACCTGAATATCATCGCAATGTTCCTTTGGATGGTTGGCCCATGTATTCTCAACAAATTTGGGAGCAAATTGAGCAAAACAAAGATTTAGATTTGCCAACACAACAAACACTAGTCGCCCGATTCAGATGTGAAGAGATCGCATCACAGTCATGGCAGACATTTGAATCAGGACTTGTTTCTGCACAAAAAGATCTTGATAATTCTTTGGGTGGACCCGAAGTTGTAGACAACTTTGGCGAAATCGTTTCAAGTCTAAGAAATGGAACATTGGAACTGTATGACTCACTTGCATCTAGATATGCAAAGCCTGTTTATTTGGATAAGCGTGACGATCTTCAAGCTAAAATCGATACAAGATTAAATAACCTTTATAAGGCTCAATTATTGGCTCTCCACAAATCATCAGTAAAACTTTTCAAAACTCTTATTAAAGCTGCTCAGAGACAAGCATCCACTTCCAACTCAGTTCCATTTATTGATGTATTGGATGGAGGTAATGAAAAGGCATTGGATTACTTTTTAACTGGTGCTAAAAAGTCTTCAGTTGACTCCAGCGTTTTTACATACGATGAAGAATATGATGCCTTGAAGAGGGAATTAGCAGACATTTCATCTCAAGCGAAGGCTGCGGAAATTAAAAGGATATCGACTGTTGCGATTAAACGAATCAAAACTGCATTTGATAATGATTTAGAAACCTACTTTTCTGAACCCAAGGATGATACTTGGGATCAAATTTTAACCTTTTTCAACAACACTGTTTTCTTTGCTTTAACTAGTGTTACTACCAAGTACAAGACCTCTACAACTAACTCTAAAACTGACGCCAGTGAAAATGGCTATGATTTTGGAGTTGGTGGAAATGATATCGATAACGCTAAGGGTGCTAGGGATATCCGCCGCAAAGCTTGGCTATTGCTAGACTCTGAACTGAAACAAATCACTAGGGATGAAAATGTTTTGTTCAGACTTCGTGAGAAATTTGAAGACTTATTTAAATATGACAGCAACGGAGTTCCTATTGTCTGGAAGGCTGGCGATGATATAGAAACTCCATATGTCAAGGCCCGTGATGAGTCTTTGAAAATGTTACCTATCTTTGCTACTGCTCGCCTTAAAAATGGTGAGTTATTAGTTCCTGATCTCCCCAAGATTGAGGATGACTTGAACTCCAATTTAGGAAGAGCTGAAGAGATCGAGGATGAGGACAAATCAGAAGAGCATGATGAAGAAGAATCTAGATTGGACCCAGAAGCCTTTCCATACAGAATAACCTCCGCTAAAGAAGCCGAATTGTCTAAACGCTTCAAAAAGCAAGTCGACGCCTCATTTATTGAAGCAAAGCGCTCAACTACCCAAATGGCCCATAAGGTTCCATTCTACATGATTATTTTGATTGTTGTTTTGGGATGGAACGAGTTCATGGCTGTCTTACGCAATCCATTTTTGTTCCTATTTGCCTTGTTCGCTGGTGCAGGTGCATATGTAGCCTTCACTCTCAACTTGTGGGGACCAATTTTAAGTGTAAGCAACGCCATGTTTGAACGTTCAATTGAAATCGGTAAAGAAAAACTACGCGATTTCTTGGAAGTTCCTGAAGGAGCTGAAATTGGTATTAGAAGAAGAGAAGATGTAGCATTGGAATTGCCAGGCAAGCCCAAGACAAATGGTTCTGCTGTTGAAGAGATTCCTTTGCAGGACATGAAGAAGCCTATCAGTTCAGTTGAAACTTCTGAATACTAATTTTTTGATAAAAAACATTTAATTAGAATTTCCTATTTTTAGGCGACTTTTAAATATATATAACATCCTATAACAATTTACTAATTTTTACTACACTTAGGTTCTGTAATTAAAACAGCAAATCATTTAGTGTTTAATATAGTATTATCGAGATGGTAATTATTAGATATGCTTATAAGTAAGTTTAAAGGGTTTAATATATAATTAGAAATTGTTATTTATAACTCAATGTATTTTTCTACTGCTACCAAACCTGCTGCCCAATTTGTCCAGGAAACCCAAGTCGGACCATATTTCAAGACCTCATCAAGTGCTGGAACTTTCCTTACTAATTCATAGTTTCCATCTAAAGGCTTTTTGTCTTTGTGAGGTGTTAGAGGAACTTCTAGATGGGGTTTTCCTATTGAGGGTGTAGCCATAGAGGGATATTTCTTATCAATTGACTGAATAACTGATTCTGCATCGTATTCACCCCAGTAGCATGTAACATGGACGCCAAGAGCTCTCCTATCGGCTTTCGATGGCTCATCTTGCTTGTTCATATTTACCCTAAAAGAAGACTGCTTTTTCAAGTTTGTGAAATCGTATTTTACTTTGTTGATAAATGGCGGTTGAATGAGTTCTTGGGAATCAAAATTAGATTGATCCATTAAATCAGTATTATTTACCTCCGTAGATTCATACCATCTGGGCACCCACAAAAATCCTATATGATAACCTTCCTGAGTCCAGTTTAGTCTATGAACAGTCAAGTCATTAATACCCTTGTAGAATTTCAATATATCTGGAGGTGGGTTGGAGTTTTCAGACCCATTTCCTGGAGTATTTGAGAGCGCATCTTTCAACGAGTCATGATAGATTGCTACTGTACGTACTGGAGAAGAGGAATAAATGTCTCCAGATCTGTAAATGGTCGTATTGAAAGTCAAAGTACAAACTCTACTGTCTTTGGCCTGAACATAAATTTCGCCAGTGAATGGACCAAAATCACCGTCATCATCATCTTGCTTTTTGTTATTGAGTTGCATCGATTCATAATTATCTAGTTTTTGAGAACTAGTCATTATACTGGCTGGAGGAAATTTCAATTTTTTGTCCTTACGAGTTCTAAGCACAGTGACGTTCATCCAGTTAGTATAGTTTCCTGCTTCTTCTCGAGTTTCTCCATCAATGACCCAAGGTCTGGGGCCTTCATAAGAGCAAACTTCATTTCCATCTTCGTCATAAGGTCTGCAAGTAATGGGTAATATGTCATTCTTTACCGAAGGAAAATCTGAAATTACTTTATATGCCAAGCCTTGTCTAGACAAGATCGAAACAGTAGGAGAGAGATCTGGATCATCAAGACTGATCGTTTGAATGAACCTCATCTTGATGGGCGAAGCATGAGATAAAGGAGGGAAACTTAACGTCATGTAGCTACAAACAACAACAGTACCGAGAAGTACAACGGGAACAAGTATGTGTAAACGATGGACAAAAGGTACAATCAAAATACCAAGAACAACAGCGATAGCAGTCAATTCATAATAAACTCCACTGGCACGGCTTGCGCCTTCTTGCGCATTCTCTCGAAGAGCATTAAATGTGAGCAACCCTGATGAATAAATCAAATAAACACCAATTGGCACAACTATCAAGAACTGAATACTCCAATCAAAGCTGAGTGATTTACTTGCAATGTGTTGTAATTTTTCCCTAGTTGTTTTGTGATCTTCCATAGTGTGAGCTTCATGACTATGAGAAATGGATTCTGAGACATCATTGCGCATTCCATAATCTCTTCTGAATAGCTCTTGTTGCTGTTGCTGTTGAGTAGCACCACTAGATTCAACTTCTCCACCTTCGTTGGAAGAATCATCTGCATTATCACCATCGCTCGAAAATGAATTATCAGATTCAGCGTTGTCAGTATTATATTCTTCATTCGTTGCACCATATTCACCATGCTCATTATTTTCAGTTCTTTGAGAACCTAGCAAAGGTTCTGAAGAACCAGCTTCCTCATCTCTATAACGCTCATTAGATTCATTATAATGATTGATGTGGCCCTTTTGATTTAATTCACCCTTAGATAGTGATAAATCATCTCGGACTCCAAAAAGTTGACCCAAAAGTCCAAGTACCACAGCAAGTAAATATAAATAATACAGCAACGGGATGATGTATTCGCCAGTGGCACCTCTAGTGGATATATGAACTGTGGAAAAAAGCATCAATATCCAAAGGGCAACAAAGGTTTCAATAAATATAACCAACTTTTGGTCATGAACAGGGTATATATAAAAGGCAACGCCAAGAATCAAATAGTTTGTAATAATGAATATCGAAAGAAGTAGTAATAATGGTGGGAAAAACTGAGAGATAACAATCAACTGGTTTTCTTTTTGTATCCAGCGTGAAGCCATTACTGTAGCGGTTATAGAACAAAAAAGAGATACAATTCCTCGCAACCAGCCTCTGACACCAATTTTCCACGATTTTGTTCTAAGAACAATCAGCAAAAGCACAATAAGAATGATCGGTCCACTTATGAGACCAATAACCTGCAATTGGAATACCTTATGAAGAGGAAGAACTATTGCATATTGTCCCAAAACGTCAAAGTAAACAGCGCGTTCCAAATCCTCT
Organism: Magnusiomyces sp. LA-1; assembly: GCA_029678045.1. Lineage (NCBI taxonomy): Eukaryota > Fungi > Ascomycota > Dipodascomycetes > Dipodascales > Dipodascaceae > Magnusiomyces > Magnusiomyces sp. LA-1. The sequence goes on along the minus strand of CP115648.1, from coordinate 6,138,378 downwards.
TGATTTTTGGTATAGTCATTTTCATCTGCACTAGACATTGAGCGAACAACATCCAGGGCGTTTGTGAACATGTGTGAGAGTGATCCAAAGGTCGTTCCTCTAATGCTATCGCGTCGAGTATGATAGAGATTACGAGGCTTATAGAATGCGACATCTAAACCTCTGAGCCCTTTGCTTGTATATACTTTATAATCAGTTTCGCTACGAATATAGCCGTCAGTGAACCCTTGTTGAAAAATAGAATTCATATGAGGGGCAGAAGCTGCTCGATAATGTTTAGCAACACCATAATCAGTAGATCTAAATAAAATGGCTCGCCCTCCTGCTCCAGTTCCTTCCAAATTCAAAAACACTTCTACCTCTTTGCTCCACGGATGTTCAAAAAAAGCTTGAGCACCCAGTAATCCGAACTCTTCGTTATTATTAAAGTTGAAAATGATTGATCTTTGAGGTGGTGGCGTTTTTTCGTCTGCGTAATACCTTAGTATCCCAAGCATGGATGCAATCCCTGCTCCATCATCAGTTGTGCCATAGGCGGTCGGAACACTGTCAAAATGAGCAGAAACCAAAACAGCACCGAGACTAGTGTCGTTACCTTGGACTTTTACCAGGATATTATTCCCTTCAAAGTAAACCACTCTTCCTTGAATATCAGGGTTGAAAACATCAGCTTCTTCAAAGAGAAATTTACGAGTGTCATCCCTGGTTGATATTAGCGCCGAAGATTGGGATTGGCGCGCTATAGTTCGAACTTGAGATAAAATATAATCGTGAACTCTGTCATTTGCATGAGATGAGTATGGATGAAACTCTCTAGAGATTTCTTGAAGGTCGGTCCATGAACGAAGCAGGAATTTCTCAGGATATACAGATAAGACCGGGGGAGGGGAATTTTGTACCGGGGTGATTAATATAATTATGGCGAGATATGTGACTATAAAGAAAAAGGAGAAAGGTATTTTGTTGAAGCCAAAAGTCGATTTAAACAAAGTCGTTGCAACTTTCAAAAATGATAATTGTTCCATGTTTGAACTTTCTGAGTCCTTTTTATTTGTATGTATATTGTTGTTGTTAATGTTATGAAATTGCTTAGAGATGCTATTAGAGTTATTATTTCTTATATCAGTAGGTGCTGCAAGGTTTGTTGCTGATGAGGTACTTGCGGCGACGACAGATAATCTTTGATTTAACTTAGAATATGCTACTGGATCCGACATATCGTGTATATGTCTGTTTTCTCTAGTGCTATGTATTTCTTCTGTAGAATCAGATATTATTTCATTTCTCGCATCAAGGAATGGAGGACTTCTCGACATGATCAATTTAAGCTAGATGTTGATACAAGGTTTGAGTCAGAGACAAGACGAATATTAAGTAGCAGATTTTTAACTTACTTGGTCGACTAGAGAATTATGTTATTAAACGAAATACTAAATGACAATCTATTTCAGCACTAAAATAATTCTTTAACTGGTCTGAAATATCACAAATAATGGTGCTTCCAAACTAACTAGTACAAATAGTAAGGGAGGTGCATTTTTATAATCCATTGTGGCTGTTACCATAACAAAAAATAGCTATTGGACGTGTTTTGCAATTGAGGTTGGGTTGTTTTAAAAGAGTAGTTTTCAGCCCTGTAAACATTTGTGGGTTAGGGCAATATTTTCAATTTTTTTTATTTAATTTTTATCTTTTTAGAATTTTTGAAATACTGTTTACTAATATACATTTGATTTCAAATCCAAATATTTTTTCTATATTTTAGCCATTCAAATTAATTGAAAATACATAGACAATACAAACAGAAAACCACTTGAAACAATGTCTAATCAACCAAAACCAACAGATACAGAAGAAGAAATCATTGTTCAAGGAACTGAAGAAGGCAGCTACATCGACTCCAGTCAAATTGACGAAGTAATCGAAGACAATGACGATCTTGAAGACAGAATGGACCTTTCTGATGATGACGACGATGATAATGGCGAAGCCGACTTTGATCCTGCAGAGCAATACGCCCCCGAAGATATTTCTCAAGATTTAGCACTTCAAGGCCATGATATACATGTTGATGAAAATGGAGATATTGTTCTGGATCTCTCAAATACATCAATAGGCCACTTTGACAAGCACGGTAAGAGTATCTTCATTGTCGCTTCTCATCCTACTCTTCCAATGATTATGTCTGGTGGTGAAGATGAAAAGGCATATCTTTGGACTACCAACTCACAACCACCTAAGCTTGTTGCTGAACTTGATGGCCAAAAAGAATCAGTTGTATGTGGAGGGTTTTCACCTGATGGTCAATATGTTGTTACTGGTGATATGGAAGGCCAAGTCAGAGTTTGGCGTTCTGTCAAGCGAGGTCAACAATGGGATTTTGTAGGAAGCTTTTCAGAAGTTGATGAAGTAACATGGATATCATTTCATCCCAAGCAGCCCGTTTTTGCTTTTGGATCAAGAGAAGGTGCTGTATGGGTGGTCAACCTTGATGACTTTAGTAGTATTTCAGTGTTGACAAACCACACCATGACTACAAATGCAGGTGTCTTTGTTAACACAGATGACATGGATTCCTTAACTCTTATCACATTGGCTGATGATGGTATAATATCATGGAATGCTTACCAAGGGACTACAAACTATACATTAAGAGAAAAGGACTTACAAGCTCCATACGGATGGATTACATGTGCATTGAGTCCTAGTGGCAAAACGTTGGCATGTGGTTCTCCAGATGGAATTATCGCTTTGATTGGTGTCGAAAAGGGAAATGTACTTAAGAGATTTGAAAACACACAATCGGACGCTGTTGAAGAAGAAGCTCGATCAGTCGAAGCTATTGCCTGGGCACCAGTATCTAACGCATTAGTAACTGGCAACGTCAAGGGTGATATTACTGTATATGATGTTCCATCATGGAAGATCAGAAAGACTTTACCAGCCAAGGATGCTATTACTAGTCTTCAATTCATTCCAGGATCAAATAAGCTTATATCTTCTGATATGGCTGGTGGCCTGATAAAATGGGACATCATGTCTGGAAAAGAGTTATGGAAAGGACAAGGCCATTATGATGGCATTTTAGGTTTTACAATCCAAAATGGTGGCAAGAGAATTATTACAGCTGGTGATCAAGGTGTATCAATGATTTTTGATACAGAAGAATAGATATAATCAGCATTTAAATATAATTTAATTTTTAATTTGTGTAATCTTTTTAGATACAAAAAAATAAGTAAGACACAAATCTTATTTAATATTAGATGTATTATTTTCAAGCATTTACTAAAGAAAAAGTCGCGATGTAGGCAATTTTCATTTATTTCTTGGAGAGTTTGTCATCGACAATCTTTTCAACCAAGTTCTTTAAGCTGTTTCCCGAGGCAATTTGCTTTTCGATTTGAAAATTTAATTGTTTTTCAACAAGCTTGCCCATAAGATCAACTTCAACATTGATTAAATCTCCAACATTCTTGGCAGCTGTAACTACCTTTTCTTGGGTGTAAGCAATCATCATTATTGAAAAAGTGGCATTTTCGTCATCAACAGCTGTTACAGTGAGTGAAGCTCCGTCGACTGAGATGAATCCCTTTTCAACAATGTACAACATGTACTGAGGGTCTCTGAGCTTGAATGTAAAGTCAATAGCGTTTTCGTCTTGACTCTTGTTTACAATTTCGGCAACAGTATCAACATGCCCTTGAACAAAGTGGCCACCAAATCGGACATGGCCTGCTACTGCACGTTCCAAATTGACATGGTCTCCGGCTTTGATGAAGCCCAAATTTGTTCGTCTTAAAGTTTCAGGGGCGATACCCACCTTGAAAGTGTCATTATCGAATTCAGTAACAGTCAAACATACACCTATAAATTAGTCAAAGTGGGATTAGTTATCCAATCTTTTTAAATGAATCTTCGTGTAATACTAAGAATGAATAAGAAAAATAATTACCATTGACTGCAATACTGTCGCCAAGGTTGCAATCACCTAATATTGAAGAGGCATCTCCAATAACCATAGAGTTTCCATTACCTCCAGTTTCAGATTGATCTAATTCCTTGTGTTCCAAGACAGCTAAAAGATATTAATCAATTTCTCAGTTAGTCTTTATTCTAAATCAAACGTAAAATATGTATCTACATACTTCCAACGGTTTCAACAATTCCTGTAAACATTGCAATATGAATTATTAAATTATGAAGATAAATAAAAGTCGTTAATTTATGGGCTTAAAAAAAGTGATAAGTAATGTATTAGAGAGTTATACATCGGTTTTTGTTATTAATGACTAATTGAATAAAAACTAATAAAAGACAAATCTTATGACTGGGGAAAGAAATATATAAATTAACAAAGTGCGGCTGTGCATAATACCAAGTTCATCAACCGAGAAACTAAAGAAAAAAAAAACAAGAAGAGCGGGTAACAAAAGTCTTCAATTAATTGGCATGATATAATTTATAATATTGTCAAGTATATAGTATGATAATACCAAGATTTTTTTATTTTATTTATTTACAATTAGCTTATAAAAAGGATAATCATATCGTTATGATTCGTCTATACAAAGGAAAGCATTTGAATCAATGACATTTGTTCATCAATTGAATGGTTTAAAATTACTCCTTTTTTTTTCTTAGGCTTCATTATTTATCTTAGGCTGCAACTGGTTCTGGGCCATCATTCTTTCCTTGATCCTTTTCGTCAGGGTTGAGCTTGCTCTTATCAAGGTATTTATCAAAAGCATCATTTCTTTCTGGGAAAGGTCTAGGTCCTAATAATCTAATCATATCTTCTCTGGTAATGACCTCTTTGGTAAGTAATTCTTGTGCTACTTTTTCGATTTCTGGCATCTTGGATAGTAGCAACTTCTTGCACTTGTCATGGGCTTCATCAATAATTCTTCTAACCTCACGATCAATCAATTCACCAGTCTTTTCACTAAATGGCTTGCTGTATTGGCTTTCGTTGCTGTCAGCGTAATTCAGCCAACCAACCTTAGGAGACATACCCCATCTTAAAACCATATTACTAGCCATTGCAGTGACCTTCTTGAAATCATCACTAGCACCGCTGGTAACACTATTAAAATGAATTTCTTCACTAACTCTGCCTCCCAAAGTCATAGCCATTCGATCACTTAATTCTTCAACACTTAGAAGTTGTAAGTCAGGTGGTAAATACTGAGCATAACCAAGTGCGCCTTGACCTCTTGGAATGATTGATACCTTAAGAAGAGGATCAGCAAATTTCAAAAACCATCCACAAATAGCATGGCCAGCTTCATGGTAAGCGACTGTCTTGCGCTCTTCGGCACTCAAAACTCTAGATTTCTTTTCCAAACCGGCAATAACTCTTTCAATTGCTTGTTCAAAGTGCTCAGCCGTAACAGTATGAGCACCCTTTCTAGCAGCAATTAAAGCAGCCTCATTTACACAGTTGGCAACGTCTGCACCAGCAAAACCAGGGGTGAGTGCAGCCAATCTGCCGGATAATTCTTCCAAGTCAAGATTTGTCTTGATCTTGGCCAAATAAACCTTGAAAACAGATTTTCTTCCTTCAAGATCAGGCTTGTCAATTGAAATATGACGATCGAAACGGCCAGGTCTTAACAAAGCAGGATCCAATATATCTGGTCTGTTGGTACCAGCTAAAACGACAACATGGTCTGAAGAAGAGAAACCATCCATTTCAACAAGAAGTTGATTTAATGTGGCTTCTCGTTCATCATTTCCACCGAATGCGCCACCTTGACCTCTCTTCTTACCAATGGCATCAATTTCATCAATGAAAATAATACTTGGAGCCATCTTTCTAGCAGTCTTAAACAAGTCTCTAACTCTAGAAGCACCAACACCAACAAACATTTCTACAAACTCAGAACCACTGACAGATAAGAAAGGAACACCAGCTTCGCCGGCAGTAGCTTTGGCAACGAGTGTTTTACCAGTACCAGGAGGACCAGAAAGAATAGCACCACGAGGAATCTTAGCACCCAAACGTTCATACTTCTTAGGGGTCTTCAAAAATTGCACAAATTCCATGATTTCAACCTTAGCTTCGTCCATTCCGGCAACATCTTTAAACTTGACTTTAATATCGGTTTCTTGGTTAAACAACTTGGCTTTTGATTTTCCTACTCCAAAAATTCCACCAGAGCCGCCCAAACCTTGAGGGCCTCTTCTGGTAATGTAGATAATACCAGCAATAAGCAAAATGGTCGGCAGGAATGCAAACAGAGAATTGAGAAGAGATCCTTCAGTAGCATATGTTACCGGGATTCGTTCTGTTATCGGAATACCCAACTCATTTTGAGCTTCTTCCAATTTTCGTTCAAATGATTCGATAGATCCAATATTAAAAGTGACAACGTTTCCAGGTAATCCTTGATCATGTCTAAGAGTGACTCTAGCCATAGTTCGATTTACAATAGTAACTTTTTCAACAAGTCCCCGGTCAAGAAAATTTGTTCTGAATTCTTCCCAAGTAAGATTAGATGACATAGATTCTGCAAAAAGATTGAGAAGCATGAAAAGGCCTAAAGTGACACCGATTACAGTTAAAAACGAGTTTTTGGGGATTTCTGGTTGTTGTTGAGGTTTCTTATTATTATTGCTATTATTGTTGTCATTTTGCTTGTTGTTATATGCTTTGGCAGAACGATGAAAAAGTCGAACTTGTACATTGTATGCATTTTTTAGCAATTGTTTCTGAAATATAGATGTTGATTTCTGATTTAGTGTTATTAGTGAATCTGTTCGTTGAAGTGCTGATAATTGTCTTATTGAAGTCGGCGTTTGCACACGGAAAGGTTTAGTACAAATAGTGGCAACTGAAGATTTCGAGGTTTGCAAAGGGCGAGAAAGGCATGTCGACAATGTAAGACGACAGCTAGAACCCCACGATTTCCAGATATGAGTTCTAATCATAGGAGATTATATCTGGATATAGAAAGGATTAGCCTAAAGATATGGTTTGATAAATAATAAATGACTTAGTTGAAGAAGAAAAAAAAAAGAAAAGGTGAGCAAATAAAAAGAGAGGAAAGCTGGAGGAAAGAAAAAAAATATGAGTTGGCGAGTCATGTGATTGATTGAAATATCAGATAGATGAAATTTTTCCTTGTTATAGTGTGAGTAGCTAACTAGTTATGATTGAAACTTCTAATATAAAAGTTGATATTGCGTTAATGTATTATGACCTGTAAAATCAATTGTATAGATGTATAGCTATATAATTATACTATATCTTAATTTTCAGATTGATCAGAAAAAATCAATGGACTGTCAGAGTTTGAATTGCATCTTGTTTAGCACTGGCTAGTCAGCAAAGATAAAATTAGGCTAAGGTGTAAATTATGCTACGAGTGTATTTAATTGAATGATTTTTATACGGATTTGATCTACTTGCAAAAATTTTATAATCAAAAATATACATTCAGACCCTACGATAAGCCCCAGTTAATACAAACTATGATGTCCTAATTGTAGATAGATGTCTTTCTTATCCAACTAGTTCAAACTCATAAGCAAAATCTGTTGTTGGGGTTAGGGCTAGTTATATACTGAGTGCACTGTGTAAGAATGATCTTTGTATGAAGATTTGCAGAAGAATATAAAAATGAATATGTTGCTGCAAGTTCCCGTAGTGCTTTTTGGAAAGCGCCCATATTGTAGCAGCCCCTTAAGTACTGAGTGTCCACTTTTTTGTAAATACCCACCAGCTGTCCAAATATGTTATGCCTTTTTTTTTCACCCCCCTTAACAACACCTAAACACACGATTGTTTATAAAATTTGTTAATTATTTTCCCTCTTTTCTTCTTCTTCTTTTTCAACAATCATTCCCCAAAACTTGTCAAGCTTTCAACTGGATTATGCTTGCTCAGAAACCACAACCCATCCATAATATTAAATCCAACATGACTGCTTCAGAATCCTTGGTTGATGCTGAAATTGGTGTCGCAAACCTTCCAAATCAACGGTATGTAGATATACTTCCATACTTTCACCCCTAAGTTTTAAAGAAGCATCAATCATCATCAAGTCTATTGCTTTTCCTTTACAAAATTTTTTTAACATTTTATGTATATTATTTTAACACAATTTTAATTATTTAGATTCAAAATCGTCGCCAAACGAGGTGCAACTTTCACCATTATGCTTGCAGGTGAATCTGGCCTTGGTAAAACAACATTTGTCAACACACTTTTTGCTACCAGCGTAAAAACACCTGTCGATAATAAGCAACGCTATACTACTTCAATTCGTAAAAACGTAGAAATTGGTATTACTAAGGCCGATCTTGAGGAACATTTCTTCCATGTTCGTCTTAACATCATTGATACCCCAGGTTTTGGTGATAATGTTAACAACAGAGATGCCTGGCAACCCATTGTTGAGTTCATTGACGATCAACATGAAGCATATCTTCGTCAAGAACAACAACCAGATAGAAGAAACATCATCGACATGAGAGTTCATGCCTGCCTTTATTTCATCAGACCTACTGGCCATTCATTAAAGCCATTGGATATTGAAGCCATGAGGGAACTTTCCACAAGAGTTAACTTAATACCAGTCATTGCTAAGGCTGACACCTTATCTCCAGAAGAAATTCGTGATTTTAAGGTTAGAATCCGCGAAATCTTGACTGCTCAAAAGATTAACATTTACAAGCCTAGTTATGAAGATGTATTTGATCCTTTAGATGTTAAGGGATCTAATACCTACACTGAGGAACAAATCAACTCCAACGATGAAGCCCGTGCCATCAAGGATTTGATTGACACAATGCCGTTTTCTGTTATTGGTTCAGAAAATGAAGTTGAATTATCTGATGGTCGTATTGTTAGAGGTCGCAAATACTTGTGGGGTGTTGCTGAAGTAGAGAACGAAAAGCATTGTGATTTCATGAAGCTCAGACTTTTACTTATTCGCTCCCATATGTTGGATTTGATTCAATCCACTGAAGACGTCCATTACGAAAATTACCGTGCTAAGCAAATGGAAACCAGAAAACTGGGCGATCCTAGACCTCGCAAATGGGATAATCCAAAGTATAAAAAAGAAGAAGAGGAACTACGAAAGACTTTCACAAACCAAGTCCGCGTCGAAGAGCAAAGATTCAGACAATGGGAACAAAATCTCATCAATGAAAGAGATAGATTGAACAGAGATTTGGAAGAAACCCACTCGGCCATTAGAAAATTGGAAGACGAAATTGAGCAATTGAGTATGAGAAGACGTTAGACTGGCCTTTGTAGTAATGATTTCTTGTAAGCTCCTATTGGCGAGGCTTATTTAAACTAAAGTTGGGGTTTCTTGTTTTTTAGTTGAAAGTTTCGTTAAAAACACTTTATTTGATAACCATTCCAAAAATCCTAACTTTCATAAATCTTTTTTTTTACTGTTTTCATTTTTCATCATTTTTTTTTTTTTTTTTTGCTCTCCACAACTTAATAATTTCCTTTATTTTCTTTTTATTTTTATTAGTATTTTTTTTTTGTATAACTTTTGGGATTTTGTCTAAGTAAAAATATATATATGATTAATTGTGAGGATAACTTGTTTCGAATTTGGTTATACACGATAGTAAGTATTGCGAATTGCGACATGATCGAAGTAAAAGACATTTCTTGTTAATTTTATGTTATTGAATATATTAAGGACTTGACATACGCTTCAGTATGGTTTCTTGACATATAGCTTCAGGCTGACAGAAGCCGACTCATCATGTACTGAACGGCCTTTTGTACTTCCAAAAAAACTGATATTTTTTGTCTAGAGTAACAAATATAGCTAGCACGATAGCATTTTGCCGTAAATAATGGAAAAGGGACCAAACCGAGTACTCCTGAATCAGCAAAAGATTGTGTCCGACTTGTAGTTGTAGGAGATCAAAGACCCAACTAATAAACTGTACAGATGGGACATTGTCGAGATATCTCAAAACTATCTGTGCTGCCATTGTAATCTACCTCTATTATGATGTCATATTTAATCATCTTATTTAAAAGCAATTTTATATTTTTAAAGAAAGGCGGGACGAATTTCTTGAACAAGATAATGAATGTTGACAATATATTTCAAACATTACATTCAAATCATAAATATCTATCATATCAAACTTGGTATCTCTCAATGAACAGCTCATAATAAAAGATTTGTCATAAATACATGCTTATGAAGCAACAGAAAACTTTTTAGCCTATAATAACAAATTAAAAAGATTAGCGGTTAGGTTTTCAAAAAATTCATACAATATTTAGAACTATTAACGTATTAGTCAGTATTTGATGGTAAAAATTTTTTAACAAAAAGATGCAGTGGCTCAATGGTAGAGCATTGGATTCCAAATCCAAAGGCTGCAGGTTCGATTCCTGTCTGTGTCAATTAATTTTTTATGTTTGTTTTTACCACTATTTACAAAACAAAAATTATACTCGACTTTTTTTTAAAATTGAAAAATAACCTGTCCATCTTAATCGAACCATCATAAAAGTATAGCACTTTAAATAGTTTCCATGATGACAATTTGCCATACATAATTATGGCATTTAAATATGTTATTGGTTATGTGAATTATGATATCGAACATCATACCGAGCCAATATCACAGGATTCTCAACAAAATTTAATTATTTTTGATTTTACTAATTTTTACAATTCTTTTCTTCTTTCTTGTCTTGAACAATTCATTAATTTATTGATCTTATAGTTAGCAGCTATTTAATAAACCAATAAAATATAAGCTGTTTTTTTTCCAGCAAATGTCCGCCCTCACTAAATCTGTACTTTTTTTTTTTTTTTTTTTTTTCATCCTAGCAAACCATCTCTATGCCACATTAGTTGTTCTTTTAGCCCAGGACTCTTAGTTAAAATCAATAACTTTGCTTTAGCGTGACAGGGATGGACATCACAACAATTAATGAGTCATTTTGATAGATGAATCGAAAAGCTTTCAACATGATATTCAGTTCATAGCCAATTACTCCAACAAAAATTCTTTGTTGCTTGAGCAACGTAAGTGTAAGAGGTGGTCCATGACCACATGTTTGTTTGTGAAATGTTTCCCGACATAATCTTAAGGAATGAGAAGGCCTCTAAAACAAAGACTCAAAACATATGATCATAGAATCATATGGTTAGCAAGAGTACATAGGGATTTTAGAGATATATAGAGTCGTTATCCTTAAAATTATATTGATTCTTGAGTAAGTAATAATTAAAGGTATATCATATAAGACTAAATATAAAATCATAGGAATGTTTCAATTTTATTGCAAACGTTCGTTCGCTTTTTACTGTTATACTTGATGAGTAACCTTAGATTTATTTATAAAATACTTAAATTAGTTTCACATAAGACCCTATCCTCAGCTGGCAATATTTTTATGTATATACTAAAAACTTTGCCTTGAATGAATAAATGAATTTATTTTTAAAGTCGGCACTACTGTGCATATCCAAGCTTACTGCCTTGGCAGTAAGCCCGATATTCACGACTATTGTCTACTTAATTATATATTTATATACTTTGACATATAAAACATTTCATAATTTTTTTCTTAATGATATCGATACTAACTTATTGTGGCGCCTTTTCAGAGCCCTCGTTTTTCATACAGCCTATCCTCTCAGAATTCAAGATCCTGTTTTCAGCAATCGGTCGCGGGAAAATGCAATGGTAATTCAGATAAAAAAATTAAAGATGGGAAGAAACGTTGGACGTAAAAACTACCCACCAAACACAAAAGGCTGGAAAACCATTGTTTGTTATTTACCCTAACGATCAGGAATCCACTACAAGGATTATAAGCTAGGTTTCATCAGTGTTGCTCTTCTTGATCTTGTAAGAAGCGGACTACTGCAAGTAATCCGTCCTTGGTGTCAAGTAGAGTGCGTATCTCCAGATCTGGAGATACTTTTTTGAGGTCGCTTCTTTTTTCGCTGGTGAGAGGGCATTGGGTTAAGATATGAGAAACGGTTTGAACCTGTTCCCCACATCTACAGCCATAGCTCTTGTAGTATGTTGAAACGAAGAAAGTAATATCCAAACCTACCATGATTGGTGCGGTATTGAATTAATTTACTTAGTATTCGTCTCGGGTGGTTCAGAATGGTTTCATTCGTCGGTAGTGTATTCAGTCGCAATGTACAATCACCTTTATTGGTGATGTTTTTGTAATATTTGGCCTTTGGAGAAGTATGGTATTTTTCATTCCATTCTTTCAAGCTTCTTATTGTGATTTTCCTCATAGTTTCCTTTTGCTCTTTATTTATTGCATCATCTGTATTGTGTTCACTGTTTGGTTCAATTGTTGGCATGCCATTATAGTTGAACCATGGAGGCTTAACTTCTACTGGATTTGCTGGATTGGTTCTGTCACTTACATCTCTGAATATGTTTGTTGCTTTAAAGATAATGGAGTCTCTGTCGCGGGTTGCCATTAATGGTCTTAACGGATTGTTTGAGTTGAGTTTCGTCAGCTGTCTTAAGACTTTTCTTCTAATAACATTTGTTATTCTCTGCTCTATTGGTAGGACTGCAGCTTCACGTTCAATTGCTATAATTGGTGTGGATCTGAAAGCTCCTAATGCCTCTCGTAAAGCTTTGTTTTGAATGGCTTCTAATTTATTTCTGTTTGTTTGATTCAATTTAGTTAAACTTTGCCTTATCAATATTTTATAATAATAGTCAGAAGTATACTACGATACAATAAATCAAAGGTTTTTTTTTTGCAAGAAAGCTGATGCAGTGGCTCAATGGTAGAGCATTGGATTCCAAATCCAAAGGCTGCAGGTTCGATTCCTGTCTGTGTCATTTATTTTTATATATTTTTTATTCATACTTGCTTCATAGAAGTTCAAAGTTATGAAGATAATTGAAAGACTCTTTCATGAAACTGTGAAATACTTATTTATGCATTAATAATTTATAATATGAAGTAAATCAATTTAAATAAAACTGGCAAAGAAAATACAAATAAACGAAAACACATTAAACAAAACAAATTTTAATTTCCAATATTCAAGTCCTCCAAGTCATCTAAAAGTTCATCAAGGCTTACTTGTGGAACATTAGGATTTTCTTCTTCTTCATCGTCTTCTTCCATAGAGTCAACATCTCTTCTTGGCTTGACGTTGTTACTCTTATAAAGATTAATAGTGCTTCGTAATTCTTGGTCTTCTTCAAGTTCTTGCAAGAAAGCTTCGTAATCTTGTTCAACCTTATCCAAGTCGTTTTTGGTAACTCTTTCATCATCTTCAATATTATGCTCTTTAGCCATTCTCTTAAGCTTCCATTTACGTCCTCTGTTCTTTCTCTTACCTGGATAGTGCTTTTTAACTAAGACGACATCAGGTATTCTTTCAGCATTTACAGAATCAAATTCCCGACTATTGAAATTAGAGTTGACCAAAAAGTAACCTAGAACGCTATCTCCTGGTTTCAATAATCCCCCAAGGTGTGTTCTGAGTTGATAACTTTGAGTATTGCGACTTATATCACTAGCTCTTGCCACTTCTATATCCGCTAATGCAAGCCGTCCTCTCATAGGGCCCAAAGGTTCAACATTTAACACGATGAACTCAACAAGTTGACTGCTGTCTGCCAATGAAGCAAATGGGACTCTCCAATAAACACTGGGATCAAGTGAAGCAACCTCTAAAGTATTGGGATCAAGGAATTGTAAAGTATTTGAGACTTTAGAGCAAATCACGACTGGAGAGATGTTGTGTAAAGATCGAGCAACTGATAATGGAAGAAAAACCAAGTCATCTCTACATATTGGAGCAATTTCTACCGAAAATGTAAATTTATAGTTTTTAGTTGCGGTGTGGGTATCGGTTGAAATAAGTTCTTCAGAACGTTTGTATCTGATAGGTGCAACATTTTCCAAAAAACTTAACATGTTAATAGCATGATTTGGTGTACTAAAGTAAAAATCAAGGCCATCCCTGGTTTCTTTAATAGAAACTGTATTGACATGAGCATTATGCTTTAGAATCAATTGTTCTAAATAAAAAAAAGTGCGTTTGTGGGCGACTTTTTGTCTAAGTTGAACACAGGCTCTCCAGGTGTTGACTGTAAATGATCTGGCACAGTCTGGACATTGCATAGCATTTACCATGTATTGCACTTCAAAGCTTTGTTCTATAATTGTATTTTGGGGGCCTTCACCTTGAACAGAAAGCTTCACTTTAATTCTTCGAGAGTGGGGTTCCGTCCAAATAAATTTTGCGTTTGTAAGTTTGACTTTGTTTAAACCTCTTAGACGTCGTAGACATAAAGCGAGAAGCTCTCGGCTTTCAGGCTGCACCGCTAGCCATTGAGAAGGAGGCTGCAAAAATCTTTCACAGTTTCTGCAAAAAGATAGATTTGCTTCTTTGGGGATTCCAGCAGCAATATCGGTTGTCAAGCGAATACAGTCTTGACACATTACGATACCAGATGTACCAACCATTGGCTGACCACAGTTGCAACATAATACTGTACAAACTGTCTGTGGGATCATGGTTCCACCCCCTGAAAAGGGTGTAAGTTGATGGTCATAACTCATTGTTTATATTCAAAGTATCTGGTGAGAAAAAAGTTTCAATAGAGAGAGGTACTTGTAAAAGATCAAAAATTTTTCTTGAAAATTATAATTCATATATTGTAAAAAAAAATTATCTAATGATTAGTCATTATTTCACAAAATTTATTGGGCACAAAAAAAACAGTTGGGTTACCCTGATTCAGAATCTGCCAAGGTAGAATGCCAGATCATTAGAGCCCAAACCCCTACCACAGCTTTATACTGAGATTACAATAATTGTGCAGCTATGACCTCACTTTAACTGAAAATAGGTACTAGACTATACAATTATTTTGTTCACTCTCCCTTCTCTCCTTTTGTACAAAAGCACCAATCAGTACATCCATCTTTGAATCTCATACATAAAAAAGCACATTTTTTTATTATTAATATATATTTATATACTTCTCTTTTCAAGATTAATCACATATATAGGACTTCTATCCTAAAGAACCTAAGACACATTTTTTTGTCCAAGTCTATATCACTCTAAATCTATACTACTCGATCCACTTAGTCTTGTGACTTTTACAACTACCAAATCATTAGCTTTGAGATCTGCTAGTCATATTACTTGTTGATCTTAGACTTATATACATTCATCTAGTTATTATCGCTCATAGGCAATTTATCGCCTGGATTTGCATTTTACAATTACATCCTTCAATATTTCCTCTTCTAAATCAAACAATTCCAATTTGAACTCGTCCTCAGTCAACTCGAGTTCACAATCTACCTCTAAAATTTCAAACTTTCAGCCTTTGTCGAACACACACCCCCATAGTTCGCCCCAGAGTGGCGGAGGCGAGTCTGGTGGCATATCCACTTCTGTAATGAACACTGGTCCTTCAGATAGTTCTTCATCTTCAACCACTCCGACTGGAACCAATAGTTCTACTCATTCAAGTAATACCAATAAAAACTCCGAGTTAACTCAGATAGTAGTTGCTCAATTGACAGTATTATCAACCACAATTAGAGACGAAAACTGGGATAGCACTGTAAATCATATTCATCAGGTATGTATCTTTGACTTCCGTCATAGAGGTGATTTCAAATTTGGTGGTGAATTTTTTATTTGTTAATATGACTATACTGGGTGAACTACCACTTTACCAGGTCACAGCAAAATTTTTATCTTTCACTACCACCACTATTTTACAAAAGACAACAAACAATTTTTTTTTTCGCATTTCCACACCAATAATAATTTCACCTCTTTTATTTTGTTGCCTTTCTTTTCAACAAAAAATATATCAAATTACTAACGTCATTTTGTTTGCCTCATAGCTTTTAAATCAAAACGGTCCCGAGGTTTACGCAAGATTTTTTAGACGTCTTGTTGCTAGCTGCTCCTCAATTATTTTTAATTCATCAAATAGTTATTCTCCTGCATCTTCATCAACCCATATTCCTGGAAACAAAAACGATCATATTCCTTCTACACTTCGTTTACTAACTCAAGAAGTCAATTCACTGTCAACCGATCCTTCTCTTACTTATCGATTTGCCACTTCTGTTTCTTTAGAACGCGACCAAATAAAGAACTTTGATCTTCCCACCTTCCTTGATTATTTCCAACTAGACGCTTTTCAAAAGACACTCTTGTGTATAGCTGTGAAAAACTTTACTCCAATTGATAAGTATAGAGACCAAGGTAAGAAAAATTTGCTAGTACAAATACTTTTTTTTCACTTTTGCTAATCATTCTTTATCTATAGCATATCAAATCCTTGAATCTCAATTTACGACATTTATTCAAATAATTTCTAATAAGGATAAATATACTAAAGAATTCTCACCTTCTTTATTGTCAACGGTTTTTAACGAATATAAAGCCTCTCCTGTTCCTCCATTTTTCTCAACTCAGCAAGAATCTCTCTTCCTTAAAACCATTATAAACCGCATCTCACTTGAAAACATCACCCCAGAACTTCAAGCATCTTATAACAGACTTTTTCCTTCCAATAAAACCATGTCATCTCTAATTTCCCTTTTAAAAACTGAATTGATCGATAAGCCTTTGGATGATTCATATGGATCAACAAAATTATCTCAACAACAACTATCAGATGAAATTTCAAAACTTGGTACTGTTTCAAATGAAGATTTAGCCAAAACTCTAATATTTTTATCTAATTTCCCTACATGGGATGGCTCATTGTTAGGAAATGCCTTGAAATCTAGCAAAAATGTTACACCTATTTCCGATTGGCAATCATTTTACTCTAACTTCTCTTCAGAGGTTGACTTTGAATCAATCCATTACAAATTCAACTTAACTACATCTTCTTTTCCCGACTTTTTGAAAACATTAGTTATATTTGATAAAAATTCAATAATTGAATTCTATCAATATAACTGGGCACCTCCTCTTGATTTGGCTGTCTGTATTGGGTCTTTTTTTGTTCCCCATGAAAAATTCTCTTTTAAAGAAAATGGGCTCTCACCTATTCTACTTCCAAAGATTTTTAACGAGGCTCCTTTACAAATTGCCGATAGAGCTGCATTTCTTATTGATCATCCGTTCAATATCCTTCCAATAGTCCATGCATTTTTGCGAGCTGTTGCGAATGAAAAAGGTCAAGGATTGGCTACATCGTTTTTAGATCAAAATGGTAAATCAATTCCAGAGCTTTTCTTTTTCGGTGCTCTTACTATGCCCAAGCCGACACATTCCATCATTGAACGTGTCCTGGACAATCTTTTTGAACTTTCTTTGACAAAACACATAGATGGACAGGTTACATTTTATGCCCTTCCCTTTTTTGATAAACCATTTTTGATTAAACGTTTAGTTGATCATTATTACAAAGATCCTTTAGCAGTTAATTATATATTTGAAGCAGCAAAAATTGCTAATATTATCAGCGATCTTTTAACTTTGGAACATTCTACATTTACTTTGGAAATTGCTTCAACTGCCGACAAATTGAAAATACCTGGAATTGATTTCCCGTTATTCCTTAAACGAAAGGCCCAATCCGGTGGTCCCTCTTTTATTGCCGCTCTTCTCGACTTTCTTGAACTTAAAGCCTCAATTGAATATGCATCTCATCAAAATCCAAACAATACTCCATCTGGGCTAGACATTCGCACTGTTTCTGCTGCTATTTATTTTTTGTGCACAGCTCCAATTCCTCCTGAAAAGGCTGAGCTTTTTAAGAATATTCAATTTCAATGCTTACAAGCTTATCCTAGGTTGATTAATTTTGGACAAGGCCACGATGAGGCTATTCTATCTCATCAAAATTCTAACTCTTTTTCATCTGCAGTTGAACAAGAAATGAAAATACACTACCAAAGAATGTATGAGGGCCAGATTGAGATTCGCGACATTATAACAATGCTTCAAAGACTCAAACAGTCCAAGGATCCATACGAACAAGACGTATTTGCATGTATGGTTCATTCCCTTTTCGATGAATACAAGTTTTTCCCTGAATACCCATTGAATGCTCTTGCTACTACTGCCGTTCTTTTTGGCTCCCTAATTTACTTTCAACTTATTGACGGCCTACCCCTCAGAATTGCATTTCGTTTCATTCTGCAATCTCTCAAACGACCTGTTGACTCTAACATGTTCAAGTTTGGGTTACAGGCATTGTTTGAATTTAGGGAACGCCTACCAGAATTTCCAAAATACTGCTGCTCTTTGTTGGATGTACCAGGCCTTCAAATGCATCCTCAGTTTTACCAGCAAATAAAGGATATTGTTGGAAGCACCGTTAACACCGTTTATATGGGTGATATTTCTAACAATTCGTTCCTTTTCACTTCTATAAATATTGATGTTGGAATTCCCGAAGAACCAGTTCAAGAAGAGCCACCTGAAACTGTCAAAGAGGCCGTCATGTTTCTTGTTAATAATCTAGCTCCAGATACGTTGAAGGACAAGTCCAAAAAACTTTCAAGTAGTCTTCAAGTTATTCATTATAGATGGTTTGCCAGTTACATTGTTGCCCAACGTGCCAAACAAGAGCCAAACTTTCACTCAATCTATATCGACCTTCTCAACATATTGGATGCCAAGCTTTTAGATCTTTATTTTACTCAAGTCACTTACTTTGAGATTGCTAAACTGATTAGATCACCAGACACTGAGGAAAGTCAGGATAAACGTAAATTTCTCAGAAACTTAGGTCTTTGGTTGGGCTCATTGACTCTCCAGCGTAACCGACCCATTTTACACCGCAATATTGCATTTAAAAAACTTCTTTGTGAAGCTTTTGATGAACACCGATTAGGCTCAGTTGTTCCATTTGTATGTAAGGTTCTTACAGCATGCTCAAATTCTGTTGTATTTGCTCCTCCAAATCCATGGCTTTTGGGAATCTTGAAGGTTTTAATGGAACTTTATCAATTTGCTGATTTGAAGCTGAATCTCAAATTTGAAATTGAAGTTTTGTGCAAGGACTTGAACATTGATATGGAAACTATTGAACCCTCCTTTATAATTCGCAATTACCTCTCTCAGGATTTGGATTTGCCTAGCGTAAATCTAAGTGCTGAAATGCAAAATATGAACATTAACAAGGAAACTATTCCTGTTAATCAAGGCGTTACTTTACCTCGTAACCAATTGATTCCTCCAAGTGCTGTACCGGCCTCTGTACCAACCTCTGAAGATGTCGCAGCTATATTAGCCCGTCAACAGGAACAGCAGGAACAACAACAACAGCAAGAGCAGCAACTTTATGAAATCAATTTACTATATTATCTTGAATTGGCTTCTCGTTTAGATCCAGTTAGTAAAACGGGAATTACAATTCATCCAGCGTTCAAACAGATGTTTGCTGAAGCTTTGAAACGCAGCATCACAGATTCCTTGGCTATCATAATTGATCGTTCAGCCTCAATTGCTGTGATATCAACGCGTGCCCTTATCTTGAAAGACTTTGCAATGGAACCAAGTGAAGAGAAATTGCGACAATCAGCTCATAAAATGGTTTCAACATTTGCTGGATCTCATGCAGTTGCTTCTTCGAAAGACGCTATCAAAGAGTCATTGACGTCGAATTTCCGTGCTCAATTGTTGGCTAGTCGAAGCTATAATGAATCAAATATCCCGATGGACAAAGTCAATGATGCCATCAACGAAAACATGGATGGTGTTTGTGCAATTTTACAAAGTGCTAGCATTGATCGGGCTATACTTCAGATTGACGACCTCTTGAAAATGGATTATGCAAAGCGTCAAGAATACGCAAAATCTGGATCAACCCAACCTTTCCAGGACAATGTCTCGTCCTATAATCTTCATCTTCCTGAGCCTTTTAGATTGAGACCTGGTGGCTTGACCCCAAATCAATTTGCTATTTATGAAGCATTTGGCCATTTTAAACCATTTGCTGATTCTTCTTTACAAGGCGCCGAAACTGATCAGAGACATAATACAGCTCTGAATGCTTCAATTACTTCAGCAAAATCCGTTACAAATGCGCAGACACTGATACCAGCTGCTTCTAACTATTTGCCAAATGGTGCAAACTCTGGCACCCCAGCTGCTGCTATTCTTGCACAAACTCCAGGTGCAACTAGAGCTGCTGATGAGTCTACTGGAGCATTATTCAACTCGGTAGAAATGGATCCTAATGCAAAGATTCTCTTTGAATCTTCATTAAAACAAGCTGAAGAGTTTATTACTTCATTATACAAAATCATATTGGACTCTCCCCACTCTTCATTTACGGAAATGGAACCAAATCATAGTATTTTTCAAGATTTGTCTGTAATTCTCAACTTTTGTGAGACTACTGCCGTATCCTGTGACATTTTTTATGATTCTGTTTGCAATATTATTGTCACCTTACTTTTCACAGAGCCTCAAACAAAGTTTTCATCTGAGATACTTGTTTTGCTTCTTCAAAATCTCACCAGTAAATATCCATTTGTTTTCAAAGCAGTCATTGACAGGGTCATGCTTTCTGAAAATTACGAACGCTTTTCGAATGTTGAAGTTGTTGCTGCCTTTGTAAAGTTGAGATTTTTTAGCTGGCCCTACTATGATCAATATTTAGGAGAGGCTATAAACAAAGATAAATCTGGAAAAGTCATAAAATTTGCTACAAAACTTATTGAAGAGGCAGTATTAGCTTCCAGCCCTCTTGCCTTGCGATCAGACTTTGCTTATAGTCTCGAATCTTTAAAGGCTTTCACATCTGATCCTAAGATAGATGCTGATAATGATGTTAAAGAGGACTTGAAGAAATCTACTTCATCATTATTCAAACAGTTGGAACAATATGAACATTTCAGTATTGATGATGAGGATGCTGATAAACAGGTTGAATTGATTTTTGCTGAATGGATCCATTTAGTTCAACGCCCCGGATCAAAATCAAGCTTTCATGATTCTTTTGTTTCTCAACTGGCGGAACGTGGAATTCTTGCAGACTCTGACGTTATAACCTTATTGATTAGAAAGGGTATGGAAATATCTAAAGCTAGATATGCCGAAATTCTCACTGAGAAACAAATCCTTGAACAACAATCTCGTACCACCAATCAGCCATTACCAGAGCCAAACGCTTCTGAATATGAAACGGTTGATTCACTTGCCCAACTTGTCGCCTGTATATTCAAAAGCAATTTCCACTTATCGGAAAGTAAGCAGATGTCATATGCAAAGCTATTACTTACAGTTGTTGCAATGATGCTATGCAATGATCATGAAAGCCAGGATGAAAATCTTGGACAAAAGGTTTATTTTAGATTTTTTTTCTCTTTGTCTTGCGAATTGAGCCAAATGATCACTGAGAACCCTAGTGCTGGATCTATCTATTTAGTTCTTGCCGATATTTTCCTTGTTCTTCAGCCAATCGGTGTTCCAGGATTTGTATTTTCATGGATTTCTCTTATTTCTGGAAAGTATTTTATGCCACAATTACTGACAATTCCAGAAAAGAAGGGATGGGGACCCATGGTTCAACTATTGAACTCTCTTCTTCGATTCCAAACAGTTTACGCCCAAGGTAAGGAATTTCCTGGCTACATTGCTTCTATATATAAGGGAACACTCAAGCTGTTTATCGTTTTATTGAACGATTTTCCTGACCTTACGATAGAATATCACTGGGTTTTGACTAAGAATCTTGCACCAAGTTATGTCCAATTACGAAATTTGATTCTAAGTACATTTCCTAAAAATATGGAATTACCAGATCCTTTAACGCAAGGGCTAAAGGTAGATAGATTACCCCAAATCCGATCCAGTCCTGTTGTTGCTATTGATCCTTCAATTGAAATGGAATCACTTGGATTGAAGGACTTGGTTGATGAGTACTTGAAGTCACCTAATGTGGCAATTGCTCGAGGAATAATTAAAGGTTTGTCTCTTAAAGAGCCTGTTCATGAATCTGGTCTCGGCTTTGATATTGTTACCATTGACAATTCTGCTATGAATGCACTTGCTTTATATATTGTAATGGATGCCAGCAAGGACAGCTTAGATGGAGATAGTACACCCCAATTCAGCAGAGATATGCCTCATCTTGCTTTAATATCTACACTTTTGCTGGAGCTTACAGTGGAAGGTCAATACTTCTTTTGTGGGGCTATGGCTAATCAGCTGCGATATCCAAATAGACACACGCACTTTTACATTTGTGTATTTTTAATGCTGTTTGGCTCTTATGGAACAGCAATATTTGATGAACGAAAGGACGAAATTAGACAAGTTATTACCCGGGTATTATTAGAAAGAATAATGTGCAATAGACCTCATCCTTGGGGTCTTACAATTACCTTTACCGAGCTTTTGAAAAACAACACCTACAAATTTTGGGAGCTTAGTTTTATCAAAACTCATCCGGACATTGAACGCATGTTTTCTTCATTATTTGAGCATATTACTAAGGGAAATCTGACTACAGAAAGCAATGGAAATTCTGCTAATCCATCCTCCACACCAAGCCAATCTAGTAATTCTTCTAATACAACAAAAACTACTGAGACTGTGGCTAATACAATCAGTGCGGCCGCAGCTAATTAATGAACGAAATCTATAATCTAAAAGCTAAATCTAATCTATAGTCTATAAATTTATGTATATATTATTGTTTTTATTATTATTATAATTGTGACATTTAATAAACAATTTAAAAAATCACAAAACGTCTTTTACAAACTGTAATTGGCTGATAAGGTATTCATGCTTAATTATATTATCTATGTGCCTCGCTGTGCTTTGTTTTGCGTATCGATTGTAGTAGCGCTTTTTTTTGTTTGTGATTAATCAAAACCCTAAACATTTTTTTTTTTTTTTTACAAAACTATTTATAAAGAACATTTTGACTTCAGAGTAGTAAAAATTTTTTTTTCAAAACCTAAATTTAAACCAAAAAATTTTGCAATTCATTTTCATCTCACAAAGTTCTCTAGAATCAATTGATATCATATCATGGATTCTGAATCAACTTCAAGACGTGCGGTCCCCTCCGATAGACGTCAATCGACTTCTGTTGCGCTCGGGTTTGGAGCCCCAGTGGATAGATTTTCTGACAATTTGCTTGGTACATCATGGAATAGGCATTCAAGGTCTTATTTCCATGGCTCTACTCAAGGTACGTGTGATATAAATTAACATATGAAACAATAAATAAGACATTATTTATATTTATATTTTGCAGTCACAGTGATATTAACTATATAATACCTTTTTTTCCCCTTTTACAAAAGACTTATCTGGTACTCCAAACGCTAGCTTTAATACCAACAATGTTGCAACAACCCTACGTGAAGAAACAGCAAGCTTGGCCGAAATCGCCTTGGAAGACAGTATGCTAAGTGATACGAACAGCGACAGTGTTACACCAATTGCCCCATCATCACAATCATACAATATCAACAGACGACGATCATTTGCAAGCGCCCTAGGTGGTGCCCAACTCTCTAGATGGAACAGTAACAACTCAGGGGCAGGACAAACGGGTGCCCAAAGTGGCAGTTTTAGTACCTTAACTGGTGTACCAGTTATTAAAAATAGAAAACAGCAGCAACAGTTTTCATCTTCCAACGATGACGACTTGAGTTTACAAAACTCATCATTTAACTCGAGAGCTAGTTTCTCACGTGCAGGAGGGTCTTATCTGTCCAACATATTGCGCGATAACAAATCTCTGAAAAATGATTCAAATAAATCTAAAAGCAAAGAAAGTGAACAGCAACAACAGGCAAGTGAATCAGGTAGCAATGCAAATAGTAGGGACAATTATACTTCTGATCCAACCAAGGCTGAAAGCACAACTCCACTATTGACCATACCTGATGGAGCACCAACCTCATCTTCTAGCAGTAACAGACAAAGAGCTCCATCAACATCGTTCCATGAATTCCCCTCCGTACCATCTTATCCTTCTTCACCAAAGACATCTGATACCGCTTCCTATCCAGCCTCCAAAATTCATTCATCTTCTCATTATGAATACCAAACATTTAATGCAAACAGTGATCAGTATGAAGGCCAGCACTCTCAGTCTCGTTCTTATTTTCCATCTTCGTTTTCTCCAGAAGCATTAAAGAAGTGGGGTTATTCAATATGGGTCAATAACCAGGACAAGCTTGACAAGGAAACTTTATTTACAGAGCTTGTCAAAAGACCAGTTAAATATATACCTTCGGTTATTCTGGGTGTTTTATTAAACATTCTTGATGGTTTATCATATGGTATGATTCTCTTTCCGTTAGCCAACCCAATCTTTGCGAATCTTGGACCTGCTGGATTGTCAATGTTCTATGTTAGTTGTGTGATTTCTCAATTAGTTTACTCATTAGGGGGAAGTAAATTTGGATCAGGGGTAGGTTCCGAAATGATCGAAGTAGTGCCATTTTTCCATTCTATGGCCAACACTTTATTTTTAGAAATTGGTGAGGACAAGCCTCACTCTGTTATTGCAACGACAATATTGGCTTTCGCTCTTAGCTCAATTGTCACAGGTATGGTTTTTTTCTGTCTAGGCTATGCAAGACTTGGCTCAATCATTGGTTTCTTCCCCCGTCACATTCTCGTAGGCTGCATTGGAGGTGTTGGCTGGTTTTTAATTGTTACAGGTATGGAAGTTTCAAGTAGAGCTCCAGGCTCTTTGGAGTATAATTTGAAGTTTTTTAAATGGCTTTTTGAGCCTGATGTTTTACTAAAATGGGGTACTCCTTTGGGGTTAGCTTTCGTACTAGTTTTTGCCCAGAAGTATACTAGACATCCTCTACTAGTTCCTCTTTATTTTATTGTCATTTTTATCATGTTCCATGTTGTTATTTGGCTAGTTCCAAACCTTAGTTACCAAGACGTTCGAGATTCTG
Source organism: Magnusiomyces sp. LA-1 (assembly GCA_029678045.1). NCBI lineage: Eukaryota > Fungi > Ascomycota > Dipodascomycetes > Dipodascales > Dipodascaceae > Magnusiomyces > Magnusiomyces sp. LA-1. The sequence goes on along the minus strand of CP115648.1, from coordinate 6,113,495 downwards.
GGTGGCTTTTTCAAGGCCCAGCTACTAACGAACCTTGGTGGAACTTTTACACACTCTATGATTTTAAAGCAGTTGATTATATCGCCCTTTTCAAGACAATCCCTGCAATGTTTGCTTTGACATTTTTCGGCATTCTCCATGTTCCTATTAATGTTCCTGCATTGGCAGCTTCAATCGGTGAAGACAATATTGATGTTGATAGAGAGTTGCTGGCACATGGTATTTCAAACGCATTATCTGGATGTCTCGGAAGTATCCAGAACTATCTGGTTTATACCAATAGTGTTTTGTTTATTCGAAGCGGTGCAGATAGCCGTCTTTCAGGAGTAATGCTTGCAATTGCAACATTTATGGTTATGGTTGCAGGTCCAGTTGTTATTGGCTTTATTCCAGTCATGGTTGTAGGTGCTCTAATTTTTCTGCTTGGTATCGAATTGATCGAAGAAGCACTTATTGATACATGGGGAAGAGTCAGCAAGTTTGAGTACTTTACAATTGTTGTTATTGTTTTCACTATGGGTGCTTGGGATTTTGTTTTTGGTATTCTTGCTGGAATCGTTTTGGCCTGTGCATCATTCACAATTCAGGCATCTCAAACAAGTGCAATCAAAGCAACATTCACTGGAACTGTTGCCAGATCTACAGTTCGAAGAAACGCTACTTTACAGAAGTTTTTATTTGAAGTAGGAGATCAAATATTTGTTTTGAAATTAACCGGCAATATATTTTTCGGCACAATTGTCAGAATTGAGCAGGCTGTCAGACAGTTATTAGATGACGAGTATTTTGATCAACAGCCGATACGATATCTAGTCATAGATATGGCTGCAGTTACCGGATTGGATTTTTCTGCTGCAGAAGCCTTTGCTAGAATGAAAAGATTGCTAGATACCAAGTCAGTTTATATGGTCATTTCAAGTCCTGATGAACAGCATATGATCGAAGCACTAAGAGCAGTTGGCGTTTTAGAAAGAGCTTATACGGATACGCCTTTTTATAGTGACTCCAATTCTGCGAGTGACGAAGAAGCATGCGATTATTCTTATGCAGATGAAGATGGAAAACAAGTTCGACTATTTCCCAACCTGAATTCAGCTTTAGAATGGTGTGAAAATCAATTTTTGAAAGACTATTACATAAGAAGAGATTTGATCAATAGCAGCAAGGACTTACACAACAGGGCTTCCAGCAGCTCAAGTTGCAATTCACCTGCTTTTAAAAAGTCAGATCGTTCTGAAAATGTTGCAGTTCCATCTCAACAGAAATCAAAGGTTGATGATAGTAAAGGTATAGCGGGATCACCCCGTGTTGCAATTCTACACCAAGCAGCAGACCGAACAGTACACGAAGATCCACAAGTTCTCGTCTCCAAATGGCAACACTTTAAGCAACCTTTACCATTACTTTTACAGACATTTCAAGGAATGAGCACTAAGCGAGAAACGTTTTGGCACAAAATATGCCCATATTTTAAGCGCGAAGAAGTCGAACCAGGCACGATGTTATATAAAGCAAACGAAGACTCCACATCCTTCTATATCGTTGAAAGTGGAGTACTGAGAGCTGACTATGATATTACTGGTGTCAATGATGCTGACGAGGACGAGGAAATTGATGGTCTTGAAAGATCACCAAACAAACTGTATGAAGTTGTTTTGGCCGGCACTACATGTGGAGAATTGCCATTTTTTAGTAACACTCCACGAACTGCTACTGTTTTTGCTGAAACACATGCAGTTGTTTGGAAGTTGGATAGAGATTCCTGGCTTGAAATTCTAAACTTGAAGCCTGATGGGTTGGAGATTGCCAACGAGTTGTACTTGATTGCACTTAAACTTACTGTTGAAAGATTTACTACCATCACGTCTTATACAATGATTTCATCATCATAAAAGACAAATATTTATAAAAATATAGTTTGGACGCTATAGAAATATGCATATCTGATAATTTGTTTTATAATCTTATATAATAATAATACTTCAATTTTTTTGAAAGCCTATGTACAATTGGCAATCAACGGTTATGATTATCAGGAAATGTTCGTTTATTTGAGCGGCTTTATTGCATTAGTCATCGCGGAGAGTTTTGGCTTATTGACAAGGGAGGAAAGTGTCCCCGCTGTCCAAAAAAAAAAAAAAAAAAATATTTCATCCAACCAAACTTTGGGTTCTAATGAGTCAGGTAAGGGCTTAGTCACTATCTATCTCCCTTTTTCAGAAGACTATTTAAATGATTGTTATTACTCTTTTTCATATTTTTCAATAATAATTCCTTTTTGTAATTCCTTATCATCTAAATAAAAATGTCACAGTCAAATACTCCCTTGATCCCATTTGGCAAACAGTTTCGAGAGAAATACTTCAACTTTGATACAAATTTCATTCCATTGAACCATGGATCTTTTGGCGCTACTCCCAAACCAGTTGCTGAATATCAGCTACAGGTCATGAAAGAATATATGAAGAACCCGGACAAGTATTTAAGATTCACCATGGTTGAGTTACTTGAAAAAGCCTTGGCTTCCATCGCTCCTTATCTCGGAATTTTGCCCAAGGATTCTAAAAATTATGTTTTTGTCGAAAATGCAACTAGTGGGGTCAACACCGTTCTCCGTTCATATCCGTTCAAAAAAGGCGATGCCATTATCTACTGCTCCACAACGTATGGAGCCTGCTCAAGCTCAGCACTTTTCATTAAAGAGCTAATGGGTGTGGAAACTTCTGTCGTCAATTTGACATATCCAATCTCTGGAGAAGAAATCTGCAAGATGTACAAAGACGAAATTGACAGACTTAAGAAGGAAAATCCAAATAGAACTATTTTAGCACTCTTCGATGCCGTTTCGTCTCAACCTGCATGTAAGCTTCCTTGGAAAAAACTGGTAAAAATTTGTACAGAAAACGAAGTGCTGTCTTTAGTTGATGGGGCTCATGGTATCGGCCTTTTGACTGATCTTGATCTAAGCAACGTCCGCCCAGACTTTTTTGTGACAAATCTCCACAAATGGTTCTTTACTCCAACATCTGCCGCTGTTCTCTACGTTGATCCAAAGCATCATCGCGTCATTCAAACTTTCCCAATCTCTCATTCATACCAATCTTCTGTTGTTACTGAGTATACCAGTACAAGAAATGAAAAAAATTTACTGAGAGACAAGTTCTTTTTTGTTGGCACTTTGAACTACTCACCTTATATTTCTGTAACGGAGGCAGTCAAGTTCAGACAAGAAGTGTGCGGAGGAGAACAAGCTATAAAAGACTACACTTACAAGCTTGCTTTGGAAGCTGCAGAATTGTTTGCCAGAGAGTTTGATACTGAAATTCTCAAGTCTACTGTTGAAACTAACGACGATGATATTTCGACATCAATGATTAATGTCTTTTTACCTACACCTTCTGGTCCAAAAATTGCAGGAACTAATCAAGTTGATATTGAATTTGCCATGAATGAATTGCAATACAGCATGCTTCAAGAAGATGATGTTTATTTCCCTATCTCTTGTCATAATGGCAAGTTGTATACACGTCTCAGTGCACAAGTATACTTGGATATTGACGACTTCAAAAAGGGATTAGAACTTTTTAAAGCTAGACTTAAAAAGTACGAGGAAGCTTACGGCGATAAATAATGTAATCAATAAGTAAAAGAACACTAGATTTCTTATTTGGCTTTATTTTTTTTGAATTATTAGATAATTCAAAATGACTTCATTTGAAATATACAAATATAAATTAATTTTATTTACAAAATAGAGTATTATTTTTTTAAAAGTTGAGAAAGGGTTTCTTCTATCAATTGTGGATCTACACGACCCTGTGTTTCTCTCATTACTTGTCCCAATAAAAATTTGATTGACTTTGGCTTTTTGCCAGATCTGATTTGGTCGGCAATTTTAGGGAAGTTGTCAATTGTGGCTTGACATAGTTCAACCAATGCATCTTTTACATCTGATTGAGCTGAAGAAGAAGATGATGACTCATCTACAGTAGCGCGCGTAAGTTCAAATTCCTCCATAATTGTTGATATGCTAGTGGAAGCAGTACTTTGGGGATCCTGTAGCAGGTGCTTCAAAATAATTTTGCCAGATGCTGAAGTCAATTCCTTTTGTGAAATTTTTACAAGCATTTCAGCAAATTGGGAAACTGGAGGTACAGTGATACCTGGAACAAAAGAGTCTCGAGAAAGTGCATTCAACTCTCCAAGCAACGTATGAACAATCCAATTGGAAGCAAGCTTAGTCTTAGCTTTGTTTTTTTCTAAAATTTCAAATGTTTCAAAATAATAGTCAACGACGGGGAAAGATCCTGTTTCACCAAGAACAAAAGTTGGCTGTGGAGTAGTTGAATCCTTTAACTCTTCTTCTATTTCTGTGGTATCAGTTTCCGCTGAACCTGTCATCAAAGTTCTAGCATCTCTTAAAGGCACTTGATAAGGTGCCTCGAGTAATTTCTTGAAAATATCTTCAGGAAGCTCTGGCATTTCAGCTTTGAGTTTGGGAAGAACTTCTGAAGCAATCGATACAGGTAACACTTCTGGATCAGGCATATATCTATAGTCTACACTGTCTTCCTTGGAACGAAGTTTCCACGTATTTCTCCCATCCCAACCTCTTGTTTCTCTTTCTATAATTTTGCCTGATTCAATATCGCGGATTTGGCGTAAATATTCGGCTTTGATAGCATGTGTAACTGCACTTGTTGTGGACAAATTCTTGATTTCACATCTCTCGCCTTCTACCCACTCATTATTTGCATTCTTTTGACCTACTGAAACGTTGACGTCCACACGCATAGCACCGGTTTCCATTTCACCGGTACAGACTCCCAAATAAGCTAGCAGTTGTTGAAGTTTCCTAACAAATGCACCCGCCGCTTGGATAGTGTTGAGATCAGGCTCTGTGACCAATTCAATCAAACAATGATTAGATCGATTTAAGTCAATGTTTGCCGTATCGTCTATGTATATTGATTTGCCCGTGTCTTGTTCAATTTGAATTTGTTTAATTCTAACAGGAATGGTAGTTAATTCGCCCTTCTTTTTTTTGTTGACACCATCGTCCAGATCTCTAGGATACAAATTGAGAATTCCATCTGTTGCAAAAGGTTCAAAATGTTGAGTGATTTGATAACCAGTAGGCTGATCACCGTAGAAATAGTGTTTTCTGTCGAAAGAAAACTGTGACCGGATGTTACAATTTAGCGCTACAGCAGCTCTTAGAGCTAGATATAAGTTATTTGGATTTAATATTGGTTGTGTTCCTGGTAATGCTGCATCATAATAACTGACTTGGGAGTTAGGAGGAGCATTGAAGTTGGCATTCTGAGATGAGAACAGCTTTTGTGGTGTCATCAATTGGGCGTGGATTTCAAGACCACATGTTAAACGATATTTGTCGTTAAGAGTTGAGTATCTCCGCACATTGTGCAAAACCGGTTTTAAATTTCTCATCATATTTGCTTATGACGTTTGACTAAGTTATTTGTCTACTTTCGTTGGGCAAGATGTAGTTTTAGGACTGATTTTGATGAAATATTTTGAAAATTTAAGAAGCCAGTGCTAATTGGTAGACATTATGACATATTATGTAACATACATGTAATATTCTATAATCTGACTAGTAGAAGTGAACACCTTTATAGGCATTTTTTGTCTTTTTTTTTCTCTCTCTCTTTTAAGTTCATTCAACAAAGATTAAGATTACGACTAGGGCTATACTTTTCATTAAATTTACATAATTTCTTGAGCAAATTTTTATTTTTCTTTTTATAAATATACCGAAATTTCTATTTCTTCGATATGTCTCCAAAAGCACAGTTTGTTGATAACCCTTAAGAAAACTTCCAACGATTTCCACAGTTCTCACAGGTACAGAAAGTTGTTAAAGGTTCATCAGCAGATCTAGTTTGCATCTGAAAGTATGATACTTTCTTTTGTTTACATTTGCCACATGTGAATCTATCGGTAACAGCATTCTTTTGAACAGCAGCTTGGGCATTAAACAAATTTTCTTTCTTAAATTGTTCAATATCTTTTTTAATTTCATCACTAGCCATTTCTTGTGGCGACATGGAGTACAGCTTCTTACCGGAAATCTCTCCAGAGACAACTCTCTTGCGCAAGTTTGGATTCTTACGGTCGCGTAGATTCGATACCAATGATCTAATTTTGGCACGATATCCTGAGGTGACACCCTTTTCGCCAACAAAGACAGCTTCTTCTACTTCTTTGGCTACCGCCAGAACTTCTGAAGTTGATACACTGGAGTCGATAACTAAAGCGTTGTAAAGTAGTTCAAGGCATGAGTTTCTGACCTTGTCATCATGAATAGCAGTCTTAGCACCATCACTAGCCGCCGTGCGTACCTTTCCATTTGTTGACGCCGATGATGAACTGCCATTTGAGTTGGAAGAGGCTGTTGTTGTATTTTGAGAAGAGTTTGATGTTGAAGTTGATGTAGTTGAAGCATGGTGATGCTTGTGTTTAAGTGCTGCCTTTTGAGAACTGACCTGATCTTTCCATTTCTTGATTATCTTTTTAACCATGTCAGAAACGGCTTTATCCTCATGACTGCGATATTTGTTCACTGCAATACCTAGCTTGGTCTCCTGAAAACCAATGTAAAATAATAGAAACATTATTAGTTTTTTGGACATGACTTTAGCTAAACACTAAAACTTGTAGTACTTACTCTTAGTAGTTTCTCTGTAGGCCTAACACGCTCTTCGAAAACTGAAAGAAGGCTGAGAATACGCTCTTTTGATCCTGAAGCCTTTTCCAGGTCGTGCATTAACGACCTGATTTCATTTACATCTAAAGGTGAAACAGACGATGTCATACCTTCGAATCGAAAAAAAGTAAATATTTAAAAAAAAATTAAATGGTTCTATGTATATGTAATGCCTTTAAGACGATACACGAATTTAAGAGGAAAAGCTGTTAAAAGCTGTTTAAAACTCTTGTAAGATGAAAATTCACTCAGACGAGTAATATTATTGATTTTTTTTTTTTTTTTTTGTTATTTTTCAAAAAATCGCTTCTAAAAAAATTTCAAGAGTTTTTCAAGATGAAATACAATTCCGATGAGAATGAAATTAAAATGGAAAGTATTTACGGTCCTTTTTTTCTTAAAAAATTGGAAATTAGGTGAATTAGTTGATAATGATTTTACAATCAAGCAATCTTTTTAACTCTTGATGGGTATTAGCAGACGCGTTGTTATGCAATCAATGACTTTTTGGACCTTAAAAGGAGTAAAAAAACGTCGTAATAAAGATAAAAATCAAAAAGACCCTAGAGAAATCCAAAAGCTCTTTATAAACTGAGGTACTTGTTGAACTAGGAGGCAAAAAAGATGTAAAAAATGCTGGAGCAAGACGTGTTTTAAAGAGTGAAAAGAATCTGATAGAAGAAAAAATTATATTTGACTGGAGAAAGTACTGAGAAAATAAGAGAGAAAATAATAAAATATGTAATAGATGATGTAATACTTAGTAATAATGACTAATGTATATTTTTTCTTAAAGTTATTTTTCTTTTCAACTATAAACCTCTTTCCTTTTTTCAGATAACAGTTGTGATTGTTTTTTAATGTATTATTATTTTCAGCTTTGTTACAACATAATCAAGATTGAATTACTCAAATACAAAATTTCTCAACAAAAAGACAATATATAAATATTAATTTTCATCAATAATGGAACCCATTCCTAGCAAAGTCATTTACGTGGGATCAATACCATACGATCAAACAGAAGAACAAATTCTAGATATCTTTAGATCTGTTGGACCAGTAGCAAACTTTCGTTTAGTATTTGACAAAGATAGTGGTAAATCAAAGGGATTTGGATTTGTCGAATATCATGATCCAGAAACAGCTGCTTCTGCTGTTCGAAACTTAAATAATTATAGCATTGGTTCGCGCAACCTAAGAGTCGACTTTTCACACGAAACTTCAATAACTTCACCATCATCATTCCCTTCCTCAAATGACTCTACAGACCTTCCTCCTTTACCATCTGGAACAATGCCCCCTCCTGGTGTGCCTGCTCACGAAGCCATAGGCAAAACATTAATGACCCTCACACGCGATCAAATGTTAGATATAATCTTAGATATGAAAACCATGTCACAGAATAACCCATCACTAGCTCAGAGCCTGTTAAAATCCTCACCACAGCTTTCTTATATGATTGTACAAAGTATGATAATGATGGACATAATTGACAATAACGCGGTGATATCGCTGGTAGGCCAGGATCTTCAACAACCCCAACCTTATCAACAACAGCAACCTCCAAGAAACACACAACAGTATAACAATAACTCTGGTTCCGAACAACAGGAAAATAAGGGAAATACTACACCCGTTTTAAACTCTAGCTCTCAAGTAAACTCGCCTAATAATTTTCAATCTTTTTCTAATTCCAATACTGAATCTAATAACGCTGCTTCTTGGCCACAATCTCAGCAACAGGCTTCCGACGGATCAGATTTAAATCAACAGGCAACAATTATAAGACAGATAATGCAGCTAACAGATGAACAAGTTGCGCTGCTTCCTGATGATCAAAGGCAGGTTTTGGAAGTTCTCAGAAAACGCGTTCAAAATGGTGAAATTTCACTCTAGCTAAAATTGATTACTAATTTCAAATCATAAAAATAGATGTGAAATTACTTAAAAATGCATTTAATAATGAAATTATAGATAATTTATATAAACAAAACTATTCTTTTTCTACAAGGTGTATATACAATAATTAATGGGCTTTTTTTGTCTCTAACATCTATTACAAGTCACGTGACATTATATTTTTTTTTATTTTATTTTTTAATACCTATATAATCTCCCAACTAAACAATCTTTGTATATTTTTCTCTACAAAATTACTTATAAGAAAATCAGTATTTCTCAATCATACTGATTGTTTCCAAAGTTGTTGAATACTCTTTTTCTTTCAAATAGTCCATATATATAGCTAATATGAATAATCACAACGTGATAAAACCTCCCTCCCGTGCGTTATTTGTTGGTAATATACCATATGAACTGACTGATGAACAGGTTTATCAAATTATGATGTCGTTAGGGCCTGTCACTAAATTTCATATGGTTCATGATCAAAAAACAAATAAATCAAAAGGTTACTGTTTTGTTGAATATAGTACTGTTGAAATTGCTACTAATGCCATAACTACTATTCGTCAAATAAAGATTGGAAACAGATCATTAAGAGCTGATTTTACAAAAGAGTTCACAGGAATATCAGTAATTCCTCAATCATCTCAAAATCAAAACAATAATAACAATGGGATTAACAATGAGAATATCAATATACCAAATATGCAAATGGGCTTTAACCCGAATATGGGAAGGAACCAACAGAATTCAAACCTGCTTAATAACAATGATTTTAATTCTAATAGCTCCAATTTTAATGGAGGTGGAAATCAATTGAATGGGATGAATAAAAGAGGTGGTAAAAACAATCGCTGGGGAAACAAGAAACCTCTTCTTCCATCTCATCAGTCGCAGCAACAGCAACAGCAACAACAGCAGCAATTCCCATATCAATCTAAAAATTCTCAAGGTAATCAGGCATTAGAAAATAGCAATCTGACCCCCTCATACCAACGTACTCTACGTAATTTTGATCCCATGTCTAAAATTCTTGGAAAGATAAGTCCAACCCAGTTATTGGAATTTTTCACAACTATACAACCTCTTGTTCAAAACCCGGACCAGGTATCAAGTATTCTTCAGTCACATCCCGATTTAGCATATGCATCACTTCAAGCACTGATGCTTATGGGCTTTGCTGACGCGAATGTCTTGGGAACAGTGACTAAAAATCCAAACATGCCACTTAACGATATAATCGCTTTGATAAAGCAAAATCATCCTGAAGCTCAAGCAAGTGGAGTTCAGGTTAAGGAAGAACCCAATAACGGATTTTCACAAAATGTACAACACGAGAATAAAACTCAAGACTTTAAAAATAACCGATATCAAAACAATAATGAACAGTATAGATCTAATTCTGCTGGTAACAACATGAAGAAAAACAACTTTAATAATAATAACAACAACTTTTCAAAGAAAAAGGGATATGGAAATGATAATAATAATAACAACTTTTTACAACCTGTTCCTATTCAGCAATCACCACAGACCCCTGCAAATGTGCCAAATGATCAGGCTGCCATGCTATCCCAGATATTGCAGCTTTCAGATGAACAAATCAATAGTTTACCAGCTGAACAACAAGCCATAATTAGAAATTTGAAAGCAAGCTATACTTCATAGTTATTCCATCATATAATATTTCTTGTACTAGAATGTATTCTTAATTTATTGAACTTTTTATGCTTTTTTTACTTCCAAGATTTGGATAGTTGCTATGTTCCGTAGTGTCACATGACCTGTCTAATTTTCTCTTTACATTTGGGTAAAGATTTTTGCTCTCCACTTGTATAAAAAACTTTTCAAACCCCAGTATTTGAAGTTTATAGCCCAACAATGATGTCTAGATCTATCAACTTAGTTCTCTCTACCGCTACTCGCAGGGGTATCTCTTCTTGTATCATTAACAACTCCAGCAGAGCCATCTTTGCTGGTGCCTTGACTGCCTCTAGAAAGACAGTTCAGGTAAGCACATACAGATTCTACTCAACCCCCAATGACACCCCTCCAAAGGATGAAGAATTCGACTTTATTCGCAACTCCTCAACAATGAACAAGGTTCAAGAAAATCCTCGTGTTCTTGGTGTTATGGTTCAAATCGGTGAACTACTACAATCTAAGGGATACGTTAAGGACAATCAGCCACCAGGAATGCTCACCGTTATGAAGATGTTGAGAGATGATGAATTAAAGGCTAAACTTTTTGAATGTAAGTCTTTTCTCCCCAGTATTATATCCGATTAATTGGAATTATCTCAACTAACCTGTACTTTTTTCGATTTAGTAAAAAAAACCATGGATGAAGAAGGAATCCAATTCGATCAATCAGAGTATGTATTTTTGTCATGTTTTTTAAACAAACTCTTTAATATTGAAATTATTACTTTTTCAAATGACCATAGTTTCTAACTTTATTAAACTCTTGTAATTATATTTAGAATTATGCACTTTGCTAAAATGATGGGCATGACCAAGAAGGATTAAACATTGACAGAAAATTTTTTATCCTCATACAGTTTAAAAGAAGAGTAAGCATCTGTGATATGTGATATTCTTTATTGATTAATTTCTATGTGCTGTAAAAATATATTCACTCAATTTACTATGAAAATATTATTCATTTGACATGTCATTCATGTTAGTTTTGTACAATGACAGTATGTTGAATACAAGTTTGGAATCTCTGCCCATACAAACATTACGATTTAGCATTGCAAGTTTGTCTTTTTTTCGTAATGGGGTCTACTTTTACTTATTAAACTACACAAATTATAACCAAAAGGTATTTGATTCTAATTAATCCTCGTAGATATTGACATTGTTATTACTAAGATCTGGATCTCAACTCTTTATGGCCAGCAGTTTAATTATCTTGCATTTGTCCCTTGAGAATAAGATAGCTTTAACTTTCAATAGACGAGCATCAAGTTTTTTGAAGTAACTGTTTTAACAAAGTAGTCAACAGCTTAAGGAGTAATGTTCCTCATGACGCTTTCAAATCTTTGTTTGATTTCGAAGTCCGAATCATACTTGTATAGACTCCGAAATATCGATCAGATGTCATGTGATATAAAATACTTGACGTTTGTTGTCATAACAACAACAATAAACAAAAGATAAACAAAACAAGTTTTGTCTTGATTTTTTTTAACATAATTTTATTTTTTATTTTTTATATTTTATATTTTCTTTTCAATTGTATTTTTTTATATCTTGAATACCCATTATATACTAAACTTATCTTTGTAAAAAAATGCCTGAAAGTGAGCCTTTTATACTATCTGAAGTTCTTTCAGATTTTCAGAATAATCCTGCCGATCTATTAAGTACCAAAGGCAGAGATACTGATCCTACAGATGCTTTAAATGAACTTACAGATATTTTGGCAATTTCTCCAGAATCGATATCTGAAGAATCAGTTTTTGAAACTGCCGCCTATATACTAAAGTATGTTGTTGATTGTGATATGTATTTTTCACTATACTAACATGTTATTGAATAGCTCCTTTGATAAAATCGATGTAAAAACACAAGACCGTGTAACAGATCTTCTCACATCCACTGCCTCTCAGTTTTTCAAGCAGGGAATGGAAGCCCTGAAACAAAATGATTCAGAAGTTATGATGTATCAAAAGAAGCGAGAAGAAATTGAAAAACGTAAAAGAATGCGTGATAGTATGGCATCTACAATCATGGAGGAAGATGAGGAGGACGAAAATGAAGAGGGCAATCTTGCTCTTTCAAACTCATCCAACATCATTGATGCTATTAAGCAAAACACAGCAAGATACGGATTTCTGATATTCTGGCTTTTAAAAAACTTGAGTGCTAGTTTGCAAGATGATGCCAAATCAACAAATACTCGTTCACGAACCCAAAGTAGTTTAGGTGCTTATGGGTCGAAAAAGGCTACTAACTCAACACATTTCAATATGATAACAAACAACATTGTGAACTGCTTAGACTTTATTATTAAAACTTTTCTCACTCTTTCTAGTCCACTGATTGCGCAACAGTCTGCTCCCATCAATAGAATATTTGCTACTAGCACCGAACGAAGTGAGTTTATAGGCATGATTCTCCAGCCATGTTATCAGTTGATGGAAATCGAAACATTTCTAAAAGATACCAAAGGTGTTAGACAAGATAGGCTCTATAGAGTACTATCCTTGGCAGTCGTCAAGTTTAATCAAATCAGAAACGTACAAACGTCTCTAGATCAGCTGTTTGTCTACTTTGAACATATTTCTGAGCCTTTGGCCGATCTTCTCTTTATGCTATACAATGATTACGATAACAGCACATTAGCCGAAGAAATCATTAGAGAAATCTGCGATAGAGGGTTCAACTCAAACGATACTAAAGGACCTAAGATGGTAGCAATTTTCTTTTTACGACTTACACAACTCGCTCCAAAATTGGTTTTAAAAAACTTTACTTATATGATCCAGATGCTTGGTGGAGAAAATTTTACTGTGAGAAGTAGTATTGTTGAATCTGCTGGTATCATTTTGATTGATCTCTGCAAGTCTATCAACAACATGCAAAAAAATGATAACCCAGATGCATTAGAACGAATCAATACAGATATTCAGTCATTGTTAGATCTCGTTGAAGAAAGAGTCTTAGATGTGAATCCATATACCCGGCTTCGTGCTATTCAAGCTCTTGCAAATTTAGTAGAACAAAATCTCATGTTTACAAAGCGATTACCTCAAGTCACCAATATTGCTGTTCGATCATTACAAGACAAGTCATCACTTGTACGAAAAAATGCACTTAGATTAATGTCAAGATTGATATCAACGCATCCATTTAGAATTTATCCCGAAGGAATGCTCAAGCTCAGTGAGTGGGAAGCAAATCTTGAGCGTCTCAAAGTAGAGTTGGATAATATTCAACCGCCTTCTACTGTCACTTCGATGTCAAATTCTTTTAGCGAAAACAATAACGAATCGGCATCCTCAGAACCAATAAATGCTGCAGAAGAATCTGCCTCAAACAGTGAGACAATTGAAAAACTTCAGCTGCTATACAAATACCACGTCGATGCCGTCAACTTTATTAAAAAGATTCATGAAGGCTTGGATTTTGCGCAAAAGCTGTTGTCATCTAGAAGTAAGCCAGAAGTTATTGAGTCGATGGACCTTTTTGTTTTGGCAGACGCTTACAAAATTGAAACTGCCCGTACTGGTATTCGGGCCATGATCCATCTTGTATCAGCCAAAGGAGGTGGATATAATGACGATGCCTTGGTAATTCAAAAACATTTATTATCTTGTTATCAAACACTATTTTTTGAATCACCTGCAAATGCCTCTCCTGTGGAAGCTAATACCCGAGTTGCTAAGGCTTTAATTACTCTCACATACAACGCTTCAGTATCAGAACTAACATCTCTTGAAAAGCTTTTGGAATTTGCAATGAACCCATCACTTTTGTCTAAAGAATCTCCTGCTACTGCGAAATCGACCAGATCTAAAAAGAATGACGAATATGATGATGACGACCTTCAAGGAGTTGCTAATCGAAAATTGTCTTCAAATAAAATGATTTCAGATGGTGTAATTTCCATTTTATGGAAGATTTTTAGTTCAACTGATGAGCGTGTTCTTAAAAATCAACGGCGTGGAGCAATTATCATTCTTTCAATGCTTGCTCGCTCTGACCCCTATATCATCACCTCCAGCTCTATTGAAATACTGCTGAAAATTGGGTTTGGCGAATACGGAAGAAATGATTTTCAAGTTGCAAAATACTCTTGTATTGCCTTGGAAAGAATGATCCCGCAAGAAAACAAACTGTCATCGGGCAAATCTCAAGCCCAGTCTGATCGACCCAAGCTGGCAGCGACTCATGAAGTTGTACGAAACATTGTTGGGTTTATTCTTCAACCTTGTTCTTTGTCAGAATGGTTTTCTATGTGCGAAGCTGCTATGAACACTCTTAACAATATATGTGATAACCCAGATGCCATCATTTCACAGCTCATCAAAATGAAAGCCAAACACTATTTTGCGGGCCCAGCACATCGGAAAGAAGTTGAAGATGAAATGCTGCAACAATTAGTACTGCCAAACACATATTTCAAAAATGCTGAAGACAATACAAATAGAGCCAAGATTAACGAGGAGGCAGGATTGCTTGCTCAGCTCATCTTCATTGTCGGACACGCTGCTCTAAAAACTTTGGTTCATTTGGAAAAAATGGAAGGCCGATTCAAACGACGTAAGATGGAGCTTGATAAGCTGCGAGTTGAAGCGGCAGAAAAAGCCAAGGCAGAAGCTCAAGCCTCAGGACGATCAAAAAGAAAGTCTAAAGGTCATGGTGACGATGAAGAAATTACCGCTGAGCAAGAGCTAGAACTAATTGGAGG
The DNA here is from genome assembly GCA_029678045.1 of Magnusiomyces sp. LA-1. Lineage (NCBI taxonomy): Eukaryota > Fungi > Ascomycota > Dipodascomycetes > Dipodascales > Dipodascaceae > Magnusiomyces > Magnusiomyces sp. LA-1. The sequence goes on along the minus strand of CP115648.1, from coordinate 6,098,436 downwards.
TAGCACCACCGAAGACGATTTTTCAGAAGAACTTCATTACGTCCGGGAATTTGAAATCTTGTATTCAGACAAGTCGTTGCTTGCGCCATTTGGACCCATGATTAGAGACTTGTGTCTAGAAATTGTTCGAGACTTGCAAAAAGTCATTAGTCTAAAAGAGGCAGCCAAGCGTGGTGAAAACGTCGAAACTCCTAAATACAACAGGTTTCCAAGAATGCTTGTTATTGCTTCTACTTTGTCACTAGTCAAAATGATGACAGTTTCTGCCAAATTTTGCGAAGAAAACTTGGGTCTTTTATTAACCATTTTGGACACCACTAGTAAGTTTGAAGAGCCAGATGTGAAAAAGGTGCTTGCCAAAATGCATCCAAAGAAAACGGCAACTCAAGGTGATGATGGTGATCAACAAGGGAACAACGAACAGGTTAGAGAACAATTAACTCCGCAAGACATTTTGCTTTTGGAAGAATACGAAAACTACATTACAGGAACGATTGTCAGATCCAATCTTATTATTGGTGTTGGCGATTTGTCTGTGCAGTTCAATCACGTTATGGAAGAAAACACTGAACATGTATACGAACGTCTGCGCGACAAGAGCAGATTAGTCCAACGAACTACATTCTTGACTATGACGTTTTTGATTTTGGCTGGCCAGGTCAAGGTCAAAGATCAGCAGCTGTTAGGACAGATGGCTAGATGTTTAGAAGACGAAGATCCGAAAATTTCCAATTTGGTCAAAATCTTTTTTATGGAACTTTCGACTAAAGATAACACAATCTACAACAATTTTATTGATATTTTTAATTCTCTTGTGGAATATACAGAGTCATCATCATCATCGTCTGCTGCTGCTGCACCCAAAAAGAATAGCAAAAAGAAAAAGATATCGTCATCTGTTGATGAAGAAGAAGATTCATCATCTTTCAGCGAAGATGAAGAAGAAATGGAATGGGAAGAAAGTGAGCTTATTGATACTAGTTATTCCAAGAAACTAAAAGGTGTCACTTCCTCCTCATCATCATCTCATGAAAAGAAACTTTCTCCTGAAGCTTTCCGTCGTATCATCAAATTCATTGTTTCATTTGTCAACAAGGAAAAGTATATCAAACAACTTTCTGAAAAGTTGTCTGCAAGATTACAAAAGGCTGAATCCAAAGAAATGTGGGAACACTTGGCTTATGTTTTGAGTGTTTTGCCTCATAAAAATGAAGAAATTGCAGCAATTATTTCTCAAGGATATCGTAAACTTAAGCCAGATGACGATAATGATAATGGTGATGATGAGGAAATTGAAGATGATGAAACTGAAAAAGACGAAAAAGAAAAGAATACAACAAGAAGAAGAAGAAGTAATGATAAAAAGAGGCGATCGAAAAGGATACAGAAACGATCTAATAAAAATGATAGTGAAGACGAAAGTTCTTCAGAAGAGGAAGATGATGATTCTTCTGAAGAAGATGACGATAATGATGATGAAAATGTTCAATTAGTTGAATCAAATGAAGGCAATAACAAAGATGAAGAAGAAGAAGAAGATATTGAAGCAGTGGAGGAAGAAGAGGATTATGACGTCCAAGAAATTGAACCAAAAATCAACAATATCAGTCTTGAAGAACAACAGCAAGATGATGATGATGACGACGAAGATGAAGTAATGACAACTTCAAGAAGAAGAAAACAACATCAAAGATCTAGTAGACGTTCTAGACAAAGTTGATTAAAGCTATTATCAGTAATAATTTATTTAATGAGGTTATATATATAATAAAGGGTATTTAGATTCGTTTGTTTGATGATTTGTATTAAGATAGATTAATTCAAAGCAATACAATATTTATTATTTTAGAATAAATACAATTAGAAACTTATACGGGCATAATGAATAATAACAAAAAACGCAAAAAAGTATAGATATACATGAGTGTTAAAGTAAAATAAAAACAAAACAAATGATATGTTTTTCAAGTCTAGAAAAGACAAATTATTCTTTACCAATATTCATCTTTTCTAAAGCTTCCCTGGCTGTTATAAAACCTTCATACTCTTTTTCTTTTTCTTTATCTTTTTTTGATTCCGCTGATTGTGTATCTGAGTCTTTAGTATCATTAGACTCGCTTTGATCTGAATTTGCATTTTTGTTATCTTCGTTTTCGTTTTCGTTTTCATCTTCATTTTCATCATCATTCTTATTATTATTACTATTATTATTATCTTCATCATCATTTGAAGAATCAACTTTGTCGGTAGCTGTTTTAGTAGAAGGAGAAGGCTCTTCCTTTAGAGAATGTTCATCTCCCTCATAGGAGCCCTCTTCTTCTTCATCCTCATAAGAATATTCATCATCGTAGTCAACATTCGAACTGTAATCCTCGTCCTCATTTTCATAGTCGACTTCGTCGTCTTGGTCGATATCTTCTTCTGAATATTCCTCGTCATCGTCATAGTCCCCATATGCATCAATTTCGTCTTCATACAGTTCATCCTCACCGTAATCGTCAAAATAATTGTCATCAAAATCATCGACATTGTTATCAACATCATCTTCAGGTGGAGGAGTAGCTGCTGGGACTTTTGATCGATCTTTACGAATCGATAAGGAGGATAAAAAGCTTCTGGCTGATTTCTTGACACTGCTCTCTTCATCTTCAGATTGCTCCTTTCCCTTGTAGTCGGTTTCGTGTTCGGGTAACTGCTTGCCCTTGATGTCATCGCCGTTGTTGGAGTCTGCGGAGTGCTCATTAGAGGTGAAGGTGTCCTGCTGTCCAACTGCTCGCTGAACGGTGGATGCCGCTTGTAGGGTTGCGGCGGTTGTGGCTGCGGCTGCTGTTCCAATAGCAAGTGCTGTACCCCTGGCAGCGTCGGCGGCTGTTTCTGCTGCTGCTGAGATGGGTTCAGGAACTGAGGATGCTGCTTCTGAAACTGAATCATTGCCTTTTCTAATCTCAAAATTTGTTGGCGGTGAACCTGGGACTGGTGGTGAGGAAGCAGTGGAGAAGAAGGTTGATGACCTAGAAGGAGTTGGCGAAGTTGCTCCTCCAAAACCAATGGATCCTCGTCCAGCGTTAATGCTGGAGATTGTATCTTTGCGCCTATTAGGTGAACGAAGAGTGTCAGTAGGTTTGTTATCATCTTCAGAGCTACTATCTGGTTCAAACTCACTCAAATCGGGGATAGGTTCTCTCCAATACGTCAAGTCTGTATAAGTTTCTTGACCTCTAAAGTATCCTGCTGGAGGGAAAAAGTGGTCAACCAAGTCCGAAATCGAAACATATGAACTTTTGTATCCTGATAATTCTAAAAGCTCCAAATGGACCTCACCTGAAGGGTTAATAGTAAAAATTCTAGAAGATGGAACTCCGACGGATCTATAAGACAATGCATCAGTAATTCTGTTTCCAAATCCGGCATAAAATGGAGTCACATCTTCTGAATCTCCGTATAAATTTTTAATGTCACGAAGACATGCCATCTTAAAGACTTCTGGTTTTTTCATAATTACTTCCCTTCTTAGTGCTGCCATCGTTCGATCAGGCGAGAGAATAACTGGCCCATCAGGAAGTTTGTAGCCGTCTTGATTGATTCCTCGTAGATACAATCTAGTTGAATCTGCCTGGCCAACGGAACGTGCGGTAAGGTACATAATATGGTATCCATTGCTAGCAATATCTGTAAACAATTTCCCAACACCCAAGTGAGTCCAGTCACGGCCAATCATGGCTAAAACATGGCCAAGAGCGTCAGACTTTGTGATGGTTCCATCAATATCAGAAATGACAAGAGGAACGTCATGGCTCCAATAAAACATTCGTGCTTCACACTTGGCTTTGCTCTCTACAACAGTAAAAGATACGTCATTTGCGCCGTCTTTAAGGTTTAATGATTTGAGCTGTTCCGAAGTCAATCGTAAAGTTTTGGCATAAACCTTTTCATGTTGTTGTTCTTCATCGTCACTATCCGAAGAGTTTGTTTGGGGAAATGTAGCGGCATGGTTAGGTCTCTGGATGGGGATTGGGCTAGAGCCTCCTTCCAGTGGAGTGTTGGCGCCGCCGCCACCCATGAGACTATCTCCATAATCCGAAGACATGTCATCCAATGGAAAGTTGCCGTTCTCATCAGCACCTGCAAAAAAAGTTAGATGCCCCTCATGATCTCTTTTGAGCAAGTCATTAAGACTTGATTCGCCAAACTCATCCGCTAAAATCTTCTTAACAACTGCTTCAGACTGTTTAATGTCTGCTTCTCCCGACTTGTAACCAGTCATGTCCATGACAACTTCGCCATTATCAGTTATTTTTGAGGGGATATTAATATCTTTTAGCTTTTTAGTCAAATGTTGAGCGCGCTCAATTGCTTGTTCTTTCGAGATGGGAGGGCTCTTAGATCTGCCGTTCAAGTCGGGCAGGGATTCAGCAGCAAATTGGCGACTGAGATTTGAATAAGGATGAAAGCCGCCAGATCGTTTAAGTTCGCTTGAAGATGCTGGTGGTGTCGCTGATCCACCAAGTATTGGGTCAGTTGGTACATGCTTTAAAAATGGTGAGTCGGGTGACTCGGAAGTGAATTCGGTACTTGAATATGATGGGCTGGGAGATCGAGATCTTGATTTTGAAAGATCCAAAAATTCTGGTTCTGGAGATGAGCTTAATGGAGAGGTTTGAGGACGAGGTGAGTGAGAAGGAGATCCTACTGGAGATATTACTGGAGATGTGATGAGGTCTGATGGAACATTTCCTTCAGTTTCGAAAACAAAAAAGGCTTCACCACCATCACCCAATTTCATTGGGAAGTCTACTTTTTCGCCATTGACTCTAAATTCAACCTATATTATATTAATAAAAGAATTGCATGATTACAATTGAGTTAGTAGGATGAATTATGGGGGGAGGGGAAAAAAAAAGAAAGTAAATAAATAAAAGCTAGCGTCAGATATTTGTTGAAAACTTGTAGAAATCTAAAATAGTATACCTTTTTCTGGGATGGCCTCAAAAGTTGAAACTTTCCAAATCTAATATGAAAGGGAGAACATGCCAAGTCACCTAAAGGGATGAGAATAAAAAAAAAAAGTTAGAGATTATATACTCATATTTGGCTGTATTAATTGAGATGTAGATAAGGAATAACAATGTTGAAATATACCATTTTCTTGTTCAACTACAATGATGTCGATTGCACCACTAAGGGTTGCTGGATTAATAGAATTCCAAGTCTTTGAGACAGAGTCGAATGCCCTATTGAAAATGTTCATTTCCACAAAGATAGAAATAGCTAATCAGAGTGTGGAATGATATTTACGAACAGGAATTTAGAAAGAGGGAATTTGAGAGAAAGGCTCTGATTGAGAAATTAGCAAAGATCTGGAGTATTTTGTTTTTTTTTCTGTTCTGTGTAATTAAAAAATAACGATATTGGAATGGATTTTTAATATTAGATGCAAATAACTAATAAAATATCAAAGAAAAAAATGAATAAATAGATGAATATGAAAAAAGTTATTAATGAGTGAATAAGTGAAAATGCACGTAATTACAGTTTTGTAAAAGAAGAGATGGAAAGGAAAAGAAAGTCTGGAGTGGAGTTAAAAAAAAAAAAAAGGTGTATATTAGTTTTTTGACATGCGACAACAAAAATAGCACAAGCTAGTCAGTTAGTAAAGGTTCTTTTAGACACTATGAGAAATGGCCCATAAAAAATGTAATGTAACACATGTTGTAACTAAAAGGCAAAACAACCTTCGTTTTGAAGACGTGCAAATATCGGCAAGAAAGTGTATAATCTTATCAAAAGTTTGACATAAAGTTATAGTCTTGAATAAGAAAAAAAGCTGCTTCTCATGCTTGATTGTTTTATAGATTGGTTATGTGATTTCAAAAAGAATCATTCTACAGAAACTTTACTACAATATGTTATATACTTTACTATGATCTATTAGACTTTCTCTTTTGTTTTCTGTTAGTTTATTTTTGTTGAGTCAATCGCATGAACGTCAACACTATTCAAGACTTTACAAATAAATAAAAAAATACACATAATAAGGATGAAATTCTGACTGTGAATAAATCAATCAAAAAAAAATCTGAGGTTAGATGATTCAACAAAACAAAATTAACATGGAGAAAAGAACCAGAGAGAGGGGTGTGGAATTGACATATGAAAGTCAGGTGGGTTTCATGTGATAAGGTATAGATCTTTTTCAAAGATCATTTGTAATTGTAATATAAAATGTAACAAACCTTTTCTATAACAATGACAAAAAAAAAAAATCTAAAAGACTTTACTTTCGAAAGACTTTGAAATGACATCATAAAAAAGCAAAATAAATAAAAAGTAAAACAAAAAAAAAAAATAAAAGCGGATATAAAAAAATAAAGAAAATCCTTTTACTTTTTTTTGCTTAGAAACTTGAAATGTTTGTTTTGAAGATTGACCAGTAAAAGATTAGATTCAATAACAGAAATGTAAAAAACGACAGCAAAAAGGGAAAAACCAAGGGCAAGCCTATAATTTTCCAAGAAGGTTAGGTTTTTTTTTTGCTTTCCAATATTCAACAAACATCCATTCTAGATATTGGAAACGGAAACAATTTGCTTTTAAAAAAAAATATAAACATTTATTTGGGAAGTTCATAGAGAGGCCTAGAAATGTATATATAGAGAGATAGAATTCATAAAAAAAAAAAAATAAATAAATAATAATAAACACATACATGAAGAAATTCTTTTTTTTTCTAATCTTTTAAAACCGTTTTACATATTTTTTTTATTCTTTTTTCATTAATGCAATTTTTTGTTGTTTTCGTAATATAAACCTTTTTTTTTTCTTAAAGGCATTCCTTAAGATCAAGCTTGACTTTTTCAAGATCTTCTTTGAATTGGAGTCTAGGGCTCTTGAGAAGATTAATGCTTCCAGCACTGCCGTTGCTAGTAATTGGGCTCAACTCATTGTAGGATTCTTCGGTGGATGCAGAACTAGCTTCAGTGTCAACCTTAAAGATTTCGCCCATAAAAAACTTCTTTTGTTGAATTTCCAATTCCTGAATGCGCTTAGTCAAAGATTGGCACTTTGTCTTGCAAGCCTTGATTCGGTGTTCCAAGTCGTCTTCAGCAGCCAAAAAGTCGTCTTCGTCTTCTTGCTTCATTTCGCCAGTTTGAGAAGCTTGGGCGACGGATTCTGCAGATCGTCGTAACTTGCGCAAGTCTTCTTCGAATCTTCGTTGCATTTTGAAAGAGACATCCTTGGCCTTGTTTAAGGCAGTGATTGCGTCCTTTACAATTTGGGAGATAGGTTTATCCATATTGAATTCGGCGTGGCTTTGAGCAACAGTCAAAGCTTCAACAACTTGATCCAAGAGACGGCTCTCGGCTTCACTTTTAGGGACAAAGCATTGCTTCTTGCAGGAGGTGCAATCTGGTTTAGTTGAGATAACAGAGGTCATTGTGAATATATATAAATATGGTGTTGGTTGTTGATATATTAGTTAATTTAAGGTTGGTCTAAATTTGAATTGAGTTTATTTTTGTAGATAAGATTATTAAGATAGAGAAATATGTAAGAAGATAATAATAATATAAAAAAAAAAGAAGAAGAAAAAAAAACTAAAAGAAAAAGAGGGAAATCGAGGGGGCTTTTATATTTTTGATTGTACAACATAATAAATATTAGATCAGATCTTATTCAAAAGGGGGGTAAAGGTTTATGTGAAAGGTAGTGGTGGTGGCGTTTGGTCATCAAATCACATTGATAAATCCAACGACATGTTGTTTGTGATGGGCAAGAAATAATAATAATACTAATAATAATAATCAACACAAAATACTGGCACCATTCCTCCCCACTATTCATTTAGAGAAGAAAGTAGTCGTAGTAACCTCTAATAACCGACTAAATGAATTATATAAACAAATAAAGATAAGGACATTTTATGTAGTATCAGATACCCTTTGATAGGATATTTTTTGGAAATATTAAAAAATACAAGAGCGCACAAGGTAGAATTTCCTTTAAAACTTGCTTTGCGGAATATCTAAAACTATTCCCATAACCAAAGTAATTTTGTTTAGTTGTTCTAACTTTGTTTCTTTTTTTTTTTGTATTTTCTTTTTGTGATTATATATACCCTCAGGTTATATGTATATTTATACAACTACTGAGGGGTTTTGATACAAAAAATTTTATTGAAATTTGTTTACAGTTGATTAAAAAATGGTGATTATTCTTTTTTCCAGATAATGTTTAGATACTTGGGCTCAGCCGTACACTACCTTATCGAGAATGATGTATGCACTAAGTAAAAAGAGAAGAGGAGAAAAAGGCATTGCTATCTCTCCTCCCTTTGTAATATAAATCGGATTTTCTAATTTTACTAGTTTTACTATAGTCTATACATGGATAAAGAAGGAATAGATAAGCTAATTGAAATTATATATATATATATGAAAAAAAAGGACAGATAAGCATATTAAAATTAGTCTTTTTATTATTACAAGATTAAACCTCCAATAAAAACAAATTTATAAGCCCACATGGTTGAGAAAGAAATAAAATTGGTCTTATTATTCTTCAAACATATATCAATTATAAAACAGGTAAAGATCAATATATATTACAAAAGGTAAAAAAAAAATTATATATATATAAAAAAAGAAGGGGGGGGAGTAAAGAGAGAAAAAGCCAGCTGTTTGAAATTTTTCTATTAGTAAAAGAGTTTTTTTTAAGAATTCTTCCAAGAGACAGAGAGAGTTAAGAATGAGCTATAAAAAACCATTGGACAAACTAAAAATTAATCCAAAACCACGTTTTATTACTAATAAAATAAGAATTGATATCAAGAAAACAAAGTAAAACTAAAAAAAAGAGGGAAAAATCACTAGCAATGTTACAATTTGAAATTTTTGGTTTTGGTTTGTTTTGTTTATATTTTAGATATTGGCAAATAGCTCTTCTCTTTTTTTTTTTTTTGATACTACATTTTTTTTTTATTTTCTGACGGCATTTGAACATGTGAAAGTATGTGGATAAATATTCTTTAAAGCATCAAATTTTATTGTTTCTCTTTCTTCGTTTAGAGATATACCTAGGCAACAACAGCAACAAGAGGCTGAAATAAATACAACAGATCAATCAATACCAAAAAATATCTGTAATTTTGTTTTTTTTTTGTTATTTCAAATCATTAAACGGCAACGGTAGTTAAACTGTTCCGTTTCCTTCCCCGTATCATAAAAATCATCATCGTCATACGTAAGAAAAATAAAATAATAAATTGATACCCCTCTTTCATACATATGTCAATGGACTGGAATTTGTATTTCATTATCTTTCATCAGTAGACTGAATGGCCATGATGATAATAATAATAATACTTAATGCTAACGGCACTGTAATTTCAACTAATAAATCAGATCTGAAACTAATCATTTGACCTTCATTTTGGTTTTTATTTTTTTTTTTTTTAGTCATGTGTAATCATGCGTATATAATTTTTTCTATGGTGTGGCTAGTTTTTTTTTTTTTTTTTTTGTTATCTGAAGCTCCAACATGGTGATAATTAAGAGCGTTGCACTTGTGACAAGCTTTGAATATAATTACAGAGGTCAACATAAATGTAACTTGAGTTACAAGATTTCTTGTAATTAAAATTACAAACTATTGTAACTGTAACTTGTATTTGTTACAATTACTTATTAGCTTTTACAGCAACGGTAATATAAAGTAACTTTAATTATAGTTGTATCATTATCTGTAACTATACGTTATGAAACGTTGAACAAAAAACAAAAAAGCATATAGCAGAATCATCAGTTTTGTTTACTTTTTAAAATAAATAGAATAAAAACATGAAAATTAGTTTCATCGAATATATAAATGTTTTAATCATTTTAAGTTTTTATGTTTAGTTAAAGAAATGTTGTTACGTGTACTACTAGTGGTGATGATGATCATACCATAGTACTCAAATGTAGGTAAAGGTTATTATTATTATTATCATTCTTTAGTCCCTTCTCTCCCTTAATATTATTGTTATCGACAATATTGTTCTGATTTAGAAATATGAAGAAAAAGCCAAGATTAAGAAGCTTCTTTTTTTTTACCAATAGGTAAAACCAAAGCCAAGCAGTGAAAATTTTAATTTCTATATCTATTTATTTATTTTTAAACTTGTTGATTCAAAATTTTGTATACTAGACAAGGTTGACTTATAGTTAAGAATCCATTTACACTACTCCAGTATGTATATTTTCAAAGGTTTATATTTTTACAAACCAAATAATTTCTTTGTGGGCGTCAATCCTTCAATACTAAAGAAGAATAAATAAAAAAAAAAGGATATACAAAAATAGTTTTATTAAAAAAAGAATTTCTGTCTGTCTTTTTTTTTTTTTTTTCTTTTTATCCCTTTTTTGAATTACTTTTGTCTTGTTATTTCTTTGCTGAAAAAATGATACTCTGTTCTTAGAAATGTTTCCAAATTTAGATAAAATTTTGCTATTTTCTTTCTCTTTATTTCTTTATTTCTCGTATATAAGAGAGAAAAAACTCCTTTTTTTTTTGTATGCCTTTTCTACCTACAGAATTATAAGCTCGTGATATTTTATATAAAAAAAGTGTATTCTACTATTTCTTAAGAAAAAAAAATATTCCTCAAAAAAAAAAAGCACTTATAAGGATCAAATTCTTTGTGTGCTACTGAAATTGGTTATAGAGATACTTATAATAGTTGATTTTCACTATTATCAGTGGGGAGGAATGGAATCTTCATTGGGATATATAGTATATAGTAATAGTAGTAACAGAGTTAATTTTTTTTTAAACAGAGTTAATTTTTTTTTTTTTAATTGTATTACTTTAATAATTTGTTTTTGTAACATTAAACGCTTTTAGTAATAAGAGCTAAACCTCCAGTAATATTTCAATATTTGTCTCTAAATGAGGTTTACTATCCGCATATATATGATTCCCTATAATACTTTTTTTTCAATATTTAAACTAGCAATTTTACTGGCTCGATTATTTTTTTCTGCATATTAATGGTCTGCTAGTTTATTGGTAGAAAAGTTTTAAGCAAGTTACAGAGTTAATGCAAATCATATCGAAATTATATGGTGCCTGTTTTAATATTTTTCAGCCTCAAGCCCAATATCTAGACATCAAGAGTTATTAGTAAATAAATAAATGTGGTTTTGATTCTAATTATACAACAACAAAAAAAAAAAAAAAAAAAAAAAAAAAAATTCATAGTAAAACAAGTAAGCTAAATAAAAGATAAAAAATATTAATTTAAAATTTGCCCCGGGAAAAAAAGAAAAAAAAATTATTTATGAGATATTGATTCATCACCATCAGTCAAGTCAGACTCTTTGATTCCATCCATAGAATTAAAAGATATAGGTGATTCAAGATCGTATTGGGAAAACTCAGTGCTATTTTTATTTTCCATTGTATAATTGATATCTGGGGAGGAATTAGAAGCAAGATTTGTAGATGAAGATGTATTATTGTTCCTTGATCTGGCTGATAAAAATGAAATGTCAGGCAGTATCCAAGGCATGCGGCTACCTCTGGCTGAATACATGTCATCAGAGGTAGATTCTAATAAAGTGATTAGTTTTATCCAAGAAAAGCCAATTCCTTTGCAGATGAAAACAAAAAGCAAAGTAACAAGAATAAGATTATATATGTCGTGAAGGTTTTCATACAAGTAAAACCCAGCTTTGCTGAAATAGGTACTGTTTGTACCGGTGGAAATCAAGTATAGTCTAGTGGAAAAATCGCCATTCAAGAAAATGTGGTATCTTAAAACAAAAAGCTCAAATGAGCATGAGCTAATGTATGTCCATAAGGAAATATAAAGGCCATCGGTCTTGTACAAAATGTAAGATCTCAAAACAACATAGCCAAAAATAAAGGCTAGTGAACAGGCAGTGTGCCATTCGGTAATATACTCTTCTGGTTCTGCAAATGAAAATGAAATGAAGCACAGGTTTGTAAAGAAGCCAATGGCACATACTCCTAAAAACACTGTAAAGGTTGAGGGGCATGTGATTCTGCTGCTAGAGGTGTAATCGCTTTTGGCTTGATCGGACTGTGTCGAAGAAGAAGATTCTGCATTTTGATAAGTAGACCAGAAAACTGCAATAATCAAAATAAAAAAGTCTCTGTACAAATTGACCGGGAAAAGTTGAGAGCTCAATATAGGGTGTAAAATCATGGAAATAGTAGCCATGGCACCGATGGCCATAAAAAAGACCTTAAAAAGCTGTACGTAGACAGATTTGGTGCCAGGAATCTGGCCGCTGTAAGAAGAGGGGATAACGTTGTTGAAATCTAAAACTTTAAAGGTTAAGAAAATAAACAAATACCAAAATTGAAGTTTGGCAGCCAGGGGGTAGAAAAAGTATGATGTATTTAATACCCATGACAAGACGGCTGGTAATAGGGCTGTTCTGAGATTGAGAACAATATATTGCGCAAAACTAACTGAAGATGTATCTTCAAGGCATCTAGCAGTAAATTCGTAAACTTCAGCAAAGAGCCATGAAATCTCCATAAGCTCAGAAAATATTACGCCAGGAGTATAGTCACTGATTAGAGGTTTATCTAAGCCAGTTATGTTGGAGATCAATGCAAGGCAAACAACTAAGCCCTTCCATTCATGCAAAAATGTAACGCTCAGCTTCATGTACGAGGTTGGTCGTGAATCGGAAGAAGCGGGATAAGATGAAAATCTTCTAACAGTGACGGCTGCAGCAATAAGCAAACATTGACAAAGAGCAAAGAGCTCATACCAGCTAAACACCATTTGCTCGTTATAAAAATGATGAGTTCTGTCGCTCAAATAAGAGTAAACAGTAGCAACGCTGATAACAGAAATGGTAGTGAAAAGTGTTTCAAATAAGCTGAGTTTTTGAATGAAAAGGCCAAGAGCGCCACTAGTACTAGACGAAGGTTTTGATGGTGGAACTATCAAAGAGATGATAATTGCCAAAATGGTGCACAATGCCCCTAAAAAGACCATTCCAGAAGACTGAGCTAAACCTTCGTTTTTATAGTCAAAGCAGCAAGTTGTGTTGTGGGGTATTTGATGAGTACTGCCAATACGATTGTTGCAAAACTTGTTTAGAATTAAGTCGGCTTGGACATTTGTAACAGTGTCGAGATAGTGTAAGCCAATGTGATCATAAAGGTCGAGTTGTTTTGGATTGTTGTAATTTCCACCAACCTTGTTCATGACTGGAGCATATTCAACACCAATAGACTTGGGGTCTGCTTTTCTGTAAATTACACCGCCAGCGTCAGTAGCTTCGTCATAATTGAATTGCTTTTCTGTGTGCTCCATGATCTGGTCAAAGTATTCTTTTGTAATCTTGGTGTCTCTACTCTGGTCAAGTCTTTGGAAATAAGGAAGTTGAGTAGGACCATAAATAACTTGATCAAAAGAATACCCGGTTCGATTTCTCATCAGATCTAGGAAATTGTCAAAAGAGTTTTGGAATCCCAAGAGAACACGTTCTCTTCGTTCAAACATTAAATGCCAAAGACCTGTCGTAGTGTATACAATTCTAGTTGCATTGTTATATTCTGGGAGAGTAGACATGTTGTAAAATAGAGGGTATGATGGGGTCTGGTTAAAATATGGATCCCAAAAGAGTCTCAATGAAATGTTATATTTTACAAAATCCATATTACCATGGACATTTTTCATATCTCTGAACCCGGGGTCGAGCTTCTTGCACATAGCCCAGTAGATTTGTCTATTTGTAGAGTCGCCAAAAAAGATGAGTTCTGAGCCGGGAGGGAAGCATTGTCTAATATCGCTTACAGTATATTCTCGTAGTGAACAATCTGTAGGTTGCCATTTTATTGGAGTTTTATTGGTATTGTCGAGATATTTTCCCTTTTTTAATATGCTTCCGCAGTTATTGGTAGACACTTTCGGAGTGCTGCTTTGAATGATGGAGAGGTATATTGTAGCAAATAAAAGACCCAGTAGGGGTAGTATCCGAAACCCTTTGGGAGAGTTTATGAGGCGCAGTATGCTCGGCATTCTTGTTTGCTATAGAATATGATTTGATTGATGAAGATGCAATGAGTCTCCAAATGTAGTTGGAGATATAGATTATAAAAATACAGTTGATAAAAGAGAAGAAAGAGAAAGAAAGAGAAGGGGAAAGAAAAAAAAAAAAAAAAAAAAAAAAGGATAGATCGGGCAAATGAAAATTTCTGATAGAAAAAAAAAAAAAAAAAAAAAGGATAAAAGACAGCGAAAACGTTGACTATTATATTTGAGAAAAAATAAGAAACGAATTATGTATCAATTGGGATGGTACCAAATTCAGTAAGAACTTAAGCCCGTAAATGGGATATTATCCTGTATCTATTAATACATTAGAGTTATTACCTGCCTACACACCAAAAAGAAATGTTTCATCAAAAAAAGATGAAATAAATTCCGAAGACACAATTATAAAACTCCTCTCCGTCTCTGCTCCTCAGACTAAAATCGCGTCCTTCCATATACTTAGTATCAATTCAAAGATATTTGCAAGTCATTCTTTAAGTAAAGTTGATCTATCAAGCACTACTCATTTTCATCATTTTATTTTTATTTTTTTTTTATATTATTATTATTTTTTCAATTGGCTGAAATATATAAAATATAAAAAAGGGATAGGAAAGTTCCAAATTCAGAATAGCATAAACCCGATTTCGTTCAAATAGATTTTGTTATTGTTTTTTTAAAAAAGTCTTTATCTAAGCTTAATATCAAAATTTATTAATCAATAATTCCACTTTATTATTGGCTTTTGTTTTTAACAAATTTTCAATCCAATCATTTCAAATTACACTTCCCATATTAATTCCCCTGACAGGCAGCAATTTCATTTTCTCTCTCTTGTTCATTGTTCAGAAGATGATTAAAGAGATATGAACAGAGTAAATAGAATAAATAATTCTTCTTGCGGTATGCCCATAAATATAACTCTGTTTTATTTAAACTTTGGATAAACCCACATCTTAAAAAGGTTTCAAAAGCTCGGCAACGCAGTTATAAATACATATTTCTATCGACCTTCTATCCGTGATTTTGAAATTGCTACATTGTATTCTCTCTGATGGATATCACAATAATCTGTTGTTTAAAAAGGCACAAACTACTAATACCAACAGTTTTCTTTAAATTGTCATATTTTAGTTTTTGTTGGTCTTAATTATCCGGTTTTTATTTTGATTTACAAATTAATTGCAATTATTCACTAGGATCGATTATAAATGTATCTATCTTGAATTTTGGGCAGTATAATAGAACAAAAGACTTGTATCAAAGAGAGTATGAAAAAAATGGATTTTTGTTTGATTAAACAAGTCATCAATTAATCAAGTCTTTCCCAGTTGTGTTTTCAATTTTATCTTACATTTTCATCAATGAAAATAAATTCATTAAACCAAACAAGTAAAAATATATTTCCAATTTAGTGGAGTATAATATAGTAT